>JASDDO010000012.1:222551188-223951790 GCA_030015575.1 Agapanthus africanus
TTGGCATACGTCAAGGCATAGTGTTTGGTAGCTGCTGAGGTATTCATTTGTTGCATAGATAGATGTGTTGGTTTGGGACAGTCGCATTACCTTGTTGGCATACGTCAAGGGTATATACGGGTGGGTTCAAATTAACAAGATAATGATGGGCAGAACTTGACATGTGACTTATGATTTGTTGGCATACGTCAAGGTCATAAGAGCATGGGGCAAAAACTTATATCGGGAATTTCTAAAGAAACTGAAATTTGCAAAGAGATGCATACCATTTTGAGTTTGATGAATGTTGGTAGCATTCCTACAACATTATCAGACGATGATATTTGGATCTCGATCCTACTGTGAGTATATGCTACTTATCAGGATATTCGTCACTTAACGATCAATGCTATAAACCTAGTAGGTGTCCAGAAAAGTGTCAGCGGGGTTACGCCCCCAGAGAAAAGAGGTTATTTAATTAAGGAACTTCGCGAAAGCGTTGGAAAACCTCCCTCGAAGTATCGACACCGGCCTGGCTGAACGGTTAAGCAAGTATTGTACGGTGAGAATAGTCTTGGCTAATTCTTCTTTTATGGTTTGAGGAAGGATTCGAGAAACAGTGGGAGCCATCCAGTTTAGATAAACTAAAAACCATTCTAAACTTTCAAGAGCATCATGCTAAAGAGTTTTCTTCTCTCTCTCCTAATTGCAGCGACCCTGAAAATGACTGGACTTAAGTTACTTTTAGAGAAAAATATACTGACGGGGCCAAACTATAAAGATTGGCTGCGGAATGTCAAAATGGCTTTGACCTATGACAAACTGGGGTACGTCCTCACCGCTACGGCACCTGCTGTCCCTGGTCCCAAATCCAGCAATGCGGATAAGGAAATCCTCAAAACCTGGGATTTAGATTGCGCGAGAGCCAAGTGCATCGTGCTTGCCTCGATGAACAATGAACATCAGAGGAGGCACGAGGATATGTCCTTAGATGGCATATTTCTCCATACAAAGGAACTTTATGGAGAGCAATCTCGTATAGCAAGATACGAGACCTCTAAAAAATTGTTTCGAGCGAGGTTGGCTGTCGGGTCATCGGTAGGTGAACATGTCCTACAGATGATTGGCTATATAGAAGAGCTCGCAGACCTTGGGACGACTTTGGATAATGAGCTCTATACAGACCTTGTTCTCCAGTCCCTTCCTCCCACCTACGCCCAATTTATCCTCAACTTCAATCTTCAAGGAAAAGAAGTTGAACTTGCGGAACTCCTGAACATGTTAAGGAGTGCGGAGGGCACCTTGCAGAAGGCAAGGGAAACACCCGCTATGTTGGTTGGCGGTTCATCTTCTTCCGGGTCCAAGGCTAGGGCCAAAGGAAGGAAGAAGAAGGCCGCACCCAGACCTAGAGGAGGTGTTAGTAAGGTGGGAGGGAAGGGAAAGAAAAAGAAAGCAGTACCGATAGTTGGCCAGGATGAGTGCTTCCATTGTCACAGGAAAGGGCACTGGAAGAAGGATTGCAAGGCGTGGAACGCCAAGAACCAGGAACCGAAGCAAGCTGTGGCTTCGACTTCAGGTGTGTTTGTAATTGAGAATTGTCTGTCGATCAACTCTACTTCCTGGGTATTGGATACCGGATCAGGATCTCATATTTGCAATTCATTGCAGGCACTGAGAAACCGTAGAGTGCTGAAGGAAGGTGATATGATCCTCAGGGTTGCTAACGGAGCTAGCGTGGGAGCTGCGTCCGTCGAGGATTATCACCTAGGATTGACGAGTGGACACATTTTGGTTTTACATAACTGTTATTTTGTACCCAGCTTAACGTGTAATATCATATCAGTTTCCTTGTTATCAAATAAAGGTTATGATTTCACGTTTGTAAGAGATGTTGTCAACATCCACCTTAATCATGGTTTGATTGGGTCCGGTACTCTAAATAACGGCATATATGTTTTAAACCAACTCTAAATTTTCAACGTCCAGAACACACTAAAAAGTCTCCAGATTTGAATAAAGCTTTCTTATGGCATTGTAGACTGGGTCACATCAATGAGAGAAGGTTGACTAAGTTGCATAGAAAAGGATATTTGGACTCGTTCGAATATCAATCTTATTACACTTGTCAATCCTGTCTCAAAGGAAAGATGACAAAGACTCCATTTACTGGACAAGGAGTAAGAGCGAGCGAGCTCTTAGGACTCATACACAGCGATGTATGCGGTCCAATGTCTACACATGCGAGAGGTGGTTATTCCTACTTCATTACTTTTACAGATGATTTCTCTAGGTTTGGACATGTCTTCTTGATGAAGCATAAATCCGAAGCCTTTGAGAAATTCCTGGAATACAAGAGTGAAGCGGAAAACCAAACAGGCAAAAGTATTAAGACACTGAGATCTGATCGAGGTGGAGAATACTTAAGTGCCGAGTTCCTAGGTTACCTAAAAGAGAAAGGAATTCTCTCTCAGCTTACTCCTCCATACACTCCACAGCACAACGGTGTATCGGAGAGACGGAATCGAACCCTATTGGATATGGTACGATCCATGATGAGTAATGCTGAGTTACCGCGATCTTTCTGGGGGTATGCGCTAGAATCAGCGATACATCTTTTGAACAGAGTTCCAACCAAAACTGTGCCTACCACACCATATCAGATGTGGAGTGGGAAGAAACCCTATCTTCAGTACCTGAAGACGTGGGGATGTCCAGCTTTTGTAAAAAAGCAGCGTCCGGACAAGCTCGAGGCACGCTCAGTAGAGTGTAAGTTTGTGGGATATCCAAAGAACTCTACAGGATATTGCTTCTATTACGCAGAGGAACAAAAGGTTTTTGTTTCTCGTCATGCCCGCTTCTTAGAAACTGAATTTTTGGAAAATCAGAAGAGTGGGAGCGAAATAGAACTGGAAGAAATTCCAGAACCACAAACTGCTACTGAAAGTTTGGTAGAATCAGAGGTTCAAGAAGAACAGAACATTCCCGCACCCCTCCGCAGGAGTAGTAGGCCGTCTCATCCGCCTGAGAGATACTACGGTTTTCTCATAGACAGGGATAGAGAGGATTGCATCATAGATGATGATGAACCTACTGACTTCCAGCAGGCCATCCAGAGCGGCAACTCGGTACGATGGCTAGATGCAATGCGGACCGAGATGGAGTCCATGTACACCAACAAAGTATGGACTTTGGACTTTGCTCCAGATGGGGTAAAACCCATAGGATGCAAATGGATCTTCAAGAAAAAGATTGGTGTAGATGGACAGGTGGAAACCTATAAGGCTAGACTTGTTGCAAAGGGTTTTCGTCAAAGACCTGGTTTGGACTATGACGAAACTTTTTCTCCAGTGGCTATGCTCAAATCCATTCGGGTCCTTCTTGCTATTGCTGCCTTCCATGATTATGAAATCTGGAAGATGGACGTAAAGACGGCTTTTCTGAATGGAAATTTAGAAGAGAGCGTCTATATGGATCAGCCAGAGGGTTTCAATCAGAGTGGGAGCAGCGGGAAAGTATGCAAGCTGCTTAAGTCTATTTATGGACTAAAGCAGGCATCGCGGAGTTGGAACATCTGTTTTGATGAGACAGTCAAAGAATATGACTTTATCAAAAATCCAGATGAGCCGTGCATATATAGTAAAGTTGTAGCCAGAAGTGTCGTATTCCTCGTCTTGTACGTGGATGACATTCTATTGATAGGAAATGACATTCCTATGCTACAATCTGTCAAAGGATTCTTGTCACACAGGTTCTCCATGAAAGACCTGGGTGATGCCTCTTACATTCTGGGGATCCGGATCTATCGTGATAGATCCAAAAGGATGTTGGGACTTTCGCAGTCCAGGTATATCGACACTGTACTGAAAAGATTCAGTATGGAAGATTCTAAGCGCGGTAATCTACCGGCTTGTCACGGAATCACCCTCTCCAAAGAGATGTCTCCCAAGACTGATTTAGAAAGGGAACGCATGTCTATTATACCCTACGCTTCTGCGGTAGGCTCTATAATGTATGCGATGTTGTGTACCAGACCAGATGTAGCTTACGCACTGAGCGTGGTAAGCCGGTATCAGTCAGACCCAGGGGAGAAACACTGGATAGCAGTAAAGAACATTCTCAAGTACCTGAGGAGGACTAAGGAGATGTTCTTGGTTTACGGCGGAAAAGACCTCAGGTTGGAGGCCTTTGCTGATTCCGGCTTCCAGAGTGATAAGGACGATTCCAAGTCCATGTCGGGTTATGTCTTTATCCTCAATGGAGGGGCGGTGTGCTGGAAGAGCTCCAAGCAGGACACCGTTGCTGACTCGACGATGGAAGCGGAGTATATAGCTGCTTGCGATGCCGCAAAAGAAGCAGTCTGGATGAAGAAGTTCCTAACAGAACTTCAGGTTGTTCCTACCATAGTTGATCCAATACCTCTGTATTGCGACAACAACGGAGCTATAGCTTTAGCAAAGGAACCAAGGTCCCATCAGAAGTCCAGACACATCTTGAGGCGGTATCACCTGATCAGGGAGATCATTGATCGTCAGGAGATTGAGGTTCGGAGAGTTGCTTCAGAAGAGAACATTGCTGATCCATTCACGAAGGCCCTTCCTCAGATTCAGTTCGAGAGGCTACTCGAGATCATTGGTCTACGATATGCCAGTACATGGCCCTAGTGCAAGTGGGAGATTGTTAGTGTTTATGCCCTAGAAGGCCATTACTGTATCATACTAGCTTGTATATTACTTAATGGAAGCTTGGGATATTCACATGTATATAACAGTCTTGCTAAACATGGTAGTATGCTACTTGGTTTTTCTATCTTAATATGTGAGTGTACGTATTGATAGAGCTCTTAGGATCTTGCTTGTCTACCAGCGTTGTGATGGCAGTCACACTAGTGGGGGCTGGGTAGTCTACAAGCACATCCTTATTCAGGTCCTTGGTCGTTGGATTATCGAGACAGAACATCGATACTCCGGAGTAGACTGGTGTGTACGCTTCTCATCCTAGTTGGGGAGATGGTCTGTCCCACAGCCGTCAGTACGTCGTACTGGAGATAGTATACAGGTGCTCGTTAGGTTACGGGTACACCGGACAGGACTCACATGGAACTGTTGGTTGGTTTGATACCAGTCGTCAGTGAACAGTTCCCAGGTGACATGAGTACAGCGTAGTCCGCAGACTTGACACTGCTACTTCGCCTCGAGTGTGTCCCACTGTTCTTAGATTGCTACCCTACCACGGCTCAAAGGAGTCGTGCAAACAGGTAGCAGTTGGGTGCAGTCCCGAGCACTTGGAGGCAGTGGCGGTTAGACAGGATTCGTCCCTTCCGGTATTGGGAGTAGATATCGTGCTGTGTCAGAGAGCCATTACGCAAAGTCCCTGGCCAGAGCAAGCGAGATTTGCTGGTAGGTTCCAGTAGTTTCTCAGGGTGTAATGGGCTTCCCTCCGACACGACTTATACCGCTATTAGGGGACTGACGCTTGCCTCCCCCCTAGGCCCGATATGCGATAGTCTTGGACGAACGGACCGGACTGTATGGAGATTGTCACATCAGACTCAGTAGGAGTTCAGATGGGTTTTCTCATCGGCCTTCTTATCGACAACTACCTGGGGACCGTTACGTACAGCTAGTACCGCTTGCGGTCTGTGGTTAAACCCACTGCCAGCGTAGTAGTCGAGTCTCTAGAGTCCCACACAGAGAGTTTCCTACTCCAGGCGAAACGATATAGAGGTTGCATGGTTTTGCGACAAAGGGTTCGGACGCATACGTGCGTTTACGCGCGTACGACTTTCGGACAGTTTTTACCAGTCGGCTTTGGTTTAAGCCAGTTACTGGTATCCGGTTATTGGATTTTTACAGTCTAAAGTTTTTCCGTATTTTTGCGGATTGGAGGGGCGTTCTCGTAATTGTACGAGAAGCTTCTAGAAGATGTGACTAAGGAGGTTACTTTGGATGAGGTTGTGAGTCATGGTGGTGATTCATTCATTTCATTAATGCACATTTATTGCTTAATGACTCATGCTAATGAATCACCACAAGATATTTTATGAAGCATGTTTATTCATTTCTTTTATTCATTATTCTTAAATAAGAATGCTTCATAATATATTATGATACACTCTCTCTCTTCTCATTATCTTATCTCATATTCTCTCTCCTCAAGCTCTCATCTTCAAGATACTAATCCTTAATCCTCATGTGTTGAGATCAAAGGTTTAGTTAGACTTAAGCATCCATTACCTTCACTCTATATCATCCTTTCATCTTTGATTAGCAATCAAAGTTGATTAGTTACCTCAAGTTAGAGGTGTAGCTTGGTGTCTTGCTCTCGAGTGGATCGTCTACTACCTAGAGAAGGTCGAGGAGAACAAAGGAGGACACAAAGGCGAAGGACCGTTTACATTAGGTATAATCCCTTAACACTATAGTTTAGTATAGCTATGTGTTCGGTTATTATTTGTTTAGCTTCGATTCAAGCGGTTAGTCGATGTTCGTTCTTTAAACTTGATCGTTTCTGAAAATTCCGCCTCCCCATAATTACTGGGGTGTACTACATCGACTTACAGATGTAAATTTAAACTAATTTAAATATGCATCTTTATGTAACTTCATCTAGTCGGGTCGCATTGATATGACCTAGTCTACAATACCTCAAGAAGGATTTGTTCATTTCTGAACTCTTCTTCTTGTGTGTGTTCTGTATACTAAGAACTGTAGTTTGATTTAGAACGTCAATGCTTTTAGATAATGTACCTGAACCGATCAACTTTTGATATTGGAAATGTTCAAAACATTATCCAACAATACAAAATTATATCTTTTCTTTACTGATAAAGAGACAGATATGATTTTGTATATCAGGTTCGGTATCTAATAACATTTGTTCAGAATCAATGTATTCTGGTAATACAGGGTGATAGTGACCAACAGACTTGGCTGCAACACTTGCACCGTTTTCTATCTCATGAAACTTATCACCCGTTCTCAGTTCTCTACCTATCTGTAGCCCATGTAATAAATTACATATGCGGGATCCTGATTCGGTATCTCATACCCAGGACGTAAAGGATACTGAGAAACAGTTCTCTGTAATGAACACACCCGAAGAAGATGCATCATCATGCACTTTCTTCGTTTGGGCGGCACGGGAATTCTGGTAATCCCTTATTTCCTGCTCTGTCTTATAACAATTATAAGTTGGAGCGGGACCAACGTTCCCCAGCTCAGTATAACAAGCGGGTTCGGTCAATTCATCCGTATTATTATCTTGATTAAGGCGTGATATGGTCGCTACCTAAAGAGAAAGTGAAGAAAACACTCTGTGTGCGCTCTTGCAAGATCAGATTGGTTATTATTTTATCTAATCAGAATGGCTCCCACTGTTTTTATCAAATCTTCCTTCAAACCCTAAAAGGAAAGACTGGTCGGGATTAATTACACCCTACAACTTCGCCAATCTTTCAGCCAGGCCAGTGTCGGTACTTTGAGGGAGGTTCCCCGTGCTTTCACACGGACCTAATTAAAGTAAACCTCGTTTTCCTAGAGGCGTAAGCCCGTTGACACCTTTCTAGACACCTACTAGATCGGCTAATTATAATGTGTAAAACTCTCCCAGGAGTAACAATTACTCGCAGTGGGTATCGGGATCCAACTATCTCATAGAAGGTATGCAATCTCATTGCAAATTTCAACACTTGAAATTCCCGATAATATTTTACTCCTAGCGTGCTATGACCTTGACGCATGCCAAACAACCCATAGTCCGCTAGTCAAGTTCAACCCGTTCATTTCTTGATTGAATTAAACCCACCCGCACGACCCTTGACGCATGCCAAACAACGCCGTACGAATACCCTAATCCAATCGCATCGTATGCTAGCAGATAAGCACTAGTTAGCTACCGTACACTACGCCTTGACGCATGCCAAACTACCGCAGCACGAATACTAAGTAGTACTTATCTGAAATGACGGAGGGCTACGCAGGTTTTTAAGAAAACCATGAGCGTAATGAACTTGATATCGTTGTAGGATCGAATGAATTTTGAAATGGAGTGTTTTTTAGGCTTTTCTAGTTTTGCTAAAGGGGTCACTCCCGGTGAAGGGATCGTCGGCCCTTTCCTCATCGAATAAGGTGCAGGATATATCATATTTACCACTATGAAAAGCAAGAACTATAGAAGCAATCAAAAGACAAACCGAGGGTTGTAGCATCTGCCAGTTATTGCTAAAGGGGTCACTCCCGGTGAAGGGATCTCGGCCCTTTCCTTATCGAATAAGGTGCAGGATGTTCTACAAGGAACACCGCGATGCAAAGCAAGAACTGTAGCAACCTGTTTTTGAAAATTCAATTCCACAACATCTTTTAGGTTTCTTTTCTTTCATTAATCACATTAATGAAGTCCCATCATTTATGTTACCTAAACATCACAGATAAATACGACGTACACTTATGCCATCCGCATTCGCCTCGATGTCCCCTCGTGCACCGTTAGGTTAGGTAACTAACGGCAGAGCGGGGCAGGGCTAGCGCGGGTGTAAAACATAAGTAACATCTATATAATATATCATATATACTATATACAGTATTTATCATAGAACATCAAATGATCACATCACAGATATCGCAGCAGAAGAAACATATGAAACATTGGATATACTAGGACGCCCGTGTTTTTAATACGAGCCAGTATAAAACACGGATTCCACGGTTGCGATGAATAGCCAAACCCACACCCCTAGACCCCTACGAGAGCGGCAAGAAACCCTACCAATTCTAGAGTTAGTAGACCCGGACTCGACTCCTCGAGTTGGTCTCCCACTGGACTCTAGAACCCGGTTACTTGTGCCCTCCTCCTTGGGTCTATCCTAGTGCGGAAAAGTAAATAATATACAAATGGTGACAGCAACCTCGACCCGGAAGTGCCCCAATAAAAGAATATTACATACAAATAATTTTACATGAATGAAAATAAAAACTCTCGTCTCACATAAAACCCCTGGCTATTCAAAACGCGACGATCCAATATAACATATCCAACAACACATAACATCACATGTCATCAACGTAAGTAAATATGCGCATCCCAATTTTCGTTGATATATAGCAACGAAACCGGCGATATCACATATTACACTTACGGTCACAGAAAAGAAAGCGTAAAACTACAACAGTTGGAATCCGCAACCTCCTTAGACATCGCATGCCTAACCAAATGAATTCTTTAGACATCGCATGCCTAACTATTATAAACCCCGCATTTTAGTCTCTTTATCGAAAACTCTTTTCAATATCAAGTCGGGCATTTCAACAGGATTCCCGACATCCTGATCGAATGCTCGTCGCAAAATTTAGTAGGCGGCCGCACCCCCGATACCGTCGACGAAGTGCACCAAGGCGGAACACCGCTACCGCGAGCACCCGAACGGATGCTTTCGGCGACGGGGTTCTCCTACAGTCACTTGGTCGGGGCTAAGGGGTGTAGCTGTCTATTAAGTTTATCCGGCGAGTATCCGCGTACGCTACGTGATTGCGACGGACTTTTGATCGCATCAAAATTCCGTGGAAACCGATCAAGTGAGACCAAAGTGTTATGTTTATAACATTCATATTAGTTATCTCATAACTATTTGTGAATTCCAAATATTGTATCACATTCCAGATAAATAGAAAATGTTAAACTTTTCGATCGAACAATCAAACACCCAAGTTTTCCAGAAATAGCTCAACACATGAAATAAGTCTTAAAACATCCATTTCATGCCACAGTACCAACGGTCCAGCCGTAGAAGGGTCAAGCCAACGCCTCACATGTGGCACGCCGTACTGCCCCAAACCCTAAGGTTCAAAGTGCAGTTCAAGACGGTCACAAAATCGAGTTAAGGTTTGTTGTCTTCTAGAGGGTCCATCGCGTTACTTGCACTACTTCGAACGTTCTTAAACTACGGAAAGATCCAACACTTGGAAATTTCCCGACAGGGGAAAAAGTGGGTATTTATATCCGGTTAAACTTTTTAACATGTTCTAAAATATCCGGAAAAACAATAACGAATTTAAAATTCCTGATCGAATCGACGATTACAAAATAAACCCCAGAATACTCAACACTTGAGTCAGATTAAAAATACCCATAAAATAGTAACCACAGAGACAAGAATTACTGTGCAAAACTCCGTCCCTAATACCCTTACCTTGCCGCGGAACCGCCGCCAAAGGTGGCAAATTGCCGCGGTTCCCCGGCCTTGTTGAGGAATTGGGGGCTCGTTTTTCACAATAATTCTTATATTAGACTGCTGAATTTTTTAGGTATTTTTAATTCTGGAAAAACCCAGATTTTAAAAAATGTACAGAGAGGGGTTTGAAATGTCGTATTCGGGTTCGATCGGGGCTTTAACTTCGTTAACGCATCGCCTAATGCTCTAGCTAGGTTCTGATACCACTATAGGGTTACTAGGCACACTAATGAGGCTCTACAAGGCATCGAACATGCCGGATTAAAAAATTTAGGTGCCTAACAACCCGAAGCAAGATTGTTAACTAGATATTAGGCGAATCAAAAGCTAGAAGATAACAATTATCACTAAAGGGAAGGGACTACAACCTTTGTAGATCCGGTCCTCCACTTCCATAGCTCCGTGACGACGTCCCTTAGCTGCGATCAACCAACTCCCGGACTCTCGGACGGCTCCATGAGGAAATTGCAACGGGATCGCTTGAAGTCTTCGGTGTCGAAGATGATCTACGTCGAGGGAATACGGACTCAAGCTTCTACCTCACTAACCATAGAATTAGTGAAGCAAACACCCTAAACTAAAGTGCTAGTCTAGTAGAGGATGGTGAGATAGGAAGTGGGTTCTCTTTAGATTTTGATTTCTCACTTGAAATTTTCTACCAAGCTATCTCTTTTTTTTCAAGAAGAAGAAAAAGAAGAAAAGAAAAGAATGAAAGAATAATCCCATAATAGAAAATCAAGTGAAGACTTATCATAATGCTACCATGGGTGAGGTTAACTCATGTAGAGAATAAACTAGGGTTTAGGTTGATGGTTAGGTTAAGGATAAAACAAAATGGCAAGACTTTTTCAAAGATGCTAGCATGCTTCATGAAGCTTCTAGCAATGAAACAAAAAATCCACCATTTAGTTTTTCCAAAATCAAATAAATAAATAAAACCTTAACCATTAACCTAAACTATGGTTTAAAGCATACACACCCAAGTTTGCATGTATCATCAAACATGATACAATCTTGTGCACAAAAATATATCACATATACAACTTGTGCACATCAAGTGAGAAAATCAATCTTAAGTGAACCAATACTAGTTAATGTAAAGTAATATATCAAATATATAATTATACAATAAATCATTAAATCAACACTTGATTTAACGATCCAGTCATATCGCATATAACCGACTAATATCAATGTATCGACTTATCGAATCAATCCTTGATTCGATAAGTAGGTTATATCGCATACAACCAATCGATACAATCATCGCGAGAATTGAATACGGTATCACATACTCGCATCATTCTCGGTCCCGCACATATCATATATGCGCTCCTATCTCGTTTTGCCTGAGCCAGTACAACCTCTATATAGGACTCTAAAGACTCGTCAATACGCCGGCAGCAGGTGATGATCATATCAAACACCCACAGGCCGTCAGCGGTACTAGCTGGACGTAACGGCTACCCGGGTATTGAGCGATCAGAAGATCAGCAAGGAAGCCCGCTCCAACTCCTGCAAAAAGCCTGACAGTGACACTACCGTACAGTCCGGTCTCCTCGTCTGATATGTCGCATATCAAGTCTAGGGGTGGTAAACGTCAGACCCCAATAACCGATAAGTCATGCCGATATGAGGCGCATAACGGGTCGAGAAACTTTGGGTAACACTTACCAGTAAATCTCTAAACCAGCCCTGGCCAGGGACTTCCCTGTTATGGCCAATCGAGCAAAGCGCAACATCAACCCCCAATACCGGAAGAGACGAAACCCCTCCTATCGCTCACTGCCTCCATGTGACTCGGGACTGCACCCAAAAACCACCGTTTTGCACGCCCTATTGGACGTGGTAAGGTGGTAATCAAAGCACGGTGGGAATCACACAAGACTCTATGATGATCTCGGGTCTACAGACTAACCTGTACCAGTGTCACCAGAGAACTGCCATCTGACGTAAGGTATAATACCATCTGGGAGTTCTCGGCGAGTCTTTCCAGTGTACCCAGTCTCCACTGAGCACCCGTATATCATCTCGGATGTCAAACACCAATGGATATGGGATCATCCATCGCCCATCTGTATGGTTCGAGAAGGTATACGCTAGTCTACTCTGGTATATCGATGCCCCGTCTCGATATACCCACGACTAGGGACCTTGAAGGATGTACTTATGGACTACCATGTCCCCACTAGTATGATCCGCATCACAGTCCAGGTAGTCAAGTACACATCCTAAGGGATTTATCAACTGTAACAGAGAGACAATCAGTATACACGTTAAGGTAAAGTGTAACCAGATAGCATACTATCATGTCGAGCAAGAAAGTCCTCCCTATATATGTCCAAGCATCCACTACAATATACAACACATGTATAGTAATGGACTCTAGGGCATACATATAACTAACACATGTTTAGCAAGACTGTTAATATAACTGTGAATATACACTAACAATCTCCCACTTGCACTAGGGCCATGTACTGGCGTATCGAAGACCTATCATCTCGAGTGGCCTCTTGAACTGAATCTGAGGTAAGGACTTAGTGAACGGTTCTGCGGTGTTCTCCTCTGTAGGAACTCTCCGGACCTCGATCTCCTGGCGATCTATGATCTCCCTGATCAGGTGATACCGCCTCAAGATGTGTCTGGACTTCTGATGGGACCTGGGTTCCTTCGCTAAAGCTATAGCTCCGTTGTTGTCGCAATACAGCGGTATTGGATCAACAATGGTAGGAACCACCTGATGTTCTGTTAGGAACTTCTTCATCCAGACTGCTTCTTTTACGGCATCGCAAGCAGCGATATACTCCGCTTCCATCGTCGAGTCAGCAACGGTGTCCTGCTTGGAACTCTTCCAGCACACCGCCCCTCCATTGAGGGTAAAGACATAACCTGACATGGACTTGGAGTCATCCTTGTCACTCTGGAAGCTGGAGTCGGCAAAAGCCTCGATCTGGAGGTCTTTTCCGCCATAAACCAAGAACATATCCTTAGTCCTTCTCGGGTACTTGAGAATATTCTTTACTGCTATCCAGTGCTTCTCCCCTGGGTCTGACTGATACCTGCTTACCACGCTCAGTCCGTAAGCTACATCTGGTCTGGTGCACAACATCGCATACATTATAGAGCCTACCGCAGAAGCATAGGGTATAACTGACATGCGATCCCTTTCCAAATCAGTCTTGGGAGACATCTCTTTGGATAGGGTGATTCCGTGACAAGCCGGTAAATTACCCCGCTTAGAATCTTCCATTCTGAATCTTTTCAGTATAGTGTTGATATACCTGGACTGCGAAAGTCCCAACATTCTCTTAGATCTATCACGATAGATCTGGATCCCCAGACTGTAAGAGGCATTACCCAGGTCTTTCATGGAGAACCTGTGTGACAAGAATCCTTTGACAGATTGTAGCATAAGAATGTCATTTCCTATTAATAGAATGTCATCCATGTACAAGACGAGGAATACGACAGTTCGTGCTACAATTTTACTATATACATGGTTCATCTGGATTTTTGATAAAGTCATATTCTTTGACCGTTTCATCAAAACAGATGTTCCAACTCCGCGATGCCTGCTTTAGTCCATCAATGGACTTAAGCAACTTGCACATTTTCCCGCTGCTCCCACTCTGATTGAACCTTCTGGCCGATCCATATAGACGCACTCTTCTAAATTACCATTTAGAAAAGTCGTCTTTACGTCCATCTGCTAGATCTCATAATCATAGAAGGCGGCAATGGCAAGAAGGATCCGAATGGATTTGAGCATAGCCAATGGAGAAAAAGTTTCGTCATTGTCCAAATCAGGTCTTTGACGAAAACCCTTTGCAACAAGTCTAGCCTTATAGGTTTTCACCTGTCCATCTACACCAATCTTTTTCTTGAAGATCCATTTGGATCCTATGGGTTTTACCCTACCTGGAGCAAAGTCCAAAGTCCATACTTTGTTAGTGTACATGGACTCCATCTCGGTCCGCATTGCATCCAGCCATCTTACCGAGTCGCCGCTCTGGATGGCCTGCTGGAAGCTAGTCGGTTCATCATTATCAATGACGCAATCCTCTCTATCCCCATCTATTAGAAAACCATAGTATCTCTCAGGCGGATGAGACGGCCTACTACTCCTGCCGAGGGGTGCGGAAATGTCCTATTCTTCTTGAACTACTGGTTCTACCAAACTTTCAGTAGTAGTTTGTGGTTTTGGAATTTCTTCCAGTTCTATTGCACTCCCACTTGTTTCCTTTTCTAAAAACTGTTGTTCTAGAAAATGGGCATTACGAGAAACAAAAACCTTTTGTTCCACTGCGTAATAGAAGAAATACCCCTTGGAGTTCTTTGGATATCCCACAAACTTACACTGTACTGATCGTGCCTCGAGTTTGTCTGCATGCTGCTTTTTAACAAAAGCTGGACATCCCCATATCTTCAGATACTGAAGATAGGGTTTCTTCCCACTCCACATCTGATATGGCGTGGTAGGCACAGTCTTGGTAGGAGCCCTGTTCAAAAGATATACTGCTGATTCTAGCGTATAACCCCAGAAAGATCGTGGTAATTCAGCATTACTCATCATGGAACGTACCATATCCAATAGGGTTCGGTTCCGTCTCTCCGATACACCGTTATGCTGTAGAGTGTATGGAGGAGTAAGCTGAGAGAGAATTCCTTTCTCTTTTAGGTAACCTAGGAACTCGGCACTTAAGTATTCACCACCTCGATCAAATCTCAGTGTCTTGATACTTTTGCCAGTTTGGTTTTCTACTTCATTCTTATATTCTTGGAATTTCTCAAAGGCCTCGGATTTATGTTTCATTAAGAACATAAATCCATACCTAGAGTAATCGTCCGTAAAAGTAATGAAATATGAAAAACCACCTCTTGCATGTGTAGACATTGGACCACATACATCGTTGTGTATGAGTCCTAAGAGCTCGCTCGCTCTTACTCCATGTCCAGTGAATGGAGTCTTTGTCATCTTTCCGTTGAGACATGATTGACAAGTTGCATAAGATTGATATTCGAACGGATCCAAATATCCTTCTCTATGTAACTTAGTTAACCTTGTCTCATTGATGTGACCCAGTCTACAATGTCATAAGAAAGCCTGATTTATATCTGGAGACTTTCTTTTTAATGTGTTCTGGACATTGAAAATCTGTAATTGATTTAGCACGTATATACCGTTATCTAGTGTATCGGACCCAATCAAACCATGATTAAGGTGGATGTTAACAACATCGCTTACAAACGTGAAATCATAACCTTCTTTTGATAACAACGATACTGATATGATATTACACGTTAAACTGTTAGTTATATGTATGCCATAGAGGCCATTACTATACACATGATGTATATTGTAATGGATGCTTGGACATATATAGGGAGGACTTTCTTGCTCGACATGATAGTATGCTATCTGGTTGTACTTTATCTTAACATGTACTCTGATTGTCTTTATGTTACATGTTGATAAAGCCCTTAGGATATGCACTCGACTAAGGGACTATGATGAGATCATACTAGTGGAGCCACGGTAGTCGACGAGTACATCCTATAACTGTTCCTAGTCGAGGGTGTATCGAGACAGGGCATCGATACACCAGAGTAGACTAGCGTATACGCATCTTGACCCATATGATAGGCGATGGATGATCCCATATCCATCGGTGTTTGACATCAAGGATGGTGTACGGGTGCTCAGTAGAGACTGGGTACACTGGACGGACTCACCGAGAACTCCCAGATGGTATTATACCTCACGTCAGATGGCAGTTCTCTGGTGACACTGGTACAGGTTAGTCTGTAGACCCGAGATCGTCATAGAGTCTTGTGTGATTCCCATTGTGCTTTGATTTCCATCATACCACGTCCAAGAGGGCGTGCAAAAATGGGGTTTTTGGGTACAGTCCCGAATCACATGGAGGCAATGAGCGATAGGAGGGGATTCGTCTCTCCCGGTATAGGGAGTTGATGTTGCGCTGTGTTCGATTGGCTTTTACTAGAAATCCCTGGCCAGGGTTGCTGAGATTTACTGGTAAGTGTTATTAGTAGTTTCTCGAACTGTTATGGACCTCATATCGACACGACTTATCAACCTACTGGGGTCTGACGTTTACCACCCCTAGGCGAGATATGCGACATATCAAACGAAGAGACCGGACTGTACGGGAGTGTTACTGATTAGATTCGCGGGAGAAAGTACAGGATTGCTTGTTGATCTTCTGATCGCTTAATACCTTGGTGGCTGTTATGTTTAGATGACCGCTTGCAGCTTGTGGGTGTTTGATATGATCATCACCTACTGCCGGCGTATTAACGATTCTTTAGAGTCCTACACAGAGGTTTCTTGACTTAGGCAAAACGGAGTAGGAGCATATATATGATATGTGCAGGAACGAGAACAATACATGTATGTGATACCGTATTAGATTCTCGCGATATGAGATATCGGACTGGTATATGAGATATAGCCGGGTCATCGGATCAAGTGTTGATTCGATGAACTGATACAGATTATATTAGTCGGTTATTTGTGAAATAGCCGGATTATCGGATCAAGTGTTGATTAGATAATTTAATGTATAATTATATATTTGATATATTAAATTACATTAACTAATATAAGCTCACTAAAAGATTCTTTTTCTCACTCGGGTAATACATTGATATATATGCGATATATGTTAATTGTATTATTTTATTTTGTTACAATAAATATTGTATATGTGATATATAATATTATAACATGTTAGGGTTATTAATGCAACGTGATTTGTGGAGATTAAACATGATTAAGGTTTGATTTGGGTTAATTTTTTCTAGAAGCTTCTAGAAGGTTTTCTTTTGTTTCTTGCTAAAGATATTTTCTAAAGATATTTGTTAACCCAACCCAACCCTTGACCATGGTTATGTCTCTACATGGGTTAAGTTATCATACTTAACCCATGGTTGCATTTCTAACCTCACTTGAGTTTTCATTATTCATCACAAAAGAAATGGCTTCTTCTTCTTCCTTCTTCTTTCATGAAAAAGCTTTCTAGCTTTTTATGTTGTGATGAAAATGAGTGAGATTAAGAAAAAAAATGAGTGCTCAAATCCTACTTCATCATCCTAATCTATCCTAGCCATTTAGATTAGGGTGTTCACTTCATTAGTGAGTGAGAGCTTGTGTTCAAGAAACTTCAAGGTAGATCATCTTTGTTATCGAAGATCGGAAGCAAGCTTGCATCTTTCTCTTCGTGGAGCCTCTCTAGAGTCCGGGTACTTGACGATCGCACTGAAGGGACCTCAACACGGAGCTTTAGAAGTGAAGGACCGTACTAGAAAGGTTGAAATCCCAAAATCTTAGATGTTAAAGTGTTTAATATGCTTTGTTTCGCCTAATCTCTAGTAAAGATCTTGGTTAGGGTTGTTCGGCACGTATAAATTTTAAATCGGGCATGGTTGATGCCTTGTAGACCCTTGTAAGAGTGCCTAGTAACCCTACATAAACTAGGTACAAAAAAACAGTTGTGCAAAACCAAAATATGTTTACTCGTCAATTCTAGGTGATAATCCCCTACGGACACAGCACCCACGCTAGCTCCGTTAGCAACCTGGAAGGTCATATCACCAACCTTCAGCACTCTACGGTTTCTCAGTGCCTGCAATGAATTGCATATATGAGATACTGATCCGGTATCCAATACCCAGGAAGTAGAGTGGATTGACAGACAATTTTCAATTACAAACACACCTGAAGTCGAAGCCACAGCTTACTTCGGGTCCTGCTTCTTGGCAATCCAAGCTTTGCAATCTTTCTTCCAATGGCCTTTCCTACGACAGTGGAAGCACACGTCCTTTGCCACTACTGGCACCGCAACCTTTGCCTTTCCTTTAACTCCCACCTTACTAACACCACCTCTCGGTTTGGTAGCGGCCTTCTTCTTCCTTCCTTTGGCCCTAGCCTTGGACCCGGAAGAGGAAGCACCGCGAACAAACATAGTGGGTGTTTCCCTTGCTTTCTGCAAGGTGCCCTCTACACTCCTCAACATGTTAAGGAGTTGTGGAAGTTCAACTTCTTTTCCTTGAATGTTGATATTCAGAATAAACTGGGTGTAGGTGGAAAGAAGGGACTGAAGAACCAAGTCTGTATATAGCTCATTCTCTAATGTTGTCCCGAGGTCCGCGAGCTCTTCTATATAGCTAATCATCTTAAGGACATGTTCTCCTACAGATGACCCGACGGCCAGCCTCGAATGAAACAAGTTCTTCGAGGTCTCGTATCTAGCTATACGAGATTGCTCTCCATACAGATCCTTTGTGTGGAGAAATATGGATTCAAGATCCATATTCTCGTGCCTCCTCTGATGTTCATTATTCATAGAGGCAAGCACGATGCGTTTGGCCTTCGCGCAATCAATCTCCCAGGTCTTGTAGATTTCCTTATCCGCGACACTGGATTCTGGACCAGGGATAGCAAGTGCCTTAGTGGTAAGGACATACCCCAATTTGTCATAAGTAATTGCCATCTTAACATTCCGGAACCAATCTTTATAGTTTGGCCCTGTCAAAATATTTTTATCTAATAGTAACTTAAGGCCTGTCATGTTCTGGTCGCTGCAAAGAGAGAGAGGGAACACTTTAGCATGATACTCTTGCAAGTTTAGAGTGGTTTTTAGTTTATCTAAACATGATGGCTCCCACTGTTTCTTGAATCCCTCCTCAAACCAAAAAGGAAGAACTAGTCAGGAATATTCTCACCGTACAATACTTGCTTAACCGTTCAGCCAGGCCGGTTTCGGTACTTCGAGGGAGGTTTTACGACGCTTTCGCGAAGTTCCTTAATTAAATAACCACTTTTCTCTGGGGGTGTAGCCCCGCTGACACCTTTCTCGACACCTACTTGGTTTATAGCATTGATCGTTAAGTGACGAATCTCCTGATGAGTAGTGGATACTCACAGTAGGATCGGGATCCAAATATCATCGTATGATAAAGCTGAAGGAATCCTACCAAAATTATCACACTCCAAATGGTATGCAACTCTTTGCAAATTTCAGTTTCTTCAGAAATTCCCGATATCTTTTTCTGCCCCATGCTCTTATGACCTTGGCGTTGGTCAAAATGTCATAAGTCGCATGTCAAGTTCTACCCATCATTATCTTGTTAATTTGAACCAATCCGTACATACCCCTGACGTTGGCCAAATGATAATACGACTTTCCAAACTAACTCATTTATCTATGCAACAAATGAAAACCCAGCATCTACCAAACACTATGTCTTGGCGTTGGTCAAAATGCATAGCTTGAATACTAGTGAATTCCCAAATTAATGACGGAGGGCTACGAATAGTTTTGGCTAAACCGTGAACGTAATGAACTTGATATGATCGAAGGAACCTGATAGCTTTTAAAAGGAGTGGCTTAAACTCCGCAATTTAAAAAAATCTTCTGTTTTAAAATAACCGAGTGGTTTCTTTTAAACTGTTCCAACGATTCAACTTTGGTTTATTTTCTTTGCATTAATATAATGTGTCCCATCAATTAACCTATCATTGCAGAAAACAACGAAAATACAACGTTCTCTTATGCCATCGGCATTCGCCACCGGGTCCCATCATTCACCCGTTAGGTTACATAACTAACGACAGAGCGGAGGCTGGGGCTAGCGCGGGTGCAAAACATAAGTGATGCCTAATAGATATCATATACAGATATTGTGCATTCGTCAGACGCAATAATAGGCATTCCAGATCACAGATGAACATATTAGATTTTCTACGAATCCGCATTCCTTTTGAGCCTGCAAAAGAAAAACGGATTACATAGTCGCAATGAATAACTAAAACCCCACCCTAGACCCCTACGGGTACGACAAATTACCCGCCAAGTACCCGAAGTGAAGCGGTCTCCCTCAACAATGTGAGTAGGCCACTAAAACACTTCAAAGTACCTGGTAGTTTGTGCACCCATCATGGGTCTATCCTAGGAGTAGAAAAAAGTAAATAAAATAATACAACGGTGGCTACAACCTCAACCTCGATATGCCGCGCAAAAGAATATTACAACAATTTTCAAATTACATTTAAATGAAAGAAACACTCGTCTCACATCCCCGGCTATCCATTCACGACAATCCAACAAGTCCACAAACACAAACCAGTAAAAATCATTACAGAAATGTGCAACCCCCTGCTAACCGACATACTAGCAGTTATGGGAGGTTTACGAACACATTAAACACATCACAGATATAATCAAACTAGCCAAACATCTTAGAATTTCGATCAAGCAAACACAAATGATTCTACTCCAAATAATTCTCTGTGCACCTGAAACCTGAGCAGAAACAAAACATCCCAGAAAATACAACATCAACACAGAAGAGTTACTGGGCAAATTTGGGCTAACTCGGCTTCAACTCAGCCGCGGATCCGCAGTGGATCGCTTGGATCAGCCGCGGTTCCGCGGCGGTTTGGCCTTGTTACGATCCCAAATTTCTCTAGTAATCTTATAATTCCCTGCTTGTATTTTTAAGGGTCCCTGAAAAATTTTTAGACCCCGTTTTAAAATCGGCAGAAACATGGTTAAAATGATGTTTTTTCGGGTTCGTTTTGCGATCGAATTTCTAACGACTTTGCTAAAAAGATAGTTATGGTTTAGTGAGGCTCTGATACCACTGTAAGTCGACGTTAGACACCCCACATGATGCGGGGAGGCAGAATAGGTAAAACAATCATTTTGTTTAAACTAATATCGACTAACTTTACGGATCTTTGCTAAACCCTAACTAACAACAACATAGAAGTGATAAGCTACTATGAAAGATGATTATACCTAATGAATCAAGTCCTTCTTTTTCTCGTAGACCACCTCCTCGTCGGCCTCCTCGTTGTGATAGAAGATCCACCCGAGAGCTACTTATCCAAGCTTAACCTCTCACTTGAGGTAACTAGATTGCTATGAGTGCTAATCAAAGTAACCTAGAGGATATAGAATAGGATTAAGGATCTATTAGTCTTGCAAACCCTTAGATCTCAACACATGAAAGGTTAGGGTTAGTTCTTTGAAGGGAGAGAACTTGAGGAGAGAGAAGGTGAAAGTGAGAATGATATGAAATAATATCTCATTTGTGAATATATGAAGCATAATAATTATTAAATGAATAACAAATAATAATATCAACCATGCTTCATTAACTCACTTTGTGTGATTCATCTCATGAGTCATTAAGCAATAAATGCATCATTAACTCTTTTGGATGAATCACACCATGAGTCATTAAACCATTTAATGCAAATTCCACCTAAGCCTCCAACTCATCAATCTTCTAGAAGCTTCTCGACTAATTACGAGAATGCCCCTCCCATCCATGAAAACACGGAAATACTGAGACTGTATAAATCCAATAATCCAATACTAGAATCTGGCTTAAATCAAAGCCTGCTAGTATAAACTGTCCGAACATCGTACGTGCGTAAAAACACGTATGTGTCCGAACCCTGTCGTAAAACCATACGACCTCTATATCGTTTCGCCCGAAGCAGGGAAACTCTCTGTGTTGGACTCTATAGACTCGAAATTACGCTGGCAGTGGGTTTAACCACAGACCGCAAGCGACACTAGCTGTACGTAACGATCCCCATGTAGATGTCGATAAGAAGGCCGATGAGGAAACCCATACGAACTCCTACTGAGCCTGATGTGACAATCTCCGTACAGTCCGGTCTGTTCGTCTAGACTATCGCATATCCGGCCTAGGGGGCGGCAAGCGTCAGTCCCCTAAAAGCTGTATAATTCGTTTCGGAGTAAAGCCCATTACACCTTGAGAAGCTACTGGAAATCCTACCAGTAAATCTCGTTTGCCCCTGGCCAGGGACTTTGCGTGATGGCTTTCCAAACACAGCGCGATATCAACTCCCAATACCGGGAGAGACGAATCCTATCTAACCGCCACTGCCTCCAAGTGCTTCGGGACTGCACCAACTGCTACCTGTTTGTACGATACCTTTGAGCCGTGGTAGGGTAGCAATCTAAGAACAGTAGGAACACACTCGAGGCGAAGCAGCAGTGTCAAGTCTGCGGACTATGCTGTACTCATGTCACCGGGGAACTGTTAACTGACGACGGGTATAATACCAACCAACAGTTCCCTGCGAGTCCTGTCCGGTGTACCCGTAACCCAACGAGCACCTGTATACTATCTCCAGTACAACGTATTGATGGCTGTGGGACAGACCATCTCCCCAACTGGGATGAGAAGCGTACGCACTAGTCTACTCCGGAGTATCGATGCCCTATCTCGATAATCTTACGACTAGGGACCTGAAAAAGGATGTACCTGTAGACTACCCAGCCCCCACTAGTGTGACTGCCATCACAACGTTGGTAGTTAAGCAAGATCCTAAGGGCTCTATCAATATGTATTCTCGATATGCTAACATATACACATATTAAGATAGATATAAACCAAGTAGCGTACTACCATGTTTAGCAAGACTGTTAATATAACTGTGAATATCCCAAGCTTTCATTAGTAATATACAAGCTATTATGATACAATAATGGCCCCTATGGCATATACACTAACAAAAGCAAACCGGCAGAATTCCCAAAACCACCGGTGCCGCCTGCCCAACCAACTCCTTTTGGCTCCAACTTTCTTCTGGTCACTCCATCTTGTCACATCATCCTTATTTTATTGTTTGTTTTTCTGATTTTGTGCCTATAAATACCAGAACAGAGAGCAAGCTAGGGTGATACTTTGGCAATACTTGACCACTTCATTCCAATTCCATTTTGTAATTTTTGTTTAACTCTTTGTACATAGTAGTTGGTTAATCTTGAGTTCCTTACTTTTATCTTATCTCGCAACCTCTTAACTGAGCTTGCAAGTTTAGATCTTAGTAATTGAATTCATAGTTTGTATCTTAAGGTTGAACTTAATGAAGGTTTCATTTTGCGGTTGGGTTCTTAGTATTTCTTTTCTTAACTTTACTTATTGCAATTTACTTTCTTTCTTTACTTATGTGTAATGTTGTTTTTCCTTAATGTCTTCTCTTTTTGTACTTGCTTTTGATCTATGTGATGGTTTGTGAATAGTGATATTGTTAAGGAAAGAGAATGGTTATGTAAGTTAAGAATCTCTTTTTCTCATTTCCTTTTCCCGACACTTGCTAATTGAACTCCACCCAAACCTCACACAAGAGCTCTGTTAGGCACCCTACCCTACCACAGTATCGGTGATCCCTAACCGTGACCAGTTGCATTTGGTTTGGCCGAGGCAAAAGTTAAGAGATAAGAATGGACGGACAAGGGTTAATAAACCGGATTTCATAAATACCGTGCTTAAACATCCTAATCCACGTTGTTGCCGATTACTCTAGCTTCATTAGTCAAGTTAGGCACAAAAGAATAAGTACGGATTTTCTTAACTTACACTAACCTATCTCTATCCCTAACAAACGTTTCGTTGCATATATACATTACACTTAGGTTAGAATTGAACTCATTCGACCTTCGGCTTAACTCGTAGTCACGACCCAAATTTAGGCACATGACCGGCACTTAGACTACGTAACGTCAACAGGCGTAACGCAATTTAAGTAAGCAGAAAACCCAGCAATCTAAACCATTACAAGCAGTAAAGGATAGAAAACACTTTTAAAATCTCAAGTAAGAACTAAAAGCTAAATGTTTGTTTTTCATAAAAGTTTCGGCAGCACCTCCTTTGTAAAAACTAGCCCCGAAACGGGTACAAACATAAGATATAAGTAAAGCATCCCCAAACGGGAGCAAATCTTGCCTAAAGGCGAAAACAACCACCACAACAGATATACAACCTGTAGCGAAGAAAAGAGATAATCAATATATATAAAGGCCGGCTCACACGAGCACGACCACCAGAGTCATAAGAATATACAACATCGATCCTCATAACTTGTCTCTAAGTCACAACATGAAGGTGGTAGATGGAGAGTAGTAGATACAAAAGAAATACAGCGATATCATCGGATAACCGCAAACCCACCTATAGCAAAAGGCCTCACAGCCAACCATAGCGGTATCCGCAAAAGTAGAGATAAAAAGACGCCCTGTCGCGACTACCCTGAGGATCAGACCTGCAAAACACTGTGGCACAACGGGGGTGAGTTGCCAACTCGTGAATAATAAATAACATCATACTGTAATCGCAAGTATGCACTAACAACGATAATCTATCATATGTAATCTGATAGCATAAGTATGCTAATCTGAATATGCAACTATCATGATCAAGGTACACCACCAGGGTATTATATATACATGAATCAAATGCATATTAAATAAATCCAGATTTGTGGGATAAATAATAAAACCTCATGAAAAAATCATCAGCATGGAAAAACCTCTGTGTCCCTCACTGACACGTCAAATCCAAAAATCCTCAGGCACCACATCCTCAGATCGGCCCTTATATCCTGTATGTCTGATGGAACCTGAGTGTCCAACATCGACACCCGAAACATCATGAAAACTATGCCTGTGTATATATATGTGTATATGCGTGTCCCTCAAAGAAACAACAAATCCTGGAACCTGAGTGTCTAACATCGACACCCGAAACATCATGAAACCCGTGTCCAGCATCGACACGTAAATCCTCATATCCTAGGCGCCGTCACCACGACTGGCCCTGATGACTTGTCTGTACATCACTCCTATCGGTATCCCCAAGATAACCGCCGAGTCTAAATACTATCACCGGTAGGTACTAGCCCGCCAGCCAGGCTCATCGTCTATACCACGAAAATCATCTCTTGCCTTGGGAACCATACCGGGTCCACCATGTACCCGCAGACGGTGCCACCGCTCCTCGAATCGGGTATCTAACACAAGTCTCAGAATCGAGAAAACTCATGGTGGACGCACTGAAATATCATATCAAGAGAAACCGGGTTTTCAAACAACACATAAATTTCTTGAAATACCCCCATGGTTCTCAAATCCA
The DNA here is from genome assembly GCA_030015575.1 of Agapanthus africanus. NCBI lineage: Eukaryota > Viridiplantae > Streptophyta > Magnoliopsida > Asparagales > Amaryllidaceae > Agapanthus > Agapanthus africanus. The sequence goes on from JASDDO010000012.1 coordinate 222,576,372, forward strand.
TTAATCACATGCAATCCATATCTCAATGGGTAAATCCATGAAATATAATATATGCAACATAACACAGTAATATGAGCATATCAAGGAAAAACCTCTATTTAAATGCATCAAGTTATTAAATATATCATGCGGTTCCTAATTTCTCAAAAATCCAAGCATCCAAAATCCAAGCAACATCATATAACGGTGAACATGTAACTATAGGAAGATATGAGTATATACCTATCAAGAATGATGTAATACCTTACAGGTATATGTGTAGCTATATCAAGGTATATGGGTGTACACGTAAGTATGTATGCATGATGTACATGTAGCTATATCTCATATGTATCTACACCTGTCAATAATGATGCAATACCCTCCAGGTATATGTGTATCTTGTAGCAAGGTATGTGTATATACATGTAAATAATGATGCAATACCCTCCAGGTTTATGTGTAGTATGTAGCAAGGTATGTGTATATGCATGTCAATAATGATGCAATACCCTCCAGGTATATGTGTAGCTTGTAGCAAGGTATGTGTATATACATGTCAATAATGATGTAATACCCTCCAGGTATATGTGTAGCATGTAGCAAGGTATGTGTATATACATGTCAATAATGATGCAATACCCTTCAGGTATATGTGTAGCTTGAAGTAATGTATGTGTATATACATGCCAATAATAATGCAATACCCTCCAGGTATATGTGTAGCTTGTAGCAAGGTATGTGTATATACATGTCAATAATGATGCAATACCCTCCAGGTAAATGTGTAGCATGTAGCAAGGTATGTGTATATACATGTCAATAATGATGCAATGCAGCTAATATCATATCATATCATATCTAGCCCTGACGCACAATGCCATACGGGCGATTTCCTTGTAGATGTTAAATCTACTCACCGACAATCTCGAGCTAGGTAGATCCAATCACCTGCTTCCCCTTCTTCGCAGCATTCGAAGTCCCCGCCTGCGATCCTATTAACACAAACATAGCAAGTGCAAAATCTCAGAATCGACCAAAATCACGTACAACTACGTTTTGACCGACGCACCAACAACAATCCAACTCGCAAGTGTTCGTCTAGTGGTTAACGTGTGTAGCGACTACCCAAAACCAACCCAAGTGCAGCAGCTACACAAGATCACAACCCGAGTCGGATAATGTAACACGCGCTCTCAAAACACTAGATTATAGCAAAGTGATCCAGATTTTGATATAAATACAATTAGTGAAAGTTGCAAGTTCCACGAGATCACATACAACCCAGAGACCCCACGACCAAGAAGCAACACCCCAGCCCCCAATTTGGCCGCAATTTGCGGCCAGAACCAATAAATTTGCGGCCAAAAAATGAAGGGGTGGTCTCAGGTTTTTATGGTGGGTTCTAGGTCACAACACTAGGTTACTGTGATGGGAACTTTTCCAACAAACACCTGTTTCTACAGCAGGTCACAGAGACTCTACAAAGACACTAAAAATACGTTATTGTACGAAACTAAACTTTACGTGTTCTAAACTGAAAATAATAAGCTACACAACTTTAAAAACACCTACTTAACAGATAAAGATCATTACCTAACCACACAAGCTCAAAGATCCTAGCTTTCCAAGCTCCAAGGCAACTTAGTAGCTAAACCAAGATTTATGAGGTGTTTTCATGAAGTTTTTGCAGGGATTAGTGAATGGATAGTGAGGGTTCAGTTTAGAGTTGAGGGAATGAACAAAGATTGAGAATGAGAGAAGAACGAAAGAGTGAGGGAAAGATAATGATGAGAGGTGAGTGTAGGGTGAACCAAAGCCTTATTCTTACTCACTCCCTCACCTCCATTAATGCAACCATTAATGCATCATTAAAGTCTTCATGACTCTCCTAGCCACCTCTTTCTTTCAATCCAAACAAAGAAATATCTTTCACAAATATCTATGGTAAGGTTAAGGCAAGGTTTAATCAAGGCATGGATTGCTTAAGGTGTCATGGTCACTTAACTAGATTAACACTAACTAACCCTCACAATAACATGCACAAGTGTGTGCAAGCCATAACAAATAATAATAAAATATTAATTTATTGTTATAAATGTGAGGAAACCGATTTGGTAAACTTTTCCCTAAAAACCCAAATTAACACTAATCGCATTCTAAGGTGTTACAATCTCCCCCCTTAAAGAAATTCGTCCCTGAAATAAAATTCTTACTAAGCGTACCTTCAAAGAGATGGGGAAATTTCTTCCGCATCTCGCTCTCGGCCTCCCAAGTGATCTCCTCACTAGTCGGGCTACACCAAAGAACCTTCACTGATGGCAAGACCTTTGATCGAAATTTCTTCACCTGCCGATCCAAAATAACCACCGGCTGCTCGGTGAACGAAAGATCGCGCTCAAGCTGAACGGTCTGGTGCTGAATCATGTGAGAAGGATCATGAAGGTATCTATGAAGTATTGACACATGGAACACGGGGTGAACATCCGGAAAACTGGATGGAAGCGCCAAACGATAAGCAACAGCACCAACTCGCTCAAGGATGTCGAAGGGTCATACAAATCTGGGACTGAGCATCCCCTTTTCCGCAAATCTCATAACGCCCTTCATCAAAGAAATCCACAGGAATACATGATCCCCCACTACGAACTCAAGTCTGTGATGACGGCAGTCGGTATAAGACTTTTGTTTGCATTGGGTTGCTATCATTCTGTCCTGAATCAGCTGGATATTTTCCGTAGTCTCCTGAACTAGCTAGGGTCCCAAAACCCTACTCTCACTGAGTTCGGTCCAACAGACCGGCGATCGACACTTCCTACCGTACAAAGCCTCAAAGGTGCCTTCTGATAGTCTCCTGAAAGCTATTATTGTAGGAGAACTCAATCAACGGCAAGTGACAATCCAAACTGCCACCAAAATCAAGCACGCACGCCCGAAGCATATCCTCTAGAGTCTTTATCGTCCGCTCTGACTGACCATCGGTCTGTGGATGGAAAGCGGTGCTAAAACTCAACCGGGTACCCAAAGCTTCCTGAAGCTTCTACCAAAGACGGCTAGTGAACTGGGTGCCCCTATCGGATACAATGCATGTGGGAACGCCGTGCAAACGCACAATCTTATCTATATACAACTGAGCATAACCGAATGTGGTCTTCACTGGAAGGGAGTGAGCCGCTTTCGTCAACCGGTCAACAATCACCCAAATGGAGTCATACCCCAGACTTGTCCTGGGGTAGATCCACAACAAAGTCTATGGAAATCTGCTCCTATTTCCACTCAGGAACGGGCAAAGGCTGCAACTCTCCAGCCGGTCTCTGATGCTCAGCCTTGACTTGCTGGAAAGTCAGGCACCTCGAAACGAAGTCCAAAACATCGCGTTTCATCCCTTCCCACCAGTAAATGTCTCTCAAATCCTGGTACATCTTGGTGGAACCTGGATGAACGCTAAAGGCTGACTGATGTGCCTGCTCTGGGATCTCGCGTCTCAACCCATCAATATCTGGTACACACAAGCGAGTCCCGTAACGTAGCACACCCTGGTCATTAATCAAGAACTCTGAATCTGTACCCCGCCGAATAAGCTCAGGAATCTCAGACAAACGGGCATCACTGGGTTGCGCCTCATGGATACGATCATATAGAAGTGGACGGGTGCGAACATGAGCAAACTGTCCCCCAAGTGGAAGTGAACTCAAACTGTACTCTACCATCGCACAAGATCTGCCAATCTGCAGAAGACTATCGCTGAACTGCGCTCAACTGGAACAAGCTACCCCCGGGCCCACGACTCAAAGCATCAGCTACCACATTCGCCTAGCCCGGGTGATAAAGAATCTCACAATCATAATCCTTCACAAGATCCATCCACCGACGCTGTCTCAGATTCAGATCCCGCTGCTGGAAGATGTACTTCAAGCTCTTGTGGTCCGTGAAAATCTGACGCGACTCCCCGTACAAGTAGTGTCTCCAAATCTTCAACGCAAAGACCACCGCGGCCATCTCAAGATTATGAGTGGGATAATTCTGCTCGTGTTTCTTCAGCTTCCTAGAAGCATAAGCAATCACTCTATCATGCCGCATCAGTATACAACCGAGCCCCACTCTAGACGCATCGCGGTAAACAACAAAGCCACCCGATCCAGAAGGCAAAGATAAAACCGGTGCGGTCGTCAACCGAGTCTTCAACTGCTGAAAACTCTGCTTGCACGCATCAGTGCAAAGAAAAGGAACCCCCTTCCGGGTCAGTCCGGTCAGCGGTGCAGCGATGTGCAGCGATACTCGAGAAATCCTGCACGAATTGGCGGTAATAACCAGCTAAGCCCAAAAAGCTGCGGACTTCTGTCACGGCTACAGGTCTGGGCCAAAGCTGTATAGCCTCGATCTTCCTCGGGTCCACAAGAATACCGTCTCCCGTCACCACATGACCCAGGAAGTCAACTCTATCAGCCAAAAAACGCACTTTGAGAATTTAGCATACAGCTGGTGCTCTCTCAATATCTGCAAAGAAATCCTCAAGTGCTGTTCGTGCTCCTCACGACTCCTAGAGCAGACCAGAATGTCATCAATAAACACAATAATAAACTGGTCGAGGAACGGCCTGAAAATCCGGTTTCTCAGATCCATGAACACTGCTGGGGGATTGGTGAGTCCGAACGACATCACCAGAAACTGACAATTCCCGTAGCGTGTACGAAAAGCAGTCTTCAGAATGTCATCATTCCGAACCCGCAACTGATGATAACCCGAACGCAAATCAATCTTAGAAAAATGTTTCACACCCTGGAGCTGATCAAATAAATCGTCAATGCGAGGTAAAGAATACCTATTCCGCACCGTAACTCGGTTCAATTGACGATAATCAATACACAACCTCAAACTGCCGTTCTTCTTCTTGACGAACAGCACAGGACCTCCCCAAGGCGAATCACTCGGACGCACAAGTCCCTTATCAAGCAACTCTTGCAATTGATCTTTAAGCTCTCTAAGGCTCTGCCGGAGCCATCCGGTAAGGCAGTATAGAAATAGGCCCCGTGCCAGGAATCAGATCAATGCAAAACTCAATATCGCGCTCTGGCGGCAAACCTGGTAACTCATCGGGAAAAATATCGAGAAACTGTCGCACGATAGGAACCCGGTCCAACAACTCTACTGTGGATCCGGTATCACAAATAAAATCCAAGAATCCCCGACATCCTCTCCTCAAAAGCCGACTAGCGCAAAGGGCATAAATCAAACTGTGAGGGGCGGCACCACGGTCCCCCTGCACAACCCGAACAAACTCGCCCGGAAAACTAAAACTGACTGTCTTCTCACGGCAGTCCACAGACGCATAACAAGCTTCTAACCATTCCATGACAAGGAGAACTTCGATGTCCAACATATCTAGAAGGATCAAGTCGACGGACGAATCTCTATCTCCTATACAAACGACACACGACCGAAACACATGTCGCGCAACAAAAGAATCGCCAACAGGAGTAATCACAACAAGCGGCTGATCTAGCAAACACGACTCTCGGCCCAACCTTGGCATGAAGTGTGTAGAAACATACGAATGCGTAGATCCCAGATCAAACAAAACATGTGCATCAAAAGAACATACAGAAAGAGTACCTGAAACCACTGCATTGGACGTCTGCGCGTCCTGATAATTCAAGGCAAACACCCGAGCCTGCCCTCTACCGGCAACTGGATGTCCTATGCCTCTGCCACCCCGTCCTCTCTGAACAAACCCTCCGTGATCACGACCTCTCTGAACATAAGTCTGACGCGGAGCAACTACCGTCACAAGAGGCAACGCTCTCTGAGGTGGAGAAGGCAGTAAGGTAATATGTGGTACGGCTGGCTCTCTCTGGCGTATCGCGGTACAATCCTTAACGAGGTGATATAGACTACCACACCCAAAGCACCCACGTGTCGACTGCTGACCCTCCTAGGGATAAGTGCTGAACAACTGGCCTCGTCCCATGCCTCTGCTACTCCCCGTGCCTGAACGAACGCAGTCGCGGCGTCTAACCATCTGTCTCCGGGCTGATATACCAGTACGAACCCTCTTCTGTTCCGGAACAACCGACGACTCAGAAAGACGCTCCTCAACCAATAGGGCTGCGTCCTCCGGCTGCTGCATGTGTGTCATAATGTTGTACGCTGATGGCGAGGAACAACTGGGTAAGCAGGCCTCGAACAAACCTCTTGACCCGCATCTCCTCAGTAGCTACCAAATACGGAGCATACACAGACAGCTAGGTAAACTGCACATCGTACTTGGCCACCATCATACCATGAGTCTGGCGTAACGACTCAAAACTGCACGCTCGAGCATCCCTGACGCTCTGCGGAAGAAAACGCGCAAGAAACACCATCACGAACTCAGCCCAGGTCATAGGAGAGAGACCTGCGGCTCTGCCCTTCTCTAAGGACTCGCACAACTTCTGGGCCAAACCCTCCAGACGAAAGCTCGCGAACTTTACCCATCTCGCATCGGAGCATCTCAGCGAACGACATATCATGGCCATCCGATCGATAAACGACTGCAGATCCTCAGCTGCATCGGTGCCAGTGAAAACCGGAGGCCTCATCCTCATGAACTCCGATAATGATACGGTGATCACCTCCGTAGCTGCAGGTACGACTGTCGAAATGGTAGGCACTGACACAGTCCTCGTAACAGGTGGAACAACCTCCTGCCTCTGCGCTTCGAATGGCCTCAACTAACGACCCCACCATCTGGCGCAAATACTGCATACCGGCCCCTAGCATAGCAATATGGTCTGTTGAAGGTGGAACAATCTGCTCCTGCACAATGGGCGTACCGCTCGGGTTAGTCCTCGTCTCGGACGAGTCAACTCTGACCTCGGACTTCGCGGCCGCTCTCTGCGCCCTCATAGTCTTCGGCGGCATAAAGGCTGGAAATGGAAACATGATTCGATAAGAACACAGGAATCGAATCACATGGATGTATATAATCACGGAAGAAATTTCAACAATAATTCCTAAAGTCACTTAGGCGGAGTACCGTATCGTAAGTACGCCGCGGAACATACACACGCTACGTTACTCTGCTTAAGCTACCTACTCCATCATACCAAGGTCATGCTACACTCCGAAAGGTAAAACCTAGCGCTCTGATACCAACTTTGTCACGACCAAAATTTAGGCACATGACCGACACTTAAACTATGTAATGTCAACAGGCGTAACGCAATTTAAGTTAGCCGAAAACACAGCAATCTAAACCATTACAAGCAGTAAAGGATAGAAAACACTTTTAAAATCTCAAGTAAGAACTTAAAGCTAAATGTTTGTTTTTCATAAAAGTTTCGGCATCACCTCCTATGTAAAACTAGCCCTGAAACGGGTACAAACATAAGATATAAGTAAAGCATCCCCAAACGGGAGAAAATCTCACCCAAAGGCGGAAACAACCACCACAACAGATATATGACGCCGTAGTGAAGAAAAGAGATAATCAATATATATAAAGGCCGGCTCACACGAGCACGACAACCAGAGTCATAAGAATATACAACATCGATCCTCACAACTCGTCTCTAAGTCAAAACATGAAGGTGGTAGATGGAGAGTACTAGATACAAAATATATACAACGATATCATCGGATAACCGCAAACCCACCTATAGCAAAAGGCCTCACAGCCAACCGTAGCGGTATCCGCAAAATTAGAGATAAAAAGGCGCCCCGCCGCGACTACCCTGAGGTTCAGACCTGCAAAACACTATGGCACAACGGGGGTGAGTTGCCAACTCGTGAATAGTAAATAACATCATATTATAATCGCATGTATGCACTAACGACGATAATCTATCACATGTAATCTGATAGCATAAGTATGGTAATATAAATATGCAACTATCATGATCAAGGTACACCACCAGGGTACTATATCTACATGAATCAAATGCATATCAAATAAATCCTGATATGTGGGATAAATAATAAAACCTCATGCAAAAATCATCAGCATGGAAAAACCTCTGTGTCCCTCACTGACACGTTAAATCCCAAAATCCTCAGGAACCGCATCCTCAGATCGGCCCTCATATCATGTAAGTCTCATGAAACCTGAGTGTCCAACATCGACACCCGAAATATCATGAAAACTATGCCTGTGTATATATATGTATATATGCGTGTCCCTCAAAGACACAACAAATCCTGGAACCTGAGTGTCTAACATCGACACCCGAAACATCATGAAACCCGTGTCCAGCATCGACACGTAAATCCTCATATCCCAGGCACCGTCACCATGAATGGCCCTGATGTCATGTCCGTACAACACTCCGGTCCGTATCCCCACGATAACCGCCGAGTCCAAAAACTATCACCGGAGGTACTAGCCCGCAAGCTAGGTTCATCGTCTATACCACGAAAATCATCTATTGCCCCGGGGAACCATACCGGGTCCACCATGTACCCGCAGACGGTGCCCACCGCTCCTCGAATCGGGTATCTAACACAAGTCTTAAAACCGAGAAAACTCATGGTGGACGCACTAAAATATCATATCAAGAGAAACCGAGTTTTCAAACAATACATGAATTTCTTGAAATACCCCCACAGTTCTCAAATCCATAAATCACATGAAATCCATATCTCAATGCGTAAATCCATGAAATATAATATATGCAACATAACACAGTAATATGAGCATATCAAGGGAAAACCGCTATTTAAATACATCAAGTTCTTAAATATATCATACGGTTCCTAATTTCTCCAAAATCCAAGCATCCAAATTCCAAGCAACATCATATAAAGGTGAACATGTAACTATAGCAAGATATGAGCATATACCTATCAAGAATGATGGAATACCATACAGGTATATATGTAGCTATATCAAGGTATATGGGTGTACATGTAAGTATGTATGCATGATGTACATATAGCTATATCTCATATGTGTATACACCTGTCAATAATAATGCAATACCCTCCAGGTATATGTGTAGCTTGTAGCAAGGTATGTGTATATACATGTCAATAATGATGCAATACCCTCCAGGTGTATGTGTATATACATGTCAATAATGATGCAATACCCTCCAGGTATATGTGTAGCTTGTAGCAAGGTATGTGTATATACATGTCAATAATGATGCAATACCCTCCAGGTATATGTGTAGCATGTAGCAAGGTATGTGTATATACATGTCAATATTGATGCAATACCCTCCAGGTATATATGTAGCTTGTAGCAAGGTATGTGTTTATACATGTCAATAATGATGCAATACCCTCCAGGTATATGTGTAGCTTGTAGCAAGGTATGTGTATATACATGTCAATAATGATGTAATACCCTCCAGGTATATGTGTAGCATGTAGCAAGGTATGTGTATATACATGTCAATAATGATGCAATGCAGCTAATATCATATCATATCATATCTAGCCCAGACGTTTAACGCCATACGGGCGATTTCCCCGTAGATGTTAAATCTACTCACCGACAATCTCGAGCTAGGTAGATCCAATCACCTGCTTCCCTTTCTTCGCAGCATTTGAAGTCCCCACCTACGATCCTATTAACACAAACATAGCAAGTGCAAAATCTCAAAATCACGTACAATTACGTTTTGACCGACGCACCAACTCCAATCCAACTCACAAGTGTTCGTCTAGTGGTTAACGTGTGTAGCGACAACCCAAAACCAACCCAATTGCAGCAGCTACACAAGATCACGACCCGTGTCGGATAACGTAACACGCGCTCTCAAAACACTAGATTATAGCAATGTGATCACAGATTTTGATATACAAACAATTAGTGAAAGTTGCAAGTTCCACGAGATCACATACATCCCCAGAGACCCCACGACCAAGAAGCAACACCCCAGCCCCCACTCAGGCTGCAATTTTTGGCCAGAACCAATAAATTTGCGGCTTAAAAACGAAGGGGTGGTCTCAGGTTTTTATGGTGGGTTCTACGTCGCAACACTAGGTCACTGTGATAGGAACTTTTCCAACAAACACCTGGTTCTACAGCAGATCACAGAGACTCCACAAAGACACTGAAAATACGATAATGCATGAAACTAAACTTTACGTGTTCTAAACTGAAACTAATAAGCTACACAACCTTAAAAACACCTACTTAATAGATAAAGATTATTACCTAACCACACAAGCTCAAAGATCCTAGCTTTCCAAGATCCAAGGCAACTTAGTGGCTAAACCAAGATTTATGAAGTGTTTTCATGAAGTTTTATGAAATTTTTGCAAGGATTAGTGAATGGATAGTGAGGGTTCAGTTTAGAGTTGAGGGAATGAACAAAGATTGAGAATGAGAGAAGAATGAGAGAGTGAGGGAAAGATAATTATGAGAGGTGAGTGTACGGTGAACCAAAGCCTTATTCTTACTCCCTCCCTCACCTCCATTAATGCAACCATTAATTCATCATTAAAGTCTTCATGACTTACCTAGCCACCTCCCTCTCTCAATCCAAACAAAGTAATATCTCTCACAAATATCTAAGGCAAGGTTTAATCAAGGCATGGATTCCTTAAGGTGTAATGGTCACTTAACAAGATTAACACTAACTAACCCTCATACTAACATGCACAAGTTTGTGAAAGCCATAACAAATAATAATAAATATTAATTTATTGTTATAAAATGTGAGGAAACCGATTTGGTAAACTTTTCCCTAAAAACCCGCATTAACGCTTAATTAACACTAATCGCATTCTAAGGTGTTACACTCGTCAGAGCAAGAATGTAAAACGCACCATCTCCCCGCGGACGAACCGTACTCATCACGGCTAGCTACACGCGATGCTGTCTTGATTGCGGTTAACTTTAAACTTAAGATACAACATGTAAAATCCCTATCAATCGCAGTTCTACTTTGTAAGTGGCATGTCAATTACTGTTGATGAATGTGTGAGCCGGAAAATCTGTGTATGTGTAACATGCGCATCATCGATAATAGTGCAGGTGTACTAGCAGATGAAGCCATATACAGGTAAGTGCTGGAAATATAGTACGTATGTCATAAGGAAAATATGCAATCTAAGTATGAATGGTATAAGGTACATAGCTACACCTAGATTCATTAATATAAACCATATCTGCCAAGGTGTTTAGAAATCAATGATTCTTCGAATCAAGACAATCCAAAAGTTGGCGATCCAGCCTCCTAGTATCAAATGTGGCGCTATCATCGAACATCATCATCAAGTCACGAGTGTGGATCAATCATCCGGTATATCTTATCGCGTACGGTAAACCATCGTACGGTGTAATGAAATAGATTAAGGATCTAGCGTCCTATAGATCAACAAAGGTACGGATTTATGGTCCCGTACATCTTATCATCTTTCATTCTCATATATACATACACACATATATATACATACTGTTAGTGTATATGCCCTAGAGGCCATTATTGTATCAAACTGGACTGTATATTACTTAATGGAAGCTTGGGATATTCACAGTAGTATTGAAAATCTTGCTCAAAATGGTAGTATGCTACTTGGTTTGTTTCTACTTCAATATGTGCATGTGTTTCTTTTAACATATCCCATATTAGTAGAGCCCTTAGGATCATTGCTTGATTATCAGCGTTGTGATGGCAGTCACACTAGTGGGGGCTAGGTAATCTACAAGCACATCCCTATACAGGTCCCTAGTCATAGGATTATCGAGACAGGGGCATCGATACTCCAGAGTAGACTAGTATATACGCTTCTCATCCCAGCAGGGGAGATGGTTTGTCCCACAGCCATTAGTATGTCGTACTGGAGATAGTATGCAGGTGCTCGTTAGGTTACGAGTACACCGGACAGGACTCGTGGGGAACTGCTGGTTGGTAATATACCTATCATCAGTTAGTAGTTCCCAGGTGACATGAGTACAGATTAGTCCGTTGACTTGACTCTGCCACTTTTCCTCGAGTGTGTTCCCACTGTACTTTGATTACTACCCTACCACGGCTCTATTGAGTCATGCAAATAGGTAGTAGTTGGGTGCAGTCCCGAAGCACTTGGAGGCAGTGGCGGTTAGATAGGATTCGTCTATCCCGGTATTGGGAGTTGATATAGCGCTGTGTTCGGAAAGCCATTACACAAAGTCCCTGTACAGGGCAAGCGAGATTTACTGGTAGGTACTCCAGTAGTTTCTCAGAGTGTTTTGGACTGTACTCCGACACGTCTTACCGCTATTAGGGGTCTGACGTTTACCGACCCCTTGGCCCGATATGCGATACTCTTAGACGAACAGACCGGACTATACGGAGATTGTCACATTCAGGCTCAGTAGGAGTTCAGATGGGTTTTCCTCATCGGCCTTCTTATCGACATCTACATGGGCACTGTTACGTATAGCCAGTACCGCTTGCGGCCTGTGGTTAAACCCTCTGCCAGCGTAGTGTCAAGTCTTTAGAGTCCCACACAGAGGGTTTCCCAGCTTCGGGCGAAACGATGTAGAGGTCGTATGGTTTTACGACAGGGTTCGATCACATACATGTACTTGTGCGCGTATGATGTTCGGGCGGACAATACTAGTGGGCTTTGGTTTAAGCCGGATCCTAGTATTCAATTGTTGGGTTAGTTTTGTATCATTGTATTCGTGTTTTTCGGAACACGGATGCGGGTATGTATATACAGTTGAGAGGGGGTATAGAAGGAGACATCTCATTAGGGTTTTTGACCATTGACTTGGTCAAAACAAATATGAGGTGGAGGAAAGGTTTTATTATTTTTGATAAATGATAATTTAGTGGTATGGCTACTTATGTTGACCATTTAACTTGGCTTGACTTGTTGACCTTAGATATTTTTGTGAGATATTTTTGACTCTAGATATTTTGGTGAGATATTTTCCATGTCATGCTTATGGTCATATATATAAGTTAGCCATTCTATTTTTTATTATCATTATCACAAATACATTCTCTCTCCTCAAGCTTGCTCTCACCTTCTTCCTCTCAAAACCCTAGTGTCTTATGAGTTGAGAATCAAGGGTTAGTGAGACTAAGCCCACTCTAGGTTGCTTAGTTTAGCACACCAAGTGATCAATTTACTTCAACCTGGAGGTTTAGCTCAAGGTTGGAACTCTCGGGTTGATCCTCTACTACATCGAGAAGCCGACGAGGAGGTGCTTTCCATTTCTACTCCAAGGAGCTTGCGAGATGAACGAGAACAGCGGGAAGACAAGAAGGACTTGGAACTGTAAGTCTACGGTAGCGCCCCGGCCGTCTGTCCGAGGCCAAAATACGGAAACGAAAACTTTTTCAAAACTTGAAACTGGCGCTATCGTATACTATAAACGGGGATCGAACCATTAACCTATAACTACCAACTAGAGAAAGGGTTGGAAAAGCTGTACCGATATATCCATGTCCTTCGGTCTTTGGCCACCAACCCAAGCTCCTCGCGGCATCTCCGATCTCAATCTCCTCGTCGGAAAGGGCACCACATCTTCGAGTCTTTTTACGGGCTCCCGCTTCATCCGAAGCAACTCGGGCAAGAAGTTCCCTAGCCGACGTGTCCAAGGTGAAGTAGAGAATGTGTGTGACAACTTTGTCTCTTGCATCCATTGTATGGATAGAGGTTGAAGGTGATGCCATCCATAGAAATGGTGAGCTAGAGGAAGAAGAAGAAAAAGAAGCATTTTCTTTTATTTTGTGTTGCTATAATAAAATGAGAGAGAGAGTTAGAATGAAAAAATACAAGAGCAAACATATCTATCATGGCTTCCCTTCTCTCTCTTCCTCTCATTTCATCACTCAAATCCATCACAAAATGTGACATATGTACAATAAAAGAGACTATGAGTCACTAGGTTGCATGTGTCACAATAAATGCACCTCATGATGATTTCTAGCTCATAATTTCCATATGCAAACATTAATCCAAATGTTTGCAACAATAAAAAGATACGGCAACATCTAAAGTAAACTCGTGACGGATCATAAGAATACCCCTCACCTGTAAAAACATACCTGCATCCGCATTCCGACTGAATGCGAATACGATTAGACTAAAGTAATCCAACAAATCTAATACTAGGATCTGGCTTAAATCAAAGCCCACTGGTATGATACGTCCGATCATGATCCGTGCACTACCGCACGTATAAGATCGAACCCTGCCATATATCATACGGCCTCTATAACGTTTCGCCTGAAACTTGAAAACTGTCTGTGGGGGACTCTAAAGACTCTTCAATACTTTGGCTATGGATTTAACCACTAGCACGTCAGAGGTACTAGCCGTACGTAACGGGCTACCAGGTATTGACCAAAAGGGAGGTCGATGAGCGAACTCATCCTGACACCCTACTGAGCCTGTCAGTGATAATATCCGTACAGTCTGGTCCGTTCATCTATGAGCATCGTATGGCGGGCCTAGGGGGTTGGTAAAAGTCAGACCCCCAAAAGCGGTACAAGTCGTGTCAGAGTGTAGCCCAGAACACCCTGAGATACTACTGGAATACCTACACGTAAATCTCCTGCCTTGGCTAAGGACTTCGTATAATGGCTCTCCTAGACACAGCGCGATCTCACCCCCAATACCGGGAGAGACGAAACCCCTGCCGATCCGCTCACTGCGTCTATGTGGCTCGGGACTGTACCCAACTAAAACCTATTTGCACGACTCCTTTGAGCCGTGGTAGGGAAGTAATCAAAGCACAGTGGGAACTCACATGAGACAAATGACGATCTCAGGTCGATGAACTAACCTGTACACATGTCACCAGGGAACTACTATCTGACGTCAGGTATAATACCAACTAGCATGTTCCCGGCGAGTCCAGTCCGGTGTACTCATAACCCAATAAGCACCTGTATACATCTTAGGTGAACCAACTGACACCAATGGCTTGTGAGACTGGCCACCGCCCCTCGTCGGGGTCTCGACTATATACACTAGTCTACTAATAGAGTATCGATGCCCAGTCTCGAAACTCCCACGACTAAGGACCACTTTAAGGATGTACTTATAGACCCCAGCTCCCACATATATGATCTCCATCATACTGCTGGCCGTCAAGCAAGAATCCTAAGGGCTCTATCAACGTGCAATAGTGACCTGTAAGGTCACCTGAAGCAGTACACGATGATAAAGATAAACTAGATAGCATACTATCATCTCGAGTAAGACTGTCCTACCGGCATAGGTCCTCCCTCAATCATTGCAATCACGTGCCTGTGATCCAATAATTGACCTTGAGGGCGCTATATCCAACAATCTCCCACTTGCACTCAAGGCTAATTATTGCGATGTCGCATACTCACTGCCCGTGTGATACCGAACACCCAACTCCTATACTAATCAGTCTCACAAAGCCCGTTTTGTGAAACTATTCTGTTCGAGGAATAGCCTCAGTGAGTGGATCCGCCCTGATGTTTCTTTCTATGTCACTCTTTATCTCAAGTTCGCGGAGAAAGCCATCTCCCGAATTGAGTAATACCTGTCTTAGAATATGTCTGGATGTCTGATGGGACCTAGTTCATAAATGAACTCCAAATCCAAACTTCTTAGACTGTATCGTCAACTGAACTTAATCAGTATCCTGTGCCAAGCCTCCCTCAGTATCCGCTTGGACCTCCTGTCCAAACAACTGCCCCTTGTCAGAGGAAAAACTACAACTCTGACAGTCACTCTGTCATCCAGGTCACTTTGGAAGCCTGCAATGATAACCGTCTCCCAAAAGAGGCTGTTGTTATCATATCCCTAGAACATCCACTTATGTTCTAAGACTGCTTCCTAACGTTTCTCCAGGACAGGATTAATATCAACTTATTGCATCTAGTGCAAAAACAGCGTCTGGTGTGGTACTTGACATCTCATGATTGACTCAATTGCCTAAGCAAGTGATCTGCCAATCATGCACATCCCTCTCCCCTTTAGTCTGTAAGACACCTTTAGAGAGGGTGACTCCATCACCTGTAGGTACACTACCGTTCCAGGAGTCGTCCATTCTAAAACATCTTTAGAATGCTGTCTAAGTACCCAGATTGGGAAACTACCCAAATCAAGATCTAAAACCATAGATCTAGTAACCAGAATATCTGATACAATATCCATATCCTATGTGGAGAAACCACTGTGTGACAACCAAAGTATAACCGATCGTAGTATAGGAATTTCACTTCCTACTCTGTGTATGTCATCAAAATACCAGGACATCACACCTTGCTACCTTCTTAACAGATCCATTCCCTATTCTGATAAAATCAAACCTATGACTGTCACATCAGAAATAGATGATCTTTCTCCGCTATATCTTCTTTAGTCTATAAATAGACATAAGCTACTTGTCCACTATGCTTCCGCTGGTCCCACTGACTACGACAACCCTCTGGCAGAATCATATACACGTATACTTCTAAAGCTAGTTTAGAACGATGCTATACTCATCCTTGTAGGGTTCCTAGGCACTCTAGTGAGGTCTCACAAGGCATCGAACATGCCAAATTCAAAAATTCTAGGTGCCGAGAGACCCGACTACGGATCGTTTGCTAGAAAACTAGGCGAAACATTAAACTAGTTAACACTTAACTATGAGAATAAGGATATACAACCTTTGTAGATCCGGTGCTCCACCTCCACGGCTCCGCAATGAAGTCTTCTCCGCTGTCCAAATCAAATCCGGGCTCTAGCGTCGGCTTCATCGGAGATTGGACGGGCCAGGTCGTCGACGACGTGCCGAAGATGATCTACGTCGAAGCATCACTAGATCAAGCTCCACCTTCACCAAGCCATGAAAACTTGTGAAGGAAACACACTCTACTACTTGGCAAGAGGTAGAGGATGAAGAAATAGGAAGTGGGTAGACTTTAGAATTGGATTTCTCACTCTAATTCTCACTTTGCCATTAAAGCTTGTGAAGCTTTTTCTTGAAGTGAAGAAGAAGAAGAAGATGAAGAGTATGATAAGTTATTATCAAAAATAGAAAATAAAACAATACTTATCATAATCTTTACCTTAGTTAAGTGTAGAGAATTGACTAAGGTTGGGTTGATGGTTAGGGTTAAGGATGAGAACAAAAAAGTCATCAAGTCAAAGCTTCATGAAGCTTCAACTAAAAACAAATGAAGCCACCATTCATTTATCTTTCAATTTATTCAAAATGAATAAATAAATTAGATGAATGAATAAGTAAAGCCCTAATCAACAACTTAACCTTGGTTTAATTCTTTACACTTAACCATAAAGCATGTATCATCAAACATGATACAATCAAGTGCACAAAAGTATATCACATATACAACTTGTGAACTTCAAGTGAGAAAATCCATTTAAAGTGAACCGATACAAGTTAATGCAAAGTAATATATCAAATATATAATTATACAATAAATCATTAAATCAACACTTTATTTAACGATCCGGTCATATCGTATATAACCGACTAGTATGCAATGCATCGGTTTATCGAATCAACCCTTGATTCGATAACTAGGGTATATCGCATATAACATAATCGATACATTCATCGCGAGAATGAAATACGGTATCACATACACGCATTATTCTCGGTCCCGCACATATCTCATATGCGCTCCTATTTCGTTTCGCTTGAGCCAGGAAACCTCTGTGTAGGACTCTAAAGACTCGTCAATACGCCGGCAGCAGGCGATGATCATATCAAACACCCACAAGCCGCAAGCGGTCTGCTAAACGTAACGGCCACCCGGGTATTGAGCGATCTGAAGATCGACGAGCAAGCCCGCTCACACTCCAGTGAATCCGACCAGTAACACTACCGTACAGTCCGGTCTGATCGTCTGATATGTCGCATATCTTGCCTAGGGGTGGTAAACGTCAGACCCCAATAGCTCGATAATTCGTGTCGATATGAGGTCTATAACAATTCGAGAAACTACTGGTAACACTTACCAGTATATCTCAGCAACCCTGGCCAGGGATTTCCTGTTATAGCCAATCGAACACAGCGCAACATCAACTCCCTATACCGGGAGAGACGAATCCCCGCCTATCGCTCATTGCCTCCATGTGACTCGAGACTGTACCCAAAAACCACCGTTTTGCACGCCCTCTTGGACGTGGTAAGATGGAAGTCAAAGCACAGTGGGAACCACACAAGACTCCATGACGATCTCGGGTCAACAGACAACTCTGTACCAGTGTCACCAGAGAACTGCCATCTGACGTAAGGTATAATACCATCTGGGAGTTCTCGGCGAGTCCGTCCAGTGTACCCAGTCTCTACTGAGCACCCGTATATCATCTCCGATGTCAAACATCAATGGATATGGGATCATCCATCGCCCATCTGTATGGGTCGAGAAGGTACACGCTAGTCTACTCTGGTATATCGATGCCCCGTCTCGATACACCCATGACTAGGGACTTTGAAGGATGTACTTATGGACTACCATGTCCCCACTAGTATGATCCACATCATAGTCCAGGTAGTCAATTACTCATCCTAAGGGCTTTACCAACATGTAACAGAGAGACAATCAGTGTACACGTTAAGGTAAAGAGCAACCAGATAGCATACTATCATGTCGAGCAAGAAAGTCCTCCCTATATATGTCCCAGCATCCACTACAATATACATTTAATGTACAGTAATGGCCTCTAGGGCATACATATAACTAACAATCTACCACTTGCACTAGGGCCATCTGTAGCAGTGGTTGTAGTATCTCATACTCAACCAACCCATAAAAGTCTCTCTCTGGGAATAGGCCTTCGTGAGTGGATCCGCTGCGTTATCCTCTGAGTCTACTCTCCTAACCTCGATCACCCTGGAGATCAACCATCTCCATGATCAAGTGATACTGCCTTAGAATATGTCTGGATCACTGATGGGACCAGCGTTCCTTGGCATAAGCCACAACTCCATTGTCACAAAATGGGAGGAACATAGTTCATCTCATGAACCAATATACACCGAAACAGCCTCTTTGGTAGCATCTTAAGTAGCGATGTATCGTGCCTTTATCGTCTAGTATGTCACGGTATCTAGCTTGGAACTCTTCCAACATACCGTCCCTTTACTGAGGGTAAAGACAATGCCTGCGACTGACATTCAGTCGCCTTCATCACCCTGGAACACTTCCAGTGATTCTCCTCAGGATCGATTGATACCATCTCACTACAACTAGTGAGAACCCTAACATCCAATTAAATCTATCTCATAGATCTAAAACTCAGGATTTAGGAGGTATCATTTCGATCCTTCACGGAGAATCTTTGTGATAAACGGAGATTGATCGAGCGTAGCATAAGAAACTCCTTTCTTATCAAGAGTATGTCATCCACGTACTCTACGAGGATCATCACCATATTCCCTACTACCTTTTTGTTTATACAAGGTTCATCTACCATTTTGATGATGTCAACTTCTTTGACTAACGCATCAAAACAGACGTTCCAACTCCGCGATGCCTGCTTTATCTTATAAAACATCTTGCACATGTTTCCGCTGCTCCCACTGTCTACGAGGCCCTCTGGCTGTGTACTTATAGACGCACTCTTCTAAAACAACATTTAGAAAAGCAGTCATGACACCCAACCGCCAGATATCGTAGTTATGGTATGTAGCCGTGGCAAGTAGGATCTGGATGGACTTAAGCATAGCTACTTGAAAAGGTTTCATCATTATCCGTGCTTGGTCAATGACGAAAACCTTTAACAAGTCTAGCTTTGAAAGTCTCAACCTTTCCATTTACACCAAGTAATCTTCTCAAGATATACTTGCTCCTGATGGGGATTTAACCCTTCAGATATAGCAACCAAAATCCATACTTTGTTGGTGTATGAGGATTCCATCTCAGATCGCTAAGCATCCAGCCATTCTTACAGAGTCCTACTCTCGATGGCCAGTTCGAAAACTAGTTGGGTCATCATCTCATGATGCAATCCTCGCTCCCACTGTCATAGAGAAACCAAAGTATCTCTCAGGTGGGTGAGGAACCCTACTAGATCGGCGGAGAGGCTGAGGTTCGTTGGAATCTACTGAATCCTTTGGTTGTACCAAATCATCTGCTGTATTTTGTATAGCTGGAACCTTTCCAGTTCTACATTACAGACCTTGCCTCGAGCTTGTCTGGATTTTTCTTTTAGACATAGGCCGGACAATCCCAAATCTTAACTAGCTTAAGACATGGGCTCTTCCCTTTCCATATCACATATGAAATGGTAGGCAACTGATTTGATTCGAACCCTATTCAATAGGTATGCAGCTTCTCAAGCACATAACTCCCAAAAGGAAATAGGTAACTCAGTAGTACTCATCATAGAGCACACCTTATCAAATAGGGTGTATCTGCTCCGCCCCGATATACCATCGTGCTATGGTGTATACAGAGGAGTAATGCTGAGAGAGAATCTCATTCTCCTTTAGAATAATCCAGAATTTCCGTGCTCAAGTATTCTCCTCCTTGATCTCATCATAGGACATAATACTTATACCCGTATTTTGGTTCTCTACTTCTAACTTATATTCTGTGAATATCTGAAAAGTTTCGGACTTGTGTTTCAACAGGAACATAAGTCTGAATCTCGAAAGATCATCAGAGAACGTAATGATGTATAAAGAATCAGTCCTGGCATTTGTAGACTGGGGACCTACATACATCAACATGTATCATCCCAAGAGTTCATTAACTCTTTCTCTGTTTCCAGTAAACGGAGCTATAGTCATCTTATCTTTGTGACATGACTGGCGAGTTTCACAAGATGTAAGTTCAAACTAATTTAAATATGCATCTTTATGTAACTCCAACTAGTCGGGTCGCATTGATATGACCTAGTCTACAATACCTCAAGAAGGATCCGTTCATTTCTGAACTCTTCTTCTTGTGTGTGTTCCGTATACTAAGAACTGTAGTTTGATTTAGAACATCAATGCTTTTAGATAACGTTCCTGAACCGATCAACTTTTGATATAGGAAATGTTCAAAACATTATCCAACAATACAAAATTTTATCATTTCTTTACTAATAAAGAGAGTGATATGATTTTGTATATCAGGTTCGGTATCTAATAACATTCGTTCAGAATCAATGCATTGGTAATACAGGGTGACAGTGACCGACAGACTTGGCTGCAACACTTGCCCCGTTTTCTGCCTCATGAAACTTATCACCCGTTCTCAGTTTTTCTACTCTTTTGTAGCCCTATGTAACAGATTACATATCTGGGATCCTGATCCGGTATCATATACCATGGATGCGGAGGATACTGAGAAACAGTTCTGTATAATGAACACACCCGAAGATGATGCATCAGCATGCACTCTCTTCGTTTGGGCTGCACGGGAAATCTGGTATTCCCAATTTCCTGCTCTGTCTTATAACAATTATAAGTTGGAGCGGGACCAACGTTCCCCAGCTCGGTATAACAAGCGGGTTCGGTCAATATTCCGTTTTATTATCTTGATTAAGGTGTGATATGGTCGCTACCAGGAGAGAGAGAAGAAATCACTCAGCGTGCGCTCTTTCAAGAATAGATTGGTTATTATTTTATCTAATCAGGATGGCTCCCACTGCTTTTTATCAAATCTTCCTTCAAACTCTAAAAGGAAAGACTAGCCGGGATTAATTACACACTACAAGTTCGCCAATCTTTCAGCCAGGCCAGTGTCGGTACTTTGAGGGAGGTCCCCCGTGCTTTCGCACGAACCTAATTAATGTAAACCTCGTTTTCCCAGAGGCGTAACCCCGTTGACACCTTTCTAGACACCTACTTGATCGGCTAATTGTAATGTGTAAAACTCTTCCAGGAGTAACAATTACTCGCAGCGGGTATCGGGATCCAACTATCTCATAGAAGGTATGCAATCTCATTGCAAATTTCAACACTTGAAATTCCCGATAATATTTTGCCCCTAACCTCCTATGACCTTGACAAAGGCCAACAAACCATAGGATGCTAGTCAAGTTCAACCCATCATTTCCTGATTGAATTAAACCCACCCGCACGGCCCTTGACAAAGGCCAACAAGGTCGCACAACTACCCTAACTCAATCTGCATCATATGCATAAGCAGATAAGCACCAGTTAGCTACCGCACACTGCGCCTTGACAAAGGCCAACAAACGCAGCACGAATACTAACTACTACTTATCTGAAATGACGGAGGGCTACGACAGGTTTTTCTGAAAACCTATTGCGTAATGAACTTGATATCGTTGTAGAATCAAATGATTTTAAAATGGAGTGCTTTTGAGGCTTTTCTAGTTTTGCTAAAGAAGTCACTCCCGGTGAAGGGATCGTCGGTCCTTTCCTCGTCGAATGAGGTGCGGGATATATCATATATATCACTGTGCAAAGAAAAAACACTTAAAAGCAATCTAAATACAAACCGAGTGTGTAGCATCTGCCAGTTATTGCTAAAGGAGTCACTCCCGGTGAAGGGATCTCGGTCCTTTCCTTATCGAATAAGGTGCAGGATATATCACATATACCGCTGTGCAAAGCAAGAACTGTAGCTACCTGTTTAATTTTGAAATTGAATTCTACAACATCTTAGGTTTCTTTTATTTCATTAATCTCATTAATGAAGTCCCATCATTTAAATACCTAAACATCACAGATAGATATGACGTACACTTATGCCATCCGCATTCGCCTCGATGTCCCCTCGTGCACCGTTAGGTTAGGTAACTAACGACAGAGCAGGGCAGGGCTAGCGCGGGTGCAAAACATAAGCAACGTCTATATAATATATCATATATACTATATACTATATCCATCACAGAGTCACAACACAGAGATCGCAGCAGAAGAAACATATGAAATATTGGATATACTAGGACGTCCGTGTTTTCAATACGAGCCAGTATAAAACACGGATTCCACGGTCGTGATGAATAGCCAAACCCACACCCCTAGACCCCTACGAGAGCGGCAAGCAACCTTACCAATTCTGGAGTTAGGAGACCCGGGCTCGACTCCTCGAGTTGGTCTCCCACTGGACTCCAGAACCCGTTTACTTGTGCTCCCCTCCTTGGGTTTATCCTAGTGCGGAAAAGTAAATAATATACAAAAGGTGACAACTTCCGCAACCTGGAAGCGTCCCAATAAAAGAATATTACATACAAGTTTTTACATGAATGAAAATGAAAAACACTCATCTCACATAAAAACCCCCGGCTATTCAAACACGACGATCCAATATAACATATCCAGCAACACATAACATCACATGTCATCAACGTAAGTAAATATGTCCATCCCAATTGTCGTTGACATATAGCAACGAAACCGGCGATATCACATATTACACTTACGGTCACAGAAAAGAAAGTGTAAAACTACAACAGTTGGAATCCGCAACCTCCTCAGACATCGCATGCCTGACCAAATGAATTTCTTAGACATCGCATGCCTAACAATTATAAACCCCGCATTTTAGTCTCAAAATCGAAAACTCTTTTCAATATGAAGTCGGGCAATTCAACAGGATTCCCGACATCCTGATCGAGTACTCGTCGCAAACTTCAGTAGGCGGCCGCACCCCTGATACCGTCGACGGAGTGCACCATGGCGGAACACCGCTACCGCGAGCACCCGGACGGATGCTTTCGGCGACGGGGTTCTCCTACAGTCACTTGGTCGGGGCTATGGAGTGAGGCTGTCTATTAAGTTTACCCGGCGAGTATCCGCGTACGCTACGTGATTGCGACGGACTTTTGATCACATCAAAATTCCGTGGCAACCGATCAAGTGAGACTAAATTTCTATGTTTATAACATTCATCCAGTTATCACATAACTTATTGTGAATTCCAATTATTGTATCCCAATCCGGATAAATAGAAAATGTCAAACTTTCCGATCGAACCTTCGAACACCCAAGTTTTCCCGATACAGATCAACACATGAAATAAGTCTAACAACATTCAGTTCGTGCCTCAGTACCAACGGTCCAACCGTAGAAGGGTCAAGCCAACGCCTCACATGTGGCACGTCGTACTGCCCCAAACCCGAAGGTTCAAAGGGCAGTTCAAGACGGTCACATAATCGAGTTAAGGTTTGTTGTCTTCTAGAGGGTCCATTGCATTACTTGCACTACTTAGAACGTCATTAAACTACGGAAAAATCCAACACTTGGAAATTTCCCGATAGGGGAAAAATTGGGTATTTATATCTGGTCGAACTTTTTTAACATATTCTAAAATTTATCCGGAAAGCCAAATAGACAAAATTTGATACCCCGATCGAAATACCGAATCCCCAAAACAACTCCAGATTATTCAACTCTTGAATAAATTTAAAAAGTACCCAGAGAACTCAACACTGGAAATATTGAATTACTGTGCAAAACTGGAACTGTGACGTCACCAAGTGGCGGCGGAACCGCCGCACGAGGCATGCTCGTGCCGCGGTTCCGCGCCTGTTTAAAGTCCAAATAATCTCGTATTTGCACAGCAATTCTTACAATTTCCTGCTGGGTTTTCTGGATATTTTTAATTTGGAAAAATCCCAGTTTTTGGAAAAAGGACAGAGAGCTATTTTGGAGTTGGTTTCGGGTTCGTTCGGACTTCAAATTCCGTCTGGACTTCGCCTAAGGCTCTAGCTAGGCTCTGATACCACTGTAGGGTTTCTAGGCACTCTAGTGAGGTCTCACAAGGCATCGAACATGCCAAATTCAAAAATTCTAGGTGCCGAGAGACCCGACTACGGATCGTTTGCTAGAAAACTAGGAGAAACATTAAACTAGTTAACACTTAACTATGAGAATACGGATATACAACCTTTGTAGATCCGGTGCTCCACCTCCACGGCTCCGCAATGAAGTCTTCTCCGCTGTCCAAATCAAATCCGGCCTCTAGCGTCGGCTTCATCGGATATTCGACGGGCTAGGTCGTCGACGACGTGCCGAAGATGATCTACGTCGAAGCATCACTAGATCGAGCTCCACCTTCACCAAGCCATGAAAACTTGTGAAGGAAACACACTCTACTACTTGGCAAGAGGTAGAGGATGAAGAAATAGGAAGTGGGTAGACTTTAGAATTGGATTTCTCACTCTAATTCTCACTTTGCCATTAAAGCTTGTGAAGCTTTTTCTTGAAGTGAAGAAGAAGAAGATGAAGAGTATGATAAGTTATTATCAAAAATAGAAAATAAAACAATACTTATCATAATCTTTACCTTAGTTAAGTGTAGAGAATTGACTAAGGTTGGGTTGATGGTTAGGGTTAAGGATGAGAACAAAAAAGTCATCAAGTCAAAGCTTCATGAAGCTTCAACTAAAAAGAAATGAAGCCACCATTCATTTATCTTTCAATTTATTCAAA
This sequence comes from Agapanthus africanus, assembly GCA_030015575.1. NCBI lineage: Eukaryota > Viridiplantae > Streptophyta > Magnoliopsida > Asparagales > Amaryllidaceae > Agapanthus > Agapanthus africanus. The sequence goes on from JASDDO010000012.1 coordinate 222,601,609, forward strand.
ATGAATAAATAAATAAGATGAATGAATAAGTAAAACCCTAATCAGCAACTTAACCTTGGTTTAATTCTTTACACTTAACCATAAAGCATGTATCATCAAACATGATACAATCAAGTGCACAAAAGTATATCACATATACAACTTGTGAACTTTAAGTGAGAAAATCCATTTAAAGTGAACCGATACTAGTTAATGCAAAGTGATATATCAAATATATAATTATACAATAAATCGTTAAATCAACACTTGATTTAACGATCCGGTCATATCGTATATAACCGACTAGTATGCAATGCATCGGTTTATCGAATCAACCCTTGATTCGATAACTAGGGTATATCGCATATAACCTAATCGATACATTCATCGCGAGAATGAAATACGGTATCACATACACGCATTATTCTCGGTCCCGCACATATCTCATATGCGCTCCTATTTCGTTTCGCTTGAGCCAGGAAACCTCTGTGTAGGACTCTAAAGACTCGTCAATACGCCGGCAGCAGGCGATGATCATATCAAACACCCACAAGCCGCAAGCGGTCTGCTAAACGTAACGGCCAACCGGGTATTGAGCGATCTGAAGATCGACGAGCAAGCCCGCTCACACTCCAGTGAATCCGACCAGTAACACTACCGTACAGTCCGGTCTGATCGTCTGTTATGTCGCATATCTTGCCTAGGGGTGGTAAACGTCAGACCCCAATAGCTCGATAAGTCGTATCGATATGAGGTCTATAACAATTCGAGAAACTACTGGTAACACTTACCAGTATATCTCAGCAACCCTCGCCAGGGATTTCCTGTTATAGGCAATCGAACACAGCGCAACATCAACTCCCTATACCGGGAGAGACGAATCCCCGCCTATCGCTCATTGCCTCCATGTGACTCGAGACTGTACCCAAAAACCACCGTTTTGCACGCCCTCTTGGACGTGGTAAGATGGAAATCAAAGCACAGTGGGAACCACACAAGACTCCATGACGATCTCGGGTCAACAGACTACTCTGTACCAGTGTCACCAGAGAACTGCCATCTGACGTAAGGTATAATACCATCTGGGAGTTCTCGGCGAGTCCGTCCAGTGTACCCAGTCTCTACTGAGCACCCGTATATCATCTCCGATGTCAAACACCAATGGATATAGGATCATCCATCGCCTATCTGTATGGGTCGAGAAGGTACACGCTAGTCTACTCTGGTATATCGATGCCCCGTCTCGATACACCCACGACTAGGGACTTTGAAGGATGTACTTATGGACTACCATGTCCCCACTAGTATGATCCGCATCATAGTCCAGGTAGTCAAGTACTCATCCTAAGGGCTTTACCAACATGTAACAGAGAGACAATCAGTGTACACGTTAAGGTAAAGAGCAACCAGATAGCATATTATCATGTCGAGCAAGAAAGTCCTCCCTATATATGTCCCAGCATCCACTACAATATACATCTAATGTACAGTAATGGCCTCTAGGGCATACATATAACTAACAATCTCCCACTTGCACTAGGGCCATCTGTAGCAGTGGTTGTAGTATCTCATACTCAACCAACCCATAAAAGTCTCTCTCTGGGAATAGGCCTTCGTGAGTGGATCCACTGCGTTATCCTCTGAGTCTACTCTCCTAACCTCGATCACCCTGGAGATCAACCATCTCCATGATCAAGTGATACTGCCTTAGAATATGTCTGGATCACTGATGGGACCTGCGTTCCTTGGCATAAGCCACAACTCCATTGTCACACAATGGGAGGAACATAGTTCATCTCATGAACCAATATACACCGAAACAGCCTCTTTGGTAGCATCTTAAGTAGCGATGTATCGTGCCTTTATCGTCTAGTATGTCACGGTATCTAGCTTGGAACTCTTCCAACATACCGTCCCTTTACTGAGGGTAAAGACAATGCCTGCGACTGACATTCAGTCGTCTTTATCACCCTGGAACACTTCCAGTGATTGTCCTCAGGATCGATTGATACCATCTCACTACAACTAGTGAGAATCCTAACATCCAATTAAATCTATCTCATAGATCTAAAACTCAGGATTTAGGAGGTATCATTTCGATCCTTCACGGAGAATCTTTATGATAAACGGAGATTGATCGAGCGTAGCATAAGAAACTCCTTTCTTATCAAGAGTATGTCATCCACGTACTCTATGAGGATCATCACCATACTCCCTACTACCTTTTTGTTTATACAAGGTTCATCTACCATTTTGATGATGTCAACTTCTTTGACTAACGCATCAAAACAGACGTTCCAACTCCGCGATGCCTGCTTTATCTTATAAAACATCTTGCACACATTTCCGCTGCTCCCACTGTCTACGAGGCCCTCTGGCTGTGTACTTATAGACGCACTCTTCTAAAACAACATTTAGAAAAGCAGTCATGACACCCTACCGCCAGATATCGTAGTTATGGTATGTAGCCGTGGCAAGTAGGATCTGGATGGACTTAAGCATAGCTACTTGAAAAGGTTTCATCATTATCCGTGCCTGGTCAATGACGAAAACCTTTAACAAGTCTAGCTTTGAAAGTCTCAACCTTTCCATTTACACCAAGTAATCTTCTCAAGATATACTTACTCCTGATGGGGATTTAACCCTTCAGATATAGCAACCAAAGTCCATACTTTGTTGGTGTATGAGGATTCCATCTCAGATCGCTAAGCATCCAGCCATTCTTACAGAGTCCTACTCTCGATGGCCAGCTCGAAAACTAGTTGGGTCATCATCTCATGATGCAATCCTCGCTCCCACTGTCATAGAGAAACCAAATTATCTCTCAGGTGGGTGAGGAACCCTACTAGATCAGCGGAGAGGCTGAGGTTCGTTGGAATCTACTGAATCCTTTGGTTGTACCAAATCATCTGCTGTATTTTGTATAGCTGGAACCTTTCCAGTTCTACATTACAGACCTAGGCTCGAGCTCGTCTGGATTTTGCTTTTAGACATAGGCCGGACAATCCCAAATCTTAACTAGCTTAAGACATGGGCTCTTCCCTTTCCATATCACATATGAAATGGTAGGTAACTGATTTGATTCGAACCCTATTCAATAGGTATGCAGCTTCTCAAGCACATAACTCCCAAAAGGAAATAGGTAACTCAGTAGTACTCATCATAGAGCACACCTTATCAAATAGGGTGTATCTGCTCCGTCCCGATATACCATCGTGCTATGGTGTATACAGAGGAGTAATGCTGAGAGAGAATCTCATTCTCCTTTAGAATAATCCAGAATTTCCGTGCTCAAGTATTCTCCTCCTTGATCTCATCATAGGACATAATACTTATACCCGTATTTTGGTTCTCTACTTCTAACTTATATTCTGTGAATATCTGAAAAGGTTCGGACTTGTGTTTCAACAGGAACATAGGTCTGAATCTCGAAAGATCATCAGAGAACGTAATGAAGTATAAAGAATCAGTCCTGGCATTTGTAGACTGGGGACCTACATACATCAACATGTATCATCCCAAGAGTTCATTAACTCTTTCTCTGTTTCCAGTAAACGGAGCTATAGTCATCTTATCTTTGTGACATGACTGGCGAGTTTCACAAGATGTAAGTTCAAACTAATTTAAATATGCATCTTTATGTAACTCCAGCTAGTCGGGTCGCATTGATATGACCTAGTCTACAATACCTCAAGAAGGATCCGTTCATTTCTGAACTCTTCTTCTTGTGTGTGTTCCGTATACTAAGAACGGTAGTTTGATTTAGAACATCAATGCTTTTAGATAACGTGCCTGAACCGATCAACTTTTGATATAGGAAATGTTCAAAACATTACTATCAACTTAGGAGTGCTTCCAATTATGAGTAACCTGAAAGAGAAGCAAGTTCTCTTAATCATTACTATCAACTGAATACCATACACAAGTATCTACATTTTCGATCACCTTGAAGAATCCTGATACTTGCAACACGTGGTTCTCTACTTTTTTCTTATACCTATAACTTCTCAAAACTTAGACCTTGCATTTCTATGAAACACATGTCTAAGAACTAGAGAAGTCACAAGTAAACAGAATAGAGTACGAGTACCAACCCCTCTGTCCTCATGGACACTGGATAACATACAATACTCTGTATAAGTCCCCTGAGTCTAATAACTCATTCCCTGTGTGTCGTAGGTTGAAAAACTGTACTTATGGTTAAGAAGAATTACACCGCTGTTTAATGCTCCTTACCTAACCATTCACTGATATAAGTAAATGTCATAGACATAATTTCAAAAAGTTATATCTCACTTTATAAAAATAAACATACAGATATATCAATTTGAAATTGGTGCATAACAACGAATATTCAAAACCAAATATTTGCCGTCCAGCAAACAACCCAGGTGATTTCCTCAAATATCACCAATTACAATGAATCCCGATATAATGAGGATGATCATTCAATTCCCAATAACTTACTCACACTCATCATCTGTAAAACCATACAGATGTGAGAATCAAACTTGGTAAATACATACCCTGGAGCAAGGGCTAATTGGGAAATCAGTTTTCTTTTAACAATACACGGTAAAACTGAAACATATAAATGTTTCGAAGGGGTATCCGGGTATTCCTAGTAATACCTCTTCCATTATCAGATTCACAACTATAACCGTATATTTCTTTGCCATCTCTCCAAATCCCTTTATATGTCTTTAGTCATTACCTTCTGTACACCCTTTTAGGCCAAATGGTTTTCTTCCTTCCCTACCGTTCGGCACCAGCCTATAGTTTGGAAGAAGACTATCCAATAAGCATAATGGGTGTACTCTCCTAAAACTAGGAGTACTCGTAACCTGAGAGAAGGTGAAGATAAAAGACAACGGAATAAACCTTATTCCTATTTCTCCTGAACCAGAATCCATCCCCGAACTGGAACAAGTTCCTTCGAGTTCGTATATAACCATACGATAGAGTATCCAGTAAACTGTGGATCTTCGTAGTAATACGGAGTGTCCTGGAGAAATACAAAGATGATGTAGGATTGGCGAAGAAATACTTGGTTTGGTCGTGAATAGCAGTCGCAATTTATTTTGCCCTCTTACTAATCTCTTTATTTGTCTTAACTTATTACCTTCTGTACACCATCGTTAGGCTAATTGATTTTCTTCATTCCCCACCGTTCGGCACCTGCCTATGGTTTGGAAGAAGACTATCCAATAAGCGTAATAGGTGTACTGTCCGAATCCAAGGAGCACTCGCACCCTTAGAGAAGGTAAAAGGAAAAGACAACCGAATAGTCCTATTCATTTTTTCCAGAACCGGAAACCATCCTCGAATCTGGAACAAGTTCCTTCGAGTTTGTATATAACCATACGATGGTTTTATCCAACGGAAGTGGATGTTCGTAGTAATACGGGGTGTTCTGGAGAAAAGGGTAAAAGTAGGAGTGGTAATGAGGTATGCAACTCTGACAATCCAAAAGCCAGTGTTTTAAGAATGTTCGGTTAACTTGGTCACTGAGTCATAGTCTAGGGTCGGGTCATGGTCGCTGCCAAAGAGAGAGAGAAAAGAAACACTCAGCGTGCACTCTAACCTAGACCAGAATGGTTATCAATTTATCTAATCAGGAAACCTCCCACTGTAACCTCAAATTCTCCTCCAAACCTGAAAGAAGAATTAGTCTGGATCACCCGAGGAGTAAACCAACTCATCAGTGGGAATCGGGATCCAACTATCATCGCATGATAACGTGATGGAATCCACTCACGTTATCACATTCCAAAAGGTATGCGCATATCTGGAAAGTTTCAGTTTCTTTAGAAACTCCCGATGTGATTTTTACTCCAAGCGGCTTATGACCTTGACTAGGTCAACAAACCATAAACCGCTAGTCAAGTTCAACCCGTCATTGTTCTGGATTGCATTAAACCCACCCGTGCGTGCCCTTGACTAGGTCAACAAGGCCGCGCGACTGTCCTAACCAATCCCATTTATGCAACAAACAAGTATCACTTAGCTACCGAACACTACGTCTTGACTAGGTCAACAAACACAGCACGAATATTAAATAATACCCGTAAGAAATGACGGAGGGCTACGGATGGTTTTTAGCGAAAAACCTTTAACGTAATGAACTTGATATCATTGAAGGAACTGCATAGCTTTTTATAAATATAGTGGCGAAAACCTTTGCTAAAGAGGTCACTCCCGGTGAAGGGATCTCGGCTCTTTTCCTGTAGAATGAGATGCAGGATATTCCAACTGAATACCATGATGCAAAGCAAGAAGTAATCGACTATAGTGAAGTTATTACCCTGACGCAAACTTCTGTCCAAGGGGTCACTCCCGGTGAAGGGATCTCGGCCCTTGCCTCGTCGACTGAGGTGCTGGATATTTATAACCGAATACCACTGTGCAAAACAACAGAGAACGTCCTTGTAATAACAACTTTTTTTTAAAATGTTCCAACAACATCAAACGAGTTTGTTTATCTTGCATTGATCCGAATCAATGCAGTCCCATCAATTAATCACACCATAAAAGAACGAAAATACGATGTGCGTATATGCCATCCGCATTCGCCACTGGGTCCCGTCATCACCCGTTAGGTTACTTAACTAACGACAGAGCGGGGACTGGACTAGCGCGGGTGTAAAACATATACAACATCTACTAGTATATATATCAATATATAATAATCGCTCATGGCGTGATAAAATGCAACATCACAGAAATGTAATAAGCATCACAGAACAATACAGATAATCTGGGATTCCCGGGTTTCATAGAACCGCTACTGAAACCCGACGTTCCCCTAGTCGTGTGGATAGCCTGTGCAATGAAATCCTAGACCCCTACGGGCGCGGCAAGTTACCCGCCAAAACCTGAAGCGAGGAAGCCCCCTTCAACAAAGTGAATGGACCACCCAGCACTTCATGGAATCCGGTAACTTGAGCACCCCTCCTTGGGTCAACCTGTACCCCCTACGAGTGCGGCGAATAGCCCGCCAATTCTAGAGTGAAACCCCCTCCGTCTCAAAGCTATGATATGCGGGCCCGTTGCCCTCTAGAACCCGGCCATCCGTGCACCCCACCGCGAGGTAATCCTAGTACAGAAAATAAAATATATATACAATGGGTACATCGACCTCAGCCCGGTCGTTCCCCAAAAGAATAATATACAAACAGGCAGTGACGGCAGTCCACATGTCGGACGCTCGCCCCGCAATATCAAATGTACAAATACAACCAAACTGTACTACCATTGCATCTAGGCTATCCACCATGACAAATCCGCAACATCACAGCACAACACAGAACATCAACATGAATGTCACGTTCGCAAATCCGTCTAAAAGAGCTATAGCAATTAGACAAGAAAAACCGATCAAATGACATTCACGGTCGCAGATATAATGTAAATACTGTGAACTAACATATTTAAAATTTTCAATCGACAAAACTTCCAGAAGTGGGCCCCAAGCACAAGACCCAGTACTCAGACAAATCTGGGCCCAAACAAAAATTACCAGAAACCCCATTTCCAAGTCAGAGAACACTGTGGAAATTTTGGTGCATTGATGCTACAGGAGTGCGGCGGAACTGCGGCCAAAACAAGGGTATTGCCGCGGTTCCGCGGCGCTATAGTGTGATCACTTCACCAAATTTCAGCTGTGGTCTTAAAAAAGCATGCCTGATTTTCTGTAATACTAAAAAAAAATATTTACGATAAAAAAAATTCGACAGAAACTTCAGAATTGGAAATGCGGTTTTTGAAAATTTCGTTTGATCGATATTTTAAATACGTTAGAGCAAGCTAGTAAAGGTTAATGGCGTGGCTCTGATACCATGTAAGTCTACAGTAGCACCCCGGCCGCCTGTCCGAGGCCAAAATGCGGAAACGAAAACTTTTTCAAAACTTGAAACTGGCGCTATCATATACTATAAACCCGGATCGAACCATTAACCTATAACTAGCAACTAGAGAAAGTGTTGGAAAAGCTATATCGATCGATCTGTGTCCTTCGGTCTTTGGCCACCATCCCAAGCACCTCGTGTCATCTCCGATCTCGATCTCCTCGTCGGAAAGGGCACCACATCTTCGAGTCTTTTTACGGGCTCCCTCTTCATCTGAAGCAACTCGGGCACGAAGTTCGCAAGCCGGCGTGTCCAAGGTGAAGTAGAGAATGTGTGTGACAACTTTGTCTCTTACATCCACTGTATGGATAGAGGTTGAAGGTGATGCCATCCATGGAAATGGTGAGCTAGAGGAAGAAGAAGAAGCATTTTCTTTTCTTTTGTGTTGCTATAATAAAATGAGAGAGAGAGTTAGAATGAAAAAATACAAGAGCAAACATATCTATCATGGCTGCCCTTCTCTCTCTTCCTCTCATTTCATCACTCAAATCCATCACAAAATGTGACATGCACAATAAAAGAGACCATGAGTCACTAGGTTGCATGTGTCACAATAAATGCACCTCATGATGATTTCTAGCTCATAATTTCCATATGCAAACATTAATCCAAATGTTTGCAACGATAAAAAGATACGGCAACATCTAAAGTAAACTCGTGACGGATCACAAGGATACCCCTCACTTGTATATACATACCTGCATCCGCATTCCGACTGAATGCGAATACGATGAGACTAAAGTAATCCAACAAATCTAATACTAGGATCCGGCTTAAACCAAAGCCTACTAGTATGATCCGTTCGATCATGATCCGTGCACTACAGCACGTATAAGATCGAACACTGCCATATATCATACGACCTCTACAACGTTTCGCCCAAAACTTGAAAACTGTCTGTGGGGGACTATAAAGACTCGTCAATACTTTGGCTATGGATTTAACCACTAGCACGTCAGAGGTACTAGCCGTACGTAACGGGCTACCAGGTATTGACCAAAAGGGAGGTCGATGAGCGAATTCATCCTAACACCCTACTGAGCCTGTCAGTGACAATATCCGTAGAGTCCGGTCCATTCGTTTATGAGCATCGCATGGCGGGCCTAGGGGGTTGGTAAAAGTCAGACCCCCAAAAGCGGTACAAGTCGTGTCGGAGTGTATCCCAGAACACCCTGAGATACTACTGGAATACCTACCAGTAAATCTCCTGCCTTGGCCAAGGACTTCGTGTAATGGCTCTCCTAGACACAGTGCGATCTCACCTCCAATACCGGGAGAGATGAAACCCCTGCCGATCCGCTCACTACCTCCATGTGGCTCAGGACTGTACCGAACTAAAACCTGTTTGCACGACTCCTTTGAACCGTTGTAGGGTAGTAATCAAAGCACAGTGGGAACTCACACGAGACAAATGACGATCTCAGGTCGATGAACTAACCTGTACACATGTCATCAGGGAACTGCTATCTGACGTCAGGTATAATACCAACTAGCATGTTCCCGGGGAGTCCAGTCCGGAGTACTCATAACCCAATGAGCACATGTATACATCTTAGGTGAACCAACTGACACCAATGGCTTGTGAGACCGGCCACCGCCCCTCGTCGGGGTCTCGACTGTATACACTAGTCTACTAATGGAGTATCGATGCCCAGTCTCGAAACTCCTACGACTAGGGACCACTTTAAGGATGTGCTTATAGACCCCAGCTCCCACGTATATGATCGCCATCATACTGCTGGCCGCCAAGCAAGAATCCTAAGGGCTCTATCAACGTGCAATAGTGACCTGTAAGGTCACCTGAAGCAGTACACGATGATAAAGATAAACCAGATAGCATACTATCATCTCGAGTAAGACTGTCCTACCGGCATAGGTCCTCCCTCAATCATTGCAATCACGTGCCTGTGATCCAATAATTGACTCTGAGGGCACTATATCCAATAGGAACTTTAGGTATAATCTTCTTACATAGTAGATAAAACTTCCAGTTAGTTTGTTAGTTATAGTTTAGAAAAGATCTTGGTGTTAAAGTCAATGTTACCTTGTTTGTAAAAATCGATTTTTACCCGTTCCACCTCCCCGTAAACCCGTGGGGTGTGTATCGTTGACTTAAAGTGGTATCAGAGCCGACTAAACTATAACTAACAGTTTAAACGATAAGTAAAACTACGAAACCGAAATAACCCGAAAAAATCGAAGCGTAGATTCAAGTTTCTGTCGATTTTTCATGAGATTCTAAAAATTATTTTAGCAACTGCAGAGTACTCTTTGAACTGTAAAATGAACACAGAACAAAAACGGGACATTTCCACAGAAACTGGGCCGGCCAAAATGGCTAAAAAACCGGCGAGCTCGGTCTAATTGGAGGGAAATGCTTCGTGTTTTGGACTGTAGCTTTGTGACTTGGATCTAGGGGTTCAGGAGTTGTAAGAGGGGATCGTTTTTTGTGAAAGGGGTATATAGTTTAGATGGAGTTTTGGAGATGGATTTTGGGTTTGAAGGTGGAGTGAGATGAGGGTGAGGAAGATGAAGAAGGTGATGCAAAAATGATGGGGAAAAGGTATGAGGCAGCCCCCCCTCTCTCTCAATTATTCTCACTCTCTCTCTCTCTCCAAGTCACCATTATGTCCCCTTTCTCTCTCCTCGCTCATCATGACACCTTTTTCTTTCTCTTTTCTCACCAAAACACATACACCCAAATAAAACAACACCATGAAATAACATGTAACATGTCATGGTTCATTTACCATGAAAAACTGTAGAAACAGGGATTTGGCTTAATCGCGATTAGCAGTGCACTAATTGGGTTTTTTTATCAAAACTGCATATAATAAATTTTAAAAATGTCAAATCCTTTAAATATATAATTAAATGAATAAATCATTTTAATTTCCAATTATTTCGCCAATATTGGTATATATTTATACCCTTTTTCGAAAACACCAATTTCGTAAATCGGGCAGTTTTCGGGAAATATATATTTTTAATATTAAATTCAAAAAATAATATTTTATATTTTTTGAAATGTTATACCTTAAAAACACCGTATCCCCTACTTTCAAAACTACGATTCGCATCTTTTAAAAGCTGATTGTATGGTTCGGGTGTGTGTGATAGATTAGATACGTATGCTTATAGTAAAGGTAGAATGTATTTGTAAATTGACCTTATGTGATATATGAATGCGATGAAAGGAGAATACGATTTGACTTATGATATGATGATATGTTGGTATACGGATACGAGTCGATTGAGATGATTGATACCTTGCTGGTCCCCTGATATGAGGTTGTTATGGATGTGATATGGGATATAGGCACATAGGTATATATAATGTTGTGAATCATGAATGATACGTCGTACGAGACGTTTGGTCCGTACCCCTCATTTTCATATAGGATGATAGGAACCCTATTGGTTTAATGACGTCGTACGATGATTTTCCGTACGTGATAAGTTTGACTTGATGATTGATCCATACCCTTGAGTTGAGGATGTCGTACGATGGATTATACCGTACGTAATGCTGTGAGGCTGGATGCCGATTGATAGATTCACCGACTCGGTCTTGTAGACACGTATACCTTATAGCTTTTAGCTGACGATTTACCTTATACTGCATTCATGTTATTCGCGTTGCATTACTTATACCTGTGCTAGTACACCTGCACCATTATCGATGATGCGTATGTTGCACTTACACAGATTTGCCGGCTCACACACTTCATCATCGATAATTGTCATGTCACTACACAGTAGAATCACTGCATCAGGATATGACTCCTTGCATGACAAACTTGCGTACATACATATTGTACACCCATACTTGCGTACATACATATCGTACACCCATACTTGCGTACCTACATATTGTACATCCATACATGCGTACCTACATATTGTACATCCATACTTGTGTACATACATATTGTACACCGATACTTGCGTACCTACATATTGTACATCCATACTTGCGTACATACATATTGTACACCCATACTTGTGTACATACATATTGTACACTCATACTTGCATATATACATATTGTACATCCATACTTGCGTACATACATATTGTACACCCATACTTGCGTACCTATATATTGTACAGCCATACTTGCGTACCTACATATTGTACACCCATACTTGCGTACATACATATTGTATACCCATACTTGCGTACATACATACTTGCGTACATACACATATGCACATTTATACGATGTTGCATTTGATTTGGAGATTTGGGAACCGCATAATATATTTAAAAACTGGATTTATTTAAAAGAGCGGTTTTCCCCTGGTATGTGCATATTACTGTGTCATGTTGCATGATATACTGATATGCTTACATTTCTGTCATATGTCGCATACATCATGCTTTATGATTATACGCATTGAGACATGCTGTTTTCATGAGATTTCTGGATTTGAGAACCGTGGTATTATTTCAAGAAAGTATGCATTGTTTTGAAAACCCGGTTTCTCTTGATATGATATTTCAGTGCGTCCACCATGAGTTTTCTCGGTTCTGAGAGCTTGTGTGAGTATACCCAATTCGAGGAGCGGTAGGCACCGTCTGTGGGTATATGGTGGACCCAGTATGGTATCCCGGGGCGAGAAAGGATTGCTGTGCAGTAGACGGTGAGCCTGGCAGAGGGACTACTACCTACCGGTGATAGTATTTGGGCTCGGCGGATATCCAGAGAATACCAACCGGAGTCGAGATATGATATGGGCTGATCCGGACTGACGGAGCCCGAGATATACGAGGATTTACATGTCGATGTTGGACACGGGTTTCATGATGTTTTCGAGTGCCGATGCTGTTGGAGATAGTGCCCTCAGAGTCAATTATTAGGTCACAGGTACGTGATTGCAATGATTGATGGAGGACCTATCCCGGTAGGACAGTCTTACTCGAGATGATAGTATGCTATCTGGTTTACCTTTATCATCGTGTATTGCTTTAGGTGACCTTACAGGTCGCTATTACACGTTGGTAGAGCCCCTAGGATTCTTGCTTGACCACCAGCAGTATGAGGGCGATCATATACGTGGGAGCTGGCAGTCTATAAGCATATCCTTAAATGGTCCCTAGTCGTGTGAGTTTCGAGACAGGGCATCGATACTCCAGAGTAGACTAGTGTATACAGTCGAGACCCCGACGAGGGGCAGTGGCCGGTCTCACAAGCCACTGGTGTCAGTTGGATCACCTAAGATGTATACAGGTGCTCATTGGGTTATGAGTACACCGGACAGGACTCGCCGGGAACATGCTAGTTGGTCATATACCAGACGTCAGATGGCAGTTCCCTGGTGACATGTGTACAGGTTAGTTCATCGACCTGGGGATCGTCATTTGTTTTGTGTGAGTTCCCACTGTACTTTGATTACTACCCTACCACGGCTCAAAGGAGTCGTGCAAACAGGTTTTAGTTGGGTGCAGTCCCGAGCCATATGGAGGCAGTGAGCGCATCTTCAGGGGTTCGTCTCTCTCGGTATTGGGGGTGAGGTCGTGCTGTGTCTAGGAGAGCCATTACACGAAGCCCTCGGCCGAGGCAAGGAGATTTACTGGTAGGTATTCCAGTAGTATCTCAGGGTGTTCTGGGCTACACTCCGACACGACTTGTACCGCTTTTGGGGGTCTGACTTTTACCAACCCCCTAGGGCCGCCATGCGATACTCATAGAAGAACGGACCGGACTGTACGGATATTGTCACTGACAGGCTCAGTAGGGTTGTCAGGCTGAGTTCACTCACAGACGTCCCTTTTAGTCAATACCTGGTAGCCCGTTACGTATTGGCTTATACCTCTAACGTGCTAGTGATTAAATCCACAACCAAGGTGTTGACGAGTCTTTAGAGTCCCCCACATTCAGTTACTCAGCTTTCGGGCGAAAAGTTGTAGAGGCCGTATGGAGATATGGCAAGGTCCGATCGGATACGTGCGGTATTGCACGGATCAGGATCGGACAGTTTGTACTACAGGTCGTATGGATATATGGCAGGGTTCGATCAGATACGTGCGGTATTGCACGGATCAGGATCGAACGGATAATACTAGCCGGCTTTGGTTTAAGCCGGATCCTAGTATAGTACAGTGTAGATTTTGTCTCATTGCATTTGTATTTCGGTCGGAATACAAATGCGGGTGTGTATGCACAGTATCGGGGTTTTCCAGTAATTTATTACAGGACCAGTTTTATGGAGTTGCCAGTTTGCTTTCCGTTTCGGCCATTTTCATTTGTATCGTTCATTGGCCGAAGATTGGTGGAGGAGGGCTTATTTGCATTGTTGCAAATAAGTATTTGTGGAGGGGTTCTTTGCATTTTCTTGTGTCATGATGGAGCCCATCCCTTGACCTTTCTTTAGTTGATCATGGCTTGACTTTTGGCTCATCATGGTTGTTGATGATGAGGTTGGTGGAGTGTGGGTTTGGGTTAGTAATCATCTCTTGTTATCATGACCTTTCTCTCTCCCCCTTGCATAATGAGTATGGCTCCCATTTTTGATACATGAGACACTCATTCTCACCATCACCATTGTCTTGGCCGGCCATTCCATTAGAGGGGCTGTCCCATTTTTTACATGGTGGGATTACACTCATTTGGTTTTGGAAAAATCCTACAAGCTCCATCTCCAAACTCCATAGTTCATCCCTCCACCAAAAGGCAATTCCTACAACTCCAAAAATGAGACTTGCTCACTAGATATTCTACAGCAATTCTTGGGCACGTCGACTAGCCAGCTTCGTGCCCGAGTTGCCTCGGCATTGAGGTGGGAGCCCGTAAAAGAAGTAGGCGATGTGGTGCACTTCCGGCGACGAGGAGGAGACGGGACATTCCGCAGGAGATCGGGACGACGACGAGAAGACCGGAGGACTCGGATCTGTCGGTATATCTCTCTTCCCTTTCTTGTAGATAGCTAGGACTAGTTAGTGGTTCGATCCGGGTATTAGTGCGCGGCGGTTTTCCAGTTCAAGAAAAATTAAAGTTTATCACCGCTTCCGCATTTGGCCGTCGGATTGACGGCCGGGGTGCCGCCGTGCACTTACAGATGCTAGATACTCAAGTTCCATGATTTTGATGTGTCGTGAGGGACACACATTGATTTATATCCTCATATTTACATGCATATGTTTTTATGATATTTACATGCATGATATTGATGTGTCATTGGTTGACACGTGGACGAGATCTATATGCATACATGCATTGATTATATGGTGGACGAGATCCACATGCATACATACATTGATTATATGGTGGGCGAGATCCACATGCATACACACATTGATTATATTGTTGGATGATATCCACATACTGTTAGGCATTTATCTTGTTGTTGGCACATATGTAGATACGGTCACCCTAGATATCATAGTATTACCTTTATGATATAGTTGACCTAGGAGTTGTTGTTTATTCGATTTCTACTTGTTGATGTTTTTCTACTCACGAGTTGGCAACTCACCCCCGTTGTGCCACAGTTCTTGCAGGTTGACCGCATGGATCAGTAGCGGCATTGCTGGCACACAGTTGCATTCGGGTGTTTTGCATTGGTAGGTGGGACATTTGTATCGTACCCACTCTTGTATTTATATTTCCTATTGTGTCTAGTCAACTCCATCAAATCAAACTAGTATTTGTATAAGTAATGAGACTTAGCAAGACTTGTAGTTGCGAGACATGAGCGATGGGTTTTATGTTCACATTTGGGGATGATGTCTTGCTTATTTAATTATCTTTTGTGGTGAACTTCGCCGTTGGGCATCGTATATTTATATATACTATCTTGCGTGGTTGTGATCCGCCGGTTGGCAAAGAGCTAGCTCTCGCTTGGGGATGCCCTTATTATCATTATGTATTTGTGTCTTTGGATCAAAAAATACAAAGGAGGTGCTGCCCAAATTTTTAAAAGACGAAACATATTTTCAAACTAGAAATTTTTCACTTGCATTTTTATGTCCCTTTTCTATGCATTAAGAAAACTTGATTTCATTCTACCTTTATTTCAAAACTCCACCTCTTTTATTTTCTTAAAAAGGTTTAGATTTCTGGGTTTCAGCCTACTTGAATTACGTTACGCCTTTAGACGTTGTGTGATTTAAGTGCTGGTCACGAGCTAATATTTCGGGTCATGACAAGGCCATCAAGAGTAGGGACTCTGTAAGAATGGCTGGATTCTAAGCAATCTGAGATGGAATCCATATACACCAACAAAGTATGGACTTTGGTTTCTATATCTGAAGGGTTAAATCCCCATCAGGAGCAAGTATATCTTGAGAAGATTAATTGGTGTAGATGGAAAAGTTGAGACTTTCAAAGCTAGAGATGTTGTAATAGGTTCTCGTCATTGACCAGGTGTGGTTTATGATGAAACATGTTCTGCAGTAGCTATGCTTAAGTCCATCCGGATCCTACTTGCCATTGCTACATACCATGACTATGATATCTGGCTGTTGGGTGTCATGACTGCTTTTCTAAATACTGATTTAGAAGAGAGGGTCTATAAGTACACAGCCAGAAGGCTTCGTAGACAGTGGGAGCAGGGGATACGTGTGCAAGTTGCTTTACGGGTTAAAGCAGGCATCGCGGAGTTGGAACATCTGTTTTGTTGTGGTAGCCAAAGAGTTTGACTTCATCAAAATGGTAGATGAACCTTGTATATACAAAAAGGTTGAAGAGAGTAAGGTGGTCTTCCTCGTATGGTACGTAGATGACATACTCTTGATAGGAAATGTGTTTCATATGCTACACTCGGTCAATCTCCTCTTATCACATTGATTCTCCATATCGGTTCAAGATGATACCTCCTAAATCCTAGGTTTTGGATCTATGAGATAGATCTATGTGGATGTTAGGTTCTCACTAGGTGTAGTGAGATGGTATCAATCGATCCTGAGGAGAATCACTTGTTAGCTTCCACGGTGGTAAGGTCGACTGAATGTCAGTCACAGGCATTGTCTTTTCCCTCAGTGGAGGGACGGTATATTGGAAGAGTTCCAAGCTATATACCGTGGCAAACTAGTCGATAAAGGCTGGATACATCGCTACCAAAGATGCTACCAAAAAGGATGTCTGGGTGTATATTAGTTCATGAGATGAACTTCGTTCCAACCATTGTGTGACAATGGAGTTGTGGATTATACCTAGGAACCCCCGTCCCATCAGTGATCCAGACATATTCTAAGGCAGTATCTGTCACGACCCGAAATTTGACACGTGATGGCCCTTAAACTACGCAACGTCTACAGACGTAACGCAATTTAAGTAAGCCGAAAACCCAGCAATCTAAACCATCAAACGTAGTAAGAAATAAGAACATTATTAAAACTTTTGAAATCTCAAAGCAAATTCTTTAAAGTCCAACTTTTCTTCCTTCAAAATTTTGGCAGCACCTCCTTTGAAACACTAACCCCCAAAATGGGTACAACATAAATATAAGTAAAGCATCCCAAACGGGAGAAAAATCCACGCCCAACGGCCGAAAACAACCACCACAACAGATATACGACGCCGTAGCGAAGAAAGAGACGATATAAATAAACTGCATAAAAGACCTCCAAGTCATAAAATGAAAAACAATATCGTCCTCATACCAAATCTCTAAGTCATACATGAAAGTAGTAAATGGAGAGTACAGGATACAACGAATATACAACAAGCAACATCGGATAACCGCAAAACCTACCTAAGCAAAACTGCACACTGTCAGGCGAAGCGATATCCGCAGCAAAAGATGATACAATCGGTGAAAATAGCCCTGCCTCTGACTACCCTGAGGAACACCTGCAAAACACTGTGGCACAACCGGGGGTGAGTTGCCAACTCGTGAATACTAAATAACATATGCAGGTAATCGCGAGTATGCACGTACAGCGCAAATCTAACATAAGCATCTAATAGCAATGAATGGTCATATGTAATGCAACAGTCATGAAAGGTACTCTATCAGGTACTACTAATACATGAAGCAGTGCATAAACAATAAATGTGGAGTATGGGATAAAACATGTCATTCCCACGGAATCATAGCTTCGTGGTAGGACCAAAATTCATCAAGACAATCAAAATTCCAATTTCCTCAAATCAGCCCCCAAATATGGCTCTCATATCATGTAAGTCTCATATATCCTGAATGTACAATATCAAGTAAATCTCATATATCCTGAATGTACAACATCAAGTAAATCTCACATATCCTGAATCCAACATCAAGTAATCTCATATATTCTGTATGTTTGCATGAATAATTATGATGAAGTATATGAATCGATATGTATACATATATATTAGCGTCTCACTCCACTAATATATACATATATAGGAATAAAAATATCATGAAAACAAGTGTCTCATATAGACACATAAATACTGATCTATCAGGTACTGTCACCACGACTGGCCCCCTGACAGGTACGTATTATACGCTATAACGAAAAGCCCAAGTGCCTGGCTATGACCCTCGTCTTTCCACGTATCCATACGTACATGACTCCCGTCGGTATCCCCACCATATCCGCCGAGTCATAGGTACTGTCACCGGTAGGTATGGTTCCCCCACTAACTCATCTCCTCACTGAGATTCTTGCCCCGGGTACCCCCGGCCCCCACCATGTACCCGCACACGGACCCCTCCTTTCCTCACGTGGGGTATACACAGAACCGATAAAACTCATGGTGGGCGCTGAAATATCATATCAAGGGAAACCGGGTTTTTCAAATAATGCATAATTTCATGAAAACACCACGGCCCCCAAATCCAGAAAACATCAAGAAAAATCCATATCTTAATGCTAAAATCCATGAATATAATATACGCAACATGAAACTGAAATGCGAGCATATAAAGGAAAAGCCGCTATTTAACTGCAACAAGTTAAAATATAAATCATGCGGTTTCCTAATTTCTCCAAGTCTATATAACATCAAATAAAAGTGAACATGTAGCTATAGCCAGATATACGTGTAAACATAAGGGTATAGCAAGGTATATGTATCTACCTATCAGTTATGATGTAATATACCCTCCAGGTATAAGTAAGGTATGTATGCAAGGTATACACGTAGCTATGTCATTATGTGTGTACGTACCTATCGCTAATGGTGCAATATCCTATAGGTAATACAGGTAACTAGCATGTAAGCATGTCAAGGCATATGTGTAAGCATGTAGGTATACTGGTATGCTATAAGTCATATGCATAAAGAAATATGAATCAATGTCTCAATTTCCCTTACCAATCAATATCTTATAATTATGGGTGTTGTGCGTGTCATGGCAATTATTGACGGTTTGTGTGGCATACAAACAGTGCTCGTGCAACATAAGCCGTCAATAATAGTGCAGTATCCTAAGGGTATTAGTCCAAGCACAACAATAACTAAGCAATGAGGTGTATGCGCAACTCTATATATGCAATAGAATATGCGACAAAACATAACATCTCTAGCCCAGACGCATAACGCCATACTGACGATTCCCCTGTAGATGTTAAATCTACTCACCAACCATCCTGGCTAAGTAAAGCCAACAACTCGCTTTCCCCTGTTCGCAGCGCCCGAAGTCCCCGCCTGCGATCCTGAACACATATTACAATAAAGCAAGAGTATGTAAGCAAATCGACCAAAAATACGTACAACTATGTTTAAACGATGCACCAACTCCAAACATACTCTCGAGTGTCCGTTTAGCGGCTAACGTGCATAGCGACACTACGAAACGAAGTCAAGAGCAAAAGCTACACAAAGTCACGAACGACATCGGCATGACCCTAGCTAGGAACACAAAGCGATATAACTACCAAGCCTAGACCCTGATTGTACGGATCACGTATTCACAACATACTAATAAACGTGGAATCAATATAATTAACGTCGCAACGTCAAAAGAAACCCACGCCTAAAAGTTACCGAAACCTAGTAAGCATTATTTCGCACAAATTCAATGCTAACACATATCTAATGATTTCAAACATCATATAATAGCTTAACTAAGCTATCCAAACCACTTTCATAATTTTAAACTTGCTTAATTAAGTTTTAGCAAAAACCTAGTAAGCAATATATAACATTTTAACACAAAACTGCAACTTTTTTACCAAACAAGAATTTACAAATATCTTCAAATAGCAAGGTTAAACCACTTACACTTTTACTAAAAATTTAGATTTCACTAATTAGAATTAGAAAAAGTTTAGTTTGTTAATTAGCTTAATTAACAATTAAGAAAATATCAATTAACAAATTAGCAACTTGGTTTAATTTTCTTCAAGCTTAACATATTAATTAACCATTTCACTAATCAAAACCCTAATTGATTAACCAAAACCATTTGCTAGAAATTCTACATATGCAAATTAAAGCTTTATTTAAATATCTAATTAAGATAATTAAGGTATTAAACCACAAAAAGAGATTAGGGTTTGAATTTATACCTCCAAAATTTGATTGGAAACTTGCAACAAGAAAACCAAGATTAGCCTCCAAAAATCAAGACTTTTATGAAGATCCAAGCTAGATTAGGGCTAACAATTAATGGGTAAAGTTTTGTTTATGAGTTTGTTGGATAAAATAAGGATTTTTGATGAATTTTTGGAGCTAAAAAGAGTTGAAATGGGATGAAAGAAATGAGAGGGCAGCAAGGAATGGCCGGCAAAAATGTGAAGGAGGGGGGTGTTTTTTGGAAAAGTATGGAAACTTCTAGCAAAACATTTAAATCTCATTAATGCAAATGCCACATTTTCTTTTCTTTTCTTTAAATTTTCATTTAAATTCACAAAATAATCTAGATATTTTGGTGAGAGAAGTTTCTAGCAAAACTAGTGATTTACTTAACATAGATTTACTTTAGTAGTAATTAACCCAAGCAAAAATGCAATTACCACGAATTAAGTGCGCAAATAAAGCATTAAAATAACATTTTAATTAGGGAAAAATTCTATGTGAACCAAAACTTCCCATTGACCCCCAAAGTTCGCGCACTAGTTTTATTCTAGCTAAACTAGGTGCCGTGAAGTCTATACTGAAGTTTGATCACAATTGGGTTAAAACGGAAAACACCGACTATTTTACCCTCGGAAAATTCACAAAACGATTTCTAAAACGTTACAATCTTCCCCCTTAAAAAAATTCGGTTTCCGAATTTAAAATTCTCACTAAGCGTACCTTCAAAGAGATGGTACAAAAACTCCCAAATCTCGCTCTCAGCCTCCCAAGTGATCACCTCACTATACGGCTACGCCACGAACCTTCACATATATTAAGACCCTTGACCGAAGTCTCTCCACCTGCCGATCCACTAAAACTATCGGCTGCTGGTGAACGAGAGATCGCATCCGAAAGAATGGTCTGGTGCTGAATCATGTAAGAAAGGTCATGAAGGTATTGCGAAGTATCGACACAAGGAATACGGGGTGAATACTCAAAATCTGGATGGAAGTGCCATATTATAGGCAACAGAACTAACTCGCTCGAGGATCTCAAAGGACCAGCAATCTGGGACTAAGCTTCCCAAAACTCAACACGCCATTCATCAGAAAATCCGTAGGAATACATGATCTTCCACTGCGAACTCAAGTCTGCG
Organism: Agapanthus africanus; assembly: GCA_030015575.1. Lineage (NCBI taxonomy): Eukaryota > Viridiplantae > Streptophyta > Magnoliopsida > Asparagales > Amaryllidaceae > Agapanthus > Agapanthus africanus. The sequence goes on from JASDDO010000012.1 coordinate 222,623,087, forward strand.
ACCACCACGGTCGGCATAAGACATCTGTCTGCACTGGGCTATCCTCATCCTAACCAGAACCAACTGGATCATCTCCGAAGTCTCTAGACTAGCTAGGGTCCAAAAATCCTACTCACGCAGAGACAGAAAAACAGACTGATGATCGACACGACCTAACAGACAAAACTTAAAGGTTGCCAATTGGAATGTCTCCTGATAACGGTTATCGAAGGAGAACCCTAACAATGGCAAGTGACGATCCCAACTGCCGACAACAATTAGTATGCACGCACAAGCATATCCTCCAGAGTCTGTATAGTCCGCTCTGTCTGACCATCGTCCCACAGATGGAAAAGCGGAGCTAAAGCTCATCCAGTACCCAAGGCTTCCTGGAGCTTCTGCCAAAGTCGGCAAACGAACAGGGTGCCTCTATTGGATAAAACAAATGAAGGAACTCCATGCAAACGCACAAACTTAACAAGAACAACTGAGCAAACTGAGCATAACCGAACAACAAACACCCGAATGGAGTTACACCCTGTCTAGACCTGGGTAGACACCACAACGAAATTCATGGAGATCTGCTCCCATTCCCACTCCAGAGCGGTTAAAGGTTGCAACTCTCCAGCCGGTCTCAGATGCTCAACCTTAGCTCACAACGAGACAGACACCCTGAAACGAAATCCGAAACTTCACTCTTCATCCCTGCCCACCCGTAACTATCCCACAAGTTACGTCACATCTTGGTGGAACTTGAATGAACACGGAAAGCTGCCGGATGTGCCTGCTCTAGGATTTCGCGTCTCTACCCATCAGTAACAGGTACACACAAACACGTCCTTAAACGTAGCACATCTGGTCACAAATCAAGGACTCCAAATCTTTACCCAGCCGAGTATGCTCAAGAATCTCTGACGAACGAGCATCGGCGTGCTGTGCCTCACGAAAGCGATTAAGGAAAAAGTGATCGGGCGCGGACATGAGAAAGGTGTCCCCTTAGTAGAGGCGAAATTAAGCTGTACTCAACGATCGCACAAGAACTGTAAATCTGCAGAAGTCTGTCTCTAACTGCGCACAGCTGGGACAAGCTAACCCCGGGCCTACGACTCCAGCATCAGCCACCACAATCGCCTTGCCATGGGTAACGAGGATCTCACAAACACAATCCCCACAAGCTCCACCCAACAGAACTATCTCAACAATCAAAAACCCGCTGCAGGAAGATGTACATTAAGCTCTGGTGGTCCGTGAAAATCTGACACGACTCTCCGAACAAGTAGTGTCTCCAAATCTCCAACGCACGACTACCGCGGCCATCTCCAGATCATGAATGGGATATCCTGCTCGTACTTCCTCCAACCGTCGGGAAGCAAAAGCTATAACTCTATAATACCACATCAACGCAAAATCGAGCACCACTCGCGAAACATCACAGTTAAACAACAAAGTCGCCCAAACCAGAAAGCAAGGAAAGAACCGGTGCAGTTGTCAACCGAGTCTCCAAATGCTACAAACTCTGCACGCATGCCACAGTCCAAAGAAAAGGAATCTCCTTTCTGGTCAGTCCAGTCAACGGTGCAGCGATACTCAAGCAATCCTGCACGAAACGGCGGTAAAAACCTGCTAAGCCTAAAATCTGCGGACCTCTGTCCCGGATATAAGTATGGGCCAAAGCTGTACGGCCTCGATCTTCCTCGGGTCCATACGCAAACCGTCTCCCATAACTACAAGACCTAGGAGTCAACACAATCAAGCCTGAAGGAACACTCCGAGAATTTAGCAAACAGCTGGTGCTCTCCCAGTATCTGCAGAACAAATTCTCAAGTACTGCTCACGATCCTCACGACTCTTGGAATAGACCAGTATGTCATCAATGACACAACAATAAATGGGTCGAGGAACGGCCTGAAGAAATCAGGTTCATCATATCCACGAATGCTACTAGGGCATTGGTGAGTCCAATGATACCACCAAAACACATAAAGCCCGTAGCATGCACAAATGCAGACTTCGGAAGGACATCACTCCGAACCCGCAACAATGATGACCTGATCCCAACAAACTTAGAAAAAGTCTCGCACTCTGGAGCTGATCAAAGAAATCGTCAATGCGAGGTAAAGGATACCTATCTGCACCGTAAGCCGGTTCAATTGACGATCTATCAATACACAACCTCAACTGCCATCCTTCTCCTAACGAACAGAATGGGAGCTCCTCAAAGCGAAACACTCAGACGCACAAGCCCCCCAACAACAACTCTGCAGCTGATCCTTAAGCTCCCTAAGCTTCGCCGGCTCATCTGGAACAACGTCGGAAACTCTCGCACGATAGGAACCCGGCCCAACACACCCACTGTGGCTCCGGTATCATGAATGAAAGCCAAGAATCCTCGACATCCTCTCCCCAAAAGCCGACTAGCGAAAAAGGCTGAATTCAAGCTGTGAAAGGCGGCACCTCTGTCCCTCTGCATAACAAGAACTGACTCGCCGGGAAAAGAAACCTGACTGTTTTCTCGCAGCAGTCCATAGATGCCTAGCACGTAGCTAACCAGTCCGTGCCCAGGAGAACGTCAAATCCAACATCTCTAGAAGGATCAAAACGACGGACAAAACTCTATCTCCTATCCGATTGGCACACGACTGAAATACGTGTCGCGCAACAAAAGAATCGCTGACAGAAGTTAACACAACAAACGGCTGATCTAGCTAACACGATTCTCTGCCCAACCACGGTGCAAAGTGTGTAAAACAAACAAGTGCATCAAAAGAACATACAAAACTTGAATACCTGAAAACTCTGCATTGGACGCCCGCACGTCCCGATGAGTAGAAGCAAACTCTCGTGTCTGCTCCCTACCCGCAACTGGTTGAACTCCTCCTCTGCCAACCTATCCCCTCTGAGCGAACCTTCCGCGTCCCTGACCTCTATGAACACGAGTCTGACGCGGTGCTAAGGAACAATCCCTGATGAGGTGATAGAGGCTCCCGCACCAGAAACATCCACGTGACGACTGCTGACCCTCCTGGGGATGAGAGCTGAACAACTGTCCTCATCCTAAGCCTCTGCTACTCCCGCGACGGTCACAAAATCTGTCTCGATGACAAGGCCTCTGTCTCTGAGATGGTACACCGGTACGAGTCCTCCACTGTTCCGGAACTCCCAAAGTCTCTGGAAGACGTACCTCGTCAACTGGGGCTGCATCCACTGGTGATGTGTAAGTGAAAAAATGTTGTGTTCTGATCATAAGGAACAACTGGGTAACAGGGTTGACAACCTCCTGTCGCTGCGCTCGAATAGCCTCAACCAAAGAACTCATCATCTGGCACATGTCCTGCATCTCTGCAACAAGCCTAGCGATACTATCTGTTGAAGGCGGATCCATCTGCTCCTGTACAGCGAGCGTACCATCCTGGTCAGTCCTCGTCCCAAACGATTCAACCCTGACCTCGGCTCTCGCTGCATCACTCTGAGTCCCCATAGTCATCGGCGACAAAGGCTATAAATGGAAAAGGATTCGATAAGAACACGGAAATCGAATCACAAGGATATGTATCATCAAGGAAGGAATTTCAAGCAATTAGTACTTAGGTCACTTTATGCGGAGTACCACATCGTGAGTATGCCGTGGACATACATACACTACGTTACTCTGCTTAAGCTACCTACTCCATCATACCAAGGTAATCCTACACTCCGAAAGGTAAAACCTAGCGCTCTGACACCAACTTTGTCACGACCCGAAATTTGGCACGTGATGGCCCTTAAACTACGCAACGTCTACAGGCGTAATGCAATTTAAGTAAGCCGAAAACCCAGCAATCTAAACCATCAAAAGTAGTAAGAAATAAGAACATTGTTAAAACTTTTGAAATCTCAAAGAAAATTCTTTAAAGTCCAACTTTTCTTCCTTTAAAATTTTGGCAGCACCTCCTTTGTAAAAACTAACCCCCAAAATGGGTACAACATAAATATAAGTAAAGCATCCCAAAAGGGAGCAAAATCCACGCCCAACGGCGGAAAACAACCACCACAACAGATATACGACGCCGTAGAGAAGAAAGAGGCAATATAAATAAAACTGCATAAAAGACCTCCAAGTCACAAAATGAAATACAATATCATCCTCACACCAAGTCTCTAAGTCATACATGAAAGTAGTAAATGGAGAGTACAGGATACAACGAATATACAACAAGAAACATTGGATAACCTCAAAACCTACCTAAGCAAAACTGCACACTGTAAGGCGAAGCGGTATCCACGGCAAAAGATGATACGATGGGTGAAAATATCCCTGCCTCTGACTACCCTGAGGAACACCTGCAAAACACTGTGGCACAACGGGGGTAAGTTGCCAACTCGTGAATAGTAAATAACATATGCAGGTAATCGCGAGTATGCACGTACAGCGCGAATCTAACATAAGCATCTAATAGCAATGAATGGTCATATGTAATGCAACAGTCATGAAAGGTACTCAATCAGATAGTACTAATACATGAAGCAGTGCATAAACAATAAATGCGGAGTATGGGATAAAACATGTCATTCCAACGGAATCATGGCCTCATGGTAGGACCAAAATCCATCAAGACAATCCAAATCTCAATTTCCTTAAATCAGCCCCCAAATATGGCTCTCATATCATGTAAGTCTCATATATCCTGAATATACAATATCAAGTAAATCTCATATATCCTGAATGTACAACATCAAGTAAATCTCACATATCCTGAATCCAACATCAAGTAATCAAATATATTCTGAATGTACAACATCAAGTAATCTCATATATCATGTATGTTTGCATGAATAATTATGATGAAGTATATGAATCGATATGTATACATATATATTAGCGTCCCACTCCACTAATATATACATATATAGGAATAAAAATATCATGAAAACAAGTATCTCACATAGACACATAAATACTGATCTATCAGGTGTTGTCACCACGACTGGCCCCCTGATAGGTACATATTATACGCTATACCGAAAAGCCCGAGTGCCTAGCTCTGACCCACATCTTTCCACGTATCCATACATACATGACTCCCGTCGGTATCCCCACGATATTCGCCGAGTCATAGGTACTGTCACCGGTAGGTATGGTTCCCCCACTAACTCATCTCCTTACTGAGATTCTTGCCCCGGGATACCCCGGCCCCCACCATGTACCCGCATACGGACCCTTCCTTTCCTCGTATGGGGTATACACAGAACCGATAAAACTCATGGTGGGCGCTGAAATATCATATCAAGGGAAACCGGGTTTTTCAAATAATGCATAATTTCATGAAAACTCCACGGCCCCCAAATCCAGAAAACATCATGAAAAATCCATATCTCAATGCGAAAATCCATGAATATAATATACGCAACATGAAACTGAAATGCGAGCATATAAAGGAAAAGCCGCTATTTAACTGCAACAAATTAAAATATAAATCATGCGGTTTCCTAATTTCTCCAAGTCTATATAACATCGAATAAATGTGAACATGTAGCTATAGCCAAATATACATGTAAACATAAGGGTATAGCAAGGTATATGTATCTACCTATCAGTAATGATGTAATATACCCTCCAGGTATAAGTAAGGTATGTATGCAAGGTATACACGTAGCTATGTCATTATGTGTGTACGTACCTATCGCTAATGGTGCAATACCCTATAGGTAATACAGGTAACTAGCATGTAAGCATGTCAAGGCATATGTGTAAGCATGTAGGTATACAGGTATGCTATAAGTTCTGCATAAAGAAATATGAATCAATGTCTCAATTTCTCTAACCAATCAATATCTTATAATTATGGGTGTTGTGCGTGTCATGGCAATTATTGACGGTGTGTGTGGCATACAAACAGTGCTCGTGCAACATAAGCCGTCAATAATAGTGCAGTGTCCTAAGGGTACTAGTCCAAGCACAACAATAACTAAGCAATAAGGTGTATGCGCAACTCTATATATGCAATAGAATATGCGACAAAACATAACATCTCTACCCCAGACGCATAACTCCATACTGACGATTCCCCTGTAGATGTTAAATCTACTCACCAACCATCCTGGCTAAGTAAAGCCAACAACTCGCTTTCCCCTGTTCGCAGCGCCCGAAGTCCCCGCCTGCGATCCTGAACACATATAACAATAAAGCAAGCGTATGTAAGCAATCGACCAAAAATACGTACAACTACGTTTAACCGACGCACCAACTCCAAACATACTCTCGAGTGTCCGTTTAACGGCTAACGTGCGTAGCGACACTACGAAACGAACTCAAGTGCAAAAGCTACACAAAGTCACGAACGACATCGGCACGACCCTAACTAGGAACGCAAAGCGATATAACTACCAAGCCTAGACCCATATCGTACCGATCACGCATTCACAACACATTAATAAATGTGGACTCAATATAATTAACGTCGCAACGTCAAAAGAAACCCAAGCCTAAAAGTTACCGAAACCTAGGAAGCAATATTTCGCACAAGTTTGAGGCTAACACATATCTAGCGATTTCAAATATCATTTAATAGCTTAACTAAGCTATCCAAACCACTTTCATAATTTTAAACTTGCTTAATTAAGTTTTAGCAAAAACATAGAAAGCAATATATGTTGGAGATAGTGCCCTCAGAGTCAATTATTGGATCACAGGCACGTGATTGCAATGATTGAGGGAAGACCTGCCCCAGTAGGACAGTCTTACTCAAGGTGATAGTATGCTATCTGGTTTATCTTTATCATCGTGTACTGCTTTAGGTGACCTTACAGGTCACTATTGCGCATTGATAGAGCCCCTAGGATTCTTGGTTGACTGCCAGAAGTATGAGGGCGATCATATACGTGGGAGCTGGGGTCTATAAGCACATCCTTAAAAGGTCCCTAGTCGTGGGAGTTTCGAGACAGGGCATCGATACTCCAGAGTAGACTAGTGTATACAGTCAAGACCCCGACGAGGGGCGGTGGCCAGTCTCACAAGCCACTGGTGTTAGTTGGTTCACCTAAGATGTATACAGGTGCTCATTGGGTTATGAGTACACCAGACCGGACTCGCCGGGAACATGCTAGTTGGTCTTATACCAGACGTCAGATAGCAGTTCACTGGTGACATGTGTACATGTTAGTTCATCGACCTGAGATCGTCATTTGTCTTATGTGAGTTCCCACTGTACTTTGATTACTACCCTACCACGCTCAAAGGAGACGTCCAAACAGGTTTTAGTTGGGTACAGTCCCGAGCCACATGGAGGCAGTAAGCGGATCTGCAGGGGTTCGTCTCTCCCGGTATTGGGGGTGAGGTCGCGTTGTATCTAGGAGAGCTATTACACGAAGTCCATGGCCAAGGCAGAAGATTTACTGGTAGGTATTCCAGTAGTATCTCAGGGTGTTCTGGGATACACTCCGACACGACTTGTACCGCTTTTGGGGGTCTGACTTTTACCAACCCCTTAGGCCCGCCATGCGATGCTCATAGACGAACAGACCGGACTGTACGGATATTGTCACTGACAGGCTCAGTAGGGTGTCAGGATGAGTTCGCTCATCGACGTCCCTTTTGGTCAATACCTGGTAGCCCGTTACGTATGGCTAATACCTCTGACGTGCTAGTGGTTAAATCCACAGCCAAAGTATTAATGAGTCTTTAGAGTCCCCCACAGACCGTTTTCTCAAGTTTCGGGCGAAACGCTGTAGAGGCCGTATGGAGATATGGCAGGGTTCGATCTGATACATGCGGTATTGCACGGATCATGATCGGACGGATAATACTAGCGGGCTTTGGTTCAAGCCGGATCCTAGTATTGTACAGTGTAGATTTTGTCTCATTGCATTTGTATTCGGTCGGAATACAAATGCGGGTATGTATATACAGTCATGGGGTTTTCCTGTAATTTATTACGAGATCAGTTTTCTGAAGTTGCCAGTTTGCATTCTGTTTCGGCCATTTTCTTTTGTATCTTTCCTTGGCTGAAAATTGGTGGAGGAGGGCTTATTTGCAGTTGTGCAAATTAGCATTGTGGAGGGTGGTCTTTGTATATTGTTGCATCATGATGGTTTCATGATGGTCCCACCATCCCTTGACTTTTCTCTAGTCCATGATTGCTTGACTTTTGGAGTAATCATGGTTGTTGATGATGGGGTTGATTTGGAGTGAGGGTTTGTTATGATCTTTATATTTCATTATCATCATTTTTCTCTCTCTTGCATGATAGCTTCTTCCCCCTTGACTTTTCTCTCACTCCAATTCTCATTTCATTCTTGTATGAGGTCGGCCACATATTGTAGAGGGGTGAGGGATTTATTTTGTGAGGGATTTTGTTCTCATTTGCTTACTACAAAATTCCCAAAAGCCACCACAAAAGTTGATAGTTCATTTCCTCTACCAAATGGCAACTTCAACCCCAAGAGAGACAAAGAGCACTAAACTTATTCTACAGCAATCCTTGGGCACGTTGACTCGCCAACTTCATGCCCGAGTTGCCTCGGTCCACAGGTGGGAGCCCGTAGAAGAACCCGGCAATGTGGTGTCCTTCCGAAGAGGAGATGAAGACCGGAGATTCCGCGGGGAGATCGGGACGACGACGAGAAGACCGAAGGACACAGATCGCTCGGTATATCTCTCTACCCCTTCTCTAGTTTGCTAGGATTAGATTAATGGCCCGATCCGGGGTTTTTGTGCGCGGTGGTGCCGGTTCAAAAGTTTTGTAAAAGTATCGTTTCCGTATTTTGGCCTCGGATTGACGGCCGGGGCGCTGCCGGGCGCTGCCGTGCACTTACACTGGTATCAGAGCCACGCCATTAACCTAGTCTAGCTTTTTATAACATGTTTACAAGTTCAATCGATCGGGTTTTCTAAAATCCGCGTTTTTCGTGCATCAGTTTTCTGCCGATTAGTTTTTGGCTCTAAAAATTTTTCAGTACATTGCAGAAATACATGCAGGGAATTCTAAGCATTCTGTGAAAATTTGGTCGCATGTTATTACTATTCCACCGCGGAACTGTGGCCAAACCCATGCTTGGGCCGCGGTTCCGCCGCCACTTGTACTGTTCAATGCAACAAAATTTTACAGAGAGGTTCTGAGTTGAAAATGGGGTTTTTGGAATATTCTTTTTGGGCCCAGATTTTCTTTGAGTGCTACAGTAGTGCTTGAGGCCCATTTCGGTAAATTTGATCGATCGAAAAGTTTAAACATGTTAGTTCATAGTATTTGCATTATATCTGCGACCGTGAATGTCATTTGATCGGTAAATCCTGTCTAACTGCTATAGCCCTTTTAGACGGATTTGCAAACGTGACATTCACGTTGATGTTCTGTGTTGTGCTGTGATGTTGCGGATTGGTCGTGGGGATAGCCTGGATGCAATGGTAGTACAGTTTTGGTTGTATTATGTACATTTGATATTGCGGGGCGAGCGTCCGACATGTGGACTGCCGTCACTGCCTGTTTGTATATTATTCTTTTGGGGCACGACCGGGGTGAGGTCGATGTACCCGTTGTATGTATATTTTACTTTCTGTACTAGGATTACTCCAAGGTGGGGTGCACGGATAGCCGGGTTCTAGAGGGCAACGGGCCCGCATCTCATGGCATTGAGACGGAGGGGGCTTCACTCTAGAATTGGCAGGCTATTCGCCGCACCCGTAGGGGGTACAGGTTGACCCAGGAGGGATGCCCAAGTTACCGGATTCCGTGAAGTGCTGGGTTGTCCATTCACGTTACTGAAGGGGGCTGCCTCGCTTCAGGTTTTGGCGGGTAACTTGCCTCGCCCGTAGGGGTCTAGGATTTCATTGCACAGGCTATCCACACGACCAGGGGAACGTCGGGTTTCAGTAGCGGCTCTATGAAACCCGGGGATCCCAGATATCTGTATTGTTCTGTGATGCTTATTACATTTCTGTGATGTTGCATTTTATCACGCCTTGAGCGAATATTATATATTGATATATATACTAGTAGATGTTGTATATGTTTTGCATCCGCGCTAGTCCAGTCCCCGCTCTGTCGTTAGTTAAGTAACCTAACGGGTAATGACAGGACCCAGTGGCGAATGCGGATGGGATATACGTACATCATTATTTTCGTTCTTTATTGGTGTGATCAATTGATGGGACTGCGTTGATTCGGATCACTAAACAAACCTATTCTGATGTTGTTGGAACATTTTTTCAAAAAGCTGTTATTGCAAGGGCGTTCTCTTTTGTTTTGCACAGTGGTATTCGGTTATGAATATCCAGCACCTCAGTCGACGAGGCAAGGGCCGAGATCCCTTCACCGGGAGTGACCCCTTGGACAGAAGTTTGCGTCAGGGCAATAACTTCACTATAGTCGATTACTTTTGCTTTGCATCGTGGTATTCAGTTGGAATATCCCGCACCTCATTCTACGGGGAAAGAGCCGAGATCCCTTCACCGGGAGTGACCTCTTTAGCAAAGGTTTTCGCCACTATATTTTTTATAAAAGCTATCCAGTTCTTTCAACGATATCAACTTCATTACGTTAAAGGTTTTTCTACAGAAACCATTCGTAGCCCTCCGTCATTTCAGACGGGTAGCACGTAGTATTCATGCTATGTTTGTTGGCCTTAGTCAAGGCATAGTGTATGGTAGCTGCTTGTTACCTTTCTGTTGCATAGATAAATGCGTTGGTTTGGGACAATCGTATAGCCTTGTTGGCCCTAGTAAAGGGCTTCTACGGGTGGGTTCAAATTAACCTGGACAATGACGGGTAGAACTTGACATGTGACTTATGATTTGTTGGCCTTAGTCAAGGTCATAAGAGCATGGGGCAAAAATCACATCGGGAGTTTCTAAAGAAACTGAAACTTGCCAGATATGCGCATACCTTCTGGAGTGTGATAACGTGAGCGGATTCCGTCACGTTATCATGCGATGATAGTTGGATCCCGATTCCCACTGATGAGTTGGTTTACTCCTCGGGTGATCCCGACTAATTCTTCTTTCAGGTTTGGGGAATAATTTGACGTTACAGTGGGAGGTTTCCTGATTAGATAAATTGATAACCATTCTGATCTAGGTTAGAGTGCACGCTGAGTGTTTCTTTTCTCTCTCTCTTTGGAAGTGACCATGACCCGACCCTTGACTATGACTCAGTGACCAAAATTAACCGAACCTTCTTAAACACTGGCTTTTGGATTGTCAGAGTTGCAAACCTCTTTGCCACTCCTACTTTTACCCTTTTCTCCAGGACACCCCGTATTAATACGAACGTCCACTACCATTGGACAAAACCATCGTATAGTTATATAAGAACTTGAAGGAATTTATTCGAGAATGGTTTCCGGTTCTGGAGAAAACGAATAGGACTATTCAGTTGTCTTTTCCTTTTACCTTCTCTCAGGTTGCGAGTACTCCTTGGTTTAGGAGATAGTACACCTATTACGCAAATTGGATAGTCTTCTTCCAAACCTTAGGCTGGTGCCGAACGGTGGGGAATGAAGAAAACCAATTAGCATAACGATGGTGTACAGAAGGTATTAAGTAAAGACATATCAAAGGATTAGTACGAGAGCAAAGTAAATTGCGACTGCTATTCTTGACCAAACCAAGTATTTCATCGCCACTCCCACATCACATTTGTATTTCTCCAGAACACTCCGTATCACTACGAAGATCCACAGTTTATTGGATACTCCATCGTATGGTTATATACGAACTCGAAAGGAACTTGTTCCAGTTCGGGGATGGATTCTGGTTCAGGAGAAATAAGAATAAGGTTTATTCAGTTGTCTTTTATCTTCATCTTCTCTCGCATTGCGAGTGCTCCTAGGATTAGGACAGTACACCCATTATGCTTATTGGATAGTCTTCTTCCAAACCATAGGCTGGTGCCGAACAGTAGGGAAGGAAGAAAACTATTTGGCCTAAAGGGGTGTACAGAAGATAATGACTAAAGACATATAAAGGGATTTGGAGAGATGGAAAAGAATTATACGGTTACAGTTGTGAATCTGGATAATGGAAGAGGCATTACTAGGAATACCAAGATACCCCTACGAAACATTTCAATGTTTCAGTTTCACTGTGTATTGTTAAAAGAAAACTGATTTCCCAATTAGTCCTTACTCCAGGGTATGTATTTACCAGGTTTGATTCTCACATCTGTATGGTTTTACAGATGATGAGTGGGAGTAAGTTATTGGGAATTAGGTGATTATCCTCATTATATCGAAATTCGTTGTAATTGGTGATATTTGAGAAAATCACCTGGGTAGTTTGCCGGACGGCAAATATTTGGTTTTGAATATCCGCTGTTATGCACCAATTTCAAATAGATATATCTGTACGTCTATTTTTATAGAGTGAGATATACCTTTTTGAAATTATGTCTATGACATTTACCTATATCAGTGGATGGTTAGGTAAGGAGCATTAAACAACGGTGTAATTCTTCTTAACCATAAGTACAGTTTTCAACCTACGACACACAGTGAATGAGTCACTAAACTTAGGGGACTTATACAGAGTATTGTATATTATCCAGTGTCCATTAGGACAGAGGGGTTGGTCCTCGTACTATATTCGGTTTACTTATTCCTTCTCTAGTTCTTAGACATGTGTTTCGTAGAAACACAGGGTCCAAGTTTTGAGAAGTTATAGGTATAAGAATAAAGTAGAGAACTAGGTGTTGCAAATATCAGGATTCTTCAAGGTGATCGAAGATGTAGATACTTGTGTATGGTATTCAGTTGCTGTAGGGTTCCTAGGCACACTCATGAGGTTCCACAAGGCATCTACCATGCCAAAATCAAAAAATTTATGTGCCGAACAACCCTATGCAAGATCGTTAGAGATTAGGCGAAACTAAAAGCAAGTTAACTACTTTAACTACAAGTGAATGGGGTTACAACCTTTGTAGATCCGGTCCTTCACTTCTAAAGCTCCGTGTTGACATCCCTTCGCTGCGATCATCGGGATCCCGGACCCTAGCGTTCGTTTCATCGGAAAAATGAGCGGGCTAGGTCGTTGACTTCGAGGCCGAAGATGATCTACGTCGGGGAGACTCAAACTCAAGCTATTCCTTCACTTGGTCAAAAACTTTGTGAAAAGAACACCCTATACTACATGGCAAGTAGTAGAGGATGAAGAAATAGGAAGTGGGTTCACTTTGGATTTGGATTTCTCACTCTTTTTCTTCACTTGAAAATTTTCAAGGAAGCTTTCTTCACTTCAAGAAGAAGATGAAGAAGAAAAGAATATGAATAATAAATTACAAAAATGAATAATCAAGTGAAGTCTATCATGATGCAACCATGGGTGAGTATAACCTTTGTAGAGACTAAACTAGAGTTTAAGTTAATGGTTAGGTTAAAGAAAGTATCATGCAAAACAAATTGGTTAGACTTTGTCAAAGATGCTTAAAAGCTTCATGAAGCTTCAAGCATAAAACAAAGAAAGTAACCATTTTATTTTTGCCAAAATAAATAAAACCCTAACCAGTAACCTAAATATGGTGTAAGTCATACACACACCCAAGTTTGCATGTATCATCAATCATGATACAAACTAGTGCACAAACATATATCATATATACAACTTGTGCACATCAAGTGAGAAAATCAAACTTAAGTGAACAAATACTAGTTAATGTAAAGTAATATATCAAATATATAATTATACATTAAATCATTAAATCAATACTTGATTTAATGATCCGGTCATATCGCATATAACCGACTAATATGTAGTGTATCAATATATCGAATCAACACTTGATTCGGTAAACCGGCTATATCACATATAACTGTCCAATGATACAAATCGCGAGAATAGAATACAGTATCACATACTGGGATTATTCTCGGTCCCGCACATATCTCATATGCGCTCCTATTTCGTTTCGCTTGAGCCAGGAAACCCCTGTGTAGGACTCTAAAGACTCGTTAATACGCCGGCAGTAGGTGATGATCATATCAAACACCCACAAGCCGCAAGAGGTCTGCTAAACATAACGGCCACCCGGGTATTGAGCGATCAGAAGATCAACGAGCAAGCCTGCTCACACTCCTATGAATCCAACCAGTAACACTTACCGCACAGTCCGGTCTGTTCGTCTGATATGTCGCATATCTCGCCTAGGGGTGGTAAACGTCAGACCCCAGTAGCTTGATGAGTCATGCCGATGTAAGGTCCATAACAAGCATGAAACTACTGATAACACTTACAAGTAAATCAGTGCAACCCTGGCCTGGGATTTCCAGTTATGACCAGTCGAGCATAGCGCAACATCAACTCTCAATACCGGGAGAGACGAATCCCCTCCTAACGCTCATTGCCTCCATGTGAATCGGGACTGTACCCAAAAACCACCTGTTTGCACCACTCAGTAGAGCCGTTGTAGGGTGGAAATCAAAGCACAGTGGGAGACACACAAGACTCTATGACGATCTCGGGTCAACAGACTAAGCTGTACCAGTGTCACCAGAGAACTGCCATCTGACATGAGGTATAATACCATCTGGGAGTTCTCGGCGAGTTCGTTCAGTGTACCCAGTCTCCACTGAGCACCCGCATACCATCTCTGATGTCAAACACCAATAGATATGGGATCATCCATCGCCCATCACATGGGTCGAGAAGATATACGCTAGTCTACTCTGGAATATCGATGCCTCGTCTCGATATTCCCACGACTAGGAACATTGAAGGATGTACTCATGGACTACCCAGGCCCCACTAGTATGATCTACATCATAGTCCTGGAAGTCGAGTACACATCCTAAGGGCTTTATCAACATGTAACAGAGAGACAATAAGTATACATGTTAAGATAAAGAGCAACCAGATAGCGTACTATCATGTCGAGCAAGAAAGTCCTACCTATATATGTCCCAGCATCCACTACAATATACATCTCATGTACAGTAATGGCCTCTAGGGCATACATATAACTAACAATCTCCCACTTGCACTAGGGCCATCTGTAGCAGTGGTTGTAGTATCTCATACTCAACCATCCCATAAAAGTCTCTCTCTGGGAAAACGCCTTTGTGAGTGGATCCGCCGTGTTGTCCTCTGAGTCTACTCTCATAACCTCGATCACCCTGGAGATCAACTATCTCCATGATCAGGTGATGCTACCTCAGAATATGTCTGGGTCACTGATGGGACCGGGGTTCCTTGGCCAAAGCCACACTTCCATTGTCACACAATGGTAGGAACCTAGTTCATCTCATGAACTAATATACACCCAAACTTCCTCTTTGGTAGTATCTTTGATAGCGATGTCACCAGCCTTTATCGTCTAGTTTGCCACGGTATATAGCTTGGAACTCTTCCAACATACCATCCCTCCACTGAGGGTAAAGACAATGCCTGCGACTGACATTCAGTCGTCCTTATCACCCTGGAACCTTTCTAGTGATTCTCCCCAGGATCCATTGATATCATCTTACTACACCTAGTGAGAACCCTAACATCCATTTAGATCTATCTCATAGATCCAAAACCTAGGATTTAGGAGCTATCACTTTGATCCTATATGGAGAATCCTTATGATAAGAGGAGATTGACCGAGCGTAGCATAGGAAACTATTTTCCTATCTAGAGTATGTTGTCCACGTACAATACGAGGATGACCACCTTACTCTCTACTACCTTTTTGTATGTACAAGATTCATCTACCATTTTGATGAAGTCAAACACTTTGACTACTACATCAAAACAGACGTTCCAACTCCGCGATGCCTGCTTTATTCTGTAAAGCATCTTGCACACGTTTTCGCTGCTCCCACTGTTTACGAAGCCCTCTGGCTGTGTACTTATAGACGTTCTCTTCTAAATCAGTATTTAGAAAAGCAGTCATGACACCCAACCACCAGATATCGTAGTCATGGTAAGTAGCAATGTTAGGTAGGATCCGGATGGACTTAAGCATAGCCACTGGAAAAAGGTTTCATCATTATCCATGCCTGGTCGATGATGAAAACCATTAACAATTCTAGCTTTGAAAGTCTCAACTTTTCCATCTACACCAAGTAATCTTCTCAAGATATACTTGCTCCTGATGGGGATTTAACCCTTCAGATATAGCATCCAAAGTCCATACTTTGTTGGTGTACATGGATTCCATCTCAGATCGCTAAGCATCCAGCCATTCTTACAGAGTACCTACTCTTGATGGACTGCTCGAAACTAGTTAGGTCATCATCTCATGATGCAATCTTCGCTCCCACTGTCATCGAGAAACCGAAGTATCTCCCAGGCGGATGAGGAACCCTGCTAGATCGGCGGAGAGGCTGAGGTTCGTCGGAATCTATTGAATCCTTTGGTTCTATTAAATCATTGGCTGTAGTTTGTATAGCTGGAAATCTTTCTAGTTCTACAGAACTGACCTTGCCTCGATCTTGTCCGGATTTTGCTTTTGACATAGGCCGGACAATCCCAAATCTTAATTTACTTAAGAGATGGGCTCTTCCCATACCATATCTCATATGGAGTGGTAGGCATTGATTTGATTGGAATCTAATTCAATAGGTATGCAGCTTCTCAAGTGCACAACCCCCAAAAGGAAATAGGTAACTCAGTAGTACTCATCATAGAGCGCACCATATCATATAGGGTGTGATTGCTCCGCCCCGATACACCGTTGTGCTGTGGTGTATACGGAGGAGTAATGCTGAGAGAGAATCTCATTCTCCTTTAGAATAGTCAAAGAATTCCATGCACAAGTATTCTCCTCCCTGATCTCATCATAGGACATAATACTTATACCCGTTTTTGGTTCTCTACTTCTTACTTATATTCATTGAATTTCTCAAAATCTTCAGACATGTGTTTTAACAGGAACATGTGTCCGAATCTTGAGAGATTATCAGTGAATGTAAGGAAGTACAAAGAACCAGTCCTGGCATATGTAGACTGGGGACCTTTATACATCACTATGTATCAGTCCCAAGAGTTCACTAACTCTTTCTCTGTTTCGAGTAAACGGAGCTATGGTCATCTTATCTTTGTGACATGACTGGCAAGTTTCATAAGATGTAAATTCAAACTGATTTAAATATGCATCTAAATATAACTTTATCTAGTCGGGTCACATTGATATGACCTAGTCTACAATACCTCAAGAAGGAATCGTCCAATTCTGAACTCTTCCACTTGTGTGTGTTCTGTACATTTAAGAACTGTGGTCTGATTTAGAATGTATATGCTTTTAGACAACGTGCCTAAACCGATCAACTCTTGATATAGGATATGTGCTAAACATTATCCATCAATACAAAATTATATCCTTCTTTAGTAAATAAAGAGATTGATATGATGTTGTATATCAGGTTCGGTATCTAATAACATTCGTTCAGAATCAGTGTATTTTGGTAATAAAGGGTGATAGTGACCAACAGACTTGGCTGCAACACTTGCACCATTTTCTGTCTCATGAAACTTATCACCCGTTCTCAGTTCTCTACCTTTCTGTAGCCCTATGTAACAGATTACATATCTGGGATCCTGATTCGGTATCAAATACCCAGGACGCAGAGGATACTGAGAAACAGTTCTTTGTAATGAACGCACCCGAAGGAGATGCATATCATGCACTTACTTCGTTTGGACGGCATGGGAATCCTGGTATTCCCCTAATTCCTGCTCGGTCTTATAACAATTATATGTTGGAGCGGGACCAACGTTCCCCACAGTATAACAAGCGGGTTCGGTCAATACATCCATATTATTATCTTGATTAAGGCATGACATGGTCGCTACCTGGAGAGAGAGAGAGAAGAAAACACTCTGCATGCGCTCTTGCAAGATTAGATTGGTTATATATTTTATCTAATCAGGATGGCTCCCACTGTTTTTATCAAATCTTCCTTCAAACCCTAAAAGGAAAGACTAGCCGGGATTAATTACACTTTACAAGTTCGCCAATCTTTCAGCCAGGCCAGTGCCGGTACTTTGAGGGAGGTTCCCCGTGCTTTCGCACGGACCTAATTAAAGTAAACCTCGTTTTCCCAGGGGCGTAACCCCGTTGACACCTTTCTAGACACCTACTTGATCGGCTAATTGTAAAGTGCAAAACTCTCCCAGGAGTAACAATTACTCGTAGTGGGTATCAGGATCTAACTATCATATAGAAGATATGCAATCTCATTGCAAGTTTCAACACTTGAAACTCCCGATAAAAGTTTTTACCCCTAACACTTATGACCTTAACTATGGTCAACAAATCATAAGCACTACTCAAGTTCTACCCGTCATTTCATGATTAATTAGACCCACCCACATGACCCTTAACTAAGGTCAACAAAGTCACGCGACTGTCCTAACTAATCGCATCATATGCGGTGTAGGAAGAAATCACTTAGCTACCGTACACTGTGCCTTGACTATGGTCAACAAACACAGCACGAATACTAAGTACTCTACTTCCTAAAATGATGGAGGGTTGCGGATGGTTTTTAAGAAAACCATTAACGCTTTGAACTTGATCTCGTTGCGGAATCAAATGGTTTTTAAATGGAGTGTTTTTTAGGCTTTTGCTAGTTTCGCTAAAGAGGTCACTCCCGGTGAAGGGATCTCGGCTCTTTCCTCATCGAATGAGGTGCAGGATATTCACAATACCACTATGCAAATCAAGAACTAGAAAAGCAATCAAAAGACAAACCGAAGGTTGTAGCATTTGCTAATTATTGCTAAAGAGGTCACTCCCGGTGAAGGGATCGTCGGCTCTTTCCTTATCGAATAAGGTGCTGGATGTTCTACAAGGAACACCGCTATGCAAAGCAACAACTAGAGCTACCTAATTTTATTTTTGAAATTCGATTCCAGTACATCTTTTAGGTTTATTTTCTTTCATTAATCACATTAATAAATGTCCCATCAATTAAGTCCACCTAAACATCACAGATAAATACAACGTACACTTATGCCATCCGCATTCGCCACGATGTCCCGTCTGCACCGTTAGGTTAGGTAACTAACGGCAGAGCGGGGAACGGCTAGCGCTGGTGTAAAACATAAGCAACGTTTATATAATATATCATATATACTATATACAATATCTATCTGAAGAAATCACATGATCACATCACAGATAACGCGGCAGAAAATATCATATGAAATATTGGATATACTAGGATGTCCGTGCTTTATATTGAGCCTGTATACAACACGGATTCCACGGTCGTGATGAATAGCCAATCCCACACCCGTAGACCCCTACGAGAGCGGAAAGCAACCCTACCAATTCTAGAGTTAGGAGACCCGAACTCGACTCCTCGAGATGGTCTCCCACTGGACCCTAGAACCCGGTTACTTGTGCTCCCCTCTTTGGGTCTATCCTAATGCGGAAAAGTAAATAATATACAATGGTGACATCATCCTCAACCCGGAAGTGCCCCAATTAAAGAATATTACATACAAGTTTTTTACATGAATGAAAATGAAAAACACTCGTCTCACATAAAAAAAAAACCCGGCTATTCAAACACGACGATCCAATATAACATATCCAGCAATACATAACATCACATGTCATCAACGTAAGTAAATATGCGCATCCCAATTGTCGTTGACATATTGCAACGAAACCGGCGATATCACATATTACACTTACCGTCGCAGAAAAGAAAGTGTAAAACTACAACAGTTGGAATCCGCAATTTCCTTAGACATCACATGCCTAACCAAATGAATTCCTTAGACATCGCATGCCTAACAATTATAAACCCCGCATTTTAGTCTCATAATCGAAAACTCTTTTCAATATCAAGTCGGGCAATTCAACAAGATTCCCGACATTCTGATCGAATGCTCGTCGCAAACTTTACTAGACGGCCGCACCCCCGGATGCCATCGACGAAGTGCACTAAGGCGGAACACCGCTGCCGCGAGCACCCAAACAGATGCTTTTGGCGACGGGGTTCTCCTACAGTCACTTGGTCGGGGCTATGGGGCGTGGCTGTCTATTAAGTTTACCCGGCGAGTATCCGCGTACGCAACGTGATTGCGACGGACTTTTGATCACATTAAAATCCCGTGGCAACCGAGCAAATGAGACTAAACTGCTAGATTTATAACATTCAAATTAGTTATCTCATAACTACTTGTGGATTCCAAATATTGTATCACGATCGAGATAAATAGACAATGTTAAACTTTCCGATCGAATTTTCAAACACCCAAGTTTTCCCAATAGCTCAACACTTGAGGGGAGTTTAAAAACATCCATTTCATGCCACAGTACC
This sequence comes from Agapanthus africanus, assembly GCA_030015575.1. Classification (NCBI taxonomy): domain Eukaryota; kingdom Viridiplantae; phylum Streptophyta; class Magnoliopsida; order Asparagales; family Amaryllidaceae; genus Agapanthus; species Agapanthus africanus. The sequence goes on from JASDDO010000012.1 coordinate 222,643,286, forward strand.
AACGGTCCAGCCGTAGAAGGGTCAAGCCAACGCCTCACATGTGGCACGCCGTACTGCCCCAAACCCTAAGGTTCAAAAGGCAGTTCAAGACGGTCACATAATCGAGTTAACGTTTGTTGTCTTCTAGAGGGTCCATCGCGTTACTTGCACTACTTAGAACGCTCTTAAACTACGGAAAAATCCAACACTTAGAAATTTTCCGGCAGGGGAAAAGGTGAGATATTGATATCCGGTCGAACATTTTAACACGTTCTAAAATACCCGGAAAAACAAAATAAACAAAGTTAAATAATCCGATCGAATCATCGAATCCCCAATACAACCCAGAAAACTCAACTCTTGAGTATAAATAAAAAATTCCCAGAAAACAGAGGAATTACAGACGGGCATTACTGTGCAAGGCACGTGCCAAGATTTATTTTTATGGCCGCGGAACCGCCGCTCAAGCTAGGGTGGGGCCGCGGTTCCGCGGCGCATTGAACGATTTGGAGGCACGTGCTGCACAGTAACTCCTAGAAAACCCTGCTGAATTTTTTGGATATTTTTAATTTGGAAAAATCCACAGTTTCAGAAAATGTAAAGAGAAGGGTTTTGATTAGGCTTTCTGGGTTCGATCGGGTTTCTAACTTCGTCTACACTTCGTCTAAAGCTCTAGCTAGGCTCTGATACCACTGTAGTGTTCCTAGGCACACTCATGAGGTTCCACAAGGCATCTACCATGCCAAAATCAAAAAATTAATGTGCCGAACAACCCTATACAAGATCGTTACTAGAGATTAGGCGAAACTAAAAGCAAGTTAACTACTTTAAATACAAGTGAAAGGGATTACAAGCTTTGTAGATCCGGTCCTTCACTTATAAAGCTCCGTGTTTACGTCCCTTCGCTGCGATCATCGGGATCCCGGACCCCAGCATTGGTTTCATCAGAAAAATGAGCGGGCTAGGTCGTTGACTTCGAGGCCGAAGATGATCTACGTCGGGGAGACTCAAACTCAACCTATTCCTTCACTTGGTCAAAAACTTTGTGAAGAGAACACCATATACTACATGGCAAGTAGTAGAGGATGAATAAATAGGAAGTGGGTTCACTTTGGATTTGGATTTCTCACTCTTTTTCTTCACTTGAAAATTTTCAAGAGAGCTTTCTTCACTTTAAGAAGAAGATGAAGAAGAAAAGAATATGAATAATAAATTACAAAAATGAATAATCAAGTGAAGTCTATCATGATGCAACCATAGGTGAGTATAACTTTTGTAGAGACAAAACTAGAGTTTAAGTTAATGGTTAGGTTAAAGAAAGTATCATGCAAAACAAAATGGTTAGACTTTGTCAAAGATGCTTAAAAGCTTCATGAAGCTTCAAGCATAAAACAAAGAAAGTCACCATTTTATTTTTGCCAAAATAAATAAAATAAATAAAACCCTTACCATTAACCTAAACATGGTGTAAGTCATACACACACCCAAGTTTGCATGTATCATCAATCATGATACAAACTAGTGCACAAACATATATCATATATACAACTTGTGCACATCAAGTGAGAAAATCAATCTTAAGTGAACAAATACTAGTTAATGTAAAGTAATATATCAAATATATAACTATACATTAAATCATTAAATCAATACTTGATTTAATGATTCGGTCATATCGCATATAACCGACTAATATGTAGTGTATCAATATATCGAATCAACACTTGATTCGGTAACCGGGCTATATCACATATAACCGTCCGATGATACAAATCGCGAGAATAGAATACAGTATCACATACTTGTATTATTCTCGGTCCCGCACATATCTCATATGCCCTCCTATTTCGTTTCGCTTGAGCCAGGAAACCCCTGTGTAGGACTCTAAAGACTCGTCAATACGCCGGCAGTAGGTGATGATCATATCAAACACCTACAAGCCGCAAGCGGTCTGCTAAACGTAACGGCCACCCGGGTATTTAGCGATCAGAAGATCTACGAGCAAGCCTGCTCACACTCCTGTGAATCCAACCAGTAACACTTACCGCACAGTCCGGTCTGTTCGTCTGATATGTCGCATATCTCGCCTAGGGGTGGTAAACGTCAGACCCTAGTAGCTTGATAAGTCATGCCGATGTAAGGTCCATAACAAGCATGAAACTACTGATAACACTTACCAGTAAATCAGTGCAACCCTGGCCAGGGATTTCCAGTTATGGCCAGTCGAGCATAGCGCAACATCAACTCCCAATACCGGGAGAGACGAATCCCCTCCTATCGCTCATTGCCTCCATGTGAATCGGGACTGTACCTAAAAACCACCTGTTTGCACGACTCAGTAGAGCCGTGGTAGGGTGGAAATCAAAGCACAGTGGGAGACACACAAGACTCTATGACGATCTCGGTTCAACAGACTAAGCTGTACCAGTGTCACCAGAGAACTGCCATCTGACGTGAGGTATAATACCATCTGGGAGTTCTTGGCGAGTCCGTTCAGTGTACCCAGTCTCCACTGAGCACCCGCATACCATCTCTGATGTCAAACACCAATAGATATGGGATCATCCATCGCCCATCACATGGGTCGAGAAGATATATGCTAGTCTAATCTGGAATATCGATGCCCCGTCTCGATATTCCCACGACTAGAAACATTGAAGGATGTACTCATAGACTACCCAGGCCCCACTAGTATGATCTACATCATAGTCCTGGAACTCGAGTACACATCCTAAGGGCTTTATCAACATGTAACAGAGAGACAATAAGTATACATGTTAAGATAAAGAGCAACCAGATAGCGTACTATCATGTCGAGCAAGAAAGTCCTACCTATATATGTCCCAGCATCCACTACAATATACATCTCATGTACAGTAATGGTCTCTAGGGCATACATATAACTAACAGTTGATGGTAATGATTAAGAGAACTTTCTTCTCTTTCAGGTTATTCATATCTGGATGCATTCCTAAGTTGACTAACGCTGATCAGCCTCTTTCCATTTAGTTGACTTGCCCTGGAGACAGCTGCATGATTTGAATCTGGTTCAATTAAATTAGTGCCTCTGGTTCTATATTGGATATAGAACAGTTCATATCTTAACGATGTTAAGGTACGGGGAGTTGTCCGGCTTATGCTTAAAACCAGACTCTGGATAACTCAAGGCACGTTTCTGTAATGGCTGTTTGTGGGTTGACCTAGGTTATGACGAGGGTTAACTTTCTACCAACTGGAAGATCAATAGTGATATTTTTCTTGACTCGCCACAGTTTTGATAAAAATGGATTTTTTCAGAAAACAGTACTGGGAGTATGGTAGAACTGGAAGTGATTCCAGAACCGCAAACGATTACTGAAAATTTGATAAGAACCTAAAGATTCAATCTGGATTGACATTCCATTGGCCACTGCGCAGATACGTTGGGTAACCTCAGGCACCCGAGAGGTACTCCGGTAGCCTCAAGGACGATGACAGGGAGGTTCTTGTTTACCGAGACTTGCCATTGCTGTTGTTCCAGAACGTGAGACCCGGCAGGAGGATGAGTATAGCTTCATTCTAAACTAGCTTTAGAAGTGTACGTCTATATGACTTGGCCAGAGGGTTGTCGTGATCAGTGGGAGCAGCAGAATCATTTGTGGAAAGGTGGCTTGTGTCTATTTATTGACTAAAGCGGATATAGCGGAGATAGATCATCTATTTCTGATGTGAAAGTCATAGGTTTGACTTCATCAGAATAGGGGATGGATCTGTTAAGAAGGTAGTAGGGTGTGATGTCCTGGTATTTGGATAACATGCACAGAGTAGGAAGTGAAATTCCTATACTACGATCGGTTATACTTTGGTTGTCACACAGTGGTTTCTCCACATGGGACTTGGATATAATGTCAAGACATTCTGGTTACTAGATCTATAGATCTAGGGTGGTTTCCCAATCAGGATACTTAGACAGCATTCTAAGAGTTTTTAGAATGGACGACTCCTGGCACGGTAGTGTACCTGCAGGTGATGGAGTCACCCTCTCTAAAGGTGTCTTACAGACTAAAGTGGAGAGGGATGTGCATGATTGGCAGATCACTTGCTTAGGCAATTGAGTCAATCATGAGATGTCAACCACCACACCAGATGTAGTTTTTTGCAGTATATGAAATATGTTGATATTAATCCAATCCTGGAGAAACATTCGGAAGCAGTTTTAGAACATAAGTGGATGTTCTAGGGATATGATAACATCAGCCTCATTCAGGAGACAGTTATCACTCCAGGCTTCCAATGTGACATGGATGACAGAGAGGTTGTCAGAGTTATAGTTTTCCTTCTGACGTGGGGCAGTATTTTGGACAGGTGGTCCAAGGGGATACTGAGGGAGGCATGACGCAGGATACTGATTAAGTTCAGTTGACGATACAGTCTAAGAAGTTCGGATTTGGAGTTCATTTATGAGCTAGGTCCCATCAGATATCCAGACATATTCTAAGACAGGTATTGCTCATTTCGGGAGATGGCATTCTCCGCGAACTTGAGATAAAGAGAGACATAGAAAGAAACATCAAGGCGGATCTACTCACTGAGGCTATTCCTCGAACACATTAGTTTCGCAAACTGGTTTTGTGAGACTGATTAGTAGAGGAGTTGGGTGTTCGGTATCACACGGGCTATGAGTATGCGACATCGCAATAATTAGCCTTGAGTGCAAGTGGGAGATTGTTGGAGATAGTGCCCTCAGAGTCAATAATTGGATCATAGGCACGTGATTGCAATGATTGAGGGAGGACCTGTCCCAGTAGGACAGTCTTACTCAAGATGATACTATGTTATCTGGTTTATCTTTATCATCGTGTACTGCTTTAGGTGACCTTACAGGTCACTATTGCGCGTTGATAGAGCCCCTAGGATTCTTGCTTGACTGCCAGCAGTATGAGGGCGATCATATACGTGGGAGCTGGGGTCTATAAGCACATCCTTAAAAGGTCCCTAGTCGTGGGAGTTTCGAGACAGGGCATCGATACTCCAAAGTAGACTAGTGTATACAGTCGAGACCCCGACGAGGGGCGGTGGCCGGTCTCACAAGCCACTGGTGTCAGTTTGTTCACCTAATATGTATACAGGTGCTCATTGGGTTATGAGTACACCGGACAGGACTCGCTGGGAACAGGCTAGTTGGTCTTATACCAGACATCAGATAGCAATTCCCTGGTGACATGTGTACAGGTTAGTTCATCGAGCTGAGATCGTCATTTGTCTCGTGTGAGTTCCAACTGTACTTTGATTACTACCCAACCACGCTCAAAGGAGACGTGCAAACAGGTTTTAGTTGGGTACAATCCCGAGCCATATGGAGGCAATGAGCGGATCTGCAGGGGTTCGTCTCTCCCGGTATTGGGGGTGAGGTCGCGCTGTGCCTAGGAGAGCCATTACACGAAGTCCTTGGCCAAGGCAGGAGATTTACTGGTAGGTATTACAGTAGTATCTCAGGGTGTTCTGGGCTACACTCCGACACGACTTGTACCGCTTTTGGGGGTCTGACTTTTACCAACCCCTAAGGTCCGCCATGCGATGCTCATAGATGAACGGACCGGACTGTACGGATATTGTCACTGACAGGCTCAGTAGGGTGTCAGGATGAGTTCGCTCATCGACGTCCCTTTTGGTCAATACCTGGTAGCCCGTTACGTATGGCTAATACCTCTGACGTGCTAGTGGTTAAAACCACAGCCAAAGTATTGACGAGTCTTTAGAGTCCCCCACAGACCGTTTTCTCAAGTTTCGGGCAAAACGCTGTAGAGGCCGTATGGAGATATGGCATGGTTCGATCAGATACGTGCGGTATTGCACGGATCATGATCGGACGGATAATACTAGAGGGCTTTGGTTTAAGCTGGATCCTAGTATTGTACAGTGTAGATTTTGTCTCATTGCATTTGTATTCGGTCGGAATACAAATGCGGGTATGTATATACAGTCACGGGGTTTTCCTGTAATTTATTACGGGATTAGTTTTCTGAAGTTGCCAGTTTGCATTCCGTTTCGGCCATTTTCTTTTGTATCTTTCCTTGGCTGAAAATTGGTGGAGGAGGGCTTATTTGCAGTTGTGCAAATTAGCATTGTGGAGGGTGGTCTTTGTATTTTGTTGCATCATGATGGTTTCATGATGGTCCCACCATCCCTTGACTTTTCTCTAGTCCATGATTGGATGACTTTTGGAGTAATCATGGTTGTTGATGATCGGGTTGATTTGGAGTGAGGGTTTGTTTTGATCATTATATTTCATCATCATCATTTTTCTCTCTCTTGCATGATAGCTTCTTCCCCCCTTGACTTTTCTCTCACTCCAATTCTCATTTCATTCTTGTATGAGGCCGGCCACATATTGTAGAGGGATGAGGGATTTATTTTGTGAGGGATTTTGTTCTCATTTGCTTACTACAAAATCCCCAAAAGCCACCACAAAAGTTGATAGGTCATTTCCTCCACCAAATGGCAACTTCAACCCCAAGAGAGACAAAGAGCACTACACTTATTCTACAGGAATCCTTGGGCACGTCGACTCGCCAACTTCGTGCCCGAGTTGCCTCGGTCCAGAGGTGGGAGCCCGTAAAATAACCCGGCGATGTGGTGCCCTTCCGACGAGGAAATGAAGACCGGAGATTCCGCGGGGAGATCGGGACGATGACGAGAAGACCGAAGGACACAGATCGCTCGGTATATCTCTCTACCCCTTCTCTAGTTAGCTTGGATTAGATTAATGGCCCGATCCGGGATTTTTATGCACGGTGGTGCCGGTTCAAAAGTTTTGTAAAAGTATCGTTTCCGCATTTTAGCCTCGGATTGACGGCCGGGGCGCCGCCGTGCACTTACAATATATAACATTTTATCACAAAACTACAACTTTTTTACCAAACTAGAATTTACAAACATCTTCAAATAGCAAGGTTAAACCACTTACACCTTTACTAAAATTTTAGATTTCACTAATTAGGATTAGCAAAAGTTTAGTTTGTTAATTAGCTTAATTACCAATTAGGAAAATATCAATTAACAAATTAGCAACTTGGTTTAATTTTCTTCAAGCTTAACATATTAATTAACCATTTCACTAATCAAAGCCCTAATTGATTAACCAAAACCATTTGCTAGAAATTCTACATATGCAAATTAAAGCTTTATTTAAACATCTAATTAAGCTAATTACGGTATTAAACCACAAAAAGAGATTTGGGTTTGGATTTATACCTCCAAAATTTGATTTGAAACTTGCAACAAGAAAACCAAGATTAGCCTCCAAAAACCAAGACTTTTGTGAAGATCCAAGGTAGATTAGGGCTAACGATTAATGTGTAAAGCTTTGTTTATGAGTTTGTTGGATAAAATAAGGATTTTTGATGAATTTTTGGAGCTAAAAAGAGTTGAAATGGGATGAAAGAAATGAGTGGGCAGCAAGGAATGGCCGGCCAAAATATGAAGGAGGGGAGGTGGTTTTGGAAAAGTGTGGAAACTTCTAGCAAAACATTTAAAGCTCATTAATTCAAATGCCACCTTTTCTATAAATTTTCATTTAAATTCACAAAATAATCTAGATATTTTGGTGAGAGAAGTTTCTAGCAAAACTAGTGATTAACTTAACATAGATTTACTTTAGTAGTAATTAACCCAAGAAAAAATGTAATTACCACGAATTAAGTGCGCAAATAAAGTATTAAAATAACATTTTAATTAGGGAAAAATTCTATGTGAACCAAAACTTTCCATTGACCCCCAAAGTTCACGCACTAGCTTTATTCTAGCTAAACTAGGTGCCGTGAAGTCTATACTGAAGTTTGATCACAATCGGGTTAAAACTGAAAACACCGACTATTTTACCCTAAAAATGGAAAATTCACAAAACGATTTCTAAAACGTTACAGTATCACATGATCATGGAGATGGTTGATCTCCAGGGGATTGAGGTTAGGAGAGTAGACTCAGAGGACAACACGACGGATCCACTCACAAAGGTCTTTTTCCCAGAGAGAGACTTTTATGGGATGGTTGAGTATGAGATACTACAACCACTGCTATATGATGGCCCTAGTGCAAGTGGGAGATTGTTAGTTATATGTATGCCCTAGAGGCCACTACTGTACATGAGATGTATATTGTAGTGGATGCTTAGACATATATAGGGAGGACATTCTTGCTCGATATGATAGTATGCTATCTGGTTACTCTTTATCTTAACATGTACACTGATTGTTTCTCTGTTACATGTTGGTAAAGCCCTTAGGATGTGTAATTGACTACCTAGATTATGATGCAGATCATACTAGTGGGATAAAGGTAGTCTGTGAGTACATCCTTTAATGTCCCTAGTCGTGGGTGTATCGAGACGGGGCATCGATATACCAGAGTAGACTAATGCATAGCTTCTCGACCCATGTAGATGGGCGATGGATGATCCCATATCCATTGGTGTTTGACATCAGAGATGGTATACGGGTGCTCAGTGGAGACTGGGTACACTGGACGGACTCACCAAGGACTCCCAGATGGTATTATACCTCACGTCAGATGGCAGTTCTCTGGTGACACTGGTACTAGTTAGTCTGTCGACCCGAGATCGTCATAGAGTCTTGTGTGATTCCCACTGTGCTTTGATTTCCACCTTACCACGTTCATGAGAACATGCAAAACGGTGGTTTTTGGGTACAGTCCCGAGTCACATGGAGGCAATGAGCGATAGGAGGGGATTCATCTCTCCCGGTATTGGGGGTTGATGTGGCGCTGTGCTCGATTGGCTATAACAGGAAGTCTCTGGCCAGAGCTGTTTCAGAGATTTACTGGTAAGTGTTACCAGTAGTTTCTCGACCTGTTATGAGCCTCATATCGGCACGATATATCGAGTTACTAGGATCTGACGTTTACCACCCCTGGACGAGATATGCGACATATCAGACGAAGAGACCGGACTGTACGGTAGTGTTACTGATTGGATTCACAGGAGCATGAGCAGGCTTGCTTGTTGATCTTCTGATCGCTCAATACACAGGTGGCCGTTACGTTTAGTAGACCGCTTGCGGCTTGTAGGTGTTTGATATGATCATCACCTACTGCCGGCGTATTGACAAGTCTTTAGAGTCCTACACAGAGGTTTCCTGGTTCATGCGAAATGGAGTAGGAGCATATATGTGATATGTGCGGGACCGCGATTAATGCGCGTATGTGATACCGCATTCTATTCTCGCAATTTGTGATATCGGTCGGTTATATGAGATATAGTCGGGTTATCGGATCAAGTGTTGATTCGATAAGTTGTTGCATTTGATATTAGTCGGTCATATGAGATATAGCCGGATTATTAAATCAAGTGTTGATTTAATAATTTACTGTATGATTGCATATTTGATATACTAGATTACATTAACTAATGTTAGCTCACTTATGATTTCTTTTCTCACTTGTGTGCATTAGTGTATATATGATATATATTAATGTACAACTTTTGTGTCAAGCTAGATGCCACATGCTACATGGGTGTATGAGAGTTACACCATACTAATTATAATGTAAGGTTTTTATTTATCTAAAGCAAACCAAATTAGTGGAAGTTAATCAAATGGCTCAAGCTTGTAGAAGCTTGTGGAACCATTGACTAAGTGAAAGGTTTGCCTAGCACCTCATGAAGGGTTTGGAAGCATCACATGAACCAAAAACTGAATTTTTAAGGTGCTAAGTTAACGAACATAGAATCGTTCATAGAAAAATTAGGGTTTCAAGTTTTTCACATCATCATATGAAAGAATAGCTAGGGTTTAGAGAGTACAGCCTTTGTAGCTCCCTACGCTAGACTCCTCGGCTACTTGGGGTTTGAAAAAGCTCCGCTTGAACTCCTCTAGGTCACCGATGATCCACCCGGAGTCCGCTTTGTCCAAACTTGCAACTTCACCCGATCAAGAGAACGAAATGAAGCTAACACTCCAAACAATTGGGCTAGACTTGTGTAGAATGGTGTTGTGGTTCTCTTTCTCACTTCAAAATCCTAACCTGATGAGTATATTGCTCACTACAAAAATCTAGAGAGCAAATGAGAGAGGAAGAAGAAGATGATGGCTATATTTTAACAAGAGTAAAAGAATAACCCTTGTAAAGGAAAAAGAAAATATATGTATATATATTTTCTAATCCTCATCTCAAACCATGGTTAGATGATGGAGACATTATTTAACTTGAGTTTAAAACACAAAGAGAAGGATAACTCATGGTTAGAAGTAGGTGAGCATGGTTAGGTTTAAAGAAGAATGTAGATGCGAAGCAAGAATTATCCTTTTCTTTTCTATTTTGTTTTAAACATAAAATCAAATAATAATCCATATATATATCCATGGTGTGGGTCTTATATTGCCACCATTTCCATGTGTAAACAACCATGATAGATGGTGTATGTATGTATGTATGTATGCACATCCATATGTGCATGAAACTAGAAAGAAAGAAAGAAAAACATACATGCATGCATACATCCATCATATTCAAGAAAAGGTTTTAAGTGAGAAAACTAATGGTTAAATGATAAATCAACACTTGATTTATCAATCCGGCCATATCACATATGACCCTACCAAAAGAAAGCCGCCCAATCTATATACAGTATCCCATACGCGTATTTTAATCGGGTCCATTCGCATATCGCATACGCGCACCACAACATTTCGCCTGGACTAGGTAACTCCATTGTGGGACTCTAAGACTCGTCAATACGCCGGCAGTGGGTGATGATCATATCAAGCACCCCCAAGCCGCAAGCGGTCAGCTAAACGTAACGGCCACCCGGGTATTGAGCGATCAGAAGAGAATAAGCGAACCTGCTACAACTCCCGTCGAGCCAACCGGCAATACTTCACGTACAGTCCGGTCTCCTCATCTGATATGTCGCATATCAAGTCTACGGGTGGTAAACGTCAGACCCCAATAACCGATAAGTCGTGCCGATGTGAGGCTCACAACGAGTCGAGAAACTACCGGTAACACTTACCAGCAAATCTCTGAATCCGCCCTGGCCAGGAACTTCCCTGTTACGGCCAATCGAGCACTGCGCAACATCAACCCCCAATACCGGGAGAGACGAAACCCCTCCTATCGCTCATTGCCTCCATGTGACTCGGGACTGTACCCAAAAACCACCGTTTTGCACGCCCTCATGGATGTGGTAAGGTGGAAATCAAAGCACAGTGGGAATCACACAAGACTCTATGACGATCTCGGGTCTACAGACTAACCTGCACAAGTGTCACCTGAGAACTGCCATCTGACGTGAGGTATAATACCATCTGGGAGTTCTCGGCGAGTCCGTCCAGTGTACCCAGTCTCCACTGAGCACCTGTATACCATCTCTGATGTCAAACACCAATGGATATGGGATCATCCATCGCCCATCTCATGGGTCGAGAAGCGTATACGCTAGTCTACACTGGTATATCGATGCCCCTTCTCGATACACCTACGACTAGGGACCTTGAAGGATGTACTTATGGACTACCATTTCCCCACTAGTATGATCTGCATCAGTCAAGTACACATCATAAGGGCTTTACCAACATGTAACCATAAGACAGTATAAAGAGACAAGTATACATGTTAAGATAAAGAGTAACCAGATAGCATATTATCATATCGAGCAAGAAAGTCATCTCTATATATGTCCAAGCATCCAATATAATATACATCATCCGTACAACACTGGCCTCTAGGGCATACATACAACTAACAATCTCCCACTTGCACTAGGGCCAGCTGCTGTAGTATCGCATACCGAGCATACCGAAGAGTCTCTCAAACTGTATCTGGGGAATGGCCTTCGTGAGTGGATCCGCTGTGTTGTTCTTCGTGTCAACCCTCCTGACCTCGATCTCCCGGCGATCAACTATCTCCCGGATCAGGTGATACCGCCTCATAATGTGCCTGGATCGCTGATGGGACCTAAGTTCCTTGGCCAAAGCCACTGCTCCATTGTTATCGCAATACAAAGGCATTGGATTCTCAATGGATAGAACCACTCCAAGTTCAGTGATGAACTTCTTGATCCAGACAGCCTCTTTGGCAGCATCGTTGGCAACGATGTATTCAGCCTCCATCGTCGAGTCTGCCACGGTTTCCTGCTTGGAACTCTTCCAGCTAACTGCCCCTCCGTAAAGGGTAAAGACAAATCCCGACTGCGACTTAGAGTCGTCCTTATCACTCTGGAAGCTCGAATCGGTAAAGGACTCCACTTGGAGTTCTCCGTTACCATACACCAAGAGCATTTCCTTAGTCCTTCGTAAGTACTTGAGAATGCACTTCATAGCTGTCCAGTGACTCTCTCCAGGATCAGCTTGATACCTGCTCACTACACTTAGTGAGTATGCTACATCGGGTCTGGTACATAGCATCGCGTACATGATAGAGCCTACAGCCGAAGCATAGGGTATCCCTTGCATGCGAGCTCTCTCCAAATCAGTCTTGGGAAACATCTCTTTGAAGAGAGTGACTCCAGAGATCGTGGGTAAGTTCCCACGTTTGGATTCTTCCATACTAAACCTATTTAGTATGGTGTCAGTGTACCTGGATTGGGACAATCCCAATATCCTTTTGGATCTATCTCTATAGATCCTGATTCCCAATATGCAGGAGGCATCACCAAGATCATTCATTGAGAATCTTTGTGATAAGAAGAGCTTGACCGATTGCAGCATAGGAATGTCATTTCCTATCAAGAGTATGTCGTCCACGTACAATACGAGAAAGACAACCTTACTCGCTGCCACCTTCTTGTAGATACAAGGTTCATCTACGTTTTTGACGTAATCAAACTCTTTGATAACGACGTCAAAGCAGATGTTCCAACTCCGCGATGCTTGCATTAATCCATAAATGGATTTAAGCAGTTTGCACACCTTCCCGCTGCTCCCACTATCTACGAAGCCCTCTGGCTGAGTCATGTACACGCACTCTTCTAAATCACCGTTTAGAAAGGCGGTCTTAACATCCATTTGCCAGATTTCGTAATCATGATATGCAGCGATGGCAAGCATGATCCGGATGGATTTAAGCATAGCCACTAGAGAAAAGGTTTCGTCATAGTCCACGCCTGGTCTTTGACGAAAACCCTTTGCTACAAGTCTAGCTTTGAAAGTCTCCACTTTCCCATCTACACCAAGTTTTTTCTTGAAGATCCACTTGCTCCCAATGGGTTTTACCCCTTCAGGAGCATCTTCCAAAGTCCATACTTTGTTGGTGTACATGGATTCCATCTCGGACCGCATAGCATCCAGCCATTTCACTGAGTCCCCACTCGTGATGGCCTGCTCGAAGCTAGTTGGGTCATCATCCTCCATGATGCAATCCTCGCTCCCACCGTCAATGAGAAAACCGTAGTATCTCTCAGGTGGACGAGAATCCCTGCTAGATCGACGGAGCGGCTGAGGTTCGTCAGGTACTACTGAATCCTCTAGTTCTACCAAGTCTTCTGTTATAGTTTGTGTCGCTGGAACCTCTTCCAGTTCTACCTCAATGCCACTTGTCTGTTTCATAAGAAAACCTTTTTCTAAGAAAGTGGCATGTCGAGAAACAAACACCTTTTGTTCCTCGGGGTGGTAGAAGATATACCCTTGTGAATTTTTGGGATATCCTATAAACTTACATAAGACTGATCTTGCCTCGAGTTTATCCGGATTTTGTCTTTTGACATAGGCTGGACAACCCCATATCTTAATATAATTAAGATGTGGTCTCTTCCCTTTCCATATCTCATATGGAGTGGTAGGCACTGATTTGGTAGGAACTCTATTCAATAGGTCCATGGCTATCTCAATCGCATATCCCCAGAAGGAAATAGGTAACTGATCAGTCGAAAATATTGTATATTTTAGCCGGCAATTTCCTTAACATTTGTACACATTTAGAAGTGTTCGGCATTCATATTCTACATATTCGCAAATCTGTCACAAAATATGAGATTGCATGTATTAGACTTTTAAACCGACACTTTAAAGGAAATTAACCGCATTTCATGGCATCGCATCATTTCTGTATTTGCGCAACACTTGTCTTGAGTCTGTGCAGGAAATACGGAAGAAAATCAAAAGAAGCTGATCAAACAATAAGCCAATTCAATCATTTCAGATCTGGTAGCAGTGCAGAAGGAATTAGATAATTCTATATATCAAAAGAAGGCCCACAAATGAGCCCAAGACCAAACCTGAAAGTCCAAGCCCCAAGGCTCCAAGAGCGCCGCGCTTCCGCGGCATAAGCTTGCATGCGCCGCGGAACCGCGGCGGTTCTGCCATGTCAGCCGTCAAGTTTTGGGCACAATTCCTCTCTCTGGTCCCACAGTCCATTCTGACACTTCAAAGTCCAGAACTATCTCGAAGCTGCTGCCAGATCAGCATAGAAAATTAAGGAAGGCTAATCCTAATTAAGCTCCTAAACTAATCCTCTTCTAGAAGCTCCTCCTAACTAATTACATCTAGAACCTTCTCCCCTAACTAACTTTTGGAGGGAAATTTGAATTTCCTCAACAAACTTTAGGAGGGAAAGTTAGAATTTGAAATCCTAGATCTAGGGTTAGTTATCTATAAATAGAGCACTAGACCTAGGGTTAAAGGCTAATCAATAACCATTGGTTCATTCTACACCATTTTCTTCCACAAGTCTCGTGACAAGGCTTGTGCGAAACCCTAACCCTAATTCCACTCCAAATCCAAGATCTTGAGTACCAAATCAAGCGAGAAGCCTTCAACCTTTTAGGAGCCGAGCCGATCTTCAATCGGGCAAGTGATCCAAGCCGATCCGCAATCCACGGAGACGAGCGAAGCCAAGTCGACGATCAAGTTCTTCCTCTTGTAGTTCTTGAGTGATTGTAACAAAATTGTTGATATAAATAAAAGGTGAATTTCTTTAATCTTGCTTTCTTTTAATTCTTGCATCATGATTAGATCTCAATTTGTAATTGTTGCTCTTGTTGTGATGTTTGAGTAAAACTCCGCTCGTTAAGGAGTCAAGACGATTGTAGAATGATGATGTAACAAATATTAATACGATTTTTAAGTCCTACGAGTTTGTAAACCCTAGCAAGTTCAAGAATCGATGACCTAGTTTCGTAGCGATGCTTTCTTGATTGCGATCGCTCGAAATTAGGGATCTATGATCGGTTCTTGAATTTACTAGAGGCTAGAAGTTAATGATATCGACGAAAGAACAAGGGATAAGATGAAACCCTAGTTTCACAAGAAATCCCTAATTCTCGATCGATCATCATCGATCTAGTATCAATTCATCAAAGGATAAGAATACGTAATTGTAAGATTACATCACATCTATAGATCCGATCGATTCCTACGAGCCTCATTTCGATTCTTGAGATTTGGTTTGGAAAAATCAACAAACGATCAATTCTTGATTCTATCTTTTAATGCTTTCTTAGATCTAGTTTTTTTTCTCATTCTTGAACATCAACTATAAATCTTGAATTGTTTTGTTTTCTTTCATTAAAGTTTCAACGCAAATAATTCAAAAGACGAACGATTACACTTTCCCTGTGGACGATCCGCACTCATATACTAACTACATCCGACACCGTAGTTGATTGCGGTCAAATAATTTTTGGTTGTGATTTCTATACTATTTGATTCGATTTATTACAATCACAGAAATTATAACAATCAAATGGCGCCGTTGCCGGGGATAGTGTGCTAATAGTTCGTATTTTGAAATTTGAGTTGAACAATTTATTCCATCATAATTTTTAGATCTAAATTCGTGCAAACACTAATACGTGTGTTGTGATTTGTTGCGAGAAAATCTGGAATCATTGGAGCTGGAGAAAAATTTTTCTGAGCATTCCAGAGAGCTGTGTAGGTGAACAGGAGCTTGTGCACAAATTTCTGTGCACTGATCCCAACAAACCACCGCCCATCCGCGGCAAGAACCCTCAATCCGCGGCGGATCCGCGCCTGTAGTGACTGTTCACTGCACCAAGTTTGCTCTGTAAGTCCTCCACTTTCTTATCTCTCCCCTCATCTGCTCCAATAACAATTTTGCTGCAGGTTTCTTTGCAAATAAATCGCAGCGCCGCAAAGCAAAATAAAATTTGTGCGTGTTTTTGATTCTTGTGGTTGTTGCATATTAATACGGAAATTTAAGGGGCACGACCATATCCAAATTAGGTGGGGATTTCATTACCCTTCCTAGGCCCCGAAAATCGCAAAACTTGCATCCGCATTACCCTCATTAATTAAAAGAAATCTAGAGATGACTCTAAGGACCGTCGCGCTCAATTACGACAAGAGAAGGCCGTGGGTAATTCATTGCTTATCCGAGTTTTTCTGTGGTGCCTAAGGCGAGTGTGTCTAAGGCTAGTGGTTATTAATTAGGCTCACTGTAGTGGTGGTTCCTTCCCACTTACCTGGCACTTATCCGGCCACAGAGGGACAAAGAGGCAGTGGAGGATTTATCCTGCGACTTGTCTTTTGGCAGTTAGGAGCGGTCTAGAGTTTGACCTAGGTGACCACTAGATTCTAGGGTTTTGTGTGTTGCATTTGTTTTGTTGCATCATATTTTTCAAAATCCGTCCACTTTTCAAAACAAACACCACATTCATATCATTTCCCCTAATTATAAATTCACGCTGCCACTTGTACTAACCCTTTTTAGTGCAAGATAGGCTGGACAACAAGTTTCTAGTGCCCGTTAGTCCGCGTTTCCCTTATCGACCCAAAAGTCGGTATTTCTACATTTACCTTTCTTTTACCCACCACCACACCCACATCGATGGATCCACCTCCATCGAACTTCTTTTCCACTACTCTGCCGCCGTCCGTTGGTGCGCAGAATCCACCTCGCATCTCTCTCCAAGAGAGATGTTATCCTACACGAGGCCCACTTTCCACCTGTCTTTCCACACCACCAGCCAACGGGGAAAATTTTCAAATAAAACCCCAATACATCAACCTTCTACCAAAATTTCACGGTCTCGAGTCTGAAGACGCATACGTGTTTATCACGAAATTTGAAAATGTATGCGCAATGATGGGTACTTCACAACTTTCTGTGGATGCTTTACGTCTTCGTCTTCTCCCATTCACTTTGTGCGATTTAGCCGAGAAGTGGCTATATAACACTACCGCACATTCCATTTCAAATTGGGATGAATTCGTTAAAGCATTCCTTAAGAAATTCTACCCACATCAAAAGACAGCTCGAGTCCGTAGCGAAATCTATCAATTCACCCAGCTTCCAAATGAAACATTTTCAAAATGTCTTGACCGCTTCAAGGATCTGTTAGTCCAATGTCCACATCACGGCATCCCGAGATGGGAATTATGCCGAATCATTTATGAGGGCATTACTCCTTACACAAGACAGTCCTTTGAATCCATGTGTCAAGGCAACTTTATGACCAAAGATGATTGTGAAGCCTGGAAATTTCTAGAAGATTTCGCTGAAAAATCTTTACAGTGGGAGGGTGTGAGTCAATCGTCTAGGGATGGCAATGATATTTCCATAGAAGTTAGAGCTGACATTGCAGCTATCAATAAGAAACTCGAGAATATGGAAAACAAATTTTTAGCTGCCGCCCTAAGTCAAATATCACTCTCCAAAACTGTATGTGGTTGTTGTTCTGATCCGTCTCACTTGACGGAAGAATGTCCGTTTCAAGGTCATGAGCTTACCAATGCATCATTTCAAAGATCTAGAAACGATCCATCTCCCTCCACATATGATCAGGGTTGGAGGAATAACCCTAACTTTGCTTGGAACCAATCACAATTTCAAAACACGGTTCCAAACCAAAACAATTTCCAAGGGGTCCCTCCACCACAACAGCAGCCACCGCTTCAATTGAGTCAGCACCCCTTCCAAGCACAAAATTTTCAAAATCCGATCAACACTTTTGCACCACATGAAAATTTTTTGCAATTGACCGGTACAGATAATACCTCTGCACTAGCACAAACCTTGGATACTTTCATGAAACAATCCATCCAAGGGACGGCAAGTTTGCAATCTTCCGTCGAGAATGTAATGAAGATCATTATCTCTCAAAATGAGAACATCAAATCGATGGAAGAACAAATTGCACAACTAAAAGCCGAAATGAGTGCAAGAGAGAAAGGGAAACTTCCAGCTCAACCTTTACTCAATTCTAGCTATTCACATGATGTGGATGCAATCACGTTGAGATCTGGAAGAGTGCTTGACCATCACCTTGGGGAAGAGTTTGATGATACTGATAAATCAATCAATAACACCCCGGCTGAGACCTTTCCTCACACACACAATTCTAACCCCAGTTCTTCTACCCCACCATCTTCTTCCGAGCCTATTCTCCATTTCCCAAAAGGCTCGCCATTACAGCCCACCTCTTTTACCCCTCCACGGACGATCCCCACTTCTATTCCGGGATCGGTTCCACACACACTTTCTTCTCCTATGATGGACCCAACGCTTATTGCTAAAGCACCTTCTCCGAATCGGTTAAGGGCGAACACACCGAGTCCACATATGGAGAAGATTATGAACATTTTTAAGCAAGTAAACACCAACATCCCTCTCCTAGATGCCATCCAACAAGTTCCTTCCTATGCGAAAACTCTTAAGAACTTGTGCACTAGGAAGAGGAAGAATCCAGTGCCTAAGAAGATTTTCATGGAAAAAACAATAGACACGGCTTTCCCCCAACAATTACCGAGGAAACGTAAGGATCCAGGATATCCTACTATTTCCGTTTCTATTGGGGAAAAACACATCAACCGTGCTCTATTAGACCTTGGCGCTAGTGTTAACTTGCTTCCTTTCTCAGTTTATGAGCAATTAGGAATCGGAGAGTTGAAGCCAACCAATTGCACTCTCCAGATGGCTGACCGATCAATCACCAAACCTAGGGGTGAACTGGAGGATGTGTTAATAAAAATCGGAGAATTTATATTCCCGGTAGATTTTATTGTAATTGATACACAACCTGTAGCGAACCCACGGAATCAAATTCCGGTGATTTTAGGTCGCCCCTTTTTGGCCACTTCCAATGCTATTATCAACTGTCGTAATGGTTCTATGACCCTATCTTTCGGGAATAGGTCAATAGAGCTGAACATTTACAAGTTGGGAAGTGTACCCTCCGAACCTATTGCTCAGGCATGTTCTGTCGACTTAATGGATGTCGACAGCAGCGAATTTGATGATCCTCCTGATATTGATCTAGACTCTTTTCATACGTTATTGTTTGACCCAACTACGTATCATACACATACGGACTCTTCCACTGAGATGTCCGGGTCAACAATTAACAATGATTATGAACTGTTCTTAGAGTCTATAGATCACCCCGAACTTTGTGATGACATTATTCATCGAGGTATAGATGGAACTTTTGAGGAGATCTTCGCTGATGAACTCGCATTTTTGAATGACACGGGTGTTGAGATGAATCATCTCCCAATCAATGAAATTGAACCTCCACCCCTTCTTTTGACTTGTAAAAAGAATGCGAGTTATCCATCACATACACTGCATCGTCTCTCCAAAATGAGACGCACACACATTCTATTCCACCACTTAACCTTTCCCCACTTCTTCTTCCACCAACCCGAGCACTGCATTGATAAAATTTTTGAATGGTTGGTGTTAACATTTGTTCTTTGCAAAGCTTGGCATCGACCACTGATTTTTGACCCCCTCATATGATTTTAAAAGATTAACATTGCATAAGTTTGGGGGGGTATAATTTTTTCTGGCTCCTTGAAAATAAAATTTTTACAACTTTTGAGCCAAAAATAAGTTTGAGGGAGGTTCTTCACTTAAATATTTTGCCCCCACTAATAAATTCCTCCCAAGCTTACAGGTTTTTCGAGATTTAGTAGAAGGCAACAGTGAGGACACTGTTGAAAACAAGTTTGGGGGAGGTTTGTGCTTATTTTCGCATCATTTGCATATCATTTGCATAAGCACAAAACATTTCTTTAAAAACCATAAAAATTTAAAAAATTTCAAAATTATAAAAATATTTTTTGTACATAAATAAGATAATGAAAGTTTAGATAGTGAACAATTACATCCATGAGATTAGAAAAATTTAAGAAAACTAAGAAAATTAGAAGTTTTCTTATACGAACTAGTAATAAGTAGTTATGAGCCGTTGTCCCAAGGGTTAGTAAGATGAAAGACGTCACTAATCTGAGGATAAAAATAAGTCTGAAAAATAGTTTCTATTCTGGAAGCCAGACATTTTGAACGTTGCTACCCTGCTATTCGCACTTACACACATCTTAAAGCCTAGGATAGTAGAGGATACCTTGAAATGCTCTTGTCTTAAAGCCAAAAGTATGGAAAAAAAAAATAAAGTGGTGAGAAAAATGGACACTGGTTTTGTTATCACCAAGGGTAATAAAAAATATATAGCAAAAGGGTGCTTCTTCACCTAGTGCCCTAAGGTTAACTGGTCTGGGAGTCACTGCTATGCCTGAGGTGGTGCAAGACTAGGAAAATACACCAAGCACGCAAGCACATTAGTAATCGGTCGGTTAGTACCTCAAGAAGTATTAACGGTCGCATGAAAGTGTGTGAGCAATCTCGTTTATCAAAAAGTACTGAGGTAGATGGGCAAGAGTATGATAGCTTGAATTGAATTCTCCGGGTGTAGGGATGTCTTTACACACACGCAGGGTGATATGATCGATGTTTGGAATAAAGATAGGAATGAAGAATAAGACGATGTTTTATTGAGGGAGGACGTGATATCGGACATCTTTTCATGACCATTAAGATAGGGCTCATGACAACCGAAAAGCTAGCTTAGTTGGAAACCCTAATTTTCAAGGCTTTTCTTTTACAATTCTTTTCTTTAAATGTAATATTCATGATCTTACTTTTATTATTGGATTTTGTGGGTGCAATCCGCTGAAAACCCTCAGGAGACAACACTCCTTCTACTAGGGACACCTAGAGGTTTAAAGGCTTGTTGCACGTGCTCAATGCAATCGTGTTGCCTACGAAAGTGTGCTAGTTAGTTTTTCTCTTTCTTTATTTTCTCCTTCTCTTTTTAATAAAACATTCGCTCGAGACGATCGAAATTAAGTTTGGGGGTATTTGATCAGTCGAAAATATTGTATATTTTAGCCGGCAATTTCCTTAACATTTGTACACATTTAGAAGTGTTCGGCATTCATATTCTACATATTAGCAAATCTGTCACAAAATATGAGATTGCATGTATTAGACTTTTAAACCGACACTTTAAAGGAAATTAACCGCATTTCATGGCATCGCATCATTTCTGTATTTGCGCAACACTTGTCTTGAGTCTGTGCAGGAAATACGGAAGAAAATCAAAAGAAGCTGATCAAACAATAAGCCAATTCAATCATTTCAGATCTGGTAGCAGTGCAGAAGGAATTAGATAATTCTATATATCAAAAGAAGGCCCACAAATGAGCCCAAGACCAAACCTGAAAGTCCAAGCCCCAAGGCTCCAAGAGCGCCGCGCTTCCGCGGCATAAGCTTGCATGCGCCACGGAACCGCGGCGGTTCTGCCACGTCAGCCGTCAAGTTTTGGGCACAATTCCTCTCTCTGGTCCCACAGTCCATTCTGACACTTCAAAGTCCAGAACTATCTCGAAGCTGCTGCCAGATCAGCATAGAAAATTAAGGAAGGCTAATCCTAATTAAGCTCCTAAACTAATCCTCTTCTAGAAGCTCCTCCTAACTAATTACATCTAGAACCTTCTCCCTTAACTAACTTTTGGAGGGAAATTTGAATTTCCTCAACAAACTTTAGGAGGGAAAGTTAGAATTTGAAATCCTAGATCTAGGGTTAGTTATCTATAAATAGAGCACTAGACCAGGGTTAAAGGCTAATCAATAACCATTGGTTCATTCTACACCATTTTCTACCACAAGTCTCGTGACAAGGCTTGTGCGAAACCCTAACCCTAATTCCACTCCAAATCCAAGATCTTGAGTACCAAATCAAGCGAGAAGCCTTCAACCTTTTAGGAGCCGAGCCGATCTTCAATCGGGCAAGTGATCCAAGCCGATCCGCGATCCACGGAGATGAGCGAAGCCAAGTCGACGATCAAGTTCTTCCTCTTGTAGTTCTTGAGTGATTGTAACGAAATTGTTGATATAAATAAAAGGTGAATTTCTTTAATCTTGCTTTCTTTTAATTCTTGCATCATGATTAGATCTCAATTTGTAATTGTTGCTCTTGTTGTGATGTTTGAGTAAAACTCCGCTCGTTAAGGAGTCGAGACGATTGTAGAATGATGATGTAACAAATATTAATACGATTTTTAAGTCCTACGAGTTTGTAAACCCTAGCAAGTTCAAGAATCGATGACCTAGTTTCGTAGCGATGCTTTCTTGATTGCGATCGCTCGAAATTAGGGATCTACGATCGGTTCTTGAATTTACTAGAGGCTAGAAGTGAATGATATCGACGAAAGAACAAGGGATAAGATGAAACCCTAGTTTCACAAGAAATCCCTAATTCTCGATCGATCATCATCGATCTAGTATCAATTCATCGAAGGATAAGAATACGTAATTGTAAGATTACATCACATCTATAGATCCGATCGATTCCTACGAGCCTCATTTCGATTCTTGAGATTTGGTTTGGAAAAATCAACAAACGATCAATTCTTGATTCTATCTTTTAATGCTTTCTTAGATCTAGTTTTTTTTCTCATTCTTGAACATCAACTATAAATCTTGAATTGTTTTGTTTTCTTTCATTAAAGTTTCAGCGCAAATAATTCAAAAGACGAACGATTACACTTTCCCTGTGGACGATCCGCACTCACATACTAACTACATCCGACACCGTAGTTGATTGCGGTCAAATAATTTTTGGTTGTGATTTCTATACTATTTGATTTGATTTATTACAATCACAGAAATTATAACAATCAGTAACTCAGCTGTACTCATCATTGAGCGCACCATTTCTAATAGGGTGCGGTTTCTCCGTTCCGATACACCATTGTGCTGTGGTGTATAAGGAGGAGTGAGCTGAGAGAGAATCCCATTCTCTTTTAAATAATCTAGAAAATCATTGCTCAAGTATTCTCCTCCTCGATCAGATCGAAGGATCTTAATACTTTTGCCCGTTTGGTTCTCTACTTCGTGTTTATATTCTATGAATTTCTCAAAAGCTTCAGACTTGTGTTTTATCAGGAACACATGTCCATATCTAGAGAGATCGTCAGTGAATGTAATGAAGTAGGAAGACCCATCCCTGGCATGTATAGACATGGGACCGCATACATCACTATGTATCATCCCTAAGAGTTCCGTAACTCTTTCTCCGTATCCCGTAAACGGAGTTTTGGTCATTTTACCTTTGAGACATGACTGGCAAGTGTCATAAGATGAAAATTCAAACGGATTAAAATATCCATCTTTATGCAACTTAGCTAGTCGTGTCGCATTTATGTGACCTAGTCTACAATGCCACAAGAAGGATTCGTTCAGTTCTGAACTCTTCCTCTTGTGTGTGTCATAAGACTGTATTTTGATTGAGAATGAATATGCCATTATGTAACGAGCCTGATGCAATCAACTTTTGATCTAGGAAGATGTTCATAACATTATCCTGTACTACAAAATTATATCCTTCTTTACTCAGTAAAGAAACTGATATAATGTTGCACATCATGTTCGGTATATAATAGCACTCATTCAGAACCAGTGTATTACGACTTGGTAATATAAGGTGATATTCGCCAACTGCTTTTGCTGCAACACTGGCACCATTCCCTACTTGAACGGAATGATTACCCTTTCCCAGTTCTCTACCTTTCCGTAGCCCATGTAATTGTTTACATACGTGGGATCCTGATCCGGTATCTAATACCCAGGACGTAGGGTGAACTGAAAAACAGTTCTCAATGACAAACTCACCCGAAGAAGGTGCATCAACATGCATGTCCTCCGTTTGGGCGGCGTGAGAATCCAGACATTCTCCTGTTTCCTGTTCAGTCTTATAACACTTATAAGATAGAACGGGTCCAACGTTCCCCTACACAGTATAACATGCGGGTTCGGTCAATACATCCATATTATTATCTTGATTACGGCATGACATGGTCGCTACCTGGAGAGAGAGAGAAGAAAACACTTTAGCGTATGCTCTTGCAAGATCAGATTGGTTATTATCTTATGTAATCAGGATGGCTCCCACTGGTTTTTATCAAATCTTCCTTCAAACCCTAAAAGGAAAGACTAGCCGGGATTAATTACACCCTACAACTTCACTGATCTTTCAGCCAGGCCAGTATCGGTACTTTGAGGGAGGTTCCCCGTGCTTTCGCACGGACCTAATTAAAGTAAACCTCGTTTTCCCAGAGGCGTAACCCCGTTGACACCTTTCTAGACTCCTACTTGATCGGCTAATTGTCCTGTGTAAAACTCTCCCAGGAGTAACAATTACTCGCAGTGGGTATCGGGATCCCACTATCTCATAGAAGGTATGCAATCTCATTGCAAATCTCAACACTTAAAATTCCTGATAGTATTTTGCCCCTAGCGTGCTATGACCTTGACGCATGCCAAACAACCCATAGTCCGCTAGTCAAGTTCAACCCGTACAATTCGTGATTGAATTAAACCCACCCGTACGACCCTTGACGTATGCCAAACAACGCCGTACGAATACCCTAATCCAATCGCATCTCATGCTACAGATATGTAATAATCAGCTACCGTACACTACGCCTTGACGCATGCCAAACAACCGTAGCACGAATACTAAATATTACATATCTGAATTGACGGAGGGCTACACAGGTTTTTCTGAAAACCTATTGCGTAATGAACTTGATATCGTTGTAGAATTGAATGAATTTTGAAATGGAGTGTTCTTGAGGCTTTTCTAGTTTTGCAAAAGGGGTCACTCCCGGTGAAGGGATCGTCGGCCCTTTCCTCGTCGAATGAGGTGCGGGATATATCATATATATCACTGTGCAAAGAAAAACTCCAAAAGCAATCAAAAGCAAACCGAATGTTGTAGCATCTACCAGTTTCGCTAAAGAGGTCACTCCCGGTGAAGGGATCTCGGCTCTTGCCTCATCGAATAAGGTGCAGGGTATATCATATATACCGCTATGCAAAGCAAAACTGTAGCTACCTTTTTATTTGAAAATTTGATTCTACAACATCTTTTAGGTTTCTTTTCTTTCATTAATCACATTAATGAAGTCCTATCATTTAATTCACCTAAACATCACAGATAAATACGACGTACACTTATGCCATCCGCATTCGCCTCGATGTCCCCTCGTGCACCGTTAGGTTAGGTAACTAATGGCAGAGCAGGGCAGGGCTAGCGCGGGTGTAAAACATAAGTAACGTCTATATAATATATCATATATACTATATACTGTATCCATCAGAACATATCAAATGATCACATCACAGATATCGCAGCAGAAATATAGATATAATGTGGGATATACTAGGACGTCCGTATTTAGTATTTAGCCAACAATAGAAAATACGGATTCCATAGTCGCGATGAATAGCCACGCCCACACCCTGGACCCCTACGAGAGCGGCAAGCAACCCTACCAATTCTGGAGTTTAGGAGATCCGGACTCGACTCCTCGAGATGGCCTCCCACTGAACCCCAGAATCCGGTCACCTGTGCTCCCCTCCTTGGGTCCATCCTAATGCGGAAAAGTGAATAATATACAACACAGGTGGCATCGACCTCAACCCGGAAGTGCCCCGAATAAAAGAATATTACATTACATTTGAATTTACATGAATGAAAATATAAAACTCTCATCTCACATATAAAAAAACCCGGTTATTCAATCGCGACAATCCTGCACATCATATCTCAGCAACACATAATATCTCATATATCATCAACGTAAGTAAGTATGCATACCCCAATTGTCGTTGATGTATAGCAACGAAACCGGCGATATCGACATACTACACTTACGGTCACAGAAAAGAAAGTGTAAAACTGCAATATTTGGAATCCACATTCTCTTTAGACATCGTAAATGCGAAATATCACATATTTCGTATTTCATATCTAGCTATATGAATTCCACACATTGCATCATATTCCAGATAAATAGACGGTATTAAAGTTTTCGAACGAACGATCAAATACCCAAGATTCGCTAAAGCTCAACACTTGAGCGGAGTTCAAAAAACCCGGAGTGTGACACAGTGGTAGTGGTCCAGCCGTAGAAGGGTCAAGCCAACGCCTCACATGTGGCACGCCGTACTGCCCCAAACCCTAAGGTTCAAAGGGCAGTTCAAGACGGCCACATAATCGAGTTAAGGTTTGGTGTATTCTAGAGGGTCCACCACAAACAAACTTGCACGTATTTCCGAAAGATTTTAAACCCCGTGAAAAGTGAGCAAATGATACTCGTTCAAACACTTCAATACATTCTAATTTATCCGGAAAAGTCACGAAATGAAAATTCCGATCGAATCGACAAGTCCAAAACCATCTCCAGAATTTACAGAACTAAATTCAGATTAGAAATACCCAAAACCATATACAAGCAGAGAATTTAGTTTCTGTACAAAAACAAGTCCATGAGTCATGAAGGGTTTGGAAGCATCACATGAACCAAAAACTGAATTTTTAGGGTGCTAAGTTAACGAACATAGAATCGTTCTTAGAAAAATTAGGGTTTCAAGTTTTTCACATCATCATATGAAAGAATAGCTAGGGTTTAGAGAGTACAACCTTTGTAGCTCCCTACGCTAGACTTCTCGGCTACTTGGGGTTTGAAAAAGCTCCGCTTGAACTCCTCTAGGTCACCGATGATCCACTCGGAGTCCGCTTTGTCCAAACTTGCAACTTCACCCGATCAAGAGAACGAAATGAAGCTAACACTCCAAACAAGTGGGCTAGACTTGTTTAGAATGGTGTTGTGGTTCTCTTTCTCACTTCAAAATCCTAACTTGATGAGTATATTGCTCACTACAAAAATCTAGAGAGCAAATGAGAGAGGAAGAAGAAGATGATGGCTATATTTTAACAAGAGTAAAAGAATAACCCTTGTAAAGGAAAAAGAAAATATATGTATATATATTTTCTAATCCTCATCTCAAACCATGGTTAGATGATGGAGACATTATTTAACTTGAGTTTAAAACACAAAGAGAAGGATAACTCATGGTTAGAAGTAGGTGAGCATGGTTAGGTTTAAAGAAGAGTGTAGAAGCTAAGCAAGAATTATCCTTTTCTTTTCTATTTTGTTTTAAACATAAAATCAAATAATAATCCATATATATATCCATGGTGTGAGTCTTATATTGCCACCATTTCCATGTGTAAACAATCATGATAGATGGTGTATGTATGTATGTATGTATGTATGTATGTATGCACATCCATATGTGCATGAAACTAGAAAGAAAGAAAGAAAAACATACATGCATGCATACATCCATCATATTCAAGAAAAGGTTTTAAGTGAGAAAACTAATGGTTAAATGATAAATCAACACTTGATTTATCAATCCGGCCATATCACATATGACCCTACCAAAAGCAAGCCGCCCGATCTATATACAGTATCCCATACGCGTATTTTAATCGGGTCCATGCGAATATCGCATACGCGCACCACAACATTTCACCTGGACTAGGTAACTCCATTGTGGGACTCTAAGACTCGTCAATACGCCGGCAGTGGGTGATGATCATATCAAGCACCCCCAAGCCGCAAGCGGTCAGCTAAACGTAACGGCCACCCGGGTATTGAGCGATCAGAAGAGAACAAGCGAACCTGCTACAACTCCCGTCGAGCCAACCGGCAACACTTCACGTACAGTCCGGTCTCCTCGTCTGATATGTCGCATATCAAGTCTACGGGTGGTAAACGTCAGACCCCAATAACCGATAAGTCGTGCCGATGTGAGGCTCATAACGGGTCGAGAAACTACTGGTAACACTTACCAGCAAATCTCTGAATCAGCCCTGGCCAGGGACATCCCTGTTACGGCCAATCGAGCACTGCGCAACATCTACCCCCAATACCGGGAGAGACGAAACCCCTCCTATCGCTCATTGCCTCCATGTGACTCGGGACTGTACCCAAAAACCACCATTTTGCACGCCCTCATGGACGTGGTAAGGTGGAAATCAAAGCACAGTGGGAATCACACAAGACTCTATGACGATCTCGGGTCTACAGACTAACCTGCACAAGTGTCACCTGAGAACTGCCATCTGACGTGAGGTATAATACCATCTGGGAGTTCTCGGCGAGTCCGTCCAGTGTACCCAGTCTCCACTGAGCACCCGTATACCATCTCTGATGTCAAACACCAATGGATATGGGATCATCCATCGCCCATCTCATGGGTCGAGAAGCGTATACGCTAGTCTACACTGGTATATCGATGCCCCGTCTCGATACACCTACGACTAGGGACCTTGAAGGATGTACTTATAGACTACCATGTCCCCACTAGTATGATCTGCATCATAGTCCAGGTAGTCAAGTACACATCCTAAGGGCTTTACCAACATGTAACCATAAGACAGTATAAAGAGACAAGTATACATGTTAAGATAAAGAGTAACCAGATAGCATACTATCATATCGAGCAAGAAAGTCATCTCTATATATGTCCAAGCATCCAATATAATATACATCATCTATACAACACTGGCCTCTAGGGCATACATACAACTAACACAAAGTCCACTCATTTGTTTTACTTGTAGATATTTATTAACTTAACCATTATAGTTAGCCATGGTAAACTCTCCACATGAGTTAGTGGATGACACTAACTCACCCATGGTTCATATTCTCACCTAATGAGTTCATTCTCTCATCTTCTTCACTTGAGCTTCTTCTTCCTCATAAGAAAAGCTTACTAGCTTTTCTCAAGGTGAGAAAATATTGTGAGAAAAATAAATCTACAGAGAGCCCACTTCCTACTTCATCATCCTCTACTACTTGCCATTTAGTTTGGGGTGTTTGCTTCACTAATTTCACAATTAGTGAAGAGGTAGCATGAGCTTGAGTCTTCTCGACGTAGATCATCTTCGGCCTCGAAGACTTCGAGCAAGCTTGTTCATTTCTCCGGAAGAACCCATACTAGAGTTCGGGAGATCGATACTCATGGCGAAGGTACTACGACAGGGAGCTTTAGAAGTGAAGGACCGGTCTACAAAGGTTGTATTCCCCATTCACTTACTTGCAAAGTAGTTTGCATTTTATTCCGTCCGATTTCTAGTTAACGATTCTTAGTTAGGGTTAGCTAGAACGGAAATTTTTTTAATTTGGCATGGACGATGCCTCCCGAAACCTTGCTGCCGTGCTAGGTAACCCAACATTAAGACCATCTGAGAAACTGCCGATCTAACTATTAGTAAATCCCATCTGCCTTGCCCCAGGGACTTATGGTGTTGGCCAACCGAACACATCTCGACATCGACTCCATATATCGGGGGAGACGAATCCCCAACAATCGCTCACTGCCTCCATGTGGCTCAGGACTGCACCTAACTAAACATGTTTGCACGACTTAGTAAAGCCGTTGTAGGGTAGTAATCAAAGCATAATAGGAACTTACACGAGACAAATGACGATCTTAGGTCGACAGGCTATCTGTACTCATGTCACCAGAGAACTGCTATCTGACGATAGGTATACTCGGCAAGTCCGTCCAGTGTACTCATACCCAGTGAGCACCTATATACAATTTTAAGTGAATCACACCAATGTCTGTGAGACCAACCACCGCCCCTCGTCAAGGTCTAGAAACATATACACTAGTCTACTCTGGAATATCGATACCCAGTCTCGATTCTCCTATGCTTAGAGAAATTTAAGGATGTGTTCATCGACTATTCAGCTCCCACAAGTATGATTGTCATCACAACGCTGGTAGTCAAGTAAGAATATTGCGGGCTTTATCAACATGTATTAGTGGTATGAAATAACTAATAAAATATATACAAATGTTAAGATGAAATCAAACCAATAGCATAATATCATATCGAGCAAGATTGTCATGTACATGCATACCCCCAGCATCCTGTCACGACCCGAAATAGTGGCTCGTGACCAGCACTTGAATCTCGCAACGTCTAAAGGCATGACTGAATTCAAGTAAGCTGAAACCAAGAAATCTAAACCTTTTTAAGAAAATAAAAGAGGGAAGTTTTGAAATAAAGGTATAATGAAATCAAGTTTTCTTAAATGCATGGAAAAGGGACATGAATAATGCAAGTGAAATTTACTAGTTTGAAAACATGTTTCGTCTTTTAAAAATTTGGGCAGCACCTCCTTTGTATTTTTTGATCCAAAACCACATATACAAGATGTTATAAAAGGCATCCCCAAGCGGGAGCTAGCTCTTCGCTAACCGGCTGATCACAACCACGCAAGACAATATATATAAGAATACGACGCCCAACGGCGAAGATCACCACAAAAGATAAAAGAAAAAGCAAGACATAAATCCCCAAAAGAGAATATAAAACCCATCGCTCAAGTCTCGCAACTACAAATCTCACTAAGTCTCATTACTTATACAGTTACTAGTTTTGACTGATGGAGTCGACTAGATATAATATGAAATATAAATACAAGAGTGGGTACGATACAAATGTCCCACCTACCAATGCAAAACACCCGAATGCAACTGTGTACCAGCGAAGCCGCTACAGATCCATGCGGTCAACCTGCAAGAACTGTGGCACAACGGGGGTGAGTTGCCAACTCGTGAGTAGAAAAACATCTACAAGTAGAAATCGAATAAACAACGACTCCTAGGTCAACTATATCATAAAGGTAATACTATGATATCTAGGGTGACCGGGTCATCATATGTGCCAACAATGTAATCAACACCTATGTGTATGCGGATATCATCCAACCATATGATCAATGTATGTGTGCATGTGGATCTCGTCCAGCATATAATCAATGTATGTGTGCATGTGGATCTCGTCCACGTGTCAACCAATGACACAGCAATATCATGCATGTAAATATCATAAAAGCGTATGCATGAAAATATGAGGATATAAATCAACGTGTGTCCCTCGCGACACATCAAAATCATGGAACCGGAGTGTCCAACCTCGACACTCGAAAACATCATGAAACCCGTGTCCAGCATCGACACGTAAATCCTCATATATCTCGGGCTCCGTCTGCGGGATCGGCCCGCGGGCTCCGGCAGACGTATCGGCCTATATCCATCTCTCGACTCCGGTCGGTATCCTCCGGATAACCGCCAGGTCCAACCAATCACCGGTAGGTACTCGCCACCCTGCTAGGCTCATCGTCTACTCCAAGAAAAACATTCTCGCCCAGGGGAACCATACCGGGTCCACCATGAACCCGCAAACGGAATCATCTGCCTCCTCGAATCGGGTTTCACATGTCACACGTCTCAGAACCGAGAAAACGCATGGTGGACGCACTGAAATATCATATCAAGAGAAACCGGGTTTTTAAAACAATACATACTTTCTTTTGAAATCACCACGGTTCTCAAATCCAGAAATCTCATGAAAACGGCATATCTCGATGCGTAAAATCATAAAGCATGATGTATGCGACATATGATAGGAATGTAAGCATATCCGTGTATCATGCAACATGGAACAGTAATATGCACATATCAGGGGAAAACCACTCTTTTAAATAAATCCAGTTTTTAAATATATCCTGCGGCTCCGAAATCTCCAAAATCAAATGCAACATCGTATAAAGGTGCATATGTGCATGTACGCAAGTATGGATGTACAAAATGTATGTACGCAATGTATGGGTGTACAATATGTATATACGCAAGTATGAGTGTACAATATGTATGTACGCAAGTATGGATGTACAATATGTATGTACGCAATGTATGGGTGTACAATATGTATGTACGCAATGTATGGGTGTAAAATATGTATGTACGCAAGTATGAGTGTACAATATATATGTATGCAAGTATGGATGTACAATATGTATGTACGCAAGTATGGATGTACAATATGTATGTACGCATGTATGGGTGTACAATATGTATGTACGCAAGTATTCGTGTACAATATGTATGTGCGCCAATATGGATGTACAAGTGGGTATATATGCAAGTAAATTATGTGAAAAGTCATATCATGATGCAGCAATCCTACTATGTAGTGACATGGCAATTATCGATGATGAAGTGTGTGAGCCGGAAAATCTGTGTAAGTGTAACATACGCATCATCGATAATGGTACAGGTGTACTAGCACAAGTATAAGTAATGCAATGCGAATAACATGAATGCAGCATAAGGTAAATCATATGCAAATGCCGACGGGTATACGTATCTATCATGACCGATTCGGTGAATCTATCAATTGCCATCTAGCCACACAACATCACGTACGGTATAATCCATCGTACGGCATCCTCTAGTCAAGGGTATGGATCAACCTCAAGTCAAACTCATCACGTACGGAAAATCATCGTACGGCGGCATTAAGCTATCAGGGATCCTATCAACCTATACGACAATGAGGGGTATGGACCTAACGTCTCGTACGACATATCACACATGATTCACGACATTCTATATATATCTATATACCTATGTCCCAGCTCACATCTATAACAATCTCGTATCAGGGGACCAGCAAGGTATCAATCATCTCAATCGACTCTCATCCGTATACCAACATATCACCAAGTCATCATATCGCATCGTGCATTCTTTTCATCACATTTATATCTCACATTGAATCAAATATTATATATACATTCTACCTTTACTATAAGCATACTTATCTATTCTAACAAACACACCCGAACCATACAATCGGATTTTTTTAAAAGGTGTGAATCGTAGTTTTGAAAGTAGGGGTTACGGTGTTTTTAAGGAAAAGATATCATTTGAAAATCCGTAACATCCCTCAAGGTATTTGTTTAAAAGATGCATACGATTCTTCGGTTTGGAAATAGGTATGGTTCGGATGACACAATTATGTCGGCTATCTAGTGCTATAGTACCCTAAACGGCAATATCGTCAAATATCATCCTCAAATTCCGTCATCACATATTAGCCGTACCATATCACTTCTAACTATCCTTTAGTTTCTAATATAGTTTCTCTAACTATCTTTTAACTCTATCTATAGTTTTCTATTAAAGTTTCCTTAACCATAAACTATGAATCGGTTTCCATCAAAAACTTGCGGGGGTGCTATACGCCATCCACCCGACTTCCCCCATGGATATAGATCCACTCACCTTGATCTTTCTTGCCGAAGTTGATATTGCCACACTCATCCTCGTCGTCTCGAAGTCCACGTGGGGGTACCTACAATTTCCAATGCGTCATATAGTATCAAGAATCGAACATGAAAACCAAAGCTGCATGCGAATCGCTTATAGGTTAGAACCTATAGCCTACGCCTGCAAAACCACTAAACAACCCCCGTCGCTGACGTAAAAACATCAGATGATGGAACACATTATCAAATACCAAATCTCAAATTAAAACGAAGTCGCAAACAATGCAGCAACTCAAGAAAATGGTCCTAGATTTTACCCTAGGTGAAATTGGCCAATTTTGCACACATGGGGGGGTCTAATTTACTAAAGATAGAGCCATGGACCAAACACGGATCAATTTGGTTGTACCCAGGCCATAAATTGCGGCCCAAATCATTAAATTTGCGGCCAAGATGAATGGGTTGGGGCTCAGGTTTCAAAGGGTGATTCATGGTTTCCTGCACGTCTCATGGTTAAGGGAACTTCTTTTATAAAGGCCTCGGGTCGTCCCAGATTCCTATAAACCATCACTAATTTCACAAAAACCCGTTATCGACGAATCTAAAGTTCATATTTTGGGGTTTGGTCACTGGTCCAGGTCAAGAATCGACATCTAGGGTCTTGTAAACAGCCACTAGACATCACCCAATTCACACAACACTCAAACCCTTCTCTATGGATTTCTAACTTCACCATATCACACTAAATCAACTCCTAACCATACTAGAATGCTAGGAAAACAAAAACTAAACTAAGTGAAGGGAATTTTACCTCATTTGGGCAACCCAAGAAAAACCCTAACTGTCCCAAGTCATCATCCAACTTTGATGGGTCCAAAGTGTAGAGGGTGAAGAGCTGATCATTTTTAATGAAAGGGGTTTAGGGTTTGGATGAATATTTAGAGATGATATTTGGGGATTTATGTGGAGGGAGATGAGGATGAAGGAAAATGAAAGAAAGAAAATAATGGGGGAAATGAAAGGTGTGGCTGCCTCTCTCTCTCTTTCCTCTCTTATTCTCACCCCCAATCACTCATTTTCTCACTCTCTCTCTCTCTAATCATCATGACACATTTTTCCCTTTTTCTTTTCTTTTCTCACCAATAAACACACAAACCCAATAAAACAACACAAATGAAATTGTTGGATATAGTGCCCTCAAAGTCAATTATTGGATCGCAGGTACGTGATTGCAAGGATTGAGGAGGACCTATACCGGTAGCACAGTCTTACTCGAGATGATAGTATGCTATCTGGTTTGCCTTTATCAGTCGTGTACAGGTTCAGGTGACTGATCACTATTACACGTTGATAGAGCCCCTAGGATCCTGCTTGACTACCAACAGTATGATGGCGATCATATACGAGAGAGTTGGACAATTTATAAGCACATCCTTAAAAGTGGTCCCTAGTCGTGGGAGTTTCGAGACAGGGCATCGATACTCCGGAGTAGACTAGTGTATACAGTCGAGACCCCGACGAGGGGCGGTGGCCGGTCTCACAAGCCACGGGTATCAGTTGGATCACCTAAGATGTATACAGGTGCTCATTGGGTTATGAGTACACCGGACAGGACTCGCCGGGAACCTGCTAGTTGGTATTTATACCTAGCGTCAGATAGCAGTTCCCTGGTGACATGTGTACAGGTTAGTTCATCGACCTGAGGTCGTCATTTATCTCATATGAGTTCCCACTGTGCTTTGATTTCTACCCTGCCACGGCTCAAAGGAGTCGTGCAAACAGGTCTATTTTGGGTACAGTCCCGAGCCACCTGGAGGCAAGTTAGCGGATCGGCAGGGGATTCGTCTCTCCCGGTATTGGGGTGAGATCATGATGTGTCTAGGAGAGCCATTACACAAAGCCCTCGGCCGAGGCAGGAGATTTACTGGTAGGTATTCCAGTAGTATCTCAGGGTGTTCTGGGCTACACTCCAACACGACTTATACCGCTATTGGGGGTGTGACGTTACCAGCCCCTAGGCCCGATATGCGAAACTCATAGAAGAACAGACCGGACTGTATGTATATTGCCACTGTTAGGCTCAGTAGGGTTACAGGATGAGTTCGCTCATCGGCTTCCCTTGAGGTCAGTACATGGGCGGCCGTTACGCACAGCTAGTGCCGCTGACGGCTTGTGGTTAAACCCACTGCCAGGGTACTAATGAGTCATTAGAGTCCCCTACAGATAGTTTCCCAAGTTCAGGCGAAACGTTGTAGAGGCCGTATGGTTTTATGGCAGGGTTCGAAAAATGCACGTGCGTTTACGTACGTGTCATATTTCGGGCAGATAATACTGGTGGGCTTTGGTTTAAGCCGGATCCATGTATTATATCGAGTCGGAATATTTTAGTCTCTCGTATTCGTATTCGGTCGGAATACGGATACAGGTATGTATATACAGGTGAGGGGTATTTTTGTAATCCGTTACGAGAATATTTTAGAAGATGTATTTCTTTTTGAATTAATCATTTTGGTTTAAATGATTATTGGATTTTGGAAATGGTGACTCATTTTGGATGACACTTGAATTCTAGAATGTTCACTAATGACTCATTAGCATGAGTCATCTAGTGAGTCATTAAGGAATTAATGTGTTTTGTTTTGTGAAGAGATATTTGTGGTTGTTTTGTGAGATATTTTGATAAGATATTTTTCTTTTGGGTTTTAAAATAAAAACAACCCCATTCATCTATTCACATGAGAAGGAAAAGAGAGAAGATTATTATGCTTAGTTTTCTTTTGCTCTCTTGAGTTTCATGAGTTCATCATTTCCAAACCCTAGCATCTTCTTCAACCTCCACCCTAACCCTCTCATGTGATGAGAACCCTAGGGTGTTTGAGACAAAGTATTCTACTCATTCTCTACTTCATCTTGGTCATCTCTATTAACAGACTTGATGACCGAGTTGCCTCGGTATAGAGGCGGGAGCCAGTTTAAAGATCCGTAGATGTGGTGCCACCTCGAGGAGGAGATAGGAGATCGGGGTTACCGCGAAAAGCGTGGGATGATGGCTAAAGACCGAAGGACTCAGATCGTTCGGTATAGCCTTTCTACCTCTTTACAGTTTGTTAGTTTAACGTTAATGGCAAGATCCGGGATATAGTATGCGATAGCGTCATTTATAAAAGTTTTTGTTCCGCGTTTGGCGTCAGAATGACGGCCGGTGCGCTACCCTAGATTTACATGGTATCAGAGCCACGCCATTAATCTTTACTAACTTGTTCTAACGCATTTAAAACATCGATCAAACGAAATTTCGAAAACCGCATTTTTCAGTGTAAAGTTTCTGGCGATTTTAAAAACTGGTCTAAAAATCATTTTGAGAATCTCAGAAAATCGTGCAGGCTTTTTTAAGAACACAGTAGAAATTTGGGCCACTGATTCGACCGTACGGCCGCGGAACCGCCGCACATGCCAAGGTTTGGCCGCGGTTCCGCCGCAGTCTTGGTGCTTCAGTGTGCCAAATTTCTTCTGGGGCTTCTGCATAGAAAATTGTGGTTTCTGGAATATTTCTTTTGGGCCCAGATTTTGTTTGTATACTGCAGATGTACGGGGGCCCACTTCGGGAAGTTTTGTCGATCGAAATTTTAAACTTGTTAGTTTACGGTACTTACATTATATCTCCGACCGTGAATGTCATTCGAGCGGTAAATTGCGTCTAATTGCTATAGCTCTTTTAGACGGATTTGCGAACGTGACATTCGCGTTGATGTTATGTGTTGTGCTGTGATGTTGCGGATTTGTCGTGGTGGATAGCAGTGTGCAATGGTAGTGCAGTTTGGAATTATTTATACATTTGATATTGCGGGGCGAGCGTCCAACATGTGGACTGCTGTCACTGCCTGTTTGTATAATATTATTTTGGGGCACGACCGGGCTGAGGTCGATGTACCCGTTGTACATATTTTTCATTTCTGTACTACGTTTACCCCATGACGGAGTGCATGGATAGCAGGGTTCTGGAGGGCAACGGGTCCGCGTCTCATGGCTTTGAGAGACAGAAGGGCCTCACTTTAGAATTGGCAGACTATTCGCCGCACTCGTAGTGGGTACAGGTTGACCCAAGAAGGGTTGCTCAAGTTACCGGATTCCGTGAAGTGGAGGGTGGTCCATTCACTATGCTGTAGGGGGCTGCCTCGCTTCAGGTTTTGGCGGGTAACTTGCCGCACCCGTAGGGGTCTAGGTTTCATTGCACAGGCTATACACACGACCAGGGGAACGTCAGGTTTCAGCAGCGGCTCTGTGAAACCCGGGGATCCCAGATTATCTGTATTGTTCTGTGATGTTTATTACTTTTTCTGTAATGTTGCATATTATCATGCCTGGAGCGATTATTGTATATTGGTATATATACTAGTAGATGTTGTATATGTTTTACACCCGTGCTAGTCCAGTCCCCGCTCTGTCGTTAGTTAAGTAACCTAACGGGTGATGACGGGACTCAGTGACGAATGCGGATGGCATATACGTACATTTTATTTTCGTTCTTT
This sequence comes from Agapanthus africanus, assembly GCA_030015575.1. NCBI lineage: Eukaryota > Viridiplantae > Streptophyta > Magnoliopsida > Asparagales > Amaryllidaceae > Agapanthus > Agapanthus africanus. The sequence goes on from JASDDO010000012.1 coordinate 222,681,018, forward strand.
TCTGGTGTGATTAACTGATGGGACTGCGTTGATTCTGATCAATGCAAAGGAAAACAAACCTGTTTGGACATTGTTGGAACAGTTTTAAAAGTGTTATTACAAAGACGTTTTCTTTTGTTTTGCATAGTGGTATTCGGTTGGAATATCCTGCGCCTCATTCGACGAGGCAAGGGCCGAGATCCCTTCACCGGGAGTGACCCCTTGGGCAGAAGTTTGCGTCAGGGTAATAACTTCACTATAGTCGATTACATGTTGCTTTGCATCGCGGTATTCAGTTGCAATATCCTGCACCTCATTCCACGAGGAAAGAGCCGAGATCCCTTCACCGGGAGTGACCTCTTTAGAAAAGTTTTTCGCCACTATATTTTTATAAAAAGCTATCAGGTTCCTTCAACGAGATCAAGTTCATTACGTTAAAGGTTTTTCGCTAAAAACCATCCGTAGCCTTCCGTCATTTCATTTGAATGGTCAGTAGTATTCAAGCTATGTTGGTTTGGCCCTTAGTCAAGACATAGTGATTGGTAGCTGCTGGGGTGTTCACATGTTGCATAGATAGATGCGTTGGTTTGGGACAGTCGTATTACTTTGTTGGCCCTTAGTCAAGAGTATGTGCGGGTGGGTTCAAATTAACAAGATAATGATGGGTAGAACTTTGCATGTGACTTATGGTATTTTGGCCTACGTCAAGGTCATAAGAGCATAGGGCAAAAATCATATCGGGAGTTTCTAAAGAAACTGAAACTTGCCAAGCATGCGCATACCTTCTAGAGTGTGATAACGTGAGTGGATTCCTTCACGTTATCATGAGATGAGAGTTGGATCCTGATTCCCACTGATGAGTTGGTTTACTCTTCGGGTGATCCCGATTGATTCTTCTTTCAGGTTTGGAGGAGAATTTGACAGTACAGTGGGAGGTTTCCTGATTAGATAAAGTGATAACCATTCTGATCTAGGTTAGAGTGCACGCAGAGTGTTTCTTTTCTCTCTCTCTTTGGCAGCGACCTTTGACCGACCCTAGACTATGACTCAGTAACCAAGTTGACTGAACCTTCTTAAAATACTGGCTTTTGGATTATCCGAGTTGCATAAGTCATTGTCGCTCCTTCTTTTACCCTTTGAATTTCTCAGAACATCTCGTATCACTACGAACATCCACTTCCATTGGATAGATCCATCGTATGGTTATATACGAACTCGAAGAGACTTCTTCGAGGATGGATCCAGGTTCAGGAGAAATTGAATTGGTTTATTCAGTTGTCTTTTATTATCACCTTCTCTCAGGTTGCGAGGGCTCCTTGGTTTAGGAGAGTACACCTATTACGCTTATTGGATAGTCTTCTTCCAAACCATAGGCAGGTGCCGAAAGGTAGGGAATGAAGAAAACCAACTAGCTTAAGTAGGGTGTACATAAGGTAATAAGTAAAGACAAAATAAAGGGATTAGAAAGAGGGCAAAGTAAATTGCGACTGCTATCATTCACGACCAAACCGCGTACTTCATCGCCACTCCTACTTCACATTTGCCTTTTTCCCCGGTTTGGGAGAAATAGAATGAGGTATTATTCAGTTGTCTTTTATCATCACCTTCTCTCAAGTTGCGAGTACTCCTTGGTTTAGGAGAGTACACCTATTAAGCTTACTGGATAGTCTTCTTCCAAACCATAGGCTGGTGCCGAACGGTAGGGAAGGAAGAAAACCACTTAGCCTAAAGTGGTGTACAGAAGGTAATGAATAAAGACAAATAAAGGGATTTAGAGAGATAGCAAATAAATATACGGTTACAGTCATGAATTGGATTATGGAAGAGGTATTACTAGGAATACCAAGATACCCCTACGAAACATTTTCATGTTTCAGTTTCACTGTGCGCTGTTAAAGGAAAACTGATTTCCCGATTAGATATTTACTCCAGAGTATGTATTTACCAGGTATGATTCTCACATCTGTATGGTTTTACAGATGATGAGTGGGAGTAAGTTATTGGGAATAAGGTGATCATCCTCATTATATCGGAATTCGTTGTAATTGGTGATATTTGAGGAAATCGCCTGGGTTTTTGCCGGACGGTAAGTATTTGGTTTTGAGTATCCATTGTTGTGCACCAATTTCAAACTGATATATCTGTACGTTTATTTTTATAAAGTGAGATATAACTTTTTGAAATTATTTCCGTGACATTTACCTATATCAGTTGGCGATTGGGTAAGGAGCATTGAACAGCGGATTAGTTCTTAACCATAAGTACGGTTTTCAACCTATGATGCACAGGTTTTGAGTTATTCAACTCAGCGGACTTATACAGAGTATTGTATGTTGTCCAGTGTCCATCGGGACAAAGGGGTAGGTCCTCGTACTATGTTCTGATTACTTGTGACTTCTCTAGTTTTTAGACAAGTGTTTCGTAGGAATACAAGGTCTAAGTTTTGAGAAGTTGCGGGTATAGGAATAAAGTAGAGAACCAGATGTCGCAAGTATCGGGATTCTTCAAAGAGATCGAAGATATAGATACTTGTGATTGGTATTCAGTTGATAGTAATAGTTTTGAGAAACTTGTTTCTCTTTCGGGTTACTCATAATTGGATGCGTTCCTAAGTTGAGTAGTGCTAATCAGGCCTCTCTCCATTAAGTTGTTATGCACTGAAGACAGCTGCATGATTAGAAACTGGTTCCAATTAAATAAGTGCAAAAGTTTCTATATTGGATATAGAATGGTTCATATCTTAACGATGTTAAGGTACGGGGAGTTGTCCGGCTTATGCTTAAAACCAGACTCTGGATAACTCAAGGCACGTTTCTGTAATGGTAGTTTGTGGGTTGGCCCAGGCTATGACGAGGGTTGACTTTCTACCATTTGGAATATCAATGGTGATATTGTTCTTGACTCGCCACAGTTTTAGTAAAAATGGATTTTTTCAGAAAACAGTAGTGGGAGTATGGTAGAACTGGAAGTGATTCCAGAACCGCAAACGATTACGGAAAATTTAATAGGTCCTAAAGATTAAATCAGGTTTGACATTCCATTAGCCACTCCGCAGATATGGTGGGTAACCTCAGACACCCGAGAGGTACTTCGGTAGCCTCAAGGACGGCGACGAGCAGGTTCTTGTTTACCCAGACTTGACACTACTGTTGTTCCAGACTATGAGACCCGGCAGGAGGTTAAGTATAGCGTCGTTCTAAACTAGCTTTAGAAGTGCACGTATATATTATTATGCCAGAGGGTTGTTGTGGTCAGTGGGAGCAGCGGAAGCATAGTGGGCAAGTAGCTTATGTCTATTTATAGACTTGAGCAGGTATAGCGGAGATAGATCATCTAGTTTTGATGTGACAGTCATAGGTTTGACTTCATCAGAATAGGGGATGGATCTGTTAAGAAGGTAATAGGGTGTGATGTCCTGGTATTTGGATGACATACACAGAGTAGGAAGTAAAATTCCTATACTACGATCGGTTATACTGTGGTTGTCACACGGTTGTTTCTCCACACAGGATATGGATATAATATAAGACATTCTGGTTACTAGATCTTTGGTTTTAGATCTAGATTTGGGTAGTTTCCCAATATGGGTACTTTGACACTATTCTAAAAAGTATTTGGAATAGAAGTTTACTGGCATGGTGGTGTACCTGCAGGTGATAGAGTCACCCTCTCTAAAGGTGTCTTACAGACTAAAGGGGGGAGGGATGTGCATGATTGGCAGATCACTTGCTTAGGCAATTGAGTCAATCATGAGATGTTAAGTACCACACCAGATGTTGTTTTTGCACTAGATGCAATAAGTTTATATTAATCCAATCCTGGAGAAACATGCGAAAGCAGTTTTTAGAACATAAGTAGATGTTCTAGGGATTTGATAACGGCAGCCTCCTTCGGAGACGGTTATCATTTCAAGCTTCCAAAGGTGACATGGATGACAGAGTGATTGTTAGAGTTATAGTTTTCCATCTGACAAAGGGGGCAGTATTTTGGACAGGTGGTCCAAGAGGATACTGTGGGAGGCATGGTGCTGGACACTGATTAGTTTCAGTTATTGATACAGTCTAAGAAGTTTGGATTTGGAGTTCATTTATGAACCAGGTCCCATCAGATATCCAGACATATTCTAAGACAGGTATTACTCGATTCAGGAGATGGTTTTCTCCGCGAATTTGAGATTAAGAGAGACATAGAAAGGAACTTCAGGGTGGATCCACTCGCTGAGGCTATTTCTCGAACACAATAGTTTTACAAACGGGCTTTGTGAAACTGATTAGCAGAGGAGTTGGGTGTTCAGTATCACACGGGCTGTGAGTATGCGACATCGCAATAATTAGCCTTAAGTGCAAGTGGGAGATTGTTGGATATAGTGCCCTCAAAGTCAATTATTGGATCGCAGGTACGTGATTGCAATGATTGAGGAGGACCTATACCGGTAGCACAGTCTTACTCGAGATGATAGTATGCTATATGGTTTGCCTTTATCAGTCGTGTACAGGTTCAGGTGACTGATCACTATTACACATTGATAGAGCCCCTAGGATCCTGCTTGACTACCAACAATATGATGGTGATCATATACGTGAGAGTTGGGCAGTCTATAAGCACATCCTTAAAAGTGGTCCCTAGTCGTGGGAGTTTCGAGACAGGGCATCGATACTCCGGAGTAGACTAGTGTATACAGTCGAGACCCCGACGAGGGGCGGTGGCCGGTCTCACAAGCCACTGGTATCAGTTGGATCACCTAAGATGTATACAGGTGCTCATTGGGTTATGAGTACACCGGACAGGACTCGCCGGGAACCTGCTAGTTGGTATTTATACGTAGCGTCAGATAGCAGTTCCCTGGTGACATGTGTACAGGTTAGTTCATCGACGTGAGGTCGTCATTTGTCTTATGTGAGTTCCCACAGTGCTTTGATTTCTACCCTACCACGGCTCAAAGGAGTCGTGCAAACAGGTCTTTTTTGGGTACAGTCCCGAGCCACCTGGAGGCAAGTGAGCGGATCGGCAGGGGATTCGTCTCTCCCGGTATTGGGGGTGAGATCGCGCTTTGTCTAGGAGAGCCATTACACAAAGCCCTCGGCCAAGGCAGGAGATTTACTGGTAGGTATTCCAGGGTTATCTCAGGGTGTTCTGGGCTACACTCCAACACGACTTATACCGCTATTGGGGGTCTGACGTTACCAGCCCCCAAGGCCCGATATGCGATACTCATAGACGAACGGACCGGACTGTATCTATATTGTCACTGTTAGGCTCGGTAGGGTTACAGGATGAGTTCGTTCATCAGCTTCCCTTGAGGTCGGTACATGGGCAGCCGTTACGCATAGCTAGTGCCGCTGACGACTTGTGGTTAAACCCACTGCCAGGGTACTAATGAGTCATTAGAGTCCCCCACAGATAGTTTCCCAAGTTCGGGCGAAACGTTGTAGAGGCCGTATGGTTTTATGGCAGGGTTCGGAAAATGCACGTGCGTTTACGCACGTGTCATATTTCGGGCAGATAATACTGGTGGGCTTTGGTTTAAGCCGGATCCATGTATTATATTGAGTCGGAATATTTTAGTCTCTCGTATTCGTATTCGGTCGGAATACGGATACAGGTATGTATATACAGGTGAGGGGTATTTTCGTAATCCGTTACGAGAATATTTTAAAAGATGTATTTCTTTTTGGATTAATCATTTTGGTTTAAATGATTATTGGATTTTGGAAATGGTGACTCATTTTGGATGACACTTGAATTCTAGAATGTTCACTAATGACTCATTAGCATGAGTCATCTAGTGAGCCATTAAGGAATTAAGGTGTTTTGTTTTGTGAAGAGATATTTGTGGTTGTTTTGTGAGATATTTTGATAAGATATTTTTCTTTTGGGTTTTAAAATAAAAACAACCTCATTCATCTATTCACATGAGAAGGAAAAGAGAGAAGATTATTATGCTTAGTTTTCTTTTGCTCTCTTGAGTTTCATAAGTTCATCATTTCCAAACCCTAGCATCTTCTTCAACCTCCACCCTAACCCTCTCATGAGATGAGAACCCTAGGGTGTTTGAGACAAAGTATTCTACTCATTCCCTACTTCATCTTGGTCATCTCTTTTAGCAGACTTGATGACCGAGTTGCTTCGGTATCGAGGCGGGAGCCCGTTTAAAGATCCGTAGATGTGGTGCCACCTCGAGGAGGAGATAGGAAATCGGAGTTGCCGCGAGGAGAGTGGGATGATGGCTAAAGACCGAAGAACTTGGATCTTTCGGTATAGCATTTCTACCTCTTTACAGTTTGTTAGTTTAGCGTTAATGGCAAGATCCGGGATATAGTATGCGATAGCGCCAGTTATAAAAGTTTTTGTTCCGCGTTTGGCGTCAGAATGACGGCCGGGGCGCTACCGTAGACTTACAGAAATAACATGTGACATGTCATGGTGCACTAACCATGGAAAACTGTAGAAATGCGGATTTGGTCTAATCGCGATTAGCAGTGCACTAATCGAGTTTTTATCCAAACAGCATATAATAAATATTAAAAATGCCAAATCCTTTAAATATATATTTAAATGAATAAATCATTTTAAATCTCAAATTATTTCACAATTATTGGTATATATTTATACCCTTTTTCGAAAACCCCAATTTCGCAAATCGGGCAGTTTTCGGGAAATATATTATTTTAATATTAAATTCCAAAAATATTATTTTATATTTTTTGAAATGTTACAATCTTCCACCCTTAAATAAATTCGGTCCCCGAATTTAAATTTAAACCCCTAAAATCTAAAAAAATTCAATAATCAGCTCAATCAACGGGGCTCCGAAATCACGGAAGATACAGAATAACACAGCGCGTCAGTGCGCATGAAAATGAGTACAAAAACTCAAAATCGAACTCCTTCAGCGTCACGCAAATCTTTTGGTTTGCACGCATATCCTCGGAGTTACAATAGAGATACAGATCTTGAAATTCACTACTGAAATCCAATATACACTAGTCAAATACTATAATACGTGTATAATGCGCATCTTTGGAAAACTTTCAAGAACTGAATAAAACTCATGCAAAAATCTTTTCCAAATAGCCGTGTGATGCGTAGCTCACGGCACAAGTGACGGACGCTCATTTGTAAAATAATAAATATAATTTCATATATGTTTTGCTCAGATATACGTCCCGTCCATTTTTAAAATATCCCAAAAAGGTTTTCCTTTATAAACGTTCGTGTCTCTTACGGACACGTAGGAAATAGCGAGACTATAGCTCCTTTTTTGAAAACCTCTTGGTAAGCTTTTAATGCATGGAAGGTACTCAGGTACTATCCTCAGATCAGTCATGTTCGGCTACTACATAATGCAGTGCTCACCATGAAAACAAAGTGCTCAAAAGAAAAATCAGCCTAAAAAGGCGTATCCAACAATCACGTACGTCTGGTGCGCACGGAAATCAAATCCGAATACAAGTGCATCCGTCATGCACGAATGAAATCTAAATCAAGTGTATCCAACATGCACGAATGAAACCGCATCCAATATGCACGAATAAAATCTAAATCAAGGGCATCCAACATGCACGGATAAAATCTCACTCAAGTGCATCTGATGCGCACAAAATCCAATATCAAGCACCTAATATGAGCTAAAATCCAACTCAAGCACGTCAGGTTCGTATAAAACATCTAGTGCAGTATCATGCACGAAAACGAACATCAAGTGCAAACACGTGCAAAAACATAAATCTGTTAAAACAAATGCTCAAAGACATAAATCGGACACAACCAATGTACGGAGTATAAATCTTGTGCAACTAATGCACGAATATCCGTCCGGTGCAACAAATGCATGAAATGCAAATCTAGTACAACTAATGTACGAAATACGAATCTGGTGCAGCAAATGCACAAAAACATAAATATGGTGCGGCAATTGCACAAAATTAAAATCTAGTGCAACAAATGCACGAAATGCAAGTCTGGTGCTTCAAGTGAACAAAATACAAATACGGTGCATCCAGTGCACGAAATACAAATACGGTGCATCCAGTGCACAAAATACAAATACGGTGCATCCAGTGCACGAAATACAAATACGGTGCATCCAGTGCACGAAATACAATACGGTGCATCCAGTGCACGAAATACAAATATGGTGCATCAATTGCGCGAAATATAAATACAGTGCATCAATTGCACAGCGTAAAAACCTAGTGCGACAACTGCACAAAATATAAATCGGGTGCAACAAGTGCACGGAAATGCATTAATAACTTAAATGCGTAAACAGCAACACCGAGTGTACCAAGGTGTATAAAATCATAAACGTGTGCAACTGCGTGTACAAAACACATATCATTGCACTGCAAGCACATATAAGCTGTACCGAGTGCAAAAATCAAATCGAGTGCGTACCACACGCACAAAATCAAATCAACTGTATGAAATCCACGAAATCATAAACATGTGCAGCCAAGGCACAAAATCAATATCAAGTGCAATAGATATGCACAAATCATAAACCAACACAACGGTGTATAAAATATATATCAAGTGCGGTAACTATGCGCAAAATGTAAATACCCAGCAGATGCAACCATGGTGCACGAAAACCATATCATGAAACTCAATCATCAAAACTCAATTCCAAGCGATATAAGCATGATACTCGGATCACAACACAAATTGCGGTAAATGACATTGAGGTACACCTCCTACAATGTCGGAAAAAAATGTGTCGGTACGCCTAAAACCGGCAGAACAAGAACATCCGCTTGCCTCCTGCTCACGGTCTGGCGTCCTCTGTCTCTGGGTCCTTATCTTCTCTGTGGATTTACCAATCTCGCAATCCATCGACACATCGGCCCGGTCAGGTGTGCTAACGGGAATGATTCCGCTCTGGCACTTCTCTGGTCATCTCTCGGCCAATTGGTATGACCACTCGTCAAGCATCACATCACTGGCGTCGGCCTCTGGCTTTCTGAATACATGTGACACAACTGATCCTGGGTGAAATCTCATTGCAGCAGTGTCCAGGAAGGAATCCTGCTCAAGGTCTCTTCCGATCTCTTCTATGCCAAACTGTACGGAGGCTGGTACTCTTACATAATCTTTTCTCGTTTTCTGGACATCTACGTTCTCATCATAACATTTCTTCGGGAACTGGCCGTATCCCAACGCCTCTGTATGCATATTAGATCTCTGATCTCGACGGGGAGTAATAACAACTCGCCAGCATCTCGCGCGAACCTCTGGTTCCACTCGTCTGTATCATCGTCCACTTTGACGCCACATCATGCTATCTGCGCACTGCAACTGTTCTCGGCCACGGTCAATCCGAAGTCTCTCACACGGATTCGAAATCACAAACTCGGTATCTTCATCACTCTGTAGAAGGTATCTGGCCGAACACATCCTCGGGAACTCGTCCCAACCAACGGAGGAATCTTTTATACTCATCTGTTCTCGATCAACTCACAACGCATCTGAGTGAGGTCCTCTATCCAAACTGGTCAGTTTGTTGATTTCTTATCACATGATATCCGGACGACGCTAAACTTTTCGATCGAGTATTCAAGGTCCCAAAATTTCCCGAAAGCTCAACACCTGAGCACAGTTTAATAATATCTGGTACATACCACAGTACCTCTGGACCAGCCGTAGAAGGGAAAACCCAAGCCTCACTGATGGCACCGCTAAACTGCCGCAAACCCTAAGGTTCAAAAGCGGTTCCATGGTCATCATGTCGAGTTAGGGTTTCATTCTTCTAGAGGGTCCACAGAATTACTTGCATGTTCCTCCGAACACTTTAAACTTGGAAAAATGGGTTTCTGACACACGTTCGAACTTTTTATCTTCGCCTGGGTGACATGCGAATATCCTTCGTCCGCATGCTAAACAATGCCTCAATCCTCCAGGAAAGGCGATACATCAACGGTCATCTCTGGATCGGTCTGCTCTAGATCTGAGTTGTTAGTTGTATGTGTTAGTTGTATGTATGCCCTAGAGGCCAGTATTGTACAGATGATGTATATTATATTGGATGCTTGGACATATATAGAGATGACTTTCTTGCTCGATATGATAGTATGCTATCTGGTTGCTCTTTATCTTAACATGTATACTTGTCTCTTTATATTGTCTTAGAGTTACATGTTGGTAAAGTCCTTAGGATGTGTACTTGATGTTAGTTATATGTATGCCCTAGAGGCCATTACTATACATAGGATGTATATTGTAGTGGGTGCTTGGACATATATAGGGATGACCTTCTTGCTCGATATGATAGTATGCTATCTGGTTACTCTTTACCTTAACGTGTACACTGCTTGTCTCTCTGTTACATGTTGGTAAAGCCCTTAGGATGTGTACTTGACTACCTGGACTATGATGCAGATCATACTAGTGGGGACATGGTAGTCCTTAAGTACATCCTTCAAAGTCCCTAGTCGTGGTTGTATCGAGACAGGGCATCGATATACCAGAGTAGACTAGCGTGTAGCTTCTCGACCCATGAAGATGGGCGATGGATGATCCTATATCCATTGGTGTTTGACATCAGAGATGATATACGGGTGCTCAGTGAAGACTGGGTACACTGGACGGACTCGCCGAGAACTCCCAGATGGTATTATACCTTACGTCAGATGGCAGTTCTCTGGTGACACTGGTACAGGTTAGTCTGTAGACCCGAGATCTTCATAGAGTCTTGTGTGATTCCCACTGTGCTTTGATTTCCATCATACCATGTCCAAGAGGACGTGCAAAAAGGTGGCTTTTGGGTACAGTCCCGAATCACATGGAGGCAATGAGCGATAGGAGGGGTTTCGTCTCTCCCGGTATAGGGAGTTGATGTTGCGCAGTGTTCGATTGGCTATAACAGGAAGTCCTTGGCCAAGGCTGCTTTAGGGATTTACTGGTAAGTGTTACCAGTAGTTTCTCGACCCGTTATGAGCCTCATATCGACACGACTTATCGAGTTATTGGGGTCTGACGTTTACCACCCCTAGACAAGATATGCGACATATCAGACGAACAGACCGGACTGTACGGTAGTGTTACTTGTTGGATTCACAGGAGTGTGAGCGGGCTTGCTCGTTGATCTTCTGATCACTCAATACCCGGGTGGCCGTTACGTTTAGCTGACCTCTTGCGGCTTGTGGGTGTTTGATATGATCATCACCTGCTGCCGGCGTATTGACGAGTCTTTAGAGTCCTACACAGGGGTTTCCTGGCTCAAGCGAAACGGAGTAGGAGCGCATATGTGATATGTGCGGGACCGAGATTGATACGATATGAGATACCGTATTCGATTCTCGCGATTTGTGACATTCATCGGTTGTATGGATATAGCTGGGTTATCGGATCAAGTGTTGATTCGGTAAGTTGTTACTTTTGATATTAGTCGGTTATAGCCGGATTATTAAATCAAGAGTTGATTTAATAATTTAATGTATAATTATATATTTGATATATTACATTATATTAACTAATATTAGCTCACTTAAGATTTATTTTCTCACTAGTTTGTGCACATTGTTTATATGTGATATATGCAAGTGTACATGTATGTATCATGCTTGATGATACACACAAGATTGGTGTATGAGACTTATACTAAGATTAGGGTTAAGATTATGGTTATTGGATTATCTTAAGATTTAACAAATGAGTTAAACTTAGTCAAAGTTGTCAAGCTTGAAGAAGTTTGGAGAAACTTTGACAAAGTCCACTCTTTTGTCAATTCTATTGATATTTCTTTAACCTAACCGTTAAACCTCATACCTTAGTTAATTCTCTACATGAGTTAAGCATGAGGGCTTAACTCAACCATGGGTGAATTATTCAAGTGGATAAGTTTTTATTTGGATGAAGAATTCACTTCTTCTTCTTCTTCATCAAGCTCTTTGAAAAGCTTTCTAGTTCTAATGGTGCCTTGAGGAAAAATGTGAGAAAATCAATTTTAAAGTGAGCAACCTTCCTACTTCATCATCCTCTACTACTTGCCATTTAGTAGAGGGTGTTCTCTTCACAAAGTTCTTGACCAAGTGAAGGAATAGCTTGAGTTTGAGTCTCCCCGACGTAGATCATCTTCGGCCTCGAAGTCAATGACCTATCCCGATCATTTCTCCGACGAAACCATTGCTAGAGTCCGGGATCCCGATGATCGCAGCGGAAGGACGTCAACACGGAGCTAAAGAAGTGGAGGACCGGATCTACAAAGGTTGTAATCCCTTTCACTTGTAGTTAAGTTGTTAACTTGCATGTTCTTTCGCCTTAACTTCTAGTTAACGATCTATATTAGGGTTTCTTGGCACCGTAAAAATTTAATTTGGCATGGTTGATGCCTTGTGGAACCCCTTGAGTGTGCCTAGGAACCCTACAGTGGTATCAGAGACTAGCTAGAGCCTTAGGCGAAGTGTAGACGATGTTAGAAATCCGATCGAACCCCGAAACCCTAACTTTTGAGCCTAGCAAGAGCCTTAGGCGAAGTGTTGACGATGTTAGAAATCCGATCGAACCCCGAAACCCTAACTTTTAACCCTTTCTGGACTATTTCTGAAAATGTGTATTTTTCCAAATTAAAAATATCCAAAAATTACAGCAGGATATTATAAGAGTTACTGTGAAGCACGTGAGCCTAAGTCCACTAAAGCGCCGCGGAACCGCGGCCCCACCCTATCATGTGCGGCGGTTCCGCGGCCAAAAAGTTGGTTTTTAGTACGTGCTTTGCACAGTAATATCCTATATTGAGTGCTGTATTTTATGGGAATTTTTAAAGTTTGCTCAAGAGTTGAGTTTTCTGGGTTGGTTTGGGAGTTCGATGATTCGATCAGAATCTTTAACTTTGTCTGTGTTTTTCCGGATAATTTTTGAATATTTTAAAAAGTTCGACCGGATATAAATACCCAATTTTTCCCCTGTCGGGAAATTTCCAAGTGTTGGATTTTTCCGTGGTTTAAGAATGTTCTAAGTAGTGCAAGTAACGCGATGGACCCTCTAGAAGACAACAAACCTTAACTCGATTATGTGACCGTCTTGAACTGCCCTTTGAACCTTCAGGTTTGGGGCAGTACGGCGTGCAACATGTGAGGCGTTGGCTTGACCCTTCTACGGCTGGACCGTTGGTATTGTGGCATGAAGTGGATGTTTTTGAACTTATTTCAAAAGTTGAGCTGTTTCGAGAAAACTTGGGTGTTTGATTGTTCGATCGGAAAGTTTAATATTTTCTGTTTATCTGGAATGTGATACAATATTTGGAATCCACAAGTAGTTATGAGATAACTGATTTGGATGTTATAAACATAGCACTTTAGTCTCACTTGATCGGTTGCCACGGAATTTTGATGTGATCAAAAATCCGTCGCAATCACGTAGCGTACACGGATACTCGCCGGGTAAACTTAATAGATAGCCATGCCCCATAGCCCCGACCACATGACTATAGGAGAACCCCGTCGCCGAAAGCATCCGTTCAGGTGCTCGCGGTAGCGGTGTTCCGCCTTGGTGCACTTCGTCGACGGTATCGGGGGTGCGGCTGTCTACTAAAGTTTGCGACGAGCATTCGATCAGGATGCCGGGAATCTTGTTGAATTGCTCGACTTAATATTGAAAAGTGTTTTCAATAATGAGACTAAAATGCGGGGTTTATAATTGTTAGGCATGTGATGTCTAAGGAATTCAGATGGTTAGGCATGCGATGTCTAAGAAGGTTTCGGATTCCAACTGTTGTAGTTTTACACTTTCTTTTCTGTGACCGTAAGTGTAATATGTGATATCGCCGGTTTCGTTTCTATATGTCAACGACAATTGGGATGCGCACATTTACTTACGTTGATGACATGTGATGTTATGTGTTGCTGGATATGTTATATTGGATCGTCGCGTTTTGAATAGCCGGGGGTTTTATGTGAGATGAGAGTTTTTATTTTCATTCATGTAAAATTTGTTGTATGTAATATTCTTTTATTGGGGCACTTCCAGGTAGCGGAAGATGTCACCCATTGTATATTATTTACTTTTCCGCACTAGGATAGACCCAAGGAGGAGGGCACAAGTAACCGGGTTCTGGAGTACAGGGGGAGACCAACTCGAGGAGTCGAGTCCGAGTCTCCTAACTCTAGAATTGGTAGGGTTGATTGCCGCTCTCGTAGGGGTCTAGGGGTGTGGGTTTGGCTATTCATCGCGACCGTGGAATCCGTGTTTTATACTGGCTCGTATTGAAAACACGGACGTCCTAGTATATCCAATGTTTCATATGTTTCTTCTGTTGCGATATCTGTGATGTGATCATGTGATGTTCTGTGATAAATATTGTATATAGTATATATGATATATTATATAGATATTACTTATGTTTTGCACTCACGCTAGCCCTGCCCCGCTCTGTCGTTAGTTACCTAACATAACGGTGCACGAGGGGACATCGAGGCGAATGCGGATGGCATAAGTGTACGTCGTATTTATCTGTGATGTTTAGGTGAATTAAATGATGGGACTTCATTAATATGATTAATGAAAGAAAAGAAACCTAAGATGTTGTAGAATCGAATTTTCAAAAACAGGTAGCTACAGTTCTTGCTTTGCATCGCGGTGTTCTTTGTAGAACATCCTGCACCTTATTCGATAAAGAAAGGACCGAGATCCCTTCATCGGGAGTGACTCCTTTAGCAATAACTGGCAGATGCTACAACCCTCAGTTTGTCTTTTGATTGCTCCTATAGTTCTTGCTTTGCACAGCGGTATACATGATATATCATGCACCTTATTCGATGAGGAAAGGGCCGACGATCCCTTCACCGGGAGTGACCCCTTTAGCAAAACTAGAAAAGCCTAAAAACACTCCATTTTAAAATCATTTGATTCTACAATGATATCAAGTTCATTACGCAATAGGTTTTCTGAAAAACCTGTCGTAACCCTCCGTCATTTCAGATATGTACTGGTTAGTATTCGTGTTGCGTTTGTTGACCTCTGTCAAGGCGTAGTGTGCGGTAGCTGATTAGTGCTTATCTGTATAAGCATATGATGTGATTGATTTAGGGTAGTCGTGCGACCTTGTTGACCTCTGTCAAGGGTCGTGCGGGTGGGTTTACTTCAATCAGGAAATGACGGGTTGAACTTGACTAGCAGCCTATGGTTTGTTGACCTCTGTCAAGGTCATAGGACGCTAGGGGAAAAATATTATCGGGAATTTCAAGTGTTGAAATTTGCAATGAGATTGCATACCTTCTATGAGATAGTTGGATCCCGATACCCACTGCGAGTAATTGTTACTCCTGGGAAAGTTTTACATATTACAATTAGTCGATCAAGTAGGTGTCTAGAAAGGTGTCAACGGGGTTACGCCTCTGAGAAAACGAGGTTTACATTAATTAGGTTCGTGCGAAAGCATGGGGGACCTCCCTCAAAGTACCGACACTAGCCTGGATGAAAGATTGGCGAACTTATAGCGTGTAATTAATCCCGGCTAGTCTTTCCTTTTAGGGTTTGAAGGAAGATTTGATAAAAACAGTGGGAGCCATCCTAATTAGATAAACTAATAACCAATCTGATCTTGCAAAAGCGCAAGCAGAGTGTTTTCTTCTCTCTCTCTCCTGGTAGCTGTAGGGTTCCTAGGCACTCTTGTGAAGGTTCTTAAGGCATCAAACATGCCCGGATTAAATTTTAGACGTGTCGAACAACCCAAAGCCGGGATCTTTGCTAGATTATTAGGGTTTAATATGCAATAAGATAACTTTTATCTAAGTGTGAGGGATTACAACCTTTGTAGTCCGCTCCTTCACTTCACAAGCTCCGAGTAGAAGTCCCTTTGCCGCGATCTACGATCTCCCGGACTCATGAGAGGCTCCACGACTCGAACGATCCATTCTAGCTTGTCGTAATCCAAATCTACGATGATCTACCTTGAAGTTGCTTCGACTCAAGCTATCTCACTCAAAAGAGAAGAACACCCTAATCCCAAGGGCTAGATGAGATGAGGATGAGAGAGTAGTGATTTTGCTTTCTTTTTATATCATTTTCTCATAATCTTTCATCACATAAGAATTTTCAAGAGAGCTTCTTTAAGAGAGAAGAAGAAGAAGATAATGGATAAAGAATAATGATAATCATAATCATTTCCTTTTGTGATGAATAGAAATATCATATGATTGAATTGTAACCATGGTCAAGGATGAATGGATAAGAAAGAGTAGAGAATAAACTATAGTTAGGGTTTGGTTTGGTTAATAAATGTGTCATCCATAAATATCTTCATAATGACAAAAGAAAATGCTTCTAGAAGCAACTTGAAGCAACTAAACCAAATCAAACCCTAACCTCAATTAATCATCCTTAAACATGTTTAACAATTAATCATATCATGTCACAATAATATATATCATATATATATTATATATTTGCAACAAAAGAAAATAATACAATTAACATATATCGCATATATATCAATGTATCATCCACTGAGAAAATGAAATAATAAAGTAAGCCAATATTAGTTAATATAATAATATATCATATATATTATTATATATTAAATCATCGAATCAACACTTGATCCGACGATCCGGCTATATCGAATATAACCGTCTAATATATCATGTACCGATTCATCGAATCAACACTTGATCCGATGACCCGATTCATATCCATAAATCGCGAGAATATAATACGGTATCCCATATCGCATTATTCTCGCTCCTGTGCATATCACATGTGTGCCCTACTCTGTTTCGCCTGAGCCAAGAAACCTCTGTGTAGGACTCTAAAGAATCGTCAATACGCCGGTAGCAGGTGATGATCATATCAAACACCCACAAGCTGCAAGCGGTCAGCTAAACGTAACAGCCACCCAGGTATTGAGCGATCAGAAGATCAACAAGCTAGCCTGTGCGTTCTCCTGTGAATCCGATCAGTAACACTCCCGTACAGTCCGGTCTGTTCGTCTGATATGTCGCATATCAAGTCTAGGGGTGGTATACGTCAGACCCCAGTAACCGATAAGTCGTGTCGATGTATGGCTCATAACGGGTCGAGAAACTACTAGTAACACTTACCAGTAAATCTCTATATCAGCCCTGGCCAGGGACTTCCAGTTATAGCCAATCGAACACAGCACAACATCAACTCCCTATACCGGGAGAGACGAATCCCCTCCTATCGCTCATTGCCTCCATGTGATTCGGGACTGTACCCAAAAGCCACCGTTTTGCACGCCCTCTTGGACGTGGTAAGGTGGAAATCAAAGCACAGTGGGAATCACACAAGACTCTATGACGATCTCGGGTCTTCAGACTACCCTGTACCTGTGTCACCGGAGAACTGCCATCTGACGTGTGGTATATCACCATCTGGGAGTTCTCGGCGAGTCCGTCCAGTGTACCCAGTCTCCACTGAGCACCCGTACACCATCTCTGATGTCAAACACCGATGGATATGGGATCATCCATCGCCCATCATATGGGTCAAGATGCGTATACGCTAGTCTACTCTGGTGTATCGATGCCCTGTCTCGATATACCCTCGACTAGGAACAGTTATAGGATGTACTCATTGACTACCGCGGCCCCACTAGTATGATCTCATCATAGTCCCAGTAGTCGAGTACAAGTCCTAAGGGCTTTATCAACATGTGAGAGTTAAACAGTAAACCAGTACAAGTCAACATGTTAAGATAAAGTGAAACCAAATAGCATACTATCATGACGAGCAAGAAAGTCTTCTCTATATATAACCAAGCATCCATTATAATATACATCAAATGTACAACAATGGCCTCTAGGGCATATACATAACTAACAATCTCCCACTTGCACTAAGGCCAGCTGCTGTAGTATCTCATACCTAGCATCCCGAATAATCTCTCAAACTGTATCTGGGGAATAGCCTTCGTGAATGGATCCGCAGTGTTGTCCTTCGTATCTACTCTCCTGACCTCGATCTACCGGCGATCAACTATCTCCCTGATCAGGTGATACCGCCTCAGAATATGTCTGGACTTCTGATGGGACCTGGGTTCCTTGGCCAAAGCCACAGCTCCATTGTTATCGCAATACAGAGGTATTGGATGCTCAATGGATGGAACCACACCAAGTTCACTAATGAACTTCTTGATCCAGACAGCCTCTTTGGCAGCATCGTTGGCAGCGATGTATTCAGCCTCCATCGTTGAGTCTGCAACGGTATCCTGTTTGGAACTCTTCCAACATACCGCCCCTCTATTGAGGGTAAAGACAAAACCCGAATGCGACTTAGAGTCGTCCTTATCACTTTGGAAGCTGGAATCGGTAAAGGACTCCACCTGGAGTTCTCCATTACCATACACCAAGAACATCTCCTTAGTCCTTCGTAAGTACTTGAGAATGTTCTTCACTGCTGTCCAATGACTCTCTCCAGGATCTGCTTGATACCGACTCACTACACTTAGTGAGTATGCTACATCGGATCTGGTACATAGCATCGCATACATGATAGAGCCTACTGCCGAAGCATAGGGTATCCCTTGCATGCGAGCTCTCTCCAAATCAGTCTTGGGAGACATCTCTTTGGAGAGAGTGAGTCCAGAGATCGTGGCTTGGTTCCCACGCTTGGATTCTTCCATACTAAACCTCTTTAGTATGATGTCAATGTACCTGGATTGGGACAATCCCAGTATCCTTTTAGATCTATCTCTATAGATCATGATTCCCAATATGCAGGAGGCATCACCTAGATCTTTCATTGAGAATCTCTGTGATAAGAAGAGCTTGACTGATTGCAGCATAGGAATATCATTTCCTATCAAGAGTATGTCATCCACGTACAATACGAGGAAGACTACTTTACCCTCTTCCACCTTCTTATAGATACAAGGTTCATCTATATTTTTGATGAAGTCAAACTCTTTGACTACAACATCAAAACATATGTTCCAACTCCGCGATGCTTGCTTTAACCAATAAATGGATTTAAGCAGCTTGCACACCTTACCGCTGCTCCCACTATCTACGAAGCCCTCTGGCTGAGTCATGTACACGCACTCTTCTAAATCACCGTTTAGAAAGGCGGTCTTAACATCCATTTGCCAGATTTCGTAGTCATGGTATGCAGCAATGGCAAGTAAGATCCGGATGGACTTAAGCATAGCTACTGGAGAAAAGGTTTCGTCATAATCCACACCTGGACGTTGACGAAAACCCTTTGCTACAAGTCTAACTTTGAAAGTCTCAACTTTTCCATCTACACCAAATTTCTTTTTAAAAATCCACTTGCTCCCAATGGGTTTTACCCCTTCAGGAGCATTTTCTAAAATCCACACTTTATTGGTGTACATGGATTCCATCTCAGAATCGCATTGCATCCAGCCATTTCACAGAGTCAGTACTTGTGATGGCCTGCTCGAAACTAGTGGGTTCATCATCATCCATGATGCAATCCTCGCTTCCACCATCAATGAGAAAACCGTAGTATCTCTCAGGTGGACGAGAAACCCTACTAGATCGGCGGAGAGGCTGGGGTTCGTCGGGTACTACTGAATCCTCTGGTTCTACTAAATCATCTGTTGTAGTTTGTTCTGCTGGAACTTCTTCCAGTTCTACCTCAGAGCCACTAATTTCTTTTTCAAGAAATTCCTTTTCTAAAAAGGTGGCATGTTGAGCAACAAACACCTTTTGTTGTTCAACGTGGTAGAATAGATATCCATACGAATTGCTTGGATATCCTACAAACTTACAAAGAACTCATCGTGCCTCGAGTTTGTCCGGATTTTGCTTTTTAACATAGGCCGGACAACCCCATATCTTAACTCTTTTAAGAGACGGTCTCTTCCCATTCCATATCTCATATGGAGTGGTAGGAACTGATTTAGTTGGAACTCTATTCAATAGATATATGGCTGTCTCCAGCGCATACCCCCAAAAGGAAATAGGTAACTCAGCTGTACTCATCATAGAGCGCACCATATCTAATAGGGTGCGATTCCTCCGCTCAGATACACCGTTGTGCTGTGGTGTATAAGGAGGAGTACGCTGAGAGAGAATCCCATTCTCTTTTAGATAATCTAGGAACTCACCGCTTAAGTATTCACCTCCTCGATCAGATCGAAGAATCTTAATACTTTTGCCTGTTTGGTTCTCTACTTCGTGCTTATATTCTCTGAATTTCTCAAAAGCTTCAGACTTGTGTTTAATCAGGAACACATATCTGAATCTTGAGAGATCGTCAGTGAATGTAATGAAGTAGGAAGAACCGTTCCTGGCATGCGTAGACATGGGACCGCATACATCACTATGTACCAGTCCTAAGAGTTCGGTAACTCTTTCTCCGTGTCCACTAAACGGAGCTTTGGTCATTTTTCCTTTGAAACATGAATGGCAAGTATCATAAGATGATAATTAGAACGGATTCAAATAACCATCCTTATGTAACTTAGCCAGTCGTGTCGCATATATATGACCAAGTCTACAATGCCACAAGAAGGATTCGTTCATATCTGAACTTTTCCTCTTGTGGGTGTTTTGTATATTTAGAACTGTATTCTGATTTAGAATGAATATGCCATTATGTAACGAGCCTGATGCAATCAACTTTTGATCTAGGAATATGTTCATAACATTATCCTGTACTACAAAATTATATCCCTCTTTACTCAATAAAGAAACTGATATAATGTTGCACATCATGTTCGGTATATAATAGCACTCATTTAGAATCAGTGTATTACGACTTGGCAATACAAGGTGATATTCGCCAACTGCTTTGGCTACAATACTCGCACCGTTCCCTACTTGAACGGAATGATCACCTTTTCCCAGTTCTCTACCTTTACATAGCCCATGCAACTGTTTGCATATGTGGGATCCTGATCCGGTATCTAATACCCAGGACGTAGGGTGAACTGAGAAACAGTTCTCAATAACAAACACACCCGAAGAAGATGCATCAATATGCAAGTTCTTTTGGGCGGCGTGAGAATCCAGATATTCTCCTGTTTCCTGTTCAGTCTTATAACTCTTATAAGAAAGAATGGGTCTAACGTTCCCTTGCTCAGTACAATAATCAGGTTCAGTCAATACATCCATATTATTATCTTGATTATGGCCTGAAATGGTCGCTACCTGGAGAGAGAGAGAAGAAAACACTTTAGCGTATGCTCTTGCAAGATTAGATTGGTTATTATCTTATCTAATCAGGATGTCTCCCACTGTTTTTATCAAATCTACCTTAAAACCCTAAAAGGTAAGATTAGCCGGGATTAATTACACCCTACAATTTCGTCAATCTTTCAGCCAGATCAGTGTCGGTACTTTGAGGGAGGTTCCCCGTGCTTTCGCACGGACCTAATTAATGTAAACCTCGTTTTCCCAGAGGCGTAACCTCGTTAACACTTTTCTTAGACACCTACTTGAATGACTAATTGTCCTGTGTAAAACTCTTCCAGGAGTAACTCTTACTCGCAGTGGGTATCAGGATCCAACTATCTCATAGGAGGTATGCAATCTCATTGCAAATTTCAACACTTGAAATTCCCGATAATGCTTTTGCCCCTAGCAACTTATGACCTTGGCTAAGGTCAACAAATCATAAGCGCTAGTCAAGTTCAACCCGTCATTTCTTGATTGAATTAAACCCACCCGTACGACCCTTGGCTAAGGTCAACAAAGTCGCACGACTACCCTAACTCAATCACATCTTATGTTTTAGCAGATAAATACTAATTAGCTACCGTACACCACGCCTTGGCTAAGGTCAACAAACGCAGCACGAATACTAACTAGTCTCTATCTGAAATGACGGAGGGCTACGCAGGCTTTTCAGAAAACCCTGAGCGTAATGAACTTGATATCGTCGTAGAATCGAGTGAAGTTTTGAAAAGGAGTGTTTTTGAGGCTTTTCTTAGTTTCGCTAAAGGGGTCACTCCCGGTGAAGGGATCGTCGGCCCTTTCCTCATCGAATAAGGTGCAGGATATATCATATATACCGCTGTGCAAAGCAAAACACTTAAAGCAATCAAAAGACAAACCGCGTTTTGTAGCATCTGCCAGTTTCGCTAAAGGAGTCACTCCCGGTGAAGGGATCTCGGTCCTTTCCTCATCGAATAAGGTGCAGGATATATCGTATATATCACTGTGCAAAGCAAAACTTTAGCTACCCTTTTTATAAAGTTTTTGATTCTACAACATCTTTAGGTTTCTTTTCTTTTATTAATCTCATTAATAAAAATCCCATCAGCTTATGCTTCCTAAGCATCACAGAAGAAACGAAAGCAGTAATATTTATATATCAGCATATATATATAGTATAAGCATTCGTCTCAGGCAGTAATATGATCTCATCACAGAACATTGCAGCAGAAGAATATATATGAAATATTGGATATACTAGGACGTCCGTGTTTTCAATACGAGCCTGTATAAAACACGGATTCCACGGTCGCGACGAATAGCCAAACCCACATCCCAAGACCCCTACGAGAGCGGCAAGTAACTCTGCCAATTCTAGGGTTAGGAGACCCGGTCTCGACTCCTCGAGATGGCCTCCCACTGGACCCTAGAACCCGGTTACTTGTGCTCCCCTCCTTGGGTCTACCTAATGCGGAAAAGTAAATAATATACACTGGTGACAGCAACCGCAACCAGGAAGTGCCCCAAATAAAAGAATATTACATTACAAAAGAATTTTACATGAATGAAAATAAAAACCCTCATCTCACAAAAAACCCCCGGCTATTCTGATCGCGACGATCCAATATAACATATCACAGCAACACATAATATCTCATATCATCAACGTAAGCAAGTATGCGTATCCCGATTGTCGTTGATGTATAGCAACGAAGCCGGCGATACACCACATACTACGCTTACGGTCACAGAAAAGAAAGTGTAAAACTACAATATTTGGAATCCACAATCACTTTAGACATCGTAAATCCGAAATGTCACATATTCCGCATTTCATGCCTAACTCTATGAATTCCACATATTGTATCACATTCCAGATAAATATACGGTATTAAACTATTTGAACAGATAATCAAACACCCAAAATTTCCCGAAGTGCTCAACTCTTGAGCGGAGTTCAAATAATCCCAGAATATGTCACAGTACCAGTGATCCAGCCGTAGAAGGGCCAAGCCAACGCCTCACATGTGGCACGCCGTACTGCCCCAAACCCGAAGGTTCAAAAGGCAGTTCAAGACGGTCACATAATCGAGTTAAGGTTTGTTGTCTTCTAGAGGGTCCACCGCTTAACTTGTACAATTTTCCGAAAGATTTAAACCCAATAAAAATTCAACGCTTGAAAGTTTGCCGTGCCGGAATAAAGTGGGTTAATGATATCCGTTCAACCAGTTTAACAGTTTCTAAATATCCGGAAAGAAATACGAACTTAAATATTCCGATCGAGTCTACTATTACAAAACAAACCCCAGAATTTTAAACACCTGGAACAGAATAAAAATATCCAGAATAGTCAGAAAGTAACTACGGGAATTACCATGAAGCCACGTGTCCTGATCTTACTGTTCCGCCGCGGAAGCGCCGCGCCAGCCATGCTTGCGCCGCGCTTCCGCCGCTGTTTGGTGGAATTAGAGGCTTGGATTTTATGGTAATTCTTATAATTGCCTGCTGATTTTTTTACATATTTTTAATTCAGAAAAATCCCAAAATTTAAAAAATTTCCAGAGAGGGGTCCATTTTGTCCGTTTCGGGTTCGATCGGAGTTTTAACTTCGTAAACACATCGCCTAATTCTCTAGCTAGGCTCTGATACCACTATAGGGTTCCTAGGCACTCTTGTGAAGGTTCTTAAGGCGTCAAACATGCCCGGATTAAGTTTTAGACGTGCCGAACAACCCAAAGCCGGGATCTTTGCTAGATTATTAGGGTTTAATATGCAATAAGATAACTTTTATCTAAGTGTGAGGGATTACAACCTTTGTAGTCCGCTCCTTCACTTCACATGCTCCGAGTAGAAGTCCCTTTGCCGCGATCCACGATCTCCCGGACTCATGAGAGGCTCCACGACTTGAACGATCCATTCTAGCTTGTCGTAATCCAAATCTACGATGATCTACCTTGAAGTTGCTTCGACTCAAGCTATCTCACTCAAAAGAGAAGAACACCCTAATCCCAAGGGCTAGATGAGATGAGGATGAGAGAGTAGTGATTTTGCTTTCTTTTTATATCATTTTCTCATAATCTTTCATCACATAAGAATTTTCAAGACAGCTTCTTTAAGAGAGAAGAAGAAGAAGATAATGGATAAAGAATAATGATAATCATAATCATTTCCTTTTGTGATGAATAGAAATATCATATGATTGAATTGTAACCATGGTCAAGGATGAATGGATAAGAAAGAGTAGAGAATAAACTATAGTTAGGGTTTGGTTTGGTTAATAAATGTGTCATCCATAAATATCTTCATAATGACAAAAGAAAATGCTTCTAGAAGCAACTTGAAGCAACTAAACCAAATCAAACCCTAACCTCAATTAATCATCCTTAAACATGTTTAACAATTAATCATATCATGTCACAATAATATATATCACATATATATTATATATTTGCAACAAAAGAAAATAATACAATTAACATATATCGCATATATATCAATGTATCATCCACTGAGAAAATGAAATAATAAAGTAAGCCAATATTAGTTAATATAATAATATATCATATATATTATTATATATTAAATCATCGAATCAACACTTGATCCGACGATCCGGCTATATCGAATATAACTGGCTAATATATCATGTACCGATTCATCGAATCAACACTTGATCCGATGACCCGATTCATATCCATAAATCGCGAGAATATAATACGGTATCCCATATCGCATTATTCTCGCTCCTGCGCATATCACATATGTGCCACTACTCTGTTTCGCCTGAGCCAAGAAACCTCTGTGTAGGACTCTAAAGAATCGTCAATACGCCGGTAGCAGGTGATGATCATATCAAACACCCACAAGCTGCAAGCGGTCAGCTAAACGTAACAGCCACCCAGGTATTGAGCGATCAGAAGATCAACAAGCTAGCCTGTGCGTTCTCCTGTGAACCCGATCAGTAACACTCCCGTACAGTCCGGTCTGTTCGTCTGATATGTCGCATATCAAGTCTAGGGGTGGTATACGTCAGACCCCAGTAACCGATAAGTCGTGTCAATGTATGGCTCATAACGGGTCGAGAAACTACTAGTAACACTTACCAGTAAATCTCTATATCAGCCCTGGCCAGGGACTTCCAGTTATAGCCAATCGAACACAGCACAACATCAACTCCCTATACCGGGAGAGACGAATCCCCTCCTATCGCTCATTGCCTCCATGTGATTCGGGACAGTACCCAAAAGCCATCATTTTGCACGCCCTCTTGGACGTGGTAAGGTGGAAATCAAAGCACAGTGGGAATCACACAAGACTCTATGACGATCTCGGGTCTTCAGACTACCCTGTACCTGTGTCACCGGAGAACTGCCATCTGACGTGTGGTATATCACCATCTGGGAGTTCTCGGCGAGTCCGTCCAGTGTACCCAGTCTCCACTGTGCACCCGTACACCATCTCTGATGTCAAACACCGATGGATATGGGATCATCCATCGCCCATCATATGGGTCAAGATGCGTATACGCTAGTCTACTCTGGTGTATCGATGCCCTGTCTCGATATACCCTCGACTAGGAACAGTTATAGGATGTACTCATTGACTAACGCGGCCCCACTAGTATGATCTCATCATAGTCCCAGTAGTCGAGTACAAGTCCTAAGGGCTTTATCAATATGTGAGAGTAAAACAGTAAACCAGTACAAGTCAACATGTTAAGATAAAGTGAAACCAAATAGCATACTATCATGACGAGCAAGAAAGTCTTCTCTATATATAACCAAGCATCCATTATAATATACATCAAATGTACAACAATGGCCTCTAGGGCATATACATAACTAACAGTAGCGACCATGTCACGCCTTAATCAAGATAATAAAACAGATATATTGACCGAACCCGCTTGTTATACTGAGCTGGGGAACGTTGTTCCCGCTTCAACTTATAATTGTTATAAGACAGAGCAGGAAATTGGGGATTACCAGAATTCCCGTGCCGCCCAAACGAAGAGAGTGCATGTTGATACATCATCTTCGGGTTTGTTCGTTACACAGAACTGTTTCTCAGTATCCTTTATGTCCTGGGTATGTGATACCAGATCAGGATCCCACATATGTAATTTGTTACATGGGCTACAGAAAGGTAGAGAACTGAGAACATGTGATAAGTTTCATGAGGCAGAAAACGGTGCAAGTGTTGCAGCCAGGTCTGTTGGTCACTGTCACCCTGTATTACCAGAATACATTGATTCTGAACAAATGTTATTAGATACCGAACCTGATATACAAAATCATATCAGTTTCTTTATTTAAATAAAGAAGGATATAATTTTGTATTGTTGGATAATGTTTTGAACATTTCCTATATCAAGAGTTGATCGGTTCAGGCACGTTATCTAAAAGCATTGACGTTCTAAATCAAACTACAGTTCTTAGTATACGGAACACACACAAGAGGAAGAGTTCAGAAATGAACGGATCCTTCTTAAGGTGTTGTAGACTAGGTTATATCAATGCGACCCGACTAGCTGAAGTTATATTTAGATGTATATTTAAATCTGTTTGAATTTACATCTTGTGGAACTTGCCAGTCATGTCACAGAGATAATATGACCATAGCTCTGTTTATTGGAAACAGAGAAAGAGTTAGTGAACTCTTGGGATAATACATGTTGATGTATGTAGGTCCCCTGTCTACACATGCCAAGACCGGTTCTTTGTACTTCATTACATTCTCTGATAATCTCTCAAGATTCAGACATATGTTCCTGTTGAAACAAAAGTCCGAACCTTTTGAGATATTCACAGAATATAAGTTAGAAGTAGAGAACCAACATACGGGTAAAAGTATTATGTCCTTTGATGTGATCAAGGAGGAGAATACTTGAGCACGGAATTCCTGGATTATTCTAAAGGAAAATGAGATTCTCTCTCAGCATTACTCCTCCGTATACACCATAGCACGATGGTATATCGGGGTGGAGCAACAGCACCCTATGAGATATGGTGTGCTCTATGATGAGTACTACTGAGTTTCCTATTTCCTTTTAGGGAGTTATGCACTTATGAAGTTGCATACCTATTGAATAGGGTTTCGATCAAATCGGTTTCCTACCATTTCATATATGATATGGAAAGGGAAGAGCCCATATCTTAAGTTTGTTAAGATTTAGGGTTGTCCGGCCTATGTCTAAAAGGGCAAAATTCGGACAAGCTCGAGGCAAAGTCAGATCTGCAGAAGTTTGTTGGATATCCCAAGCATTTACAAGGGAATATCTTCTACTAAACCGAGGAACAAAAATGTTTTATTTCTGAACATGCCACCTTTATGAAAGGGGATTTCTTATGAAGAAATTTGTGGACATGAGGTAGAACTGGAAAGAGTTCCAGCTATACAAACTGCAGCTGATGATTTGGTAGAACCAAAGGATTCAATAGCAACCAACGAACCTCAGCCTCTCAGCCGATCTAGTAGGGTTCCTCACCCACCTGAGAGATATTTCGGTTTCTCTATGACAGTGGGAGCGAGAATTGCATCATGGGATGATGACCCAACTAGTTTCGAGCTGGCCATCAGGAGTGGGACTCTATAAGAATAGCTGGATGCTTATCGATCTGAGATGGAATCCTTATACACCAACAAAGTATGGACTTTGGTTGCTTTATCTGAAGGGTTAAATCCCCATCAGGAGCAAGTATATCTTGACAAGATTACTTGGTGTACATGGAAAGGTTGAGACTTTCAAAGCTAGACTTGTTAAAGGTTTGCATCATTGACCAGGTATGGATTATAATGAAACCTTTTCTAAGTAATTATGCTTAAGTCCATCCAGATCCTACTTGCTACGGCTACATACCTGTTGCGCCACGGCAGCGCCCCGGCCGTCTATCCGAGGCCAAAATGCGGAATCAAAAATTTTCCTTACTTGGAAACCGGCGCTACCGCGGACAATGAAAACCCGGATCGTAACCATTAACCTAATGCTAGCTAACAAGAGATGGGAAGAGAAGTATACCGAGTGATCTGAGTCCTCCGGTCTTCTCGTCATCGTCCCAATCTCCCGCGGAAAGTCCAGTCTCCATATCATCGCCTCCTCGCCGGAAGGGCACCACATCGCCTGTATCTTTTACGGGCTCCCACCTCAATACCGAAGCAACTCGGGCGCGAAGTAGGCTAGCCGACGCGTCCAAGATTTGCTGTAGAATGTGTAGGGTTGAAGCTATGTCCCATTTGGGGTTTTGTTGTCTTCGAAGATGATGGAAGAATCAAGATAAGAAAAATGGTGCTTGCATTTTTCTAGCATGCAAATGAGATCAAGAATGCCACACTCTCAAGAATGAAACTCTCATCTTTTTTTTCTCTCAAGTGAGTTCAACCATCTCCAAAAAAGAGAATGGTGGAGGAAAGAATACCAAATGCAAGAGGGAGGTGAGTGTAGTAAAAGGTAAGAGGTGACCATGTCCTAAACATCATCATAACAATCTCACATAAACTCCAAATCACTTCTAATCAACAAAAAGCAAGTGATAATGATGGATAAGAATGGTATCAAAAGATGCTTTCATAATTAATACATTTGCAAGAAAATCCTCCACAATGTGTTATTTGCAAACTTGCAAATAACACCCTCCATCAGAAAAGTCCGGCCGGGAAAGAACAAAGGAAAACCGGCCGGAACGGAATGCAAACTGGCAACTCCAGAAAAATGGTCCCGTAATAAATTACAGGAAAACCCCTATACTGTGCATACACACCCGCATCTGTATTTCGTCCGGATACAAATGCAATGAGACAAAATCTACACTGTACTAAACTAGGATCCGGCTTAAACCAATCCTGATCCGTGCAATACCGCACGTATCTGATCGAACCTTGCCATATAACTATACGACCACTAGTACAAACCGTCCGATCCTGATCCGTGCAATACCGCACGTATCTGATCGGACCCTGCCATATCTCCATACGGCCTCTACAGCGTTTCGCCCGAAAGCTTGAGTAACTGAAAGTGTGGTGGACTCTAAAGACTCGTCAATACTATGGCTGTGGATTTAACCACTAGCACGTCAGAGGTATTAGCCAATACGTGACGGTCCACCAGCTATTGACCAAAAGGGACGTCGATGAGAGAACTCATCCTGACACCCTACTGAGCCTGTCAGTGACAATATCCGTACAGTCCGGTCCGTTCGTCTATGAGCATCGCATGTCGGGCCTAGGGGGTTGGTAAAAGTCAGAACCCCAAAAGCGGTACAAGTCGTGTCGGAGTGTAGCCCAGAACGCCCTGAGATACTACTGGAATACCTACCAGTAAATCTCCTGCCTCGGCCGAGGGCTTTGCGTAATGGCTCTCCTAGACACAGCGCGACCTCACCCCCAATACCGGAGAGACGAACCCCTGAAGATCCGCTCACTGCCTCCATGTGGCTCGGGACTGTACCCAACTAAAACCTGTTTGCACGACTCCTTTGAGCCGTGGTAAGGTAGTAATCAAAGTACAGTAGGAACTCACACGAGACAAATGACGATCCCCAGGTCGATGAACTAACCTGTACACATGTCACCAGGGAACTGCTATCTGACGTCAGGTATAAGACCAACTAGCATGTTCCCGGCGAGTCCTGTCCGGTGTACTCATAACCCAATGAGCACCTGTATACATCTTAGGTGAACCAACTGACACCAGTGGCTTATGAGACCGGCCACCGCCCCTCGTCGGGGTCTCGACTATATACACTAGTCTACTCTGGAGAATCGATGCCCTGTCTCGAAACTCCCACGACTAGGGACCTTTTAAGGATGTGCTTATAGACCACCAGCTCTCACGTATATGATCGCCATCATACTGCTGGCAGTCAAGCAAGAATCCTGGGGGCTCTATCAGCGTGTAATAGCGACCTGTAAGATCACCTGAAGCAGTACACGATGATAAAGGTAAACCAGATAGCATACTATCATCTCGAGTAAGACTGTCCTACCGGGATAGGTCCTCCCTCAATCATTGCAATCACATGCCTGTGATCCAATAATTGACTCTGAGGGCACTATCTCCAACAATACCATGACTACGATATCTGGCGGTTGGGTGTCTTGACTGCTTTTCTAAATGATGTTTTAGAAGAAAGCGTCTATAAGTACACAGCCAGAGGGCTTCATAGACAGTGGGAGCAGCGGAAACGTATGCAAGATGTTTTATGTGATAAAGCAGGCATCACGGAGTTGGAACATCTGTTTTGATGAGTTAGTCAAAGAGTTTGACATCATCAAAATGGTAGATGAACCTTGTATATACAAAAAAGGTAGTAGGGAGTATGGTGGTGATCCTCGTAGAGTACGTGGATGACATACTCTTGATAGGGAAGAAGTTTCCTATGCTAAGCTCGGTCAATCTCCGCTTATCACAAGGATTCTCCATATAGGATCAAAGTGATACCTACTAAATCCGGGGTTTTGGATCTATGAGATAGATCTAAATGGATGTTAGGATACTCACTAGTTGTAGTGAGATGGTATAAATTGATCCTGGGGAGAATCACTGGAAAGGTTCCAGGGTGATAAGGACGACTGAATGTCAGTCGCAGGCATTGTCTTTACCCTCAGTGAAGGGACGGTATGTTGGAAGAGTTCCAAGATAAATACCGTGGCATACTAGACGATAAAGGCTGGATACATCGCTATTTATGATGCTACCAAAGAGGCAGTCTGGGTGTATATTAGTTCAGGAGATGAACTTCGTTCCTCCCATTGTGTGACAATGGAGTTGTGGCTTATGCCAAGGAACGCCCGTCCCATCAGTGATCCAGACATATTCTTAGGCAGTATCACCTGATCATGGAGATGGTTGATCTCCAGGGGATCGAGGTTAGGAGAGTAGACTCAGAGGACAACACGGCGGATCCACTCACGAAAGGCCTTTTCCCAGAGAGAGACTTTTATGGGATGGTTGAGTATGAGATACTGCAACCACTGCTATCAGATAGCCCTAGTGCAAGTGGGAGATTGTTAGTTATATGTATACCCTAGAGTCCATTACTATACATAGGATGTATATTGTAGTGGATGCTTGGACATATATAGGGATGACTTTCTTGCTCGATATGATAGTATGCTATCTGGTTACTCTTTACCTTAACGTGTACATTTCTTGTCTCTCTGTTACATGTTTGTAAAGCCCTTAGGATGTGTACTTGACTACCTGGACTATGATACAGATCATACTAGTGGGGACATGGTAGTCCATAAGTACATCCTTCAAAGTCCCTAGTCGTGGGTATATCGAGACAGGGCATCGATATACCAGAGTAGACTAGCGTGTAGCTTCTCGACCCATGAAGATGGGCGATGGATGATCTCATATCCATTGGTGTTTGACATCAGAGATGATATACTGGTGCTCAGTGAAGACTGGGTACACTGGACGGACTCGCCAAGAACTCCCAGATGGTATTATACCTTACGTCAGATGGCAGTTCTCTGGTGACACTGGTACAGGTTAGTCTGTAGACCCGAGATCGTCATAGAGTCTTGTGTGATTCCCACTGTGCTTTGATTTCCATCATACCACGTCCAAGAGGGCGTGCAAAAATGTGTCTTTTGGGTACAGTCCCGAATCACATGGAGGCAATAAGTGATAGGAGGGGTTTCGTCTCTCCCGGTATAGGGAGTTGATGTTGCGCAGTGTTCGATTGGCTATAACAGGAAGTCCTTGGCCAAGGCTGCTTTAGGAATTTACTGGTAAGTGTTACCAGTAGTTTCTCGACCCGTTATGAGCCTCATATCGACACGACTTATCGAGTTATTGGGGTCTGACGTTTACCACCCCTAGACAAGATATGCGACATATCAGACGAACAGACCGGACTGTACGGTAGTGTTACTTGTTAGATTCACAGGAGTCTGAGCGGGATTGCTCGTTGATCTTCTGATCGCTCAATACCTGGGTGGCCGTTACGTTTAGCAGACCTCTTGCGGCTTGTGGGTGTTTGATATGATCATCACCTGCTGCCGGCGTATTGACGAGTCTTTAGAGTCCTACACAGAGGTTTCCTGGCTCAAGCGAAACGGAGTAGGAGCGCATATGTGATATGTGCGGGACCGAGATTGATACGATATGAGATACCGTATTCGATTCTCGCGATTTGTGACATTCATCGGTTGTATGGATATAGCCGGGTTATCGGATCAAGTGTTGATTCGGTAAGTTGTTACTTTTGATATTAGTCGGTTATAGCCGGATTATTAAATCAAGAGTTGATTTAATAATTTAATGTATAGTTATATATTTGATATATTACATTACATTAACTAATATTAGCTCACTTAAGATTTATTTTCTCACTAGTTTGTGCACATTGTTTATATGTGATATATGCAAGTGTACATGTATGTATCATGCTTGATGATACACACAAGATGGGTGTATGAGACTTATACTAAGATTAGGGTTAAGATTAGGGTTATTGGATTATCTTAAGATTTAACAAATGAGTTAAACTTAGTCAAAGTTGTCAAGCTTGAAGAAGCTTGGAGAAACTTTGACAAAGTCCACTCTTTTGTCAATTCTCTTGATATTTCTTTAACCTAACCCTTAAACCTCATACCTTAGTTAATTCTCTACATGAGTTAAGCATGAGGGCTTAACTCAACCATGGGTGAATTATTCAAGAGGATAAGTTTTCATTTGGATGAAGAATTCACTTCTTCTTCTTCTTCATCAAGCTCCTTGAAAAGCTTTCTAGCTCTAATGGTGCCTTGAGGAAAAATGTGAGAAAATCAATTTTAAAGTGAGCAACCTTCCTACTTCATCATCCTCTACTACTTGCCATTTAGTAGAGTGTGTTCTCTTCACAAAGTTCTTGACCAAGTGAAGGAATAGCTTGAGTTTGAGTCTCCCCGACGTAGATCATCTTCGGCCTCGAAGTCAATGACCTAGCCCGATCATTTCTCCGACGAAACCATTGCTAGAGTCCGGGATCCCGATGATCGCAGCGGAGGGACGTCAACACGGAGCTAAATAAGTGGAGGACCAGATCTACAAAGGTTGTAATCCCTTTCACTTGTAGTTAAGTTGTTAACTTGCATGTTCTTTCGCCTTAACTTCTAGTTAACGATCTATATTTAGGTTTCTCGGCACCGTAAAAATTTAATTTGGCATGGTTGATGCCTTGTGGAACCTCTTGAGTGTGCCTAGGAACGCTACACTTGACTACCTGGACTATGATGCGTATCATACTAATGGGGACATGGTAGTCCATAAGTACATCCTTCAAGGTCCCTAGTCGTGGGTGTATCGAGACGGGGCATCGATATACCAGTATAGACTAGCGTATACGCTTCTCGACCCATGAGATGGGCGATGGATGATCCCATATCCATTGGTGTTTGACATCAGAAATGGTATATGGGTGCTCAGTGGAGACTGGGTACACTAGACGGACTCGCCGAGAACTCCCAGATGGTATTATACCTCACATCAGATGGCAGTTCTCAGGTGACACTTATGCAGGTTAGTCTGTAGACCCGAGATCGTCATAGAGTCTTGTGTGATTCCCACTGTGCTTTGATTTCCACCTTACCACGTCCATGAGGGCGTGCAAAACGGTGGTTTTTGGGTACAGTCCCGAGTCACATGGAGGCAATGAGCGATAGGAGGGGTTTCGTCTCTCCCGGTATTCAGGGTTGATGTTGCACTATGCTCGATTGGCCGTAACAGGGAAGTCCCTGGCCAGGGCTGATTAGAGATTTACTGGTAAGTGTTACCAGTAGTTTCTCGACCCGTTATGAGCCTCAAATCGGCATGACTTATCGGTTATTGGGGTCTGACGATTACCACCCCTAGACTTGATATGCGACATATCAGACGAGGAGACTGGACTGCACGGGTAGTGTTGCCGGTTGGCTCGACGGGAGTTGTAGCAGGTTCGCTTGTTTTCTTCTGATCGCTCAATACCCGGGTGGCCGTTACGTTTAGCTGACCGCTTGCGGCTTGAGGGTGCTTGATATGATCATCACCCACTGCCGGCGTATTGAAGAGTCTTAGAGTCCCACAAAGGAGTTACCTAGTCCAAGCGAAACGTTGTGGTGCGTGTATGCGA
Source organism: Agapanthus africanus (assembly GCA_030015575.1). Classification (NCBI taxonomy): domain Eukaryota; kingdom Viridiplantae; phylum Streptophyta; class Magnoliopsida; order Asparagales; family Amaryllidaceae; genus Agapanthus; species Agapanthus africanus. The sequence goes on from JASDDO010000012.1 coordinate 222,715,174, forward strand.
TATGCGCATGGACCCGATTAAAATACGCGTATAGGATACCGTATATTGATCAGGCGGCTTGCTTTTGGTGGGGTCATATGTGATATGGCCGGATTGATAAATCAAGTGTTGATTTATCATTTAACCATTAGTTTCTCACTTGAAATCCTTTCTTGAGTTTGATGGATGCATGCATGCATGTATGCCTTCTTTATAGATTTATGCACATATGGATGTACATACACACATACATACATACATCCTTCATGGTTGTAGATACATGAAAATGGTGGCAATATAAGACTCACACCATGGTTTTTTATATGGATTTTATTGCATTTGATTTAAAACAAAAAGGAAAATGGAAAATGGATATCATTGATTTGTTTCTACACTCTTCTTTTGACCTAACCTTTCTCACCCATCTTTTAACCTTGGGTAAACTTTCCTTTTGTGTTTTAACTCAAGTTCAATAAGTTATTCATTGTTTAACCATGGTTTGAGATGAGAACAAGAAAATATATATACATATATTTTCATTTTTCTTAAGAAGAGTTATTCTTTTCACTCTTGACAAAATATAGCCATCATCTTCTTCTTCCTCTCTCACTTGCTCTCTAGACTTTTGTACTGAGCAAATTACATAAAAAGATTGGATTTTGAAGTGAGAATAAGAACCACAACATCATTTTACACAAGTTTAGCCCACTTGTTTAGAGTGTTATCTTTACTTCTTCTTTTGAAAAGTGAAGTTGCAAGCTTGGACTAGGAGCTTCGGGTAGATCGTCGTGGACACTAGGAGACCTCAAGTGAACCCTCCTCCAACCCTCAAGTGGCCAAGGAGTCTAGCGTAGGGAGCTACAAAGGTTGTACTCTCAAAACCCTAGCATTTCTTTTATGTGATGATGTGTAGTTTATGAAACCCTAATTTTTCTAGGAACGATCCTTTGTATGTTTACTTAGCACCCTAAAAATTCCATCTTTGGTACATGTGATGCTTCCAATCCCTTCATGAGGTGCTAGGCTAACCTTTCATTGGTATCAAAGCCGACATAGAACATTAGGCGACACTTCTACGAAGTAAAAACTCCGATCGAACCAAAATACGACATTACGGGACCTTCTCTGGACAATTTTTAAAATCTGGATATTTTCAGAATTAAAAATACTTAAAAAATACATTTGGAAAATATAAGAAGGACTGTGAAATTCGAAGCCATGAACAGTTCAAACCGCCGCGGAACCGCGGCCAATACATGCTTGGGCCGCGGATCCGCGGCCGTACAGAGGATTCATGACTTGTTATTTGCACAGTAATTCCTAAAACTTCTTGTATAATGTTTTAGGTATGTTTAATCTGATTCTTGTTCTGTAAATTCTGGAGATGGTTTTGGACTCGTCGATTCGATCGGAATTTTCATTTCGTGACTTTTCCGGATAAATTAGAAAGTATTGAAGTGTTTGAACGAGTATCATTTGCTCACTTTTCACGGGGTTTAAATATTTTGGTGATACGTGCAAGTTTTGTGGTGGACCATCTAGAAGACAACAAACCTTAACTCGATTATGTGACCGTCTTGAACTGCCCTTTGAACCTTAGGGTTTGGGGCAGTACAGCGTGCCACATGTGAGGCGTTGGCTTGACCCTTCTACGGCTGGACCGCTACTACTGTGTCACACTCCGGGTTTTTGAACTCCGCTCAAGAGTTGGGCTTTAGGGAATCTTGGGTATTTGAACGTTCGTTCGAAAACTTTAATACTGTCTAATTATCTGGAATGTGATGCAATGTGTGGAATTCATATTACTAGACATGAAATACGAAGTATGTGATATTTCGCATTTACGATGTCTAAAGAGAATGTGGATTCTAGATATTGCAGTTTTACACTTATTTTTCTGTGACCGTAAGTGTAGTATGTCGATATCGCCGGTTTCGTTGCTATACATCAACGACAATTGGGGTACGCATACTTACTTACGTTGATGATATATGATATTATGTGTTGCTGAGATATGATGTGCAGGATTGTCGCAATTGAATAGCTGGGGGGTTTTATGTGAGATGAGAGTTTTATATTTTCATTCATGTAAATTTAAATGTAATGTAATATTCTTTTATTTGGGGCACTTCCGGGTTGAGGTCGATGCCACCAGTGTTGTATATTATTTACTTTTCCGCATTAGGATGGACCCAAGGAGGGGAGCACAGGTGACCGGGTTCTGGGGTTCAGTGGGAGGCCATCTCGAGGAGTCGAGACCGGGTCTCCTAAACTCCAGAATTGGTAGGGTCGCTTGCCGCTCTCGTAGGGGTCCAGGGTGTGGGCTTGGCTATTCATCGCGACTGTGGAATCCGTATTTTCTATTGTTGGCAAAATACTAAATACGGACGTCCTAGTATATCCCATATTATATCTATATTTCTGCTGCAATATCTGCTATGTGATCATTTGATATGTTGTGATGGATACAGTATATAATATATATGATATATTATATAGACGTTACTTATGTTTTACACCCGCACTAGCCCTGCCCTGCTCTGTCGTTAGTTACCTAACCTAACGGTGCACGAGGGGACATCGAGGCGAATGCGGATGGCATAAGTGTACGTCGTATTTATCTGTGATATTTAGGTAACTTAAATGATGAGACTTCATTAATGTGATTAATGAAAGAAAAGAAACCTAAAAGATGTTGTAGAATCAAATTTTAAATAAAAAGGGTAGCTACAGTTTTGCTTTGCATAGCGGTATATATGATATACCCTGCACCTTATTCGATAGGGAAAGAGCCGAGATCCCTTCACCGGGACTGACCTCTTTAGCGAAACTGGCAGATGCTACAACACTCGGTTTGCTCGTGATTGCTTTTGGAGTTTTGCTTTGCATAGTGATATATATGATATATCCTGCACCTTATTCGATGAGGAAAGAGCCGAGATCCCTTCACCGGGAGTGACCACTTTAGCAAAACTAATGAAAGCCTCAAAATCACTCCATTTCAAATTTCACTTGATTCTACAACGATATCAAGTTCATTACGCAATAGGTTTTCAGAAAAACCTATCGTAGCCCTCCGTCATTTCAGATAAATCCTGCTTAGTATTCGTGCTGCGTTTGTTGACCTTATCAAGGCGCAGTGTGCGGTAGCTGACCAGTATTTATCTGCTTATGCATATGATGCAGATTGGATTAGGATAGTCGTACGGCCTTGTTGACCTTGTCAAGGGTCGTGCGGATGGGTTTAATTCAATCAAGAAGTGACGGGTTGAACTTGACTTACGGTCTATGCTTTGTTGACCTTGTCAAGGTCATAGATCGTTTAGGGCAAAATATTATCGGGAATTTCAAGTGTTGAAATTTGCAATGAGATTGCATACCTTCTATGAGATAGTTGGATCCCGATACCCACTGTGAGTAATTGTTACTCCTTGAAGAGTTTTACACAGGACAATTAGCCGATCAAGTAGGTGTCTAGAAAGGTGTCAACGGGGTTACGCCTCTGGGAAAACGAGGTTTACTTTAAATAGGTCCGTGCGAAAGCACGGGGAACCTCCCTCAAAGTACCGACACTGTCCTGGCTGAAAGATCGGCGAAGTTGTAGGGTGTAATTAATCCCGGCTAGTCTTTCCTTTTAGGGTTTGAAGGAAGATTTGATAAAAACAGTGGGAGCCATCCTGATTAGATAAGATAATAACCAATCTGATCTTGCAAGAGTGTTTTCTTCTCTCTCTCTCCAGGTAGCGACCATGTCATGCCTTAATCAAGATAATAATATGGATGTATTGACCGAACCAGCAAGTAATACTGTGCTGGGGAACGTTGGTTCCGTTCTTTCTTATAAGAGTTATAGGACTGAACAGGACATAGGGGAATACCAGGATTCCCATGCCACCCGAATGAAGAAAGTACATGATGATACATTTTCTTCGGGTGTGTTCGTTACAGAGAACTGTTTCTCCATTTGCCCTACGTCCTGGGTATTAGATACCGGGTCAGGATCCCATATATGTAATCAGTTACATGGGCTTAAGAAAGGTAGAGAACTTGGAGAAGGTGATAAAGCTATAAGAGTTGGAAATGGTGCAATTGTTGCAGCTAAGACTGTTGGGGAATATCACCTTGCATTACCAACTGGTAATACATTGGTTCTGAACGAATGCTATTACTTGCCGAACCTGATATGCAACATTATATCGGTTTCTTTGTTAAGTAAAGAGGGATATAATTTTGTATTACAGGATAATGTTATGAACATTTTCCGTAACCAAAAGTTGGTTGGATCAGGCACGTTGTGCAATGGTTCTAAATCAATCAACAGTTCTAAGCATAACAAACACACACAAGAGGAAGAGTTCAGAGCTGAACGAATCCTTCTTGTGGCATTGTAGACTGGGTCACATCAATGCGACACGACTAGCTAAGTTGCATATGGATGGATATTTGAAACCGTTCGAATTTTCATCTTATGACACTTGCCAGTCATGTCTCAAAGGCAAGATGACCAAAACTCAGTTTACAGGACACGGAGAAAGAGTTACTGAACTCTTGGGGTTGATACATAGTGATGTATGCGGTCCCATGTCTATACATGCCAGGGATGGTTCTGCGTACTTCATTACATTCACTGACGATCTCTCTAGGTTCGGGTATGTGTTCCTGATGAAACACAAATCAGAAGCTTTTGAGAAATTTAGAGAATATAAACAAGAAGTCGAGAACCAAACCGGAAAAAGTATTAAAATCCTTCGATCTGATCGAGGAGGTGAATACTTGAGCAATGAATTCCTGGACTTCCTAAAAGAGAATGGGATTCTCTCTCAGCTGACTCCTCCATATACACCACAGCACAACGGTGTATCAGAACGGAGGAACCGCACCCTATTAGATATGGTTCGCTCTATGATAAGCACAGCTGAGTTACCTATTTCCTTCTAGGGATATGCGCTAGAGACAGCAGCATACCTATTGAATCAAGTTCCATCTAAATCTGTACCTACCACACCATATGAGATATGGAGTGGGAAGAGGCCATATCTTAAACGAGTTAAGATATGGGGTTGTCCGGCCTATGTCAAAAGACAAAATCCAGACAAACTCAAGGCACGGTCAGTTCTTTGCAAGTTTGTGGGATATCCAAAGAACTCATATGGATATTTTTTCTACCACAGTGAGGAACAAAAGGTGTTTGTTGCTCAACATGCCACCTTTTTAGAAAAGGAATTTCTTGTAAAAGAAATTAGTGGCAAAGTGGTGAAGCTGGAAGAGGTTCCAGATACACAAACCGCAACTGAAGATTTAGTGGAACCAGAAGATTCAGTAGCTCCCAACGAACCTCAGCCTCTCCGCCGATCTAGTAGGGTTCCTCGCCAACCTGAGAGATACTACGGTTTTCTCATGGATGGTGGGAGTGAGGATTGCATCATGGAGGATGATGACCCAACTAGCTTCGAGCAGGCCATCACGAGTGGGGACTCAGTGAAATGGCTGGATGCTATGCGGTCCGAGATGGAATCCATGTACACCAACAAAGTATGGACTTTGGAAGATGCTCCTGAAGGGGTGAAACCCATTGGGAGCAAGTGGATCTTCAAGAAAAAACTTGGTGTAGATGGGAAAGTGGAGACTTTCAAAGCTAGACTTATTGCAAAGGGTTTTCGTCAAAGACCAGGTGTGGACTATGACGAGACCTTTTCTCCAGTGGCTATGCTTAAATCCATCCGGATCATGCTTGCCATCGCTGAATATCATGACTGTGAAATCTGGCAAATGGATGTTAAGACCGACTTTCTAAACGGTGATTTAGAAGAGTGCATGTACATGACTCAGCCAGAGGGCTTCGTAGATAGTGGGAGCAGCGGGAAGGTGTGCAAGCTGCTTAAATCCATTTATGGATTAAAGCAAGCATCGCGGAGTTGGAACATCTGCTTTGACGTTGTTATCAAAGAGTTTGATTTCGTCAAAAACGTAGATGAACCTTGTATCTACAAGAAGGTGGCAGAGAGTAAGGTTGTCTTCCTCGTATTGTACGTGGACGACATACTCTTGATAGGAAATGATATTCCTATGCTGCAATCAGTCAAGCTCTTTTTGTCACAAAGATTCTCAATGAAAGATCTTGGTGATGCCTCCTGCTTATTGGGAATTAGGATCTATAGAGATAGATCCAAACGGATATTGGGATTGTCCCAATCCAAGTACATTGACACCATACTAAAGAGGTTTAGTATGGAAGAATCCAAGCGTGGGAACTTACCCACGATCTCTGGAGTCACTCTCTCCAAAGAGATGTCTCCCAAGACTGATTTGGAGAGAGCTCGCATGCAAGAGATACCCTATGCTTCGGCTGTAGGCTCTATCATATACGCGATGCTATGTACCTGACCCGATGTAGCATACTCACTAAGTGTAGTGAGCAGGTATCAAGCTGATCCTGGAGAGAGTCACTGGACAGCTGTGAAGAGCATTCTCAAGTACTTGCGAAGGACTAAAGAGATGCTCTTGGTGTATGGTAACGGAGAACTCCAAGTGGAGTCCTTTACCAATTCGAGCTTCCAGAGTGATAAGGACGACTCTAAGTCGCAGTCGGGATTTGTCTTTACCCTTGACGGAGGGGCGATTAGCTGAAAGAGTTCCAAGCAGGAAACCATGGCAGACTCGACGATGGAGGCTGAATACATCGCTGCCAACGATGCTGCCAAAGAGGCTGTCTGGATCAAGAAGTTCATTACTAAACTTGGAGTGGTTCCATCCATTGAGCATCCAATACCTTTGTATTGCGATAACAATGGAGCGGTGGCTTTGGCCAAGGAACCCAGGTCCCATCAGCGATCCAGGCATATTCTGAGGCGGTATCACCTGATCCGGGAGATAGTTGATCGCCGGGAGATCGAGGTCAGGAGGGTTGACACGAAGAATAACACAGCGGATCCACTCACGAAGGCCATTCCCCAGATACAGTTTGAGAGACTCTTCGGGATGCTCGGTATGCGATACTACAGCAGCTGGCCCTAGTGCAAGTGGAAGATTGTTAGTTGTATGTATGCCCTAGAAGCCAGTATTGTACAGATGATGTATATTATATTGGATGCTTGGACATATATAGAGATGACTTTCTTGCTCGATATGATAGTATGCTATCTGGTTGCTCTTTATCTTAACATGTATACTTGTCTCTTTATACTGTCTTAGAGTTACATGTTGGTAAAGCCCTTAGGATGTGTACTTGACTACCTGGACTATGATGCGGATCATACTAATGGGGACATGGTAGTCCATAAGTACATCCTTCAAGGTCCCTGGTCGTGGGTGTATCGAGACGGGGCATCGATATACCAGTGTAGACTAGCGTATACGCTTCTCGACCCATGAGATGGGCGATGGATGATCCCATATTCATTGGTGTTTGACATCAGAGATGGTATACAGGTACTCAGTGGAGACTGGGTACACTGGACGGACTCGCCGAGAACTCCCAGATGGTATTATACCTCACGTCAGATGGCAGTTCTCAGGTGACACTTGTGCAGGTTAGTCTGTAGACCCGAGATCATCATAGAGTCTTGTGTGATTCCTACTGTCCTTTGATTTCCACCTTACCACGTCCATGAGGGCTTGCAAAACGGTGGTTTTTGGGTACAGTCCCGAGTCACATGGAGGCAATGAGAGATAGGAGGGGTTTCGTCTCTCCCGGTATTGGGGGTTGATGTTGCACTGTGCTCGATTGGCCGTAACAGGGAAGTCCCTGGCCAGGGCTGATTAGAGATTTACTGGTAAGTGTTACCAGTATTTTCTCGACCCGTTATGAGCCTCAAATCGGCACGACTTATCGGTTATTGGGGTCTGACGATTACCACCACTAGACTTGATATGCGACATATCAGACGAGGAGACCGGACTGCACGGGTAGTGTTGCCGGTTAGCACGACGGGAGTTGTAGCAGGTTCTCTTGTTTTCTTCTGATCGCTCAATACCCGGGTGGCCGTTACGTTTAGCTGACCGCTTGCGGCTTGAGGGTGCTTGATATGATCATCACCCACTGCCGGCGTATTGACGAGTCTTAAAGTCCCACAAAGGAGTTACCTAGTCCGGGCGAAACGTTGTGGTGCGTGTATGCGATATGCGCATGGACCCGATTAAAATACATGTATAGGATACCGTATATTGATCGGGCGGCTTAATTTTGGTGGGGTCCTATGTGATATGGTCGGATTGATAAATCAAGTGTTGATTTATCATTTAACCATTAGTTTCTCACTTGAAATCCTTTCTTGAGTTTGATGGATGTATGCATGCATGTATGCCTTCTTTATAGATTTATGCACATATGGATGTACATACACACATACATACATACATACATCCTTCATGGTTGTACATACATGAAAATGGTGGCAATATAAGACTCACACCATGGTTTTTAATATATGGATTTTATTGCATTTGATTTAAAACACCCGTTAGGAAAATGGAAAATGGTTATCATTGATTTGTTTCTACACTCTTCTTTTGACCTAACCTTTCTCACCCACCTTTTAACCGTGGGTTGTTAGGTCCACGTTACCTCTCCCGGTACTTTCGGGGTTGCGGAAACGGTAAAACAAAAAAATTTCTAGACTTTGTAACATGGACCGTAAAAGCCGGATCTTTGCTAAACTAGAAACTAGCAAACTAAAGGTGGTGCTAACTACTATGCCGTAGAAATTATACCTCACGATACCGGTCCTTCGAGTCTTCACTCTACTGCGCCGTTTGTCCATCCATGCTCCGAGGGTTGATCCGGACTTTGGTCACCTCCGCGGCCTTCTTGAGTCAATGACGATCCACCCGAGAGATGTACACCGAGCTCCACCTCGAGCCAAGGTAACTAGGGCAACAAGATTGCTAGTCAAGAAGCCCTAGGATGTGTAGAGGAGATATATGGAAGTGTTTGTCTTTGTGAGATCTTTTTCTCTCAACACATGAGATCAAAAGATGAATCAAGAGGAGGAAGAAGGAGGAGCTAGCAACCATGGAGCATTTCTTTTCTTCTCATGAGAAAGAGCAAGAGAGAGAATGAGAAAAGAATTATGAACTAAAGAAAATGAACCATGGTTCAATAATCCCAAAACATCATCATTACTAATCCAATCAAGATAAAGTTGATGGCTACATTGAAATGACCATTATCATATTGAAAAAGAAAATGAAAATGAAAAGAAGAGTGTAGACCTCTCATGAAGGTCAACGGTCAACACCGGTCAACCGGTCAACAAAGTCAAGAGAGGTCATGGTGGTCAAATGGTCAATGCAATTAGCCATCATAAAATTATCACTAAAAGGATTAGTAAATGATGTCCGCGGCTCATAATGGTTTTGACCAAACGAATTGCCAAAACCCTAATAAGTCCGTCTCAAAATGGTTTTGACCGAATCAACTGTCAAAACCCTAATGAGCTTGCCACATAACGGTTTTGGCCGAACCAACTGCCGAAACCCTAATGAGGCACCTCCTCCTTCATCGCTCCGGAAAACTGTGCATACACACCTGCATCCGTATTCCTTAGAATGCGGATGCACAGAAGACAAAACAAATCCATCTGTGCAATACAAGGATCCGGCTTAAACCAAAGCCCACTAGTATTGCTTGCCCGAACACCACACGCACACAAGTGTACGCAGGTGATCGCAGCCCTGCCGTAAAACCATACGGCCTCTACACATTTCGCTCAGTGCAGGGAAACTCTATATGTGGGACTCTAAAGACTCGACACTACGCTGGCAGTGGGTTTAACCACAGACCGCAAGCGGTACTAGCTGTACGTAACGGTCCCCAGGTAGATGTCGATAAGAAGGCCGATGAGGTAAACCCATCCGAACTCCTACTGAGCCTGTATGTGACAATCTCCGTACAGTCCGGTCTGTTCGTCTGATACATCGCATGGCGGGCCTAGGGGGTGGCAAACGTCAGTCCCCTAATAGCGGTGCAAGTCGTGTCGGAGTGTAGCCCAGAACACCCTGAGACATCACTGGAAACCTACCAGTATATCTCGCTAGCCCTGGCCAGGGACTTTGTGTAATGGCTCTCCTAGACACAGCACGATGTCAACCCCCAATACCGGGAGAGACGAATCCTGTCTAACCGTCACTGCCTCCAAGTGCTTCGGGACTGCATCCAACTACTACCTGTTTGCATAACTCAATAGAGCCGTGGTAGGGTAGTAGTCAAAGAACAGTGGGAACACACTTGAGGCGAAGTGACAGTGTCAAGTCAGCGGACTAAGCTGTACTCATGTCACCTGGGAACTGTTAACTGACGATAGGTATAATACCAACCAACAGTCCCCGACGAGTCCTGTCCAGTGTACTCGTAACCTAACGAGCACCCGTATACTATCTCAAGTACGACGTACTGACGTCTGTGGGACAGACCGCCTCCCGTACTGGGATGAGAAGCGCATACGCTAGTCTACTCTGGAGTATCGATGCCCTATCTCGATAATCCCACGACTAGGGACAAGCATAAGGATGTGCTTGTGGATTACCCAGCCCCCATGAGTGTGATCGCCATCACAACGCCGGTAATCAAGCAAAGATCCTAAGGGCTCCACTAATGCGTATAGGTGATATAATAAAGAAATTCACATGTACACATTAAAGCAGAGACAAACCAAGTAGCATACTACTATATCGAGCAAGATTGTCTATACAACTGTGAATATCCCAAGCTTCCATCAAGTAATATACATATAGTATGATACAGTAATGGCCTATAGGGCATATACACTAACATGGGTAAACTTTCCTTTTGTGTTTTAACTCAAGTTCAATAAGTTATTCATTGTTTAACCATGGTTTGAGATGAGAACAAGAAAATATATATACATATATTTTCATTTTTCTTAAGAAGAGTTATTCTTTTCACTCTTGACAAAATATAGCCATCATCTTCTTCTTCCTCTCTCACTTGCTCTCTAGACTTTTGTAGTGAGCAAATTACATAAAAAGATTGGATTTTGAAGTGAGAATAAGAACCACAACATCATTCTACACAAGTTTAGCCCACTTGTTTAGAGTGTTATCTTTACTTCTTCTTTTGAAAAGTGAAGTTGCAAGCTTGGACTAGGAGCTTCGGGTGGATCGTCGTGGACACTAGGAGACCTCAAGTGAACCCTCCTCCAACCCTCAAGTGGCCAAGGAGTCTAGCGTAGATAGTTACAAAGGTTGTACTCTCAAAACCCTAGCATTTATTTCATGTGATGATGTGTAGTTTATGAAACCCTAATTTTTCTAGGAACGATCCTTTTTATGTTTACTTAGCACCCTAAAAATTCCATCTTTGGTACATGTGATGCTTCCAATCCCTTCATGAGGTGCTAGGCTAACCTTTCAGTATGTATGCCCTAGAGGCCAGTATTGTACAGATGATGTATATTATATTGGATGCTTGGACATATAGAGAGAGGACTTTCTTGCTCGATATGATAGTATGCTATATGCTTGCTCTTTATCTTAACATGTGTACTTGTCTCTTGATACTGTCTTATAGTTACATGTTGGTAAAGCCCTTAGGATGTGTACCTGACTACCTGGATGCAAATCATACTAGTGGGGACAGAGTAGTCCATAAGTACATCCTTTAATGTTCCTAGTCGTAGGTGTATCGAGACAGGGCATCGATATACCAGAGTAGACTAGCGTATACGCTTCTCGACCTATGAGATGGGCGATGGATGATCCCATATCCATTGGTGTTTGACATCTGAGATGGTATACGGGTGCTCAGTGGAGACTGGGTACACTGGGCGGACTCGTCGAGAACTCCCAGATGGTATTATACCTCACGTCAGATGGCAGTTCTCTGGTGACACTTGTGCAGGTTAGTCTGTAGACCCGAGATCGTCATAGAGTCTTGTGTGATTCCCACTATGCTTTTATTTCCACCTTACCACGTCCAAGAGGGCGTGCAAAAGGGTGGTTTTTGGGTACAGTCCCGAGTCACATTGAGGCAATGAGCGATAGGAGGGGTTTCATCTCTCCCGGTATTGGGGGTTGATGTTGCGCTGTGCTCGATTGGCCATAACAAGGAAGTCCCTGGCCAGGGCTGATTTAGAGATTTACTGGTAAGTGTTACCAGTAGTTTCTCGACCCGTTATGAGCCTCTCATCGGCACGACTTATCGGTTATTGGGGTCTGACGTTTACCACCCCTAGACTTGATATGCGACATATCAGACGAGGAGACCGGACTGTACGGGAAGTGTTACCGTTTGGCTTTTACAGGAGTTGGAGTGGGCTTGCTTGCTGATCTTCTGATCGCTCAATACCCGGGTAGCTATTACGTCCAGCTAGTACCGCTGACGGCTTGTGGGTGCTTGATGTGATCATCACCTACTGCCGGCGTATTGACGAGTCTTTAGAGTCCTACATAGAGGTTTTACTGGCTCAGGCAAAACGAAATAGAGCGCATATGTGATATGTGCGGGACCGAGAATAATGCGTGTATGTGATACCGTATTCTATTCTCGCGGCTTTTTGTATCGGTCGGTTATATGAGATATAGACGGGTTATCGAATCAAGTGTTGATTCGATAAGTCGATACATTGGAGGTTAGTCGGTTATATGTGTTATGACCGGATTATTAAGTCAAGTGTTGATTTAATAATTTATTATATAATTGTATATTGGATATACTAATTTACATTAACTAACATTTGTTCACTTAAGGGTTTTTCTCACATGTGCACAACTTTAATGTATATATGATATATATTAAAATGTGTTTTCTTTTTGTATCATGGTTGTTGATACATCATTCATGGGTGTATGAGACTTACACCATGCTATTTATTATGTTGGGTTTTAATATTTAAAGTAATTACAAAATTAGTGCAGGATTAGAAAAATGCATGAAGCTTGTGGAAGCTTGTGGATGCATTGACTAAGTCCACTATGTTTGTTTTTACTATGGATATTTGTTAACCCAACCATAAGGATTAGCCATGGTTATGTCTCTACATGAGTTAGTATATGATACTCACTCACCATGGTTAGCTTTCTCACTTGATCATTATTTTTCTCTCTTTATTTTCTTCATCTTCTTCCTTGAGCAAAAGAGCTCTCTAGAGTTTGATCCAAAGTGAGAAACATTGTGAGAAAATAAATTCTAAAGTGAACCCACTTCCTATTTCTCTATCCTCTACTAGACTAGAACTTTAGTTTAGGGTGTTTGCTTCACTAATTCTCTAGTTAGTGAAGTAGAAGCTTGAGTTGGCATCCTCTCGATGTAGATCATCTTCGGCCTCGAAGACTTCAAGCAAGGACGCTCCTTTAGCCTCGTGAACCCATGCAAGAGTCCGGGAGAACCACGATCGCAGCGAAGGGAATTCAACAAGGAGCTAAAGAAGTGAAGGAATGATCTACAAAGGTTGTATTTCGTATTCACTTAGTTGTAGATGCTATTTACTTGCATGTGAAACCCTAATTTTCTGCAAAGATCTTGTTTAGGGTTGTTAGGCACGGCTAAAATTTTAATCGGGCATGGTTGATGCTTTCTTAACCCTTGTTAGAGTGCCTAGTAACCCTACAGTGGTATCAGAGCCTAGCTAGAGCATTAGGCGCTGTGTATATGAAGTTAAAACTCCGAACGAACCCCGAAACGCCAAAATGAACCCCTCTCTGGACAAATTTTAAAAACTGTGATTTTTCTGAATTAAAAATGCCTAAAAAATCAGCAGGGAAATATAAGAATTGCAGTGAAAAACGAGAGGATGATCCGTACAAACCGCCGTGGAACCACGGCCGTACCGCTCTTGGGCCGCGGATCCACGGCAGTAAAGAGGAATTATGCACTCAGTTTTGCACAGTAATTTCTATTTTTGGCATTTATATTTTCTGGGTATTTTTAAAATGACTCAAGTGTTGAGTGTTCTGGTGTTTATTTTGTAATCGTTGATTCGATCGGAAAATTTAAATTCGTTATTGTTTTCCGGATAATTTAGAAAGTATTAAAATGTTCGAACGGATATCATTAACTCAATTTTTCCCGGCACGAAAAAACTTTCAAGTGTTGAATTTTTTCTTGAGTTTAAATCTTTCGAAAAAACGTGCATGTAACGCGATGGACCCTCTAGAAGACAACAAACCTTAACTCGATTATGTGACCGTCTTGAACTGCCTTTTGAACCTTAGGGTTTGGGGCAGTACGGCGTGCCACATGTGAGGCGTTGGCTTGACCCTTCTACGGCTGGACCGTTGGTGCTGAGACGTATTCTGGAATATTTGAACTCCGCTCAAGTGTTGAGCTATTTAGGAAATCCTGGGTATTTGTTTATTCGATCGAAAAGTTTAATACTGTCTATTTATCTGGAATGTGATACAATATGTGGAATTCAAATAGTTAGGCATGAAATGCGAAGTATGTGATATTTCGGATTTACGATGTCTAAAGAGGTTGTGAATTCCAAATGTTGTAGTTTTACACTTTATTTTATGCGACCGTAAGTGTAATATGTGTTATCGCCGGTTTCGTTGCTATATGTCAACGACAATTGGGATGCGCATATTTACTTACGTTGATGACATGTGATGTTATGTGTTGCTGGATATGTTATATTGGATCGTCGCGTTTCTGAATAGCCGGGGGTTTTATGTGAGATTAGGGTTTTTATTTTCATTCATGTAAAATTAAATGTATGTAATATTCTTTTATTGGGGCACTTCCGGGATGAGGTTGATGTCACCATTTGTATATTAATTACTTTTCCGCACTAGGATAGACCCAAGGAGGAGAGCATAAGTAACCGGGTTCTAGAGTCCAGTGGGAGACCAACTCGAGGAGTCGAGTCCGGGTCTCCTAACTCTAGAATTGGAAGGGTTGCTTGCCGCTCTCGTAGAGGTCTAGGGGTGTGGGTTTGGCTATTCATCGCGACCGTGGAATCCGTGTTTTATAGAGGCTCAAAATAAAACACGGACGTCCTAGTATATCCAATGTTTCATATGTTTTCTTCTGCTGCGATATCTGTGATGTGATCATTTGATATGTTGTGATAAATACTGTATATAGTATATATGATATATTATATAGACGTTACTTATGTTTTACACCCGCACTAGCCCTGCCCCACTCTGCCGTTAGTTACCTAACCTAACGGTGCACGAGGGGACATCGAGGCGAATGCGGATGGCATAAGTGTACGTCGTATTTATCTGTGATGTTTAGGTGATTTAAATGATGGGACTTCATTAATATGATTAATGAAAGAAAAGAAACCTAAAAGATGTTGTAGAATCAAATTTTTCAAAAAGGGTAGCTACAATTTTTGCTTTGCATAGCGATATATATGATATATCCCGCACCTTTTTCGATGAGGAAAGAGCCGAGATCCCTTCACCGGGAGTGACCTCTTTAACAAAACTGGCAGATGCTACAACACTCGGTTTGTTTTTTATTGCTTTTAGAGTTTTGCTTTGCATAGTGATATATATGATATGTCATGCACCTTATTCGATGAGGAAAGAGCCGAGATCCCTTCACCGGGAGTGACCTCTTTAGCAAAACTAATGAAAACCTCAAAATCACTCTATTTAAAATTCACTTGATTCTACAACGATATCAAGTTCATTACGCAATAGGTTTTCAGAAAAACCTGTCGTAGCCCTCCATCATTTCAGATAAGTCCTACTTAGTATTCGTGCTACGTTTGTTGACCTCCGTCAAAGCGTAGTGTGCGGTAGCTAACTAGTATTTATCTGCTTATGCATATGATGCAGATTGGATTAGGGTAGTCGTACGACCTTGTTAACCTCCGTCAAGGGTCGTGCGGGTGGGTTTGATTCAATCAAAAAATGACGGGTTGGACTTGACTTGCACCCTGTAGTTTGTTGACCTCCGTCAAGGTCATGGGATGCTTGGGGCAAAATATTATCGGGAATTTCAAGTGTTTAAATTTGCAATGAGATTGCATACCTTCTATGAGATAGTTGGATCCCGATACCCACTGCGAGTAATTGTTACTCCTGGGAGAGTTTTACACAGGACAATTAGCCGACCAAGTAGGTGTCTAGAAAGGTGCCAACGAGGTTACGCCTCTAGGAAAACGAGATTTACTTTAATTTGATCCGTGCGAAAGCACGGGGAACCTCCCTCAAAGTACCGACACTGGCCTGGCTGAAAGATTGGCGAAGTTGTAGGGTGTAATTAATCCCGGCTAGTCTTTCCTTTTAGGGTTTGAAGGAAGATTTGATAAAAACAGTGGGAGCCATCCTGATTAGATAAAATAATAACCAATCTGATCTTGCAAGAGCATACGCTAAAGTGTTTTCTTCTCTCTCTCTCCAGGTAGCGACCATATTATGCCTTAATAAAGATAATAATATGGATGTATTGACCGAACCCGCATGTTATACTGTATGGGGAACGTTGGTTCCGTTCTTTCTTATAAAAGTTATAAGACTGAACAGGATATAGGGGAATACCAGGATTCCCATTCCACTCGAATGAAGAAAGTACATGTTGATGCATTTTCTTCGGGTGTGTTCGTTACAGAGAACTGTTTCTCCATTTTCTCTACGTCCTGGGTATTAGATACCGGGTCAGGATCCCATATATGTAATCAGTTACATGGGCTTAGGAAAGGTAGAGAACTTGGAGAAGGTGATAAAGACATAAGGGTTGGAAATGGTGCAATTGTTGCAGCTAAAACCGTCGGGAATATCACCATGTATTGCCAACTGGTAATACATTGATTCTGAACGAATGCTATTACATGCCGAACCTGATATGCAACATTATATCGGTTTCTTTGTTGAGTAAAGAGGGATATAATTTTTTATTACAGGATAATGTTATGAACATTTTCCTTAACCAAAAGTTGGTTGGATCAGGCACATTGTGCAATGGCATTTATGTTCTAAATCAATCAACAGTTCTGAGCATAACAAACACACACAAGAGGAAGAGTTCAGAACTGAACGAATCCTTCTTGTGGCATTGTAGACTGGGTCACATCAATGCGACATGACTAGCTAAGTTGCATAAGGATGGATATTTGAAACCGTTCGAATTTTCATCTTATGACACTTGCCAGTCATGTCTCAAAGGCAAGATGACCAAAACTCCGTTTACGGGACACGGAGAAAGAGTTACCGAACTCTTGGGACTGATACATAGTGATGTATGCGGTCCCATGTCTACACATGCTAGGGATGGTTCTTCGTACTTCATTACATTCACTGACGATCTCTCTAGATTCGGATATGTGTTCCTGATGAAACACAAATCAGAAGCTTTTGAGAAATTTAGAGAATATAAACAAGAAGTCGAGAACCAAACCCGGAAAAGTATTAAAATCCTTCGATCTGATCGAGGAGGTGAATACTTGAGCAATGAATTCCTGGACTTCCTAAAAGAGAATGGGATTCTCTCTCGGCTAACTCCTCCATATACACCACAGAACAACGGTGTATCGGATCGGAGGAACCGCACCCTATTAGATATGGTGTGCTCTATGATGAGTATAGCTGAGTTACCTATTTTCCTTCTGAGGATATGCACTGGAGACAATAGCATACCTACTGAATAGGGTTCCTACCAAATCTATGCCTACCACCCCATATGAGATATGGGAGGGGAAGAGACCATATCTTAATTTTATTAAGATATGGGGTTGCCCGGCTTATGTCAAAAGACAAAAACCGGACAAACTCGAGGCAAGGTCTATTTTGTGTAAGTTTGTTGGATATCCCAAGCATTCGCGAGGGTATATCTTCTACCACAGTGAGGAACAAAGGGTGTTTGTTGCTCAACACGCCACCTTTTTAGAAAAGGAATTTCTTGCAAAAGAGATTAGTGGCTCTGAGGTAGAACTGGAAGAGGTTCCAGCTGTACAAACCACAACAAAAGATTTGGTGGAACCAGAGGATTCGGTAGTTCCCGATGAACCCCAACCACTCCGCAGATCTAGTAGGGTTCCTCACCCACCTGAGAGATACTACGGTTTTCTCATGGATGGTGGGAGCAAGGATTGCATCATGGTTGATGATGACCCAACTAGCTTCGAACAGGCCATCACGAGTGGGGACTCAGTGAAATGGCTGGATGCAATGCGGTCCGAGATGGAATCCATGTACACCAACAAAGTATGGACTTTGGAAAATGCTCCTGAAGGGGTAAAACCCATTGGGAGCAAGTGGATCTTCAAGAAAAAACTTGGTGTAGATGGGAAAGTGGAGACTTTCAAAGCTAGACTTGTTGCAAAGGGTTTTCGTCAAAGACCAGGTGTGGACTATGACGAAACCTTTTCTCCAGTGGCTATGCTTAAATCCATCCGGATCATGCTTGTCATTGCTTCATATCATGACTACGAAATCTGGCAAATGGATGTTAAAACCGCCTTTCTAAACGGTGATTTAGAAGAGTGTGTGTACATGACTCAGCCAGAGGGCTTCATAGATAGTGGGAGCAGCGGGAAGGTGTGCAAGCTGCTTAAATCCATTTATGGATTAAAGCAAGCATCGCGGAGTTGGAACGTCTACTTTGACGTCGTTATCAAAGTGTCTGATTTCGTCAAAAATGTAGATGAACCTTGTATCTACAAGAAGGTGGCAGAGAGTAAGGTTGTCTTCCTCGTATTGTACGTGGACGACATACTCTTGATAGGAAATGACATTCCTATGCTGCAATCGGTCAAGCTCTTCTTATCACAAAGATTCTCAATGAAAGATCTTGGTGATGCCTCCTGCATACTGGGAATTATGATCTATAGAGATAGATCTAAACGGATACTGGGATTGTCCCAATCCAGGTACATTGACACCATACTAAAGAGGTTTAGTATGGAAGAATCCAAGCGTGGGAACTTACCCACGATCTCTGGACTCACTCTCTCCAAAGAGATGTCTCCCAAGACTGATTTGGAGAAAGCTCACATGCAAAGGATACCCTATGCTTCGGCTGTAGGCTCTATCATGTACGCGATGCTATGTACCAGACCCGATGTAGCATACTCACTAAGTGAAGTGAGTATGTATCAAGTTGATCCTGGAGAGAGTCACTGGACAGCTGTTAAGTGCATTCTCAAGTACTTACGAAGGACTAAGGAGATGCTCTTGGTGTATGGTAACGGAGAACTCCAAGTGGAGTCCTTTGCCGATTCGAGCTTCCAGAGTGATAAGAACGACTCTAAGTCGCACTCGGGATTTGTCTTTACCCTTTACGGAGGGGCGGTTAGCTGGAAGAGATCCAAGCAGGAAACCGTGGCGGACTCGACGATGGAGGCTCAATATATCGCTGCCAACGATGCTGGCAAAGAGGCTGTCTGGATCAAGAAGTTCATTACTGAACTTGGAGTGGTTCCATCAATTGAGAATCCAATACCTTTGTATTGGGATAACAATGGAGCGGTGGCTTTGGCCAAGGAACCCTGGTCCCATCAGCAATCCTTGCATTCTGAGGCGGTATCACCTGATCAGGGAGATAGTTGATCGCCGGGAGATCGAGGTCAGGAGGGTTGACACGAAGAACAACACAGCGGATCCACTCACGAAGGCCATTCTCCAGATACAGTTTGAGAGACTCTTCGGGATACTTGGTATGCGATACTACAGCAGCTGGACCTAGTGCAAGTGGGATATTGTTAGTTGTATGTATGCCCTAGAGGCCAGTATTGTACAGATGATGTATATTATATTGGATGCTTGGACATATAGAGAGAGGAATTTCTTGCTCGATATGATAGTATGCTATCTGGTTGCTCTTTATCTTAACATGTGTACTTGTCTCTTGATACTGTCTTATAGTTACATGTTGGTAAAGCCCTTAGGATGTGTACTTGACTACCTGGACTATGATGCAGATCATACTAGTGGGGACAGAGTAGTCCATATGTACATCCTTTAATGTTCTTAGTCGTAGGTGTATCGAGACAGGGCATCGATATACTAGAGTAGACTAACGTATACGCTTCTCGACCCATGAGATGGGCGATGGATAATCCCATATCCATTGGTGTTTGACATCTGAGATGGTATACGGGTGCTCAGTGGAGACTGGGTACACTGGACGAACTCGCCGAGAACTCCCAGATGGTATTATACCTCACGTCAGATGGTAGTTCTCTGGTGACACTTGTGCAGGTTAGTCTGTAGACCCGAGATCGTCATAGAGTCTTGTGTGATTCCCACAGTGATTTGATTTCCACCTTACCATGACCAAGAGGGCGTGCAAAAGGGTGGTTTTTAGGTACAGTCCTGAGTCACATGGAGGCAATGAGCGATAGGAGGGGTTTCGTCTATCCCGGTATTGGGGGTTGATGTTGCGCTGTGCTCGATTGGCCATAACAGGGAAGTCCCTGGCCAGGGCTGATTTAGAGATTTACTGGTAAGTTTTACCAGTAGTTTCTCTACCCGTTATGACCCTCACATCGGCATGACTTATCAGTTATTGGGATCTTACGTTTACCACCCCTAGACTTGATATGCGACATATCAGACGAGGTGACCGGACTGTAAGCGAAGTGTTACCATTTGGCTTTTACAAGAGTTGGAGCGGGCTTGCTTGCTGATCTTTTGATCGCTCAATACCCGGGTAGCCGTTACGTCCAGCTAGTACCGCTGACGGCTTGTGGGTGCTTGATGTGATCATCACCTACTGCCGGCGTATTGACGAGTCTTTAGAGTCCTACATAGAGGTTTTACTAGCTCAGGCAAAACGAAATAGAGCGCATATGTGATATGTGCGGTACCGAGAATAATGCGTGTATGTGATACCGTATTCTATTCTCGCGGCTTTTTGTATCGGTCGGTTATATGAGATATAGCCGGGTTATCGAATCAAGTGTTGATTCGATAAGTCGATACATTGGATGTTAGTCGGTTATATGTGTTATGACCGGATTATTAAGTCAAGTGTTGATTTAATAATTTATTATATAATTGTATATTGGATATACTAATTTACATTAACTAACATTTGTTCACTTAAGGGTTTTTCTCACATGTGCACAACTTTAATGTATATATGATATATATTAAAATGTGTTTTCTTTTTGTATCATGGTTCTTGATACATCATTCATGGGTGTATGAGACTTACACCATGCTATTTATTATGTTGGGTTTTAATATTTAAAGTAATTACAAAATTAGTGCAGGATTAGAAAAATGCATGAAGCTTGTGGAAGCTTGTGGATGCATTGACTAAGTCCACTAAGTTTGTTTTTACTATGGATATTTGTTAACCCAACCATAAGGATTAGCCATGGTTATGTCTCTACATGAGTTAGTATATGATACTCACTCACCATGGTTAGCTTTCTCACTTGATCATTATTTTTCTTTCTTTATTTTCTTCATCTTCTTCCTTGAGCAAAAGAGCTCTCTAGGGTTTGATCCAAAGTGAGAAGCATTGTGAGAAAATAAATTCTAAAGTGAACCCACTTCCTATTTCTCTATCCTCTACTAGCCTAGAACTTTAGTTTAGGGTGTTTGCTTCACTAATTCTCTAGTTAGTGAAGTAGAAGCTTGAGTTGGCATCCTCTCGACGTAGATCATCTTTGGCCTCGAAGACTTCAAGCAAGGACGCTCCTTTAGCCTCGTGAAGCCATGCAAGAGTCCGGGAGAACCACGATCGCAGCGAAGGGACTTCAACAAGGAGCTAAAGAATTGAAGGACCGATCTACAAAGGTTGTATTTCGTATTCACTTAGTTGTAGATGCTATTTACTTGCATGTGAAACCCTAATTTTCTAGCAAAGATCTTGTTTAGGGTTGTTAGGCACGGCTAAAATTTTAATCGGGCATGGTTGATGCTTTCTTAATCCTTGTTAAAGTGCCTAGTAACCCTACATGAGTAAGACTCTCTATACTGAAAATCTTTAACTCAACTGGCCTGCGTCGGTACATCAATCTGACGAATCACCTTCGTCTCTCAACTCGGGGTAGACTAGTTATCATCTGTCGCATCTCTGCCTGGAAGCTCCGGCGATCTCAGCTCGTAAGTTCTGGAAGCGACATCCTATCAATCTCAGCAACAGCTGGGTCATCTGTCTGCACGATAGGCGACATCACAAACTCTGAGGTATGTTGTACATCAACAGTCCTCTCGCAACAGGAAGCCTCTATCGATGGCCCGATCATCCGGTGCAGTGCCAAACACTCGCCTCAGGTAGGAGGTCACAACACAAACGCTAACTCGAGACGTTCCCGTGTCACCAGAAAACACAATGGTCAGCCCTTGTACTAGACGAGCTCTCCCTGACCGCATCACTAGCCGCAGCTCAATCTGCGCTCAAACCATGGTGATAGGAACCTCAATCGAGTATCGAGGGAAGCAGATCAACGGCATGAAAGGAAACGATAGATCCAGAATGGATACATGATCATAAGAAAGAACAGAATCAATGAGAGTATGATCATGGAAACGAACAGAATCAAGGATCTCAAATGGATGTATAATCATGGGTACGAAGAGAATCACAGATCTCAAAATATGTACATCTTAAGGTTTCATAAGTGGAGTATCGTGTCGTAAATATGTCGTGAAACATACATACGGTACGTCACTCTACTCAAGTTACCTACTCCATCAATCATGGTCAACCTACAAAACGAAAGTTCGGGTCTAATACCCCCATGTTCAAGTCTAAGTTCCGTAAGGTCAAGCCTAGGTTCCGAAATACATACCCGCCCTAGACTCCGCATAGTCAAACATAGACTCGAACCAAGGTTAAACCTAGCACTCTCATACCAACTTTGTCACGACCCAAAATAGTAGCTCGTGACCAACACTTGAATCTCGCAACGTCTAAAGGCGTAACGGAATTCAAATAAGCTGAAACCCAGAATCTAAACCTTTTTAAGAAAATAAAAGAGGTGAAGTTTTGAAATAAAGGTATAATGAAATCAAGTTTTGTTAAAAGCATGGAAAAGGGACATGAATAATACAAGTGAAATTTACTAATTTGAAAACATGTTTCGTCTTTTAAAAATTTGGGTAGAACCTCTTTTGTATTTTTTGATCCAAAACCACATATACAAGATAATATAAAGGCATCCCTAAGCGGGAGCTAGCTCTTCGCCAACCGGCGGATCACAACCACGCAAGACATTATATATAAGAATACGACACCCAACGGCGAAGATCACCACAAAAGATAAAAGAAAAAGCAAGACATAAATCCCCAAAAGCGAACATAAAACCCATCGCTCAAGTCTCGCAACTACAAATCTCACTAAGTCTCATTACTTATACAATTACTAGTTTTGACTGATGGAGTCGACTAGATACAATATGAAATATAAATACAAGAGTGGGTACGATACAAATGTCCCACCTACCAATGCAACTGTGTGCCAGCGAAGCCGCTACTGATCCATGCGGTCAACCTGGAAGAACTGTGGCACAACGGGGGTGAGTTGCCAACTCGTGAGTAGAAAAACATTTACAAGTAGAAATCGAATAAACAACGAATCCTAGGTCAACTATATCATAAAGGTAATACTATGATATCTAGGATGACCGGGTCATCATATGTGCCAACAATGTAATCAACACCTATGTGTATGCGGATATCATCCAACCATATGATCAATGTATGTATGCATGTGGATATCGTCCACCATATAATCAATGTATGTGTGCATGTGGATCTCGTCCACGTATCAACCAATGACACAGCAATATCATGCATGTAAATATCATAAAAGCATATCCATGAAAATATGTGGATATAAATCAACGTGTGTCCCTCGCGACACATCAAAATTATGGAACTGGAGTGTCCAACCTCGACACTCGAAAACATCATGAAACCCATGTCCAGCATCGACATGTAAATCCTCATATATCTCGGGCTCCTTCTGCGGGATCGGGCCGCGGGCTCCGGCAGACGTGTCGGCCCATATCCATCTCTCGACTCCGGTCGGTATCCTCCGGATAACCGCCAGGTCCAAACAATCACCGATAGGTACTCGCCACCCTGCTAGGCTCATCGTCTACTCCACGAAAAACATTCTCACCCCGGGGAACCATACCGGGTCCACCATGAACCCGCAAACGGAATCATCCGCCTCCTCGAATCGGGTTTCACATGACACACGTCTCAGAACCGAGAAAACGCATGGTGGACGCTCTGAAATATCATATCAAGAGAAACCGGGTTTTTAAAACAAAACATACTTTCTGTTGAAATTGCCACGGTTCTCAAATCCAGAAATCTCATGAAAACGGCATATCTCAATGTGTAAAATCATAAAGCATGATGTATGCGACATATGATAGGAATGTAAGCATATCCGTGTATCATGCAACATGGAACAGTACTATGCACATATCAGGGGAAAACCGCTCTTTTAAATAAATCCAGTTTTTAAATATATCCTGCGGCTCCCAAATCTCCAAAATCAAAGGCAACATCGTATAAAGGTGCATATATGCGTGTACGCAAGTATGGATGTACAATATGTATGTACACAATGTATGGGTGTAAAATATGTATGTACGCAAGTATGAGTGTTCAATATGTATGTACGCAAGTATGAATGTACAATATGTATGTACGCAATGTATGGGTGTACAATATGTGTGTACGCAATGTATGGGTGTACAATATGTATGTACGCAAGTATGAGTGTACAATATGTATGTACGCAAGTATGGATGTACAATATGTATGTACGCAATGTATGGATGTACAATATGTATGTACGCAATGTATGTGTGTACAATATGTATGTACGCAAGTATGAGTGTACAATATGTATGTACGCAAGTATGGATGTACAATATGTATGTACGCAATGTATGGGTGTACAATATGTATGTATGCAAGTATGAGTGTACAATATATATGTACGCAAGTATGAGTGTACAATATGTATGTACGCAAGTATGAGTGTACAATATGTACGTGCGCCAATATGGATGTACAAGTGGGTATATACGCAAGTAATTTATGCGAAGAGTCATATCATGATGCAGCAATCCTACTGTGTAGTGACATGGCAATTATCGATGATGAAGTGTGTGAGGCGGCAAATCTGTGTTACTTATATATATGCCCTAGAGGCCATTGTTGTACATATGATGTATATTATAGTGGATGCCTGGATATATATAGAG
Source organism: Agapanthus africanus (assembly GCA_030015575.1). Taxonomy (NCBI): domain Eukaryota; kingdom Viridiplantae; phylum Streptophyta; class Magnoliopsida; order Asparagales; family Amaryllidaceae; genus Agapanthus; species Agapanthus africanus. The sequence continues at coordinate 222,740,248 of JASDDO010000012.1, forward strand.
AGGACTTTCTTGCTCGACATGATAGTATGCTATTTGGTTTCACTTTGTCTTAACATGTTGACTTGTATTAGTTTGTTGTCTTGCTCTCACATGTTGATAAAGCCCTTAGGATATGTACTCGACTACTGGGACTATGATGAGATCATACTAGTGGGGCCACGGTAGTCTATGAGTACATCCTATAATTGTTCCTAGTCGAGGGTGTATCGTGACAGGGCATCGATACACCAGAGTAGACTAGCGTATACGCATCTTGACCCATATGATGGGCGATGGATGATCCCATATTCATCGGTGTTTGACATCAAAGATGATGTATGGGTGCTCAGTGGAGACTGGGTATACTGAACGGACTCGCCGAGAACTCCTAGATGGTAATATACCTATCGTCAGATAGCAGTTCTCCGGTGACACTGGAACAGGTTAGTCTGTAGACCCGAGATCGTCATAGAGTCTTGTGTGATTCCCACTGTGCTTTGATTTCCACCTTACCACGTACAAGAGGACGTGCAAAACGGTGGCTTTTGGGTACAGTCCCGAATCACATGGAGGCAATGTGCGATAGGAGGGGTTTCGTCTCTCCCGGTATAGGGAGTTGATGTTGTGTTGTGTTCGATTGGCTATAACTGGAAGTCCCTGGCCAGGGCTGATATAGAGTGCTACTGGTAAGTATTATCAGTAGTTTCTCGACCTGTTATGAGCCACACATCGACACGACTTATCGGTTACTGGGGTCTGACGTTTATTACCCCTAGACTGGATATGCGACATATCAGACGAAGAGACCGGACTGTACGGTAGTGTTACTGATTGGATTCACAGGAGAATATACAGGCTTGCTTGTTGATCTTATGATCACTCAATACCTGGGTGGCTGTTACGTTTAGCTGACCGCTTGCAGCTTGTGGGTGTTTGATATGATTATCACCTGCTGCCGGCGTATTGACGATTCTTTAGAGTCCTACACAGAGGTTTCTTGAGTCGGGCAAAACGGAGTAGGAGCACATATGTGATATGTGCGGGATCGAGAATATTACGATATGAGATACCGTATTCTATTCTCGCGATATTAGATATCGGCCGGGTATATGTGATATAGCCGGGTCATCGGATCAAGTGTTGATTCGATGAACTGATACAGATTATATTAGTCGGTTATTTGAGAAATAGCCGGATTGTCGGATCAAGTGTTGATTCGATAATTTAATGTATAATTATATATGTGATATATTACATTACATTATCAAATATAAGCTCACTTTATTAATTCATTTTCTCACCGGATAATACATTGATATATATGCGATATATGTTAATTATATTATTTTCTTTCGTTACAAAAATATATTATATGTGTGATATATAATATTGTAACAAGTTATGATTACAAATGCAACATAATTTGTGGAGATTAAACATAGTTAGGGTTTAATTTGGGTTAGCTTTTTCATGAAGCTTCTAGAAGCTTTATTTTTGTTTTAAGCATAGATATTTTTGTGTAGATATTTTCTTAACCCAACCCAAACCTTTACCCTAGTTCATTCTCTACAAGGGTTAAGTCTTCATGATTAACCAATGGTTGCAATTGTAACAACACAACAATTTCATTATTCATCACAAATAGATTTCTTCTTCCTCCTCCTCTTGAAAAAGCTTTCTAGCTTTTTGTAAAGTGATGAATTAAAGTGAGAAAATGAAAACAAAAGAGAGATAAATTCATACTTCATCATACTCATCTATTCTAGCCACTTAGATTAGGGTGTTCACTTCATTAATACTTGATTAGAGAAGTGAGAGCTTGAGTTAAAGATTCTTCAAGGTAGATCATCTTCGAAAAGGAAGACTTCAAGCAAGCATGGATCATTCGACTTGTGGAGCCTCTCTAGAGTCCGGATGTTCATGGATCGCGGCGAAGGGACTACTACTCGGAGCTTATGAAGCGAAGGAGCGGACTACAAAGGTTGTAATCCCTTTCCTTTAGATGTAAAGTTGTTTTCATGCTTTGTTAACCCTAAAACTCTAGCAAAGATCCTCGCTATAGGTTGTTCGGCACTTGAAAAAATTTAGATTTGGCATGGTTTGTTGGAGATAGTGCCCTCAGATTCAATTATTCGATCACAGGCACGTGATTACAATGATTGATGGAGGACCTATCCCGATAGGACGGTCTTACTCAAGATGATAGTATGCTATCTGGTTTACCTTTATCATCGTGTACTGCTTTAGGTGACCTGACAGGTCACTATTGCACGTTGATAGAGCCCCTAGGATTCTTGCTTGACCACCAGCAGTATGAGGGCGATCATATACGTGGGAGCTGGTAGTCTATAAGCACATCCTTAAATGGTCCCTAGTCGTGGGAGTTTCGAGATAGGATATCGATACTCCAGAGTAGACTAGTGTGTACATTCGAGACCCCGACAAGGGGCGTTGGCCGGTCTCACAAGCCACTGGTGTCAGTTCGTTCACCTAAGATGTATACAGGTGCTCATTGGGTTATGAGTACACCGGACAGGACTCGCCGGGAACATGCTAGTTGGTCATATACCAGACGTCAGATGGCAGTTCCCTGGTGACATGTGTACAGGTTAGTTCATCGACCTGGGGATCGTCATTTGTCTCGTGTGAGTTCCCACTATACTTTGATTACTACCCTACCACGGCTCAAAGGAGTCGTGCAAACAGGTTTTAGTTGGGTACAGTCCCGAGCCACATGGAGGCAGTGAGCGCATCTTCAGGGGTTCGTCTCTCCCGGTATTGGGGGTGAGGTCGCGCTGTGTCTAGGAGAGCCATTACACGAAGCCCTCGGCCGCGGCAAAGAGATTTACTGGTAGGTATTCCAGTAGTATCTCAGGGTGTTCTGGTCTACACTCCGAAACGACTTGTACCGCTTTTGGGGGTCTGACTTTTACCAACCCCCTAGGCCCGCCATGCGATGCTCATAGAGGAACGGACCGGACTGTACGGATATTGTCACTGACAGGCTCAGTAGGGTTGTCAGGCTGAGTTCGCTCACAGACGTCCCTTTTAGTCAATACCTGGTAGCCCGTTACGTATTGGCTTATACCTCTGACGTGCTAGTGGTTAAATCCACAACCATGGTGTTGACGAGTCTTTAGAGTCCCCCACATTCAGTTACTCAGCTTTCGGGCGAAAAGTTGTAGAGGCCGTATGGAGATATGGCAGGGTCCGATCAGATACGTGCGGTATTGCACGGATCAGGATCGGACAATTTGTACTATAGGCCGTATAGATATATGGCAGGGTTCGATCAGATACGTGCGGTATTGCACGGATCAGGATCGAACGGTTAATACTAGCCGGCTTTGGTTTAAGCCGGATCCTAGTATAGTACAGTGTAGATTTTGTCTCATTGCATTTGTATTTCGGTCGGAATACAAATGCGGGTGTGTATGCACAGTATCGGGGTTTTCCTGTAATTTATTACGGGACCAGTTTTCTGGAGTTGCCAGTTTGCTTTCCGTTTCGGCCGATTTCCTTTGTTTCGTTCATTGGCCGAAGATTGGTGGAGGAGGGCTTATTTGCATTGTTGCAAATAAGTTTTTTTTGTGGAGGGGGTCTTTGCATATTCTTGTGTCATGATAATTCTTCCACCCTTGACTTCTTGACTTCATGATGGTTCATCATGGCATGACTTTCATTTGATATGGTTGTTGATGATGGCATGACTTTTGGAGGTGATGATTGTTGTTTGAGTGTTGGACTTTCCTAGCTATCATTTCTTTTTGCATGATAGCCTTCTCTCTCTCTCCCTTGGATTATTGGATGGCTCTCTCATTCTTGGCTACACTCTCCACTCTCTCATTCTCTCCACCACCATTGTCTTGGCCGGCCTCATAGAGGAGAGGGGCTGTCCAAAATATTTGGAGTGGGTATTTGGTTCATTTCCTGCTCCCAAAATATCCCCAAGTTCCTCCACATAATTCTTGTATCATCCCTCCACCAAAATGGCACCTCCATAAACCCCAAATTAGACACAAGCCTCTACACTATATTCTACAGCAAATCTTGGGCACGTCGACTAGCCAGCTTCGTGCCCGAGTTGCCTCGGTATTGAGGTGGGAGCCTGTAAAAGATGCAGACGATGTGGTGCCCTTCCGGCAAGGAGGCGAAGACCGGAGTTTCCGCAGGAGATCGGGACGATGACGAGAAGACCGGAGGACTCGGATCAGTCGGTATATCTCTATTCCCTATCTTGTAGTTAGCTAGGACTAGTTAATGGTTCGATCCGGGTATTAGTGCGCGGTGGTGCCGGTTTGCTAAGTTCGCAAAATTAAAGTTTATCACCGCTTCCGCATTTTGGCCTCGGGATGGAGGCCGGGGCGCCGTCGTGCACTTACAGTGGTATCAGAGCCTCGCCATTAACTTAGTCTAGCTTTGTTTAAAGTGTTTACATCTCCGATCGACCAAAATTCCAAAATCCGCAATTTTGTTCATATCAGTTTTCTAATGAAATTTTTTGGTGTCCAAAAATTTTTCAGGTTACAGAAAAGTGATCTACTAGAAAATATAAGAGTTCTGTAAAAATTCGATGCGCTGACTCCACTGTAGGAGCGCGGAACCGCGGCTAAACACCCCTTTGGGCCGCGGTTCCGCCGCACTATTTTGGGTTCCCTGCACCAAATTTCTACAGTATCTTTCTGGGGTGAAAATTGGGTTTTTGGAATAATAACATTGGGCCCAGAATTTCTTGATCTGCTACAGTAATGCTTGGGGGCCCACTTGTTGAAATTTGATCGATCGGACATTTTAAACACATTATTTCACAGTATTTACATTATATCTGCGACCGTGAATGTCACTTGATCGGTAAATCCTGTCTAACTGCTATAGCCCGGTTAGACGGATTTGCGAACGTGACTTTCACGTTGATGTTCTGTTTTTGCTGTGATGTTGCGGATTGGTCGTGGGGGATAGCCTGGATGCAATGCTAGTACAGTTGTGGTTGTATTATGTACATTTGATATTGCGGGGCGAGCGTCCGACATGTGGACTGCCGTCACTGCCTGTTTGTATTATTATTTTGGGGCACGGCCAGGTTGCGGTCGATGCACCCGTTGTATGTATATTTTACTTTCTGTACTAGGATTACCCCGCGGAGGGGTGCACGGATAGCCGGGTTCCAGAGGGCAATAAGCCCGCATCTCATGGCATTGAGACGGAGGGGGCTTTACTCTAGAATTGGCGGGCTGTTCGTCGCACTCGTAGGGGGTACAGGTTGACCCAGGAGGGGTGCCCAAGTTACCGGATTCCGTGAAGTGCTGGGTGGTCCATTCACGGTACTGAAGGGGCTGCCTCGGTTCAGGTTTTGGCGGGTGACTTGCCGCACCCGTAAGGGTCTAGGATTTCATTGCACAGGCTATCCACACGACCACGGGAACGTCGGGTTTCAGTAGTGGCTCTGTGAAACCCGGGGATCCCAGATATCTGTATTGTTCTGTGATGCTGTACATTTCTGTGATGTTGCATTTCTTATCACGCCTTGAGCGAAATATAATATATTGGTATATATATTAGTAGATGTTGTATATGTTTTGCATCTGCGCTAGTCCAGTCCCCGCTCTGTTGTTAGTTAGCTAACCTAACGGGTAATGACGGGACCCAGTGGCGAATGCGGATGGCATATACGTACATCAGTATATTTTCGTTCTTTGTGGTGTGATCAATTGATGGGACTGCGTTGATTCGGATCGATGCAAGTTAAAAACAAACCTAATCTGATGTTGTTGGAACACTTTTCAAAAGGCTGTTATTGCAAGGACGTTCACTTTTGTTTTGCATCGTGGTATTCAGTTGGAATATCCTGCTCCTCAGTCGACAAGGCAAGGGCCGAGATCCCTTCACCGGGAGTGACCCCTTGGACAGAATTTTGCGTCAGGGCATTAACTTCACTATAACTGATTACTTTTGCTTTGCACCGTGGTATTCAGTAGGAATATCCTGCACCTCATTCTACGGGGAAAGAGCCGAGATCCCTTCACCGGGAGTGACCTCTTTAGCAATGGTTTTCGTCACTATATTTTAAAAGCTATCCGTTCCTTCAACGATATCAAGTTCTTTACGTTAAAGGTTTTCGCCAGAAACCATTCGTAGCCCTCCGTCGTTTCATATGAGTGTTCAATAGTATTCAAGCTGTGTATGTTGGCCAAAGTCAAGGCACAGTGATTGGTAGCTATTGGGGCATTCATATGCAGCATAGATAGATGCGTTGGTTTGGGACAGTCGTACTGCCATTTTGGCCAAAGTCAAGGGTAGGTACGGGTGGATTCAAAACAACCTGGAGAATGACGGGTAGAACTTGACATGTGACTTATGATATGTTGGCCAAAGTCAAGGTCATAAGAGCATGGGACAGAAATCACATAGGGAGTTTCTAAAGAAACTGAAACTTGCCAGATATGCGCATACCTTCTGGAGTGTGACACCGTGAGCGGATTCCGTCACGTTATCATGCGATGATAGTTGGATCCCGATTCCCACTGATGAGTTGGTATACTCCTCGGGTGATCCCGACTAATTCTTCTTTAAGGTTTGGAGGAGAATTTGACGGTACAGTGGGAGGTTTCCAGATTAGATAAATTGGTAACCATTCTGATCTAGGATAGAGTGCACGCTGAGTGTTTCTTTTCTCTCTCTCTTTGGCAGCGACCATTAACCCGACCCTAAGACAATGACTCAGTGACCAAGTTGACCGAACCTTCTTAACACTGGCTTATGTATTGTCAGAGTTGCAAACCTCATTGCCACTCCTACTTTTACCCTTTTCTCCAGGACACCCCGTATTACTACGAACGTTCACTTCCATTGGACAAAACCATCGTATGGTTAGATACGAACTCGAAGGAATTTATTCGAGGATGGTTTCCGGTTCTGGAGAAAAGGGATAGGACTATTCAGTTGTCTTTTCCTTTTACCTTCTCTCAGGTTGCGAGTACTCCTTGGTTTAGGAGTAGTACACCTATTACGCAAATTGGATAGTCTTCTTCCAAACCTTAGGCTGGTGCCGACCGGTAGGGAATGAAGAAAACCAATTAGCCTAACGATGGTGTACAGAAGGTATTGAGTTAAGACAAAGCAAGGGATTAGTAAGAGGGCAAAGTAAATTGCGACTGCTATTCACGACCAAACCAAGTATTCCTTCGCCAATCCTAAATCACCTTTGTATTTCTCCAGGACACTCCGTATCACTACGAAGATCCACAGTTCATTGGATACTCCATCGTATGGTTATATACGAACTCGAAAGGAACTTGTTCCAGTTCGGGGATGGATTCTGGTTCAGGAGAAATAGGAATAAGATTTATTCAGGTGTCTTTTATCTTCACCTTCTCTCACATTGCGAGTGTTCCTAGGATTAGGACAGTACACCCATTATGCTTATTGGATAGTCTTCTTCCAAACCATAGGCTGGTGCCGAACGGTAGGGAAGGAAGAAAACCATTTGGCCTAAAGGGGTGTGCAGAAGGTAATGACTAAAGACATATGAAGGGATTTGGAGAGGTGGCAAAGAATTATACGGTTACAGTCGTGAATCTGGAAGAGGCATTACTAGGAATACCGGGATACCCCAGCGAAACATTTCAATGTTTCAGTTTCACTGTGTACTGTTAAACGAAAACTGATTTCCCAGTTTGACACTTGCTCCAGGGTATGTATTTACCAAGTATGATTCTCACATCTGTATAGTTTTACAGATGATGAGTGGGAGTAAGTTATTGGGAATTAGGTGATCATCCTCATTATATCGGGATTCGTTGTAATCGGTGATATTTGAGGAAATCACCTGGGCTGTTTGCCGGTCGGCAAATATTTGGTTTTGAATATCCGCTGTTGTGCACCAATTTCAAATTGATAATCTGTACGTCTATTTTCATAGAGTGAGATATACCATTCTGAAATTATGTCTACGACATTTACCTATATCAGTGGATGGTTAGGTAAGGAGCATTAAACAGCGGTGTAATTCTTCTTAACCATAAGTACAGTTTTCAACCTACGACACACAGTGAATGAGTTATCAGACTCAAGGGACTTATACAGAGTATTGTATGTTGTCCAGGGTCCATCAGGACAGAGGGGTTGGTCCTCGTACTATATTCGGTTTACTTATGACTTCTCTAGTTTTTAGACAGGTGTTTCTTGGAAACACAGGGTCCGAATTTTGAGAAGTTATAGGTATTTGAATAAAGTAGAGAACCAGGTATTACAAGTATCGGGATTCTTCAAAGTGATCGAAGATGTAGATACTTGAGTATGGTATTCAGTTGATAGTAATGATTAAGAGAACTTGTTTCTCTTTCAGGTTACTCATAATTGGAAGCATTCCTAAGTTGAGTAACGCTGATCGGCCTCCTTCCATTTAGTTGACATGCACTGGAGACAGCTGCATGATTTGAATCTGGTTCAATTAAATCAGTGCCTCTGGTTCTATATTGGATATAGAACAGTTCATATCTTAACGTTGTTAAGGTACGGGGAGTTGTCCGGCTTATGATTAAAACCAGACACTGGACAACTCAAGGCACGTTTCTGTAATGGCTGTTTGTGGGTTGACTCAGGCTATGACGAGGGTTGTACCATCTGGAAGATCAATAGCGATATTGTTCTAGACTCGCCACAGTTTTATTAAAAATGGATTTTTTCAGAAAACAGTAGTGGGAGTATAGTAGAACTAGAAGTGATTCCAGAACCACAAACGATTACTGAAGATTTGATAGGAACCTAAAGATTCGATCTGGCTTGACATTCCATTGGCCACTCCGCGGATTTGGTGGGTAACCTCAGGCACCCGAGAGGTACTCCGGTAGCTTCAAGGACGGTGACAGGGAGGTTCTTGTTTACCCACACTTGCCATTGCTGCTGTTCCAGGCTGCGAGACCCGGCAGGAGGATGAGTATAGCGTCGTTCTGAACTGGCTTCAGAAGTGTACGTGTATATGACTCTGCCAGAGGGTTGTCGTAGTCAGTGGGAGCAGTGGAAGCATTGGTGGACAGGTAGCTTATGTCTATTTATAGACTAAAGCAGATATAGCGGAGATAGATCATCAATTTCTGATGTGACAGTCATAGGTTTGACTTCATCAGAATAGGGGATGGATCTGTTGAGAAGGTAGTAGGGTGTGATGTCATGGTATTTGGATAACATACACAGAGTAGGAAGTGATATTCCTACACTACAATCGGTTATACTTTGGTCGTCACACAGTGGTTTCTCCACACAGGACTTGGATATTATATCTGACATACTGGTTACTAGATCTATGGTTTTAGATCTAGATTTGGGTGGTTTCCCAATTAAGGGTACTTAGACAGCATTCTAAGAGTATTTAGAATGGACGACTCCTGGCACGGTGGTGTGCCTGCAGGTGACGGAGTCACCCTCTCTAAAGGTGTCTTACAGACTAAAGTAGAGAGAGATGTGCATGATTGACAGATCACTTGCTTAGGCAATTGAGTCAATCATGAGATGTCAAGTACCACACCAGATGTTGTTCTTGCACTAGATGCAATAAGTTGACATTGATCCAATCCTGGAGAAACAGTCGGAAGCAGTTTTAGAACATAAGTGGATGTTCTAGGGATATGATAACGACAGCCTCATTCGGGAGACAGTTATCATTCCAGGCTTCCAAGGTGACATGGACGACAAGGAGGTTGTCAGAGTTATAGTTTTCCCTCTGACGAGGGGCAGTATTTTGGATAGGTGATCCAAGGCAATACTGAGGGTGGCATGGCGCAGGATACTGATTAAGTTCAGTAGACGATACAGTCTAAGAAGTTTGGATTTGGAGTTCATTTGTGAGCTAGGTCCCATCAGACATCCAGACACATTCTAAGACAGATATTACTCATTTCGGGAGATGGATTTCTCCGCGAACTTGAGATATAGAGAGACATAGAAAGAGACATCAAAGTGGATCCACTCACTAAGGCTATTCCTCGAACGCAATAGTTTCGCAAGCGAGCTTTGTGAGACTGACTAGTAGAGGAGTTGGGTGTTCGGTATCACACGTGCTGTGAGTATGCGACATCGCAATAATTAGCCTTGAGTGCAAGTGGGAGATTGTTGGAGATAGTGCCCTCAGATTCAATTATTCGATCACAGGCACGTGATTACACTGATTGATGGAGGACCTGTCCCGATAGGACAGTCTTACTCAAGATGATAGTATGCTATCTGGTTTACCTTTATCATCGTGTACTGCTTTAGGTGACCTGACAGGTCACTATTGCACGTTGATAGAGCCCCTAGGATCCTTGCTTGACCACCAGCAGTATGAGGGCGATCATATACGTGGGAGCTGGTAGTCTATAAGCACATCCTTAAATGGTCCCTAGTCGTGGGAGTTTCGAGATAGGGCATCGATACTCCAGAGTAGACTAGTGTGTACATTCGAGACCCCGACGAGGGGCGGTGGCCGGTCTCACAAGCCACTGGTGTCAGTTCGTTCACCTAAGATGTATACAGGTGCTCATTGGGTTATGAGTACACCGGACAGGACTCGCCGGGAACATGCTAGTTGGTCATATACCAGACGTCAGATGGCAGTTCCCTGGTGACATGTGTACAGGTTAGTTCATCGACCTGGGGATCGTCATTTGTCTCGTGTGAGTTCCCACGATACTTTGATTACTACCCTACCACGGCTCAAAGGAGTCGTGCAAACAAGTTTTAGTTGGGTACAGTCCCGAGCCACATGGAGGCAGTGAGCGCATCTTCAGGGGTTCGTCTCTCCCGGTATTAGGGGTGAGGTCACGCTGTGTCTAGGAGAGCCATTACACGAAGCCCTCGGCCGAGGCAAGGAGATTTAATGGTAGGTATTCCAGTAGTATCTCAGGGTGTTCTGGGCTACACTCCGACACGACTTGTACCGCTTTTGGGGGTCTGCATTTTACCAACCCCCTAGGCCCGCCATGCGATGCTAATAGAGGAACGGACCGGACTGTACGGATATTGTCACTGACAGGCTCAGTAGGGTTGTCAGGCTGAGTTCGCTCACAGATGTCCCTTTTAGTCAATACCTGGTAGCCCGTTACGTATTGGCTTATACCTCTGACGTTCTAGTGGTTAAATCCACAACCATGGTGTTGACGAGTCTTTAGAGTCCCCCACATTCAGTTACTCAGCTTTCGGGCGAAAAGTTGTAGAGGTCGTATGGAGATATGGCAGGGTCCGATCAGATACGTGCGGTATTGCACGGATCAGGATCGGACAATTTGTACTATAGGCCGTATGGATATATGGCAGGGTTCGATCAGATACGTGCTGTATTGCACGGATCAGGATCGAACGGTTAATACTAGCCGGCTTTGGTTTAAGCCGGATCCTAGTATAGTACAGTGTAGATTTTGTCTCATTGCATTTGAATTTCGGTCGGAATACAAATGCGGGTGTGTATGCACAGTATCGGGGTTTTCCTGTAATTTATTACGGGACCAGTTTTCTGGAGTTGCCAGTTTGCTTTCCGTTTCGGCCGATTTCCTTTGTTTCGTTCATTGGCCGAAGATTGGTGGAGGAGGGCTTATTTGCATTGTTGCAAATAAGTTTTTGTGGAGGGGGTCTTTGCATATTCTTGTGTCATGATAATTCTTCCACCCTTGACTTCTTGACTTCATGATGATTCATCATGGCATGACTTTCATTTGATATGGTTGTTGATGATGGCATGACTTTTGGAGGTGATGATTATTGTTTGAGTGTTGGACTTTCCTAGCTATCATTTCTTTTTGCATGATAGCCTTCTCTCTCTCTCCCTTGGATTATTGGATGGCTCTCTCATTCTTGGCTACACTCTCCACACTCTCATTCTCTCCACCACCATTGTCTTGGCCGGCCTCATAGAGGAGAGGGGCTGTCCAAAATATTTGGAGTGGGTATTTGGTTCATTTCATGCTCCCAAAATATCCCCAAGTTCCTCCACATAATTCTTGTATCATCCCTCCACCAAAATGGAACCTCCATAAACCCCAAATGAGACACAAGCCTCTACACTATATTCTACAGCAAATCTTGGGCACGTCGACTAGCCAGCTTCGTGCCCGAGTTGCCTCGGTATTGAGGTGGGAGCCCGTAAAAGATGCAGACGATGTGGTGCCCTTCCGGCAAGGAGGCAAAGACCGGAGTTTCCGCAGGAGATCGGGACGATGACGAGAAGACCGGAGGACTCGGATCAGTCGGTATATCTCTATTCCCTATCTTGTAGTTAGCTAGGACTAGTTAATGGTTCGATCCGGGTATTAGTGCGCGGTGGTGCCGGTTTGCTAAGTTCGCAAAATTAAATTTTATCACCGCTACCGCATTTTGGCCTCGGGATGGAGGCCGGGGCGCCGCCGTGCACTTACATGGTTGATCCCTCATAAGCCTTGTGATAGTGCGTAGTAACCCTACAATCTATGTAAGTGTAACATACGCATCATCGATAATGGTATAGGTGTACTAGCACAGGTATAAGTAATGCAATGCGAATAACATGAATGCAGCATATGGTAAATCATATGCAAATGCTGACGGGTATACGTATCTATCATGATCGAGTCAGCGAATCTATCAATTGGCATCTAGCCACACAATATCACGTACGGTATAATCCATCGTACGGCATCCTCTAGTCAAGGGTATGGATCAACCTCAAGTCAAACTCATCACGTACGGAAAATCATCGTACGTCGGCATTAAGCTATCAGGGATGCTATCAACCTATGTGACAATGAGGGGTACGGACCTAACGTCTCGTACGACATATCACACATGATTCACGACATTCTATATATATCTATATACCTATGTCCCAGGTCACATCCATAACAATCTCGTATCAGGGGACCGGAAAGGTATCAATCATCTCAATCGACTCTCATCCGTATACCAACATATCACCAAGTCATCATATCATATCGTGCATTCTTTTCATCACATTTATATCTCACATCGAATCAAATGTTATATATACATTCTACCTTTACTATAAGCATACTTATCTATTCTAACAAACACACCAAAACCATACAATCGGTTTTTTTTAAAAGGTGCGAATCGTAGTTTTGAAAGTATGGGTTACGGTGTTTTTAAGGAAAAGATATCGTTTGAAAATCCATAACGTCCCTCAAGGTATCTGTTTAAAAGATGCATACGGTTCTTCGGTTTGGAAATAGGTATGGTTCGGATGACACAATTACGTCGGCCATCTAGTCCTATAGTACCCTAAACGGCAATATCGTCAAATATTATCCTCAAATTCCGTCATCACATATTAGCCGTATCATATCACTTCTAACTATCCTTTAGTTTCTAATATAGTTTCTCTAACTATCTTTTAACTCTATCTATAGTTTTCTATTAAAGTTTCCTTAACCATAAACTATGAATCGGTTTCCATCAAAAACTTGCGGGGGTGCTATACGCCATCCACCCGACTTCCCCCGTGGATATAGATCTACTCACCTTGATCTTTCTTGCGGAAGTCGATGTCGCCACACTCATCCTCGTCATCTCGAAGTCCACGTGGGGGTACCTACATGTAACATTTCAAAAAAATAAAATATTATTTTTGGAAATTTTTATAATTTAATAAAATATTGAATATTTTAATAGGGCGGTATAATTAAATACCGATAAATGGGGAAAATTTTGGGAAAATTATAGAAATTGCATAAAAGATGGTGTTTTATAGAATTATGCCATTTTAAAGTTTTAATGATTAATTATACGCTATTTTAGTGCTAATCGCGATTAAAAATCGTTAATCGCGGATTAAGCGTGTTTTGTGCACTTAGCTTGCACAAAGTCTTTTTCACACTTGTGCATTTTTCTACCATGGTTTCTCTTGGGTTTCCTACTGCAATATTAGAGAGAAGAAAAGAAGGGAAAAAGAAAAGATTTGAATAATAGAGGTATGGGCAAGAGAGAGAAAGAGAGGGTGAGGGGTCAAACTTGGACTAAGCTCCCATTCCTTCTCATTTTCCACCTTCATTCTCTCCCTCTCCCTCATCAAGCTGCTGCTGCTCCTCTCTCCTCCATCTTCAAACCCCCAAAACACCATGAAAATTAACTCAAAACCCAAATCCCACTTCTTTAAAAAGATGCACAAGCTCACTAGCTACCCCATGAACCAAGAAAGAAAAGATTTTGAGGACTTTGAGCAACTCAAGAATTTTCTTGAGTTGCCAAATGAGGTATTTTCTGAACCATAAGCTTAGTGTATCCATTACTTTTACCCCCATGTTAGATTAGAATTGATATTGAGTGGTTTGGGTGAACTTTGAAAACTCTAGTTAAAGTTTAGGGAAATTTTGGGTAGTGATGTGTAATTGAGCTCAGTAGAGGCCACACAAACTCCACAGTGATAGAATTCAGGCCTAAACCAGAGACTAGAACCCCGGAATACGGATTTAGAAAAGCCGATATCGGAAAATTGTGAATTCTGTGGATGTAAAATGGAATTTTCTATCACCCCGAGACTCTGAAAATTATTTTGCAAGGACAGTGAAACATGCAGGCACCTAGGAAGCTACCACCAAAGCCCTGGCCCCTAACCCTCAACCACGGCCGCAAATTTAATCTTTCTGGCCGCAAATTGCGGCCAGATCAGGGTAGAATTGGTTCGTGTTGGTTCTGTGGTCCTTTGATCAGTAAACTAGACCCTTGGTATATGCAAAATTGTCTGATTTGACCTAGGGTGAAATCTGGGACATTTTTCCTAAGTTGTTGTTTTGATTCGGAGTTTCGTTTGCGTATTTTGAATTCTGGATTTCTAGTATTGTGTTTTACCTCGATCTTTTGACGTTTGTACGATGATATCGAGGATTGTTTGATGGTTTTGAAAGCGTAGTCCATAGGTTCTAACCCATAGGCCTTAGCGCGTCGTTTGGTTTTCTGGATGTGATTTTAAGGTGCATTTGCGATTGTGTTATCTTGTAGGTACCTTCTCGAGGGCTTCATACGATGAAGAAGATGAAGGCGAAATCGACACCGACACGTAAGATTCAAGGTGAGTAGATTATATCTACGGGGGAAGTCGGGTGGATGGCGTATAGCACCCCCGCAGTTCGATACTCAGTATACTAGATATATACTATATTTATATATATGATAGCATTATGTCTTACATGGATATTCTAGATGTGATTAGGTGTACTATGGATAGATTAGGGTTTAGAAGTAAACTAGTATAGTTTCCAAGTTGCGAACCCTAGAATAGGCTTACACCCACACACACACACATGCTTGCTTGTTATACGTATACCTAGATGATGAGGATAGTGAATGATATTTGGGGATGAGTCAATGAGATTGGGCATAGTGCCCTAAGATCGGTGATATAATGTGGTTCATATTTGGGATACGACATGAGATTTTAGCGGGCCTTTGGACGTGTGTCTCACACACGCATTTATATTTATATAGATGGTATCGATTTGTACTAGACTTAAATCAGTACCCCAGATCATGAGATATAATGATAAGGATACCAGATAATTGATGCGATGAATGTGATATTGACCCGTACCCAGCTTTTGGGATGCCGTACAATGATTTACCGTACGAGCTTTATATATTGATGATAGATCCGCACTCATGACTTGAGAATGGCATATGATATTGTATCGTACGCGGTACCTTTGAGGCGGGATCACCGACTATTATATTTATATATATATATATATATATATATATATATATATATATCGACTCAGATTTAGGTGGTTTCAATACCCCTCCTGATTGACTTGTTAGTTAGAGTTGTAGTTTTGGCTAGTAGATGATAGGTTAGGCCAATGTCATACCTATTTCAAAAACTAACGAATCGGGAGTATTTTAAAGACAAGCAAGGGATTCTACGGATATTTTCAAAAGACGCATCTTTTCTTAAAAACACCATAGCACTTATTTTCCTAAAAACCCCGATTCGTCTTATTTCAAATGGCAAAAACAGTATGACATAGATACATTGATGTAGATTCTACACTGTGGTGTTTATTATTCATTTGCCGCAGATTCTTACTGTTTGCATCGCATTACATGTTAAATATATTTATTGTTGTATCAAATCCATGTTGTTAGGACACCAGCACCATTATCGATGATGCATATGTTTCACGTACACCTGCTTGCCGGCTCACACACTTCATCATCGATAATTGCCATGTCACTACACTGTAGTACTGTTGCATTCAGGATATGACCCTTGCATGGCATACTTGTGCACATACCTATAGTACATTCATATTCGCGTACTTACATATTGTACACTCGTACTTGTGCACATAACTATTGTACATTCATACTCGTGTATTTACATATTGTACACCCATACTTGTACACATACTCATTTGCACATACATAGATGATTCTCGCTTGATTTGGAGATTTGGGAACCGCAAGATACTCTTTAAAACTGATTCATTTTAAAAGAGCGGTTTCCCCCAATATGTGCATATTACTATTCCATGTTGCATGATATACTGATATGCTTACATTTCTTTTATATGTCGCATACATCATGCTTTCTGATTATACGCGTTGAGATATGTTGTTTCCATGATATTTCTGGATTTGGGAACCGTGGGTATTTTAAAAGAGAGTATGTATTGTTTCAAAAACCCGGTTACCCTTGATATGATATTTCAGTGCGTCCACCATGTGTTTTCTCGGTTCTGAGAGTGGCATGTGAAACCCGATTCGAGCAGCGGTAGGCACCGTCTGAGGGTACATGGTGGACCCGGTGAGGTATCCCGGGGCAAGAAGACTCGTATATGTTGGACGGTGAGCCTGGCAGGGGAGTACTACCTACCGGTGATTGTTTTTGAGCTTGGCGGATATCTGGAGGATACCGACCGGAGTTGAGAGATGAGACGGGCCGATCCGGACTGACGGAGCCCTATGTATATGAAGATTTACGTGCCGATGCTAGGCACAGGTTTCACGATGTTTTCGAGTGTCGATGCTTGACACTCAGGTTCCATGATTTGATATGTCGTGAGCGACACATGTTGATTTACATCCTCATACTTCCATGCATATGCTTTATGATATTTACATGCATGATGCTTATTGTCATTGGGTGACACATGGACGATTTCCACATACATATAGTTGACATTGATGACATTGATCACATAGTTGGATGATATCCACATATTCATAGACTTCATGATATAGTCGACATTGATCATACCTCATATTTATGATATGTTATTACCTGAGGCACTGGCACGAGCACTTGGCACTACACTCATGTATAGATGTTAAATTGCCACCTTATCTTGCTACAGACTTATTCATTTGAGATTTATATATATATCTGATCGTATTGACCAAGGATTGTGTCATACATATGATTTTTGCTCTGTGATGTTTTCTATTCATGAGTTGGCAACTCACCCCCGTTGTGCCACAGTTTCTTGCAGGTTTTGCTGTACAAGTTTCATTGCGGCTTCTGGCACACTGCTTCCCTTACGGGTGATTTGCTTTGGTAGGTGGGTTCTTTTGCATCAGAACCACCATTGTACATGTATTATTCAGTTGTATCTAGTAATTCCATCAACCAAACTTGTATATTGTTTCAGACATAGAAAACCAGTTGTGTATTACTTCGACCTTAGAGTCGCGCGTTGTAGTATTATGGTTTTCATGCTGATTTTGAGTTTTCCTTTGAGTTTTGATCCTTGCCCTTCGGCGTTGTATATTATACTGCTTGCGTGGTTGTGACTGTCGATTGACGAAGAGTTAGCTCCCGCTTGGGGATGCCTTTTATCATTGCATATATATTATTCTTGTTGTACCCCGTTCGGGGCCAGTATTTACAAGGGAAACTCTGCCGAAATTTTCAGAAAAGACGAGACATTTTAAATTTATATATTCGGCTTACTTATTTAAAAACCTTTCTTTTAAAACATGTTTTCCTTACTTCTTAAAAACTAGTTTCTTTATTTACTCCTTAAAATGGTTTTAGATTTCTGGGCTTTTAGCTTACTTGAATTAGATGGGGTCCTATAGACTTCATATGATTCAAGGGCCAGTCACGTGCTATTTTGGGTCATGACAAAGTTGATATCAGAGCGCTATGTTAACCTTAGTTCGAGTGTAAGTTTGACTATGCGAAGCCTAGAGCGTTTATATATATACGGAACTTAGGCTTGACCTTACGGAACTTAGACTTAGTCGAGGAGGTATTATACCCGAACTTTCGTCGCATAGGATGACCCTTGGTTGATGGAGTAGGTAGCTTGAGTAGAGTGACGTACCGTACGTATGTTCCACAGCATACTTACAATACGCTACTCCGCTTAAGAAAGCTTAGGATGTACATTTCCTTGCACAGTATTATATTCATTCCTATGATCTATCCTCATCGATATTGGTTATGATTTTGCTGCCACGATCACACGGGCAGAGAGAGCTACGGCTAGGGATGCGTCAGCATGAGCTCGTCATGGACGAGGACTGACCAGGGCGTGATTCCAGAGACATACGATTGCGTATAGAGGCGTCGTTTATTTGTGTTTTCGCGCCACGATGCGTTTGACAGATCGCTTTTACGAGATTTCTTGGACGTGAAGATCAGCACCAGAGGATCAGGCTACTGCTAGAGGCCAGTCAGGATGTGATGACCATTGATATATCGCTTATTCATAATGATTGAGGCGATGTTCAGTGTACAGACGAATGAGCCATTTGTTGCTGCAAATGACGAGATATCACCCAGATGTTGGAGCTACTGCAGCATTAGTATATACTTAGAGATATGATGGAAGGTCGCTAGTTACCCGAAGATGAATGACTAGGACATGTGGTTCGTTCGCTTACCCCGATGCGAGGTCATCAGATAGATTGATTCCAGCTAGAGACGACTTCACGCAGATTCGTTGAGAGTCGATAGAGACGATCGAATATCAAGAACCCATTTCCAAGTTTAAAGTATTCGGAAGACAATGCAAGTAATGCTATGGACCCACTAGAAGAATGAAACCCTAACTCGACGTAATGACCATGGAACGCCTTCGAACCTTAGGGTTTGCGGCAGTTTAGCGGTGCCATTTGTGAGGCTTGGGTTTGCCCTTTTACGGTTGGTCCACAGGTGTTGTGGTATGTACTGGAATACTATTAAACTGTACTCAAGATGTTGATCTCTTAGGAGAATATGAGGTTCTGATAAATCGATCGGATGGTTCGACATCATTCGGATATCATGTGATGGGATACATTGCTTGGGAGACTCCAGATACGAGTATAGCCGTTGGAGCGCAGTCCATGCAGCCACGAGAAGACGAGTCCAAATCAGTCGACATTGGAGCAGAGTGGAGTAAAGAGTTCGCATGAGATTTCGACGAGATGTCGTTCCACTCCGCTGACATCAGAGATGCGATACTCATGCAGAGGCGTTGTATATGGATATATCTTCCAGAAGGAGTCGCGATGAGTATGCAGCCATTCCGGAACAAGAAACAGATATAGTGAAGGATGGTAACTTCCGGGAAATTCGAAAGGAACGAGATTTGAGAGAGACATTGACAGGACCTTTCTGGAATACTATACGAGAAGACTTGGACCCAGGAGTGGTCATATTGCGCACACCCAGCAGGCCAGAGTTCGGGATCGTCGACGAGATAGTTGACCAGGTTCGGATAGAGGACCTCACCCAAATGCGTTATGAATTGATCAAGAAAGGACGAGTATGGAGTATATCTCTGCAGGTTGGGACGAGTTCCTAAGGGCGTGTTCGGCTAAATATCTTCCACAGAGTGATGAAGATACCGAGTTCGTGATTTCGAGTCCATGTGAGAGACTTCGGATTGACCGTAGCCGAGAACATTTGCAGTGCGCAGATAGAGACGTGACGTCGAAGTGAACGATGACACAGACAAGTGGGACAAGAAGTTCGTGCGAGATGCTGACGAGCTATTGTTACTCCCCGTTAAGATTAAAGGTCGGATATGTCTACAGAGGCGTTGAGATGCGACCAGCTTCCGAGAAAATGCTATGCTGAGGACGCAGATGTCCAGAGAGCGAGAAAAGATTAGGCAAGAGTACCAGCCTCCGTACAGTTCGGCATAGGCGAGATCGGAAGAGACCTTGAGCAGGATTCCTTCCAGGACACTGCTGCGATAAGATTTGCACATAGGATCAGATGTGTAATGTGTATTCAGAGGACCAGATGTCGGCGCCTGATTGATCTCAAAAACTATCTATTACTGCAATCAAGAACGGCGTCGCATGTAGCTAGCTGGTGAATACGGGTCGGTCCACAGGGATGTTGTGAATTTCCTAGTCGCTCAAACAAGTTAATTCCGATTGTGGTCGGATTGATTATTAAATCTAAAAAGTAAATTAATCTATATCTAAATCTTGCTAGGGTTAGGTCTAGGTTAAGTTTGGAAAGTCAATAAATCTCACCGCTTTCTAAACCCATATGAAGATCTAATTAGGTGTTATGGTAAATATTAATAAAAGGGATTAGGATGATTGGGAAGATTGTTCTTCCTCTAGATCCTTGTCCTTCCTTTAGAAATCTTTACCCTAACCTCCATGGAAAATCTTAAAATCCGGGCCTTTAGACTACGGTATCACCGCTACCTCGTGGGTAGAGTGCCGTAGGGAGCGGAATAAGAAGGTATGCATGGAGTTCTATGAAAATATATGACGGGCAAGAAAGGGGATGAGAGATCTTCGTCTCTCAAACCTTCCCCAGATCTAACCCTAACAAGCGAGGAGACTACTTACTCATTTGGGAATTAAAATACATTTATCTAGGGCAGAGAATAAAAATTACCTAGGGCAAGAATTGAAATCTAAACTAGAGCAAGGAATTAAATCTACTTACAGATGCATCTCTCCAATCATCAACGCAGGGTTGTCAGATCTGAATTCATGAATTGAAAAGAAACACCGATGCTCTCCATAAAGAATTCTGGATTTATTATTAAAAGGAGGCATGAAAAGAATACAATGATTTGGGCTTCTATTTATAGGAGATAGAAACCCTAGGTTACAATTGATTCGCATGTCTACATTTACCAAAATATCCTTGGGAAGACCTAGTCAAAGTAGACTTCAAGCTTTGGTAAAATTTTATGTCTCTGTCTTTTATTAAAAGAAAGTATTGGGCCTTGAATCTTTGGGCTTCCTTATTATTTGGTTCTTTTATTAAAATAGCTTCTATGTTTCTTCCAGATCTCCAGTGAATAATTGCGGTGGACTTTTAACCGTTCGCTTTGTAATCTTGGACCTTGCGTTGCCTTGTACTGATCTTTTGTGTAGGCTTGATTAAGATCCTTCTATTTGTTGGTCAAAAGTCCCTTTTTTGTGTCGTCTTTTGTCTTTTTCACTGTTTTCGCTCCAAGAACCTGTAACCTGTAATATGTAGCAGACATGCGTCAAAAGCACCTATTTATTTATAAAAAGAATAAGAATGGGGAATATAATAATACAATATTATGGTGTGAACATCGCCAGTGACGTGCTGCTTTACGAGCGGTCGTAAGGATTGATCGAGAGATGACCAGAGAAGCGCTAGGACGGAATCGTCCCCATTAGCGCACCTGATAGGGCCGATGAGCCGATGGATCGCGAGATTGGTAATCGACAGAGAAGATAAGGGCCCAAAGACAGAGGACGCCATACCGTGAGCAAGAGGGAAGTAGATAACTTACTCTATTAGCTTTGGATGCACCAACACCTTCTCGACTTCGAAGGAGGAAATATCAACGACGGTACTTATGATTTGTGATTTGGTGATTTAATTATCATGTATCCGTCACCTTAGATTTCGGTGTTTTTGGGCGATCTATTCGTATGATTTAGCCTTGATGGCTGAGTTCCATAATTTTTGTTTTCGTGCACCATGTTGCACCTACTGGGTATTCATATTTGTGCACAGTTATTGCACATGATATCGTTTTTGTGCCTTACTTGCACATGTTTATGACTTCATGGATTTCTTACCGTTGGGTTGATTTTGTGCACATAGTATGCACACGATTTGGCTTTTTGCCCTCGGTATAGCTTATATGTGCTTGTAGTGCATTGATATGTGTTTTGTACACGCAGTTGCACACATGTATGATTTTCTTTACACCTGGGTACACTCGGTGTTGCTGCTTACGCATTTGAGTTATTGTTTGGTATTTGTGCACAGGATGCACCGTATTTGTATTTCTTGCACAGGATGCACCAGTTTTATACTTCGTGCGTTTGTCGCACCAGTTTTATGTTTCGTGCGTTTATCGCACCAGAACTATATTTCGTGCCTTTGTTGCACCGGATTTATATTTTGTGCACTACGGTTGCACCTGACTTCGATTTGATGTCATTCGATATGTTAATTTTGATTTCATGCCTATGTTATGCATGTGATTTGACTTATGCTTTTAGCATAATTTTCATACACTTTTAGTGTTTTGATTTGAATTGTGCACGCTAATGCACACGATTGTGAGCTTATATACCGCGGTATACCTGATTTTTGATTCAGTCGTATTGTATACCATCGATTTTGATTCTACTGATGTTGATTTCTTGCACTCCGTGCACCTGATTTGGATTTTCGCGCGTGTTGAGCGCATGTTTTGAGATGCGATTTTGGTGCACACCAGATGCACTAAATCGGGATTTTTCATGCATGTCAGATGCACCTGATTTTGCTGTCAGGCACACACGTTGCCTATGACAGATGGTTCGTGCACACCCGTTGCACCTAGATGTTGTTTCTGTGCACATGTATGGCACATATATAGATTTTGATTTCCGTGCGCACCAGACGCACAGGATATTCTTATATACGTTATGGGATTTATTCCTTATGGACCAGTACGTTTTTATGATAATTGCATTTGTTTTCGTACTGAACAAAACTGGTCAGAGGACAGTACCTAGGTATATTTTGCATGCATTGATAGTTATCGAAGGGATTTCCAAAAAGAGAGCTATAGTCTCTGTATTTACCTACGTGTCTGATATGACAGTACACGTTTAAAACAAGGAAACGCTTCTAAATTGTTTTCAAAACGGCGGAACGTACATATTAAACAAAAGATATATACGTATATGGTTATTTTCTTACAATAGACGTCCGCCACTGTGCCGCGATACGCGCATAGCACAGCAACGCAAAAAGGTTTGGCATGCATTTCCTTCAGTTATTTACATGTATAGATTTGATGTCCGCATGTATAATTATGATGTATATCATATCGGTTTTGTTTTGGATTTAACCTGTGTCTTTACCATGACTCCAATGATTGCGGGATGCTTGACGGAGCTTTGTTTTTGAGTTATCTACTCATTGTTCATGCACATGCATTGCGCTATGATGCGTTTTATGTATTGATGGTTTCGGAGCCCCGACGACGTGGACTTTTTATTGAAATGTTTTAGTATTTGAGGGGTTTAAAATTTAAATTAGGGGACCGAATTTCTTTAAGAGGGGAAGATTGTAACATTTCAAAAAAATAAAATATTATTTTTGGGAATTTTTATAATTTAATAATAAAATATTGAATATTTCAATAGGGCGGTATAATTAAATACCGATAAATGGGGAAAATTTTGGGAAAATTATAGAAATTGCATAAAAGATGGTGTTTTATAGAATTATGTCATTTTAAAGTTTTTATGATTAATTATACGCTATTTTAGTGCTAATCGTGATTAAAAATCGCTAATCGCGGATTAAGCGTGTTTTGTGCACTTAGCTTGCACAAAGTCTTTTTCACACTTGTGCATTTTTCTACCATGGTTTCTCTTGGGCTTCCTATTGCAATATTAGAGAGAAGAAAAGAAGGGAAAAAGAAAAGATTTGAATAATAGAGGTATGAGCAAGAGAGAGAAAGAGAGGGTGAGGGGTCAAACTTGGACTAAGCTCCCATTCCTTCTCATTTTCCTCCTTCAATCTCTCCCTCTCCCTCATCAAGCTGCTGCTCTCCTCCTCCCTCCTCCTCCATCTTCAAACCCCCCAAAACACCATGAAAACCAACTCAAAAACCAAATCCCACTTCTTTAAAAAGATGCACAAGCTCACTAGATACCCCATGGACCAAGAAAGAGAAGATTTTGAAGACTTTGAGCAACTCAAGAATTTTCTTGAGTTGCCAAATGAGATATTTTATGAACCATAATCTTAGTGTTTCCATTATTTCTACCCCCATGTTAGATTAGAATCGATATTGAGTGGTTTGGGTGAACTTTGAAAACTCTAGTTAGGGTTTAGGGAAATTTTGGGTAGTGATGTGTAATTGAGCTCAGTAGAGGCCACATAAACTCCATAGTGATAGAATTCAGGCCTAAACCAGAGACTAGAACCCCGGAATACGGATTTAGAAAAGTCGATATCGGAAAATTGTGAATTTTGTGGATGTAAAATGGAATCTGCTATCATCCCGAGACTCTGAAAATTATTTTGCAAGGACAGTGATACATGCAGGCACTTAGGAAGTTACCACCAAAGCCCTGGCCCCAAACCCTCAACCATGGCAGCAAATTTAATCTTTCTGGCCGCAAATTGCGGCCAGATCAGGGTAGAATTGGTTCGTGTTGGTTCTGTGGTCCTCTGATCAGTAAACTAGACCCTTGGTATATGCAAAATTGTCTGATTTGACCTAGGGTGAAATCTGGGACCTTTTTCCTAAGTTGCTGTTTTGATTCGGAGTTTCGTTTTGCGTATTTTGAATTCTATATTTCTAGTGTTGTGTTTTACCTCGATCTTTTGACGTTTTTACGACGATATCGATGATTGTTTGATGGTTTTGAAAGCGTAGTCCATATGTTCTAACCTATAGGCCTTAGCACGTCGTTTGGTTTTCTCGATGTGATTTTAAGGTGCATTTGAGATTGTGTTATCTTGTAGGTACCTTCTCGAGGGCTTCATACGATGAAGAAGATGAAGGCGACATCGACACCGACACTCAGGATGCAAGGTGAGTAGATTATATCTACGGGGGAAGTCGGGTGGATAGCGTATAGCACCCCCGCAGTTCGATACTCAGTATACTAGATATATATTATATTTATATATATGATAGCGTTATGTGTGACATAGATATTCTAGATGTGATTAGGTGTACTATGGATAGATTAGGGTTTAGAAGTAAACTATTATAGTTTCCTAGTTGCGAACCCTAGAATAGGTTTACACCCACACACACACATGCTTGCTTGTTATACATATACCTAGATGATGAAGATAGTGTATGATATTTGGAGATGAGTCGATGAGATTGGGCATAGTGCCCTGAGATCAGTGATATAATGTGGTTCGTATTTGGGATACGACATGAGATTTTAGCGGGTCTTTGGACGTGTGTCTCACACACGCATTTATATTTATATAGATGGTATCGATTTGTACTAGACTTAGATCAGTACCCTAGATCATGAGATATGATGATAATGATACCAGATAATTGATGAGATGAATGTGATATTGACCTATACCCAGCTTTTGGGATGTCGTATGATGATTTACCGTACGAGTTTTATATATTGATGATAGATCTGTACTCATGACTTGAGGATGTCATATGATATTGTATCGTACGCGGTACCTTTGAGGCGGGATCACCGACTATTATATATATATATATATATATATATATATATATATATATATATACTCAGATTTAGGTGGTTTCCATACCCCTCCTGATTGACTTGTTATTTAGAGCTGTAGTTTTGGCTAGCAGATGTTAGACTAGGACGATATCATACCTATTTCAAAAACTAATGAATCGGGAGTATTTTAAAGACAGGCAAGGGATTCTATGGATATTTTCAAAAGACGCATCTTTTCTTAAAAACACCGTAGCCCTTATTTTCCTAAAAACCCCGATTCGTCTTATTTCAAATGGCAAAAACAGTATGACATAGATACATTGATGTAGATTCTACATTGTGGTGTTTATTATTCATTTGCCGCAGATTCTTACTGTTTGCATCGCATTGCATGTTAAATATGTTTATTGTTGTATTAAGTCCATGCTGTTAGGACACCAGCACCATTATCGATGATGCATATGTTTCACGTACACCTGCTTGCCGGCTCACACACGTCATCATCGATAATTGCTATGTCACTACACTGTAATACTGTTGCATTCAGGATATGACCCTTGCATGGCATACTTGTGCACATACCTATTGTACATTCATATTCGTCTACTTACATATTGTACACTCGTACTTGTGCACATACCTATTGTACATTCATACTCGTGTACTTACATATTGTACACCCATACTTGTATACATACTCATTTGCACATACATAGATGATTCTCGCTTGATTTGGAGATTTGGGAACCGCAGGATACTCTTTAAAACTGATTCATTTTAAAAGAGCGGTTTCCCCCAATATGTGCATATTACTATTCCATGTTGCATGATATACTGATATGCTTACATTTCTTTTATATGTCGCATACATCATGCCTTCTGATTATACGCATTGAGATATGTTGTTTCCATGATATTTCTGGATTTGGGAACCGTGGGAATTTTAAAAGAGAGTATGTATTGTTTCAAAAACTCGGTTACCCTTGATATGATATTTCAGTGCGTCCACCATGTGTTTTCTCGGTTCGCATGTGAAACCCGATTCGAGGAGCGGTAGGTGTTGGATATAGTGCCCTCAAAGTCAATTATTCGATCGCAGGCACGTGATTGCAATGATTGAGGAGGACCTATGCCTGTAGGATAGTCTTACTCAAGATGATAGTATGCTATCTGGTTTGCCTTTATCAGTCGTGTATAGGTTCTGGTGACTGATCACGATTACACGTTGATAGAGCCCTTAGGATCTTTCTTGACTACCAACAGTATGAGGGCGGTCATATACGTGAGAGTTGGGTAGTCCATAAGCACATCCTTAATAGTGGTCCCTAGTCGTGGGAGTACCGAGACAGGGCATCGATACTCCGGAGTAGACTTGTAAGGTTAGTTTAGCACCCTATGAAGAGTTTTGAAGCATCACATGACCCAAAGTTTTAATTTTTAAGGTACTAAACTAACATGCAAGGGGATCGATCCTAGAAATTAGGGTTATAAAACTATAAGCTAGTAAAGATTAGGGTTTGAAGGCTACAACCTTTGTAGCTCCCCTTTTTGCTTCACTCCTTAGGCTCTTGGGTGTTGGAAAAAGGTGCTAGTGTTGTCCTCTTACGTCCACGACGATCCACCCGGAGTTTCCCGTCCAAGCTAGCAAATTTGGAAAAACCAAGAGAACACTCTAATCAAGTCGGCTAAACATGATTAGAATAATGTTGTGGCTATGGATCTCACTTCAAAATCCTATTTTTATGAGTATTTTACTCTTTTATAAGAACTAGAGAGCAAAGCATGGAGGTTGATGAAGATGGTGGTCTTTTGTGAAGAAGAGAATGAATTATCCTTGAAAGAGAAAAGAAAAATAACTATATATATATTTTTCTTTCTCATAACCAACCATGGTTAGATTTAAAGATATCATTTGATTTAAGTTAAAAGCATAATAAGAAAATAAACCATGGGTTAAAAGTTAGGTGAGCATGGTAGAGTTTAGAAGAGTGTAGAAACTCTTAAATGATTTAACCCATTTTTCATTTCCTTTTGCTTTAATTTAAATCCAATAATAATCCAAAAATAACCATGGTGTAATTCTTATATATCCACCATTCTCATTGTATAAACAACCATGACAAAATGATGTATGTATGCATGTGTGCTTGCACATCAATATGTGCATGAACAAGAATGAATGCATACATGCATGCATACATCCAAAATAAGCAAGATAGGATTTGTAGTGAGAAACTAATGATGAATCAACACTTG
The DNA here is from genome assembly GCA_030015575.1 of Agapanthus africanus. Classification (NCBI taxonomy): domain Eukaryota; kingdom Viridiplantae; phylum Streptophyta; class Magnoliopsida; order Asparagales; family Amaryllidaceae; genus Agapanthus; species Agapanthus africanus. Next base: position 222,768,067 of record JASDDO010000012.1, read on the forward strand.
ATTCACTAATCCGGTCGTATCACATATGACCCGACCATTAGCAAGCCGCCCAATTAATATACGGTATCCTATACACGCATTTTAATCGGGTCCAAGCGCATATCGCATACGCGCACCACAACTTTTCGCCTGGACTAGGTAACTCCTATGTGGGACTCTAAGACTCGTCAATACGCTGGCAGTGGGTGATGATCATATCAAGCACCCCCAAGCCGCAAGCGGTCAGCTAAACGTAACGGCCACCCGGGTATTGAGCGATTAGAAGAAAACAAGCGAACCTGTTACAACTCCCGTCGAGCCATCCGGCAACACTACCGTACAGTCTGGTCTCTTCGTCAGATATGCTGCATATCGAGCCTAGGGATGGTCACGTCGACCCCAATAACTCAATAAGTCGTGCCGGTGAATGGTCTATAACAGATCGAGAAACTACTGATAACACTTATCAGCAAATCTCAGCAGCCCTGGCCAGGGACTTGCTGTTATAACCAGTCGGGCACAGTACAGCATCAACTCCCAATATCGGGAGAGACGAAACCCCTCCTATCGCTCATTGCCTTCGTGTGTCTCGGGACTGTACCCAATGGCCACCTGCTTGCACAACTTAGTAGAGCCGTGGTAGGGTGGTAATCAAAGTACAGTAGGAGAACACACAAGGCTCTATGACGATCTCGGGTCTACAGACTAACCTGTACCAGTGTCACCTGAGAACTGCTATCCGACGATAGATATAATTCCATATAGGAGTTCTCGGTGAGTCTGTCCAGTGTACCCAGTCACCACTGAGCACCCGTATATGATCTTGATGTCAAACATCGATGAATGTGGGAACATTCATCGCCCATCGTATGGGTCTAGTATCATATACGCTAGTCTACTCTGGTATATCAATGCCCCGTCTCGATATACCTACGACTAGGGACGTTCCAGGATATGCTTATAGACTACAGATGTCCCACTAGTATGATCTCCATCATAATCAGAGTAGTCAAGCCGATATCCTCAGGGCTTTATCAGCATGTGAATGAATAGAAGCATGATCAAATAAACATGTCAGATAAAGAAGTACCAGATAGCATACTATCATGTCGAGCAAGAATGCAAACTGATAGATACATCCACTATCACATAATGGCCTCTAGGGCATACATATATCCAACAATCTCCCACTTGCACTAAGGCCAGTTATTGGCGTATCTCATACCCAACATCTCAAAAAGTCGCTCATGCTGCGGCTGAGGGAGGGCCTTGGTGAATGGATCTGCGGCGTTATTCTTTGTTTCTACCCTCCTAATCTCGATCTCGCGGCGATCTACAATCTCCCGGATCAAATGAAAGCGCCTCAGGATATGTCTGGACCGCTGATGGGATCTGGGCTCCTTGGCTAACTCCATAGCCCCATTATTGTCACAATACAAAGGTATTGGATCAATAATGGTTGGAACTACTCCTAGCTCCGAGACGAACTTCTTCATCCAGACGGCTTCCTTGGCGGCATCATTTGCAGCAATGTACTCAGCTTCCATCGTAGAGTCTGCAACGGTATCTTGTTTGGAACTCTTCCAACTTACCGCCCATCCATTGAGGGTAAATACAAACCCTGAGATAGATTTGCTGTCATCCTTATCGCTCTGGAAGCTTGAATCGGTAAAGGCCTCCATTTGGAGGTCTGTATTACCATACACCAAGAACAATTCTTTAGTCCTTCGTAAGTACTTAAGAATGTTCTTCACAGCTGTCCAGTGGTTCTCCCCTGGGTTGGATTGATACCTGCTCACAACACTAAGTGCATAAGTTACATCTGGGCGTGTACATAACATCGCATACATTATAGATCCTACTGCCGAAGCATAGGGTATAATGCTCATGCGAGCTCTCTCTTCATCGGTCTTTGGACAAGAATCCTTGGAGAGAGTGACTCCATGGCAAGCGGGTAAGGCACCCCGCTTGGAGTCTTCCATACTAAACCTTTTTAGGATGGTGTTGATGTACCTGGTTTGGGACAATCCCAATAACTTTTTGGATCTATCCCTATAGATCCTTATGCCCAGGATGTATGTGGCTTCACCCAGGTCCTTCATGGAGAACCTCAGTGATAAGAATGATTTGACCGACTGTAGCATAGGAATATCATTTACTATCAGAAGAATGTCATCCACGTACAATACGATGAATGTGACAGCTCTTCCTACAGCCTTCCTATAAACACAAGGTTCATCTGGATTTTTGATGAAATCAAACTCTTTGATAACATCATCGAAACAGATGTTCCAACTCCGAGATGCCTGCTTTAACCCATATATGGATTTAAGCAATCTACATGCTTTCTCGCTGCTCCCACTGTCAATGAAGCCCTCTGGCTGATCCATATAAACGCATTCTTCTAAATCTCCATTTAGAAATGCTGTTTTAACGTCCATCTGCCAGATTTCATAGTCATAGTGAGCAGCAATAGCAAGTAGGATCCGAATGGATTTAAGCATGGCTACGGGCGAAAAAGTTTCGTCATAGTCCAAACCTGGTCTTTGACGAAAACCTTTCGCCACAAGTCTTGCCTTATAGGTCTCTACCTGCCCATCCACACCGATCTTTCTTTTAAAGATCCATTTGCACCCTACAGGTTTTACCCCAGGGGGTACAACGTCCAAAGTCCATACTTTGTTGGTGTACATAGACTCCATTTCGGATCTCATGGCATCCAGCCACTTCACAGAGTCACCACTCGTGATAGCTTGCTGAAAACTGGTAGGATCATCATCATCCATGACACAATCTTCTCTGTCACCATCAATGAGGAAACCGTAGTACCTCTCCGGTGGGCGAGAAGTCCTACCAGACCTACGGAGTGGCCGAGGTTCTTCAGTTTCTGTTGCAACAGCCGGTTCAACCAAATCGTCATTTGTAGTTTGTGTCTCTAGAACCACTTCTAGATCCACCACTTTGCCATCATCTTTATCTGTGAAAAACTCTTTTTCCAAGAATGTGGCATGTTGAGAAACAAACACTTTTTGTTCCTCTTTGTGGTAGAATAGATATCCATAAGAATTCTTTGGATATCCTACAAAGTTACACATGACTGACCGTGTCTCGAGTTTGTCCGGATTCTGCTTTTTAACATAGGCCGGGCAACCCCAAATCTTAATTCTCTTAAGAGATGGTCTCTTCCCATTCCATATCTCATATGGCGTGGTAGACACAGCTTTGGTTGGAACCCTATTTAGCAGAAACGCTGCAGTCTCCAATGCATGCCCCCAAAACGAGACTGGTAACTCAGCGTCACTCAGCATGGACCGGACCATATCTAATAGGGTCCTATTCCGTCGTTCTGACACACCGTTGTGCTGTGGTGTGTAAGGAGGAGTGAGCTGAGAGAGAATCTCCTTCTCTTTTAGGAAGTTTGCAAATTCTGTACTGAGATACTCTCCACCTCGATCTGATCGAAGCATCTTAATACTCAAGCCGGTTTGTTTTTCTACTTCTTGTTTATATTCAATGAATTTCTCGAAAGCGTCGGACTTGTGCTTTAATAAAAATACATGACCGAATCTTGAGAAGTCGTCAGTGAACGTAATGAAGTATGAAAAACCGCCTCTAGCCTGTGTAGACATTGGCCCACATACATCACTATGTATGAGGCCCAGGAGCTGAGTAGCTCTTTCTCCGTGTCCGGTAAACGGAGTTTTGGTCATTTTACCCTTGATACAAGACTGGCAAGTCGCATAAGATTTATATTCAAAAGAATTTAAATATCCATCTTTGTGTAACTTGTTTAGTCTTGTTTCGTTAATATGACCAAGTCTACAGTGCCAAAGAAAAGCTTCATTCAATTCTGAAAGTTTTCTTTTATTAGTGTGTTGTATACTGAAAACTGTAATGTTGATTTAGGACATATATTCCGTTATTAAGCGTACCATACCCAACCAACATTTGATTTAGGTGAATGTTCATAACATTGTTCTGCAACACAAAATTATATCCTTCATTGTCCAACAAAGAAACGGATATTATATTACATAGCATACTTGGTACAAAATAACATGGATTCAAAATCAAAATACATCCAGATGGCAACCCCAAGTGATACTCTCCCACTGGGACTGTATGTACATTGGAACCATTTCCAATGCGGAGAGTATGGTCACCTGTCCTCAAAACCTTGCTATTTCTCAGCCCCTGCATAGAATTGCAAATGTGAGAACCTGAACCGGTATCCAATACCCAGGAAGCAGAGTTTATAGAAAAACAGTTTTCAGTCACAAACGCACCTGAAGCAGAAGCATCACCATGCTTCTTCTTGAGACTTAGGTACTCCGTGCAATTGCGCTTCCAGTGTCCTGTCTTGTGGCAATGAAAACACTCGCCTTTCCCCGGGTCTCCAGCTGTGGACTTTCCCTTTCCCTTCACCTTTTTGACTCCGCCCTTAGGATTAGTGGGTTTCTTCTTTTTCTTTCCCTTGGCCTTAGCTTTCGGGCGAGAAGAAGAAGACTGTCCAATAGTCATAACGGGAGTCTTTGCTGATTTCATAGTGCTCTCTGCACTCCTTAACATATTAAGGAGTTCAGGGAGTTCCTTCTCCATGCTATGCATGTTAAAGTTCACTATGAACTTAGCAAAGGTGGAGGGGAGGGACTGCAGAATAATATCTATATATTGTTCATTGTCCATTTTCCATTCGAGGCCCTCAAGCTCTTCTATAAGAGCTATCATCTTCAAAACATGGTCTCCTACTGGTGTGCCAGGGGCCATCCGCGCATCTGAAACAGTTTCTTTGATGCTTCGTATCCTAATACGCGGGACTGCTCCCCATACAACTCCTTTGTATGGAGCAATATCCCGTGAATGTCCATGTCCTCGTGCTGCTTTTGATGTGTGTTGTCCATCGATGCAAGCGCGAGGCATTTTGCCGTGGCACAGTCAGCGTCCCATGTCTTGCGGACTTCAATGTCCGCAACTGAGGACTTTGGGCCTGGGACGGGCGGGGCTGAAGCCGTGAGGACATATGATACTTTATCATAAGTCAAGGCGATCTTTAGATTCCTCAGCCAGTCTTTATAGTTGGTCCCATTCAGTTTGTTTTTATCTAGTAGAAGCTTAAGTCCAGTCATTGGTATCTGCCATTAAGAGAGAGAAAATAATACACTCAGCGAAAGCTCTTGCACAGATTAGATTGGTTAATTATCTTGTCTAATCGATGTTTCCCACTGCTTTTTATCGAGTTTTTCTTTCAAACCTTAAAAAGAAAAACTAGCCAGGATTAATTACAGTCTACAACTTCGCTAACCGTTCAGCCAGGCCAGTGTCGGTACTTTGAGGGAGGTTCCCCGTGCTTTCGCACGGACCTAATTAGAGTAAACCTCGTTTTCCCAGAGGCGGAGCCCCGTTAACACCTTTCTAGACACCTAATGAGTTAGCTAATTGTAAACTGTAAAACTCTCCTAGGAGCAACTATTGCTCACAGTGGGATCGGGATCCAACCATCATATGGAAGGTATGCAATCTCATTGCAAATTTCAACACTTGAAATTCCCGATGTGGTTTTTACCCCTAATACTCGTGACCTTGGCTAAGGTCAACAAATCACGAGCACTAGTCAAGCTCAACCCGTCATTTCTTGATTAATTAGACCCGTTCACATGACCCTTGGCTAAGGTCAACAAAGTCATATGCCCGTCCTAATTAATCTGCATCATATGCGTTTGTAGGAAGACATCACTTAGCTACCGTACACTACGCCTTGGCTAAGGTCAACAAACATAGCACGAATACTAAGTACTCTACTTCCTAAAATGACGGAGGGTTGCGGATGATTTTTAAGAAAATCTTTAACGCTTTGAGCTTGATATCGTTGTAGAATCAAAAGGTTTTCAAAAGGAGTGGCTTAAGCTCCGCAGTTTTGAAATATAGCTTTTTCATAAATAGCCGAGTAGTTTTCAAATCCGATTCTACAACATCTTTTAGGTTTATTTTCTTTACATTAATCACATTAATGTAATCCCATCATTTAAGTCCTAAAGCCAATCACAGAAAAGAAACGAAAATAACACGTACGCTTATGCCATCCGCATTAGCCGCAATGTTCCGTTATGCACCGTTAGGTTACTTAACTAACGGCATACCGGGACGGGACTAGCGCGGGTGTAAAACATAAGCAACGTCTACTATATATCATATATATAATATGTCATTCGTCTCAGATATCACAGAACACAGGCAGCAGAAATATAGATATAACGTGGGATATACTAGGACGTCCGTATTTAGTATTTAGCCAGAATAGAAAATACGGATTCCACAGTCGCGATGAATAGCCAAGCCCACACCCTGGACCCCTACGAGAGTGGCAAGTGACCCTACCAATCCTGGAGTTTAGGAGACCCGGTCTCGACTCCTCGAGATGGCCTCCCACTGAACCCCAGAACCCGGTCACCTGTGCTCCCCTCCTTGGGTCCATCCTAATGCGGAAAAGTAAATAATATACAACACTGGTGACACAACCGCAACCTGGAAGTGCCCCAAATAAAAGAATATTACATTACATTTGAATTTACATGAATGAAAATATAAAGCTCTCATCTCACAAAAACCCCGGCTATTCGATCGCGACAATCCTACACATCATATCTCAGCAACACATAATATCACATATCATCAACGTAAGTAAGTATGCATACCCCAATTGTCGTTGATGTATAGCAACGAAACCGGTGATATCTAACATACTACACTTACGGTCACAGAAAAGAAAGTGTAAAACTACAATATTTGGAATCCAGATTCTCTTTAGACATCATAAATGCGAAATATCACATATTTCGTATTTCATGCCTAAACCATTTGAATTCCACATATTGTATCACATTCCAGACAAACAGACAGTATTAAAGTTTTCGAACGAACAATCAAGCACCCAAGATTCATTAAAGCTCAACACTTGAGCAGGGTTCAAAAGATCCGGAGTGTGACACAGTAGTGGCGGTCCAGCCGTAGAAGGGTCAAGCCAACGCCTCACATGTGGCACGTCGTACTGCCCCAAACCCTAGGGTTCAAAGGGCAGTTCGAGACGGTCACATAATCGAGTTAAGGTTTGTTGTCTTCTAGAGGGACCACCGCAAAAAGACTTGCACGTATCTCCAAACTATTTAAACCCCGTGAATATTGAGTAAATGATATTCGTTCAAACACTTCAATATTTTCTAGTTTACCCGGAAAAGAAAACGAAATGAAAATTCCGATCGAAACCACGAGTCCAAAAACATCTCCAGAATTTTTCAATAGCAGATTCAGATCAAACATACTCAAAATATACTATAGCAGGTAAAGAAAAACACTGTGCAAAAATTGGTCAAAGATCCCTTTATATGGCCGCGGATCCGCGGCCTAAGCTTGCTTATGCCGCGGTTCCGCGGCCAAAAGTACTGTTCATGGGCACGAATTTTCCAGTTTGTCTTATATTTACCTGCTCTATTTTTTGAGTATTTTTAATTCTGAAAAATGTCAGTTTTCAAAAAATTTCCAGAGAGCACCCTAAAAAATCGTATTTTTGTCCGATCGGGGTTTTCACTTCGTAAAAACATCGCCTAATGTTCTAGGTCGGCTCTGATACCAATGCAAGGTTAGTGTAGCACCCTATGAAGAGTTTTGAAGCATCACATGACCCAAAGTTTTAATTTTTAAGGTGCTAAACTAACATGCAAGGGGATCGATCCTAGAAATTAGGGTTATAAAACTATAAGCTAGTAAAGATTAGGGTTTGAAGGCTACAACCTTTGTAGCTCCCTTTTTTGCTTCACTCCTTAGGCTCTTGGGTGTTGGAAAAAGGTGCTCTTGTTGTCCTCTTACGTCCACGACGATCCACCCGGAGTTTCCCGTCCAAGCTAGCAAATTTGGAAAAACCAAGAGAACACTCTAATCAAGTCGGCTAAACTTGATTAGAATGATGTTGTGGCTATGGATCTCACTTCAAAATCCTATTTTTATGAGTATTTTACTCTCTTATAAAACTAGAGAGCAAAGCATGGAGGTTGATGAAGATGGTGGTCTTTTGTGAAGAAGAGAATGAATTATCCTTGAAAGAGAAAAGAAAAATAACTATATATATATTTTTCTTTCTCATAACCAACCATGGTTAGATTTAAAGATATTATTTGATTTAAGTTAAAAGCATAATAAGAAAATAAACCATGGGTTAAAAGTTAAGTGAGCATGGTAGAGTTTAGAAGAGTGTAGAAACTCTTAAATGATTTAACCCATTTTTCATTTCCTTTTGCTTTAATTTAAATCCAATAATATCCAAATATAACCATGGTGTAATTCTTATATATCCACCATTCTCATTGTATAAACAACCATGACAAAATGATGTATGTATGCATGTGTGCTTGCACATCAATATGTGCATGAACAAGAATGAATGCATACATGCATGCATACATCCAAAATAAGCAAGATAGGATTTGTAGTGAGAAACTAATGATGAATCAACACTTGATTCACTAATCCGGTCATATCACATATGACCCGACCATTAGCAAGCCGCCCAATTAATATACGGTATCCTATACACGCATTTTAATCGGGTCCAAGCGCATATCGCATACGCGCACCACAACTTTTCGCCTGGACTAGGTAACTCCTATGTGGGACTCTAAGACTCGTCAATACGCCGGCAGTGGGTGATGATCATATCAAGCACCCCCAAGCCGCAAGCGGTCAGCTAAACGTAACGGCCACCCGGGTATTGAGCGATTAGAAGAAAACAAGCGAACCTGTTACAACTCCCGTCGAGCCATCCGGCAACACTACCGTACAGTCCGGTCTCTTCGTCAGATATGCTGCATATCGAGCCTAGGGATGGTCACGTCGACCCCAATAACTCAATAAGTCGTGCCGGTGAATGGTCTATAACAGATCGAGAAACTACTGATAACACTTATCAGCAAATCTCAGCAGCCCTGGCCAGGGACTTGCTGTTATAACCAGTCGGGCACAGTACAGCATCAACTCCCAATATCGGGAGAGACGAAACCCCTCCTATCGCTCATTGCCTTCGTGTGTCTCGGGACTGTACCCAATGGCCACCTGCTTGCACAACTCAGTAGAGCCGTGGTAGGGTGGTAATCAAAGTACAGTGGGAGAACACACAAGGCTCTATGACGATCTCGGGTCTACAGACTAACCTGTACCAGTGTCACCTGAGAACTGCTATCCGACGATAGATATAATTCCATATAGGAGTTCTCGGTGAGTCCGTCCAGTGTACCCAGTCGCCACTGAGCACCCGTATATGATCTTGATGTCAAACATCGATGAATGTGGGAACATTCATCGCCCATCGTATGGGTCTAGTATCATATACGCTAGTCTACTCTGGTATATCAATGCCCCGTCTCGATATACCTACGACTAGGGACGTTCCAGGATATGCTTATAGACTACAGATGTCCCACTAGTATGATCTCTATCATAATCAGAGTAGTCAAGCCGATATCCTCAGGGCTTTATCAGCATGTGAATGAATAGAAGCATGATCAAATAAACATGTCAGATAAAGAAATACCAGATAGCATACTATCATGTCGAGCAAGAATGCAAACTGAATATATATATACATGTATAGATACATCCACTATCACATAATGGCCTCTAGGGCATACATATATCCAACAAGACTAGTGTATACAGTCGAGACCAAGACGAGGGGCGGTGGCTGGTCTCACAATCCACTGGTGTCAGTTGGATCACCTAAGATGTATACAGGTGCTCATTGGGTTTTGAGTACACCGGACAGGACTCGCCGGGAACCTGCTAGTTGGTATTATACATATCGTCAGATAGCAGTTCCCTGGTGACATGTGTACATGTTAGTTCATCGACCTGAGGTCGTCATTTGTCTCGTGTGAGTTCCCACTGTGCTTTTATTTCTACCCTACCACGGCTCAAAGGAAGCGTGCAAACAGGTAGTTTTTGGGTACAGTCCCGAGCCACATGGAGGCACGTGAGCGGATCGGCAGGGGATTCGTCTCTCCCGGTATTGGGGGTGGAGATCGCGCTGTGTCTAGGAAAGCTATTACACCAATTCCTTGGCCAAGGCAGGTGAGAATTACTGGTAGGTACTCCGGTAGTTTCTCAGGGTGTTCAGGGCTTGTCTCCGACACGACTTATACCGCTATTGGGGTCTGACGTTACTAGCCCCCTAGGCAGGATATGCGATACTCATAGACGAACGGACCGGACTGTATATACATTGTCACTGTTAGGCTCAGTGGTTTCCGGATGAGTTCGCTCATCGGCCTCCCTTGAGGTCAGTACATGGGCAGCCATTACGCACAGCTAGTGCCGCTGACGGCTTGTGGTTAAACCCACTGCCAGGGTACTGACGAGTCATTAGAGTCCCCCACAGATAGTTTCCCAAGTTCGGGCGAAACGTTGTAGAGGCCGTATGGTTTTATGGCAGGGTTCGGAAAATGCACGTGCGTTTACGCACGTGTCATATTTCGGGCAGATAATACTGGTGGGCTTTGGTTTAAGCCGGATCCGAGTATTATACTTAGTAGATATGATATCTTTGTCTCAGTTGCATTTGTATTCGTTCGTAATACAAATGCGGGTATATTTATACAGTTACGGGGTTATCCTGAAATTCGTTTCGGGGTCGCTTTTGGAAGTTGCCAGTTTCCATTTTTCTATCAGCCCTATTTAACATTCGGTTAAATACGGATTTATCTTTTCTTGAGGATGAGTCTTGAGGGTGAGTCATGAGAGGAAGCTTCTTGGATGATGACTAGGTTTTGTAAGTCATCCATTTGCATTAATGAGAGATGAGGTGTTATTAGTGAGTCACCTTTTCATTAATGCTTTTTGTTCATGCTTAGGATATTTGTGTGAGATCTTTTCCATTATGGTTACCCCCCACTCTCTCCTACACTCACCCCCCTCCATATATTGTGGCCGGCCCCTCTTTGATGCCCATGAGGATTTTCACTCTCACTTGATTGGAAAAAAGATGATAGATTTGTGTATGGAATTTCATAGCTCCTATTATTCCATCACCCGATTCCAATGGCAACTTCATTAACCGTTCGTCCATGGCTTTGGACGTAACAAGACAAAGTGTTCTACTCATTCTCTACATCAATCTTGGTCATCTCTTCTAGCAAACTTGATGACCGAGTTGCCTCGAGTCAGAGGCGGGAGCCCGTTTAAAGATCCGATGACGTGGTGCCACCTGGACGAGGAGATCGGAGCAGCCGCAACGGAGCGTGGGATGATGGTTAAAGAATGAAGGACTCGGATCGTTCGGTATAACCTTTATACCCTCTTTACAGTTTGTTAGTTTAGCGTTAATGGCAGATCCGGGTTATAGTTTGCGATAGCGCCAGTTATAAAAGTTTTTGTTCCGCATTTGGCGTCAGTTTGACGGCCGGGGCGCTACCGTAGACTTACATGGTATCAGAGCCACGCCATTAAGATTTACTAACTTGTGCTAACGCGTTTAAAAGATTGATCGAACGGATTTTCGAAAATCGCAATTTTCAAGTATAAAGTTTCTGTTAATTTCAAACTGGTCTAAAAATCATTTTGACCATACCAGAAAATCAAGCAGGGTTTTTTAGGAAAACTGGAGAAATTCGACCATGTGATGTCATTGTTTCACCGCGGATCCACGGCCCAAGCTAGGGTTTGGCCGCGGATCCGCCGCAGGAAAGTGAGTTCAATTTGTCAAACTTCTACAGTATCTTCTACTTGGGAAATTGTGGTTTCTGGAACTGTTCTTTTGGCCCAGGTTTTGTACTGTACAGCAGATATACGTGGGGCCACTTCGGGAAATTTTGTCGATCGAAATTTAAACATGTTAGTTTACAGTACTTACATTATATCTCCGACCGTGAATGTCATTTAAGCGGGTAAACCGCATCTGATTGCTATAGTTCTTTTAGACGGGTTTGCGAACGTGACATTCGCGTTGATATTCTGTGTTGTGTGATGTTGTGGATTTGTCGTGGTGGATAGCAGTGTGCAATGGTAGGGCAGTTTGGATTTATTTGTACATTTAATATTGCGGGGCGAGCGTCCAACATGTGGACTGCCGTCACTGCCTGTTGTATAATATTCTTTTGGGGCACGACCGGGTTGAGGTCGATGTACCCGTTGTACATATTTTTCATTTCTGTACTAGTTTTGCCCGCGACGGAGTGCACGGATAGCCGAGTTCTGGAGGGCAACGGGTCCGCATCTCATGGCTTTGAGAGGCAGAGGGGCCTCACTCTAGTATTGGCAGACTATTTGCCACACTCGTAGGGGTACAGGTTGACCCAAGGAGGGGTGCTCAAGTCACCGGATTCCGTGAAGTGCAGGGTGGTCCATTCACTTTGCTGTAGGGGGCTGCCTCGCTTCAGGTTTTGGCGGGTAACTTGCCGCACCCATAGGGGTCTAGGTTTCATTGCACAGGCTATCACACGACCAGGGGAACGTCGGGTTTCAGCAGCGGCTCTGTGAAACCCGGGATCCCAGATTATCTGTATTGTTCTGTGATGCTTATTACTTTTCTGTAATATTGCATATTATCACGCCTTGAGTGATTATTGTATATTGGTTTATATACTAGTAGATGTTGTATATGTTTTACACCCGCGCTATTTCAGTCCCCGCTCTGTCGTTAGTTAAGTAACCTAACGGGTGATGACGGGACCCAGTGACGAATGCGGATGGCATATACGTACATTTTATTTTCGTTCTTTTCTGGTGTGATTAATTGATGGGACTGCGTTGATTCTGATCAATGCAAAGAAAAACAAACCTATTTGGATGTTGTTGGAACAATTTTAAAAGGTGTTATTACAAAGATGTTTCCTTTTATTTTGCACAATGGTATTCAGTGGAATATCCTGCACCTCATTCGACGGGGCAAGGGCCGATATCCCTTCACCGGGAGTGACCCCTTGGGCAGAAGTTTGCGTCAGGGTGATAACTTCACTATAGTCGATTACATGTTGCTTTGCATCGCGGTATTCAGTGGAATATCTTGCACCTCATTCCACGAGGAAAGAGCCGAGATCCCTTCACCGGGAGTGACCTCTTTAGCAAAGATTTTCGCCACTATATTTTATAAAAAGCTATCAGGTTCCTTCAACGAGATCAAGTTCATTAAGTTAAAGGTTTTTCGCCAAAAACCAGCCGTAGCCCTCCGTCATTTCATATGAATGGTCAGTAGTATTCAAGCTATGTTGGTCTGGCCCTTAGCCAGGACATAGTGATTGGTAGCTGCTGGGGTGTTCACATGTTGCATAGATAGATGCGTTGTTTGGGACAGTCGTACAGCCTTGTTGGCCCTTAGTCAAGGGAGAGTACGGGTGGGTTCAAATTAACAAGATAATGATGGGAAGAACTTGACATGTGACTTATGATGGGTTGGCCCTTAGTCACGATCATAAGAGCATGGGTAAAAATCTTATCGGGAGTTTCTAAAGAAACTGAAACTTGCCAGGCATGCGCTTACCTTCTGGAGTATGATAACGTGAGTGGATTCCGTCACGTTATCATGCGATGAGAGTTGGATCCCGATTCCCACTGATGAGTTGGTTTACTCTTCGGGTGATCCCGATTGATTCTTCTTTCAGGTTTGGAGGAGAATTTGATAGTACAGTGGGAGGTTTCCGGATTAGATAAAGTGATAAACTATTCTGATCTAGGTTAGAGTGCACGCAGAGTGTTTCTTTTCTCTCTCTCTTTGGCAGCGACCTTTGACCGACCTTAGACTATGATTCAGTGACCAAGTTGACCGAACCTTCTTAAAATACTGGCCTTTGGATTGTCTGAGTTGCATAAGTCATTGCCACTCCTTCTTTTACCCTTTGCATTTCTCAGAACACCCCGTATTACTACAGACATCCACTTCCATTGGATAGATCCATCGTATGGTTATATACGAACTCGAAGGGACTCTTTCGAGGATGGATCAAGGTTCAGGAGAAATAGAATTGGTTTATTCAGTGTCTTTTATTATCACCTTCTCTCAGGTTGCGAGGGCTCCTTGGTTTAGGAGAGTACACCTATTACGCTTATTGGATAGTCTTCTTCCAAACCATAGGCAGGTGCCGAAAGGTAGGAAATGAAGAAAACCAATTAGCCTAAGTAGGGTGTACAGAAGGTAATATGTAAAGACAAAATAAAGGGATTAGAAAGAGGGCAAAGTAAGTTGCAACTGTTATCATTCACGACCAAACCACGTACTTCATCGCCACTTCCTATTTCACCTTTAAAAGAATAAGGCATTATTCAGTTGTCTTTTATCATCACCTTCTCTCAAGATGAGTGTACTCCTTGGTTTAGGAGGGTACACCTATTATGCTTATTGGATAGTCTTCTTCCAAACCATAGGCTGGTGCCGAACGGTAGGGAAGGAAGAAAACCATTTAAACTAACGATGGTGTACAGAAGGTAACGACTAAAGACAAATAAAGAGATTTGGAGAGATGGCAAAGAAATATACGGTTAAAGTCATGAATTGGATTATGGAAGAGGCATTACTTTGAATACCAGGATACCCCTACGAAACATTTTCATGTTTCAGTGCATTGTTAATGGAAAAACTGTTTTCCCGATTAGATACTTACTCCAGGGTATGTATTTACCAGGTTTCATTCTCACATCTGTATGGTTTTACAGATGATGAGTGGGAGGAAGTTATTGGGGATTAGGTGTGTTAGTTATATGTATGCCCTAAAGGCCATTACTGTACATAGGATGTATATTGTAGTGGATGCTGGGACATATATAGGGAGGACTTTCTTGCTCGACATGATAGTATGCTATCTGGTTGCTCTTTACCTTAACGTGTATACTAACTGTCTCTCTCTATTACATGTTGGTAAAGCCCTTAGGATGTGTGCTTGACTACCTGGACTATGATGCGGATCATACTAGTGGGGACATGGTAGTCCATAAGTACATCCTTCAAGTCCCTAGTCGTAGGTATATCGAGACGGGGCATTGATATACCAGAGTAGACTAGCGTGTACCTTCTCGACCCATACAGATGGGCGATGGATGATCCCATATCCATCGGTGTTTGACATCAGAGATGATATACGGGTGCTCAGTAGAGACTGGGTACACAGGACAGACTCGCCGAGAACTCCCAGATGGTATTATACCTCACGTCAGATGGCAGTTCTCAGGTGACACTAGTACAGAGTAGTCTGTTGACCCGAGATCGTCATAGAGTCTTGTATGGTTCCCACTGTGCTTTGATTTCCATCTTACCACGTCCAAGAGGGCGTGCAAAACGGTGGTTTTTGGGTACAGTCCCGAATCACATGGAGGCAATGAGCGATAAGAGGGGATTCGTCTCTCCGGTATAGGGAGTTGATGTTGCGCTGTGTTCGATTGGCTATAACCGGAAATCCCTGTCCAGGGTTGCTGAGATTTACTGGTAAGTGTTACCAGTAGTTTCTCGAACTGTTATAGACCTCATATCGACACGACTTATCGAGCTATTGGGGTCTGACGTTTACCACCCCTAGGCAAGATATGCGACATATCAGACGACGAGACCGGACTGTACGGTAGTGTTACTGGTTGGATTCACTGGAGTGTGAGCGGGCTTGCTTGTCGATCTTCTGATCGCTCAATACCCGGGTGGCCATTACGTTTAGCAGACCGCTTGCGGCTTGTGGGTGTTTGATCTGATCATCACCTGCTGCCGGCGTATTGACGAGTCTTTAGAGTCCTACACAGAGGTTTCCTGGCTCAAGCGAAACGAAATAGGAGCGCATATGAGATATGTGCGGGACCGAGAATGATACCAGTATGTGATACTGTTTTCGATTCTCGCGATATGAAACATTGTTCGGTTATATGTGATATAGCCGGGTTATCGGATCAAGTGTTGATTCGATAAGTTGTTACTGTTGATATTAGTCGGTTATATGCGATATGACCGGATCGTTAAATCAAGTGTTGATTTAATGATTTAATTCATAATTATATATTTGATATATTACTTTGCATTAACAAGTATCAGTTCACTTTAAATGGATTTCTCACTCGGGTGTGCGCATTGCATATGCGATATGATTTTGTGCACTTGCTTGTATCATGTTGATGATACATGCCTTTTGGTTAAGTGTAAAGAATTAAACCTTGGTCAATGAAATGGTTAGGGTTTACTTTTTCCTTATTCATTTTATTCATTTATTCTTTTGAAAAAGAAAAGCAAATGAGAAAATGGTGACTTGTTTTGTTTTGTTCATGAAGCTTCATGAAGACTTTGACCAAGTGACCATTTTGTCTCATGCTTAACCCTAACCATCCCACTAACCATGATTTATTCTCTACACTTGACCATGGTTTGGTCATGATAAGTATTCTTTTAATTTTCTTTTTGGAATTAACTTATCATAACATTATTCTTCTTCTTCTTCATTTCTTCAAGTGAAGAAAGCTTGCCTCCATCAATGGCAAGTGATGAAAAAGAGTGAGAAATCCAAATCTAAAGTCTACCCACTTCCTATTTCTTCATCCTCTACCTCTTGCCAAGTAGTAGAGTTTGTTTCCTTCACAAGTTTTCAAGGCTTGGTGAAGGTGGAGCTTGATCTAGCGATGCCTCGATGTAGATCATCTTCGGCATGGACATCGACGACCTAGCTCGCCATTTCTCCGACGAAGCCGACACTAGAGCCCAGGAATTCATTTGGACAGCGAGGGGACTTCGTTGCGGAGCTATGGAGGTGGAGCACCGGATCTAAAAAGGTTGTATTTCCGTTTAAACTTTAGTTAATTTGTTAACTAGTTCATTTATCGCCTAGAAATCTAGCCAACGATCCGTAGTCTAGGGTTTCTCGGCGCCGCAATTTTTGAAACGGGCATGGTTTATGCCTTGTGAGACCTCATTAGGATGCCTAGGAACCCTACAGTGGTATCAGAGCCTAGCTAGAGCCTTAGGCGAAGTCTAGACGGAATTTGAAGTCCGAACGAACCGAAACCCCAAAATTTTCATGCTCTCTGTACATTTTCTAAAATCGTGGATTTTTCCAAATGAAAAATTGCTAAAAAATTCAGCAGGGAAATCTATGAATTACGGCGCAAAATTGGACCCATGATTCATCCAAACCGCGGCGGAACCGCGGCAGAAGCCCAGGTTCTGCGGCGGTTCCGCGGCTAGGTGATGACGTCACCTTCCTATTGTTGCACAGTAATTCATATTTTAAATATGCTGGATTTTCTGGGAATTTTTAATATTTATTCAAGAGTTGAATTTTCTGGAGTTGCTTTGGGGATTCGGTGTTTCGATCGGAGTATCAAATTTTGTCTGTGTGGCTTTCCGGATAAATTTTTGAATATGTTAAGAAGTTCGACCGGATATAAATACCCAATTTTTCCCCTGTCGGGAAATTTCCAAGTGTTGGATTTTTCCGTAGTTTAACGACGTTCTAAGTGGTGCAAGTAACTCGATGGACCCTCTAGAAGACAACAAACCTTAACTCGATTATGTGACCGTCTTGAATTGCCCTTTGAACCTTCGGGTTTGGGGCAGTACGGCGTGCCATATGTGAGGCATTGCCTTGACCCTTCTACGGTGTCACGACCCGAAAGAGCACGTGACTGGCCCTTGAACCATATGAAGTCTATAGGACTCCATCTGATCCAAGTAAGCCGAAAGCCCAGAAATCTAAAACCATTTTAAGGATAAATAAACAACAAGCAATACACTATACAACGCCGAATGGCGAGGATCAAAATTTAAAAGAAAACCCAAATAAGCATGAAAACTGCAACACTACTTAAGCGCGACTCTAAGGTCGAAATAATACATCACTAGTGTCTGAGTCAGAAACAATATACAAGTCTTTGGTTGATGGAAATTCTAGATACAATGAATAATATAAGTACAATGGTGGTTCTTGATGCAAAAGAAACCACCTACCAAATGCAATTCACCCGCAAGGAAGCAATGTGCCAGAAATGCCGCAATGAAACCTGTACGGCAAAACCTGCAAGAACTGTGGCACAACGGGGGTGAGTTGCCAACTCATGAATAGAAATTATCTACAAGCAGAAATTGGAAGCATGACATAAACCTAAGTCATAACGATCATATATAATATAAACCTCAAATGAATAAGTTTGAAGAATAGTAAAGTGGCAATATAACATCTGAACATAAGTGTAGTGCCAAGTACTCGTACCAGTGCCTCACGTAACAATATATCATAAATATGATGTATGTATGCGGTAAAATGAAAACACGAGATATCGTGAATTAAATCATCAGGAAATCAACGTCGAGCATTGACACAAACTATATATCTCAATATCAAATGAAACCCATATATCATGCATCCGACATGTATGCAGCATTCATGAAGGTACTCTATCAGGTACTACTAATATGTGATGCAATGCATATACAATAAATATGGGGTAGGGGAGATATAATATACCATCGACCATAAAGGCCCCGAGCACATAGGCTCCTCTCCAATCGAGCTCATAGACTCCGAGCACATAGGCTCCTCTCACATCGAGCTCATAGGCTCCGAGCACATAGGCTCCTCTCACATCGAGCTCATAGGCTCCGAGCACATAGGCTCCTCTCACATCGAGCTCATAGGCTCCGAGCACATAGGCTCCTCTCACATCGAGCTCATAGGCTCCGAGCACATAGGCTCCTCTCACATCGAGCTCATATGTAAATCTGCATAGATCATCATGATAATATATTAAGTATGCGTATATATAAATCAGCGTCCCATACCACTAATATATATATACTCTATGGGTATACATATATATTTCAGCGTCCCATACCACTGATATATATACGCAGGAGTAAAATAATCCAGAATCATCATATGCAACCATATCACAGTGCGAAATCCATGAATTATAATACATGCAATATGAAACACTAATATGAGCATGGAACTTTGTAAAGGCATATACACAAGGAATATGAATCAATAACATATAAGCATGCAATGCAATGCGAGCCGTAGAGTGAATAGTAAATGAATAGTAACGCAGCTTGCCATTTGAAATAAGTATGACTCGGGTCTAGTCTAACATCTACTATGCAAACTACAGATCTAAGTATCAGGTCAACCGGGATGGGTATGGAATCCACCTAAATCTGAGTCGGTATATATATATAGTCGGTGATCCCGCCTCAATAGTATCTCGTACGATACAGTATATCATATGGCATTCTCAAGTCATGAGCGCGGATCTAACATTAATATAAAGCTCGTATGGTAAATCGTCGTACGGCATCCCCATAGCTGGGTACGGTCAATATCACATTATCTCATCGAGTACCTGGTATTCTTATCATCATAACACATAATCTGGGATACTGAATCTAAGTCTAGTACAAATCGATACCATTTATATAATTATGAAGGCAGGGGTAAGACACATGCCCAAAGGCCCGCTAAGAATCACATATCGTATCCCAAATAGGAATCATATCAAATCACCGATCTCGCGGCACCAAGCCCAATATCATCGACTCATCTCCAAAGTCATCCAATATCATCATCAACGCAATGTAAGTATAGTGAATATGCAAGGGTGTGCGTGTGGGTGTAAACATATTCTAGGGTTCGTGGCTATGAACTACACTAGTTTACTTCTAATCCTAAACTATCCATAAAACACCTAACACAATATCCATGACACACTATAACTATCATATATAATATATCAACTACGGACTGCGGGGGTGCTATACGTCATCCCCCGACTTCCCCCTGTAGATATAATCTACTCACATTGGGTCTTCATTTGTCGACGTCGCCACGCGCTTTCTTGTCGTCCCGAAGTCTTCATGGGGTACCTACACAGCAAGTATCGTATATACGCAATTAAAACCAAAACCAAGCTAAAACGGCACATGAAATCCAAAACGATACGATAAGGGGCCTATAGGTGAGAACCTATGGCACGCCTTCAAAACCATCAATAAACCCTCTATATCGTCGTATAAACGCCAAATAGTCGAGGTAAAACGAAACACACCAATGCAGAAATGAAAATACGGAATACGGAAACTAAAATCCAAAACAGCAACTCATGAAATATGTCCCAGATTTTACCAGAGATCAATTCATACAAATCTATATATACCAAGGGTCTAAAGTAAGCATGTAGGAGCTACAGAACAAACAAGAGGCAAAATGGTGGCACCCAGGCCGCAATTTGCGGCCAAAGTGATGAAATTGGCGGCCTGAAAAGGGAGTTAGGGGCTAGGGCTTTGGTGGTAGCTCTCTGGGTGCTTACACATATCACTGTCCACCCAATATTATTTTAGGGGTCTCGGGGTGTTAGCAGATTCTTAATAACAGCGACAGATTCCAGTTCTTCCCCGATATCGGTTTCTAAAATCCGTATTCTGGTTTTAGGCTTCAGGTTAGGGTCTCAATTTAGGAACTATGGTGTTTATATAACCTCAACTGAGCTTAATTTCCCAATACAACACAAGTTTCTCTCAAACCCTAACTAGGTTTTCATCAAATCCATAATATCACACAATATCGATTCTATAACAACATTGGGGTATAGGGAATGCTAGAATTAAGCTAATGTTTCGGAAATTAACTCAATTGGCAACTCAAGAATTTTCTTGAGTTGCCCCTAGTGGCCAAACTCCATGCTTTCTTGGTCCATCTTGTAGGTCTCGGGCTTGTGCACACATTTAATGAAATGGAGATTGGATTTTGGTGTAGTTTTAGAGGTGTTTTGGAGCTTGAAGAGGGGAGGGGATGAGGTGCAGGAGCAGCAGCAGGAGGAGGAAGAGGAGGGAGGAAAATGTGAGGAAAACAATTGGCTAAGTCTTTTGGTCAATGGTGCCACATGCCTCTCTTTCTCACCAACCCCCATTTTCTTTATTCTTTTCTCTTTTCTTTCTCTTTTCCTTTTTCTTTTCCTCCAAAACCCTTCTCACAAGAATAGTAGCTCCAAATAACATGAAAGAAAATGCACAAGTGTGATAAAAATGATATGTGCAAGTTTTGCACAAAAAGCCAAAAAAATCCGATTAGCGATTTTTAATCGCGATTAGCATTAAATTAGCATATAATTAATCACAAAAACATTAAAATGTCATAATTCTCTAATTTACCCTATTTTAGAATTTTCCATAATTTTTCTCAAATTTTTTCCTATTTATTTGTATTTAATTATACCGAATTATTAAAATATTCAATAAAATAATATTAAATTATAAATATTCCCTAAAATTAATATTTTATCTTTTCTGAAAATGTTACAATCTACCCCCCTTAAAGAAATTCGGTCCCCGAATTTAAACTTAACTCCCAAGTACTAAAACATTCAGTCAGAAAGAATCCAAATTGTCGGAGCTCCACAAACATAAATCCTAAGACGTAAATAAGAATACCCCGTGCGTCAGGTGCGCACGGAAAACAGAATCCACATAAGTACCATTCAGGTGCAACGGGTGTGCACACAACATCTGTCATAGGCAGCGTGTGTGCCTGACAGCAAAACCAAGTGCATCTGACATGCACATGGAAACCCGATTTAGTGCATCTGGTGTGCACCAAAATCGTACCTCAAAACACTAAGGGTGCATCCAAGGCTAGCAGCGCAGGATATCTACTTTCCTCTTGCTCACGGTCTGGCATCCTCCGACTCTGGGTCCTTATCTTCTCTGCGGATTACCAATCTCGCAGTCAATCAGCTCATCGTCCCTGCCAGGTATGCTAACGGGGACGATTCCGTTCTGGCACTTCTCTGGTCACCTCTCGGTCAATCCTCACGACCACTCGTAAGGCAGCATATTACTGGCGTTGGCCTCTGGCTCTCTGAATGCACGTCACACATCTGATCCTGGGTGCAAACATCATTGTAGCAATGTCCCGGAAGGAATCCTGCTCAGGGTCTCTTCCGATCTTGCCTAAGCCGAACTGTTCGGAGGCTGGCTCTCCTGCACTATCTCTTCTCGCTTGATAGACATCTGTGTCCTCAGCACAACATTTCTCGGAAACTGGCCGCATCCCAACGCCTCCGTAAGCATATTTGACCTCTGGTCTCGACGGGAAGTAACGACAGCTCGTCAGCGTCTCGTATGAACCTCTTGTCCGCTTGTCTGTATTTCCGTCCACTTCGACGTCACGGCATGCTATCTACGCACTGCACTGTTCTCGGCCACGGTCAATCCGAAATCTCTCACACGGACTCAAAATCGCGTACTCTGTAGCTTCATCATTCTGTATAAGATGTCTGGCCAAACAGGTCCTCGAAAACGCGTCCCAACCATCGGAGGAATTCACAATACTCGTCCATCCTTGATCAATTCGCAATGGATCTAGGTAAGTTCCTTTATCCGGACCTGGTCAACTACCTCGTCGACGATGCCGAACTCTGGTCTGCTGGTGTGCGCAACATGACCACCCCTGGGTCTAGGTCTTCTCGTATCGTTTTCCAGAAAGGTCCTGTCGAGGTCTCCCTCTCAAATCTCAATCCTGCCGAATTGCCCAGAAGTCACCATCCATTGCTGAAGCAAATTCTCATTCCGGAACGGCTGCATACTTATTGGGCTTCTTTCTGGAAGATATATCCATATACCACGCCTCTGGGTGCGTATCACATCTCTGATGTCAGCGGAGTGGTACATCATCTCGTCGAAATATCTTGCGAACTCTTTTCTTCACTCTGTGTCAATGTCGACTGATTCGGACTCGTCTCATCATGGCTGCATGGACAGTGCTCCAACTGCTATCCTCGTATCTGGAGTATCCCAAGCAATACATCCCATCACATGATGTCCGAATGATGTCGAATCATCCGATCGACTCGTCAGAACCTCATAATCCCCCAAGAGATCACATCATGGGTACAGTTTAATAGTATCGAGTACATGCCACAGCGTCGGTGGTCCAGCCGTAGAAGGGCAAACCCAAGCCTCACTAATGGCGCCGCGGAACTACCGCAAACCCTAAGGTTCAAAGGCTCTCACCCGGTCATTAAGCCGAGTTAGGGTTTCATTCTTATAGAGGGTCCATAGAATCACCTGCATGTCTTTCCGTATACTTTAAACTTGGAAAATGGGCTCCTGACACTCGATCGTCTCTATCGACTCTCAATGAACCTGCGTGGAGTCGTCTCTAGCTGGAAACAATCTATCTGATGACCTCGCATCGGTAAACGGACGAACCAAATGTCCTAGTCATTCATCCTCAGGTGACTAGCGACTCGCTATCATCTCTCTAAGTATATGCTCACGCTGCAGTAGCTCCAACCATCTGGTCGATATCTCGTCATTTGCAGCAACAACTGGCTCATTCTCCTGTACGCCGAACAGCGCCTCAATCCTCCAGGAAAGGCGACACATTTGCGGCCATCTCTGAATCGGTCTGCTCTAGATCTGAGTAAGAATCTCCACACTGGAAATCTTCAACTCAACTGGGCCCGCTCCGGCGCATGAATCGGACGAATTTCCTTCGCCTCTCAAATCGGGTAGACATGCTATCATCTGTCTCATATCCGCCTGGAAGCTCCGATAATCTCAGCTCGTAAGCTCCGGAAGCGACATCCTGTCAATCTCAGCAACAGCTGGTCCATGTGTCTGCACGGTAGGCGACATCATAATCTCTGAGGTATGATGTACATCAACAGTCCCCTCTCAACTGGCAGCTCTCACAATGCCCCGATCATCCGGTGCAAAACCAAGCACTCGCCTCAACTAGAGGTCACAATCACCAATACTAATTCGAGACGTTCCCATGTCACCAGAAAACACAATGGTCGGCCCTCGTACCAGACGAGCTCGCCCTGACCGTAACCCTAGTAGCAGCCCAAACTGCGCTCAAACATGGTGACAGGAACCTCAATCGAGTATCGAAGAGAGCAGATCAACGGCAAGAAAGAGAACAACAGATCCAGAGTGGATACATGATCATAAGAAGGAACAGCATCAATGAAGGTATGATCATGAAACTAATAGAATCGGGGATCTCCAATGGATGTGTAATCATGGATATGAAGAGAGTCACTAATATCCAAAATAGGTACATCCTAAGGTTCCTTAAGCGGAGTGGCGTGTCGTAAGTATGCCGCGGAACATACCCACAGTACGTCGCTCTACTTTAGTTACCTATTCCATCAACCAAGGGTCATCCTAATACGACGAAAGTTCGGGTCTAATACCCCCTCGACTAAGTCTAAGTTCCGTAAGGTCAAGCCTAAGTTCCGTATATATATAACACCCTAGGCTCCACATAGTCAAACTTAGACTCGAACCAAGGTCAACCTAGCGCTCTGATACCTACTTTGTCACGACCCGAAAGAGCACGTGACTGGCCCTTGAACCATATGAAGTCTATAGGACTCCATCTGATCCAAGTAAGCCGAAAGCCCTGAAATCTAAAACCATTTTAAGGATAAATAAACAATAAGAAATACACTATACAACGCCGAATGGCGAGGATCAAAATTTAAAAGAAAACTGAGATAAGCATGAAAACTGCAACACTACTTAAGCTCGACTCTAAGGTCGAAATAATACATCACTAGTGTCTGAGTCAGAAACAATATACAAGTCTTTGGTTGATGGAAATTCTAGATACAATGAATAATATAAGTACAATGGTGGTTCTTGATGCAAAAGAAACCACCTACCAAATGCAATTCACCCGCAAGGAAGCAATGTGCCAGAAATGCCGCAATGAAACCTGTACGGCAAAACCTGCAAGAACTGTGGCACAACGGGGGTGAGTTGCCAACTCGTGAATAGAAATTATCTACAAGCAGAAATTGGAAGCATGACATAAGCCTAAGTCATAACGATCATATATAATATAAACCTCAAATGAATAAGTTTGAAGCATAGTAAAGTGGCAATGTAACATCTGAATATAAGTGTAGTGCCAAGTACTCGTACCAGTGCCTCACGTAACAATATATCACAAATATGATTTATGTATGCGGTAAAATGAAAACAGGAGATATCGTGAATTAAATCATCAGGAAATCAACGTCGAGCATTGACACAAACTATATATCTCAATATCAAAT
The DNA here is from genome assembly GCA_030015575.1 of Agapanthus africanus. Lineage (NCBI taxonomy): Eukaryota > Viridiplantae > Streptophyta > Magnoliopsida > Asparagales > Amaryllidaceae > Agapanthus > Agapanthus africanus. Next base: position 222,793,102 of record JASDDO010000012.1, read on the forward strand.
GAAACCCAAATATCATGCATCCGACATGTATGCAGCATTCATGAAGGTACTCTATCAGGTACTACTAATATGTGATGCAATGCATACACAATAAATATGGGGTAGGGGAGATATAATATACCATCGACCATAAAGGCCCCGAGCACATAGGCTCCTCTCCAATCGAGCTCATAGGCTCCGAGCACATAGGCTCCTCTCCAATCGAGCTCATAGGCTACGAGCACATAGGCTCCTCTCACATCGAGCTCATAAGCTCCGAGCACATAGGCTCCTCTCACATCGAGCTCATAGGCTCCGAGCACATAGGCTCCTCTCACATCGAGCTCATATGTAAATCTGCATAGATCATCATGATAATATATTAAGTATGCGTATATATATATCAACGTCCCATACCACTAATATATATATACTCTATGGGTATACATATATATTTCAGCGTCTCATAGCACTGATATATATACGCAGGAGTAAAATAATCCAGAATCATCATATGCAACCATATCACAGTGGGAAATCCATGAATTATAATACAGCAATATGAAACACTAATATGAGCATGGAACTTTGTAAAGGCATATACACAAGGAATATGAATCAATAATATATAAGCATGCAATGCAATGCGAGCCGTAGAGTGAATAGTAAATGAATAGTAACACAGCTTGCCATTTGAAATAAGTATGACTCGGTCTAGTCTAACATCTACTATGCAAACTACAGATCTAAGTATCAGGTCAACCGGGAGGGGTATGGAATCCACCTAAATCTGAGTCGGTATATATATATAGTCGGTGATCCCGCCTCAATAGTATCGCGTACGATACAGTATATCATATGGCATTCTCATGTCATGAGCGCGGATCTAACATTAATATAAAGCTTGTACGGTAAATCGTCGTACGGCATCCCAATAGTTGGGTACGGTCAATATCACATTATCTCATCGAGTACCTGGTATTCTTATCATCATAACACATAATCTGGGATACTGAATCTAAGTCTAGTACAAATCGATACCATTTATATAATTATGATGGCAGGGGTAAGACACATGCCCAAAGGCCCGCTAAGAATCACATATCGTTTCCCAAATAGGAATCATATCAAATCACCGATCTCACGGCACCAAGCCCAATATCATCGACTCATCTCCAAAGTCATCCAATATCATCATCAACGCAATGTAAGTATAGTGAATATGCAAGGGTGTGTGTGTGGGTGTAAACCTATTCTAGGGTTCGTGGTTATGAACTACACTAGTTTACTTCTAATCCTAAACTATCCATAAAACACCTAACACAATATCCATGACACACTATAACTATCATATATAGTATATCAACTACGGACTGCAGGGATGCTATACGTCATCCCCCGACTTCCCCCTGTAGATATAATCTACTCACATTGGGTCTTCATTTGTCAACGTCGCCACGCGCTTTCTTGTCGTCCCGAAGTCTTCATGGGGTACCTACACAGCAAGTATCGTATATACGCAATTAAAACCAAAACCAAGCTAAAACGGCACATGAAATCCAAAACGATACGATAAGGGGCCTATAGGTAAGAACCTATGGCACGCCTTCAAAACCATCAATAAACCCTCTATATCGTCGTATAAACGCCAAATAGTCGAGGTAAAACGAAACACACCAATGCAGAAATGAAAATACGGAATACGGAAACTAAAATCCAAAACAGCAACTAATGAAATATGTCCCAGATTTTACCAGAGATCAATTCATACAAATCTATATATACCAAGGGGCTAAAGTAAGCATGTAGGAGCTACAGAACAAACAAGAGGCAAAATGGTGGAACCCATGCCGCAATTTGCGGCCAAAGTGATGAAATTGGCGGCCTGAAAAGGGAGTTGGGGGATAAGGCTTTGGTGGTAGCTCTCTGGGTGCTTACACATATCACTGTCCACCCAATATTATTTTAGGGGTCTCGGGGTGTTAGCAGATTCTTAATAACAGTGACAGATTCCAGTTCTTCCCCGATATCGGTTTCTAAAATCCGTATTCTGGTTTTAGGCTTCAGGTTAGGGTCTCAATTTAGGCACTATGGTGTTTATATAACCTCAACTGAGCTTAATTTCCCAATACAACACAAGTTTCTCTCAAACTCTAACTAGGTTTTCATCAAATCCATAATATCACACAATATCGATTCTATAACAACATTGGGGTATAGGGAATGCTAGAATTAAGCTAATGTTTCAGAAATTACCTCAATTGGCAACTCAAGAATTTTCTTGAGTTGCCCCTAGTGGCCAAACTCCATGCTTTCTTGGTCCATCTTGTAGGTCTCGGGCTTGTGCACACATTTAATGAAATGGAGATTGGATTTTGGTGTAGTTTTAGAGGTGTTTTGGAGCTTGAAGAGGGGAGGGGATGAGGTGCAGGAGCAGCAGCAGGAGGAGGAAGAGGAGAGAGGAAAATGTGAGGAAAACAATTGGCTAAGTCTTTTGGTCAATGGTGCCCCATGCCTCTCTTTCTCACCAACCCCCATTTTCTTTATTCTTTTCTCTTTTCTTTCTCTTTTCCTTTTTCTTTTCCTCCAAAACCCTTCTCACAAGAATAGTAGCTCCAAATAACATGAAAGAAAATGCACAAGTGTGATAAAAATGATATGTGCAAGTTTTGCACAAAAAGCCAAAAAAATCCGATTAGCGATTTTTAATCGCGATTAGCATTAAATTAGCATATAATTAATCACAAAAACTTTAAAATGTCATAATTCTCTAATTTACCCTATTTTAGAATTTTCCATAATTTTTCTCAAATTTTTTCCTATTTATTTGTATTTAATTATACCGAATTATTAAAATATTCAATAAAATAATAATAAATTATAAATATTCCCTAAAATTAATATTTTATCTTTTCTGAAAATGTTACATACGGCTGGACCGTTGGTACTGAGGCACGAACTGAATGTTGTTAGACTTATTTCATGTGTTGAGCTGTATCGGGAAAACTTGGGTGTTCGATTGTTCGATCGAAAAGTTTAGCATTTTCTATTTATCCGGAATGTGATACAATAATTGGAATTCACAATAAGTTATGAGATAACTGAATGAATGTTATAAATATAGCAATTTAGTCTCACTTGATCGGTTGCCACGGAATTTTGATGTGATCAAAAGTCCGTCGCAATCACGTAGCGTATGCGGATACTCGCCGGGTAAACTTAATAGACAGCTACACCCCATAGCCCCGACCAAGTGACTGTAGGAGAACCCCGTCGCCGAAAGCATCCGTTCGGGTGCTCGCGGCAGCGGTGTTCCGCCTTGGTGCACTTCGTCGACGGTATCGGGGGTGCGGCCGCCTACTAAAGTTTGCGACGAGCATTCGATCACGCTGTCGGGAATCTTGTTGAATTGCCCGACTTGATATTGAAATGTGTTTTCGATAATGAGACAAAAATGCGGGGTTTATAATTGTTAGGCATGCGATGTCTAAGTAATTCATTTGGTCAGGCATGCGATGTCTGAGGTGGTTGCGGATTCCAACTGTTGTAGTTTTACACTTTCTTTTCTGTGACCGTAAGTGTAATATGTGTTATCGCCGGTTTCGTTGTTATATGTCAACGACAATTGGGATGCGCATATTTACTTACGTTGATGACATGTGATGTTATGTGTTGCTGGATATGTTATATTGGATCGTCGTGTTCGAATAGCCGGGGGTTTTTATGTGAGATGAGTGTTTTTCATTTTCATTCATGTAAAAACTTGTATGTAATATTCTTTTATTGGGGCGCTTCCAGGTTGCGGAAGTTGTCACCGTTTGTATATTATTTACTTTTCCGCACTAGGATAGACCCAAGGAGGGGAGCACAAGTAACCGGGTTCTGGAGTCCAGTAGGAGACCAACTCGAGGAGTCGAGTCCCGGTCTCCTAACTCTAGAATTGGTAGGGTTGCTTGCCGCTCTCGTAGGGGTATAGGGGTGTGGGTTTTGGCTATTCATCGCGACTGTGGAATCCGTGTTTTATACTGGCTCGTATTGAAAACACGGACGTCCTAGTATATCCAATATTTCATATGTTTCTTCTGCTGCGATATCTGTGATGTGATCATGTGATGTTCTGTGATAGATACAGTATATAGTATATATGATATATTATATAGACGTTACTTATGTTTTACACCCGCGCTAGCCCTGCCCCGCTCTGCCGTTAGTTACCTAACCTAACGGTGCACGAGGGGACATCGAGACGAATGCGGATGGCATAAGTGTACGTCGTATTTATCTGTGGTGTTTAGGTACTTAAATGATGGGACTTCATTAATATGATTAATGAAATAAAAGAAACCTAAGATGTTGCAGAATCGAATTTCAAAATAAAACAGGTAGCTACAGTTCTTGCTTTGCACAGCGGTATATACGATATATCCTGCACCTTATTCGATGAGGAAAGGACCGAGATCCCTTCACCGGGAGTGACTCCTTTAGCAATAACTGGCAGATGCTACACACTCGGTTTGCCTTTTGATTGCTTTTAAGAGTTTTTGCTTTGCATAGTGATATATATGTGATATATCCCGCACCTCATTCGACGAGGAAAGGACCGACGATCCCTTCACCGGGAGTGACTCCTTTAGCAAAACTAGAAAAGCCTCAAAAGCACTCCATTTCAAAATCATTTGATTCTACAATGATATGAAGTTCATTACGCAATAGGTTTTCAGAAAAACCTGTCGTAGCCCTCCGTCATTTCAGATAAGTCCTAGTTAGTATTCCTGCTACGTTTGTTGAATATGTTAAGGCGTAGTGTGCGGTAGCTAATTAGTGCTTATCTGTATAAGCATATGATGTGATTGGATTAGGGTAGTCGTGCGACTTTGTTGACTATGTTAAGGGTCGTGCGGGTGGGTTTAATTCAATCGGGAAATGACGGGTTGAACTTGACTAGCACTTATGATTTGTTGACTATGTTAAGGTCATATAGCTGCTAGGGGCAAAATATTATCGGGAATTTCAAGTGTTGAGATTTGCAATGAGATTGCATACCTTCTATGAGATAGTTGGATCCCGATACCCGCTGCGAGTAAGAGTTACTCCTGGGAGAGTTTTACACATTATAATTAGCCGATCAAGTAGGTGTCTAGAAAGGTGTTAACGAGGTTACGCCTCTGGGAAAACGAGGTTTACATTAATTAGGTTCGTGCGAAAGCACGGGGGACCTCCCTCAAAGTACCGACACTGGCCTGGCTGAAAGATTGGCGAACTTATAGTGTGTAATTAATCCCGGCTAGTCTTTCCTTGTCACGACCCGAAAGAGCACGTGACTGGCCCTTGAACCATATGGAGTCTATAGGACTCCATCTGATCCAAGTAAGCCAAAAGCCCAGAAATCTAAAACCATTTTTAAGAATAAGTAAAGAAACTAGTTTAAAGAAGTGAAGAAATGCATGTTTGAAATCAAGGATTTTAAATAACTAAGCCGAATATGCATTTTAAAACAGTAAAGTCTTTTCTAAAAATTTCGGCAGAGTTTCTTTTGTAAAACTGGCCCCGAATGGGGTACAACAAGGCTAACAACATATGCAATGATAAAGGCATCCCCAAGCGGGAGCTAGCTCTTCCTCAAATGACGGCCACAACCACACAAGCAACAATAATATACAACGCCAAACGGCGAGGGTCAAACCAAAAGAACTCAAAAAGCAAGAAAACCGCAATACTGCTAAGCGCGACTCTAAGGTCAAATAATACATCACTAAAGTCTGAGTCTGAAACAATATACAATTTTGGTTGATGGAAATTCTAGATACAATGAATAAAATAAATACAATGGTGGTTCTTGATGCAAAAGAATCCACCTACCAAAAGCAATTCACCCGCAAGAAGGTAGTGTGCCAGAAATGCCGCAAAGAAACTTGTACGGCAGAACCTGCAAGAACTGTGGCACAACGGGGGTGAGTTGCCAACTCGTGAATAGAAATATCTACAAGCAGAAACCGAATGCAAGACATAAACCTAGGTCAACAATCAGCAATATAACCACAAGAGTACATCTGAAGTATGATAAGGTGGCAACGTAACATCTAAATATGTATGTAGTGCCAGGTACTCAGGTAATAACATGTCATCAGTATAAGGTATGTCTGCATGAAGTAAATATGATGAAGTATCAAGGATATCAATACACATATATTAGCGTCCCATACCACTAATATTGGTGTAAGGGTATATATAACAGCGCCCTCATACCCTGTTATATATACAAATGAAGTATGATCAGTGTAAATCCAGTCTGTATATGATCCATGTCTGTATATATGTGGAATCCGTCCACCCGTTACCCAATGACAACAAGCATCATGTATGCAATATGAGGATATAAACAAAATCATGGAAAAACATCATGAAACCCGTACCTAGCATCGACACGTAAATCCTCATCCATCGGGCACCGTCAGTCCGGATCGGCCCGCGGGCTATGTCTGCGGAATCGGCCCTCGGCCCCGGCAGTACGCCCATCTCTCAACTCCGGTCGGTGTCCTCCAGATATCCGCTGAGCTCAAATACAGTCACCGGTAGGTACTCGCCCGCCTCCAGGCTCAATCGGCAAAACCCATCGATCATCTTGCAGAGGGGAACCATACCGGGCCCACCACGAACCCGCAAACGGATCATCCACTCCTCGAATCGGTTTCAAGCACACGTCTCAGCACCGAGAAAACGCGTGGTGGACGCACCAAAATATCATATCACGAGGTACCGGGTTTTTCAAAATAGAGCATCCTTTCTTAAATAATCCCACGGTCCTCAAAATCAGAAATCACATGAAAATCCAACATCAAGAAGTAAATCCAATGCGGTGTGCTATGCAATCAATCCATGATGTATGCGACATGTAAAGAGGGTAATCATATCAGAAGTCATGCGACAGTACTACAGTGTAGTGGCATGGCAATTATCGATGATGAAGTGTGTGAGCCGGCAAATAGTGTACGTGGAACATACGCATCATCGATAATGGTGCTGGTGTCCTAACAGCATGATAATAATATAGCAATAAACATATGCCAGCAATGCGAATAGCATGAATATGCTGAAATCAATAGTCAACACCACAGTGAAGAATCTACTATGCAAACTACAGATCTAAGTATCAGGTCAATCAGGAGGGGTAGGTGTGGAAACCACGTAAATCTGAGTCGATAAATATATAGATATATAGTCGGTGATCCCGCCTCAAGAACATATCGTAGGACATCCTCGAGTTATGAGTGCGGATCTATCATCAATATCGGCTCGTACGGTAAATCATCGTACGGCATCCCAAAAGCTGGGTACAGGTCAACATCTCACTATCTCATCACATAACAGGTATCACTATCATCAGATCATATAATCTAGGGTACTACTCTATGTCTAGTGCAAATCGATACCATCAATAAAGTATGCATGCGGGGGTAAACACACATCCCAAGCCCGCAAGAATCACAAGTCATATCCCAAATATGAATCATATCAAATCACCGATCTCGCGGCACAAAGCCCACATCATCGACTCATCTCCAAAGTCATCCCATATCATCAAACACCGTGCAAGTATAAGTAATATGCAAGGGTGTGCGTGTAGGTGTACCTCTATCCTAGAGCTCGCAACTAGGAACTACGCTAGTTATTTCTAGCTCTAACTAGCCATAACACCCTACAACTATCACATAAATAAACTACATAGTATACTATCTACGGACTGCGGGGGTGCTATACGCCATCCACCCGACTTCCCCATGTAGATATAATCTACTCACCTGCATCATTATTTGCGGACGTCACCACGTATTTGCTTGTCGTCCCGAAGTCTTCATGGGTACCTACATATCAAAGTATCGTATATACGCATTAAAACCAAATCCAAGCTAAAACGGCACATGAAATCCAAAACGATACGATAAGGGGCCTATAGGTGAGAACCTATGGCACGCCTTCAAAACCATCAATAAATCCTCTATATCGTCGTATAAACGCCAAATAGTCGAGACAAAATAAAATCCACAATTGCAGAATCAAAAATACGGAATACGGAAACACGAATCCAAAATAGCAACTTAGGATATATGTCCCAGATTTCACCCTAGTTAGAATCAGTCAAAACTAGAAGTACCCAGGGTCAATACTAGAGGAAATAGGGCCATGCACGCAAAACGAGGAAATTCCTCACTGCTCTGGCCGCAAATTGCGGCTAGAATGGGAAAATCGGCGGCCTCAAAGTGGAGTGGGGAGCTAGGGTTTGGTGTGGTGGTTCTCTGGTGCCTGCACATCTCACTGTCCACTCAATATTATTTTAGGAGTCTCGGGGTAAAAGCAGATTCAATAAACACTACACAGATTTCATAATTTCCCCGATATCGGTTTCTAAAATCCGTATTTTGTTTTAAGCTTCAGGTTTTGGGTTCCAATTCATACACTAAGGTGTTGGTATAACCTTAACTGAGCTCAATTTCATAATACAACACCAATTTCCCTCAATCCCTAACTTGGTTATCCTCAAGTCCACAATATCACACAATATCGATTCTATAACAACATTGGGGTATAAGTAATGTTAGAATTAAGATAATGGTCCAGAATTTACCTCACTTGGCAAATCAAGAAAATTCTTGAGTTGCCCCTAGTGGCCAAAATCCATGCTTTCTTGGTCCATTACGTAGATCTCGAGCTTGTGCATCTTTTTAATGAAATGAGATTGGGGTTTTGGAGTGATTTTTGAGATGATTTGAGGGCTTGATGAAGGGGGGAAATGAGTGGCAGGAGCAGCAGCAGCAAATGGTGGGAGAGGGAGAGAAATGAGGACGAGAGTGAAGAGAAAAGGCTAAGGTTTTTAGTCAATGGTCCTTACCTACTCTCTCTCTCTCACCATACCTATTTTCTTTTCTCTTTTTCTTTTCTTTTCCTTTTCTTTAATTCCAAAACCTTCTCACCAATAGTAAACCCAAAGTAACATGGTAGAAAATGCAACACAAGTGTAGGAAAAAGATATGTGCACATTTTGCACAAAAAGCCAAAAAATCCGATTAGCGATTTTTAATCGCGATTAGCAATAAATTAGCATATAATTGATCACAAACACTTAAAAATGGTATAATTCCAATAAATACCCCATTTTAGAATTTTCCATAATTTTTCTTCATTTATTTGCATTTAATTATAAATTTAATATTAAAATAATCAATAAAATAATATTAAATTATAAAAATTCCCAAAAATAATATTTTATCTTTTTGAAGTGTTACAATCTACCCCCCTTAAAGAAATTCGGTCCCCGAATTTAAATTTTAAACCCCCAATACTAAAACAATTTCAGTAATAGTCCAATTTGTCGGGGCTCCGAAAACATCAATACATAGAGAATATCATAAAAATGTACTGCTCTACTAGAAATCAATCCTCAAAATGCATATACAAGGTTATCCTATGCGTCTGGTGCGCAAGGAATCAAAATCCATATATGTGTCAAACAGGTGTACGAAACAACATCTAGGTGCAACTGGTGTGCACGAAACATCTGTCGTAGGCAGCGTGTGTGCCTGACAGAAAAATCAGGTGCATGTGACATGCACGAAGAATCCCGATTTAGTGCATCTGGCGTGCACCAAAATCGTATATCAAAACACTAAAGGTGCATGAAAACTACGCTGGAAGTGCAAATCAAATCACTGCATACGGTAGGCATGAAATCTCAATCAATATCTCAAATGTAATAACTCTGCGCAAAATATATAAATATCCAGTGGGTGCATGAAACCAATATCATGAAACTCAGTCATCAAAACTAAATCATGCAAACAGAACGCCCAAAATACCGAAATCCAAAATGACGGATACGTGATAATCGAATCACAAATCATAAATACCGTCTTCGGTAGTTCCTCCTTCAAGGTCGAGAAGGAGTCGGTGCATCCACTGCTAGCAACGCAGGATATCTACTTGCCTCTTGCTCACGGTCTGGCGTCCTCTGACTCTGGGTCCTCATTTTCCTTGCGGATTTCCTATCTCGCAGTCAATCGGCTCATCGGCCCTGTCGGGTGTGCTAACGGGGACGATTCCGTTCTGGCACTTCTCTGGTCATCTCTCGGTCAATCCTCACGACCACTCGTAAGGCAGCATATCACTGGCGTCGGCCTCTGGCTCTCTGAAAGCACGTCACACATCTGATCCTGGGTGCAAACATCAATGCAGCAATGTCCTGGAAGGAATCCTGCTCAAGGTCTCTTCCGATCTCGCCTATGCCGAACCGTACAGAGGCTGGCTCTCCTGCATAATCTCTTCACACTCGAGAGACATCTGTGTCCTCAGCACAATATTTTCTCGGAAATTGGTCGCATCCCAACGCCTCTGTAAGCATATCAGGTCTCTCGTCTCGACGGGAAGTAATGACAGCTCGTCAGTGTCTCACACGAACCTCTTGTTCCACCTGTCTCTATCGTCGTCCACTATGACGTCACGCCAAGCTACTATGCACTGCATTGTTCTCGGCCACGGCCAATCTGAAGTCTCTCGCACAGACTCGAAATCGCGTACTCTGTAGCTTCATCATTCTGTAAAAGATGTCAGGCCGAACAGGTCCTCGGGAACACGTCCCAACCATCGGAGGAATACTCATCACTCGTCCGTCCTTGATCAATTCGCAACGCATCTGGGTAAGTTCCTTATCCGAGCCTGGTCAACTACCTCGTCGACGGCGCCGAACTCTGTCCTGCTGGGTGTGCGCAATATGACCACTCCTGGGTCTAGGTCTTCTCATATCGTTTTCCAGAAGGGTCCTGTCGAGGTTCCTCTCTCAAATCTCATTCCTGCCGAATTGCCCAGAATTCATCATCCATTGCTGAAGCTAGGTCTTATTCCGGAACGGCTGCATACTTATCGCGCTTCTTTCTGGAAGATATATACGTATACAACGCCTCTGGGTGCGTATCACATCTCTGATGTCAGCGGAGTGGGACGTCATCTCGTCGAAATATCTTGCGAACTCTTTTCTTCACTCTGCGTCAATGTCGACTGATCCGGACTCGTCTCATCATGGCTGCATGGACAGTGCTCCAACGGCTATCCTCGTATCTGGAGTATCCCAAGCAACGCATCCCATCACATAATGTCCGAATGATGTCGAATCATCCGATCGACTCGTCAGAACCTCATAATCCCCCAAGAGATCAACATCATGGATACAGTTTAATAGTATCGAGTACATGCCACAGCGTCGGTGGTCCAGCCATAGAAGGACAAACCCAAGCCTCACTAATGGCGCCGCGGAACTGCCGCAAACCCTAAGGTTCAAAGGCTTTCACACGGTCATTAAGTCGAGTTAGGGTTTCATTCTTCTAGAGGGTCCATAGAATCACCTGCATGTCTTTCCGTATACTTTAAACTTGGAAAATGGGCTCCTGACATTCGATCGTCTCTATCGACTCTCAACGAACCTGCGTGAAGTCGTCTCTAGCAGGAAACAATCTATCTGATGACCTCGCATCGGAAAACGAACGAACCACATGTCCTAGTCATTAGTCCTCAGGTGACTAGCGACCGCTATCATCTCTCTAAGTATATGCTCACGCTGCAGTAGCTCCAACCATCTGGGCGATATCTCGTCATTTGCAGCAGCAACTGGCTCATTCGCCTGTACGCCGAACAGCGCCTCAATCCTCCAGGAAAGGCAATACATAGGCGGTCATCTCTGAGTCGGTCTGCTCTAGATCTGAGTAAGACTCTCCACACTGGAAATCTTCAACTCAACTGGGCCCGCTCCGGCGCATAAATCGGACGAATCACCTTCGTCTCTCAAATCGGGTAGACTAGCTATCATCTGTCTCATATCCACCTGGAAGCTCCGGCAATCTCAGCTCGTAAGCTCCGGAAGCGACATCCTGTCAATCTCAGCAACAGCTGGTCCATCTGTCTGCACGGTAGGCGACATCATAATCTCTGAGGTATGCTGTACATCAACAGTCCTCTCTTAACTGGAAGCTCTAACAACGGCCCGATCATCCGGTGCAAACCAAGCACTCGCCTCCACTAGAGGTCACAATCACCAAAACTAACTCGAGACGTTCCCATGTCACCAGAAAACACAATGGTCGGCCCTCGTACCAGACGAGCTCGCACCGGCCGTAACCCTAGCAGCAGCCCAAACTGCGCTCAAACATGGCGACATGAACCTCAATCGAGTATCGAAGAGAGCAGATCAATGGTAAGGAAGAGAACAACAGATCCAAAGGGAATACATGATCATAAGAAGGAACAGCATCAATAAAGGTATGATCATGAAACTAATAGAATCGGGGATCTCAAATGGATGTATAATCCTGGATATAAAGAGAATCACTGATCTCGAAAATATGTACATCCTAAGGTTCCTTAAGCGGAGTGGCGTGTCGTAAGTATGACGCGGAACATACCAACGGTACGTCACTCTACTTTAGTCACCTATTCCATCAACCAAGGGTCATCCTACGCGACGAAAGTTCGGGTCTAATACCCCCTCGACCAAGTCTAAGTTCCGTAAGGTCAAGCCTAAGTTCCGTATATATATAAACGCCCTAGGCTCTACATAGTCAAACTTAGACTCGAACCAAGGTCAACCTAGCGCTCTGATACCAACTTTGTCACGACCCGAAAGAGCACGTGGCTGGCCCTTGAACCATATGGAGTCTATAGGACTCCATCTGATCCAAGTAAGCCAAAAGCCCAGAAATCTAAAACCATTTTTAAGAATAAGTAAAGAAACTGGTTTAAAGAAGTGAAGAAATGCATGTTTGAAATCAAGGATTTTAAATAACTAAGCCGAATATGCATTTTAAAACAGTAAAGTCTTTTCTAAAAATTTCGGCAGAGTTTCTTTTGTAAAACTGGCCCCTAATGGGGTACAACAAGGCTAACAACATATGCAATGATAAAGGCATCCCCAAGCGGGAGCTAGCTCTTCGTCAAATGACGGCCACAACCACACAAGCAACAATAATATACAACGCCAAACGGCGAGGGTCAAACCAAAAGAACTCAAAAAGCAAGAAAACCGCAATACTGCTAAGCGCGACTCTAAGGTCAAATAATACATCACTAAAGTCTGAGTCTGAAACAATATACAATTTTGGTTGATGGAAATTCTAGATACAATGAATAAAATAAATACAATGGTGGTTCTTGATGCAAAAGAATCCACCTACCAAAAGCAATTCACCCGCAAGAAGGTAGTGTGCCAGAAATGCCGCAAAGAAACCTGTACGGCAGAACCTGCAAGAACTGTGGCACAACGGGGGTGAGTTGCCAACTCGTGAATAGAAATATCTACAAGCAGAAACCGAATGCAAGACATAAACCTAGGTCAACAATCAGTAATATAACCACAAGAGTACATCTGAAGTATGATAAGGTGGCAAGGTAACATCTAAATATGTATGTAGTGCCAGGTACTCAGGTAATAACATGTCATCAGTATAAGGTATGTCTGCATGAAGTAAATTTGATGAAGTATCAAGGATATCAATACACATATATTAGCGTCCCATACCACTAATATTGGTGTAAGGGTATATATAACAGCGCCCTCATACCCTGTTATATATACAAATGAAGTATGATCAGTGTAAATCCAGTCTGTATATGATCCATGTCTGTATATATGTGGAATCCGTCCACCCGTCACCCAATGACAATAAGCATCATGTATGCAATATGAGGATATAAACAAAATCATGGAAAAACATCATGAAACCCGTGCCTAGCATCGACACGTATATCCTCATCCATCGGGCTCCGTCAGTCCGGATCGGCCCGCGGGCTATGTCTGCGGAATCGGCCCTCGGCCCCGGCAGTACGCCCATCTCTCAACTCCGGTCGGTGTCCTCCAGATATCCGCCGAGCTCAAATACAGTCACCGGTAGGTACTCGCCCGCCTCCAGGCTCAATCGGCAAAACCCATCGTTCATCTTGCCGAGGGGAACCATACCGGGCCCACCACGAACCCGCAAACGGATCATCCACTCCTCGAATCGGGTTTCAAGCACACGTCTCAGCACCGAGAAAATGCGTGGTGGACGCACAAAAATATCATATCACGAGGTACCGGGTTTTTCAAAATAGAGCATCCTTTCTTAAATAATCCCACGGTCCTCAAAATCAGAAATCACATGAAAATCCAACATCAAGAAGTAAATCCAATGCGATGTGCTATGCAATCAATCCATGATGTATGCGACATGTAATGAAGGTAATCATATCAGAAGTCATGCGACAGTACTACAGTGTAGTGGCATGGCAATTATCGATGATGAAGTGTGTGAGCCGGCAAATAGTGTACGTGGAACATACGCATCATCGATAATGGTGCTGGTGTCCTAACAGCATGATAATAATATAGCAATAAACATATGCCAGCAATGCGAATAGCATGAATATGCGGAAATCAATAGTCAACACCACAGTGAAGAATCTACTATGCAAACTACAGATCTAAGTATCAGGTCAATCAGGAGGGGTAGGTGTGGAAACCACCTAAATCTGAGTCGATAAATATATAGATATATAGTCGGTGATCCCGCCTCAAGAACATATCGTAGGATATCCTCGAGTTATGAGTGCGGATCTATCATCAATATCGGCTCGTACGGTAAATCATCGTACGGCATCCCAAAAGCTGGGTACAGGTCAACATCTCACTATCTCATCACATAACAGGTATCACTATCATCAGATCATATAATCTGGGGTACTACTCTATGTCTAGTGCAAATCGATACCATCAATAAAGTATGCATGCGGGGGTAAACACACATCCCAAGCCCGCAAGAATCACAAGTCATATCCCAAATATGAATCATATCAAATCACCGATCTCGCGGCACAAAGCCCACATCATCGACTCATCTCCAAAGTCATCCCATATCATCAAACACCGTGCAAGTATAAGTAATATGCAAGGGTGTGCGTGTAGGTGTACCTCTATCCTAGAGCTCGCAACTAGGAACTACGCTAGTTATTTCTAGCTCTAACTAGCCATAACACCCTACAACTATCACATAAATAAACTACATAGTATACTATCTACGGACTGCGGGGGTGCTATACGCCATCCACCCGACTTCCCCCTGTAGATATAATCTACTCACCTGCATCATCATTTGCGGACGTCGCCACGTATTTGCTTGTCGTCCCGAAGTCTTCATGGGTACCTACATATCAAAGTATCGTATATACGCATTAAAACCAAATCCAAGCTAAAACGGCACATGAAATCCAAAACGATACGATAAGGGGCCTATAGGTGAGAACCTATGGCACGCCTTCAAAACCATCAATAAATCCTCTATATCGTCGTATAAACGCCAAATAGTCGAGACAAAACAAAATCCACAATTGCAGAATCAAAAATACGGAATACGGAAACACGAATCCAAAATAGCAACTTAGGATATATGTCCCAGATTTCACCCTAGTTAGAATCAGTCAAAACTAGAAGTACCCTGGGTCAATACTAGAGGAAATAGGGCCATGCACGCAAAACGAGGAAATTCCTCACTGCTCTGGCCGCAAATTGCGGCTAGAATGGGAAAATCGGCGGCCTCAAAGTGGAGTGGGGAGCTAGGGTTTGGTGTGGTGGTTCTCTGGTGCCTGCACATCTCACTGTCCACTCAATATTATTTTAGGAGTCTCGGAGTAAAAGCAGATTCAATAAACACTACACAGATTTCATAATTTCCCCGATATCGGTTTCTAAAATCCGTATTTTGTTTTAAGCTTCAGGTTTTGGGTTCCAATTCATACACTAAGGTGTTGGTATAACCTTAACTGAGCTCAATTTCATAATACAACACCAATTTCCCTCAATCCCTAACTTGGTTATCCTCAAGTCCACAATATCACACAATATCGATTCTATTGTTAGTTATATGTATTCCCTAGAGGCCATTACTGTACATAGGATGTATATTGTAGTGGATGCTGGGACATATATAGGGAGGACTTTCTTGCTCGACATGATAGTATGATATCTGGTTGATCTTTACCTTAACGTGTAAACTGATTGTCTCTCTGTTACATGTTGATAAAGCCCTTAGGATGTGTGCTTGACTACCTGGACTATGATGCGGATCGTACTAGTGGGGACATGGTAGTCTATAAGTACATCCTTCAAAGTCCCTAGTCATGGGTGTATCGAGACGGGGCATCGATATACCAGAGTAGACTAGCGTGTATCTTCTCGACCCATACAGATGGGCGATGGATGATCCCATATCCATTGGTGTTTGACATCGGAGATGATATACGGGTGCTCAGTAGAGACTGGGTACACTGGACGGACTCGCCGAGAACTCCCAGATGGTATTATACCTCACGTCAGATGGCAGTTCTCTGGTGACACTGGTACAGAGTAGTCTGTTGACCCGAGATCGTCATAGAGTCTTGTGTGGTTCCCACTGTGCTTTGATTTCCATCTTACCACGTCCAAGAGGGCGTGCAAAACGGTGGTTTTTGGGTACAGTCCCGAGTCACATGGAGGCAATGAGCGATAGGAGGGGATTCGTCTCTCCCGGTATAGGGAGTTGATGTTGCGCTGTGTTCGATTGGCTATAACAGGAAATCCCTGGCCAGGGTTGCTGAGATTTACTGGTAAGTGTTACCAGTAGTTTCTCGAACAGTAATAGACCTAATATCGACACGACTTATCGAGCTATTGGGGTCTGACGTTTACCACCCCTAGGCAAGATATGCGACATATTAGACGATCAGACCGGACTGTACGGTAGTGTTACTGGTTGGATTCACTGGAGTGTGAGCGGGCTTGCTCGTTGATCTTCAGATCGCTCAATACCCTGGTGGCCGTTACGTTTAGCAGACCGCTTGCGGCTTGTGGGTGTTTGATATGATCATCATCTGCTGCCGGCGTATTGACGAGTCTTTAGAGTCCTACACAGAGGTTTCCTGGCTCAAGCGAAACGAAATAGGAGCGCATATGAGATATGTGCGGGACCGAGAATGATACGAGTATGTGATACTGTATTCGATTCTCGCGATGTGACATTGATCGGTTATATGCGATATAGCCGGGTTATCGGATCAAGTGTTGATTCGATAAGATGTTACTAATGATACCAGTCGGTTATGTGCGTCATGACCGGATCGTTAAATCAAGTGTTGATTTAATGATTTAATGCATAATTATATATTTGATATTTTACTTTGCATTAACTAGTATCGGTTCACTTTAAATGGATTTTCTCGCTCGGATGTGCGCATTGCATATGCGATATGATTTTGTGCACTTGATTGTATCATGATTGATGATACATGCTTTATGGTTAAGTGTAAAGAATTAAACCAAGGTTAAATTGTTGATTAGGGTTTTACTTATTCATTCATCTTATTTATTTATTCATTTTGAATAAATTGGAAGATAAATGAATGGTGGCTTCTTTTGTTTTATGTTAAAGCTTCATGAAGCTTTGACTTGATGACTTTTTTGTTCTCATCCTTAACCCTAACCATCAACCCAACCTTAGTCAATTCTCTACACTTAACTAAGGTAAAGATTATGATAAGTATTGTATTATTTTCTATTTATCAAAATTGAACTTATCATATTCTTCATCTTCTTCTTCTTCACTTCAAGAAAAAGCTTCACTAGCTTTAATGGCAAAGTGAGAATTAGAGTGAGAAATCCAAATCTAAAGTTTACCCACTTCCTATTTCTTCATCCTCTACCTCTTGCCAAGTAGTAGAGTGTGTTTACTTCACAAGTTTCTTGACTTGGTGAAGTCGGAGCTTGATTTAGCGATGCCTCGACGTAGATCATCTTCGGCACGTCGTCGACGACCTAGCCCGCTTCTTCTCCGATGAAGCCGACACAAGAGCCCGGATTTCGGATTTGTACAGCGGAGATGACTTCTTCATGGAGCTATGGAGGTGGACAAACGGATCTACAAAGGTTGTATTTCCGTATCTATTAGTTAAGTGTTAACTAGTTAACTTTTCGCCTAGACATCTAGCCATCGATCCGTAGTTTAGGGTTTCCGGCACAGTTAAAATTTTAATTTGGCATGTTCGATGCCTTGAGAGACCTCACTAGGGTGCCTAGGAACCCTACAGTGGTATCAGAGCCAAGCTAGAGCCTTAGGCGAAGTCCCGACGGAATTTGAAGTCCGAACGAACCCGAAACCCCGAACCAATCTTGCTCTCTGTACATTTTTGAAAACAGTGAGTTTTTCCAAATTAAAAATATGTAGAGAACTCAGCAGGGAAATATAAGAATTACGGCGCAAAGATTTTTGGATGAACAGTTAAACCCGCGGCGGAAGAGCGGCATAAGATAGGTTAATGCGGCGGTTCCGCCGCACATTGATGACGTCAGCCCTAAATGTTTACACTGTAATTCATTGTATCTGGTTCTGAGTTCTCTGGATGTTTTGAAATTTTATTCAAGAGTTGAATTTTCTGGAGTTGTTTTGGGGATTCGGTATTTCGATCGGGGTATCAAATTTTGTCTATGTGGCTTTCCGGATAAATTTTAGAATATGTTAAAATGTTCGACCGGATATGAATACCCAATTTTTCCCCTATCGGGAAATTTCCAATTGTTGGATTTTTCCGTAGTTTAACGACATTCTAAGTAGTGCAAGTAACGCAATGGACCCTCTAGAAGACAACAAACCTTAACTCGATTATGTGACCGTCTTGAACTGCCCTTTGAACCTTCGGGTTTGGGGCAGTACGGCGTGCCACATGTGAGGCGTTGGCTTGACCCTTCTACGGCTGGACCGTTGGTACTGAGGCACGAACTGAATATTGTTAGACTTATTTCATGTGTTGAGCTGTATCGGGAAAAGTTGGGTGTTCGACTATTCGATCGAAAATTTTAACATTTTCTGTTTATCTGGAATGGGATACAATAATTGGAATTCACAAAAGTTATGTGATAACTGAATGAATGTTATAAACATAGCACTTTAGTCTCACTTGATCGGTTGCCACGGAATTTTGATGTGATCAAAAGTCCGTCGCAATCACGTAGCATACGCGGATACTCGCCGGGTAAACTTAATAGACAGCCTCACTCCATAGCCCCGACCAAGTGACTGTAGGAGAACCCCGTCGCCGAAAGCTTCCGTTCGGGTGCTCGCGGCAGCGGTGTTCCGCCTTGGTGCACTTCGTCGACGGTATCGGGGGTGCGGCCGCCTACTGAAGTTTGCGACGGACATTCGATCAGGATGTCGGGAATCTTGTTGAATTGCCCGACTTGATATTGAAAAAAGTTTTCGATTTTGAGACTAAAATGCGGGGTTTATAATTGTTAGGCATGCGATGTCTAAGTAATTCATTTGATTAGGCATGCGATGTCTATGCAGATTGCGGATTCCAACTGTTGTAGTTTTACACTTTCTTTTCTGTGACCGTAAGTGTAATATGTGATATCGCCGGTTTCGTTGCTATATGTCAACGACAATTGGGATGGACATATTTACTTACGTTGATGACATTTGATGTTATATGTTACTGGATATGTTATATTGGATCGTCGTGTTTGAATAGCCGGGGTTTTTTATGTGAGATGAGTGTTTTTCATTTTCATTCATGTAAAAACTTGTATGTAATATTCTTTTATTGGGGTGCTTCCAGGTTGCGGAAGTTGTCACCTTTTGTATATTATTTACTTTTCCGCACTAGGATAGACCCAAGGAGGAGAGCACAAGTAACCGGGTTCTGGAGTCCAGTGGGAGACCAACTCGAGGAGTCGAGTCCGGGTCTCCTAACTCTAGAATTGGTAGGGTTGCTTGCCGCTCTCGTAGGGGTCTAGGGGTGTGGGATTGGCTATTCATCACGACCGTGGAATCCGTGTTTTATACTGGCTCGTATTGAAAACACGGACGTCCTAGTATATCCAATATTTCATATGTTTCTTCTGCTGCGATATCTGTGATGTGATCATGTGATGTTCTGTGATAGATACAGTATATAGTATATATGATATATTATATAGACGTTACTTATGTTTTACACCCGCGCTAGCCCTGCCCTGCTCTGTCGTTAGTTACCTAACCTAACGGTGCACGAGGGGACATCGAGGCGAATGCGGATGGCATAAGTGTACGTCGTATTTATCTGTGATGTTTAGGTACTTAAATGATGGGACTTCATTAATGAGATTAATGAAATAAAAGAAACCTAAGATGTTGTAGAATCGAATTTCAAAATAAAACAGGTAGCTACAGTTATTGCTTTGCATAGCGGTATATGTGATATATCCTGCACCTTATTCGATAAGGAAAGGACCGAGATCCCTTCACCGGGAGTGACTCCTTTAGCAATAACTGGCTGATGCTACACATTCGGTTTGTCTTTTGATAGCTTTTAACAGTTCTGCTTTGCACAGTGATATATGTGATATATCCCGCACCTCATTCGACGAGGAAAGGACCGACGATCCCTTCACCGGGAGTGACTCCTTTAGCAAAACTAGAAAAGCCTCAAAAGCACTCCATTTTAAAATCATTTGATTCTACAACGATATCAAGTTCATTACGCAATAGGTTTTCAGAAAAACCTGTCGTAGCCCTCCGTCATTTCAGATAAATCCTGTTTAGTATTCGTGCTGCGTTTGTTGACCTTGTCAAGGCGCAGTGTGCGGTAGCTAACCAGTATTTATCTGCTTATGCATATGAAGCAGATTGGGTTAGGGTAGTCGTGCGGCCTTGTTGACCTTGTCAAGGGTCGTGCGGGTGGGTTTGATTCAATCAAGAAATGACGGGTTGAACTTGACTTGCGGTCTATGGTTTGTTGACCTTGTCAAGGTTGTAAGTCTACGCTAGCGCCCCGGCAGTCTACAGACGCCAAATGCGGAATAAAACTTTTGAACTTGGCGCTATCGTATACTTTAACCCGGATCTGCCATTATTGCTAAACTAACAAACTGTAAAGAGTGTAGGAAGATTGTACCGAACGATCCGAGTCCTTCGTTCTTCAACCATCATCCCACGCTCCGTTGCGGCTGCTCCGATCTCGTCGATCTCCGATCTCCTCGTCGAGGTGGCACCACATGATCGGTTCTTTAAACGGGCTCCCGCCTCTGACTCGAGGCAACTCGATCGTCAAGTTTGCTAAAAGAGACGACCAAGAATGATGTAGAGAATGAGTAGATGACTTTGTCTCACTTCGTCCAAATCCGTGGACGATCGGTTAATGAAGTTGCCGAGGGAATTGGGTGATGGAATGAAATGAACTGTGGATTCCATACACCCCAAATCTATCATAATCTTTTCTTCCAACCATGAAAAACTATCAAGTGAGAGAGAGTATGAGGAGAGAGAGGGGTGTGCACTAATATAGAAGAGGGAGGTGACCGTAGGAGCAAGTGGTGACCATAAGGTATGAAGCTTCTCACTAAAATATCTTAAGCAAAAACAAAATGCTTTAATGAAAAAGGATGAGTCATTTAGAAACATTGAACTAAAAACCCTAGTCACCGAAAGCTTTAATGACACCATTAATGCCTAATGAGTCATGAAGCCAAGTCATCACCCTAGTCACCATATCTAGAAACTTCTAGAAGCACGACTCATCATATCTGAAGAAAAGATAAATCCGTCTTTAACAGAATGTTAAAAGACGGCTGATAGAAAACTGAAAACTGGCAACTTCCAAAAGTGATCCTGAAACGAATTTCAGGACAACCCCGAAACTGTATAAATATACCCGCATTTGTATTACGACCGAATACAAATGCAACTGAGACAAAGATATTATACCTACTCAATATAATACTCGGATCCGGCTTAAACCAAAGCCGACCAGTATTATCTGCCCGAAAAATAACACGTGCGTAAACACACGTGCATTTTCCGAACCCTGCCATAAAACCATACGGCCTCTACAACGTTTCGCCCGAACTTGGGAAACTGCCTGTGGGGGACTCTAATGACTCGTCAGCACCCTGGCAGTGGGTTTAACCACAAACCGTCAGCGGCACTAGCAATGCGTAACGGCTGCCCACGGACTGACCTCAAGGGTGGCCGAGGAGCGAACTCAAGGGAGACCGATGAGCGAACTCCTCCGAAAACCCTACTGAGCCTAACAGTGACAATGTATATACAGTCCGGTCCGTTCGTCAATGAGTATCGCATATCCGCCTAGGGGGCTAGTAACGTCAGACCCCCAATAGCAGTATAAGTCGTGTCGGAGTGAAGCCCAATACACCCTGAGATACTACCGGAGTACCTACCAGTAAATCTCCTGCCATGGCCATGGACTTTGTGTAATGGCTCTCCTAGACACAGCACGACCTCGCCCCCAATACCGGGAGAGACGAATCCCCTGCCGATCCGCTCACGTGCCTCCATATGGCTCGGGACTGTACCCAAAAGCTACCTGTTTGCACGACTCCTTTGAGCCGTGGTAGGGTAGAAATCAAAGCACAGTGGGAACTCACACGAGACAAATGACGACCTCAGGTCGATGAACTAACTTGTACACATGTCACCTGGGAACTGCTATCTGACGGTAGATATAATACTAACTAGCAGATTCCCGGCGAGTCCTGTCCGGTGTACTCATAACCCAATGAGCACCTGTATACATCTTAGGTGATCCAACTGACACCAGTGGCTTGTGAGACCGGCCACCGCCCCTCGTCGGGGTCTCGACTGTATACACTAGTCTACTCCGGAGTATCGATGCCCTGTCTCGAAACTCCCACGACTAGGGACCACTATTAAGGATATGCATCTAAACTACCCAACTCACACGTATATGATCGCCCTCATACAGTTGGTAGTAAAGCAAGATCCTAAGGGCTCTATCAAAGTGTAACATGCAATCAGTCACCTGAACATGTACACAACTGATAAAGGCAAACCAGATAGCATACTATCATTTCGAGTAAGACTGTCCTACCGGGATAGGTCCTCCGCAATCATTGCAATCACGTACTTGCGATCCAATAATTGACTATGAGGGCACTATCTCCAACAATCTCCCACTTGCACTCAAGGCTAATTATTGCGATGTCGACTACTCACAACCCGTGTGAAACCGAACATCCAACTCCTCTACTAATCAGTTTCAGAAACCCCGTTTGTAAAACTATTGTGTTCGAGAAATAGCCTCAGTAAGTGGATCCGCCTAGAAGTATCTTTCTTTATCTCTCTTAATCTCAAGTTCGCGGAGAAAGCTATCTCCCGAATTGAGTAGTACCTGTCTTAGAATATGTCTGGATATCTGATGGGACCTTAGTTCATAAATGAACTCCATATCCAAACTTCTTAGACTGAATCGATCACTGAACCTAATCAGTATCGGGCACCGTGCCACCCACAGTATCCCTTGGACCACCTGTCCATAATACTGTCCCTCGTCAGATGGAAAACTAAAACTCTGACAATCACTCTGTCACCCATGTCACCTTTGAAGCCTGGAATGATAACCGCCTCCCGAAAAAGGCTGCCGTTATCAAATCCATAGAACATGTACTAGTGTTCTAAAACTGCTTCCTTATGTTTCTCTAGGATTGGATTAATACAAACTTATTGCATCTAGTGCAAAAACAACATTTGGTGCGGTACTTGACATCTCATGATTGACTCAATTGCCTAAGCAAGTGATCTGCCAATCATGCACATCCCTCTCCTCTTTAGTCTATATGACACCTTTAGAGAGGGTAACTCCATCACCTGCAGGTACACTACCATGCTAGGAGTCAACTATTCTAAAAACCATTAGAATATGTGTCACAGTACTCACATTGGGAAACTACCCAAATCCAAATCTAAAACCATAGATCCAGAAACCAGAATGTCAAATATTATATCCATGTCCTGTCTGGAGAAACAACTGTGTGACGACCATAGTACAATCGATCGTAGTATAGGAATTTTACTTCCCACTCTGTGTATGTCATCCAGATACTATGACATCACACCCTACTACCTTCTTAACTGATCCATCCCTTATTCTGATTGAAGTCAAACCCATGACTGTCACATCAAAATTAGATGATCTATCTCCACTATAACTGCTCAAGTCTATAAATAGATATAAGCTACTTGCCCACTATGCTTCCGATGCTCCCACTGACTACGACAACCCTCCTACCGGGTCTCATATCCTGGAACAACAGTAGTGTCAAGTCTTGGTAGATAAGAACCTCCCTGTCACCGTCCTTGAGCCTACCGAAGTACCTCTCGGGTGTCTGAGGTTACCTACCATACCTGCGGAGTGGCTATTGGAATGTCAAACCTGATTGAATGTATAGGTCCTATTAAATTTTCCGTAATCGTTCGCGGTTCTGGAATCACTTCCAGTTCTACCATACTCCCACTACTGTTTTCTGAAAAAGATCCATTTTATTAAAACTGTGGCGAGTCAAGAACAATATCACTATCGATCTTACAAATGGTAGAATATTAACCCTCGTCATAGCCAGGGTCAACCCACAAACAGCCACTACAGAAACGTGCCCTGTGTTATCCAAAGTCTGGTTTTAAGCATAAGCTGGACAACTCCCCATACCTTAATTTCTTTTAAGGTACGATCCATTCTATATCCAATACAGAAACTTTGGCACTAATTTAATTGGAACCATATTCAAATCATGCAGCTGTCTCCAGTGCATATCAACTTAATGGAAAGAGGCTATTCAGCATTACTCAACTTAGGAAACCATCCAATTATGAGTAACCTGAAAGAGAAACACGTTTCTCAAAACCATCACTATCATCTGAATACCAATCACAAGAATCTACATCTTCGATCTCTTTGAAGAATCCCGATACTTGTGATACCTGGTTCTCTACTTTATTCTTATACCCACAACTTCTCAAAACTTAGACCTTGTATTTCTACGAAACACTCGTCTAAATACTAGAGAAGTTATAAGTAAACAGAACAAAGTACGAGGACCTACCCCTTTGTCCTGATGGACACTTGGACAACATACAATACTCTGTATAAGTCCGCTGAGTTAAACAACTCAAAACCTGTGCGTTGTAGGTGGAAAACTGTACCCTGGCGATTTCCTTAAATATCACCAATTACAATGAATTCCGATATAATGAGGATGATCACCTAATTCCCAATATCTTACTCCCACTCATCATCTGTAAAACCATACAGATATGAGAATGAAACCTGGTAAATACATACCCTTGGAGTAAGTGTCTAATCGGAAAAACAGTTTTTCCTTTAACAATGCACTGAAACATGAAAATGTTTCGTAGGGGTATCCTGGTATTCATAGCAATGCCTCTTCCATAATCCAATTCATGACTTCAACCGTATATTTTATTGCCATCTCTCCAAATCCCTTTTTTTGTCTTTAGTCGTTACCTTCTGTACACCATCGTTAGGCTAAATGGTTTACTTCCTTCCCTACCGTTCGGCACCAGCCTATGGTTTGGAAGAAGACTATCCAGTAAGCATAATAGGTGTACCCTCCTAAACCAAGGAGTACTCGCATCTCGAGAGAAGGTGACGATAAAAGACAACTGAATAATACCTTATTCTTTTAAAGGTGAAATAGGAGCGGCGATGAAGTACGCGGTTTTGGTCGTGAATGATATCAGTCGCAATTTACTTTGCCCTCTTTCTAATCCCTTTATTTTGTCTTTACATATTACCTTCTGCACACCCTACTTAGGCTAATTGGTTTTCTTCATTCCCTACCTTTCGGCACCAGCCTATGGTTTGGAATAAGACTATCCAATAAGCGTAATAGGTGTACTCTCCTAAACCAAGGAGCTCTCGCAACCTGAGAGAAGGTGATAATAAAAGACAACTGAATAAACCAATTCTATTTCTCCTGAACCTGGATCCATCCTCGAAGAAGTCCCTTCGAGTTCGTATATAACCATACGATGGATCTATCCAATGGAAGTGGATATCCGTAGTAATACGGGTGTTCTGAGAAATGCAAAGGGTAAAAGAAGGAGTGGCAATGACTTATGCAACTCAGACAATTCAAAAAACCAGTATTTTAAGAAGGTTCGGTCAACCTGGTCACTGAGTCATAGTCTAGGGTCGGTCAAAGGTCGCTGCCAAAGAGAGAGAGAGAAAAGAAACACTCTGCGTGCACTCTAACCTAGATCAGAATGGTCAATATTTTATCTAATCCGGAAACCTCCCACTGTCCTGTCAAATTCTCCTCCAAACCTAAAGAAGAATCAATCGGGATGACCCGAAGAGTAAACCAACTCATCAGTGGGAATCAGGATCCAACTCTCATCGCATGATAACATGATGGAATGCATCTACGTTACTCATACTCCAGAAGGTATGCGCATACTCGGCAAGTTTCAGTTTCTTTAGAAACTCCTGATATAGTTTTTGCCCCATGCTCTTATGATCCTGACTAAGGGCCAGCAAATCATAAGTCACATGTCAAGTTCTGCCCGTCATTATCTTGTTAATTTGAACCCACCCGTACTCGCCCTTGACTAAGGGCCAACAAGGCTGTACGACTGTCCCAAACCAACTCATCTATCTATGCAACAAATGAATACCCAGCAGCTACCAAACACTATGCCTTGACTAAGGCCAACAAACATAGCTTGAATACTACTGACCATCCATAAGAAACGACGGAGGGCTACGACTGGTTTTTGGCGAAAAACCTTTAGCGTAGTGAACTTGATATCGCTGAAGGAACCTGATAGCTTTTTAAAATATAGTGGCGAAAACCTTTTGCTAAAGAGGTCACTCCCGGTAAAGGGATCTCGGCTCTTTCCTCGTGGAATGAGGTGCAGGATATTCCACTGAATACCGCTATGCAAAGCAACATGTAATCGACTATAGTGAAGTTATTACCCTGACGCAAACTTCTGCCCAAGGGGTCAGTCCCGGTGAAGGGATATCGGCCCTTGCCCCGTCGAATGAGGTGCAGGATATTCCACTGAATACCGCTATGCATAACAAAAGAAAACGTCTTTGCAATAACACCTTTTAAATTGTTCCAACAACTCAAACAGGTTTGTTTTCCTTTGCATTGATCAGAATCAACGCAGTCCCATCAATCAATCACACCAGAAAAGAACGAAAATAAAATGTACGTATATGCCATCCGCATTCGTCACTGGGTCCCGTCATCACTCGTTAGGTTACTTAACTAACGACAGAGCGGGGGCTGGACTAGCGCGGGTGTAAAACATATACAACATCTAATAGTATATAAACCAATATACATAATCGCTCCAGGCGTGATAATATGCAACATTACAGAAAAGTAATAAGCATCACAGAACAATACAGATAATCTGGGATCCCCGGGTTTCACAGAGCCGCTGCTGAAACCCGACGTTCCCCTATCGTGTGGATAGCCTGTGCAATGAAACCTAGACCCCTACGGGTGCGGCAAGTTACCCGCCAAAACCTGAAGCGAGGTAGTCCCCACAGCATAGTGAATGGAACACCCGGCACTTCACGGAATCCGGTAAATTGAGCACCCCTCCTTGGGTCAACCTGTACCCCCTACGAGTGCGGCGAATAGTCTGCCAATTCTAGAGTGGGACCCCTCTGCCTCTCAAAGCCATGAGATGCGGACCCGTTGCCCTCCCGAACCCGGCTATCCGTGCACTCCGTCTCGGGGCAAAACCTAGTACAGTAATGAAAAATAGTACAATAGGTACATCGACCGCAACCTGGTCGTGCCCCAAAAGAATATTATACAACAGGCAGTGACGCCAGTCCACAAGTTGGACGCTCGCCCCGCAATATCAAATGTACAAGTAAACTCAAACTGTACTACCATTGCACACTGCTATCCACCACGACAAATCCGCAACATTACAGCACAACACAGAACATCAACGCGAATGTCACGTTCGCAAACCCGTCTAAAAGAACTATAGCAATCAAACGCGGTTTACCGATCAAATGACATTCCCGGTCGGAGATATAATGTAAGCACTGTAAACTAACGTGTTTAAATTACGATCGACCAAAGACGAAATATTAAAAAGTGGGCCCCACAGCTTACTGGTGAACAGTAACAAAACCTGGGCCCAAACAGTATTGACCAAAAACCCCAAAATCCTTCACAGAACGCACTGAAAAATTTTGGAGGCACGTGCTCCCCACGTGGCCGCGGAAGGGCGGCCAAAACATGGGTTTGGCCGCGCTTCCGCGCTTCCATGGAGAGATCATGACCCCAAATTTCTTCGTGGTTCTTAGAATCGCCTGCTGTGATTTTTAAGATGTACAGAAATCAATTTTGACACTGTTTAAAATCAACAGAACTGTCAAGTGAAGAAAATTGTGATTTTTTGCAGTTTTCGATTTTCGGTCGGATCGATGTTTTAAACGCGTTAGCACAAGTTAGTATAGCAAAATGGTGAGGCTCTGATACCACTGTAAGTCTACGCTAGCACCCCGGCAGTCTACAGACGCCAAATGCGGAATAAAACTTTTGAACTTGGCGCTATCGTATACTTTAACCCGGATCTGCCATTATTGCTAAACTAACAAACTGTAAAGAGTGTAGGAAGATTGTACCGAACGATCCGAGTCCTTCGTTCTTCAACCATCATCCCACGCTCCGTTGCGGCTGCTCCGATCTCGTCGATCTCCGATCTCCTCGTCGAGGTGGCACCACATGATCGGTTCTTTAAACGGGCTCCCGCCTCTGACTCGAGGCAACTCGATCGTCAAGTTTGCTAAAAGAGACGACCAAGAATGATGTAGAGAATGAGTAGATGACTTTGTCTCACTTCGTCCAAATCCGTGGACGATCGGTTAATGAAGTTGCCGAGGGAATTGGGTGATGGAATGAAATGAACTGTGGATTCCATACACCCCAAATCTATCATAATCTTTTCTTCCAACCATGAAAAACTATCAAGTGAGAGAGAGTATGAGGAGAGAGAGGGGTGTGCACTAATATAGAAGAGGGAGGTGACCGTAGGAGCAAGTGGTGACCATAAGGTATGAAGCTTCTCACTAAAATATCTTAAGCAAAAACAAAATGCTTTAATGAAAAAGGATGAGTCATTTAGAAACATTGAACTAAAAACCCTAGTCACCGAAAGCTTTAATGACACCATTAATGCCTAATGAGTCATGAAGCCAAGTCATCACCCTAGTCACCATATCTAGAAACTTCTAGAAGCACGACTCATCATATCTGAAGAAAAGATAAATCCGTCTTTAACAGAATGTTAAAAGACGGCTGATAGAAAACTGAAAACTGGCAACTTCCAAAAGTGATCCTGAAACGAATTTCAGGACAACCCCGAAACTGTATAAATATACCCGCATTTGTATTACGACCGAATACAAATGCAACTGAGACAAAGATATTATACCTACTCAATATAATACTCGGATCCGGCTTAAACCAAAGCCGACCAGTATTATCTGCCCGAAAAATAACACGTGCGTAAACGCACGTGCATTTTCCGAACCCTGCCATAAAACCATACGGCCTCTACAACGTTTCGCCCGAACTTGGGAAACTGCCTGTGGGGGACTCTAATGACTCGTCAGCACCCTGGCAGTGGGTTTAACCACAAACCGTCAGCGGCACTAGCAATGCGTAACGGCTGCCCACGGACTGACCTCAAGGGTGGCCGAGGAGCGAACTCAAGGGAGACCGATGAGCGAACTCCTCCGAAAACCCTACTGAGCCTAACAGTGACAATGTATATACAGTCCGGTCCGTTCGTCAATGAGTATCGCATATCCGCCTAGGGGGCTAGTAACGTCAGACCCCCAATAGCAGTATAAGTCGTGTCGGAGTGAAGCCCAATACACCCTGAGATACTACCGGAGTACCTACCAGTAAATCTCCTGCCATGGCCATGGACTTTGTGTAATGGCTCTCCTAGACACAGCACGACCTCGCCCCCAATACCGGGAGAGACGAATCCCCTGCCGATCCGCTCACGTGCCTCCATATGGCTCGGGACTGTACCCAAAAGCTACCTGTTTGCACGACTCCTTTGAGCCGTGGTAGGGTAAAAATCAAAGCACAGTGGGAACTCACACGAGACAAATGACGACCTCAGGTCGATGAACTAACCTGTACACATGTCACCTGGGAACTGCTATCTGACGGTAGATATAATACTAACTACCAGATTCCCGGCGAGTCCTGTCCGGTGTACTCATAACCCAATGAGCACCTATATACATCTTAGGTGATCCAACTGACACCAGTGGCTTGTGAGACCGGCCACCGCCCCTCGTCGGGGTCTCGACTGTATACACTAGTCTACTCCGGAGTATCGATGCCCTGTCTCGAAACTCCCACGACTAGGGACCACTATTAAGGATATGCATCTAAACTACCCAACTCACACGTATATGATCGCCCTCATACAGTTGGTAGTAAAGCAAGATCCTAAGGGCTCTATCAAAGTGTAACATGCAATCAGTCACCTGAACATGTACACAACTGATAAAGGCAAACCAGATAGCATACTATCATTTCGAGTAAGACTGTCCTACCGGGATAGGTCCTCCGCAATCATTGCAATCACGTACTTGCGATCCAATAATTGACTATGAGGGCACTATCTCCAACAAAGGTCATAGATCGTTCGGGGCAAAATATTATCGGGAATTTCAAGTGTTGAAATTTGCAATGAGATTGCATACCTTCTATGAGATAGTTGGATCCCGATACCCGCTGCGAGTAAGAGTTACTCCTGGGAGAGTTTTATACATTACAATTAGCCGATCAAGTAGGTGTCTAGAAAGGTGTTAACGGGGTTACGCCTCTGGGAAAACGAGGTTTACATTAATTAGGTTCGTGCGAAAGCACGGGGGACCTCCCTCAAAGTACCGACACTGGCCTGGCTGAAAGATTGGCGAACTTGTAGTGTGTAATTAATCCCGGCTAGTCTTTCCTTTTAGGGTTTGAAGGAAGATTTGATAAAAAGCAGTGGGAGCCATCCTGATTAGATAAAATAAAACCAATTTATTCTTGCAAGAGCGCACGCTGAGTGTTTTCTTCTCTCTCTCTCCTGGTAGCGACCATATCACGCCTTAATCAAGATAATAATACGGATTATTGACCGAACCCGCTTGTTATACTGAGCTGGGGAACGTTGGTCCCGCTCCCACTTATAATTGTTATAAGACAGAGCAGGAATTTGGGGAATACCAGATTTCCCGTGCCGCCCAAACGAAGAGAGTGCATGTTGATGCATCATCTTCGGGTGTGTTCATTATACAGAACTGTTTCTCAGTATCCTCCGCATCCTTGGTATATGATACCGGATCAGGTCCCAGATATGTAATCTGTTACATAGGGCTACAAAAAGGTAGAAAAACTGAGAACGGGTGATAAGTTTCATGAGGCAGAAAACGGGGCAAGAGTTGCAGCCAAGTCTGTTGGTCACTGTCACCCTGTATTGTGATACATTGATTCTGAACGTATGTTATTAGATACCGAACCTGATATACAAAATCATATCTGTCTCTTTATTAGTAAAGAAACGATAATATTTTGTATTGTTGGATAATGTTTTGAACATTTCCTATATCAAAAGTTGATCGGTTCAGGCACGTTATCTAAAAGCATTGATGTTCTAAATCAAACTACAGTTCTTGGTATATAGAACACACACAAGAGGAAGAGTTCAGAATTGAACCATTCCTTCTTGAGGTATTGTAGACTAGGTCATATCAATGCGACCTGACTAGCTGGAGTTACATTTAGATGCATATTTAAATCTGTTTGAATTTACATCTTGTGAAACTCGCCAGTCATGTCACAAAGATAAGATGACCATAGCTCTGTTTATTGGAAACATAGAAAGAGTTAGTGAACTCTTGGGATGATACATGTTGATGTATGTAGGTCCCCTGTCTACACATACCAAGACCGGTTCTTCATACTTCATTACGTTCTCTGATGATCTCTTTAGATTCAGACCTATGTTCCTGTTGAAACACAAGTCCGAACCTTTTGAGATATTCACAGAATATAAGTTAGAAGTAGAGAACCAAAATACGGGTATAAGTATTATGTCCTATGATGAGATCAAGGAGGAGAATACTTGTGCATGGAATTCCTGGACTATTCTAAAGGAGAATGAGATTCTCTCTCAGCATTACTCCTCCGTATACACCATAGCACGATGGTATATCGGGGCGGAGCAGATACACCCTATTTTATATGGTGTGCTCTATGATGAGTAATACTGAGTTACCTTTTTCCTTAGGGAGTTGTGCACTTGAGAAGCTGCATACCTATTGAATAGGTTTCCAATCAAATCAATTGCCTACCACTTCATATATGATATGGAAGGGGAAGAGCCCATATCTTAAGTTAGTTAAGATTTGGGGTTGTCCGGCCTATGTCTAAAAGCAAAATCCGGACAAGCTCGAGGCAAGGTCTGTAATGTAGAACTGGAAAGGTTCCAGCTATACAAAATACAGCAGATGATTTGGTACAACCAAAGGATTCAGTAGATTCCAACGAACCTCAGCCTCTCCGCCGATCTAGTAGGGTTCCTCACCCACCTGAGAGATACTTCTGTTTCTCTATGACAGTGGGAGCGAGGATTGCATCATGAGATGATGACCCAACTAGTTTCGAGCTGGCCATCAGGAGTAAGACTCTATAAGAATGGCTGGATGTTTAGCGATCTGAGATGGAATCCTTATACACCAACAAAGTATGGACTTTAGTTGCTATATCTGAAGGGTTAAATCCCCATCAGGAGCAAGTATATCTTGAGAAGATTACTTGGTGTACATGGAAAAGTTGAGACTTTCAAAGCTAGACTTATTAAAGGTTTTCGTCATTGACCAGGCATGGATAATGATGAAACCTTTTCTGAGGAGCTATGCTTAAGTCCATCCAGATCCTACTTGCCACGGCTACATACCATAACTACGATATCTGGCGGTTGGGTGTCATGACAGCTATTCTAAAATGATGTTTTGGAAGAGAGTGTCTATAAGTACACAGCCAGAGGGCCTCGTAGACAGTGGGAGCAGCGGAAACGTGTGCAAGATGCTTTATAGGGTAAAGCAGGCATCACGGAGTTGGAACATCTGTTTTGATGAAATAGTCAAAGAAGTTGACATCATCAAAATGGTAGATGAACCTTGTATAAACAAAAAGGTAGTAGGGAGTATGGTGGTGATCCTCGTAGAGTACGTGGATGACATACTCTTGATAAGAAAGGAGTTTCTTATGCTACGCTTGATCAATCTCCGTTTATCACAAAGATTCTCCATATAGGATCAAAGTGATACCTCCTTAATCCTGGGTTTTGGATCTATGAGATAGATTTAATTGGATGTTAGGATTCTCACTAGTTGTAGTGAGATGGTATCAAGTGATCCTGGAGAGAATCACTGGAAGTGTTCCAGGGTGATAAAGACGACTGAATGTCAGTCGCAGGCATTGTCTTTACCCTCAGTAAAGGGACGGTATGTTGGAAGAGTTCCAAGCTAGATACCGTGACATACTAGACGATAAAGGCTGGATACATCGCTACTTATGATGCTACTAAAGAGGATGTTTGGATGTATAATGGTTCATGAGATGAACTATGTTCCTACCATTGTGAGACAATGGAGTTGTGGCTTATGCCAAGGAACGCCGGTCCCATCAGTGATCCAGACTTATTCTAAGGCAGTATCACCTGATCGTGGAGATGGTTGATCTCCAGAGTGATCGAGGCAAGGAGAGCAGACTTAGAGGATAACGCAGCGGATCCACTCACGAAGGCCTATTCCCAGAGAGAGACTTTTATGGGATGGTTCAGTATGAGATACTACAACCACTGCTACAGATGGCCCTAGTGCAAGTGGGAGATTGTTAGTTATATGTATGCCCTAGAGGCCATTACTGTACATAGGATGTATATTGTAGTGGATGCTGGGACATATATAGGGAGGACTTTCTTGCTCGACATGATAGTATGTTATCTGGTTGATCTTTACCTTAACGTGTAAACTGATTGTCTCTCTGTTACATGTTGGTAAAGCCCTTAGGATGTGTGCTTGACTACCTGGACTATGATGCGGATCGTACTAGTGGGAACATGGTAGTCTATAAGTACATCCTTCAAAGTCCCTAGTCGTGGGTGTATCGAGACGGGGCATCGATATACCAGAGTAGACTAGCGTGTATCTTCTCGACCCATACAGATGGGCGATGGATGATCCCATATCCATTGGTGTTTGACATCGGAGATGATATACGGGTGCTCAGTAGAGACTGGGTACACTGGACGGACTCGCAGAGAACTCCCAGATGGTATTATACCTCACATCAGATGGCAGTTCTCTGGTGACACTGGTACAGAGTAGTCTGTTGACCCGAGATCGTCATAGAGTCTTGTGTGGTTCCCACTATGCTTTGATTTCCATCTTACCACGTCCAAGAGGGCGTGCAAAATGGTGGTTTTTGGGTACAGTCCCGAGTCACATGGAGGCAATGAGCGATAGGAGGGGATTCGTCTCTCCCGGTATAGGGAGTTGATGTTGCGCTGTGTTCGATTGGCTATAACAGGAAATCCCTGGCCAGGGTTGCTGAGATTTACTGGTAAGTGTTACCAGTAGTTTCTCGAACAGTTATAGACCTAATATCGACACGACTTATCGAGCTATTGGGGTCTGACGTTTACCACCCCTAGGCAAGATATGCGACATATTAGACGATCAGACCGGACTGTACGGTAGTGTTACTGGTTGGATTCACTGGAGTGTGAGCGGGCTTGCTCGTCGATCTTCAGATCGCTCAATACCCGGGTGGCCGTTACGTTTAGCAGACCGCTTGCGGCTTGTGGGTGTTTGATATGATCATCATCTGCTGCCGGCGTATTGACGAGTCTTTAGAGTCCTACACAGAGGTTTCCTGGCTCAAGCAAAACGAAATAGGAGCGCATATGAGATATGTGCGGGACCGAGAATGATACGAGTATGTGATACTGTATTCGATTCTCGCGATGTGACATTGATCGGTTATATGCGATATAGCCGGGTTATCGGATCAAGTGTTGATTCGATAAGATGTTACTAATGATACCAGTCGGTTATGTGCGTCATGACCGGATCGTTAAATCAAGTGTTGATTTAATGATTTAATGCATAATTATATATTTGATATATTATTTTGCATTAACTAGTATCGGTTCACTTTAAATGGATTTTCTCGCTCGGATGTGCGCATTGCATATGCGATATGATTTTGTGCACTTAATTGTATCATGATTGATGATACATGCTTTATGGTTAAGTGTAAAGAATTAAACCAAGGTTAAATTGTTGATTAGGGTTTTACTTATTCTTTCATCTTATTTATTTATTCATTTTGAATAAATTGGAAGATAAATGAATAGTGGCTTCTTTTGTTTTATGTTAAAGCTTCATGATGTTTTGACTTGATGACTTTTTTGTTCTCATCCTTAACCCTAACCATCAACCCAACCTTAGTCAATTCTCTACACTTAACTAAGGTAAAGATTATGATAAGTATTGTATTATTTTCTATTTATCAAAATTGAACTTATCATATTCTTCATCTTCTTCTTCTTCACTTCAAGAAAAAGCTTCACTAGCTTTAATGGCAAAGTGAGAATTAGAGTGAGAAATCCAAATCTAAAGTTTACCCACTTCCTATTTCTTCATCCTCTAGCTCTTGCCAAGTAGTAGAGTGTGTTTACTTCACAAGTTTCTTGACTTGGTGAAGTCGGAGCTTGATTTAGCGATGCCTCGACGTAGATCATCTTCGGCACGTCGTCGACGACCTAGCCCGCTTCTTCTCCGATGAAGCCGACACAAGAGCCCGGATTTCGGATTTGTACAGCGGAGATGACTTCTTCATGGAGCTATGGAGGTGGACAAACGGATCTACAAAGGTTGTATTTCTGTATCTATTAGTTAAGTGTTAACTAGTTAACTTTTCGCCTAGACATCTAGCCATCGATCCGTAGTTTAGGGTTTCCGGCACCGTTAAAATTTTAATTTGGCATGTTCGATGCCTTGAGAGACCTCACTAGGGTGCCTAGGAACCCTACATCTATAACAACATTGGGGTATATGTAATGTTAGAATTAAGCTAATGGTCCAGAATTTACCTCACTTGGCAACTCAAGAAAATTCTTGAGTTGCCCCTAGTGGCCAAAATCCATGCTTTCTTGGTCCATTACGTAGATCTCGAGCTTGTGCATCTTTTTAATGAAATGAGATTGGGGTTTTAGAGTGATTTTTGAGATGATTTGAGGGCTTGATGATGGGGGGGGAAATGAGTGGCAGGAGCAGCAGCAGCAAATGGTGGGAGAGGGAGAGAAATGAGGAGGAGAGTGAAGAGAAAAGGCTAAGGTTTTTAGTCAATGGTCCTCACCTACTCTCTCTCTCTCACCATACCTATTTTCTTTTCTCTTTTTCTTTTCTTTTCCTTTTTTTTAATTCCAAAACCTTCTCACCAATAGTAAACCCAAAGTAACATGGTAGAAAATGCAACACAAGTGTAGGAAAAAGATATGTGCACATTTTGCACAAAAAGCCAAAAAATCCGATTAGCGATTTTTAATCGCGATTAGCACTAAATTAGCATATAATTGATCACAAACACTTAAAAATGGTATAATTCCAATAAATACCCCATTTTAGAATTTTCCATAATTTTTCTTCATTTATTTGCATTTAATTATAAATTTAATATTAAAATAATCAATAAAATAATATTAAATTATAAAAATTCCCAAAAATAATATTTTATCTTTTTGAAGTGTTACAATCTACCCCCCTTAAAGAAATTCGGTCCCCGAATTTAAATTTTAAACCCCCAATACTAAAACAATTTCAGTAATAATCCAATTTGTCGGGGCTCCGAAAACATCAATACATAGAGAATATCATAAAAATGTACTGCTCTACTAGAAATCAATCCTCAAAATGCATATATAAGGTTATCCTATGCGTCTGGTGCGCAAGGAATCAAAATCCATATATGTGTCAAACAGGTGTACGAAACAACATCTAGGTGCAACTGGTGTGCACGAAACATCTGTCGTAGGCAGCGTGTGTGCCTGACAGAAAAATCAGGTGCATGTGACATGCACGAAGAATCCCGATTTAGTGCATCTGGCGTGCACCAAAATCGTATATCAAAACACTAAAGGTGCATGAAAACTACGCTGGAAGTGCAAATCAAATCACTGCATACGGTAGGCATGAAATCTCAATCAATATCTCAAATGTAATAACTCTGCGCAAAATATATAAATATCCAGTGGGTGCATGAAACCAATATCATGAAACTCAGTCATTAAAACTAAATCATGCAAACAGAACGCCCAAAATACCGAAATCCAAAATGACGGATACGTGATAATCGAATCACAAATCATAAATACCGTCTTCGGTAGTTCCTCCTTCAAGGTCAAGAAGGAGTCTGTGCATCCACTGCTAGCAGCGCAGGATATCTACTTGCCTCTTGCTCGCGGTCTGGCATCCTCTGACTCTGGGTCCTCATTTTCCTTGCGGATTTCCTATCTCGCAGTCAATCGGCTCATCGGCCCTGTCGGGTGTGCTAACGGGGACGATTCCGTTCTGGCACTTCTCTGGTCATCTCTCGGTCAATCCTCACGACCACTCGTAAGGCAGCATATCACTGGCGTCGGCCTCTGGCTCTCTGAAAGCACGTCACACATCTGATCCTGGGTGCAAACATCATTGCAGCAATGTCCTGGAAGGAATCCTGCTCAATGTCTCTTCCGATCTCGCCTATGCCGAACCGTACAGAGGCTGGCTCTCCTGCATAATCTCTTCACACTCGAGAGACATCTGTGTCCTCAGCACAATATTTTCTCGGAAATTGGTCGCATCCCAACGCCTCTGTAAGCATATCAGGTCTCTCGTCTCGACGGGAAGTAATGACAGCTCGTCAGTGTCTCACACGAACCTCTTGTTCCACCTGTCTCTATCGTCGTCCACTATGACGTCACGCCAAGCTATTATGCACTGCACTGTTCTCGGCCACGGCCAATCTGAAGTCTCTCGCACGGACTCGAAATCGCGTACTCTGTAGCTTCATCATTCTGTAAAAGATGTCAGGCCGAACAGGTCCTCGGGAACACGTCCCAACCATCGGAGGAATACTCATCACTCGTCCGTCCTTGATCAATTCGCAACGCATCTGGGTAAGTTCCTTATCCGAGCCTGGTCAACTACCTCGTCGACGGCGCCGAACTCTGTCCTGCTGGGTGTGCGCAATATGACCACTCCTGGGTCTAGGTCTTCTCGTATCGTTTTCCAGAAGGGTCCTGTCGAGGTTCATCTCTCAAATCTCATTCCTGCCGAATTGCCCAGAAGTCATCATCCATTGCTGAAGCTAGGTCTTATTCCGGAACGGCTTCATACTTATCGCGCTTCTTTCTGGAAGATATATCCGTATACAACGCCTCTGGGTGCGTATCACATCTCTGATGTCAGCGGAGTGGGACGTCATCTCGTCGAAATATCTTGCGAACTCTTTTCTTCACTCTGCGTCAATGTCGACTGATCCGGACTCGTCTCATCATGGCTGCATGGACAGTGCTCCAACGGCTATCCTCGTATCTGGAGTATCCCAAGCAACGCATCCCATCACATAATGTCCGAATGATGTCGAATCATCCGATCGACTCGTCAGAACCTCATAATCCCCCAAGAGATCAACATCATGGGTACAGTTTAATAGTATCGAGTACATGCCACAGCGTCGGTGGTCCAGCCGTAGAAGGACAAACCCAAGCCTCACTAATGGCGCCGCGGAACTGCCGCAAACCCTAAGGTTCAAAGGCTTTCACACGGTCATTAAGTCGAGTTAGGGTTTCATTCTTCTAGAGGGTCCATAGAATCACATGCATGTCTATCCGTATACTTTAAACTTGGAAAATGGGCTCCTGACATTCGATCGTCTCTATCGACTCTCAACGAACCTGCGTGAAGTCGTCTCTAGCTGGAAACAATCTATCTTATGACCTCGCATCGGTAAACGAACGAACCACATGTCCTAGTCATTAGTCCTCAGGTGACTAGCGACCGCTATCATCTCTCTAAGTATATGCTCACGCTGCAGTAGCTCCAACCATCTGGGCGATATCTCGTCATTTGCAGCAGCAACTGGCTCATTCGCCTGTACGCCGAACAGCGCCTCAATCCTCCAGGAAAGGCAATACATAGGCGGTCATCTCTGAGTCGGTCTGCTCTAGATCTGAGTAAGACTCTCCACACTGGAAATCTTCAACTCAACTGGGCCCGCTCCGGCGCATAAATCGGATGAATCACCTTCGTCTCTCAAATCGGGTAGACTAGCTATCATCTGTCTCATATCCACCTGGAAGCTCCGGCAATCTCAGCTCGTAAGCTCCGGAAGCGACATCCTGTCAATCTCAGCAACAGCTGGTCCATCTGTCTGCACGGTAGGCGACATCATAATCTCTGAGGTATGCTGTACATCAACAGTCCTCTCTCAACTGGCAGCTCTAACAACGGCCCGATCATCCGGTGCAAACCAAGCACTCGCCTCCACTAGAGGTCACAATCACCAAAACTAACTCGAGACGTTCCCATGTCACCAGAAAACACAATGGTCGGCCCTCGTACCAGACGAGCTCGCACCGGCCGTAACCCTAGCAGCAGCCCAAACTGCGCTCAAACATGGCGACATGAACCTCAATCGAGTATCGAAGAGAGCAGATCAATGGTAAGGAAGAGAACAACAGATCCAAAGGGAATACATGATCATAAGAAGGAACAGCATCAATAAAGGTATGATCATGAAACTAATAGAATCGGGGATCTCAAATGGATGTATAATCCTGGATATAAAGAGAATCACTGATCTCGAAAATATGTACATCCTAAGGTTCCTTAAGCGGAGTGGCGTGTCGTAAGTATGCCGCGGAACATACCAACGGTACGTCACTCTACTTTAGTCACCTATTCCATCAACCAAGGGTCATCCTACGCGACGAAAGTTCGGGTCTAATACCCCCTCGACCAAGTCTAAGTTCCGTAAGGTCAAGCCTAAGTTCCGTATATATATAAACGCCCTAGGCTCCACATAGTCAAACTTAGACTCGAACCAAGGTCAACCTAGCGCTCTGATACCAACTTTGTCACGACCCGAAAGAGCACGTGACTGGCCCTTGAACCATATGGAGTCTATAGGACTCCATCTGATCCAAGTAAGCCAAAAGCCCAGAAATCTAAAACCATTTTTAAGAATAAGTAAAGAAACTGGTTTAAAGAAGTGAAGAAATGCATGTTTGAAATCAAGGATTTTAAATAACTAAGCCGAATATGCATTTTAAAACAGTAAAGTCTTTTCTAAAAATTTCGGCAGAGTTTCTTTTGTAAAACTGGCCCCGAATGGGGTACAACAAGGCTAACAACATATGCAATGATAAAGGCATCCCCAAGCGGGAGCTAGCTCTTCGTCAAATGACGGCCATAACCACACAAGCAACAATAATATACAACGCCAAACGGCGAGGGTCAAACCAAAAGAACTCAAAAAGCAAGAAAACCGCAATACTGCTAAGCGCGACTCTAAGGTCAAATAATACATCGCTAAAGTCTGAGTCTGAAACAATATACAATTTTGGTTGATGGAAATTCTAGATACAATGAATAAAATAAATACAATGGTGGTTCTTGATGCAAAAGAATCCACCTACCAAAAGCAATTCACCCGCAAGAAGGTAGTGTGCCAGAAATGCCGCAAAGAAACCTGTACGGCAGAACCTGCAAGAACTGTGGCACAACGGGGGTGAGTTGCCAACTCGTGAATAGAAATATCTACAAGCAGAAACCGAATGCAAGACATAAACCTAGGTCAACAATCAGTAATATAACCACAAGAGTACATCTGAAGTATGATAAGGTGGCAAGGTAACATCTAAATATGTATGTAGTGCCAGGTACTCAGGTAATAACATGTCATCAGTATAAGGTATGTCTGCATGAAGTAAATTTGATGAAGTATCAAGGATATCAATACACATATATTAGCGTCCCATACCACTAATATTGGTGTAAAGGTATATATAACAGCGCCCTTATACCCTGTTATATATACAAATGAAGTATGATCAGTGTAAATCCAGTCTGTATATGATCCATGTCTGTATATACGTGGAATCCGTCCACCCGTCACCCAATGACAATAAGCATCATGTATGCAATATGAGGATATAAACAAAATCATGGAAAAACATCATGAAACCCATGCCTAGCATCGACACGTAAATCCTGATCCATCGGGCTCCGTCAGTCCGGATCGGCCCGCGGGCTATGTCTGCGGAATCGGCCCTCGGCCCCGGCAGTACGCCCATCTCTCAACTCCGGTCGGTGTCCTCCAGATATCCGCCGAGCTCAAATACAGTCACCGGTAGGTACTCGCCCGCCTCCAGGCTCAATCGGCAAAACCCTTCGATCATCTTGCCGAGGAGAACCATACCGGGCCCACCACGAACCCGCAAACGGATCATCCACTCCTCGAATCGGGTTTCAAGCACACGTCTCAGCACCGAGAAAACGCGTGGTGGACGCACCAAAATATCATATCACGAGGTACCGGGTTTTTCAAAATAGAGCATCCTTTCTTAAATAATCCCACGGTCCTCAAAATCAGAAATCACATGAAAATCCAACATCAAGAAGTAAATCCAATGCGATGTGCTATGCAATCAATCCATGATGTATGCGACATGTAAAGAAGGTAATCATATCAGAAGTCATGCGACAGTACTACAGTGTAGTGGTATGGCAATTATCGATGATGAAGTGTGTGAGCCGGCAAATAGTGTACGTGGAACATACGCATCATCGATAATGGTGCTGGTGTCCTAACAGCATGATAATAATATAGCAATAAACATATGCCAGCAATGCGAATAGCATGAATATGCGGAAATCAATAGTCAACACCACAGTGAAGAATCTACTATGCAAACTACAGATCTAAGTATCAGGTCAATCAGGAGGGGTAGGTGTGGAAACCACCTAAATCTGAGTCGATAAATATATAGATATATAGTCGGTGATCCCGCCTCAAGAACATATCGTAGGACATCCTCGAGTTATGAGTGCGGATCTATCATCAATATCGGCTCGTACGGTAAATCATCGTACGGCATCCCAAAAGCTGGGTACAGGTCAACATCTCACTATCTCATCACATAACAGGTATCACTATCATCAGATCATATAATCTGGGGTACTACTCTATGTCTAGTGCAAATCGATACCATCAATAAAGTATGCATGCGGGGGTAAACACACATCCCAAGCCCGCAAGAATCACAAGTCATATCCCAAATATGAATCATATCAAATCACCGATCTCGCGGCACAAAGCCCACATCATCGACTCATCTCCAAAGTCATCCCATATCATCAAACACCGTGCAAGTATAAGTAATATGCAAGGGTGTGCGTGTAGGTGTACCTCTATCCTACAGCTCGCAACTAGGAACTACGCTAGTTATTTCTAGCTCTAACTAGCCATAACACCCTACAACTATCACATAAATAAACTACATAGTATACTATCTACGGACTGCGGGGGTGCTATACGCCATCCACCCGACTTCCCCCTGTAGATATAATCTACTCACCTGCATCATCATTTGCGGACGTCACCACGTATTTGCTTGTCGTCCCGAAGTCTTCATGGGTACCTACATGTCAAAGTATCGTATATACGCATTAAAACCAAATCCAAGCTAAAACGGCACATGAAATCCAAAACGATACGATAAGGGGCCTATAGGTGAGAACCTATGGCACGCCTTCAAAACCATCAATAAATCCTCTATATCGTCGTATAAACGCCAAATAGTCGAGACAAAACAAAATCCACAATTGCAGAATCAAAAATACGGAATACGGAAACACGAATCCAAAATAGCAACTTAGGATATATGTCCCAGATTTCACCCTAGTTAGAATCAGTCAAAACTAGAAGTACCCAGGGTCAATACTAGAGGAAATAGGGCCATGCACGCAAAACGAGGAAATTCCTCACTGCTCTGGCCGCAAATTGCGGCCAGAATGGGAAAATCGGCGGCCTCAAAGTGGAGTGGGGAGCTAGGGTTTGGTGTGGTGGTTCTCTGGTGCCTGCACATCTCACTGTCCACTCAATATTATTTTAGGAGTCTCGGGGTAAAAGCAGATTCAATAAACACTATACAGATTTCATAATTTCCCCGATATCGGTTTCTAAAATCCGTATTTTGTTTTAAGTTTCAGGTTTTGGGTTCCAATTCATACACTAAGGTGTTGGTATAACCTTAACTGAGCTCAATTTCATAATACAACACCAATTTCCCTCAATCCCTAACTTGGTTATCCTCAAGTCCACAATATCACACAATATCGATTCTATAACAACATTGGGGTATAAGTAATGTTAGAATTAAGCTAATGGTCCAGAATTTACCTCACTTGGCAACTCAAGAAAATTCTTGAGTTTCCCCTAGATGCCAAAATCCATGCTTTCTTGGTCCATTACGTAGATCTCGAGCTTGTGCATCTTTTTAATGAAATGAGATTGGGGTTTTGGAGTGATTTTTGAGATGATTTGAGGGCTTGATGATGGGGGGGAAATGAGTGGCAGGAGCAGCAGCAACAAATGGTGGGAGAGGGAGAGAAATGAGGAGGAGAGTGAAGAGAAAAGGCTAAGGTTTTTAGTCAATGGTCCTCACCTACTCTCTCTCTCTCACCATACCTATTTTCTTTTCTCTTTTTCTTTTCTTTTCCTTTTCTTTAATTCCAAAACCTTCTCACCAATAGTAAACCCAAAGTAACATTGTAGAAAATGCAACACAAGTGTAGGAAAAAGATATGTGCACATTTTGCACAAAAAGCCAAAAAAATCCGATTAGCGATTTTTAATCGCGATTAGCACTAAATTAGCATATAATTGATCACAAACACTTAAAAATGGTATAATTCCAATAAATACCCCATTTTAGAATTTTCCATAATTTTTCTTCATTTATTTG
Source organism: Agapanthus africanus (assembly GCA_030015575.1). Classification (NCBI taxonomy): domain Eukaryota; kingdom Viridiplantae; phylum Streptophyta; class Magnoliopsida; order Asparagales; family Amaryllidaceae; genus Agapanthus; species Agapanthus africanus. Next base: position 222,837,063 of record JASDDO010000012.1, read on the forward strand.
CATTTAATTATAAATTTAATATTAAAATAATCAATAAAATAATATTAAATTATAAAAATTCCCAAAAATAATATTTTATCTTTTTGAAGTGTTACATTCCTTTTGGGGTTTGAAGGAAGATTTGATAAAAAGCAGTGGGAGCCATCCTGATTAGATAAAATAAAAAACCAATATATTCTTGCAAGAGCGCACGCTGAGTGTTTTCTTCTCTCTCTCTCCTGGTAGCGACTATATCACGCCTTAATCAAGATAATAATACGGATTATTGACCGAACCCGCTTGTTATACTGAGCTGGGGAACGTTGGCCCCGCTTCAACTTACAAATGTTATAAGACAGAGCAGGAAATTGGGGATTACCAGAATTCCAGTGCCGCCCAAACGAAGAGAGTGCATGTTGATGCATCATCTTCGGGTGTGTTCATTACATAGAACTGTTTCTCAGTATCCTCCGCATCCTGGGTATATGATACCGGATCAGGATCCCAGATATGTAATATGTTACATAGGGCTACAAAAAGGTAGAAAAACTAAGAACGGATGATAAGTTTCATGAGGCAGAAAACGGGGCAAGAGTTGCAGCCAAGTCTGTCGGTCACTGTCACCCTGTATTACCAATACATTGATTCTGAACGAATGTTATTAGATACCGAACCTGATATACCAAATCATATCACTCTCTTTGTTAGAAAAGAAAGGATATAATTTTGTATTGTTGGATAATGTTTTGAACATTTCCTATATCAAAAGTTGATCAGTTCAGGCACGTTATCTAAAAGCATTGATGTTCTAAATCAAACTACAGTTCTTAGTATACAGAACACACACAAGAGGAAGAGTTCAGAAATGAACGAATCCTTCTTGAGGCATTATAGACTAGGTCATATCAATGCGACCCGACTAGCTTGAGTTACATAAAGATGCATATTTAAATCAGTTTGAATTTACATCTTGTGAAACTCACCAGTCATGTCACAAAGATAAGATGACCATAGCTCCGTTTACTGGAAACAGAGAAAGAGTTAGTGAACTCTTGGGACTGATACATGATGATGTATGTAAGGTCTCATGTCTATACATGCCAGGAATGATTCTTTATACTTCATTATATTCTCTGATAATCTCTCAAGATTCAGTCATATGTTCCTGTTGAAACATGAGTCCGAACCTTTTGAGATATTCACAGAATATAAGCGAGAAGTAGAGAACCAAAATACGGGTAAAAGTATTATGTCCTTTGATGAGATCAAGGAGGAGAATACTTGAGCACGGAATTCTTGGACTATTCTAAAGGAGAATGAGATTCTCTCTCAGCATTACTCCTCCGTATACACCATAGCACGATGGTATATCGGGGCGGAGCAATTGCACCCTATTCGATATAGTGTGCTCTATGATGAGTACTACTGAGTTACCTATTTCCTTTTGGGAGTTATGCACTTATGAAGCTGCATACCTATTGAATTAGGGTTCGAATCAAATCAAAGCCTACCATTTCATATGTGATATAGAAAGGGAAGAGCCCATGTCTTAAGCTAGTTAAGATTTAGGGTTGTCCGGCCTATGTCTGAAAAGCAAAATCCGGACAAGCTCGAGGCAATGTCAGTTATGTACAACTGGAAATGTTCCAGCCATACAAACTACAGATGATGATTTGATAGAACCAAAGGATTCAGTAGATTCCAACGAACCTCGGCCTCTCTGCCGATCTAATAGGGTTCCTCACCCACATGAGAGATACTTCGGTTTCTCTATGACAGTGGGAGCGAGGATTGCATCATGAGATGATGACCCAACTAGCTTCGACCTGGCCATCAGGAGTAAGACTCTGTAAGAATAGCTGGATGCTTAGCGATCTGAGATGGAATCCATGTACACCAACAAAATATGGACTTTGGTTGCTATATCTGAAGGGTTAAATCCCCATCAGGAGCAAGTATATCTTGAGAAGATTACCTGGTGTAGATGGAAAAGTTGAGACTTTCAAAGCTAGACTTGTTAAAAGTTTGCATCATTGACCAGGTGTGGATAATGATAAAACCTTTTCAAGTAGCTATGCTTAAGTCCATCCAGATCCTACTTGCCACGGCTACATACCATGACTACGATATCTGGTGGTTGGGTGTCATGACTACTTTTCTAAATGATGTTTTAGAAGTGTGCGTCTTTAAGTACATAGCCAGAGGGCTTCGTAGACAGTGGGAGCAGCGGAAACGTGTGCAAGATGCTTTATAGGATTAAAGCAGGCATCGCGGAGTTGGAACATCTGTTTTGATGGATTAGTCAAAGAGTTTGACATCATCAAAATGGTAGATGAACCTTGTATAAACAAAAAGGTAGTAGGGAGTATGGTGGTGATCCTCGTAGAGTACGTGGATGACATACTCTTGATAAGAAAGGAGTTTCTTATGCTACGCTCGATCAATCTCCATTTATCACAAAGATTCACCGTGTAGGATCAAAATGATACCTCCTAAATCCTGAGTTTTAGATCTATGAGATAGATTTAATTGGATGTTAGGATTCTCACTAGTTGTAGTGAGATGATATCAATAGATCCTGGGGAGAATCGCTGGAAGGGTTCCAGGGTGATAAAGACGACTGAATGTCAGTCGCAGGCATTGTCTTTACCCTCAGTAAAGGGACGGTATGTAGGAAGAGTTCCAAGCTAGATACCGTGACATACTAGACGATAAAGGCAGCATACATCGCTACTTAAGATGCTACCAAAGAGGCTGTTTGGGTGTATATTAGTTCATGAGATGAACTACGTTCCTACCATTGTGAGACAATGGAATTGTGGCTTATGCTAAGGAGCGCCGGTCCCATCAGTGGTCCAGACTTATTCTAAGGCAGTATCACCTGATCATGGAGATGGTTGATCTCCAGGGTGATCAAGGCAAGGAGAGCAGACTTAGAGGATAACGCAGCGGATCCACTTACGAAGGCCTATTCCCAGAGAGAGATTTTTATGGGATGGATGAGTATGAGATACTGCAACCACTGCTACAGATGGCCCTAGTGCAAGTAGGAGATTGTTAGTTATATGTATGCCCTAGAGGCCATTACTGTACATAGGATGTATATTGTAGTGGATGCTGGGACATATATAGGGAGGACTTTCTTGCTCGACATGATAGTATGCTATCTGGTTGCTCTTTACCTTAACGTGTATACTGACTGTCTCTCTCTATTACATGTTGGTAAAGCCCTTAGGATGTGTGCTTGACTACCTGGACTATGATGTTGATCATACTAGTGGGGACATGGTAGTCCATAAGTACATCCTTCAAAGTCCCTAGTCATGGGTATATCGAGACGGGGCATCGATATACCAGAGTAGACTAGCGTGTACCTTCTCGACCCATACAGATAGGCGATGGATGATCCTATATCCATCGGTGTTTGACATCAGAGATGATATACGGGTGCTCAGTAGAGACTGGGTACATTGGATGGACTCGCCGAGAACTCCCAGATGGTATTATACCTCACGTCAGATGGCAGTTCTTAGGTGACACTGGTACAGAGTAGTCTGTTGACCCGAGATCGTCATAGAGTCTTGTGTGGTTCCCACTGTGCTTTGATTTCCATCTTACCACGTCCAAGAGGGCGTGCAAAACGGTGGTTTTTGGGTACAGTCCCGAATCACATGGAGGCAATGAGCGATAGGAGGGGATTCGTCTCTCCCAGTATAGGGAGTTGATGTTGCGCTGTGTTCGATTGGCTATAACCGGAAATCCCTGGCCAGGGTTGCTGAGATTTACTGGTAAGTGTTACCAGTAGTTTCTCGAACTGTTATAGACCTCATATCGACACGACTTATCGAGCTATTGGGGTCTGACGTTTACTACCCCTAGGCAAGATATGCGACATATCAGACGACGAGACCGGACTGTACGGTAGTGTTACTGGTTGGATTCACTGGAGTGTGAGCGGGCTTGCTCGTCGATCTTCTGATCGCTCAATACCAGGGTGGCCGTTACGTTTAGCAGACTGCTTGCGGCTTGTGGGTGTTTGATATGATCATCACCTGCTGCCGCCGTATTGACGAGTCTTTAGAGTCCTACACAGAGGTTTCCTGGCTCAAGCGAAACGAAATAGGAGCGCATATGAGATATGTGCGGGGCCGAGAATGATACCAGTATGTGATACTGTTTTCGATTCTCGCGATATGAAACATTGATCGGTTATATGTGATATAGCCGGGTTATCGGATCAAGTGTTGATTCGATAAGTTGTTACTGTTGATATTAGTCGGTTATATGCGATATGACCGGATCGTTAAATCAAGTGTTGATTTAATGATTTAATGCATAATTATATATTTGATATATTACTTTGCATTAACTAGTATCGGTTCACTTTAAATGGATTTTCTCACTCGGGTGTGCGCATTGCATATGCGATATGATTTTGTGCACTTGCTTGTATCATGTTTGATGATACATGCCTTTTGGTTAAGTGTAAAGAATTAAACCTTGTTCAATGAAATGGTTAGGGTTTACTTTTTCCTTATTCATTTTATTCATTTATTCTTTTGGAAAAAGAAAAGCAAATGAGAAAATGGTGACTTGTTTTGTTTTGTTCATGAAGCTTCATGAAGACTTTGACCAAGTGACCATTTTGTCTCATGCTTAACCCTAACCATCCCACTAACCATGATTTATTCTCTACACTTGACCATGGTTTGGTCATGATAAGTATTCTTTTAATTTTCTTTTTGGAATTAACTTATCATAACATTATTCTTCTTCTTCTTCATTTCTTCAAGTGAAGAAAGCTTGCCTCCATCAATGGCAAGTGATGAAAAAGAGTGAGAAATCCAAATCTAAAGTCTACCCACTTCCTATTTCTTCATCCTCTACCTCTTGCCAAGTAGTAGAGTGTGTTTCCTTCACAAGTTTTCAAGGCTTGGTGAAGGTGGAGCTTGATCTAGCGATGCCTCGACGTAGATCATCTTCGGCATGGACATCGACGACCTAGCTCGCCATTTCTCCGACGAAGCCGACACTAGAGCCCAGGAATTCATTTGGACAGCGAGGGGACTTCGTTGCGGAGCTATGGAGGTGGAGCACCGGATCTACAAAGGTTGTATTTCCGTTTAAACTTTAGTTAATTTGTTAACTAGTTCATTTATCGCCTAGAAATCTAGCCAACGATCCGTAGTCTAGGGTTTCTCGGCACCGCAATTTTTGAAACGGGCACGGTTGATGCCTTGTGAGACCTCATTAGGATGCCTAGGAACCCTACAAGGTGATCATCCTCATTATATCAGAATTCGTAGAAATTGGTGATATTTGAGGAAATCGCCTGGGTACAGTTTTCAATCTACGACGCACAGGTTTTGAGTTATTCAACTCAGCGGACTTATACAGAGTATTGTATGTTGTCCAGTGTCCATAAGGACAAAGGGGTAGGTCCTCGTACTATGTTCTGTTTACTTATGACTTCTCTAGTTTTTAGACAAGTGTTTCGTAGAAATATAAGGTCTAAGTTTTGAGAAGTTGTGGGTATAAGAATAAAGTAGAGGACCAGATATCGCAAGTATCGGGATTCTTCAAAGAGATCGAAGATGTAGATTCTTGTGATTGGTATTCAGATGATAGTAAAAGTTTTGAGAAACTTGTTTCTCTTTCAGGTTACTCATAATTGGATGGATTCCTAAGTTGAGTAATGCTGATTAGCCTCTCTCCATTAAAGTTGATATGCACTGGGGACAGCTGCATGATTTGAATCTGGTTCCAATTAAATAAGTGCCAAAGTTTCTATATTGGATATAGAATGGTTCATATCTTAACGATGTTAAGGTACGAGGAGTTGTCCGGCTTATGCTTAAAACCAGACTCTGGATAACTCAGGGCACGTTTCTGTAATGGCTGTTTGTGGGTTGGCCCAGGCTATGACGAGGGTTGACTTTATACCATCTGGAAGATCAATAGTGATATTGTTCTTGACTCGCCACAGTTTTAATAAAATGGATTTTTTCAGAAAACAGTGGTGGGAGTATGGTAGAACTGGAAGTGATTCCAGAACCGCAAACGATTACGGAAAATTTAATAGGACCTATAGATTCAATCAGGTTTGACAATCCAATAGCCACTCCACAGATATGATGGGTAACCTCAGACACCCGAGAGGTACTCCGGTAGCCTCAAGGACGGTGACAGGGAGGTTCTTGCTTACCCAGACTTGACACTACTGTTGTTCCAGACTATGAGACCCGGCAGGAGGTTAAGTATAGCGTCATTCTAAACTAGCTTTAGAAGTGCACGTATATATTATTCTGCCAGAGGGTTGTTGTAGTCAGTGGGAGCAGCGGAGGCATAGTGGGCAAGTAGCTTTTGTCTATTTATAGACTAGAGCAGTTATAGAGGAGATAGATCATCTAATTTTGATGTGACAGTCATGGGTTTGACTTCATCAGAATAGGGGATGGATCAGTTAAGAAGGTAGTAGGGTGTGATGTCCCAGTATTATGGATATCATACAAAGAGTAGGAAGTAAAATTCCTATACTACGATCGGTTGTACTGTGATCGTCACACAGTTGTTTCTCCAGACAGGATATGGATATAATATCAGACATTCTGGTTTCTAGATCTATGGTTTTAGATCTGGATTTGGGTAGTTTCCCAATGTGGGTACTTTGACAGTATTCTAATGGTTTTTAGAATAGGTGACTCCTGGCATGGTGGTGTACCTGCAGGTGATGGAGTCACCCTCTCTAAAGGTGTCTTACAGACTAAAGTGGAGAGGGATGTGCATGATTGGCATATCACTTGCTTAGGTAATTGAGTCAATCATGATATGTCAAGTACCACACCAGATGTTGTTTTTGCACTAGATGCAATAAGTTTGTATTAATCCAATCCTGGAGAAACATAAGGAAGCAGTTTTAGAACATAAGTAAGTGAATGTTCTACGGATTTAATGACGGCAGCCTCTTTCGGGAGACGGTTATCATTCCAGGCTTCAAAGGTGACATGGATGACAGAGAGATTGTCAGAGTTATAGTTTTCCCTCTGACGAGGGGGGCAGTATTATGGACAGGTAGTCCAAATGGATACTGTGGGAGGCATCGTGCTGGATACTGATTAGGTTCAGTTATCGATACAGTCTAAGAAGTTTGGATTTGGAGTTCATTTATGAACTAGGTCCCATCAGATATCCAGACATATTCTAAGACAGGTATTACTCAATTCGGGAGATGGTTTTCTCCACGAACTTGAGATTAAGAGAGACATAGAAAGGAACATCAGGGCGGATCCACTCACTGAGGCTATTTCTCGAACACAAGAGTTTTACAAACGGGCTTTGTGAAACTGATTAGTAGAGGAGTTGGATGTTCGGTATCACACGGGCTGTGAGTATGCGACATCGCAATAATTAGCCTTAAGTGCAAGTGGAGATTGTTGGATATAGTACCCTCAAAGTCAATTATTGGATCGCAGGCACGTGATTGCAATGATTGAGGAGGACCTATGCCGGTAGGACAGTCTTACTCGAGATGATAGTATGCTATCTGGTTTGCCTTTATCAGTCGTGTATAGGTTCAGGTGACTGATCACGATTACACGTTGATAGTGTTAGTTATAAGTATGCCCTAGAGGCCATTACTGTACATAGGATGTAAATTGTAGTGGATGCTGGGACATATATAGGGAGGACTTTCTTGCTCGACATGATAGTATGCTATCTGGTTACTCTTTACCTTAACGTGTATACTGATTGTCTCTCTGCTACATGTTGGTAAAGCCCTTAGGATGTGTACTTGACTACCTGGACTATGATGCGGATCATACTAGTGGGGACATGTTAGTCCATAAGTACATCCTTCAAGGTCCCTAGTCGTGGGTGTATCGAGACGGGGCATCGATATACCAGAGTAGACTAGCGTATACCTTCTCGACCCATACAGATGGACGATGGATGATCCCATATCCATTGGTGTTTGACATCAGAGATGATATACGGGTGCTCAGTAGTGACTGGGTACACTGGACGGACTCGCCGAGAACTCCCGGATGGTATTATACCTCACGTCAGATGGCAGTTCTCTGGTGACACTGGTACAGGTTAGTCTGTAGACCCGAGATCGTCATAGAGTCTTGTGTGATTCCCACTGTGCTTTGATTTCCACCTTACCACGTCTAAGAGGGGGTGCAAAACGGTGGCTTTTGGGTACAGTCCCGAATCATATGGAGGCAATGAGCGATAGGAGGGGATTCGTCTCTCCCGGTATAGGGAGTTAATGTTGCGCTGTGTTCGATTGGCTATAACCGGAAATCCCTGGACAGGGTTGCTGAGATTTACTGGTAAGTGTTACCAGTAGTTTCTCGAACTGTTATAGACCTCATATCGACACGACTTTTCGAGCTATTGGGGTCTGACGTTTACCACCCCTAGGTGAGATATGCGACATATCAGACGACGAGACCGGACTGTACGGTAAGTGTTACTGGTTGGATTCACAGGAGTGTGAGTGGGCTTGCTCGTCGATCTTCTGATCGCTCAATACCCGGGTGGCCGTTACGTTTAGCAGACCGCTTGCGGCTTGTGGGTGTTTGATATGATCATCACCTGCTGCCGGCGTATTGACGAGTCTTTAGAGTCCTACACAGAGGTTTCCTGGCTCAAGCGAAATGAAATAGGAGCGCATATGAGATATGTGCGCGACCGAGAGTAATGCGTGTATGTGATACCGTATTCCATTCTCGTGATGAATGTATCGAATGGTTGTATGCGATATAACCTAGTTATAGAATCAAGGATTGTTTCGATAAGCCGATACATTGGATATTAGTCGGTTATATACGATATGACCGGATCGTTAAATCAAGTGTTGATTTAATGATTTAATGTATAATAATATATTTGATATATTACTTTGCATTAACTAGTATTGGTTCACTTTAAATGGATTTTCTCACTTGATGTGCACATTGTATATGTGATATACTTTTGTACACTTGATTGTATCATGTTTGATGATACATGCCTACTTAGTTAAGTGTATGATTAAACCATGGTTGTGTAATGGTTAGGGTTTTGGTTATTTGCTTATTTATTTATTTATTTTTTTCATTTTGGAAAAGATAAATAATTGAATGGTGGCTTTCTTTGTTTGTTAGTTGAAGCTTCATGAAGCTTTGACTAAGTGACCACTTTTGTATTCATGCTTAACCCTAACAATTCAAACTAACCCTAGTTCATTCTCTACACTTAACCAAGGTTAGGATATGATAAGTATTCTTTTTTATTATTCTTTTTGGATATACTTATGATATTCTTATCTTCTTCTTCTTCTTCTTCTTCAAGAAGAAAAACTTGACACCATCAATGGTGACTTGATGAAATGAGTGAGAAATCCAATTCTAAAGTGAACCCACATCCTATTTCTTCATTCTCTACCACTTGCCAAGTAGTATAGGGTGTTTTCTTCACAAGTTTAATGGCTTGGTGAAGTGGGAGCTTGATCTTGTGATGCCTCGACGTAGATCATCTTCGGCATCGAAGTCGACGACCTAGCCCGCCCATTTCTCCGATGAAGCCGATGCTAGAGTCCGGGATCCGATATGGACAGCGAGGGGACGTCATCATGGAGTCTAGGAGGTGGAGGACCGGATCTACAAAGGTTGTATTTTCGTTCACTTAGTTAAGTTGTTAACTAGTTGCGTATTTCGCCTAAAATTCTAGTCAACGATCTAGTCTAGGGTTTCTCGGCACCGTAAAATTTGAAATTGGCATGGTTGATGCCTTGTGAGACCCCTTGAGCGTGCCTAGGAACCCTACAGTGGTATCAGAGCCTAGCTAGAGCCTTAGACGAAGTCTAGACGACGTTTGAAATCCGAACGAACATCGAAACCCTATTTTTTCATGCCCTCTGGATTTTTTTCAAAAACTGGGTTTTTTCCAGATTAAAAATGCTTAAAAAATTCAGCAAGAAATTCTAAGAATTACGGCGCAAAATTTACTAAGTGATGCTTCTAAAGCGCGGCGGAACCGCGGCAGAAGCTTGGCTTCTTCGGCGGTTCCGCGGCCACATTATTAGATCACTCTTCAATTTTTGCATAGTAACTCCTATATTTTGGTTCTGGATTTTCTGGGAATTTTTAATATTTATTCAAGAGTTGAATATTCTGGGGTATTTTGGAGCTTCGTTGATTCGATCGGAAATTTCAAACTTTGTCTATGTGGCATTCCGGATATTTTAGAATATATTAAAAAGTTCGACCGGATATAAATACCCACTTTTTCCCCTGTCGGGAAATTTCCAAGTGTTGGATCTTTCCGTAGTTTAATGACGTTCTAAGTAGTGCAAGTAACGCGATGGACCCTCTAGAATACAACAAACCTTAACTCGATTATGAAACCGTCTTGAACTGCCCTTTGAACCTTCGGGTTTGGGGCAGTACGGCGTGCCACATGTGAGGCGTTGGCTTGACCCTTCTACGGCAGGACCGTTGGTACTGAGGCATGAACTGGATGTTTTTAAACCTATTTCATGTGTTGAGCTGTTTCGGGAAAACTTGGGTGTTTGACTGTTCGATCGGAAAGTTTAACATTTTCTATTTATCTGGAATGGGATACAATAATTGGAATTCACAAGTAGTTATGAGATAACTGAATGAATGTTATAAACATAGCACTTTAGTCTCACTTGATCGGTTGCCACGGAATTTTGATGTGATCAAAAGTCCGTCGCAATCACGTAGCGTACGCGGATACTCGCCGGGTAAACTTAATAGACAGCCTCACTCCATAGCCCCGACCAAGTGACTGTAGGAGAACCCCCGTCCCCGAAAGCATCCGTCCGGGTGCTCGCGGCAGCGGTGTTCCGCCTTGGTGCACTTCGTCGACGGTATCAGGGGTGTGGCCGCCTACTAAAGTTTGTAACGAGCATTCGATCAGTTTTTCGGGAATCTTGTTGAATTGCTGATTGATTCTAAAATTCAAGACTGTGTAGTGTGTATCAAATCAAATAGTCCCCGGCAACGGCGCCATTTGATTGAATGTATTCTCTGTGTGTCGTTTTAGAAAATGTATAGAATCACAATCAAAGAATTATATTTGACCGCAATCAATTACGGTGTCGATTGTAGATCGTAAGCGAGTGCGGATCGTCCACAGGGATTGTGCGATTCGTTTCTGTATTTAATTTGTTTGAATCGAAAAGTTAATTGAAAAGAAAAGAAAACATGACTCAAGAATTTATCAATTGATTCAGGTGTCACGAGTTTAATCAAGAATCAAGAAACTGATAAACAATCAAGAATGGGATTTCGATAATATTTCCAACCAAAATGTCAAGAATCAAAATGAGGCTCGTAGGAATCGATCGGATCTATAGACGTGATGTAATCTAAAGATTCGTGTTCTTGTCCTTCGAAGGATTGATACTAGATCGATGATGATCGACGAGAGTTAGGGCTTTCTCGTGAAACTAGGGTTTCATCTTATCCCTTGTTCTTTTGTCGATATCATTCACATTCTAGCCTCTAGCAATTTCAAGAAACGATCGTAACTCCCCAATTTCGAGCGATATCATTCAAGAAAGCATCGTAACGAAATGGGTTGTCGGTTCTTGAACTTGCTAGGGTTTACAAAACTTGTAGGAATCAAGAATCGTTTTCAGATATATTACATCATCATTCTATTGATCGTCTCGACTCCTCGACGAGCGGAGTATTACTCAAGCATCACAACAAGAATTACAACTAGAAATTTAGATTGAATCATGATGCAAGAATTTAAAGAAAACAAGATAAAATAAAATCACCTTTTATTTATATCAACAATTTGATTACAGTCGCTCAAGAACTACAAGAGGAAGAACTAAATTGTCGATTTGGCGTCGCTCGGCTCCGTGAGTCGCGGATCGTTTGGACCACTTGCTCTGTTGAAGATCGGCTCGGCTCATAAAAGGTTGCAAGGCTTCTTGCTTGAATGGGTACTCAGGATCTTGGCTTTTGGAGTTGGAATTAGGGTTAGGGTTTCACACAAGCCTTGTCACTAGACTTGTGGAAGAAGAAGATGAAGAAAGAGAGTGAATGGGTCTATTGATTTCAATGAATGAATCTAATGAATTCAATAATGGGATCCTTCCAAGATGGATAATAAGTGAGCCTAGGGTCTTATTTATAGAACACCCAAACCCTAAGTCTAGGTTTGAATTTACAATTCCCTCCAAAAGTTTGTTGAGGAGTTTCTAGAAAGAGTTTGTTAGGAGTTAGCTTAGGGTTTAAGCTAGGATTAATTAAGCTTAGAAAACCCTAGTTTGCTGATCTAGCAGAAATATCTGGAATCTTCTGGAACTTGGAGTACATTTCTGAACTGTAGCCACTGATGTAGGAGTTTTGGTGCAAATTTGGGAGGCTGAATCCTTGGACCCACCGCGGATCCGCGGCGCAAGCAGGGTCCTGCCGCGGATCCGCGGCTCTTTATGGGGCTTGGGCCTTGGGCTCTCTGGTGTGGTCTTGTAATGCCATTTGGAGCTTTATCTGATATATTGATTTATATTTTTCCTTTTGGATTTATACCCGAACTGATATCATTGAGTTGGCGTAATGTTTGATCGGTACCATGTACATTTTGGCCTTTCTTCTGGATTTTCCTGCACAGATCTCAAAACAAGTGTTGCGCAATATAGCGAAGATGCGATGCCATGAAATGCAGTCAATTTCCTTTATAGTGTCGGTTTAAGAGTCTAATACATGCAATCTGATATTTTGCGACAGTTTTGCTAATATGTAAAATATGAATGCCGTACACTTCTAAATGAGTGCAAATGATGAGGAAATTGCCGGCTAAAATATACAATATTTTCGACTAATCAAATTTCCCCAAACTTAATTTCGATCGTCTCGAGCGAACTATTTTATTAAAAAGAGAAAGAGAAAATAAAGAAAGAGAAAAACTAACTAGCACACTTTCGTAGGCAACACTATTGCACTGAGCACGTGCAACAAGCCTTTAAATCTCTAGGTGTCCCTAGTAGGAGGAGTATTGTCTCCTGAGGGTTTTCAGCGGATTGCACCCACAAAATCCAGTAATAAAAGAAAGATCATGAATATTACATTTAAAGAAAAGAATTGTAAAAGAAAGACTTTGAAAATTAGGGTTTCCAACTAAGCTAGCTTTTCGGTTGTCATGAGCCCTATCTTAATGGTCATGAAAAGATGTCAGAAATCACGTCCTCCCTCAATAAAACATCGTCTTATTTTTCATTCTTATCTTTCTTCCAAACATCGATCATATAACCCTGCGTGTGTGTAAAGGACATCCCTACACACGGAGAATTCAATTCAAGCTATCATACTTTTGCCCATCAGCCTCAGTACTTTTTAATTAATGAATATTTAGATGAGATTGCTCACACACTTTCATGCGACCGTTAATATTTCTTGAGGTACTAACCGACCGATTACTCCTGTGCTTGCTTACTTGGTGTATTTTCCTCGTCTTGCACCACCTCAGGCATAGCAGTGACTCCCAGACCAGTTGGCCTTCGGGCACTAGGTGAAGAAGCACCCTCGCTATACATTTTTTTATTGCCCTTGGTGATAACAAAACCAGTGTCCATTTTTCTCACCACTTTATATTTTCTTCATCATTTTTTTTATTTATTTCCTTCATACTTTTGGCTTTAAGACAAGAGCATTTCAAGGTATCCTCTACTATCCCAGGCTTTAAGACGTGTGTAAGTGCGAATAGCAGGGTATCAACGTTCAAAATGTTTGGCTTCCAGAATAGAAACTATTTTTCAGACTTATTTTTATCCTCAGATTAGTGACGTCTTTCATCTTACTAACCCTTGGGACAACGGCTCATAACTACTTATTACTAGTTCGTATAAGAAAACTTCTAATTTTCTTGGTTTTCTTAAATTTTTCTAATCTCATGGATGTAATTTTTCACTATCTAATCTTTAATTATCTTATTTATGTACAAAAATATTTTTATATTTTGAAAACAACAATATTGATCTTCCTTTAGAGTTAAATTTTTATAGGTTTTCAAAAAAAAATGTTTTGTGCTTATGCAAAGTGATATGCAAATGATGCGAAAATAAGCACAAACCTCCCCCAAACTTGTTTTCAACAGTGTCCTCACTGTTGCCTTCTGCTAAATCTCGAAAACCTGTAAGCTTGGGAGGAATTTATTAGTGGGGGCAAAATATTTAAGTGAAGAACCTCCCCGAAACTTATTTTTGGCTAAAAATTTTGTAAAAATTTTCTTTTCAAGAACCAAAAAAAAATATACCCCCCAAACTTATGCAATGTTAATCTTTGAAAATCACAAGAGGGGGTCAAAAATTAGTGGTCGATGCCAAGCTTTGAAAAGACCGAAAGTTAACACCAACCATTCAAAAAATTTATCAATGCAGTGCTCTGGTTGGTGGACGAAGAAGCGTGGAAAGGGTAAGTGGTGGAATAGAATGTGTGTGCATCTCATTTTGGAGAGACGATGCAGTGAGTGTGATGGATTGCTCGCATTCTTTTTACATTTCAGAAGAAGGGGTGGAGGTTCAATTTCATTGATTTGGACATGATTCATCTCAACACCCGTGTTATTTAGAAATGCTAGTTCATCAGCGAAGATCTCCTCAAAAGTTTCATCAATACCCCGAAGAATAATGTCATCACAAAGTGCAGGGTGATCTTCAGACTCCAGAAACAGTTCACAATCAGTGTTAATTGTTGACCCAGACATCTCGGCGGAAGAGTCCGTATATGTATGATACATAGTTGGGTCAAACAATAACGTATGAAAAGAGTCAAGATCAGTATTATGAGGGTCATTAAATTCGCTGCTGTCGACATCCATTAAGTCGACAGAACAGACCTAAGCAGTAGGTTCGGAGGGTACACTTCCTAACTTGTAAATGTTCATCTCAATTGTCCTTTTCCCGAATGATAGGGTCATAGAACCGTTACGACAATTGATGATAGCATTGGAAGTGGCCAAAAAGGGGCGACCTAAAATCACCGGAATTTGATTCCGTGAGTTCGCTACAGGCTGTGTATCAATTACAATAAAGTCTACAGGAAATATAAATTCCCCGATTTTTATTAACACATCCTCTAGTTCACCCCTAGGTCTGGTGATTGATCGGTCAGCCATCTGGAGAGTGCAAGGAGATGGTTTCAACTCTCCGATCCCTAACTGCTCATAAACTGAGAAAGGAAGTAGGTTAACACTTGCCCCAAGATCTAGTACAGCACGGTTAATGTGTTTCTCCCCAATAGAGATGGAAATAGTAGGATATCCAGGATCCTTACGTTTCCTTGGTAATTGCTGGGGGAAAGCTGTGTCTACTGTCTTTTCCATGAATATCTTCTTGGGCATTTGTTTCTTCCTCTTTCTAGTGCAAAAGTCTTTAAGAACTTTCGCATATGCAGGGACTTGTTGGATAGCATCTAGAAGAGGGATATTGATGTTAACCTGTTTAAACATCTCAGTGATCTTCTCCATATGTGGACTTGGTGTGTTAGCCCTTAACCGATTAGGATAAGGTGCTTTAGTAATAAGCGCTGGGTCCATCATAGGAGAAGGAAGTGTGTGTGGAACCGATCCCAAAATGGAAGTGGGGATCGTCCGTGGAGGGGTAAAAGAGGTGGGCTGTAGTGGCGAGCCTTTTGGAAAATGAAGAATAGGCTCGGAAGGTGGTGTGGTAGAAGAACTGGGATCAGAACTAGAAGTGTGTGTGTGAGGAAAGGTCTCAGCCGGGGTGTTGATATGATTTTCAGTATCATCAACTTCTTTCCCAACATGATTGTCAAGCACTCTTCCAGATCTCAACGTGGTGATTGCATTCACATGATGTGAATAACCAGGATTGGGTAAGGGTTGAGCTGGAAGTTTCCCTTTCTCTCTTGCACTCATTTCGGCTTTTAATCGTGCAATTTCTTCTTCCATCGATTTAACACTCTCGTTTTGGGACGCAGAGTTTTTCTTAATTTTATCGGCAGAAGACTTCATTTCAGCCGAAACTTGCATGATATTTGTTAAGACCAAATTCATGTATTGTGCAAAAGAAGAGGATTCATCAGTTCCGGTCAACTGTAAAGGACTAGACAGTGCAGGTGTGTTGACCTGATTTTGAAAATTATGTGCTTGAAAGGGGTGCTGACTCAATTGAAGTTGTGGTTGCTGTTGTGGTGGAGGGAGAGCCCTTTGAAAATTGTTTTGGTTTGGAACCGTGTTTTGTGATTGTGATTGGTTCCAAGCAAAATTAGGGTGATTCCTCCAACCCTGATTATATGTGGAAGAAAAATGATCGTTTCTAGGTCTTTGAAATGCGGCATTGGTATGCTCACGACCTTGAAACGGACATTCTTCCGTCAAGTGAGACGGATCAGAACAGCAGCCACATACAGTTTTGGAAAGTGACATTTGATTAAGGGAGGCAGCTAAAAATTTGTTTTCCATAGTCTCGAGTTTCTTTTGTATAGCTGAAATGTCAGCTCTAACTCCTATGGAAACATCTGATTGGTTATTGCCACTCCTAAATGATGGACTTTCCCACTGTAAAGACTTTTCAGCGAACTCTTCTAAATATCGCCAAGCTTCCCTATCATCCTTGGTCATGAAGGTACCTTGACACATGTTTTCAAGACTCTGTTTAGTGTTAGGGTTACTGCCCTCATATATGATTCGGCAAAGCTCCCATCTCGGGATGCCGTGATGAGGACATTGAACCAATAGATCCTTGAAACGTTCAAAGCATTTAGAGAATGGATCAGCAGGGAGCTGGGCAAATTGATTCAGTTCGCTACGGATTCGAGCTGTCTTTTGTATTGGGTAAAATTTCTTAAGGAATGCAGCGACGAATTCTTCCCAATTTGTAATAGAGTGTGCGGTAGTGTTATATAGCCACTTCTCGGCTATATCGCACAAGGTAAATGGAAGAAGTCGTAGACGCATAGCATCCACTGAAAGTTGTGACGTACCCATCATTGCGCATACGTTTTCAAATTTGGTAATGAAAACGTAAGCGTCCTCAGTCTCGAGTCTGTGGAATTTGGGTAAAAGATTGATATACTGGGGCTTAATTTCAAAGTTATCCCCATTGGCTGGTGGTGTGGACAAGCAGGTCGAAAGAGGACCTCTAAGTGGATAGCATCTCTCCTGGAGAGAGATGCGGAGTGGATTCTGCGCACCAACAGACGGTGGCAGATTAGGGTTAAAGAAGTTTGATGGATTCGGATCCATCGGTGTGGGTGTGGTAGTGGGTAAAGGAAAGGTAAATGGAGAAATATCGACTTCGGAGTCGATAAAAGGTACGCGGACTAAACGGGCACTAGAATCCCGTGTCCAGCCTATCTTGTACTAAAAAGGGTTAGTACAAGTGGCAGCGTTGGCTTATAATTAGGGGTAAATGAATGCGGTGTTTGCTTTTGAAAAAGGGACGGATTTTTGAAAAAAATGATGCGACACAATAAATGCAGCACACAAACCCTAGAATCTAGTGGTCACCTAGGTCCGGCTCTAGACCGCTCCTAACTGCCAAAAGACAAGTCGCAGGATAGAATCCTCCACTGCCTCTTTGTTCCCCTGTGGCCGGATAAGTGCCAGGTAAGTAGGAAGGTACTCCACTACGTAAGTAGTGGGCCTAATTAAAAACCACTAGCCTTAGACACACTCGCCTTAGGCACCACAAGAACACGCGGATAAGCAATGAATTACCCACAGCCTTCTTCTGTCCTAATTGAGCGCGACAGTCCTTAGAGTCATCTCTAAATTTCTTTTAGTTAATGTGGGTCAATGCGGATGCAAGTTTTGCGGTTTTCGGGCCCTAGGAAGGGTAATGAAATCCCCACCTAATTTGGATTTGGCCGTGCCCCTTAATATCCGTATTTATAATGCAAACAACCAAGAAACAAAATACTCACAAATTTACTTTTGCAATTTGCGAGCTGCTATTCTTTGCAAAGAATCCTGCAGTAAAGTATTAGTTGGAGCTAAAAAGAGGAGAGAGGAGAAGTCAAGAAAGCACCTGAAGAAAAAAGTTTTCAGAGATCCCCCCAAGCTGACGCATTTCTGCCGCAATTGGGCCTTTATGCCGCCTTTCCGCGGTCTCGTGATGAGATCACTCCACCAAAATTTTCCAGGGAGCTTCTGTAGACTCCCTCAGCTCTCTGGTATTTTCCAAAAAAATTTACCAATTTCCAGCAAGCTCCAGATTTCCTTGCAATGAACCACAACAAATTGTTTAGGGTTTGCACGAATTTTGATCTCAAAAATCACAATGAAATAAATCTTTCAATTCAAACTTTGATATAAAACGAATTAGCGCGCAATCCCCGGCAACGGCGCCATTTGATTGATTCTAAAATTCAAGACTGTGTAGTGTGTATCAAATCAAATAGTCCACGGCAACGGCGCCATTTGATTGAATGTATTCTCTGTGTGTCGTTTTAGAAAATGTATAGAATCACAATCAAAGAATTATATTTCACCGCAATCAATTACGGTGTCGATTGTAGATCGTAAGCGAGTGCGGATCGTCCACAGGGATTGTGCGATTCGTTTCTGTATTTAATTTGTTTGAATCGAAAAGTTAATTGAAAAGAAAAGAAAACATGACTCAAGAATTTATCAATTGATTCAGGTGTCACGAGTTTAATCAAGAATCAAGAAAATGATAAACAATCAAGAATGGGATTTCGATAATATTTCCAACCAAAATTTCAAGAATCAAAATGAGGTTCGTAGGAATCGATCGGATCTATAGACGTGATGTAATCTAAAGATTCGTGTTCTTGTCCTTCGAAGGATTGATACTAGATCGATGATGATCGACGAGAGTTTGGGCTTTCTCGTGAAACTAGGGTTTCATCTTATCCCTTGTTCTTTTGTCGATATCATTCACATTCTAGCCTCTAGCAATTTCAAGAAACGATCGTAACTCCCCAATTTCGAGCGATATCATTCAAGAAAGCATCGTAACGAAATGGGTTGTCGGTTCTTGAACTTGCTAGGGTTTACAAAACTTGTAGGAATCAAGAATCGTTTTCAGATATATTACATCATCATTCTATTGATCGTCTCGACTCCTCGACGAGCGGAGTATTACTCAAGCATCACAACAAGAATTACAACTAGAAATTTAGATTGAATCATGAAGCAAGAATTTAAAGAAAACAAGATAAAAGAAAATCACCTTTTATTTATATCAACAATTTGATTACAGTCCCTCAAGAACTACAAGAGGAAGAACTAAATTGTCGATTTGGCGTCGCTCGGCTCCGTGAGTCGCGGATCGTTTGGACCACTTGCTCTGTTGAAGATCGGCTCGGCTCATAAAAGGTTGCAAGGCTTCTTGCTTGAATGGGTACTCGGGATCTTGGCTTTTGGAGTTGGAATTAGGGTTAGGGTTTCACACAAGCCTTGTCACTAGACTTGTGGAAGAAGAAGATGAAGAAAGAGAGTGAATGGGTCTATTGATTTCAATGAATGAATCTAATGAATTCAATAATGGGATCCTTCCAAGATGAATAATAAGTGAGCCTAGGGTCTTATTTATAGAACACCCAAACCCTAAGTTTAGGTTTGAATTTACAATTCCCTCCAAAAGTTTGTTGAGGAGTTTCTAGAAAGAGTTTGTTAGGAGTTAGCTTAGGGTTTAAGCTAGGATTAATTAAGCTTAGAAAACCCTAGTTTGCTGATCTGGCAGAAATATCTGGAATCTTCTGGAACTTGGAGTACATTTCTGAACTGTAGCCACTGATGTAGGAGTTTTGGTGCAAATTTGGGAGGCTGAATCCTTGGACCCACCGCGGATCCACGGCGCAAGCAGGGTCCTGCCGCGGATCCACGGCTCTTTATGGGGCTTGGGCCTTGGGCTCTCTGGTGTGGTCTTGTAATGCCATTTGGAGCTTTATCTGATATATTGATTTATATTTTTCCTTTTGGATTTATACCAGAACTGATATCATTGAGTTGGCGTAATGTTTGATCGGTACCATGTACATTTTGGCCTTTCTTCTGGATTTTCCTGCACAGATCTCAAAACAAGTGTTGCGCAATATAGCGAAGATGCGATGCTATGAAATGCAGTCAATTTCCTTTATAGTGTCGGTTTAAGATTCTAATACAAGCAATCTGATATTTTGCGACAGTTTTGCTAATATGTAAAATATGAATGCCGTACACTTCTAAATGAGTGCAAATGATGAGGAAATTGCCGGCTAAAATATACAATATTTTCGACTAATCAATTGCCCGACTTGATATTGAAAAGTGTTTTCGATAACGAGACTAAAATGCGGGGTTTATAATTGTTAGGCATGTGATGTCTAAGGAATTCATTGGTTTAGGCATGCGATGTCTAACGTGGTTGCGGATTCCAACTGTTGTAGTTTTACACTTTCTTTTCTGTGACCGTAAGTGTAATATGTGATATCGCCGGTTTCGTTGCTATATATCAACGACAATTAGGATACGCATGTTTACTTACGTTGATGACATGTGATGTTATGTGTTGCTGGATATGTTATATTGGATCATCGTGTTCGAATAGCCGGGGGTTTTTTATGTGAGATGAGTGTTTTTTTCATTTTCATTCATGTAAAAACTTGTATGTAATATTCTTTTATTGGGGCACTTCCAGGTTGCGGAAGTTGTCACCGTTGTTGTATATTATTTACTTTTCTGCACTAGGATAGACCCAAGGAGGAGGGCACAAGTAACCGAGTTCTGGAGTCCAGTGGGAGACCAACTCGAGGAGTCGAGTCCGGGTCTCCTAACTCTTGAATTGGTAGGGTTGCTTACCGCTCTTGTAGGGGTCTAGGGGTGTGGGTTTGGCTATTCATCGCGGCCGTGGAATCCGTGTTTTATACTGGCTCGTATTAAAAACACGGACGTCCTAGTACATCCAATATTTCATATGTACCTTCTGCTGCGTTATCTGTGATGTGATCATGTGATTTGTTCTGTGATAGATACAGTATATAGTATATATGATATATTATATAGGCGTTACTTATGTTTTACACCCGCGCTAGCCCTGCCCCGCTCTGCCGTTAGTTACCTAACCTAACGATGCACGAGAGGACATCGAGGCGAATGCGGATGGCATAAGTGTACGTCGTATTTATCTGTGATGTTTAGGTAACTTAAATGATAGGACTTCATTAATGTGATTAATGAAAGAAAAGAAACCTAAAGATGTTGTGGAATCGAATTTCAAAATTAAAACAGGTAGCTACAGTTCTTGCTTTGCATCGCGGTGTTCCTTGCAGAACATCCTGCACCTTATTCGATAAGGAAAGGACCGAGATCCCTTCACCGGGAGTGACTCCTTTAGCAATAACTAGCAGATGCTACAACTCTCGGTTTGTCTTTTGATTGCTTCTATAGTTTCTGCTTTGCACAGTGATATATATGATATATCCCGCACCTCATTCGACGAGGAAAGGGCCGACGATCCCTTCACCGGGAGTGACCCCTTTAGCAAAACTAGAAAAGCCTCAAAAATACTCCATTTTAAAATCATTTGATTCTACAACGATATCAAGTTCATTACGCAATAGGTTTTCAGAAAAACCTGTCGTAGCCCTCCGTCATTTCAGATAAGTTGTATATAGTATTCGTGCTGCATTTGTTGGCTTTCGTCAAGGTGCAGTGTGCGGTAGTTATATGCTGCTTATCTGCTGCATACGATGCGATTAGATTAGGGTAGTCGTGCGGCTTTGTTGGCTTTCGTCAAGGGTCGTGCGGGTGGGTTTAATTCAATCAGGAAATGACGGGTTGAACTTGACTAGCGGGCTATGGTTTGTTGGCTTTCGTCAAGGTCATAGCACGTTAGGGGCAAAATATTATCGGGAATTTCAAGTGTTGAAATTTGCAATGAAATTGCATACCTTCTATGAGATAGTTGGATCCCGATACCCGCTGCGAGTAAGAGTTACTCCTGGGAGAGTTTTACACATAACAATTAGCCGATCAAGTAGGTGTCTAGAAAGGTGTTAACGAGGTTACGCCTCTGGGAAAACGAGGTTTACATTAATTAGGTCCGTGCGAAAGCACGGGGCACCTCCCTCAAAGTACCGACATTGGCCTGGCTGAAAGATTGGCGAACTTGTAGTGTGTAATTAATCCCGGCTAGTCTTTCCTTTTAGGGTTTGAAGGAAGATTTGAAAAACAGTGGGAGCCATCCTGATTAGATAAAATAATAACCAATCTATTCTTGCAATAGCGCACGCTGAGTGTTTTCTTCTCTCTCTCTCCAGGTAGCGACCATATCACGCCTTAATCAAGATAATAATACGGAATATTGACCGAACCAGCTTGTTTTACTGAGCTGGGGAACGTTGGTCCCGCTCCGACTTATAATAGTTATAAGACAGAGCAGGAAATAGGGGAATACCAAGATTCCCATGCCGCCCAAACGAAGAGAGTGCATGCTGATGCATCATCTTCGGGTGTGTTCATTATACAGAACTGTTTCTCAATGTCCTTTACGTCCTAGGAATATGATACCGGATCAGGATCCCAGATATGTAATATGTTACATGGGCTACAGATAGGTAAAGAACTGAGAACGGGTGATAAGTTTCATGAGGCAGAAAACGGGGCAAGAGTTGCAGCCAAGTCTGTCGGTCACTGTCACCCTGTATTACAAAATACATTGATTCTGAACGAATGTTATTAGATACCGAACCTGATATACAAAATCATATCAGTCTCTTTATTAGTAAAGAAATGATAAAATTTTGTATTGTTCGATAATGTTTTGAACATTTCCTATATCAAAAGTTGATCGGTTCAGGCACGTTATCTAAAAGCATTGATGTTCTAAATCAAACTACAGTTCTTAGTATATAGAACACACACAAGAGGAAGAGTTCAGAAATGAACGGATCCTTCTTGAGGTATTGTAGACTAGGTCATATCAATGCGACCCGACTAGCTTGAGTTACATAAAGATGCATATTTAAATTAGTTTGAATTTACATCTTGTGAAACTTGCCAGTCATGTCACAGAGATAAGATGACCATAGCTCTGTTTACTGGAAACAGAGAAAGAGTTAGTGAACTCTTGGGATGATACATGTTGATGTATGTAGGTCCCCAGTCTACACATGCCAAGACCGGTTCTTTGTACTTCATTACATTCTCTGATAATCTCTCGAGATTCAGACCTATGTTCTTATTGAAACACAAGTCCGAACCTTTTGAGATATTCATAGAATATAAGTTAGAAGTAGAGAACCAAAATACGGGTAAAAGTATTATGTCCTTTGATGTGATCAAGGAGGAGAATACTTGAGCACGGAACTCCTAGACTATTTTAAGAAGAATGAGATTCTCTCTCAGTATTACTCCTCTGAATACACCACAGCACAACGGTGTATCAGGGCGGAGAAATAACACCCTATATAATATGGTGTGCTCTATGATGAGTATTACTGAGTTACCTATTTCCTTTAGGGAGTTACGCACTTATGAAGTTCCATACCTATTGAATAGGGTTCCAATCAAATCAGCTGCCTACCGCTTCATATGTGATATGGAAAGGGAATAGCCCATATCTTAAGTTAGTTAAGATTTGGGGTTGTCCGGCCTATGTCTGAAAAACAAAATCCGGACAAGCTTGAGGCAAGATCTGTTATGTAGAACTGGAAATGTTCCAGCTATACAGACTGCAGCTGATGATTTGATAGAACCAAAGGATTCAGTAGATTCCAACGAACCTCAGCCTCTCCGCCGATCTAGTAGGGTTCCTCACCCACCTGAGAGATACTTCGGTTTCTCTATAACAGGGGGAGCGAGGAATGCATCATGAGATGATGACCCAACTAGTTTCGAACTGGCCATCAAGAGTGGGACTCTGTAAGAATGGCTGGATGCTTAGCGATCTGAGATGGAATCCTTATACACCAACAAAGTATGGACTTTGGTTGCTATATCTGAAGGGTTAAATCCCCATCAGGAGCAAGTATATCTTGAGAAGATTACTTGGTGTACATGGAAAGGTTGAGACTTTCAAAGCTAGACTTGTTAAAAGTTTGCATCATTGACCAGGTGTGGATAATGATAAAACCTTTTCAAGTAGCTATGCTTAAGTCCATCCAGATCCTACTTGCCACGGCTACATACCATGACTACGATATCTGGCGGTTGGGTGCCATGACTGCTTTTCTAAATAATGTTTTGGAAGAGTGCGTCTATAAGTACACAGCCAGAGGGCTTCGTAGACAGTGCGAGCAGCGGAAACGTGTACAAGATGCTTTATAGGATAAAGAAGACATCGCGGAGTTGGAACGTCTGTTTTGATGAAGTAGTCAAAGAGTTTGACATCATCAAAATGGTAGATGAACCTTGTATAAACAAAAAGGTAGTAGAGAGTATGGTGGTGATCCTCGTAGAGTACGTGGATGATATACTCTTGATAGGGAAGGAGTTTCCTATGCTACGCTTGGTCGATCTCCGCTTATCACATGGATTCTCCATATAGGATCAAAGTGATACCTCCTAAATCCTGAGTTTTCATCTATGAGATAGATGTTATTTGGGTGTTAGAATACTCACTAGCTGTAGTGAGATGCTATCAATTGATCCTGGGGAGAATCACTGGAAAGGTTCCAGGGTGATAAAGACGACTGAATGTCAGTCACAGGCATTGTCTTTACCCTCAGTAAAGGGACGGTATGTTGGAAGAGTTCCAAGCTAGATACCGTGACATACTAGACGATAAAGGCTGGATACATCGCTGCTTCAGATGCTACCAAAGAGGCAGTCTGGATGTATATTAGTTCATGAGATGAACTTCGTTCCAGCCATTGTGTGACAATGGAGTTGTGGCTTATGCCAAGGAACACCCGTCCCATCAGTGATCCAGACATATTCTAAGGCAGTATCACCTGATCATGGAGATGGTTGATCTCCAGGTTGATTGAGGTTAGGAGAGCAGACTCAGAGGACAACACGGCGGATCCACTCACAAAGGCCTATTCCCAGATAGAGACTTTTATGGGATGGTTGAGTATGAGATACTACAACCACTGCTACAGATGGCCCTAGTGCAAGTGGGAGATTGTTAGTTATATGTATGTCCTAAAGGCCATTACTGTACATAGGATGTAAATTGTAGTGGATGCTGGGACATATATAGGGAGGACTTTCTTGCTCGACATGATAGTATGCTATCTGGTTACTCTTTACCTTAACGTGTATACTGATTGTCTCACTGTTACATGTTGGTAAAGCCCTTAGGATGTGTACTTGACTACCTGGACTATGATGCGGATCATACTAGTGGGGACATGGTAGTCCATAAGTACATCCTTCAAGGTCCCTAGTCGTGGGTGTATCGAGACGGGGCATCGATATACCAGAGTAGACTAGCGTATACCTTCTCGACCCATACAGATGGGCGATGGATGATCCCATATCCATTGGTGTTTGACATCAGAGATGATATACGGGTGCTCAGTAGAGACTGGATACACTGGACGGACTAGCCGAGAACTCCCAGATGGTATTATACCTCACGTCAGATGGCAGTTCTCTGGTGACACTGGTACAGGTTAGTGTGTAGACCCGAGATCGTCATAGAGTCTTGTGTGATTCCCACTGTGCTTTGATTTCCACCTTACCACGTCCAAGAGGGCGTGCAAAACGGTGGCTTTTGGGTACAGTCCCGAATCACATGGAGGCAATGAGCGATAGGAGGGGATTCGTCTCTCCCGGTATAGGGAGTTGATCTTGCGCTGTGTTCGATTGGCTATAACCGGAAATCCCTGACCAGGGTTGCTGAGATTTACTGGTAAGTGTTACCAGTAGTTTCTCGAACTGTTATAGACCTCATATCGACACGACTTATCGAGCTATTGGGGTCTGAGGTTTACCACCCCTAGGTGAGATATGCGACATATCAGACGACGAGACCGGACTGTACGGTAAGTGTTACTGGTTGGATTCATAGGAGTGTGAGCGGGCTTGCTCGTCGATCTTCTGATCGCTCAATACCCGGGTGGCCGTTACGTTTAGCAGACCGCTTGCGGCTTGTGGGTGTTTGATATGATCATCACCTGCTGCCGGCGTATTGACGAGTCTTTAGAGTCCTACACAGAGGTTTCCTGGCTCAAGCGAAACGAAATAGGAGCGCATATGAGATATGTGCGGGACCGAGAGTAATGCGTTTATGTGATACCGTATTCCATTCTCGCGATGAATGTATCGAATGGTTGTTTGCGATATAACCTAGTTATCGAATCAAGGATTGTTTCGATAAGCCAATACATTGGATATTAGTCGGTTATATACGATATGACCGGATCGTTAAATCAAGTGTTGATTTAATGATTTAATGTATAATAATATATTTGATATATTACTTTGCATTAACTAGTATTGGTTCACTTTAAATGGATTTTCTCACTTGATGTGCACATTGTATATGTGATATACTTTTGTACACTTGATTGTATCATGTTTGATGATACATGCCTACTTAATTAAGTGTATGATTAAACCATGGTTGTGTAATGGTTAGGGTTTTGGTTATTTGCTTATTTATTTATTTATTTATTTTTTTCATTTTGGAAAAGATAAATAAATGAATGGTGGCTTTCTTTGTTTGTTAGTTGAAGCTTCATGAAGCTTTGACTAAGTGACCACTTTTGTACTCATGCTTAACCCTAACCATTCAAACTAACCCTAGTTCATTCTCTACACTTAACCAAGGTTAGGATATGATAAGTATTCTTTTTTATTATTCTTTTTGGATATACTTATGATATTCTTATCTTCTTCTTCTTCTTCTTCTTCAAGAAGAAAAACTTGACACCATCAATGGTGACTTGATGAAATGAGTGAGAAATCCAAATCTAAAGTGAACCCACTTCCTATTTCTTCATCCTCTACCACTTGCTAAGTAGTATAGGGTGTTTTCTTCACAAGTTTAATGGCTTGGTGAAGTGGGAGCTTGATCTTCTGATGCCTCGACGTAGATCATCTTCGGCATCGAAGTCGACGACCTAGCCCGCCCATTTCTCCGATGAAGCCGATGCTAGAGTCCGGGATCCGATATGGACAGCGAGGGGACGTCATCATGGAGCCTAGGAGGTGGAGGACCGGATCTACAAAGGTTGTATTTTCGTTCACTTAGTTAAGTTGTTAACTAGTTGCGTATTTCTCCTAAAATTCTAGTCAACGATCTAGTCTAGGATTTCTCGGCACCGTAAAATTTGAAATTGGCATGGTTGATGCCTTGTGAGACCCCTTGAGCATGCCTAGGAACCCTACAGATAGAGCCCTTAGGATCTTGCTTGACTACCAGCAGTATGAGGGCGATCATATACGTGAGAGTTGGGTAGTCCATAAGCACATCCTTAATAGTAGTCCCTAGTCGTGGGAGTACCGAGACAGGACATCGATACTCCGGAGTAGACTAGTGTATACAGTCGAGACCCCGATGAGGGGCGGTGTCCGGTCTCACAAGCCACTGGTGTCAGTTGGATCACCTAAGATGTATACAGGTGCTCATTGGGTTATGAGTACACCGGACAGGACTCGCCGGGAACCTGCTAGTTGGTATTATACATATCGTCAGATAGCAGTTCCCTGGTGACTATGTACAGGTTAGTTCATCGACCTGAGGTCGTCATTTGTCTCGTGTGAGTTCCCACTGTGCTTTGATTTCTACCCTACCACGGCTCAAAGGAGTCGTGCAAACAGGTAGTTTTTGGGTACAGTCCCGAGCCACATGGAGGCACGTGAGCGGATCGGCAGAGGATTCGCCTCTCCCGGTATTGGAGGTGGAGATCGCGCTGTGTCTAGGAAAGCCATTACACCAAGTCCTTGGCCAAGGCAGGTGAGAATTACTGGTAGGTACTCCGGTAGTTTCTCAGGGGGTTCAGGGCTTGTCTCTGACACGACGTATACCGCTATTGGGGGTCTGACGTTACTAGCCCCCTAGGCAAGATATGCGATATGTAAGTCCATGTCACGCACCCCACGAACTTGCGGGGAGGCGGAATATATGAAAAACGATTATCAAAGCTTCGTAACACGGACTTGAGCGCATGAATCGTTCTAAACCGTTACTCGCAAACAACGAAAGGTTTAACTACTCGGATATGAAGTTATACCTCACGATACTTGTCCTTCGGGTCTTCATCGCGGTCCTCCACTCCTCGTAGGCTCTTTGGAACATCGACACCTCAACGGCCTCCTCGAATCAAAGACGATCCACCCGAAAGCTCCTACGCCAAGCTTAATCTCAAACTTGAGATAACTAGGTTGCTTAAAGTGGTAATCTAAGCTACCTAGGGGATATAGAGTGAGGTTATGGATGTATTAGTCTAGCTAACCCTTGATCTCAACTCATGAGAGGTTAGGGTTAGGGTTTGAAGAGAGAGTAAGCTTGAGGAGAGAGAAGGTGAAGATTATCAATCAAATGAGATAATGATCTATCATCAAATATATAAAGCATTATTTATTTATCCAAAAATGAAATAATAGAATTAACAACCATGCTTCATAAATATCTATGAGTGATTCACCTCCATGAGTCATTAAGCATTTATGATGCATTAATGACATGGATGAATCACACAAATGAGTCACTAATCTCATTTAATGCAATGACACCTTACCCCCCCAAGTCACCACTCTTCTAGAAGCTTCTCGACAAATTACGAGAACGCCCCTCCAATCCGTGAAAACAAGGAAAAACTTTAGACTGTATAAATTCAATAACCTGATACTAGAATCTGGCTTAAACCAAAGCCGTCTAGTAAAAACTGTCCGAAAAGTCGTACGTGCGTAAACACACGTATGCGTCCGAACCCTTGTCGTAAAACTATACGACCTCTATATCGTTTTGCCTGGAGCAGGGAAACTCTCTGTGTGGGACTCTAAAGACTCGACACTACGCTAGCAGTGGGTTTAACCACAAACCGCAAGCGGCACTAGCTGTACGTAACGGTCCCCAGGTAGATGTCGATAAGAAGGCCGATGAAGAAAACCATCCGAACCCCTACTGAGCCTGATGTGACAATCTCCGTACAGTCCGGTCTGTTTGTCTAAGACTATCGCATATCAAGCCTAGGGGCGGCAAGCGTCAGTCCCCTAATAGCTGTATAAGTCGTGTCGGAGCGAAGCCCATTACACCCTGAGAAGCTACTGGAACCTACCAGTATATCTCGCTTGCCCTGGCCAGGGACTTTGCGTAATGGCTCTATGACACAGCGTGATATCAACTCCCAATACCGGGAGAGACGAATCATATCTAACCGCCACTGCCTCCAAGTGCTCGGGACTGCACCCAACTGCTACCTGTTTGCACGACTCCTTTGAGCCGCGGTAGGGTAGCAATCTAAGAACAGTGGGACACACTCGAGGCGAAGTAGCAGTATCAAGTCTGCGGACTATGCTGTACTCATGTCACCTGGGAACTGTTAACTGACGACGGGTATAATACCAACCAATCAGTTCCCTGCGAGTCCTATCCGGTGTACCCGTAACCTAACGAGCACCTGTATACTATCTCCAGTATGACGTACTGATGGCTGTGGGACAGACCATATCCCCAACTGGGATGAGAAGCATACACACTTAGTCTACTCCAGAATATCGATACCCTATCTCGATAATCCAACGACCAGGGACCTGTATAGGATGTTGCTTACAGACTACCCAGCCCCCACTAGTGTGACTGCCATCACGACGCTGGTAATCAAGCAAAGATCCTATGGGCTCTACTAATTTGTATAAGTGATACGTTACAAGAAACATATGCACATATTAAAGTATACACAAACCAAGTAGCATACTACCATTTTTAGCAAGACTGTTATATACAACTGTGAATATCCCAAGCTTCCATTAAGTAATATGCAACCTAGTATGATACAATAATGGCCCCTTGGGCATATACACTAACAATCTCCCACTTGCACTAGGGCCATGAGCTGGTATATCGTAGACCTATCATCTCGAATAGCCTCTCAAACTGCGTCTGAGGAAGGGCCTTTGTGAATGGATCAGCAATGTTATTCTCTGTCTCTACTCTCTTCACCTCAATCTCCCGGCGATCTACGATCTCCCTGATCAGGTGATACCGCCTTAAGATGTGTCTGGACTTCTGATGGGACCTGGGTTCCTTTGCTAAAGCTATAGTGCCGTTGTTGTCACAATACAAAGGTATTGGATCAACACTGGTAGGAACCACCTGAAGTTCTGTGAGGAACTTTTTCATCCAGACTGCTTCTTTTGCGGCATCGCAAGCAGCTATGTACTCCGCTTCCATTGTTGAGTCAGCAACGGTCTCCTGCTTGGAACTCTTCCAACAGACCGCCCCTCCATTGAGGGTAAAGATATAACCTGACATGGATTTGGAGTCATCCTTGTCACTCTGGAAGCCGGAGTCGGCAAAGGCCTCCATCTGGAGGTCTTTTCCGCCATATACCAAGAACATCTCCTTAGTCCTCCTCAGGTACTTGAGAATGTTCTTTACTGCTATCCAGTGCTTCTCCCCTGGGTTTGCTTGATACCGGCTTACTACGCTCAATGCGTATGCTACATCTGGTCTGGTACATAACATTGCATACACTATAGAGCCTACCGCAGAAGCGTAGGGTATAATCGACATGCGATCCCTTTCCAAATCAGTCTTGGGAGACATCTCTTTGGAGAGGGTGATTCCGTGACAAGCCGGTTGGTTACCGCGCTTAGAATCATCCATAATGAATCTTTTCACTATGGTGTCTATGTACCTGGACTGTGAAAGTCCCAACATCCTCTTTGATCTATCACGATAGATCCGGATCCCCAGAATGTAGGTGGCATCACCCAGGTCTTTCATAGAGAATTTATGTGACAAGAATCTTTTGACTGACTGTAACATAGGAATATCATTTCCTATTAGGAGAATGTCATCCACGTACAAGATGAGGAATACTACAGCTCTCCCTACAAGCTTACTGTATATGCAAGGTTCATCTGGATTTTTGATAAAGTCAAATTCTTTGACAGCATCATCAAAACAGATGTTCCAACTCCGCGATGCCTGCTTTAGTCCATAAATGGACTTAAACAGCTTGCATACTTTACCGCCGCTCCCACTCTGAATGAATCCCTCTGGCTGATCCATATAGACGCTCTCTTCCAAATTACCATTTAGAAAGGTCGTCTTTACGTCCATCTGCCAGATTTCATAATCGTGGAAGGCAGCAATAGCAAGAAAGACCCGAATAGATTTAAGCATAGCCACTGGAGAAAAGGTTTCGTCATAGTCCAAACCAGGTCTTTGACAGAAACCCTTTGCAACAAGTCTAGCCTTATAGGTTTCAACCTGTCTATCTACACCAATCTTCTTTTTGAAGATCCATTTGCATCCTACGGGTTTTACCCCATCTTGAGCAATGTCCAAAGTCCATACTTTGTTAGTGTACATGGACTCCATTTCGGTCCGCATTGCATCCGGCCATTTTACTGAGTCACCGCTCTGAATGGCTTGCTGGAAGCTAGTAGGCTCATCATAGTCAATAGTGCAATCCTCTCTATCCCCATCTATGAGAAAACCGTAGTATCTCTCGGGCAGATGAGATTTCCTACTACTTCTGCGGAGTGGTGTCGGGATGTCCAGTTCTTCTTGAACTTCTGGTTCTACCATACTTTCAGTAACAGTTTGTAGTTCTAGAATTTCTTCCAGTTCTATTTCGCTCCTATTTATTCCTTTTTCTAAAAACTGATGTTCTAGAAAATGGGCATTACGAGAAACAAAGACCTTTTGTTCCTCTACGTAATAGAATAGATACCCCCTGAAGTTCTTTGGATATCCCACAAACTTACACTGTACTGATCGTGCCTCGAGCTTGTCCACATGCTGCTTTTTAACAAAAGCTGGACATCCCCAAATCTTCAGATACTGAAGATAGGGTTTCTTCCCACTCCACATCTGATATGGTGTGGTAGGCACAGTCTTGGTAGGAACTAGGTTCAAAAGATATGCAGCTGATTCTAGTGCATATCCCCAGAATGATCGCGGTAACTCAGCGTTACTCATCATGGAACAAACCATATCTAATAGGGTTCGATTCCTCCTTTCCGATACACCGTTGTGTTGTGGTGTGTATGGAGGAGTAAGCTGAGAGGGAATTCCATTATCTTTTAAGTAACCCAGGAACTCGGCACTTAAGTATTCACCACCTCGATCAGATCTCAGTGTTTTTATACTCTTGCCTGTTTGTTTTTCCACTTCATTCTTGTATTCTTGGAATTTCTCAAAGGCCTCGGATTTATGCTTCATCAAGAAGATATATCCATACCCAGAGAAATCATCCGTAAAAGTAATGAAGCAGGAATAACCACCTCGCGCATGTGTAGACATTGGACAGCACACATCACTGTGTACGAGTCCCAAGAGCTCTCTTGCTCTTACTCCGTGTCCAGTAAACGGAGTTTTTGTCATCTTTCCTTTGAGACAAGATTCACAAGTAGCATAAGATTGATATTCGAACGGATTCAAATATCCTTCTCTATGTAACTTAGTCAACCTTCTCTCGTTGATGTGACCAAGTCTACAATGCCATAAGAAAGCCTGATTTATTTCTGGAGACTTTCTTTTAAGTGTGTTCTGGACACTGAAAATCTGAGCTTGATTCAATACGTATATCCCGTTTTTTAATGTACCTGACCCAATCATAACTTGATTTAGGTGGATGTGAACCACATCGCTTACGAAAGTAAAATTATATCCTTCTTTAGAAAGTAAGGATACAGATATGATATTACAAGTTGTACCTGGTACATAAAAACAGTTACGCAGAATCAATATCTGCCCAGTTGTCAGTCCAAGATGATATTCCCCTACGGATTCAGCGTCCATGCTCATTCCGTTAGCAACTGTGAGGGTCATGTCACCTATCCTGATAACCCTACGGTTTCTCAGAGCCTGTAAAGAATTACAGATGTGAGTTCCTGACCCGGTATCCAATACCCAGGAAGTAGGGTTAACTGACATACAGTTCTCTATTACAAACACACTCGAAGTCGAAGCCACAACATGCTTCGTATCCTGGCTACTGGCTTCAAAAGCCCTGCAATCATTCTGCCAATGTTCATTCCTGTAACAATAGGAATGTCCCTCTTTTACTATATCCAGTCCTGAAACTTTTGCCCTTCTCTTTCTTTCTACTTCCCTGGTTTCCTTCAGGGTAGGAGGCAGAGACTGTAGAATCAAGTCAGTATCTGACTCGTTTCCCAACGCGGTCTCCAGGTCCTGGAGCTCATCAATACAGCTAGTCATTGTAAGGACGTTGTCCCCTACAGATGACCCGTCAGCCAACCTCGCTTGAATTAATTCGTTCGAGGTCTCATATCTTGCGATATGAGATTGCTCTCCATATAAATCTTTGTTATGGAGAAAGATGGAAACTAAGTCCATCTTCTCGTGCTGCTTCTGGTATACACCATCAACTGAAGCTAACACGAGACACTTAGCTTTCGCTTTATCTTTTTCCCTTGTCTGACGGATATCCATATCCGCGACAGTGGAAATTGGACCTGGGACGGCGGGATCTTGAGTAGTAATAGGGTGGTCCAGCTTGTCATAGGCAATGGACATCTAGACAGACTTTTGCTACTCATATAAGTAAGATTCAGTCAATTTATTATCTAGATGTAACCTAGTCGTGGTCACAAGGTCGCTGCAATTAAGAGAGAGAAGAAAATACTATTAGCATGATGCTCTTGCAAGTTTAGAGTGGTTTAATTTATCTAAACAGGATGGCTCCCACTGTTTCTCGAATCCTTCCTCAAACCATAAAAGAAGAATTAGCCAGGAATATTCTCACCGTACAATTCTTGCTTAACCGTTCAGCCAGGTCAGTGTCGATACTTCGAGGGAGGTTTTCCAACGCTTTCGCGAAGTTCCTTAATTAAATAACCTCTTTTCTCTGGGGCCGTAACCCCGCTGACACCTTTCTAGGCACCTACTTGGTTTATAGCATTAATCGTTAAGTGACGAATCTCCTGATAAGTAGTATATACTCACAGTAGGATCGGGATCCAAAATATCATCGTATGATAATGTTGAAGGTATCCTACCAACATTCATCAAACTCCAAAATGGTATGCTCTCTCTGCAAATTTCTGTTTCTTTAGAAATTCCCGATATAAATTTTTGCCCCATGCTCTTA
Organism: Agapanthus africanus; assembly: GCA_030015575.1. NCBI lineage: Eukaryota > Viridiplantae > Streptophyta > Magnoliopsida > Asparagales > Amaryllidaceae > Agapanthus > Agapanthus africanus. The sequence goes on from JASDDO010000012.1 coordinate 222,871,217, forward strand.
TGACCTTGGCGTTAGGTCAAAATGTCATAAGTCACATGTCAAGTTCTACCCATCATTGTCCTTGTTAATTTGAACCCATCCGTACATATCTTTGACGTTAGGCCAAAATGACAATATGACTGTCCCAAACTAACACATCTATCTATGCAACATATGAATAACCAGCAGCTACCAAACACTATGCCTTGGCGTTAGGTCAAAATACATAGCTTAAATACTACTGAATACCCAAATGAAATAACAGAGGGCTACGAATGGTTTTGGCAAAACCGTGAACGTAGTGAACTTGATGTAATCGAAGGAACTTGATACTTTCTAAAAGGAATGGTTAAAGCTCCGCAATTAAAAAATTCTGCTCTTTTAAAATAACCGAGTGGTTTCTTTTAAATTTGTTCCAACGATTAAACTTTGGTTTATTTTCTTTGCATTATAATAATGTGTCCCATTATTAAACCTATCATTGCAGAAAACAACGAAAATACCACGTCCTCTTATGCCATCCGCATTCGCCATGGGGTCCCGTCATCACCCGTCAGGTTACTTAACTAACGACAGAGCGGGGGCTGGGCTAGCGCGGGTGTAAAACATAAGTGACATCTAATAGCTATCATATATAGATATTGTACATTCGTCAGACGCAATAATAAGCATTCCAGATCACAGATGAACTTTATTGGATATACTAGCAATCCGCATTTGCTTTGAGCCTGCAATAAAAGACGGATTACACAGTTGTGATGAATAGCCATTACTCCACCCCAGACCCCTACGGGTACAGCAAACTACCCGCCAAGTACCCGAAGTGAAGCGGTCTCCCTCAACAACGTGAGTAGGCCACTAAACACTTCGACGTACCCGGTAGTTTGTGTACCCCACCTTGGGTCTATCCTAGGAGCAAAAAAACAGTAAAAAGAAATAATACAACGGTGGCTACAACCGCAACCTGGATGTGCCCCGCAAAAGAATATTACATCAAATTACATTTACATTGAATGAATGAATATTAAACACATCTCAAACCCCGGCTAATCTGTAGGGTTCCTAGGCACTCTTGTGAAGGTTCATAAGGCATCAAACATGCCCGGATAAAAATTTAGACGTGCCGAACAACCCAAAGCCAGGATCTTTGCTAGATTATTAGGGTTTAACTTGCAAGATGATAACTTTTATCTAAGTGTGAGGGATTACAACCTTTGTAGTCCGCTCCTTCACTTCACAAGCTCCGAGTAGAAGTCCCTTTGCCGCGATCCACGATCTCCCGGACTCATGAGAGGCTCCACGACTCGAACGATCCATGCTAGCATGAAGTGTTCCAAATCTCCGATGATCTACCTCGAAGTTGCAAAGACTCAAGCTTTCTCACTCTAAAGAGATGAACACACTAATCTCATGGGCTAGATGAGATGAGGATGAGAGAGTAGTATTTTTACTTTCTTTTTAAATCATTTTCTCATATTATTTCATCACATAAAGAAAATCTAGTAAGCTTTCTTCAAGAGAGAAGAAGATGATCATGGAAAAGATAATGAATTATTTTCTTTTGTGATGAATAGAAAGAAAGAGTATATGATTGATTATAAACCATGGTCAAGGATGAGTGGCTAGGATTTAGTAGAGAATAAACTAGAGTTAGGGTTTGGTTGGGTTAAGAATGTGTCATCACAAAATATCTTAACCATGACAAAAGAAATAGCTTCTAGAAGGTGCATGAAGCAACTAACCCAAATCAAACCCTAACCTCAATTAATCATCCTTAAACATGTTTAACAATTAATCATATCATGTCACAATAATATATATCACATATATATTATATGTTTGCAACAAAAGAAAATAATACAATTAACATATATCGCATATATATCAATGTATCATCCAATGAGAAAATGAAATAATAAAGAGAGCCAATATTAGATAATGTAATAATATATCAAATATATATTATTATACATTAAATCATCGAATCAACACTTGATCCGACGATCCGGCTACATCGAATATTGCCGACTAATATATCATGTACCGATTCATCGAATCAACACTTGATCCGATGACCCGGTTCATATCTAAATATCCTGAAAATATAATACGGTATCTCATATCGCATTATTCTCGTTCCTGCGCATATTACATATGTGCCACTACTCCGTTTCGCCTGAGCCAAGAAACCTCTGTGTAGGACTCTAAAGAATCGTCAATACGCCGGTAGCAGGTGATGATCACATCAAACACCCACAAGCTGCAAGCGGTCAGCTAAACGTAACAGCCACCCAGGTATTGAGCGATCAGAAGATCAACAAGCTAGCCTGTGCGTTCTCCTGTGAATCCAACCAGTAACACTCCCGTACAGTACGGTCTGTTCGTCTGATATGTCGCATATCAAGTCTAGGGGTGGTATACGTCAGACCCCAGTAACCGATAAGTCGTGTCGATGTATGGCTCATAACGGGTCGAAAAACTACTAGTAACACTTACCAGTAAATCTCTATATCAGCCCTGGCCAGGGACTTCCAGTTATAGCCAATCGAACACAGCACAACATCAACTCCCTATACCGGGAGAGACGAATCCCTTCCTATAGCTCATTGCCTCCATGTGATTCGGGACTGTACCCAAAAGCCACCGTTTTGCACGCCCTCTTGGACGTGGTAAGGTGGAAATCAAAGCACAGTGGGAATCACACAAGACTCTATGACGATCTCGGGTCTACAGACTACCCTGTACCAGTATCACCGGAGAACTGCCATCTGACGTGTGGTATATCACCATCTGGGAGTTCTCGGCGAGTCCGTCCAGTGTACCCAGTCTCCACTGAGCACCCGTACACCATCTCTGATGTCTAAACACCGATGGATATGGGATCATCCATCGCCCATCATATGGGTCAAGATGCGTATACGCTAGTCTACTCTGGTGTATCGATGCCCTATCTCGATATACCCTCGACTAGGAACAGTTATAGGATGTACTCATCGACTACTATGGACCCACTAGTATGATCTCATCATAATCCCAGTAGTCGAGTACAGATCCTAAGGGCTTTATCAACATGTGAGAGAAAAACAGTAAACCAATACAAGTCAACATGTTAAGATAAAGTGAAACCAAATAGCATACTATCATGACGAGCAAGAAATTCCTCTCTGTATATATCTGAGCATCCATCATAATATACATCATATGTACAACAATGGCCTCTAGGGCATATACATAACTAACAATCTCCCACTTGCACTAAGGCCGGCTGCTGTAGTATCTCATACCTAGCATCCCGAATAATCTCTCAAACTGTATCTGGGGAATAGCCTTCGTGAATGGATCCGCAGTGTTTTCCTTCGTATCTACTCTCCTGACCACGATCTCCCGGCGATCAACTATCTCCCTGATCAGGTGATACCGCCTCAGAATATGTCTGGACTTTTGATGGGACCTGGGTTCCTTGGCTAACGCCACAGCTCCATTGTTATCACAATACAGAGGTATTGGATGCTCAATGGATGGAACCACACCAAGTTCACTAATGAACTTCTTTATCCAGACAGCCTCTTTGGCAGCATCGTTGGCAGCGATGTATTCAGCCTCCATCGTCGAGTCTGCAACGGTATCCTATTTGGAACTCTTCCAACATACCGCCCATCCACTGAGGGTAAAGACAAAACCCGAATGCGACTTAGAGTCGTCCTTATCACTTTGGAAGCTGGAATCGGTAAAGGACTCCACCTGGAGTTCTCCGTTACCATACACCAAGAACATCTCCTTAGTCCTTCGTAAGTACTTGAGAATGTTCTTCACAGCTGTCCAGTGACTCTCTCCAGGATCTGCTTGATACCGACTCACTACACTTAGTGAGTATGCTACATCGGGTCTGATACATAGCATCGCATACATGATAGAGCCTACTGCCGAAGCATAGGGTATCCCTTGCATGCGAGCTCTCTCCAAATCAGTCTTGGGAGACATCTCTTTGGAGAGAGTGAGTCCAGAGATCGTGGGCTGATTCCCACGTTTGGATTCTTCCATACTAAACCTCTTTAGTATGGTGTCAATGTACTTGGATTGGGACAATCCCAGTATCCGTTTAGATCTATCTCTATAGATCATGATTCCCAATATGCAGGAGGCATCACCTAGATCTTTCATTGAGAATCTTTGTGATAAGAAGAGCTTGACTGATTGCAGCATAGGAATATCATTTCCTATCAAGAGTATGTCATCCACGTACAATACGAGGAAGACAACCTTACCCTCTGCTACCTTCTTATAGATACAAGGTTCATCTATATTTTTGATGAAGTCAAACTCTTTGACTATAACATCAAAACAGATGTTCCAACTCCGCGATGCTTGCTTTAACCCATAAATGGATTTAAGCAGCTTGCACACCTTTCCGCTGCTCCCACTATCTACGAAGCCCTCTGGCTGAGTCATGTACACGCTCTCTTCTAAATCACCGTTTAGAAAGGCGGTCTTAACATCCATTTGCCAGATTTCGTAGTCATGGTATGCAGCAATGGCAAGTAAGATCCGGATGGACTTAAGCATAGCCACTGGAGAAAAGGTTTCGTCATAATCCACACCTGGTCGTTGACGAAATCCCTTTGCTACAAGTCTAGCTTTGAAAGTCTCAACTTTTCCATCTACACCAAATTTCTTTTTAAAGATCCACTTGCTCCCAATGGGTTTTACCCCTTCAGGAGCATTTTCCAAAGTCCATACTTTGTTGGTGTACATGGATTCCATCTCAGATCGCATTGCATCCAGCCATTTCACAGAGTCACCACTCGTGATGGCCTGCTCTAAACTAGTCGGTTCATCATCATCCATGATGCAATCCTCGCTTCCACCATCAATGAGAAAACCGTAGTATCTCTCAGGTGGACGAGAAACCCTACTAGATCGGCGGAGAGGCTGGGGTTCGTCGGGTACTACTGAATCCTCTAGTTCAACCAAGTCTTCTGTTATAGTTTGTGTTGCTGGAACCTCTTCCAGTTCTACCTCAATGCTACTATTCTGTTTCATAAGAAAACCTTTTTCTAAGAAAGTGGCATGTCGAGAAACAAACACCTTTTGTTCCTCGGGGTGGTAGAAGATATACCCCTATGAATTTTTGGGATATCCTACAAACTTACATAAGACAGATCTTGCCTCGAGTTTGTCCGGATTTTTTCTTTGGACATAGACCGGACAACCCCATATCTTAATATAATTAAGATGTGGTCTCTTCCCTTTCCATATCTCATATGGAGTGGTAGGAACAGATTTGGTAGGAACTCTATTCAATAGGTCTATGGCTGTCTCAAGCGCATACCCCCAAAAGGAAATAGGTAACTCAGCTGTACTCATCATCGAGCGCACCATATCTAATAGGGTGCGATTCCTCCGCTCCGATACACCGTTGTGCTGTGGTGTATAAGGGGGAGTAAGCTGAGAGAGAATCCCATTCTCTTTTAGATAATCTAGGAACTCACTGCTTAAGTATTCACCTCCTCGATCAGATCGAAGAATCTTAATACTTTTGCCCGTTTGGTTCTCTACTTCGTGCTTATATTCCCTGAATTTCTCAAAAGCTTCAGACTTGTGTTTCATCAGGAACACATATCCGAATCTTGAGAGATCTTCAGTGTATGTAATGAAGTAGGAAGAACCGTTCCTGGCATGCGTAGACATCGGACCGCATACATCACTATGTACCAGTCCTAAGAGTTCAGTAACTCTTTCTCCGTGTCCACTAAACGGAGCTTTGGTCATTTTTCCTTTGAGACATGAATGGCAAGTATCATAAGATGATAATTCGAACGGATTCAAATAACCATCTTTATGTAACTTAGCCAGTCGTGTCGCATTGATATGACCAAGTCTACAATGCCACAAGTAGGATTCGTTCATATCTGAACTTTTCCTCTTGTGTGTGTTTTGTATATTTAGGACTGTATTCTGATTTAGAATGAATATGCCATTATGTAACGAGCCTGATGCAATCAACTTTTGATCTAGGAATATGTTCATAACATTCTCCTTTACTACAAAATTATATCCTTCTTTACATAATAAAGAAACAGATATAATGTTGCACATCATGTTCGGTATATAATAGCACTCATTTAGAATCAGTGTATTACGACTTGGTAATACAAGGTGATATTCGCCAACTGCTTTGGCTGCAACATTTGCACCGTTCCCTACTTGAACGGAATGATCATCTTTTCCCAGTTCTCTACCTTTACGTAGCCCATGCAACTGTTTACATATGTGGGATCCTGATCCGGTATCCAATACCCAGGACGTAGGGTGAACTGAGAAACAGTTCTCAATAACTAACACACCCGAAGAAGATGCATCAACATGCATGTTCTTTTGGGCGGCGTGAGAATCTAGATATTCTCCTGTTTCCTGTTAAGTCTTATAACTCTTATAAGAAAAAACGGGTCCAACGTTCCCTTGCTCAGTACAATAATCGGGTTCAGTCAATACATCCATATTATTATCTTGATTATGGCATGACATGGTCGCTACCTGGAGAGAGAGAGAAGAAAACACTTTAGCGTATGCTCTTGCAAGATTAGATTGGTTATTATCTTATCTAATCAGGATGTCTCCCACTGTTTTTATCAAATCTACCTTAAAACCCTAAAAGGTAAGATTAGCCGAGATTAATTACACCCTACAATTTCGTCAATCTTTCAGCCAGATCAGTGTCGGTACTTTGAGGGAGGTTCCCCGTGCTTTCGCACGGACCTAATTAAAGTAAACCTCGTTTTTTCCAGAGGCGTAACCCCGTTAACACTTTTCTAGACACCTACTTGAATGACTAATTGTCCTGTGTAAAACTCTCCCAGGAGTAACTCTTACTCGCAGTGGGTATCGGGATCCAACTATCTCATAGGAGGTATGCAATCTCATTGCAAATTTCAACACTTGAAATTCCCGATAAAACTTTTACCCCTAGCATGCTATGACTTTGACGCATGCCAAACAACCCATAGTCCGCTAGTCAAGTTCAACCCGTACATTTCGTGATTGAATTAAACCCACCCGTACGACCCTTGACGCATGCCAAACAACGCCGTACGAATACCCTAATCCAATCGCATCTCATGCAGCAGATAAGTAATAATCAGCTACCGTACGCTACGCCTTGACGCATGCCAAACTACCGTAGCACGAATACTAAATATTACTTATCTGAAATGACGGAGGGCTACGCAGGTTTTTCAGAAAACCCTGAGCGTAATGAACTTGATATCGTCGTAGAATCGAGTAATTTTTGAAAAGGAGTGTTTTTGAGGCTTTTCTTAGTTTCGCTAAAGGGGTCACTCCCGGTGAAGGGATCGTCGGCCCTTTCCTCATCGAATAAGGTGCAGGATATATCATATATACCGCTGTGCAAAGCAAAACACTAAAAGCATTCAAAAGACAAACCGCGTTTTGTAGCATCTGCCAGTTTTGCTAAAGGAGTCACTCCCGGTGAAGGGATCTCGGTCCTTTCCTCATCGAATAAGGTGCAGGACATATCATATATATCACTGTGCAAAGCAAAACTGTAGCTACCATTTTTATAAAGTTTTGATTCTACAACATCTTTAGGTTTCTTTTCTTTTATTAATCTCATTAATAAAAATCCCATCAGCTTATGCTTCCTAAGCATCACAGAAGAAACGAAAGCAGTAATATTTATATATCAGCATATATATAGTATAAGCATTCGTCTCAGGCAGTAATATGATCTCATCACAGAACATTGCAGCAGAAGAACATATATGAAATATTGGATATACTAGGACGTCCGTGTTTTCAATACGAGCCTGTATAAAACACGGATTCCACGGTCGCGATGAATAGCCAAACCCACATCCCAAGACCCCTACGAGAGCGGCAAGTAACACTGCCAATTCTAGGGTTAGGAGACCCGGTCTCGACTCCTCGAGATGGCCTCCTATTGGACCCTAGAACCCGGTTACTTGTGCTCCCCTCCTTGGGTCTACCTAATGCGGAAAAGTAAATAATATACACTGGTGACATCAACCGCAACCTGGAAGTGCCCCAAATAAAAGAATATTACATTACAAATGAATTTTACATGAATGAAAATAAAAACCCTCATCTCACATAAAACCCCCGGCTATTCAAAACGCGACGATCCAATATAACATATCACAGCAACACATAATATCACATATCATCAACGTAAGTAAATATGCGCATCCCAATTGTCGTTGACATATAGCAACAAAACCGGCGATATCACATATTACACTTACGGTCACAGAAAAGAATGTGTAAAACTACAATATTTGGAATTCACAATCACTTTAGACATCGTAAATCCGAAATATCACATACTTCGCATTTCATGCCTAACTCTATGAATTCCACATATTGTATCACATTCCAGATAAATAGACAGTATTAAACTTTCCGAACAGATAATCAAATACCCAAAATTTCCCAAAGTGCTCAACTCTTGAGCGGAGTTCAAATAATCCCAGAATATGTCAAAGTACCAGTGATCCAGCCGTAGAAGGGTCAAGCCAACGCCTCACATGTGGCACGCCGTACTGCCCCAAACCCGAAGGTTCAAAAGGCAATTCAAGACGGTCACATAATCGAGTTAAAGTTTGTTGTCTTCTAGAGGGTCCACCGCTTAACTTGTACAATTTTTCTGAAAGATTTAAACCCAATAAAAATTCAACACTTGAAAGTTCGTCGTACCGGGAAATAGTAAGTTAATGATATCCGTTCAAATAGTTTAACAGTTTCTAAATATCCGGAAAGAAATACGAATTTAAATATTCCGATCGAATCTACTATTACAAAACAAACCCCAGAATTTTCAACACCTGAAACAGATTAAAAATACCCAGAAGCATCAACAAGTACCTATAGACATTACCATAAAATCCACGTGTCACAAATCCACTGTTCCGCCGCGGAACCGCCGCGCAAGCATGCTTGCGCCGCGGTTCCGCCGCCGTTTAGTCGAATTAGGGGCTCGGGTTTTATGGTAATTCTTAGAATTCCCTGCTGATATTTTTACATATTTTTAATTCAGAAAAAACCCAAAATTTAAAAAATTTCCAGAGAGGGGTCTAGTTTCGTCGTTACGGGTTCGATCGGAGTTTTAACTTCGTAAACACATCGCCTAATGCTCTAGCTAGGCTCTGATACCACTGTAGGTCAGGCAGCCACCCCATCCAATGGGGTCGCCGTGGCACCAACGGGTCCCTCAGCCGCTACTTTTTACGCATGCCCCCTCGTGAGGACTACAACCCGCCGGAACACCTTCCGGTCTCGGGACACCCTGGGGGTAAGAGCCTATGCTTCGCCACACTGTCACACAGTGAGAACCCCCCATAGTTCGACATCCAATGCCTAGTAGCTCTGATACCACTGTAGGGTTCCTAGGCACTCTTGTGAAGGTTCATAAGGCATCAAACATGCCCGGATAAAAATTTAGACGTGCCGAACAACCCAAAGCCGGGATCTTTGCTAGATTATTAGGGTTTAACGTGCAAGATGATAACTTTTATCTAAGTGTGAGGGATTACAACCTTTGTAGTCCACTCCTTCACTTCACAAGCTCCGAGTAGAAGTCCCTTTGCCGCGATCCACGATCTCCCGGACTCATGAGAGGCTCCACGACTCGAACGATCCATGCTAGCTTGAAGTGTTCCAAATCTCTGATGATCTACCTCGAAGTTGCAAAGACTCAAGCTTTCTCACTCTAAAGAGATGAACATACTAATCTCATGGGCTAGATGAGATGAGGATGAGAGAGTAGTATTTTTGCTTTCTTTTTAAATCATTTTCTCATATTATTTCATCACATAAAGAAAATCTAGTAAGCTTTCTTCAAGAGAGAAGAAGATAATCATGGAAAAGATAATGAATTATTTTCTTTTGTGATGAATAGAAAGAAAGAGTATATGATTGATTATAAACCATGGTCAAGGATGAGTGGCTAGGATTTAGTAGAGAATAAACTAGAGTTAGGGTTTGGTTGGGTTAAGAATGTGTCATCACAAAATATCTTAACCATGACAAAAGAAATAGCTTCTAGAAGGTGCATGAAGCAACTAACCCAAATCAAACCCTAACCTCAATTAATCATCCTTAAACATGTTTAACAATTAATCATATCATGTCACAATAATATATATCACATATATATTATATGTTTGCAACAAAAGAAAATAATACAATTAACATATATCGCATATATATCAATGTATCATCCAATGAGAAAATGAAATAATAAAGAGAGCCAATATTAGATAATGTAATAATATATCAAATATATATTATTATACATTAAATCATCGAATCAACACTTGATCCGACGATCCGGCTACATCGAATATTGCCGACTAATATATCATGTACCGATTCATCGAATCAACACTTGATCCGATGACCCGGTTCATATCTAAATAACCTGAGAATATAATACGGTATCTCATATCGCATTATTCTCGTTCCTGCGCATATCACATATATGCCACTACTCCGTTTCGCCTGAGCCAAGAAACCTCTGTGTAGGACTCTAAAGAATCGTCAATACGCCGGTAGCAGGTGATGATCACATCAAACACCCACAAGCTGCAAGCGGTCAGCTAAACGTAACAGCCACCCAGGTATTGAGCGATCAGAAGATCAATAAGCTAGCCTGTCCATTCTCCTGTGAATCCAACCAGTAACACTCCCGTACAGTCCGGTCGGTTCGTCTGATATGTCGCATATCAAGTCTAGGGGTGGTATACGTCAGACCCCAGTAACCGATAAGTCGTGTCGATGTATGGCTCATAACGGGTCGAGAAACTACTAGTAACACTTACCAGTAAATCTCTATATCAGCCCTGGCCAGGGACTTCCAGTTATAGCCAATCGAACACAGCACAACATCAACTCCCTATACCGGGAGAGACGAATCCCCTCCTATCGCTCATTGCCTCCATGTGATTCGGGGCTGTACCCAAAAGCCATCGTTTTGCACGCCCTCTTGGACGTGGTAAGGTGGAAATCAAAGCACAGTGGGAATCACACAAGACTCTATGACGATCTCGGGTCTACAGACTACCCTGTACCAGTGTCACCGGAGAACTGCCATCTGACGTGTGGTATATCACCATCTGGGAGTTCTCGGCGAGTCCGTCCAGTGTACCCAGTCTCCACTGAGCACCCGTACACCATCTCTGATGTCTAAACACCGATGGATATGGGATCATCCATCGCCCATCATATGGGTCAAGATGCGTATACGCTAGTCTACTCTGGTGTATCGATGCCCTATCTCGATATACCCTCGACTAGGAACAGTTATAGGATGTACTCATCGACTACTATGGACCCACTAGTATGATCTCATCATAATCCCAGTAGTCGAGTACAGATCCTAAGGGCTTTATCAACATGTGAGAGAAAAACAGTAAACCAATACAAGTTAACATGTTAAGATAAAGTGAAACCAAATAGCATACTATCATGACGAGCAAGAAAGTCCTCTCTGTATATATCTAAGCATCCATCATAATATACATCATATGTACAACAATGGCCTCTAGGGCATATACATAACTAACATAATCATCACAACAGTCCAACACAGTTCATATACACAAACAGTAAACATTTCAGAAATGTGCAATCCCCTGCAAACCGACATACTAGCAGTTAGGGGAGGTTTACGAACACATTAAACATTACAGATAAAAACCCAATTAGCAAATATCTTAGAACATCGATCAACTACCATGTTCCGTGTCTACCCCAAAAGCAAACCAGCACTGAAGTAACCTGGGTATAAACAGAACAAACAGAGAACCAAAACACAAAAAAATAAGAATTACAGAGGAAATCCGAGTCAACTCGGAGTTGACTCGGTGGCGGATCCGCGGCACAAGCACACTATTGCCGCGGATCCGCGGCCGTTTCACCGAGTTACTGGCTCGTATTTTCCCAGTATTCTTACAATACCCTGCTGTGAATTTTAAGGTATGTCAAATATTTTTTCAGAAACTTAGGGTACGGGGTGTTTCGTTTTCGTGTTTTCCGTCGATCGAACTTCTAAATAGTTGCTAACAAGCTAGTAATGGTTTAGTTGGCTCTGATACCACTGTAAGTCCATGTCACGCACCCCACGAACTTGCGGGGAGGCGGAATATATGAAAAACGATTATCAAAGCTTCGTAACACAGACTTGAGCGCATGAATCGTTTCTAAACCGTTACTAGCAAACAACGAAAGGTTTAACTACTCGGATACGAAGTTATACCTCACGATACTTGTCCTTCGGGTCTTCATCGCGGTCCTCCACTCCTCGTAGGCTTCTTGGAACATCGGCACCTCTACGGCCTCCTCGAATCAAAGACGATCCACCTGAAAGCTCCTACGCCAAGCTTAATCTCAAACTTGAGATAACTAGGTTGCTTAAAGTGCTAATCTAAGCTACCTAGGGGATATATCGTGAGGTTATGGATGTATTAGTCTAGCTAACCCTTGATCTCAACTCATGAGAGGTTAGGGTTAGGGTTTGAAGAGAGACTGAGCTTGAGGAGAGAGAAGGTGAAGATTATTAATCAAATGAGATAATGATCTATCATCATATATATGAAGCATTATTTATTTATCCAAAAATGAAATAATAGAATTAACAACCATGCTTCATAAATATCTATGAGTGATTCATCTCCATGAGTCATTAAGCATTTATGATGCATTAATGACATGGATGAATCACACAAATGAGTCACTAATCTCATTTAATGCAATGACACCTTACCCCCCCCAAGTCACCACTCTTCTAGAAGCTTCTCGACAAATTACGAGAACGCCCCTCCAATCCGTGAAAACACGGAAAAACTTTAGACTGTATAAATCCAATAACCTGATACTAGAATCTGGCTTAAACCAAAGCCGGCTAGTAAAAACTGTCCGAAAAGCCGTACGTGCGTAAACACACGTATGCGTCCGAACCCTTGTCATAAAACTATACGACCTCTATATCGTTTAGCCTGGAGCAGGGAAACTCTCTGTGTGGGACTCTAAATACTCGACACTACGCTGGCAGTGGGTTTAACCACAGACCGCAAGCGGCACTAGCTGTACGTAACGGTCCCCAGGTAGATGTCGATAAGAAGGCCGATGAAGAAAACCATCCGAACCCCTACTGAGCCTGATGTAACAATCTCCGTACAGTCCGGTTTGTTCGTCTAAGACTATCGCATATCAAGCCTAGGGGGCGGCAAGCGTCAGTCCCCTAATAGCTGTATAAGTCGTGTCGGAGCGAAGCCCATTACACCCTAAGAAGCTACTGGAACCTACCAGTATATCTCGCTTGCCCTGGCCAGGGACTTTGCGTAATGGCTCTCTGACACAGCGCGATATCAACTCCCAATACCGGGAGAGACGAATCCTATCTAACCGCCACTGCCTCCAAGTGCTCGGGACTGCACCCAACTGCTACCTGTTTGCACGACTCCTTTGAGCCGTGGTAGGGTAGCAATCTAAGAACAGTGGGACACACTCGAGGCGTAGTAGCAGTGTCAAGTCCGCGGACTATGCTGTACTCATGTCACCTGGGAACTGTTAACTGACGATGGGTATAATACCAACCAATCTGTTCCCTGCGAGTCATGTCCGGTGTACCCGTAACCTAACGAGCACCTGTATACTATCTCCAGTACGACGTACTGATGGCTGTGGGACAGACCATCTCCCCAACTGGGATGAGAAGCGTACACACTTAGTCTACTCCGGAATATCGATGCCCTATCTCGATAATCCAACGACCAGGGACCTGTATAGGATGTTGCTTACAGACTACCCAGCCCCCATTAGTGTGACTGCCATCACGACGCTGGTAATCAAGCAAAGATCCTATGGGCTCTACTAATATGTATAAGTGATACGTTACAAGAAACATATGCACATATTAAAGTAGACACAAACCAAGTAGCATACTACCATTTTTAGCAAGACTGTTATATACAACTGTGAATATCCCAAGCTTCCATTAAGTAATATACAACCTAGTATGATACAATAATGGCCCCTAGGGCATATACACTAACACGATACTCATAGACGAACGGACCGGACTGTATATACATTGTCACTGTTAGGCTCAGTAGGGTTTCCGGATGAGTTCGCTCATCGGCCTCCCTTGAGGTCAGTACATGGGCAGCCGTTACGCACAGCTAGTGCCGCTGACGGCTTGTGGTTAAACCCACTGCCAGGGTACTGACGAGTCATTAGAGTCCCCCACATATATTTTCCCAAGTTCGGGCGAAACGTTATAGAGGTCGTATGGTTTTATGGCAGGGTTCGGAAAATGCACGTGCGTTTACGCACGTGTCATATTTCGGGCAGATAATACTGGTGGGCTTTGGTTTAAACCGGATCCGAGTATTATACTTAGTAGATATGATATCTTTGTCTCAGTTGCATTTGTATTCGGTCGTAATACAAATGCGAGTATATTTATACAGTTACGGGGTTATCCTGAAATTCGTTTCGGGATCGCGTTTGGAAGTTGCCAGTTTCCAGTTTTCTATCAGCCGTATTTAACATTCGATTAAATGCGGATTTATCTTTTCTTGAGGATGAGTCTTGAGGGTGAGTCATGAGAGGAAGCTTCTTGGATGATGACTAGGTTTTGTGAGTCATCCATTTGCATTAATGAGAGATGAGGTGTTATTAGTGAGTCACCTTTTCATTAATGCTTTTTGTTCATGCTTAGGATATTTGTGTGAGATCTTTTCCATTATGGTTACCCCCCACTCTCTCCTACACTCACCCCCCTCCATATATTGTGGCCGGCCCTTCTTTGATTCCCATGAGGATTTTCACTCTCACTTGATTGGAAAAAAGATGATATATTTGTGTATGGAATTTCATAGCTCCTATTATTCCATCACCCGATTCCAATGGCAACTTCATTAACCGTTCGTCCATGGCTTTGGACGTAACGAGACAAAGTGTTCTACTCATTCTCTACATCAATCTTGGTCATCTCTTCTAGCAAACTTGATGACCGAGTTGCCTCGAGTCAGAGGTGGGAGCCCATTTAAAGATCCGATGACGTGGTGCCACCTGGACGAGGAGATCGGAGCAGCCGTAACGGAGCGTGGGATGATGGTTAAAGAACGAAGGACTCGGATCGTTCGGTATAACCTTTCTACCCTCTTTACAGTTTGTTAGTTTAGCGTTAATGGCAGATCCGGGTTATAGTTTGCGATAGCGCCAGTTATAAAACTTTTTGTTCCGTATTTGGCGTCAGTTTGACGGCCGAGGCGCTACCGTAGACTTACAGTAGGCACCGTCTGCGGGTACATGGTGGACCCGGTGAGGTACCTCGGATCAAGAAGACTCGTATATGTTGGACGGTGAGCCTGGCAGGGGAGTACTACCTACCGGTGATTGTTTTTGAGCTCGGCGGATATCTAGGGGATACCTACCAGAGTTGAGAGATGAGACGGGCCGATCCGGACTGACGGAGCCCTATGTATATGAGGATTTACGTGCCGAAGCTAGGCACAGGTTTCATGATGTTTTCGAGTGTCGATACTTGACACTCAGGTTCCATGATTTGATATGTCACGAGCGACACATGTTGATTTACATCCTCATACTTCCATGCATATGCTTTATGATATTTACATGCAAGATGCTTATTGTCATTGGGTCACACGTGGATGATTTCCACATACATATAGTTGACATTGAAGACATTGATCACATAGTTGGATGATATCCACATATTCATAGACTTCATGATATAGTCGACATTGATCATACCTCATATTTATGATATGTTATTACCTGAGGCACTGGCATGAGCACTTGGCACTACACTCATGTATAGATGTTACATTGCCACCTTATCATGCTTCAGACTTATTCATTTGAGATTTATATATATCTGATCGTATTGACCTAGGATTATGTCATACATACGATTTCTGCTCTGTGATGTTTTCTATTCACGAGTTGGCAACTCACCCCCGTTGTGCCACAGTTTCTTGCAGGTTTTGCCGTACAGGTTTCATTGCGGCTTCTGGCACACTGCTTCCCTTACGGGTGATTTGCTTTGGTAGGTGGGTTCTTTTGCATCAGAACCACCATTGTACATGTATTATTCAGTTGTATCTAGTAATTCCATCAACCAAACTTGTATATTGTTTCAGACTTAGAAAGCCAGTTGTGTATTACTTCGACCTTAGAGTCGCGCGTTGTAGTATTATGGTTTTCACGCTGATTTTGAGTTTTCCTTTGAGGTTTTGATCCTCACCCTTCGGCGTTGTATATTATACTGCTTGCGTGGTTGTGACCGTCGATTGACGAAGAGCTAGCTCCCACTTGGGGATGCCTTTTATCATTGCATATATATTATTCTTGTTATACCCCATTCGGGGCCAGTATTTACAAGGGAAACTCTGCCGAAATTTTCAGAAAAGACGAGACATTTTAAAAATGTATATTCGGCTTACTTATTTAAAAACCTTGCTTTTAAAACATGTTTTCCTTATTTCTTAAAAACTAGTTTCTTTATTTACTCCTTAAAATGGTTTTAGATTTCTGGGTTTTTGGCTTACTTGAATTAGAAGGGGTCCTATAGACTTCATATGATTCAAGGGCCGGTCACGTGCTATTTCGGGTCGTGACACTACAATTTTCAATGCGTCATATTGTAGGGTTGCTAGGCACACGCACAAGGGTCTACGAGGCATCAACCATGCCCGATTAAAATTTTAGCCGTGCCGAACAACTCTAATACGGATCTTTAAACTAGGGTTTAGGCGAAAACTTGCATGTTAACAACTTTAACACTAAGTGAAAGAGATTACAACCTTTGTAGATCCGGTCCTTCACTTCATTAGCTCCATGTAGATGCCCCCATCGCTGCGATCATGAACTCCGGACTCTAGAGAAGCTCCACGAGAAGAATGAACGTGCTTGCTACGATGACTTTGAGGCCGAAGATGATCTACGTCGGGGAGACACCAACTCAAGCTATTCCTTCACTAGGTCATGAACTTTATGAAGAGAACACACTCTACTACATGGAAAGTGTCAGAGGATGAAGAAGTAGGAAGTGGGATCACTTTAGAATTGATTTTCTCACTCTTTTTCTCATGGCACCATTGGAGCTAGTAAGCTTTTGGATGGAGCTTGATGAAGAAGAGGAAGAAGGAAGAATAATCCATCCAAATGAAAACTTATCCAAATGAATTATTGCACCATGGTTGAGTTAAGCCCTCATGCTTAACTCATGTAGAGAATTAACCAAGGCATTAGGTTAAGGGTTGGGTTAACTAATATCCTAAGGAATGACAAAAGAGTTGACTTTGTCAATGTTTATCAAGCTTCATGAAGCTTGATAACTTTGACCAAAGTCTCACCTCTTTTGTTATTTGTTAGGAAATTAGTAAACCCTAATTTAACCTTGATTTGGTTTAAGTCCCATACATCCAACTTGTGTGTATCATCAAACATGATACAAACTTGTACACTTGCATATATCACATATAAACAATGTGCACAAACTAGTGAGAAAATAAATCATAAGTGAGCTAATACTAGTTAATGCAATGTAATATATCAAATATATAATTATGCATTTAATTATTAAATCAACTCTTGATTTAATAATCCGGCAATAACCGACTAATATCATGTGTAACAACTTATCGAATCAACACTTGATCCGATAACCCGGCTATATCGCATACAACCGATCAATGTCACGAATCGCAAGAATAGAATACGGTATCTCATATCGTATTAATCTCGGTCCCGCACATATCATATATGTGCTCCTACTCTGTTTCGCTTGAGCCAGGAAACCCCTGTGTAGGACTCTAAAGACTCGTCAATACGCCGGCAGTAGGTGATGATCATATCAAACACCCACAAGCCGCAAGCGGTGTGCTAAACGTAACGGCCACCCGGGTATTAAGCGATCAGAAGATCAACAAGCAAGCCCGCTAGTACTCCTGCGAATCCAATCAGTAACACTCCCGTACAGTCCGGTCTCGTCGTCTGATATGTCGCATATCTCGCCTAGGGGTGGTAAACGTCAGACCCCAATAGCTCGATAAGTCGTGTCGATATGAGGTCTATAACAGTTCGAGAAACTACTGGTAACACTTACCAGTAAATCTCAGCAACCCTGGCCAGGGATTTCAGGTTATAGCCAATCGAACACAGCGCAACATCAACTCCCTATACCGGGAGAGACGAATCCCCTCCTATCGCTCATTGCCTCCATGTGATTCGGGACTGTACCCAAAAGCCACCATTTTGCACACCCTCTTGGACGTGGTATGATGGAAATCAAAGCACGGTGGGAATCACACAAGACTCTATGACGATCTTGGGTCAACAGACTAAGCTGTACCAGTGTCACCAGAGAACTGCCATCTGACGTGAGGTATAATACCATCTGGGAGTTCTCGGCGAGTCCGTCCAGTGTACCCAGTCTCCACTGAGCACCCTTACACCATCCTTGATGTCAAACACCGATGGATATGGGATCATCCATCGCCCATCATATGGGTCAAGATGCGTATATGCTAGTCTACTCTGGTGTATCGATGCCCTGTCTCGATACACCCTCGACTAGGAACAGCTATAGGATGTACTCGTCGACTACCGTGGCCCCACTAGTATGATCTCATCATAGTCCCAGTAATCGAGTACATATCCTAAGGGCTTTACCAACATGTAACAGAGAGACAATCAGTGTACACGTTAAGGTAAAGAGTAACCAGATAGCATACTATCATGTCGAGTACATATGAGTTTCTCGTTGTAGTATAGTGGTGAGTATTCCCGCCTGTCACACGGGTGACCCGGGTTCGATCCCTGGCAACGGCGCCATTTGATCGATTATAAAATTCAAGACTGTATAGTGTGTATCAACTCAAATGATCCCCGATAACGGTTTCATTTGATCGATTTGAGTTTCTCGTTGTGTCGGTATGAAAATTGAATAAAATTCACAATCAAAGAATTATATTTGACCGCAATCAACTACGGTGTCAGTTGTAGATCGTAAGCGAGTGCGGATCGTCCACAGGGATTGTGCGATTCGTTTTTATGTTTGATTTGTTTGAATTGAAAAGTTAATAGAAAAGAAAAGAAAACATGATTCAAGATTTTATCGATTGATTCAGGTGTCACTAGTCTAATCAAGAATCAAGAAAATGATAAACAATCGAGAATAGGGTTTCGATGATATTTCCAACCAAAATGTCAAGAATCTAAATGAGGCTCGCAGGAATCGATCGGATCTATAGACGTGATATAATCTCAAGATATCGTGTTCTTGTCCTTAGAAGAATTGATACTAGATCGATGATGATCGACGAGAGTTAGGGCTTTCACGTGAAACTAGGGTTTCATCATTTAACCCTTGTTCTTTCGTCGATATCATTCACATTCTAGCCTCTAGCAATTTCAAGAAACGATCGTAACTCCCCAATTTCGAGCGATATCAATCAAGAAAGCATCGCAACGAAACTGGGTTGTCGGTTCTTGAACTTGCTAGGGTTTACAAAACTCGTAGGAATCAAGAATCGATTAAAGATATGTTATATCATCATTCTATTGATCGTCTCGACTCCTCGACGAGCGGAGTATTACTCAAACATCACAACAAGAACTACAACTAAAAATTGAGATCGAATCATGATGCAAGAATTTAAAGAAAACAAGATAAAAGAATATCACCTTTTATTTATATCAACAATTTGATTACAGTTGCTCAAGAACTACAAGAGGAAGAACTAAATTGTCGATCTGGCGTCGCTTTTCTCCGTGAGTCGTGGATCGGCTTAGACCACTTGCTCTGTTGAAGATCGGCTCCGCTCATAAAAGGTTGAAGGGCTTCTTGCTTGATGTGGTACTCAGGATCAGGGCTTTTGATTGGAATTAGGGTTAGGGTTTCACACAATTCTTGTCACTAGACTTGTGGAAGAAGAAGATGAAGAAAGAGGTAGGGATTTTTCTAAGTATCTAAGTCTTGGATAATGGATCCAAGTATCAAGTATATAGTATCCTCTTAACCCTAGGTTTAGGCTTCTATTTATAGACTTCACAAACCCTAAGTCTAGGTTTGAAATTACAATTCCCTCCAAAAGTTTGTTGAGGAGTTTCTAGAAAGAGTTTGTTAGGAGCTAGCTTAGGCTTTAAGCTAGGATTAATTAAGCATTAGAAACCCTAGTTTGCTGATCTGGCAGAAGCCTCTGGAGTCTTCTGGAACTTGAAGTGGATTGAAGAGCTTCTGGAAGTGAGGTAGGAATTATGAAGCTGAAATGAGTTGCTGACGTGTCTAAGCCACCGCGGAACCGCGGCGCAAGCAGGCTCCGGCCGCGGTTCCGTGGCTCTTTGGAGGCCTTAAGGCTTGTGTCTTCTGGTGTGATCTTGGGCTGACTTTTGGGGCTTTATCTAATGTGTTGATTTGTATTTGTCCCTTTGGATTGATACCAGAACTGAAATCATTGAGTTGGCGTAATGTTTGATCAGCGCCATGTAAATTTTTAGCTTTACTTCTGGGTTTTCCTGCACAGATCTCAAAACAAGTGTTGCGCAATATAGGGATGATGCGATGCCATGAAATGCGGTCAATTTCCTTTATAGTGCCGGTTTTTGGGTCTAACACATGCAATCTGAAATTTAACGACTGATTTGCTAATATGTGAAATATGAATACCGTATACTTCTAAATGAATGCAAATGATAGGGAAATTGCCGGTTAAAAGATGCAGTATTTTCGACTGATCATCGAGCAAGAAAGTCCTCCCTATATATGTCCAAGCATCCACTACAATATACATCTCATGTATAGTAATGGCCTCTAGGGCATACATATAACTAACAATCTCCCACTTGCACTAGGGCCATCTGATAACAGTGGTTGTAGTATCTTATACTCAACCATCCCATAATAGTCTCTCTCTGGGAAAAAGCCTTTGTGAGTGGATCCGCCGTGTTGTCCTCTGAGTCTTCTCTCTTAACCTCGATCTCCCTGGAGATCAATCATCTCCATGATCAGGTGATACTGCCTAAGAATTATATCTGATTTCTGATGGGATGGTAGTTCCTAGGCAAAAGCCACAACTCCATTGTCACACAATGGTAGGAACGAAGTTCATCTCATGAACTTATATATCCAGACTGCCTCTTTGGTAGCATCCTTGGTAACGATGTATCTTGCCTTTAATCGTCTAGTATGTCACGGTATCTAGCTTGGAACTCTTCCAACATACCGTCCTTCCATTGAGGGTAAAGACAATGCCTGCGACTGACATTCAGTCGTCCTTATCACCCTGGAACCTTTCCAGTGATTCTCCCCAGGGTCGATTGATACCATCTCACTACAACTAGTGAGTATTCTAACATCCAATTAGATCTATCTCATAGATCCAAAATCCAGGATTCAGGAGGTATCACTATGATCCTATATGGAGAATCCTTGTGATAAGCGGAGATTGATCGAGCGTAGCATAGGAAACTCCTTCCCTATCAAGAGTATGTCATCCACGTACTCTACGAGGATGTACACCATACTCTCTACTACCCTTTTGTATATACAAGGTTCATCTACCATTTTGATGAAGTCAAACTCTTTGACTACCATATCAAAACAGATGTTCCAACTCCGCGATGCCTGCTTTATCCTATAAAGCACCTTGCACACATTTCCGCTGCTCCCACTGTCTACGAAGCCCTCTGGCTGTGTACTTATAGACTCTATCTTCTAAAACATCATTTAGAAAAGCAGTCATGACACCCAACCGCCAGATATCATAGTCATGGTATGTAGCCGTGGCAAGTAGGATCTGGATGGACTTAAGCATAACTTTGAAAGTCTAAACTTTTCCATGTACACCAAGTAATCTTCTCAAGATATACTTGTAGGGTTCCTAGGCACTCTCAAGAGGTCTCACAAGGCATCAACCATGCCAATTTCTAAAAATACGGTGCCGAGAAACCCTAGACTAGATCGTTGGCTAGATGTTTAGGCGATAAAATGAAACTAGTTTACAGCTAAACTAAAAGAACGGATATACAACCTTTGTAGATCCGGTCCTCCACCTCCATAGCTCTGCAATAAAGTCTCCTCGCTGTCCAAGTCGAACCCCGGGCTGTAGCGTCGGCTTCATCGGAGAATGGACGGGCTAGGTCGTCGACGTCGATGCCGAAGATGATCTACGTCGAGGCATCACTAGATCAAGCTCCAACTTCACCAAGTCAAGAAACTTGTGAAGAAAACACACTCTACTACTTGGAAAGAGGTATAGGATGAAGAAATAGGAAGTGGGTAGACTTTAGAATTGGATTTCTCACACATTTTCACCAATCACCATTGATGAAGTGAAGGTTTCTTCATTGAAGAAGATGAAGAAGAAGATGATGATGATATGATAAGTATTATGTAAAAAGAAAATAATAAGAATACTTATCATCTCTCAACCATGGTCAAGTGTAGAGAACAAATCATGGTTAGTGGGAATGGTTAGGGTTAAGCATGAGACAAAATGGTCACAAAGTCAAAAGCTTCATGAAGCTTCAATATACAACAAAGTTAGCCACCATTTTCTCTTCATGCTTTATCATTTTCGAAATAGAATAAATAAATAAATGAATAAAACAAAACCCTAACCATTATCATGTAACCATGGTTTTATCTTTACACAAAAACCCTAGCAAACATGTATCATCAAACATGATACAATCAAGTGCACAAAAGTATATCACATATACAATGTGTACATCCGAGTGAGAAAATCCATTTAAAGTGAACCAATACTAGTTAATGCAAAGTAATATATCAAATATATAATTATACATTAAATCATTAAATCAACACTTGATTTAACGATCCGGTCATATCGCATATAACCGACTAGTATCCTATGTATCGGCTTACCGAATCAATCCTTGATTCGATAACTAGGTTATATCGCATACAACCATTCGATACATTTATCGCGAGAATGAAATACGGTATCACATACACGCAATATTCTCGGTCCCGCACAAATCTCATATGCGCTCCTATTTCGTTTCGCTTGAGCCAGGAAACCTCTGTGTAGGACTCTAAAGACTCGTCAATACGCCGGCAGCAGGTGATGATCATATCAAACACCCACAAGCCGCAAGCGGTCTGCTAAACGTAACGGCCACCCGGGTATTGAGCGATTAGAAGATCGACGAGCAAGCCCGCTCACACTCCAGTGAATCCAACCAGTAACACTACCGTACAGTCTGGTCTCGTCGTCTGATATGTCGCATATCTTGCCTAGGGGTGGTAAACGTCAGACCCCAATAGCTCGATAAGTCGTGTCGATATGAGGTCTATAACAATTCGAGAAACTACTGGTAACACTTACCAGTATATCTCAGCAACCCTGGCCAGGGATTTCCTGTTATAGCCAATCGAACACAGCGAAACATCAACCCCCTATACCGGGAGAGACGAATCCCCTCCTATCGCTCATTGCCTCCATGTGACTCGGGACTGTACCCAAAAACCACCGTTTTGCACGCCCTCTTGGACGTGGTAAGATGGAAATCAAAGCACAGTGGGAACCACACAAGACTCTATGACGATCTCGGGTCAACAGACTACTCCGTACCAGTGTCACCAGAGAACTGCCATCTGACGTAAGGTATGATACCATCTGGGAGTTCTCGGCAAGTCCGTCCAGTGTACCCAGTCTCTACTGAGCACCCGTATATCATCTCTGATGTCAAACACCGATGGATATGGGATCATCCATCGCCCATCTGTATGGGTCGAGAAGGTATACGCTAGTCTACTCTGGTATATCGATGCCCCGTCTCGATACACCCACGACTAGGGACTTTGAAGGATGTACTTATGGACTACCATGTCCCCACTTGTATGATCCGCATCATAGTCCAGGTAGTCAAGTACACATCCTAAGGGCTTTACCAACATGTAATAGAGAGGCAATCAGTATACACGTTAAGGTAAAGAGTAGCCAGATAGCATACTATCATGTCGAGCAAGAAAGTCCTCCCTATATATGTCCCAGCATCCACTACAATATACATCCTATGTACAGTAATGGCCTCTAGGGCATACATATAACTAACTATCTCCCACTTGCACTAGGGCCATCTGTAGCAGTGGTTGTAGTATCTCATACTCAACCATCCCATAAAAGTCTCTCTCTGGGAATAGGCCTTCGTGAGTGGATCCGCCGTGTTGTCCTCTGAGTCTACTCTCCTAACCTCGATCCCTTAGAGATCAACCATCTCCATGATCAGGTGATACTGCCTTAGAATATGTCTAGATCACTGATGGGATCGGCGTTCCTTGGCATAAGCCAAAACTCCATTGTCTCACAATGGTTGGAACGTAGTTCATCTCATGAACCAATATACACCCAAACAGCCTCTTTGGTAGCATCTTAAGTAGCGATGTATCCTGCCTTTATCGTCTAGTATGTCACGGTATCTAGCTTGGAACTCTTCCAACATACCGTCCCTTTACTTAGGGTAAAGACAATGCCTGCGACTGACATTCAGTCGTCTTTATCTCCCTGGAACACTTCCAGTGATTCTCCCCAGGATCGATTGATACCATCTCACTACAACTAGTGAGAATCCTAACATCCATTTAGATCTATCTCATGGATCCAAAATCCAGGATTTAGTAGGTATCACTTTGATCCTATGTGGAGAATCTTTGTGATAAGCGGAGATTGATCGAGCGTAGCATAGGAAACTCTTTCCCTATCAAGAGTATGTCATCCACGTACTCTACGAGAATCGCCACCATACTCCCTACTACCTATTTTGTATATACAAGGTTCATCTACCATTTTGATGAAGTCAAACTTTTTGACTACGACATCAAAACAGACGTTCCAACTCCGCAATGCCTGCTTTATCCTATAAAGCATCTTGTACACGTTTCCGCTGCTCCCACTGTCTACGAAGCCCTCTGGCTGTGTACTTACAGACGCACTCTTCTAAAACACCATCTAGAAAAGTAGTCATGGCACCCAACCACCAGATATCGTAGTCATGGTATGTAGCCGTGACAAGTAGGATCCGGATGGACTTAAGCATAGGCACTGGAAAAGGTTCCATCATTATCCATACCTGGTCAATGATGCAAACTTTTAACAAGTCTAGCTTTGAAAGTCTCAACTTTTCCATCTACACCAAGTAATCTTCTCAAGATATACTTGCTCCTGATGGGGATTTAACCCTTCAGATATAGCAACCAAAGTCCATACTTTGTTGGTGTACATGGATTCCATCTTAGATCACTAAGCATCCAGCCATTCTTACAGAGTCTCACTCCTGATGGCCAGCTCGAAACTAGTTGGGTCATCATCTCATGATGCAATCCTCGCTCCCACTGTCATAGAGAAACCGAAGTAACTCTCAGGTGGGTGAGGAACCTTACTAGATCGGCGGAGAGGCTGAGGTTCGTTGGATTCTACTGAATCCTTTGGTTCTATCAAATAATCAGCTGCAGTTTGTATGGCTGGAACATTTCCAGTTCTACATAACAGACCTTGCCTCGAGCTTGTCCGGATTTTGCTTTTATACATTGGCCGGACAACCCCAAATCTTAACTAACTTAAGATATGGGCTCTTCCTTTTCCATATCACATATGAAGTGGTAGGCAATTGATTTGATCGAAACCCTATTCAATAGGTATGCAACTTCTCAAGTGCATAACACCCAATAGGAAATAGGTAACTCAGTAGTACTCATCATAGAGCACACCATATCAAATAGGGTGTATCTGCTCCGCCCCGATATACCATCGTGCTATGGTGTATACGGAGGAGTAATGCTGAGAGAGAATCTCATTCTCCATTAGAATAGTCCAGGAATTCCATGCACAAGTATTCTCCTCCTCGATCACATCAAAGGACATAATACTTATACCCGTATTGGTTCTCTACTTCTTACTTATATTCTGTGAATATCTCAAAAGGTTCGGACTTGTGTTTCAACAAGAACATAGATCTGAATCTCGAGAGATTATCAGAGAATGTAATGAAGTACAAAGAACCAGTCTTGGCATGTGTAGACAGGGGACCTACATACATCAACATGTATCATCCCAAGAGTTCACTAACTCTTTCTCTGTTTCCAATAAACAGAGCTATGGTCATATTATCTTTGTGACATGACTGGCGAGTTTCACAAGATGTAAATTCAAACTAATTTAAATATGCATCTTTATGTAACTCCAGCCAGTCGGGCGCATTGATATGACCTAGTCTACAATACCTTAAGAAGAATTCGTTCATTTCTGAACTCTTCCTCTTGTGTGTGTTCCGTATACTAAGAACTGTAGTTTGATTTAGAACATCAATGCTTTTAGATAACGTGCCTGAACCGATCAACTTTTGATATAGGAAATGTTCAAAACATTATCCAACAATACAAAATTTTATCATTTCTTCACTAATAAAGAGACTGATATGATTTTGTATATCAGGTTCGGTATCTAATAACATTCGTTCAGAATCAATGTATTTGTAATACAGGGTGACAGTGACCAACAGACTTGGCTGCAACACTTGCCCCGTTTTCTGCCTCATGAAACTTATCACCCGTTCCCAGTTCTTTACCTATCTGTAGCCCATGTAACATATTACATATGCGGGATCCTGATCCGGTATCATATACCCAGGACGTAAAGGACATTGAGAATCAGTTCTGTATAATAAACACACCCGAAGATGATGCATCAGCATGCACTCTCTTCGTTTGGGCGGCATGGGAATCTTGGTATTCCACTTATTTCCTGCTCTGTCTTATAACAATTATAAGTTAGAGCGGGACCAACGTTCCCCAGCTCAGTATAACAAGCGGGTTCGGTCAATAATCCGTATTATCATCTTGATTAAGGTGTGATATGGTCGCTACCTAGAGAGAGAGAGAAGAAAAAACTCAGCGTGCGCTCTTGCAAGAATAGATTGGTTTTTATTTTATCTAATCAGGATGGCTCCCACTGCTTTTTATCAAATCTTCCTTCAAACCCTAAAAGGAAAGACTAGCTGGGATTAATTACACACTGCAAGTTCGCCAATCTTTCAGCCAGGCCAGTGTCGGTACTTTGAGGGAGGTCCCCCGTGCTTTCGCACGAACCTAATTAATGTAAACCTCGTTTTCCCAGAGGCATAACCCCGTTAACACCTTTCTAGACACCTACTTGATCGGCTAATTGTAATGTGTAAAACTCTCCCAGGTGTAACTCTTACTCGCAGCGGGTATTGGGATCCAACTATCTCATAGAAGGTATGCAATCTTATTGCAAATTTCAACACTTGAAATTCCCGATAATATTTTGTCCCTAGTGTTCTATGACCTTGACGAATGCCAAACAACCCATAGTCCACTAGTCAAGTTCAACCCGTACATTTCTTGATCGAATTAAACCCACCCGCACGACCCTTGACGAATGCCAAACAACGCCGTACGAATACCCTAATCCAATCTGCATCATATGCATAAGAATATAAATACTAGTTAGCTACCGCACACTACGCCTTGACGAATGCCAAACTACCGCAGCACGAATACTAACTAGTACTTATCTGAAATGACGGAGGGCTACGACAGGTTTTTCTGAAAACCTATTGCGTAATGAACTTGATATCGTTGTAGAATCAAATGATTTTTAAAATGGAGTGCTTTTGAGGCTTTTCTAGTTTTGCTAAAGGAGTCACTCCCGGTGAAGGGATCATCGGTCCTTTCCTCGTCGAATGAGGTGCGGGATATATCACATATATCACTGTGCAAAGCAAAAACACTTAAAAGCAATCAAAAGACAAACCGAGGGTTGTAGCATCTGCCAGTTATTGCTAAAGGAGTCACTCCCGATGAAGGGATCTCGGTCCTTTCCTTATCGAATAAGGTGCAGGATATATCATATATACCGCTGCGCATAGCAAGAACTGTAGCTACCTGTTTTATTTTGAAATTCGATTCTACAACATCTTAGGTTTCTTTTATTTCATTAATCACATTAATGAAGTCCCATCATTTAAGTACCTAAACATCACAGATAAATACGACATACACTTATGCCATCCGCATTCGCCTCGATGTCCCCTCGTGCACCGTTAGGTTAGGTAACAAACGGCAGAGCGGGGAAGGGCTAGCGAGGGTGTAAAACATAAGTAACGCCTATATAATATATCATATATACTATATACTGTATCTATCACAGAACATCACATGATCACATCACAGATATCGCAGCAGAAGAATCATATGAAATATTGGATATACTAGGACGTCCGTGTTTTTAATACGAGCGAGTATAAAACACGGATTCCACGGTCGCGATGAATAGCCAAACCCACAACCCTAGACCCCTACGAGAGCGGCAAGCAACCCTACCAATTCTAGAGTTAGGAGACCCGGACTCGACTCCTCGAGTTGGTCTCCCACTGGACTCCAGAACTCGGTTACTTGTTCCCTCCTCCTTGGGTCTATCCTAGTGCGGAAAAGTAAATAATATACAAACGGTGACATCTTCCACAACCTGGAAGTGCCCCAATAAAAGAATATTACATACAAGTTTTTACATGAATGAAAATTAAAAACACTTATCTCACATAAAAACCCCCGGCTATTCAAACACGACGATCCAATATAACATATCTAGCAACACATAACCCACAGGTCCCAGGATCGGAACCTGGCTTTGATACCACTGTAGGGTTCCTAGGCACTCTCAAGAGGTCTCACAAGGCATCAACCATGCCAATTTCTAAAAATACGGTGCCGAGAAACCCTAGACTAGATCGTTGGCTAGATGTTTAGGCGATAAAATGAAACTAGTTTACAGCTAAACTAAAAGAACGGATATACAACCTTTGTGGATCCGGTCCTCCACCTCCATAGCTCCACAATGAAGTCTCCTCGCTTTCCAAGTCGAACCCCGGGCTGTAGCGTCGGCTTCATCGGAGAATGGACGGGCTAGGTCGTCGACGTCGATGCCGAAGATGATCTACGTCGAGGCATCACTAGATCAAGCTCCAACTTCACCAAGTCAAGAAACTTGTGAAGAAAACACACTCTACTACTTGGCAAGAGGTAGAGGATGAAGAAATAGGAAGTGGGTAGACTTTAGAATTGGATTTCTCACACATTTTCACCAATCACCATTGATGAAGTGAAGGTTTCTTCATTGAAGAAGATGAAGAAGAAGATGATGATGATATGATAAGTATTATGTAAAAAGAAAATAATAAGAATACTTATCATCTCTCAACCATGGTCAAGTGTAGAGAACAAATCATGGTTAGTGGGAATGGTTAGGGTTAAGCATGAGACAAAATGGTCACAAAGTCAAAAGCTTCATGAAGCTTCAATATACAACAAAGTTAGCCACCATTTTCTCTTCATGCTTTATCATTTTCGAAATAGAATAAATAAATAAATAAATGAATAAAACAAAATCCTAACCATTATCATGTAACCTGGTTTGATCTTTACACAAAAACCCTAGCAAACATGTATCATCAAACATGATACAATCAAGTGCACAAAAGTATATCACATATACAATGTGTACATCCGAGTGAGAAAATCCATTTAAAGTGAACCAATACTAGTTAATGCAAATTAATATATCAAATATATAATTATACATTAAATCATTAAATCAACACTTGATTTAACGATCCGGTCATATCGCATATAACCGACTAGTATCCTATGTATCGGCTTACCGAATCAATCCTTGATTCGATAACTAGATTATATCGCATACAACCATTCGATACATTCATCGCGAGAATGAAATACGGTATCACATACACGCAATATTCTCGGTCCCGCACATATCTCATATGCGCTCCTATTTCGTTTCGCTTGAGCCAGGACACCTCTGTGTAGGACTCTAAAGACTCGTCAATACGCCGGCAGCAGGTGATGATCATATCAAACACCCACAAGCCGCAAGCGGTCTGCTAAACGTAACGGCCACCCGGGTATTGAGCGATTAAAAGATCGACGAGCAAGCCCGCTCACACTCCAGTGAATCCAACCAGTAACACTACCGTACAGTCCGGTCTCGGCGTCTGATATGTCGCATATCTTGCCTAGGGGTGGTAAACGTCAGACCCCAATAGCTCGATAAGTCGTGTCGATATGAGGTCTATAACAATTCGAGAAACTACTGGTAACACTTACCAGTATATCTCAGCAACCCTGGCCAGGGATTTCCTGTTATAAACAATCGAACACAGCGCAACATCAACCCCCTATACCGGGAGAGACGAATCCCCTCCTATCGCTCATTGCCTCCATGTGACTCGGGACTGTACCCAAAAACCACCGTTTTGCACGCCCTCTTGGACGTGGTAAGATGGAAATCAAAGCACAGTGGGAACCACACAAGACTCTATGACGATCTCGGGTCAACAGACTACTCCGTACCAGTGTCACCAGAGAACTGCAATCTGACGTAAGGTATGATACCATCTGGGAGTTCTCGGCGAGTCCGTCCAGTGTACCCAGTCTCTACTGAGCACCCGTATATCATCTCTGATGTCAAACACCGATGGATATGGGATCATCCATCGCCCATCTGTATGGGTCGAGAAGGTATACGCTAGTCTACTCTGGTATATCGATGCCCCGTCTCGATACACCCACGACTAGGGACTTTGAAGGATGTACTTATGGACTACCATGTCCCCACTTGTATGATCCGCATCATAGTCCAGGTAGTCAAGTACACATCCTAAGGGCTTTACCAACATGTAATAGAGAGGCAATCAGTATACACGTTAAGGTAAAGAGTAACCAGATAGCATACTATCATGTCGAGCAAGAAAGTCCTCCCTATATATGTCCCAGCATCCACTACAATATACATCCTATGTACAGTAATGGCCTCTAGGGCATACATATAACTAACAATACTTGCTCCTGATGGGGATTTAACCCTTCAGATAAAGCAACCAAAGTCCATACTTTGTTGGTGTATAAGGATTCCATCTCAGATCGCTAAGCATCCAGCCATTCTTACAGAGTCCCACTCCTCATGGCCAGCCCGAAACTAGTTGGGTCATCATCTCATGATGCAATCCTCTCTCCCACTGTCATAGAGAAACCGAAGTATCTCTCAGGAGGGTGAGGAACCCTACTAGATCGGCGGAGAGGCTGAGGTTCGTTGGTTACTATTGAATCTTTCGGTTCTACCAAATCATCAACTGTAGTTTGTATAGCTGGAACCTTTTCAGTTCTACATAACAGACCTTGCCTCGAGCTTGTCCGGATTTTGCTTTTTAGACAGGCCGGACAACCCCAAATCTTAATAAATTTAAGATATGAGCTCTTCCCTTTCCATATCACATATGAAGTGGTAGGCAACTGATTTGATTTGAACCCTATTCAATAGATATGAAGCTTCTCAAGCGCATAACTCCCAAAAGGAAATAGGAAACTCAGTAGTACTCATCATAGAGCACACCATATCTGTAGGGTTCCTAGGCACACTCAAGAGGTTCCACAAGCCATCAACCATGCCAAAATCAAATTTTTCTTGTGCCGGGAAACCCTAATACTAGATCGTTAACTAGAGGTAAGGCGAAAAACATACAAGTAAACAACTTTACTAGAAAGTGAAAGTGACTACAACCTTTGTAGATCCGGTCCTCCACTTCTTTAGCTCCGTGTTGACGTCCCTCCGCTGCGATCATCGGAATCCCGGACTCTAGCGGTGGTTTCGTCGGAGAAATGATCGGGCTAGGTCGTTGACTTCGATGCCGAAGATGATCTACGTCGAGGCAACTCAAACTCGAGCTCCATCTTCACTGGGTCATGAAACTTGTGAAGATAACACCCTATATAACATGGCAAGTGGTAGAGGATGAAGAAATAGGAAGTGGGTTCACTTTGGATTTGGATTTCTCACTTGGAATTTTCTAGCAATGGTTTTCTTCTTCATGAAGAAGATGAAGAAGAAGAAAGAAAATAATAATGAATAATATCAAAATAGAAAATCAAGTGATGCTTATCATTTAGCAACCATTGGTGAGTGTAACTAATGTAGAGAATAAACTAGGGTTTAGTTAAATGGTTAGGTTAAGCATAAAACAAAATGGTAGACTTTTTCAAAGATGCATGAAGCATCATGAAGCTTCTTGCTTAAAACAAAGATAACCACCATTCTATTTTTGCCAAAAGTAAATAAATAAAATAAATAAATAAAGCAATTGAAACCCTAACCATTAATTAAACATGGTGTATAGCATACACACACCCAAGTTTGCATGTATCATCAAACATGATAAATCAAGTGCATAAAAATATATCACATATACTACTTGTGCACATCAAGTGAGAAAATCAATCTTAAGTGAACAAATACTAGTTAATGTAAAGTAATATATCAAATATATAATTATACATTAAATCATTAAATCAATACTTGATTTAATGATCCGGTCATAACGCATATAACCGACTAATATCAAGTGTATCAATATATCGAATCATCATTTGATTCGGTAACCCGGCTATATCTTATATAACCGTCCGATGATACGAATCGCGATAATAGAATTCAGTATCACATACTGGTATTATTCTCGGTCCCGCGCATATCTCATATGCGCTCCTATTTCGTTTCGCTTGAGCCAGGAAACCTCTGTGTAGAACTCTAAAGACTCGTCAATACGCCGATAGCAGATGATGATCATATCAAACACCCACAAGCCGTAAGCGGTCTGCTAAACGTAACGGCCACCCGGGTATTGAGCGATCAGAAGATCAACGATCAAGCCCGCTCAAACTCCTGTGAATCCAACCAGTAACACTTACCGTACAGTCCGGTCTGTTCATCTGATATGTCGCATATCTCGCCTAGGGGTGGTAAACGTCAGACCCCAGTAGCTTGATAAGTCATGCCGATATAAGGTCCATAACAAGCGTGAAACTACTGATAACTCTTACCAGTAAATCACAGCAACCCTGTCCAGGGATTTCCAGTTATGGCCAGTCGAGCATAGCGCAACATCAACCCCCAATACCGGGAGAGACGAATCCCCTCCTATCGCTCATTGCCTTCATGTGAATCGGGACTGTACCCAAAAACGACCTATTTGCACGACTCAGTAGAGCCGTGGTAGGGTAGAAATCAAAGCATAGTGGGAGACACACAAGTCACTATGACGATCTCGGGTCAACAGACTAAGCTGTACCAGTGTCACCAGAGAACTGCCATCTGACGTGAGGTATAATACCATCTGGGATTTCTCGGCGAGTCCGTTCAGTGTACCCAGTCACCACTGACCACCCGCATACCATCTCTGATGTCAAACACCAATGGATATGGGATCATCCATCGCCCATCACATGGGTCGAGAAGATATACGCTAGTCTACTCTGGAATATCGATGCCCCGTCTCGATATTCCCACGACTAGGAACATTGAAGGATGTACTCATGGACTACCCAGGCCCCACTAGTATGATCTACATCATAGTCCTGGAAGTCGAGCACACATCCTAAGGGCTTTATTAACATGTAACTGAGAGACTGAAAGTATACATGTTAAGATATAGAGCAACCAGATAGCGTACTATCATGTCGAGCAAGAAAGTCCTACCTATATATGTCCCAGCATCCACTACAATATACATCCTATGTACAGTAATGGCCTCTAGGGCATACATATAACTAACAATCTCCCACTTGCACTGGGGCCATCTGTAACAGTGGTTGCAGTATCTAATACTCAACCATCCCTTAAAAGTCTCTCTTTGGGAAAAAGGCCTTTGTGAGTGGATCCGCCGTGTTGTCCTCTGAGTCTAGTCTACTTACCTCGATCACCCTGGAGATCAACTATCTCCATGATCAGGTGATGCTGCCTCAGAACATGTCTGGGTCACTGATGGGACCGGGGTTCCTGGGCCAAAGCCACACTTTCCTTGTCACACAATGGTGGGAACCCAGTTCATCTTATGAACCAATATACACCCAAACTGCCTCTTTGGTAGTATCTTTAATAGCGATGTTACCAGCCTTTATCGTCTAGTTTGCCACGGTATCAAGCTTGGAACACTTCCAACATACCGTCCCTCCACTAAGGGTAAAGACAATGCCTGCGACTGATATTCAGTCGTCCTTATCACCCTGGAACCTTTCCAGTGATTCTCCCCAGGATCCATTGATACCATCTTACTACACCTAGTGAGAACCCTAACATCCATTTAGATCTATCTCATAGATCCAAAACCTAGGATTTAGGAGGTATCACTTTGATCCTATATGGGGAATCCTTGTGATAAGAGGAGATTGACCGAGCGTAGCATAGGAAACTCTTTTCCTATTTCGAGTATGTTATCCACGTACTCTACGAGGATCACCACCTTTACTCTCTACTACCTTTTTGTATACACAAGGTTCATCTACCATTTTGATGAAGTCAAACTCTTTGACTATCGCATCAAAACAGACGTTCCAACTCCGCGATACCTGCTTTAATCCTGTAAAGCACCTTGTACACGTTTCCGCTGCTCCCACTATTTACGAAGCCCTCTGGCTGTGTACTTATAGACGCTCCCTTCTAAATCTATATTTAGAAAAGCAGTCATGACACTCAACCACCAGATATCGTAGTCATGGTACGTAGCAATGGCAAGTAGGATCCTGATGGGCTTAAGCATAGTAACTGAAAAGGTTTCATCATTATCCACGCTTGGTCGATGACGAAAACCTTTAACAAATCTAGCTTTGAAAGTCTCAACTTTTCTATCTACACCAAGTAATCTTCTCAAGATTTACTTGCTCCTGATGGGGATTTAACCCTTCAGATACAGCAACTAAAGTCCATACTTTGTTGGTGTATATGGATTCCATCTCAGATCTCTAAGCATCCAACCATTCTTACAGAGTCCCTACTCTCAATGGCCTGCTCGAAACTAGTTGGGTCATCATCTCATGATGCATTCCTCGCTCCCACTGTCATCGAGAAACCGAAGTATCTCTTAGGCGGATGAGGAACCCTACCAGATCGGCGGAGAGGCTGAGGTTCGTCGGGGACTATTGAATCCTTTGGTTCTGTCAAATCATCAGCTGCAGTTTTGTATATCTGGAACCTTTCCAGTTCTACAGAACTGACCTTGCCTCGATCTTGTCCGGATTTTGCTTTTGACATAGGCCGGACAATCCCAAATCTTAACTTACTTAAGAGATAGGCTCTTCCCATACCATATCTCATATGGAGTGGTAGGCAGTGATCTGATTCGAACCTAATTCAATAGGTATGCAGCTTCTTAAGTGCATAACCCCCAAAAGGAAACAGGTAACTCAGCAATACTCATCATAGAGCGCACCATATCATATAGGGTGTGATTGCTCCGCCCCGATACACCGTTGTGCTGTGGTGTATACAGAGGAGTAACACTGAGAGAGAATCTCATTCTCCTTTAGAATAGTCCAAGAATTCCATGCACAAGTATTCTCCTCCCTGATCTCATCATAGGACATAATACTTATACCTGTATTGGTTCTCTACTTCTAACTTATATTCTTTGAATTTCTCAAAAGCTTCAGACATGAGTTTCAACAGGAACATGTGTCCGAATCTTAAGAGATCATCAGTGAATGTAAGGAAGTACAAAGAACCAGTCCTGGCATGTGTAGACAGGGGACCTTGCATACATCACTATATATCAGTCCCAAGAGTTCACTAACTCTTTCTCTGTTTCTAGTAAACGGAGCTATGGTCATCTTATCTTTGTGACATGACTGGCAAATTTCACAAGATGTAAATTCAAACTGATTTAAATATGCATCTTAATGTAACTTGAGCTAGTCGGGTCGCATTGATATGACCTAGTCTACAATACCTCAAGAAGGATTCGTTCATTTCTGAACTCTTCCTCTTGTGTGTGTTCTGTATACTAAGAACTGTAGTTTGATTTAGAACGTCAATGCTTTTAGATAACGTGCCTGAACCGATCAACTTTTGATATAGGAAATGTTCAAAACATTATCCAACAAAACAAAATTATATCATTTCTTTACTAATAAAGAGATTGTTATGATTTTGTATATCAGGTTCGGTATCTAATAGCATTTGTTCAGAATCAATGTATTTGTAATACAGGGTGACAGTGACCAACAGACTTGGCTGCAGCACTTGCACCGTTTTCTGTCTCATGAAACTTATCATCCGTTCTCAGTTCTCTTCCTTTCTGTAGCCCATATAACAGATTATATATTTGGGATCCTGATTCGATATCTAATACCCAGGACGTAGAGGATACTGAGAAACGGTTCTTTATAATGAACACACCCGAAGGAGATGCATCATATGCACTTTCTTCGTTTGGGCGGCATAGGAATTCTAGTATTCCCCTATTTTCTGCTCTGTCTTATAACAATTATAAGTTGGAGCGGGACCAACGTTCTCCAGCTCAGTATAAAAAGCGGGTTCGGTCAATACATCCATATTATTATCTTGATTAAGGCATGATATGGTCGCTACCTGGAGAGAGAGAGAAGAAAACACTCTGCGTGCGCTCTTGCAAGATTAGATTGGTTATTTATTTTATCTAATCAGGATGGCTCCCACTGTTTTTATCAAATCTTCCTTCAAACCTTAAAAGGAAAAACTAGCCGGGATTAATTATACTCTACAAGTTCGCCAATCTTTCAGCCAGGCCAGTGTCGGCACTTTGAGGGAGGTTCCCCATGCTTTCGCACGGACCTAATTAAAGTAAACCTCGGTTTCCCAGGGGCGTAACCCCGTTGACACCTTTCTAGACACCTACTTGATCGGCTAATTGTAAAGTGCAAAACTCTCCCAGGAGTAACAATTACTCGCAGTGGGTATCAGGATCCAACTATCATATAGAAGGTATGCAATCTCATTGCAAATTTCAACACTTGAAACTCCCGATAATAGTTTTTTCCCCTAGCACCTATGACCTAGGCTAAGGTCCACAAATCATAAGCACTAGTCAAGTTCTACCCGTCATTTCGTGATTAATTAGGCCCACCCACATGACCCTTGGCTAAGGTCAACAAAGCCACATGACTGTCCTAACTAATCGCATCATATGCGTGTAGGAAGACATCACTTAGCTACCGTACACTGTGCCTTACTATGGTCAACAAACACAGCACGAATACTAAGTACTCTACTTCCTAAAATGACGGAGGGTTGCGGATGGTTTTTAAGAAAACCTTTAACGCTTTGAACTTGATCTCGTTTCGGAATCAAATGGTTTTTAAATGGAGTGTTTTTTAGGCTTTTCTAGTTTTGCTAAAGGGGTCACTCCCGGTGAAGGGATCGTCGGCCCTTTCCTCATCGAATAAGGTGCAGGATATATCATATATACCTCTGTGCAAAGCAAAAACTATAGAAGCAATCAAAATACAAACCGAGGGTTGTAGCATCTGCCAGTTATTGCTAAAGGGGTCACTCCCGGTGAAGGGATCTCGGCCCTTTCCTTCTCGAATAAGGTGCAGGATTTCTACAAGGAACACCGCGATGCAAAGCAAGAACCGTAGCTACCTGTTTTTATTTTTGAAATTCGATTCCACAACATCTTTTAGGTTTATTTTCTTTCATTAATCTCATTAATGAATGTCCCATCATTTAAGTCCACCTAAACATCACAGATAAATATGACGTACGCTTATGCCATCCGCATTCGCCTCGATGTCTCGTCTGCACCGTTAGGTTAGGTAACTAACACCAGAACGAGGCAGGGCTAGCGCGGGTGTAAAACATAAGCAACGTCTATATAATATATCATATATACTATATACTATATCTATCTGAACATATCACATGATCACATCACAGATAACGCAGCAGAAAATATCATATGAAATATTAGATATACTAGGACGTCCGTATTTTATTTTGAGTCTATATAAAACACGGATTCCACGGTCGTGATGAATAGCCAATCCCACACCCCTAGACCCCTACGAGAGCGGCAAGCAACCCTACCAATTCTAGAGTTAGGAGACCTGGACTCGACTCCTCGAGTTGGTTTCCCACTGGACCCTAGAACCCGATTACTTATGCTCCCCTCCTTGGGTCTATCCTAATGCGGAAAAGTAAATAATATACAAATGGTGACATCATCCACAACCTGGAAGTGCCCCAATAAAAGAATATTACATACAAGTTTTTACATGAATGAAAATGAAAAACACTCATATCACAAAAAAAACCGGCTATTCAAACACGACGATCCAATATAACATATCCAGCAACACATAACATCACATGTTATCAACGTAAGTAAATATGCCCATCCCAATTGTCGTTGACATATAGCAACGAAACCGGCGGTATCACATATTACACTTACGGTCGCAAAAAAGAAAGTGTAAAACTACAACAGTTGGAATCCGCAAACTCTTTAGACATCGCATGCCGAAACAAATGAATTCCTTAGACATCGCATGCCTAACAATTATAAACCCCGCATTTTAGTCTCAATATCGAAGTCGTTTCAATATCAAGTCGGGCAATTCAACAAGATTCCCGACATCCTGAATGAATGCACGTCGCAAACTTTAGTAGACGGCCGCACCCCAAATACCGTCGACGAAGTGCACTAAGGCGGAACACCGCTGCCGCGAGCACCCGAACGGATGCTTTCGGCGACGGGGTTCTCCTACAGTCACTTGGTCGGAGCTATAGGGCGTGGCTGTCTATTAAGTTTACCGGCGAGTATCTGCGTACGCAACATGATTGCGACGGAATTTTGATCACATCAAAATTCTGTGGCAACCGATCAAGTGAGACTAAAGTGCTAGATTTATAACATTCATTCAGTTATCTCATAACTACTTGTGGATTTCAAATATTGTATCACATTCCGGATAAATAGAAAATGTTAAACTTTCCGATCGAACAATTAAACACCCAAGTTTTCCCGAAACGGCTCAACACATGAAATAAGTTCAAAAACATCCATATCATGCCACAGTACCAACGGTCCAGCCGTAGAAGGGTCAAGCCAATGCCTCACATGTGGTACGCCGTACTGCCCCAAACCCTAAGGTTCAAAGGGCAGTTCAAGACGGTCACATAATCGAGTTAAGGTTTGTTGTCTTCTAGAGGGTCCATCGCGTTACTTGCACTACTTAGAACGTTCTTAAACCACGGAACACTCCAACACTTGGAAATTTTCCGACAGGGGAAAAATTGGGTATTTATATCCGGTCGAACTTTTTAACATATTCTAAATTATCCGGAAAAACACATAGACAAAATTAGACAATCCGATCGAATCTACGAACTCCCAATACAACCCAGAAAACTCAACTCTTGAGTAGAAATAAAAATTACCCAGAAAATAGAGGAATCACAAAGGGACATTACTGTGCAAACAGTGAAGCAAGAGGACACTTTATGGCCGCGGAACCGCCGCATGACCTAGGGTACGGCCGCGGTTCCGCGGCGCCTTGGACGAGTTGGGGTCACGTGATGCACAGTAATTCTTAGAAAACCCTGCTGATTTTTCTACATATTTTTAATTCACAAAAATCACAGTTTTGAAAAATTGTACAGAGAACGGTTTTCAATTAGGGTTTCGGGTTCGATCGGACTTCTAACATCGTCTACACTTCGCCTAAAGCTCTAGCTAGGCTCTGATACCACTGTAGGGTTCCTAGGCACACTCAAGAGGTTCCACAAGGCATCAACCATACCAAAATCAAATTTTTCTTGTGCCGAGAAACCTTAATACTAGATCGTTAACTAGAGGTAAGGCGAAAAACATACAAGTAAACAACTTTACTAGAAAGTGAAAGTGACTACATGTCACGACCCAAAATTTGGCCCGTGACGGCCCTAATACTACGCAACGCCTAAAGACGCAACGTAGTAAAAGAAAGCCAAAACCCAGAAATCTAAACCATGGAAAATACGGAAAAGATAATATAAGTTTGAAACAATTGAAATCGCAACCCAAATTCCTTAAAAGTCTTACTTTCTTTCTTAAAATTTTTAGCAACGCCCCCTTTGTAAAAACTAGCTAAGAAGAATGCAATACAAATATACGACGCCGTAGCGAAGAAATAAAGACAGTAGAGAGAAAGCTGTATATATAAAAGACATCAAATCCACAATAATACACACTAACGTCCTCACCAAGTCTCTATGTCAATAATACAATAGTAGATGGAGAGAGAGTACAATATACAACGAAGGTACAATATGAAATACAGATAACCGTCTGACCCACCTAAGCAAAATGGTACTGTGAGCTGATGCGGTATCTGTAGCAAAAGGTGGTAGCTGGATAGCTGAATAGAGGAATAGCCTGCCTCGACTACTCTGGGGAAAAACCTGAAACACCTGTGGCACAACGGGGGTGAGTTGCCAACTCGTGAATAGTATAAAACATATGCAGGTAATCGCAGGAATGCACGTACAGCATGAATCTAAGATATGCGATTACAATAATAATATGTCATGCAATGCTGAAATAAGGAGAGGACACTAGCAGGTACAATCAATATATGAAGCAATAGTAACATGACAATAATATGCAATAACTATGCAATAGAGATATGAGAAGCAAATATGCAACTATCATAAGGGTACACTATAAGTACTACCAATATATGAATCTGTGCATAAGGTAGGTAAGGGTGAGGTATAGGGTGGAATATGTCATTTCCCACGGGAACCTGACG
This sequence comes from Agapanthus africanus, assembly GCA_030015575.1. Classification (NCBI taxonomy): domain Eukaryota; kingdom Viridiplantae; phylum Streptophyta; class Magnoliopsida; order Asparagales; family Amaryllidaceae; genus Agapanthus; species Agapanthus africanus. Next base: position 222,911,916 of record JASDDO010000012.1, read on the forward strand.
TCGTGGTAGGATCACAATCCATCAAGATACTCCAATCCCAAATCCTCAAACCGGCCCCCACATTGGGCTATCACAATATAAAAGTCTCATATCACCTCAATGTACAATATCGAGTAATCTCCTATATCCCGAATGTACAAATCACCAATCACATAGGTATATCCAATGTCCAATCCCAATGAATCACCTAGTATCCCAAGTCCAATCTCAAGTAAGTTTCTAGCATCCTAAAGGTAAATATATGTACAGAAATAAATATGATGGAGGCAATACATATATATTAGCGTCCCATACCACTAATATTGGTGTAAAGGTATATATAACAACGGCTAAATCCCCTGTTATATATACAAAAAGGGGGTTAAAGAAATATCATGAAACCGTGTGCCAAGCATCGACACAGAAATCCTCGTATATGGGGCTCCGTCAGTCTGGATCAGCCCACGGGGTCCGTCTGCAGTGTCGGCCCTCGGCCCCGACAGTACAGGTCATCCCGTATCCATCTCTCTACTCTGGCCAGTAGCCTCCGGACAACTGCCAGGTCATATCAATCACCGGTAGGTACTCGCCCGCCTCCAGGCTCAATCGGCAAACCCATCGATCTTCTTGCCGAGGGGAACCATACCGGGCCCCACAATGTACTCTCATACGGCAACCACACATCGTATGGAGCATAAAATCAGCACCGATAAAACTCATGGGGGACGCTCGAAATATCATATCAAGGAAACCGGGTTGTTACATGTATGCATAATTTCATGAACTCCCGCGGTTCCCAAATCCCGAAAACATCATATAAAATCCAGATAAACAATGCGCAATCCAGGAATAATGTATGCGATATATCTGAATGCGAGCAGGTAAACACAAGTATATAGCTGAACCAGATGTACGCGAAATCATGATAAGGTACAGCTAAGTAACATCAGTAAATGTGAATATGCGACAACAACTGAATATGTATCTAACATACAGGTGTAGCAAAGTATAGGTATCTACCTATAGGAACTGATGTCGTATACCCCCCTGGGTATAAGTAACATATGTAGGAAATCCCTCCCGGTATAGGTAAAATATGTAGGAGGTATACCTGTAGCCGTATCGCAAGTGAAAATATACCTATCACTAAAGGTATGATACACTATAGGTATACCGATAAACTAGATGTCAAGTGTGGTAAGCAATGGTAGCTATAAGGGGTAGTGTGTGACATGGCAATTATTGACGGTGTGTGTGTAGCATATAATCCGTGCTCGTGCAACATGAACCGTCAATAATGTGTGCAGTGTCCTACGGCTGCTAGTCACAGTATATAACTATATCTAGGAAAAGAAGTAAGGCGCAATTCTACAATGACATAGAATGTACGACAGGTAATTTGAATCCTAGCCCAGACGCATAACGCCATGCGGGCGATTCCCCTGTAGATGTTATATCTACTCACCTACACTCCACGCTGGGTGAATCCTACCGTCTGCTCCCTCTGTAGTGGCGTCTGTAGTCCTTGTCTGCAAACCTGCAAATAAGACATGGAAATCACATATAAGTCAAATATCTCGCGAAACGCGATATCGAATCGAAACGAGAAACTCGCGTCGCGAACTAAGCGCGCGTGTGCACGATACGCTGAATCGTGTGTGTACGCGTCTAAAACCATCGCGACACGCCGCGATACGCTGGATCACAGAACCCACTCACGTATCGCGCGTATCGCGCAAACACAACGAAGCACAAAAGCGATATATGATCCCAGATTTTGCCTACTGTGAAAACTAATCAAATAAACAAGACTAGAGGGACCCTAACCATAGCATAAACCTACTGACCAAAAACCCAAACCCAACTCATCAGGATGGCCGGCGTCGCCGGCCCCTCCTTAAGCCCTCGCCGGCCATGGCCGGTGGCCTGGGTGCCGTCTCTCAGGTGGTGCTCCAGGGTCTCTAGTACAACAATACCACACTGCTTAATTTTCCAGTAACAATCTCGGGTCACAGCAGATTTCAGATATCACAAATATCGTTTTAAAACACCAATTTTGCACAAAAAGGAAAACCTAGGGTATTTTAGTGTAATCTGGCTATTCCTCAGTTGAAGTGGCCTTATTAACACTACACTGAGCTAGGTTAACCAACACAATCAAGACTTTACCAAAATTCCACACAAATTATCTTAATTAGCACTAAACTAGCAATAATCGCACACCGAAGCTAAACTAACACACAACTAGGCAAACTAGGAATTGGGTTCAGAAATTATACCCCAAGGGATCCTAGAAAGCTGGTGAGGAGGTGTATGGAGGAAGAAGTGAGCTGCTGCCAGGGCTGGGGCTGCTGCTGCTACAGCTTCTGCTGTTGTTGCTGATCCTGTTGCTGCTGCTGTTGATGAAAGTGATGATGATAAGTTGCTGATGATGTTGTTGTGGTTATTGTTGTTGTTGTTGTAGTGATCTTGTTGTTGCTGCTGTGGCTATTGCTGCTGCTGCTGCTGCTGCTGCCGCCTCATTGCTGCTGCTGCTCTTCTTGCTGTTGTTGTTGTTGTTAAAGCTGATGTTGCTGATGATGCTAGCTGCTGCTGCTATTGCTCTCTCTCTCTCAGGTGAGTGTGTGTGTGTGTGAGTGAGAGAGTGAGTGAAATGAGAGAAAAGAGAATGAGAAATGAGAGAATCAACAAGCTAACCCCTCCTCTCTTCTCACTCCCTCTCACCTCATTAAATGAGGCATGGGCAAGGCCATGATGCTCATGCTCTCTCTCTCCCTCTCAAGTCAACAATTCAACCAATAATAAAACCCTTTCAAAACTCATTTAATTAAAAACAACCATGCACACTTAAAACCCAAAACACCTAAACCAAACTTAACACTAGATTAAGCAATGGTTAAACCACTAAATACCTCCTAGTTTACATGCACAAGTGTGTGTGTGCCTAACAAAATTCCAATAAAATACACAATAATTAGGATAAAATATTTAAAAACCAATTTGGTAAACTTTTTATTAAAAACTATATATTAAAATATAATTAGCTACAAAACACATTCTAAGGTGTTACAATCTCCCCCCTTAAAAGAAATTCGTCCCCGAATTTAAAACTTATACTGTTACCTGTACCTTCAAAAAGAAGATTAAAATCCTCAAATCTCGCTCGCAGCCTCCCAAGTGACTAACTCACTACACGGCTACGCCCGAGAAAACCCTTCACAGATGGCAAGACCTTTGACCGTCGTTTCTCCACCTGTCGAGCCATTAACACACATGGCTGCGGGTGAACGAAAGATCGCGTCCAGCTAAATGGTCTGGTGCCAAAACATGTGGGAAAGGTCATGAAGGTAATTGTAAAGTATCATCACAAGGAATACGGGGTGAAAATCCAGAAATCTGGGCGGAAGTGCCAAATTGAAGGCAACGAAACCAACTCGCTTATAGGATCTCAGAAGGACCTAAATCCTGGGATAAGCTTCCCAAAATCCAACACGTCATTCATCGGGAAGTCCATAGGAATCCATGATTTGCCACTGCGCACTCAAGCCTGCGACCAGAACAGTCGCATAAATCATCTGTTTGCGATGGACAGTTCTCATCCTGACCTGAACACAACTGGACTAACTCCGAATTCTCTAGACTAGCTGGGGTCCAAAGTCCTACTTACGCAGAGTCAGAAAAACAACAAGCTGGTGGTCGACACGACCTAACCCCTAAGCCTAAGGGTGTCCAATTGGAGTGTCTCCTGATAACAGCTATCGAAGAAGAACCCTAACGATGGCGAGTGACGATCCCAAGCTGCTGACGACCAAACAAAACAAACAAACACACAACTTAAACAAAACAACTGAGCAAACTGAGTAAAACCTGATGACAAGAATCCGAATGGAGTCACACCCTAACCAAAATTAGGTAGAAACCATAACGAAATTCATGGGGATCTGCTCCCATTCCTTCTTCGGATCGGTAAAAAGATTGCAATTCTCCAGCCGGCCTCAGATGCTCTACCCGAAGCACACAACAAGACAGACACTTGAAACGAAACCTAAAACTTCTCCTTACATTCCTGTCCACTCGTAACTATCTCACAAGTCACGCCACAGCTGGTGGAACTTGAATGCATAGAGGGAGTTGACAGATGTGCATGTTCTAGGATTACACGTCTCTACCTGATAATGGCAAGTACACAAATGTGTCCCTAACTTAGCACATCATTGTCACAATCAAGGTCTCCGAATCATTACCCAGCCGAATATGCTCAAGTATCTCTGACGTACGAGCTTCGACGGGCAGTGTCTCGCGAAAACGATTTAAGGAAAGTGGTCGGGCGCGGACATGAGCAAGCTGTCCCCTCCGTAGAGACGAACTAAGCTATACTCGACGATCACACAAGAACTGTAAATCTGCAGAAGACCATCACAACAATCCAAATCTGCTGCAGGAAGATGTACATTAAGCTCTAGTGGTCCGTGGAAAATCTGACACGACTCTCAAGTAAGTAGTGTCTCCAATTCTCCAACGCAAAACCACCGCGGCCATCTCCAGATCATGAGTGGAATATCCTTCTCGTACTTCCTCCAAACGTAGGGAAAGCAAAAGCGATATCTCTATAGTGTCACCCCAGTACACCCTCGAGCCCACTCAAGAAACATTACAGTTAAACAACGAAGTCGCCCGAACCAAAAGCAAAGAAAGACTGATGCAGTTGCTAACTGAATCTTCAACTGCTGAAAACTCCGTATACATGCCTCAGTCCAAAGAAAAGAAACCTCCTTTCTGGTCCATTCAGTCGACGGTGCAGCATTACTCTAGCAATCCTGCACGAAACGGCGGTAAAAACCCTGCTAAGACCAACCATCTGCGGATCTCCGTCCGGCACACAAGTCTGGACTTAAGCCGTACGGTCACAATCTCCCTCGAAACCATACGAAACCGTCTCCCGTGACTACAAGACCTAGGAGTCAACACAAAACAAGCCTGAAGAAACACCCTGAGAATTAGCAACTGCTGGTGCTCTCCCAGCATCCACATAACAAATCCTCAAGTGCTACTCATGTCCCTCACAACACATTAAATAGACCAGAGTGTCGTAAATAACACAACAGAAACTGGTCGAGGAACGGCCTGCAGAAATCTGGTTCATCATATCTACAAATGCTGCTAGGGAGACAGTGAATCCAACGACTCACAAAAACACACAAAGCCCGTAGCACGCACAAGGCATTCTTCGGAATGCCGTCACTCCGAATCCGCAATAATGATGACCTGATCCCAAACACACTTAGAAAATGTCTCGCACTCTGGAGCTGATCGAAGAAATCGCCATGGCGAGGTGAAGGATACCTATCCGCACCATAAGCCGGTTCCATTGACGATCCGTCGATACACCACCTCAACTGCCGTCTTTCTCCTCGACAAACAGAAATAGGAGTTTCCAAAAGCGAAACACTCAGACGCACAAAACTCCCCAAACCAAAACTCTGCAGCTGATCCTTTAGCTCCCAAGCTTCGCTGGCCCATCTGGAACAACGTCGGAAAACTCTCGCACGAAAGGAACCCGGTCCAACCATCCCACTGTGGCTACGGTATCACGAATGAATGCCAAGAATCCACGACATCTCCTCAGTAGCCAACTAGCGAAACAGGCTGAATTCAAGCTGTGAGAGGCGGCACAACTATCCACCTGCACAACAAGAACTGACTTGCCGGGGAAAACAAAACCTAACTTGTTTCCTCGCGGTAGTCCACAGACGCCTAACACGTAACTAACCAGTCCGTGCCCAGGAGAACGTCAAATCCAACATCTCTAGAAGGATCAAAATGACGGACGAATCTCTACCTCCTATCCGATTGGCACAAAACTGAAATACGTGTCGCGCAACAAAAGGATCGCTGACAGAAGTTAACACCACTATGACTAATCTACCCAACCATGGTACAAGTAAGAAACAAACAAATACACCAAGAGAAAATATAACTCAAGGGTACCTGAAAACTCCACATTGGACGTCTGCGCGTCCCGATGAGTAGAAGCAAACTCCTGTGTCTGCCCTCTACTCGCAGCTGGATGAACTCCTCTGGTAGCCTGAGCCCTCTGAGCAAATCTTCCACGTCCACGGCCTCTCTGAATACGATCCTGACGCCGTGCTGAGGAACAATCCCTGACGAAGTGCTGAAGGCTTCCGCATCGAAAACATCCACGTGCTGACTGCTGACCATCCTGGGGATGAGAGCTGAACGACTGTCCTCGTCCTAGGCCTCTGCTACTCCCGTAGTGGCCACGAAATCTGTCTCGACGACCAAACCTCTGTCTCTGGGCTGGTACACTGGTACGAGTCCTCCACTGTCCTGAAACTCTCCGAGCCTCTGTAATATGTGCCTCGTCAACTGGAGCTGCAACCACTGGTGCTATGTAGGTGACGGACTGCTGCATACTGATCGTAAGGGATAGCTGAGTAACGGGGGTGACAACCTCCTGTCGTAGCTCCCGAACGACGTCAACTAATGAACTCATCGTCTGGCGGAACTCCTGCATCTCTACCAACAGTCTATCCATAGTATAGGTCGTAGGCTGATCCGTCTGCACCTGTGCAACTAGAGTGCCATCCTGGTCAGTACTCGTCTCACCCGAGCTAACTCTGACCTCGGCCCTCGCTGCATCACTCTGAGTCCCCATAGTCATCGGCGGCAAGGCTATAAATAGATATAAGATGAGATTCGATAAGAATGAGGAAATCGAATCTCAAGGATATGAATCATCAAGGAAGGAATATCAAGCAAATTGTACTTAGGTCACTTAATGCAAGGTACCGCGCTGTGGGTATGCTGCAGACATACACACACTACGTTACTCTGCTTAAGCTACCTACTCCATCATACTAAGGTCATCCTACACTCCGAAAGGTAAAACCTAACGCTTTGATACCAACTTTGTCACGACCCAAAATTTGGCCCGTGACGGCCCTAATACTACGCAACGCCTAAAGACGCAACGTAGTAAAAGAAAGCCAAAACTCAGAAATCTAAACCATGGAAAATACGGAAAAGATAATATAAGTTTGAAACAATTGAAATCGCAACCCAAATTCTTTAAAAGTCTTACTTTCTTTCTTAAAAATTTTAGCAACACCCCCTTTGTAAAAACTAGCTAAGAAGAATGCAATACAAATATAGGACGCCGTAGCGAAGAAATAAAGACAGTAGAGAGAAAGCTGTATATATAAAAGACATCAAATCCACAATAATACACACTAACGTCCTCACCAAGTCTCTATGTCAATAATACAATAGTAGATGGAGAGAGAGTACAATATACAACGAAGGTACAATATGAAATACAGATAACCGTCTAACCCACCTAAGCAAAATGGTACTGTGAGCTGATGCGGTATCTGTAGCAAAAGGTGGTAGCTGGATAGCTGAATAGAGGAATAGCCTGCCTCGACTACTCTGGGGAAAAACCTGAAACACCTGTGGCACAACGGGGGTGAGTTGCCAACTCGTGAATAGTATAAAACATATGCAGGTAATCGCAGGAATGCACGTACAGCATGAATCTAAGATATGCGATTACAATAATAATATGTCATGCAATGCTGAAATAAGGAGAGGACACTAGCAGGTACAATCAATATATGAAGCAATAGTAACATGACAATAATATGCAATAACTATGCAATAGAGATATGAGAAGCAAATATGCAACTATCATAAGGGTACACTATAAGTACTACCAATATATGAATCTGTGCATAAGGTAGGTAAGGGTGAGGTATAGGGTGGAATATGTCATTTCCCATGGGAACCTGACGTCGTGGTAGGATCACAATCCATCAAGATACTCCAATCCCAAATCCTCAAACCGGCCCCCACATTGGGCTATCACAATATAAAAGTCTCATATCACCTCAATGTACAATATCGAGTAATCTCCTATATCCCGAATGTACAAATCACCAATCACATAGGTATATCCAATGTCCAATCCCAATGAATCACCTAGTATCCCAAGTCCAATCTCAAGTAAGTTTCTAGCATCCTAAAGGTAAATATATGTACAGAAATAAATATGATGGAGGCAATACACATATATTAGCGTCCCATACCACTAATATTGGTGTAAGGGTATATATAACAACGGCTAAATCCCCTGTTATATATACAAAAAGGGGGTTAAAGAAATATCATGAAACCGTGTGCCAAGCATCGACACAGAAATCCTCGTATATGGGGCTCCGTCAGTCTGGATCAGCCCACGGGGTCCGTCTGCAGTGTCGGCCCTCGGCCCCGACAGTACAGGTCATCCCGTATCCATCTCTCTACTCTGGCCAGTAGCCTCCGGACAACTGCCAGGTCATATCAATCACCGGTAGGTACTCGCCCGCCTCCAGGCTCAATCGGCAAACCCATCGATCTTCTTGCCGAGGGGAACCATACCGGGCCCCACCATGTACTCTCATACGGCAACCACACATCGTATGGAGCATAAAATCAGCACCGATAAAACTCATGGGGGACGCTCGAAATATCATATCAAGGAAACCGGGTTGTTACATGTATGCAAAATTTCATGAACTCCCGCGGTTCCCAAATCCCGAAAACATCATATAAAATCCAGATAAACAATGCGCAATCCAGGAATAATGTATGCGATATATCTGAATGTGAGCAGGTAAATACAAGTATATAGCTGAACCAGATGTATGCGAAATCATGATAAGGTACAGCTAAGTAACATCAGTAAATGTGAATATGCGACAACAACTGAATATGTATCTAACATACAGGTGTAGCAAAGTATAGGTATCTACCTATAGGAACTGATGTCGTATACCCCCCTGGGTATAAGTAACATATGTAGGAAATCCCTCCCGGTATAGGTAAAATATGTAGGAGGTATACCTGTAGCCGTATCGCAAGTGAAAATATACCTATCACTAAAGGTATGATACACTATAGGTATACCGATAAACTAGATGTCAAGTGTGGTAAGCAATGGTAGCTATAAGGGGTAGTGTGTGATATGGCAATTATTGACGGTGTGTGTGTAGCATATAATCCGTGCTCGTGCAACATGAACCGTCAATAATGTGTGCAGTGTCCTACGGCTGCTAGTCACAGTATATAACTATATCTAGGAAAAGCAGTAAGGCGCAATTCTACAATGACGTAGAATGTGCGACAGGTAATTTGAATCCTAGCCCAGACGCATAACGCCATGTGGGCGATTCCCCTGTAGATGTTATATCTACTCACCTACACTCCACGCTGGGTGAATCCTACCGTCTGCTCCCTCTGTAGTGGCGTCTGTAGTCCCTGTCTGCAAACCTGCAAATAAGACATGGAAATCACATATAAGTCAAATATCTCGCGAAACGCGATATCGAATCGAAACGAGAAACTCGCGTCGCGAACTAAGCGCGCGTGTGCACGATACGCTGAATCGTGTGTGTACGCGTCTAAAACCATCGCGACACGCCGCGATACGCTGGATCACAGAACCCACTCACGTATCGCGCGTATCGCGCAAACACAACGAAGCACAAAAGCGATATATGATCCCAGATTTTGCCTACTGTGAAAACTAATCAAATAAACAAGACTAGAGGGACCCTAACCATAGCATAAACCTACAGACCAAAAACCCAAACCCAACTCATCAGGATGGCCGGCGTCGCCGGCCCCTCCTTAAGCCCTCGCCGGCCATGGCCGGTGGCCTGGGTGCCGTCTCTCAGGTGGTGCTCCAGGGTCTCTAGTACAACAATACCACACTGCTTAATTTTCCAGTAACAATCTCGGGTCACAGCAGATTTCAGATATCACAAATATCGTTTTAAAACACCAATTTTGCACAAAAAGGAAAACCTAGGGTATTTTAGTGTAATCTGGCTATTCCTCAGTTGAAGTGGCCTTATTAACACTACACTGAGCTAGGTTAACCAACACAATCAAGACTTAACCAAAATTCCACACAAATTACCTTAATTAGCACTAAACTAGCAATAATCGCACACCGAAGCTAAACTAACACACAACTAGGCAAACTAGGAATTGGGTTCAGAAATTATACCCCAAGGGATCCTAGAAAGCTGGTGAGGAGGTGTATGGAGGAAGAAGTGAGCTGCTGCCAGGGCTGGGGCTGCTGCTGCTACAGCTTCTGCTGTTGTTGCTGATCCTGTTGCTGCTGCTGTTGATGAAAGTGATGATGATAAGTTGCTGATGATGTTGTTGTGGTTATTGTTGTTGTTGTTGTAGTGATCTTGTTGTTGCTGCTGTGGCTATTGCTGCTGCTGCTGCTGCCTCATTGCTGCTGCTGCTCTTCTTGCTGTTGTTGTTGTTGTTAAAGCTGATGTTGCTGATGATGCTAGCTGCTGCTGCTATTGCTCTCTCTCTCAGGTGAGTGTGTGTGTGTGTGAGTGAGAGAGTGAGTGAAATGAGAGAAAAGAGAATGAGAAATGAGAGAATCAACAAGCTAACCCCTCCTCTCTTCTCACTCCCTCTCACCTCATTAAATGAGGCATGGGCAAGGCCATGATGCCCATGCTCTCTCTCTCCCTCTCAAGTCAACAATTCAACCAATAATAAACCCTTTCAAAACTCATTTAATTAAAAACAACCATGCACACTTAAAACCCAAAACATCTAAACCAAACTTAACACTAGATTAAGCAATGGTTAAACCACTAAATACCTCCTAGTTTACATGCACAAGTGTGTGTGTGCCTAACAAAATTCCAATAAAATACACAATAATTAGGATAAAATTTTTAAAAACCAATTTGGTAAACTTTTTATTAAAAACTATATATTAAAATATAATTAGCTACAAAACACATTCTAAGGTGTTACACTACAACCTTTGTAGATCCGGTCCTCCACTTCTTTAGCTCTGTGTTGACGTCCCTCCGCTGCGATCATCGGAATCCCGGACTCTAGCGATGGTTTCGTCGGAGAAATGATCGGGCTAGGTCGTTGACTACGATGCCGAAGATGATCTACGTCGAGGCAACTCAAACTCGAGCTCCATCTTCACTAGGTCATGAAACTTGTGAAGATAACACCCTATACAACATGGCAAGTGGTAGAGGATGAAGAAATAGGAAGTGGGTTCACTTTGGATTTGGATTTCTCACTTGGATTCATCACTGGGAATTTTCTAGTAATGGTTTTCTTCTTCATGAAGAAGATGAAGAAGAAGAAAGAAAATAATAATGAATAATATCAAAATAGAAAATCAAGTGATGCTTATCATTTAGCAACCATGGGTGAGTGTAACTAATGTAAAGAATAAACTAGGGTTTAGTTAAATGGTTAGGTTAAGCATAAAACAAAATGGTAGACTTTTTCAATGATGCATGAAGCATCATGAAGCTTCTTGCATAAAACAAAGATAACCACCTTTCTATTTTTGCCAAAAGTAAATAAATAAAATAAATAAATAAGGCAATTGAAACCCTAACCATTAACTAAACATGGTGTATAGCATACACACACCCAAGTTTGCATGTATCATCAAACATGATACAATCAAGTACACAAAAATATATCACATATACTACTTGTGCACATCAAGTGAGAAAATCAATCTTAAGTGAACAAATACTATTTAATGTAAAGTAATATATTAAATATATAATTATACATTAAATCATTAAATCAAGACTTGATTTAATGATCCGGTCATAACGCATATAACTGACTAATATCAAGTGTATCAATATATCGAATCAACATTTGATTCGGTAACCCGGCTATATTTTATATAACCGTCCGATGATACGAATCGTAAGAATAGAATTCAGTATCACATACTGGTATTATTCTCGGTCCCGCACATATCTCATATGCGCTCCTATTTCGTTTCGCTTGAGCCAGGAAACCTCTGTGTAGGACTCTAAAGACTCGTCAATACGCCGGCAGCAGGTGATGATCATATCAAACACCCACAAGCTGCAAGCGGTCTGCTAAACGTAACGGCCACCCGGGTATTGAGCAATCAGAAGATCAACGAGCAAGCCCGCTCACACTCCTGTGAATCCAACCAGTAACACTTACCGTACAGTCTGGTCTGTTCATCTGATATGTCGCATATCTCACCTAGGGGTGGTAAACGTCAGACCCCAGTAGCTTGATAAGTCATGCCGATATAAGGTCCATAACAAGCGTGAAACTACTGATAACTCTTACCAGTAAATCACTGCAACCCTGGTCAGGGATTTCCAGTTATGGCCAGTCGAGCATAGCGCAACATCAACCCCCAATACCGGGAGAGACGAATCCCCTCCTATCGCTCATTGCCTTCATGTGAATCGGGACTGTACCCAAAAACCACCTGTTTGCATGACTCAGTAGAGCCGTGGTAGGATGGAAATCAAAGCACAGTGGGAGACACACAAGACTCTATGACGATCTCGGGTCAACAGACTAAGCTGTACCAGTATCACCAGAGAACTGCCATCTGACATTAGGTATAATACTATCAGGGAGTTCTCGGCAAGTCCGTTCAGTGTACCCAGTCACCTCTGAGCACCCGCATACCATCTCTGATGTCAAACACCAATGGATATGGGATCATCCATCTCCCATCACATGGGTCGAGAAGATATACGCTAGTCTACTCTGGAATATCTATGCCCCGTCTCGATATTCCCACGACTAGGAACATTGAAGGATGTACTCAAGGACTACCCAGGCCCCACTAGTATGATCTACATCATAGTTCTGGAAGTCGAGCACACATCCTAAGGGCTTTATCAACATGTAACAGAGAGGCTGAAAGTATACATGTTAAGATAAAGAGCAACCAGATAGCGTACTATCATGTCGAGCAAGAAAGTCCTACCTATATATGTCCCAGCATCCACTACAATATACATCCTATGTATAGTAATGGCCTCTAGGGCATACATATAACTAACAATATCACATAGGGTGCTATTGCTCCGCCCCGATATACCATCGTGCTATGGTGTATACGAAGGTGTAATGCTGATAGAGAATCTCATTCTCCTTTAGAATAGTCTAGGAATTCCGTGCTCAAGTATTCTCCTCCTTGATCACATCAAAAGACATAATACTTTTACCTGTATTTTGGTTCTCTACTTCTAACTTATATTCCGTTAATATCTCAAAAGGTTCGGACTTGTGTTTCAACAGGAACATATGTCTGAATCTTGAGAGATCATCAGAGAATGTAATGAAGTACTAAGAACCGGTCTTGGCATGTGTAGACAGGAGACTTTCATACATCAGCATGTATCAATCCCAAGAGTTCACTAACTCTTTCTCTGTTTCCAATAAACAGAGATATGGTCATCTTATCTTTGTGACATGACCGGTAAGTTTCACAAGATGTAAATTGAAACAGATTTAAATATGCATCTAAATGTAACTTAGCTAGTCGGGTCGCATTGATATGACCTAGTCTACAATGCCTCAAGAAGGATTCGTTCATTTCTGAACTCTTCCTCTCGTGTGTGTTCTGTATACTAAGAACTGTAGTTTGATTTAGAACGTCAATGCTTTTAGATAACATGCCTGAACCGATCAACTCTTTATATAGGAAATGTTCAAAACATTATGCCACAATACAAAATTATATCCTTTCTTTACTAATAAAGAGACCGATATGATTTTGTATATCAGGTTCGGTATCTAATAACATTCGTTCAGAATCAATGTATTCTGGTAATACAGGGTGACAGTGACTAACAGACTTGGCTGCAACACTTGCACCGTTTTCTGTTTCATGAAACTTATCACCCGTTCTCAGTTCTCTACCTATCTGTAGCCCATGTAACAGATTACATATGCGGGATCCTGATCCGGTATCTCATACCCAGGACGTAAAGGATACTGAGAAACAGTTCTCTGTAATGAACACACCCGAAGAAGATGCATCAACATGCACTTTCTTCGTTTGGGCGGCACGGGAAATCTGGTATTCCCCAATTTCCTGCTCTGTCTTATAACAATTATAAGTTGGAGCGGGACCAACGTTCCCCAGCTAAGTATAACAAGCGGGTTCGGTCAATATATCCGTATTATTATCTTGATTAAGGCATGATAGGGTCGCTACCTGGAGAGAGAGAGAAGAAAACACTCAGCGTATGCTCTTGCAAGATTAGATTGGTTATCTAATATATCTAATCAGGATGTCTCCCACTGTTTTAATCAAATCTTCCTTCAAACCCTAAAAGGAAAGACTAGCCGGGATTAATTACACGCTACAAGTTCACCAATCTTTCAGCCAGGCCAGTGTCGGTACTTTGAGGGAGGTCCCCCGTGCTTTCGCACGAACCTAATTAATGTAAACCTCGTTTTCCCAGAGACGTAACCTCGTTGACACCTTTCTAGACACCTACTTGATCGGCTAATTGTAATGTGTAAAACTCTCCCAGGAGTAACTCTTACTCGCAGCGGGTATCGGGATCCAACTATCTCATAGAAGGCATGCAATCTCATTGCAAATTTCAACACTTGAAATTCCCGATAATATTTTGCCCCTAGCGTCCTATGACCTTGACAAAGGCCAACAAACCATAGGCTGCTAGTCAAGTTCAACCCATCATTTCTTGATTAAATTAAACCCACCCGCACGGCCCTTGACAAAGGCCAACAAGGTCGCACGACTACCCTAATCCAATCTGCATCATATGCATAAGCAAATAAGTACTATTCAGCTACCGCACACTACGCCTTGACAAAGGCCAACAAACGCAGCACGAATACTAAGTAGGACTTATCTGAAATGACGGAGGGCTACGACAGGTTTTTCTGAAAACCTATTGCGTAATGAACTTGATATCATTATAGAATCAAATGATTTTAAAATGGAGTGTTTTTTAGGCTTTTCTAGTTTCGCTAAAGGGGTCACTCCCGGTGAAGGGATCGTCGGCCCTTTCCTCATCGAATAAGGTGCAGGATATATCATATATATCACTATGCAAAGCAAAAACTCCAAAAGCAATCAAAAGACAAACCGAGGGGTGTAGCATCTGCCAGTCATTGCTAAAGGGGTCACTCCCGGTGAAGGGATCTCGGCCCTTTCCTTATCGAATAAGGTGCAGGATGTTCTACAAGGAACACCGCGATGCAAAGCAAGAACCGTAGCTACCTGTTTTTGAAAATTCGATTCCACAACATCTTTTAGGTTTCTTTTCTTTCATTAATCATATTAATGAAGTCCCATCAATTAAGTCACCTAAACATCACAGATAAATATGACGTACACTTATGCCATCCGCATTCGCCTCGATGTCCCCTCGTGCACCGTTAGGTTAGGTAACTAACGACAGAGCGGGGCAGGGCTAGCGCGGGTGTAAAACATAAGTAACGTCTATATAATATATCGTATATACTATATACAGTATCTATCACAACATATCAAATGATCACATCACATATATCACAGCAGAAGAAACATATATGAAATATTGGATATATTAGGACGTCCGTGTTTTCAATACGAGCCAGTATAAAACACGGATTCCACGGTCGCGATGAATAGCCAAACCCACATCCCTAGACCCCTACGAGAGCGGCAAGCAACACTGCCAATTCTAGGGTTAGGAGACCCGGTCTCGACTCCTCGAGATGGTCTCCCACTGGACCCGAGAACCCGGTTACTTGTGCTCCCTGCCTTGGGTCTACCTAATGCGGAAAAGTAAATAATATACAAATGGTAACATCAACCTCATCCCGGAAATGCCCCAATAAAAGAATATTACATACAATTGAATTTTACATGAATGAAAAAGGAAAAACTCTCATCTCACATAAAACCCCCGGCTATTCAAAACGCGACGATCCAATATAATATATCACAGCAACACATAATATCTCATATCATCAACATAAGAAAGTATGCGTATCCCAATTGTCGTTGACATATAGCAACGAAACCGGCAATATCACATATTACACTTACGGTCGCAGAAAAGAAAGTGTAAAACTACAACAGTTGGAATCCGCAACCTCCTTAGACATCGCATGCCTAAAAATTATAAACCCCGCATTTTAGTCTCTATATCGAAAACACTTTTCAATATCAAGTCGGGCAATTCAACAAGATTCCCGATACCCTGATCGAATGCTCGTCGCAAACTTTAGTAGACGGTCGCACCCCCGGATGCCGTCGACGAAGTGCACTAAGGCGGAACACCGCTGCCGCGAGCACCCGAACGGATGCTTTTGGCTACGGGGTTCTCCTAAAGTCACTTGGTCGGGGCTATGGGGCATGGCTATCTATTAAGTTTACCCGGCGAGTATCCGCGTATGCTACGTGATTGCGACGGACTTTTGATCGCATCAAAATTCCGTGGCAACCGATCATTTGAGACCAAAATGCTATGTTTATAATATTCAAATCAGTTATCTCATAACAATTTGTGGATTCCAAATATTGTATCACATTCCAGATAAATAGACAATGTTAAACTTTCCGATCGAATAATCAAACACCCAAGTTTTCCCAATAGCTCAACACTTGAGGGGAGTTTAAAAACATCCATTTCATGCCACAGTACCAACGGTCCAGCCATAGAAGGGTCAAGCCAACGCCTCACATGTGGCACGCCGTACTGCCTCAAACCCTAAGGTTCAAAAGGCAGTTCAAGACGGTCACATAATCGAGTTAAGGTTTGTTGTCTTCTAGAGGGTCCATCGCGTTACTTGCACTACTTAGACGTTCTTAAACTACGGAAAAAATCCAACACTTGGAAATTTTCCGGGTCGGGAAAAAGTGAGTTATTGATATCCGGTCGAACTTTTTAACACTTTCTAAGATTACCCGGAAAAACACATAGACGAAATTAAACTTTCCGATCGAATCTACGAACTCCCAATACAACCCAGAAAACTCAACTCTTGAGTATAAATTAAAATTACCCAGAAAACACAGGAATCAGTATAGGACATTACTGTGCAAACCATGGACAAAGAAGCTACAGTGTGGCCGCGGAACCGCCGCGCGACCTAGGGTACGGCCGCGGTTCCGCGGCGGCTTGATGGAGTTGGGCCCACGTGTTTCACAGTAATTCCTAGAAAACCCTGCTGAATTTTTTGAGTATTTTTAATTTGGAAAAAACCACATTTTCAGAAAATGTATAGAGAAGGGTTTGAATTAGGGTTTCGGGGTTCGATCGGATTTCTAACATCGTCTACACTTCGTCTAAAACTCTAGCTAGGCTCTGATACCACTGTAGGGTTACTAGGCACGCGTACAAGGGTCTATGAGGCATTAACCATGCCCGATTAAAATTTTAGCCGTGCCGAACAACTCTAATACGGATCTTTAAACTAGGGTTTTGGCGAAAACTTGTATGTTAACAACTTTAACACTAAGTGAAAGAGATTACAACCTTTGTAGATCCAGTCCTTCACTTCATTAGCTCCGTGTAGACGTCCCCATCGCTGCGATCGTGAACTCCGGACTCTAGAGAAGCTCCACGAGAAGAACGAACGTGCTTGCTACGATGACTTCGAGGCCGAAGATGATCTACGTCGGGGAGACACTAACTCAAGCTATTCCTTCACTAGGTCATGAACTTTGTGAAAAGAACACACTCTACTACATGGTAAGTGGTAGAGGATGAAGAAGTAGGAAGTGGGCTCACTTTAGAATTGATTTTATCACTCTTTTTCTCATGGCACCATTAGAGCTAGTAAGCTTTTGGATGGAGCTTGATGAAGAAGAGGAAGAAGGAAGAATAATCCATCCAAATGAAAACTTATCCAAATGAATTATTGCACCATGGTTGAGTTAAGCCCTCATGCTTAACTCATGTAGAGAATTAACCAAGGCATTAGGTTAAGAGTTGGGTTAACTAATATCCTAAGGAATGACAAAAGAGTTGACTTTGTCAATGTTTATCAAGCTTCATGAAGCTTGATAACATTGACCAAAGTCTCACCTCTTTTGTTATTTGTTAGGAAATTAGTAAACCCTAATTTAACCTTGATTTGGTTTAAGGCTCATACATCCTACTTGTGTGTATCATCAAACATGATACAAACTTGTACACTTGCATATATCACATATAAACAATGTGCACAAACTAGTGAGAAAATAAATCATAAGTGAGCTAATACTAGTTAATGCAATGTAATATATCAAATATATAATTATGCATTTAATTATTAAATCAACTCTTGATTTAATAATCCGGCAATAACCGACTAATATCATGTGTAACAACTTATCGAATCAACACTTGATCCGATAACCCGGCTATATCGCATACAACCGATCAATGTCACGAATCGCGAGAATAGAATACGGTATCTCATATCATATAAATCTCGGTCCTGCACATATCACATATGTGCTCCTGCTCCATTTCGCTTGAGCCAGGAAACCCCTGTGTAGGACTCTAAAGACTCGTCAATACGCCGGCAGTAGGTGATGATCATATCAAACACCCACAAGCCGCAAGCGGTGTGCTAAACGTAACGGCCACCCGGGTATTGAGCGATCAGAAGATCAACAAGCAAGCTCGCTAGTACTCCTGCGAATCCAATCAGTAACACTCCCGTACAGTCCGGTCTCGTCGTCTGATATGTCGCATATCTCGCCTAGGGGTGGTAAACGTCAGACCCCAATAGCTCGATAAGTCATGTCGATATGAGGTCTATAACAGTTTGAGAAACTACTGGTAACACTTACCAGTAAATCTCAGCAACCCTAGCCAGGGATTTCCGGTTGTAGCCAATCGAACACAGCGCAACATCAACTCCCTATACCGGGAGAGACGAATCCCCTCCTATCGCTCATTGCCTCCAAGTGATTCGGGACTGTACCCAAAAGCCACCTTTTTGCACGCCCTCTTGGACGTGGTATGATGGAAATCAAAGCACAGTAGGAATCACACAAGACTCTATGACGATCTCGGGTCAACAGACTAAGCTGTACCAGTATCACCAGAGAACTGCCATCTGACGTGAGGTATAATACCATCTGGGAGTTCTCGGCGAGTCCGTCCAGTGTACCCAGTCTCCACTGAGCACCCGTACACCATCCTTGATGTCAAACACCGATGGATATGGGATCATCCATCGCCCATCATATAGGTCAAGATGCGTATACGCTAGTCTACTCTGGTGTATCGATGCCCTGTCTCGATACACCCTCGACTAGGAACAGTTATAGGATGTACTCGTCGACTACCGTGGCCCCACTAGTATGATCTCATCATAGTCCCAGTAGTCGAGTACATATCCTAAGGGCTTTACCAACATGTAACAGAGAGACAATCAGTGTACACGTTAAGGTAAAGAGTAACCAGATAGCATACTATCATGTCGAGCAAGAAAGTCCTCCCTATATATGTCCAAGCATCCACTACAATATACATCTCATGTATAGTAATGGCCTCTAGGGCATACATATAACTAACAATCTCCCACTTGCACTAGGGCCATCTGATAACAGTGGTTGTAGTATCTCATACTCAACCATCCCATAATAGTCTCTCTCTGGGAAAAAGTCTTTTCGAGTGGATCCGCCGTGTTGTCCTCTGAGTCTTCTCTCCTAACCTCGATCTCCCTGGAGATCAATCATCTCCATAATCAGGTGATACTGCCTAAGAATAGTATCTGGATTTCTGATGGGACGGTTGTTCCTTGGCTAAAGCCACAATTCCATTGTCACACAATGGTAGGAACGAAGTTCATCTCATGAACTTATATATATCCAGACTGCCTCTTTGGTAGCATCCTTGGTAACGATGTATCTTGCCTTTAATCGTCTAGTATGTCACTGTATCTAGCTTGGAACTCTTCCAACATACCGTCCCTCCATTGAGGGTAAAGACAATGCATGCGACTGACATTCAGTCGTCCTTATCACCCTGGAACCTTTACAGTGATTCTCCCCAGGGTCGATTGATACCATCTCACTACAACTAGTGAGTATTCTAACATCCAATTAGATCTATCTCATAGATCCAAAATCCAGGATTCAGGAGGTATCACTATGATCCTATATGGAGAATCCTTGTGATAAACGGAGATTGATCGAGCGTAGCATAGGAAACTCCTTTCCTATCAAGAGTATGTCATCCACGTACTCTATGAGGATGACCACCATACTCCCTAGTACCCTTTTGAATATACAAGGTTCGTCTACCATTTTGATGAAGTCAAACTCTTTGACTACCACATCAAAACAGATGTTCCAACTCCGCGATGCCTGCTTTATCCTATAAAGCACCTTGCACACATTTCCGCTGCTCCCACTGTCTACGAAGCCCTCTGCTGTGTACTTATAGACGCTATCTTCTAAAACATCATCTAGAAAAGCAGTCATGATACCCAACCGCCAGATATCGTAGTCATGGTATGTAGCCGTGGCAAGTAGGATCTGGATGGACTTAAGCATAGCTTTGAAAGTCTAAACTTTTCCATGTACACCAAGTAATCTTCTCAAGATATACTTGCTCCTGATGGGGATTTAACCCTTCAGATAAAGAAACCAAAGTCCATACTTTGTTGGTGTATAAGGATTCCATCTCAGATCGCTAAGCATCCAGCCATTCTTACAGAGTCCCACTCTTGATGGCCAGCCCGAAACTAGTTGGGTCATCATCTCATGATGCAATCCTTGCTCCCACTGTCATAGAGAAACCGAAGTATCTCTCAGGTGGGTGAGGAACCCTACTAGATCGGTGGAGAGGCTGAGGTTCATTGGTTACTATTGAATCCTTCGGTTCTACCAAATCATCAACCGTAGTTTGTATAGCTGGAACCTTTCCAGTTCTACATAACAGACCTTGCCTCGAGCTTGTCCGGATTTTGCTTTTTAGACAGGCCGGACAACCCCAAATCTTAATAAATTTAAGATATGGGCTCTTCCCTTTCCATATCACATATGAAGTGGTAGGCAACTGATTTGATTTGAACCATATTCAATAGATATGCAGCTTCTCAAGCGCATAACTCCCAAAAGGAAATAGGAAACTCAGTAGTACTTATCATAGAGCACACCATATCTGTAGGGTTCCTAGGCACACTCAATAGGTTCCACAAGGCATCAACCATGCCAAAATCAAATTTTCTTGTGCCGAGAAACCCTAATACTAGATCGTTAACTAGAGGTAAGGCGAAAAACATACAAGTAAACAACTTTACTAGAAAGTGAAAGTGACTACAATCTTTGTAGATCCGGTCCTCCACTTCTTTAGCTCCGTGTTGACGTCCCTCCGCTGCGATCATCGGAATCCCGAACTCTAGCGATGGTTTCGTCGGAGAAATGATCGGGCTAGGTTGTTGACTTCGATGCCGAAGATGATCTACGTCGAGGCAACCCAAACTCGAGCTCCATCTTCACTAAGTCATGAAACTTGTGAAGATAACACCCTATACAACATGGCAAATGGTAGAGGATGAAGAAATAGGAAGTGGGTTCACTTTGGATTTGGATTTCTCACTTTGATTCATCACTTGGAATTTTCTAGCAATGGTTTTCTTCTTCATGAAGAAGATGAAGAAGAAGAAAGAAAATAATAATGAATAATATCAAAATAGAAAATCAAGTGATGCTTATCATTTAGAAACCATGGGTGAGTGTAACTAATTTAGAGAATAAACTAGGGTTTAGTTAAATGGTTAGGTTAAGCATAAAACAAAATGGTAGACTTTTTCAATGATGCATGAAGCATCATAAAGCTTCTTGCATAAAACAAAGAAAACCACCATTCTATTTTTGCCAAAAGTAAATAAATAAAATAAATAAATAAGGCAATTGAAACCCTAACCATTAACTAAACATGGTGTATAGCATACACACACCCAAGTTTGCATGTATCATCAAACATGATACAATCAAGTGCACAAAAATATATCACATATAATACTTGTGCACATCAAGTGAGAAAATCAATCTTAAGTGAACAAATACTAATTAATGTAAAGTAATATATCAAATATACAATTATACATTAAATCAGTAAATCAACACTTGATTTAATGATCCGGTCATAACGCATATAACCGACTAATATCAAGTGTATCAATATATCGAATCAACATTTGATTCGGTAACCCGGCTATATCTTATAAAACCGTCCGATGATACGAATCGCGAGAATAGAATTTAGTATCACATACTGGTATTATTCTCGGTCCCACACATATCTCATATGCGCTCCTATTTCGTTTCGCTTGAGCCAAGAAACCTCTGTGTAGGACTCTAAAGACTCGTCAATACGCCGGCAGCAGGTGATGATCATATCAAACACCCACAAGCCGCAAGCGGTCTGCTAAACGTAACGGCCACCCTGGTATTGAGTGATCAGAAGAATAACGAGAAAGCCCGCTCACACTCCTGTGAATCCAACCAGTAACACTTACCGTACAGTCCGGTCTGTTCGTCTGATATGTCGCATATCTCGCCTAGGGGTGGTAAACGTCAGACCCCAGTAGCTTGATAAGTCATGCCGATATAAGGTCCATAACAAGCGTGAAACTACTGATAACTCTTACCAGTAAATCACTGCAACCCTGGCAAGGGATTTCCAGTTATGGCCAGTCGAGCATAGCGCGACATCAACCCCCAATACCGGGAGAGACGAATCCCTTCCTATCGCTCATTGCCTTCATGTGAATCAGGACTGTACCCAAAAACCACATGTTTGCACGACTCAGTAAATCCATGGTAGGGTGGAAATCAAAGCACAGTGGGAGACACACAAGACTCTATGACGATCTCGGGTCAACAGACTAAGCTGTACCAGTGTCACCAGAGAACTGCCATCTGCCGTGAGGTATAATACCATCTGGGAGTTCTCGGCGAGTCCGTTCAGTGTACCCAGTCACCACTGAGCACCCGCATACCATCTCTGATGTCAAACACCAATGGATATGGGATCATCCATCGCCCATCACATAGGTCGAGAAGATATACGCTAGTCTACTCTGGAATATCGATGCCCCGTCTCGATATTCCCACGACTAGGAACATTGAAGGATGTACTCATGGACTACCCAGGCCCCACTAGTATGATCTACATCATAGTCCTGGAAGTCGAGCACACATCCTAAGGGCTTTATCAACATGTAACTGAGAGACTGAAAGTATACATGTTAAGATAAAGAGCAACCAGATAGCGTACTATCATGTCGAGCAAGAAACTCCTACCTATATATGTCCCAGCATCCACTACAATATACATCCTATGTACAGTAATTTCCTCTAGGGCATACATATAACTAACAATCTCCCACTTGCACTAGGGCAATCTGTAACAGTGGTTGCAGTATCTAATACTCAACCATCCCTTAAAAGTCTCTCTTTGGGAAAAGGCCTTTGTGAGTGGATCCGCCGTGTTGTCCTCTGAGTCTACTCTTCTTACCTCGATCACCCTGGAGATCAACTATCTCCATGATCAGGTGATGCTGCCTCAGAACATGTCTGGGTCACTGATTAGACCGGGGTTCCTGGGCCAAAGCCACACATCCATTGTCACACAATGGTGGGAACCTAGTTCATCTTATGAAACAATATACACCCAAACTGCCTCTTTGGTAGTATCTTTAATAGCGATATTACCAGCCTTTATCATCTAGTTTGCCACGGTATCTAGCTTGGAACACTTCCAACATACCGTCCATCCACTAAGGGTAAAGACAATGCCTGCGACTGACATTCAGTCGTCCTTATCACCCTGGAACATTTCCAGTGATTCTCCCCAGGATCCATTGATACCATCTTACTACACCTAGTGAGAACCCTAACATCCATTTAGATCTATCTCATAGATCCAAAACCTAGGATTTAGGAGGTATCGCTTTGATCCTATATGGAGAATCCTTATGATAAGAGGAGATTTACCGAGCGTAGCATAGGAAACTCTTTTCCTATTTCGAGTATGTTATCCACGTACTCTACGAGGATCACCACCTTTACTCTCTACTACCTTTTTGTATACACAAGGTTCATCTACCATTTTGATGAAGTCAAACTCTTTGACTATCGCATCAAAACAGACGTTCCAACTACGTGATGCCTGCTTTAATCCTGTAAAGCACCTTGTACACGTTTCCGCTGCTCCCACTGTTTACGAAGCCCTCTGGCTGTGTACTTATAGACGCTCCCTTCTAAATCTATATTTAGAAAAGCAGTCATGACACCCAACCACCAGATATCGTAGTCATGGTACGTAGCAATAGCAAGTAGGATCCTTATGGACTTAAGCATAGTAACTGAAAAGGTTTCATCATTATCCACGCCTGGTCGTTGACGAAAACCTTTAACAAGTCTAGCTTTGAAAGTCTCAACTTTTCCATCTACACCAAGTAATCTTCTCAAGATTTACTTGCTCCTGATGGGGATTTAACCCTTCAGATACAGCAACCAAAGTCCATACTTTGTTGGTGTATATGGATTCCATCTCAGATCTCTAAGTATCCAGCCATTCTTACAGAGTCCCTACTCTCGATGGCCTGCTCGAAACTAGTTGGGTCATCATCTCATGATGCATTCCTCGCACCCACTGTCATCGAGAAACCGAAGTATCTCTCAGGCGGATGAGGAACCCTACCAGATCGGCGGAGAGGCTGAGGTTTGTCGGGGACAATTGAATCCTTTGGTTCTGTCAAATCATCAGCTGCAATTTTGTAGATCTGGAACCTTTCCAGTTCTACAGAACTGACCTTGCCTCGATCTTGTCCGGATTTTGCTTTTGACATAGGCCGGACAATCCCAAATCTTAACTTACTTAAGAGATAGGCTCTTCCTATACCATATCTCATATGGAGTGGTAGGCAGTGATCTGATTCGAACCTAATTCAATAGGTATGCAGCTTCTTAAGTGTATAACCCCCAAAAGGAAACAGGTAACTCAGCAGTACTCATCATTGAGCGCACCATATCATATAGGGTGTGATTGCTCCGCCCCGATACACCGTTGTGCTGTGGTGTATACAGAGGAGTAACACTGAGAGAGAATCTCATTCTCCTTTAGAATAGTCCAAGAATTCCATGCACAAGTATTCTCCTCCCTGATCTCATCATAGGACATAATACTTATACCTGTATTGGTTCTCTACTTCTGACTTATATTCTTTGAATTTCTCAAAAGCTTCAGACATGTGTTTCAACAGGAACATGTGTCCGAATCTTAAGAGATCATCAGTGAATGTAAGGAAGTACAAAGAACCAGTCCTGGCATGTGTAAACAGGGGACCTTGCATTCATCACTATGTATCAGTCCCAAGAGTTCACTAACTCTTTCTCTGTTTCTAGTAAACGGAGCTATGGTCATCTAATCTTTGTGACATAACTGGCAAGTTTCACAAGATGTAAATTCAAACTGATTTAAATATGCATTTTAATGTAACTTGAGCTAGTCGGGTCGCATTGATATGACCTAGTCTACAATACCTCAAGAAGGATTCGTTCATTTCTGAACTCTTCCTCTTGTGTGTGTTCTGTATACTAAGAACTGTAGTTTGATTTAGAACGTCAATGCTTTTAGATAACGTGCCTAAACCGATCAACTTTTGATATAGGAAATGTTCAAAACATTATCCAACAAAACAAAATTATATCATTTCTTTACTAATAAAGAGATTGATATGATTTTGTATATCAGGTTCGGTATCTAATAGCATTTGTTCAGAATCAATGTATTTGTAATACTGGGTGACAGTGACCAACAGACTTGGCTGCAACACTTGCACCGTTTTCTGTCTCATGAAACTTATCATCCGTTCTCAGTTCTCTACCTTTCTGTAGCCCATATAACAGATTATATATTTGGGATCTTGATTCGGTATCTAATACCCAGGACGTAGAGGATACTGAGAAACAGTTCTTTATAATGAACACACCCGAAGGAGATGCATCATATGCACTTTCTTTGTTTGGGCGGCATAGGAATTCTGGTATTCCCCTATTTCTTGCTTATAACAATTATAAGTTGGAGCGGGACCAACGTTCCCCAGCTCAGTATAACAAGCGGGTTCGGTCAATACATCCATATTATTATCTTGATTAAGGCATGATATGGTCGCTACCTGGAGAGAGAGAGAAGAAAACACTCTGCGTGCGCTGTTGCAAGATTAGATTAGTTATTTATTTTATCTAATCAGGATGGCTCCCACTGTTTTTATCAAATTTTCCTTCAAACCTTAAAAGGAAAAACTAGCCGGGATTAATTACACTCTACAAGTTCGCCAATCTTTCAACCAGGCCAGTGTCGGTACTTTGAGGGAGGTTCCCCGTGCTTTCGCACGGACCTAATTAAAGTAAACCTCGTTTTCCCATGGGCGTAACCCCGTTGACACCTTTCTAGACACCTACTTGATCGGCTAATTGTAAATTGCAAAACTCTCCCAGGAGTAACAATTACTCGCAGTTGGTATCAGGATCCAACTATCATATAGAAGGTATGCAATCTCATTACAAATTTCAACACTTGAAACTCCCGATAATAGTTTTTACCCCTAGCACCTATGACCTTGGCTAAGGTCCACAAATCATAAGCACTAGTCAAGTTCTACCCGTCATTTCGTGATTAATTAGTCCCACCCACATGACCCTTGGCTAAGGTCAACAAAGCCACACGACTGTCCTAACTAATCGCATCATATGCGTGTAGGAAGACATCACTTAGCTACCGTACACTGTGCCTTGACTATGGTCAACAAACACAGCACGAATACTAAGTACTCTACTTCCTAAAATGACGGAGGGTTGTGGATGGTTTTTAAGAAAACCTTTAACGCTTTGAACTTGATCTCGTTTCGGAATCAAATGGTTTTTAAATGGAGTGTTTTTTAGGCTTTTCTAGTTTTGCTAAAGGGGTCACTCCCGGTGAAGGGATCGTCGGCCCTTTCTGAAAGGTTTGTCTAGCACCCTATGTAGAGTTTTGAATCATCACATGTCTCAAAGTTCGGATTTTGATGGTGCTAAACAAGCATGCAAACGAATCGATCCTAGAAAATTAGGGTAACAAAACTTAAAGCTAATAAAATTAGGGTTTCGAGACTACAACCTTTGTAGCTCCCTTTTGCTGAACTCCTTGGTCTCTTGGGTGTTGGAAGAAGGTCCTCTTGAAGTCCTCTCACGTCCACAACGATCCACCCGGAGTTCCCCGTCCAAGCTCGCAACTTCGAGAATCGAAGAGAACACCCTAAACAAGTTGGCTAAACTTGTGTAGAATGATGTTGTGGTTAAGATTCTCACTTCAAAAACCTTTCTTTATGTGTATTTTACTCACTAGAAGAAACTAGAGAGAAAATATTGAAGGAGGAAGAAGATGGCTTTTTATTTTAACAAGAGTAGAATGATAACCATGAAAAGAAAAATGAAATATATCATAATATATTTTATTTCTTCTCACTATGAACCATGGTTAAAATGATGGAGACATTATTTAACTTGAGTTTTAGAACATAAAGAGAAGGATAAATCAAGGTTAGAAGTAGGTGAGAATGGTTAGGTTTAAAGAAGAATGTAGAAGCAAGCAAGAATTATCCTTATCTTTTCTATTTTGTTTTAAACGATAAATCAAATAATAATCCATATATTCAACCATGGTGTGAGTCTTATATTGCCATCTTATTCCATATATAAACAACCATGATAGATGGGTGTATGTATGTATGTATGTATGCACATCCATATGTGCATGAAACTAGTAAGAAAGAAAGAAAGAAAAACATACATGCATGTACACATCCATCATTCAAGAAAAGGTTTTAAGTGAGAAAACTAATGGTTAAATGATAAATCAACACTTGATTTATCAATCCGGCCATATCACATATGACCCCACCAAAAGCAAGCCGCCCGATCAATGTACGGTATCATATACGCGCATTTTAATCGGGTCCATGCGCATATCGCATACGCGCACCACAACGTTTCGCCTGGACTAGGTAACTCCTGTGTGGGACTCTAAGACTCGTCAATACGCTGGCAGAGGGTGATGATCATATCAAGTACCCCCAAACCGCAAGCGGTCAACTAAACGTAACGGCCACCCGGGTATTGAGCGATCAGAAGAAAACAAGCGAACCTGCTACAACTCCCGTCGAGCCAACCGGCAACACTACCGTACAGTCTGGTCTCTTCGTCAGATATGCTGCATATCGAGCCTAGGGATGGTCACGTCGACCCCAATAACTCAATAAGTCGTGCCAGTGAATGGTCTATAACAGATCGAGAAACTACTGATAACACTTATCAGCAATTCTCAGCAGCCCTGGCCAGGGACTTGCTGATATAACCAGTCGGGCACAGCACAGCATCAACTCCCAATACCGGGAGAGACGAAACCCCTCCTATCGCTCATCGCCTTCGTGTGTCTCGGGACTGTACCCAACGGCCACCTGTTTGCACGACTCGGTAGAGCCGTGGTAGGGTGGCAATCAAAGTACAGTGGGAGAACACACAAGACTCTATGACGATCTCGGGTCTACAGACTAACCTGTACCAGTATCACCTGAGAACTGCTATCCGACGATAGATATAATTCCATATAGGAGTTCTCGGTGAGTCCGTCCAGTGTACCTAGTCACCACTGAGCACCCGTATATGATCTTGATGTTAAACATAGATGAATGTGGGAACATTCATCGCCCATCGTATGGGTCTAGTATCATATACGCTAGTCTACTCTGGTATATCAATGCCCCGTCTCGATATACCTACGACTAGGGACATTCCAGGATATGCTTACAGACTACAGATGTCCCACTAGTATGATCTCCATCATAATCAAAGTAGTCAAGCCGATATTCTCAGGGCTTTATTAGCATGTATGAATGAATAAAAGCATGATCAAATCAACATGTCAGATAAAGAAGAACCAGATAGCATACTATCATGTCGAGCAAGAATGCATACTGAATATATATATTTACATGTATAGATACATCCACCATCACATAATGGCCTCTAGGGCATACATATATCCAACAATCTCCCACTTGCACTAAGGCCAGTTATTGGCGTATCTCATACCCAACATCTCAAAAAGTCGCTCATGCTGTGGCTGAGGGAGGGCCTTGGTGAGTGGATCCGCGGCGTTATTCTTTGTATCTACTCTCTTAATCTCAGTCTAGCGGCGATCTACAATCTCCCGGATCAAATGAAAGCGCCTCAGGATGTGTCTGGACCGCTGATGGGACCTGGGCTCCTTGGCTAACGCCATAGCCCCATTATTATCACAATACAAGGGTATTGGATCAATAATGGTTGGAACTACTCCTAGCTCCGAGACGAACTTCTTCATCCAGACGGCTTCCTTGGCGGCATCATTTGCAGCAATGTACTCAGCCTCCATCGTAGAGTCTGCAACGGTATCCTGTTTGGAACTCTTCCAACTTACCGCCACTCCATTGAGGGTAAATACAAACCCTGAGATAGATTTGCTGTCATCCTTATCGCTTTGGAAGCTCGAATCGGTAAAGGCCTCCATTTGGAGATCTGTATTACCATACACCAAGAACAATTCTTTAGTCCTTCGTAAGTACTTAAGAATGTTCTTCACAGCTATCCAGTGGTTTTCCCCTGGGTTGGATTGATACCTGCTTACAACACTAAGTGCATAAGCTACATCTAGGCGTGTACATAACATTGCATACATTATAGATCCTACTGCCGAAGCATAAGGTATAATGCTCATGCGAGCTCTCTCTTCATCGGTCTTTGGACAAGAATCCTTGGAGAGAGTGACTCCATGGCAAGCGGGTAAGGCACCCCGCTTGGAGTCTTCCATACTAAACCTTTTTAGGATGGTGTTGATGTACCTGGTTTGGGACAATCCCAATAACTTTTTGGATCTATCCCTATAGATACTTATGCCCAGGATGTATGTGGCATCACCCAGGTCCTTCATGGAGAACCTTAGTGATAAGAATGATTTGACCGACTGTGGCATAGGAATATCATTTCCTATCAGAAGAATGTCATCCACGTACAATACGAGGAATGTGACAACTCTTCCTACAGCCTTCTTATAAACACAAGGTTCATCTGGATTTTTGATGAAATCAAACTCTTTGATAACATCATCGAAACAGATGTTCCAACTCCGAGATGCCTGCTTTAACCCATATATGGATTTAAGCAATCTACATGCTTTCTCGCTGCTCCCACTGTCAATGAAGCCCTCTGGCTGATCCATATAAACGCATTCTTCTAAATCTCCATTTAGAAATGCTGTTTTAACGTCCATCTGCCAGATTTCATAGTCGTAGTGAGCAGCAATAGCAAGTAGGATCCGAATGGATTTAAGCATGGCTACGGGCGAAAAAGTTTCGTCATAGTCCAAACCTGGTCTTTGACGAAAACCTTTCGCCACAAGTCTTGCCTTATAGGTCTCTACCTGCCCATCTACACCAATCTTTCTTTTAAAGATCCATTTGCACCCTACAGGTTTTACCCCAGGGGGTACAACGTCCAAAGTCCATACTTTTTTGGTGTACATGGACTCCATTTCGGATCTCATGGCATCCAGCCACTTCACAGAGTCACCACTCGTGATAGCTTGCTGAAAACTGGTAGGATCATCATCATCCATGATGCAATCTTCTCCGTCACCATCAATGAGGAAACCGTAGTACCTCTCCGGTGGGCGAGAAGTCCTACCAGACCTTCGGAGTGGCCGAGGTTCCTCAGTTTCTATTGCAACAGCCGGTTCAACCAAATCGTCATTAGTAGTTTGTGTTTCTAGAACCTCTTCTAGATCCACTACCTTGCCATCATCTTTTTCTGTGAAAAACTCTTTTTCTAAGAATGTGGCATACTGAGAAACAAACACCTTTTGTTCCTCTTTGTGGTAGAATAGATATCCATAAGAATTCTTTGGATATCCTACAAAGTTACACATGACTGACCGTGTCTCGAGTTTGTCCGGATTCTGCTTTTTAACATAGGCCGGGCAACCCCAAATCTTAATTATCTTAAGAGATGGTCTCTTCCCATGCCATATCTCATATGGCGTGGTAGACACGGCTTTGGTTGGAACCCTGTTTAGCAGAAATGCTGCAGTCTCCAATGCATGCCCCCAAAACGAGACCGGTAACTCAGCGTCACTCATCATGGACCGGACCATATCTAATAGGGTCATATTCCGTCGTTCTGACACACCGTTGTGCTGTGGTGTGTAAGGAGGAGTGAGCTGAGAGAGAATCCCATTCTCTTTTAGGAAGTTTGCAAATTCTGTACTGAGATACTCACCACCTCGATCTGATCGAAGCATTTTGATACTCAAGCCGGTTTGTTTTTCTACTTCTTGTTTATATTCAATGAATTTCTTGAAAGCTTCGGACTTGTGCTTTAATAAAAATACATGACCGAATCTTGAGAAATCGTCAGTGAATGTAATGAAGTATGAAAAACCGCCTCTAGCCTGTGTAGACATTGGCCCGCATACATCACTATGTATGAGGCCTAGGAGCTGAGTAGCTCTTTCTCCGTGTCCGGTAAACGGAGTTTTGGTCATTTTACCCTTGATACAAGACTGGCAAGTCGCATAAAATTTATATTCAAAAGAGTTTAAATATCCATCTTTGTGTAACTTGTTTAGTCTTATTTCGTTAATATGACCAAGTCTACAATGCCAAAGAAAAGATTCATTTAATTCTGAAAGTTTTCTTTTATTAGTGTGTTGTATACTGAAAACTGTGTGTTGATTTAGGACATATATTCCGTTATTAAGCGTACCATACCCAACCAACATTTGATTTAGGTGAATGTTCATAACATTGTTCTGCAATACAAAATTATATCCTTCATTTTCCAACAAAGAAACGGATATTATATTACATAGCATACTTGGTACAAAATAACATGGATTCAAAATCAAAATACATCCAGATGGCAACCCCAAGTGATACTCTCCCACTGCGACTGTATGTACATTGGAACTATTTCCAACGCGGAGAGTATGGTCACCTGTCTTCAAAACCTTGCTATTTCTCAGCCCCTGCATAGAATTGCAAATGTGAGAACCTGAACCGGTATCTAATACCCAGGAAGCAGAGTTTATTGAAAAACAGTTATCTGTCACAAACGCACCTGAAGCAGAAGCATCACCATGCTTCTTCTTGAGACTTAAGTACTCCGTGCAGTTGCGCTTCCAATGTCCTGTCTTGTGGCAATGAAAACAGTCGCCTTTCCCCGAGTCTCCAGCCTTGGACTTTTCCTTTCCCTTCACCTTTTTAACTCCACCCTTAGGATTAGTGGGCTTCTTCTTTTTCTTTCCCTTGGCCTTAGCTTTCGGGCGAGAAGAGGAAGACTGTCCAATAGTCATAACGGGAGTTTTTGCTAACTTCATAGTGCTCTCTGCACTCCTTAACATGTTAAGGAGTTCAGGGAGTTCCTTCTCCATGCCGTGCATGTTGATGTTCACTATGAATTGAGCAAAGGTGGAGGGGAGGGACTGCAGAATAATATCTATATATTGTTCATTGTCCATCCTAGGTCCTCAAGCTCTTCTATAAGAGCTATCATCTTCAGAACATGGTCTCCTACTGGTGTGCCAGGGGCCATTCGCATCTAAAACAATTTCTTTGATGCTTCGTATCGTAATACGCGGGATTGCTCTCCATACAACTCCTTTGTATGGAGAAATATGGTTTGAATGTCCATATTCTCGTGCTGCTTTTGATGTGTATTGTCCATCGATGTAAGCGTGAGGCATTTGGCCGTGGCATAGTCAGCGTCCCATGTCTTGCGGACTTCAACGTCCGCAACTGAGGATTTTGGACCTGGGACGGGCGGGGCTGAAGCCGTGAGGACATATGATACTTTATCATAAGTCAAGGCGATTTTCAGATTCCTCAGCCAGTCTTTATAATTGGTCCCATTCAGTTTGTTTTTATCTAGTAGAAGCTTGAGTCCAGTCATGGGTATCTGCCATTAAGAGAGAGAAAAGAATACACTCAGCGAAAGCTCTTGCACAGATCAGATTGGTTATTATCTTGTCTAATCGATGCCTCCCACTACTTTAATCAAGTTTTTCTTTCAAACCTTAAAAAGAAAACTAGCCAGGATTAATTACAGTCTACAACTTCGCTAACCGTTCAGCCAGGCCAGTGTCGGTTCTTGAGGGAGGTTCCCCGTGCTTTCGCACGGACCTAATTATAGTAAACCTCGTTTTCCCAGAGGCGTAGCCCCGTTAACACCTTTCTAGACACCTAATGAGTTAGCTAATTGTAAACTGCAAAACTCTCCTAGGAGCAACTATTGCCCACAGTGGGATCGGGATCCAACCATCACATGGAAGGTATGCAATCTCATTGCAAATTTCAACACTTGAAATTCCCGATGTAATTTTTTTTTACCCCCGGTACTTATGACCTTAACTATGGTCAACAAATCATAAGTACCAGTCAAGTTCTACCCGTCATTTCTTGATCAATTAGACCCACCCATATGACCCTTAACTATGGTCAACAAAGTCGCATGAATGTCCTAATTATCATATGTAGTGTAGGAAGACATCACTTAGCTACCGTACACTACGCCTTAACTAAAGTCAACAAACGTAGCACGAATACTAAGTACTCTACTTCCTAAAATGACGGAGGGTTGCGGATGATTTTTAAGAAAATCTTTAACGCTTTGAACTTGATATCGTTGTAGAATCAAACAATTTTCAAAAGGAGTGGCTAAAGCTCCGCGGTTTTGAAATATAGCTTTTTCATAAAGAGCCGAGTGGTTTTCAAATCTGATTCTACAACATCTTTTTAGGTTTATTTTCTTTACATTAATCATATTAATGTAATCCCATCATTTAAGTCCTTAAGCCAATCACTGAAAAGAAACGAAAATAACACGTACGCTTATGCCATCCGCATTCGCCGCAATGTTCCGTTATGCACCGTTAGGTTACTTAACTAACGGCATACCGGGACGGGACTAGCGCGGGTGTAAAACATAAGCAACGTCTACTATATATCATATATATAATATGTCATTCGTCTCAGATATCACAGAACACAGGCAGCAGAAACATATATATAATGTGGGATATACTAGGACGTCCGTATTTAGTATTTAGCCAATAATAGAAAATACGGATTCCACTGTCACGATGAATAGCCAAGCCCACACCCCTAAACCCCTACGAGAGCGGCAAGCGACCCTACCAATCCTGGAGTTTAGGAGACCCGGTCTCGACTCCTCGAGATGGCCTCCCACTGAACCCCAAAACCCGGTCACTTGTGCTCCCCACCTTGGGTCTATCCTAATGCGGAAAAGTAAATAATATACAACACTGGTGACATAACCTCAACCCGGAAGTGCCCCAAATAAAAGAATATTACATTACATTTGAATTTACATAAATGAAAATATAAAACTCTCATCTCACATAAAACCCCCGGCTATTCAATCGCGACAATCCTGCACATCATATCTCAGCAACACATAATATCACATATCATCAACGTAAGTAAGTATGCATACCCCAATTGTCGTTGACGTATAGCAACGAAACCGGCGATATCGAACATACTACACTTACGGTCACAGAAAAGAAAGTGTAAAACTACAATATTTGGAATCCACATTCTCTTTAGACATCATAAATGCGAAATATCACATATTTCGTATTTCATGCCTAAACTATATGAATTCCACATATTGTATCAAATTCCAGATAAACAGACAGTATTAAAGTTTTCGAACGAACGATCAAGTACCCAAGATTCACTAAAGGAGTTCAGCAAAAGGGAGCTACAAAGGTTGTAGTCTCGAAACCCTAATTTTATTAGCTTTAAGTTTTGTAACCCTAATTTTCTAGGATCGATTCCTTTGCATGCTTGTTTAGCACCATCAAAATCTGAACTTTGAGACATGTGATGCTTCAAAACTCTACATATGGTGCTAGACAAACCATTCATTGGTATCAAAGCCGACCTAGAACATTAGGCAATGCTTTTACGATGTAAAAACTCCGATCGGACAAAAATACGATATTTTAAGACCCTCTCTGGACAAATTTTAAAATCTGACGTTTTACAGAATTAAAAATACTTAAAAATTACAGCAGGAAATTATAAGAATAACAGTGAAATTCGATGACCTGAAAAGCATAAACCGCCGCGGAACCGCCGCATTTCCTGGCTTAGGTCGCGGTTCCGCGGCCGTACAGAGGCATCAATGGATAATTTTTCCACTGTAATTCTTATATCTTCTTGTACAGTGTTTTAGGTACGTTTAATCTGTATATAGTACTGTATTTTCTGGAGATGGTTTTGAACGCGTAGATTCGATCGGAATTTTCATTTCGTTGTTTATCCAGGTAAATTAGAAAGTATTGAAGTGTTTGAACGAGTATCATTTGCTTACTATTAACGGGGTTTAAATACTTTGGAGATACGTGCAAGTCTTTTTGTGGTGGACCCTCTAGAAGACAACAAACCTTAACTCGATTATGTGACCGTCTTGAACCGCCCTTTGAACCTTAGGGTTTGGGGCAGTACGGCGTGCCACATGTGAGGCGTTGGCTTGACCCTTCTACGGCTGGACCGCTACTACTATGTCACACTCCGGATTTTTGATATAGGAGTTCTCGGTGAGTCCGTCCAGTGTACCCAGTCACCACTGAGTACCCGTATATGATCTTGATGTCAAACATCGATGAATGTGGGAACATTCATTGCCCATCGTATGGGTCTAGTATCATATACTCTAGTCTACTCTGGTATATCAATGCCCCGTCTCGATATACCTACGACTAAGGATATTCCAGGATATGCTTACAGACTACAGATGTCCCACTAGTATGATCTCCATCATAATCAAAGTAGTCAAGCCGATATCCTCACGGCTTTATCAGCATGTATGAATGAATAAAACCATGATCAAATCAACATGTCAGATAAAGAAGAACCAGATAGCATACTATCATGTCGAGCAAGAATGCATACTGAATATATATATACATGTATAGATACATCCACCATCACATAATGGCCTCTAGGGCATACATATATCCAACACTTTCCTCATCGAATAAGGTGCAGGATATATCATATATACCGCTGTGCAAAGCAAAAACTATAGAAGCAATCAAAAGACAAATCGAAGGTTGTAGCATCTGCCAGTTATTGCTAAAGGGGTCACTCCCGGTGAAGGGATCTCGGCCCTTTCCTTATCGAATAAGGTGCAGGATGTTCTACAAGGAACACCGCGATGCAAAGCAAGAACCGTAGCTACCTGTTTTTATTTTTGAAATTCGATTCCACAACATCTTTTAGGTTTATTTTCTTTCATTAATCTCATTAATGAATGTCCCATCATTTAAGTCCACCTAAACATCACAGATAAATATGACGTACGCTTATGCCATCCGCATTCGCCTCGATGTCCCTTCTGCACCGTTAGGTTAGGTAACTAACGCCAGAACGAGGCAGGGCTAGCGCGGGTGTAAAACATAAGCAACGTCTATATAATATATCATATATACTATATACTATATCTATCTGAACATATCACATGATCACATCGCAGATAACGCAGCAGAAAATATCATATGAAATACTGGATATACTAGGACGTCCGTGTTTTATTTTGAGCCTATATAAAACACGGATTCCACGGTCGTGATGAATAGCCAATCCCACACCCCTAGACCCCTACGAGAGCGGCAAGCAACCCTACTAATTCTAGAGTTAGGAGACCCGGACTCGACTCCTCGAGTTGGTCTCCCACTGGACCCTAGAACCCGGTTACTTGTGCTCCCCTCCTTGGGTCTATCCTAATGAGGAAAAGTAAATAATATACAAATGGTGACATCATCCGCAACCTGGAAGTGCCCCAATAAAAGAATATTACATACAAGTTTTTACATGAATGAAAATGAAAAACACTCATCTCACATAAAAAAACCCGGCTATTCAAACACGATGATCCAATATAACATATCCAGCAACACATAACATCACATGTCATCAACGTAAGTAAATATGCCCATCCCAATTGTCGTTGACATATAGAAACGAAACCGGCGATATCACATATTGCACTTACGGTCGCAGAAAAGAAAGTGTAAAACTACAACAGTTGGAATCCGCAAACTCTTTAGACATCGCATGCCTAAACAAATGAATTCTTTAGACATCGCATACCTAACAATTATAAACCCCGCATTTTAGTCTCAATATCGAAAACACTTTTCAATATCAACTCGGGCAATTCAACAAGATTCCCGACATCCTGAACGAATGCTCATCGTAAACTTTAGTAGACGGCCGCACCCCAAATACCGTCGACGAAGTGCACTAAGGCGGAACACCGCTGCCGCGAGCACCCGAACGGATGCTTTCGGCGACGGGGTTCTCCTACAGTCACTTGGTCGGAGCTATGGGGCGTGGCTGTCTGTTAAGTTTACCGGCGAGTATCCGCGTACGCAACGTGATTGCGATGGACTTTTGATCACATCAAAATTCCGTGGCAACCGATCAAGTGAGACTAAAGTGCTAGATTTATAACATTCATTCAGTTATCTCATAACTACTTGTGGATTCCAAATATTGTATCACATTCCGGATAAATAGAAAATGTTAAACTTTTTGATCGAACAATTAAACACCCAAGTTTTCCCGAAACGGCTCAACACATGAAATAAGTTCAAAAACATCCATATCATGCCACAGTACCAACGGTCCAGCCGTAGAAGGGTCAAGCCAACGCCTCACATGTGGCACGCCGTACTGCCCCAAACCCTAAGGTTCAAAGGGCAGTTCAAGACGGTCACATAATCAAGTTAAGGTTTGTTGTCTTCTAGAGGGTCCATCGCGTTACTTGCACTACTTAGAACGTTCTTAAACCACGGAAAAATCCAACACTTGGAAATTTTCCGGCACGGGAAAAATTGGGTATTTATATCCGGTCGAACTTTTTAACATATTCTAAATTATCCGGAAAAACACATAGACAAAATTAGACAATCCGATCGAATCTACGAACTCCCAATACAACTCAGAAAACTCAACTCTTGAGTAGAAATTAAAATTACCCAGAAAACAGAGGAATCACAAAGGGACATTACTGTGCAAATAGTGAAGCAAGAGGACACTTTATGGCCGCGGAACCGCCGCATGACCTAGGGTACGGCCGCGGTTCCGCGGCGCCTTGGACGAGTTGGGGTCACGTGATGCACAGTAATTCTTAGAAAACCCTGCTGATTTTTCTGCATATTTTTAATTCACAAAAATCACAGTTTTGAAAAATTGTACAGAGAAGGGTTTTCAATTAGGGTTTCGGGTTCGATCGGACTTCTAACATCGTCTACACTTCGCCTAAAGCTCTAGCTAGGCTCTGATACCACTGTAGGGTTCCTAGGCACACTCAAGAGGTTCCACAAGGCATCAACCATGCCAAAATCAAATTTTTCTTGCGCCGAGAAACCCTAATACTAGATCGTTAACTAGAGGTAAGGCGAAAAACATACAAGTAAACAACTTTACTAGAAAGTGAAAGTGACTACAACCTTTGTAGATCCGGTCCTCCACTTCTTTAGCTCCGTGTTGACGTCCCTCCACTGCGATCATCGGAATCCCGAACTCTAGCGATGGTTTCGTCGGAGAAATGATCGGGCTAGGTCGTTGACTTCGATGCCGAAGATGATCTACGTCGAGGCAACTCAAACTCGAGCTCCATCTTCACTAGGTCATGAAACTGTAGGAGATAGTGCCCTCAGAGTCAATTATTGGATCACAGGCACGTGATTGCAATGATTGAGGGAGGACCTATCCCAGGAGGACAGTCTTACTCAAGATGATAGTATGTTATCGGTTTATCTTTATCATCGTGTACTGCTTTAGGTGACCTGACAGGTCACTATTGCACGTTGATAGAGCCCCTAGGATTCTTGCTTGACTGCCAGCAGTATGAGGGCGATCATATACGTGGGAGCTGGTAGTCTATAAGCACATCCTTAAAAGGTCCCTAGTCATCGGAGTTTCGAGACAGGGCATCGATACTCCAGAGTAGACTAGTGTATACAGTCGAGACCCCGACGAGGGGCGGTGGCCGGTCTCACAAGCCACTGGTGTCAGTTGGTTCACCTAAGATGTATACAGGTGCTCATTGGGTTATGAGTACACCGGACAGGACTCGCCGGGAACATGCTAGTTGGTCTTATACCTGACGTCAGATAGCAGTTCCCTGGTGACATGTGTACAGGTTAGTTCATCGACCTGAGGATCGTCATTTGTCTCGTGTTCCCACTGTACTTTGATTACTATCCTACCACGCTCAAAGGAGACGTGCAAACAGGTTTTAGTTGGGTACAGTCCCGAGCCACATGGAGGCAGTGAGCGGATCTTCGGGGGTTCGTCTCTCCCGGTATTGGGGGTGAGTTTGCGCTGTGTCTAGGAGAACCATTATGCGAAGTCCTTGGCCAAGGCAGGAGATTTACTGGTAGGTATTCCAGTAGTATCTCAGGGTGTTCTGGGCTACACTCCGACACGACTTGTACCGCTTTTGGGGGTCTGACTTTTACCAACCCCCTAGGCCAGCCATGCGATGCTCATAGAAGAACGGACCGGACTGTACGGATATTGTCACTGACGGGCTCAGTAGGGTGTCAGGATGAGTTCGCTCATCGACGTCCTTTTTGGTCAATAGCTGGTAGCCCGTCACATATGGCTAATACCTCTGACGTGCTAGTGGTTAAATCCACAGCCATAGTATTGACGAGTCTTTAGAGTCCACCACACACAGTTACTCAAGTTTCGGGCGAAACGTTGTAGAGGCCGTATGGAGATATGGCAGGGTTCGATCAGATACGTGCGGCATTGCACGGATCAGGATCGGACGGTTAATACTAGTGGGCTTTGGTTTAAGCCGGATCCTAGTATTGTACAGTGTAGACTTTGTCTCATTGCATTTGTATTCGGTCGGAATACAAATGCGGGTATGCATATACAGTAGCGGGGTTTTCCTGTAATTTATTACGGAATAAGTTTTTTGGAGTTGCCAGTCTGTTTTCCGTTTCAGCCATATTTCTTTGTATCTTTCATTGGCTGAAGATTGGTGGAGGAGGGCTTATTTGCATTTGTGCAAATAAGCATTTTGGAGGGTTGTTTTTGCACATTGTAGTGTCATGATGGTTGCACCATCCCTTGACTTCTTGATCATTACTTGACTTTTAGAGTAATGATGTTGGATGGTGATGTTGGAGTAATGATGATGGTTGATGGAGTATTGGTTTTGGCTTGTGATCATTTCTTTACATCATCACCTTTTCTCTCTCTTGCATTATGAGAGACTCTCATATTTTTGATCTAGCCACTCTCTCCTCTCACACTTTCCTCTCATTCATTCCCATTGCATGGCCGGCCAAGTCATGGAGGGGCTGTCCAAAAATTGTGGTGGGGTTTTCTTGATCTCTTTGGCTTTGTAAAATCCCACAAGTTCCATTTCCATAAGCTCATATCATTTCTCCACCAAATGGCAACTTCTACAAACCCCATAAGACATAGAGTTCCACACTTATTCTACAGCAAATCTTGGGCATGTCGACTCGCCAACTTCGTGCCTGAGTTGCCTCGGTCCAGAGGTGGGAGCCCGTAAAAGAAGCCGGCGATGTGGTGCCCTTCCGGCGACGTGGTGGAGACCGGAGATTCCGCGGGGAGATTGGGACGACGACAAGAAGACCGAAGGACACGGATCGCTCGGTATATCTCTCTACCCTTTCTCTAGATAGCTAGGACTAGATTAAGGGCACGATCCGGGTTTATAGTGCGCGGTGGTTCCGGTTTAAAAAGTTAAAGTAAATCATCGCTTCCGCATTCCGGCGTCGGATTGACGGCCGGGCGCCGCCGTGCACTTACAGTGGTATCAGAGCCTCGCCATTAACCTAGTCTAGCTTTGTCTAATGTGTTTACATTTCCAATCGAACAAAATTCCAAAAACCGCGTTTTCATGTGCATCAGTTTCTGTCGAATTTTTTTTGGCTCCAAAAATTTTTCAGGTTGTTTCAGAATGGTGTGCAGGGAATTATAAGACTACTGTGAAAAATTAGTCGCGTGACGTCACCATATCACCGCAGAACCGCGGCCAAACCCACGCATTGGCCGCGGTTCCGTCGCAGGATTGACTGTTCATTGGACCAAATTTTCACAGAGAGCTTATGACTTGAAAATAGGGGTTTTAGAATATTCCTTTTGGGCCCAGAATTTCTTTAAGTGCTACAGTAGTGCTTGGAGGCCCACTTAGGTAAATTTGATCGATCGAAAATTTTAAACAGGTTAGTTCACAGTATTTACATTATATCTGCGACCGTGAATGTCACTCGATCGGTAAATCCTGTCTAACTGCTATAGCCCGGTTAGACGGATTTGCGAACGTGACATTCACGTTGATGTTCTGTGTTGTGATGTGATGTTGCGGATTGGTCGTGGGGGATAGCCTGGATGCAATGCTAGTACAGTTTTGTTGTATTATATACATTTCATATTGCGGGGCGAGCGTCCGACATGTGGACTGCCGTCACTGCCTCATTGTATATTATTCTTTTGGGGCACGACCAGGTTGAGGTCGATGTACCCGTTGTATGTATATTTTTACTTTCTGTACTAGGATTACCCCAAGGTGGTGTGCACGGATAGCCGGGTTCTAGAAGGCAACAAGCCCGCATCTCATGGTATTGAGACGGAGGGGGCTTTACTCTAGAATTGGCGGGCTATTCGCCGCACTTGTAGGGGGTACAGGTTGACCCAGGAGGGGTGCCCAAGTTACTGGATTCCGTGAAGTGCTGGGTAGTCCATTCACGTTGCTGAAGGGGGCTGCCTCGCTTCAGGTTTTGGCGGGTAACTTGTCGCGCCCGTAGGGGTCTAGGATTTCATTGCACAGGCTATCCACACGACCAGGGGAACGTCGGGTTTCAGTAGTGGCTCCGTGAAACCCGGGGATCCCAGATATCTGTATTGTTCTGTGATGCTGTACATTTCTGTGATGTTGCATTTTATCACGCCTTGAGCGAAATATTATATATTGATATATATACTAGTAGATGTTGTATATGTTTTGCATCCGCGCTAGTCCAGTCCCCGCTCTGTCGTTAGTTAACTAACCTAACGGGTAATGACGGGACCCAGTGGCGAATGCGGATGGCATATACGTACATCATTATTTTCGTTCTTTATTGGTGTGATCAATTGATGGGACTGCGTTGATTCGGATCAATGCAAGTTAAACAAACCTATTCTGATGTTGTTGGAACAATTTTCAAAAAGCTGTTATTGCAAGGACGTTCACTTTTGTTTTGCATAGTGATATTCAGTTGGAATATCCTGCTCCTCAGTCGACGAGGCAAGGGCCGAGATCCCTTCACCGGGAGTGACCCCTTGGACAGAAGTTTGCATCAGGGCAATAACTTCACTATAGCCGATTAATTTTGCTCTGCACCGTGGTATTCAGGTGGAATATCCTGCACCTCATTCTATGGGGAAAGAGCCGAGATCCCTTCACCGGGAGTGACCTCTTTAGCAAAGGTTTTCGTCACTATATTTTAAAAGCTATCCGGTTCCTTCAACGATATCAAGTTCATTACGTTAAAGGTTTTCGCCAGAAACCATTCGTAGCCCTCCGTCGTTTCATATGGGTAGTCAATAGTATTCAAGCTGTGTATGTTGGCCAAAGTCAAGGCACAGTGATTGGTAGCTATTGGGTTTTCATATGCAGCATAGATAGATGCGTTGGTTTGGGGCAGTCGTACTACTTTTTTGGCCAAAGTCAAGGGTATGTACGGGTGGGCTCAAATTAACCTAGACAATGACGGGTAGAACTTGACATGTGACTTATGATATGTTGGCCAAAGTCAAGGTCATAAGAGCATGGGGTAAAAATCACATCGGGAGTTTCTAAGGAAACTGAAACTTGCCAGATATGCGCATACCTTCTGGAGTGTGATGACGTGAGCGGATTCCGTCACGTTATCATGCGATGATAGTTGGATCCCGATTCCCACTGATGAGTTGGTTTACTCCTCGGGTGATCCCGACTAATTCTTCTTTCAGGTTTGGAGGAGAATTTGACGGTACAGTGGGAGGTTTCCAGATTAGATAAATTGGTAACCATTCTGATCTAGGTTAGAGTGCACGCTGAGTGTTTCTTTTCTCTCTCTCTTCGGCAGCGACCATGACCCGACCCTAAGACTTTGACTCAGTGACCAAAATTAACCGGACCTTCTTAAACACTGGCTTTTGGATTGTCAGAGTTACAAACCTCATTGCCACTCCTACTTTTACCCTTTTCTCCAGGACACCCCGTATTACTACGAACGTCCACTTCCATTGGACAAAACCATCGTATGGTTATATACGAACTCGAAGGAATTTATTCGAGGATGGTTTCCGGTTCTGGAGAAAACGAATAGGACTATTCAGTTGTCTTTTCCTTTTACCTTCTCTTTGGTTGCGAGTACTCCTTGGTTTAGGAGATAGTACACCTATTACGCAAATTGGATAGTCTTCTTCCAAACCTTAGGCTGGTGCCGACCGGTAGGGAATGAAGAAAACCAATTAGCATAACGATGGTGTACAGAAGGTATTAAGTAAAGACATATCAAGGGATTAGTAAGAGGGCAAAGTAAATTGCGACTGCTATTCACGACCAAACCAAGTATTTATTCGCCAATCCTAAATCACCTTTGTATTTCTCCAGAACACTCTGTATCACTACGAAGATCCATAGTTTATTGGATACTCCATCGTATGGTTATATACGAACTCGAAAGGAACTTGTTCCAGTTCGGGGATGGATTCTGGTTCAGGAGAAATAGGAATAAGGTTTGTTCGGTTGTCTTTTATCTTCACCTTCTCTCGCATTGCGAGTGCTCCTAGGATTAGGACAGTATACCCATTATGCTTATTGGATAGTCTTCTTCCAAACCATAGGCTGGTGTCGAACGGTAGGGAAGGAAGAAAACCATTTAGCCTAAGAGGGTGTGCAGAAGGTAATGACTAAAGACATAGAAAGGGATTTGGAAAGATGGCAAAGAATTACACGGTTACAGTTGTGAATCTGGGTAATGGAAGAGGCATTACTAGGAATACCGGGATACCCCATCGAAACATTTCAATGTTTCAGTTTCACTGTGTACTGTTAATAGGAAAACTGATTTCCCGATTAGATACTTACTCCAGGGTATGTATTTACCAGGTATGATTCTCACATCTGTATGGTTTTACAGATGATGGGTGGGAGTAAGTTATTGGGAATTAGGTGATCATCCTCATTATATCGGGATTCATTGTAATCGGTGATATTTGAGAAAGTCACCTGGGTTGTTTGCCGGACGGCAAATATTTGGTTTTGCATATCCGCTGTCATGCACCAATTTCAAATTGATATATCTGTACGTCTA
Source organism: Agapanthus africanus (assembly GCA_030015575.1). Classification (NCBI taxonomy): domain Eukaryota; kingdom Viridiplantae; phylum Streptophyta; class Magnoliopsida; order Asparagales; family Amaryllidaceae; genus Agapanthus; species Agapanthus africanus. Next base: position 222,956,228 of record JASDDO010000012.1, read on the forward strand.
TTTTTATAGAGTGAGATATACCTTTTTGAAATTATGTCTACGACATTTACCTATATCAGTGGATGGTTAGGTAAGGAGCATTAAACAGCGGTGTAATTCTTCTTAACCATAAGTACAGTTTTCAACCTGCAACACACAGGGAGTGAGTTATTAGACTCAAGGGACTTATACAGAGTATTGTATGTTGTCCAGTGTCCATGAGGACAGAGGGAAAGGTCCTCGTACTATATTCGGTCTACTTATGACTTCTCTAGTTTTTAGACAGGTGTTTCGTGGAAACACAGGGTCCGAATTTTGAGAAGTTATAGGTATATGAATAAAGTAGAGAACCAGGCGTTGCAAGTATCGGGATTCTTCAAGGTGATCGAAGATGTAGATACTTGTGGATGGTATTCAGTTGATAGTAATGATTAAGAGAACTAGCTTCTCTTTCAGGTTACTCATAATTGGAAGCATTCCTAAGTTGAGTAACGCTGATCGGCCTCTTTCCATTTAGTTGACATGCACTGGAGACAGCTGCATGATTTGAATCTGGTTCAATTAAATCAGTGGCTCTGGTTCTATATTGGATATAGTACAGTTCATATCTTAACATTGTTAAGGTACGGGGAGTTGTCCGGCTTATGATTAAAACCAGACTCTGGATAACTCAAGACACGTTTCTGTAATGGCTGTTTGTGGGTTGACCCAGGCTATGACAAGGGTTGACTTTCTACCATCTGGAAGATCAATAGTGATATTGTTCTAGACTCGCCACAGTTTTAATAAAAATTGATTTTTTCAGAAAACAGTAATGGGAGTATGGTAGAACTGGAAGTGATTCCAGAACCACAAACGATTACTGAAGATTTGATAGGAACCTAAAGATTCAATCTGGTTTGACATTCCATTGTCCACTCCACAGATAAAGTGGGTAACCTCAGGCACCCGAGAGGTACTTCGGTATGCTCAAGGACGGTGGCAGGGAGGTTCTTTTTTACCCAGACTTGCCATTGCTATTGTTCTAGACTGTGAGACCCGGCGGAAGGATGACTATAGCGTCGTTCTAAACTAGCTTTAGAAGTGTACGTGTATATGACTCTGCCAGAGGGCTGTCGTAGTTAGTGGGAGCAGCGGAAGCATTGGTGGACAAGTGGCTTATGTCTATTTATAGACTAAAGCAGATATAGCGGAGATAGATCATCAATTTCTGATGTGACAGTCATAGGTTTGACTTCATCAGAATAGGGGATAGATCTATTGAGAAGGTAGTAGGGTGTGATGTCATGGTATTTGGATGACATACACAGAGTAGGAAGTGATATTCCTATACTACGATCGGTTATACTTTGGTCGTCACACAGTGGTTTCTCCACATGGGACTTGGATATTATATCATACATACTGGTTACTAGATCTATGGTTTTAGATCTAGATTTGGGTGGTTTCCCAATCAGGATACTTAGACAGCATTCTAAGAGTATTTAGAATGGACGACTCCTGGCACGGTAGTGTACCTGCAGGTGATGGAGTCGCCCTCTCTAAAGGTGTCTTACAGACTAAAGGGGAGAGGGATGTGCATGATTGGCAGATCACTTGCTTAGGCAAGTGAGTCAATCATGAGATGTCAAGTACCACACCAGATGTTGTTTTTGCACTAGGTGCAATAAGTTGACATTGATCCAATCCAGGAAAAACAGTCGGAAGCAGTTTTAGAACATAAGTGGATGTTCTAGGGATATGATAACAACAGCCTCATTCGGGAGACAGTTATCATTCCAGGCTTCCAAGGTGACCTGGACGACAAAGAGGTTGTCAGGGTTATAGTTTTCCTTCTGACGAGGGCAGTATTTTGGACAGGTGGTCCAAGGCAATACTGAGGGAGGCATGGCGCAAGATACTGATTAAGTTCAGTTGACGATACAGTCTAAGAAGTTTGGATTTAGAGTTCATTTATGAGCTAAGTCCCATCAGACATCCAGACACATTCTAAGACAGGTATTGCTCATTTCGGGAGATGGCTTTCTCCGTGAACTTGAAATATAGAGAGACATAGAAAGAAACATCAAGGCGGATCCACTCACTGAGGCTATTCCTCGAACGCAATAGTTTCGCAAACGAGCTTTGTGAGACTGACTAGTAGAGGAGTTGGGTGTTCGGTATCATACGGGCTGTGAGTATGCGACATCGCAATAATTAGCCTTGAGTGCAAGTGGGAGATTGTTGGAGATAGTGCCCTCAGAGTCAATTATTGGATCACAGGCACGTGATTGCAATGATTGAGGGAGGACCTATCCCAGGAGGACAGTCTTACTCAAGATGATAGTATGCTATCTGATTTATCTTTATCATCGTGTACTGCTTTAGGTGACCTGACAGGTCACTATTGCACATTGATAGAGCCCCTAGGATTCTTGCTTGACTGCCAGCAGTATGAGGGAGATCATATACGTGGGAGCTGGTAGTCTATAAGCACATCCTTAAAAGGTCCCTAGTCGTGGGAGTTTCGAGACAGGGCATCGATACTCCAGAGTAGACTAGTGTATACAGTCGAGACCCCGACGAGGGCGGTGGCCGGTCTCACAAGCCACTGGTGTCAGTTGGTTCACCTAAGATGTATACAGGTGCTCATTGGGTTATGAGTACACCGGACAGGACTCGCCGGGAACATGCTAGTTGGTCTTATACCTGACGTCAGATAGCAGTTCCCTGGTGACATGTGTACAGGTCAGTTCATCGACCTGAGGATCGTCACTTGTCCCGTGTGAGTTCCTACTGTACTTTGATTACTACCCTACCACGCTCAAAGGAGACGTGCAAACAGGTTTTAGTTGGGTACAGTCCCGAGCCACATGGAGGCAGTGAGCGGATCTTCGGGGGTTCGTCTCTCCCAGTATTGGGGGTGAGGTCGCGCTGTGTCTAGGAGAGCCATTACACGAAGTCCTTGGCCAAGGCAGGAGATTTACTGGTAGGTATTCCAGTAGTATCTCAGGGTGTTCTGGGATACACTCCGACACGACTTGTACCGCTTTTGGGGGTCTGACTTTTACCAACCCCCTAGGCCCGCCATGCGATGCTCATAGAAGTGTTAGTTATATGTATGCCCTAGAGGCCGTTACTGTACATAGGATGTATATTGTAGTGGATGCTGGGACATATATAGGGAGGACTTTCTTGCTCGACATGATAGTATGCTATCTGGTTATTCTTTACCTTAACGTGTATACTGATTGTCTCTCTGTTACATGTTGGTAAAGCCCTTAGGATGTGTACTTGACTACCTGGACTATGATGCGGATCATACTAGTGGGGACATTGTAGTCCATAAGTACATCCTTCAAGGTCCCTAGTCGTGGGTGTATCGAGACGGGGCATCGATATACCAGAGTAGACTAGCGTATACCTTCTCGACCCATACAGATGGGTGATGGATGATCCCATATCCATTGGTGTTTGACATCGGAGATGATATACGGGTGCTCAGTAGAGACTGGGTACACTGGACGGACTCGCCGAGAACTCCCAGATGGTATTATACCTCACGTCAGATGGCAGTTCTCTGGTGACACTGGTACAGGTTAGTCTGTAGACCCGAGATCGTAATAGTCTTGTGTGATTCCCACTGTGCTTTGATTTCCACCTTACCACGTCCAAGAGGGCGTGCAAAACGGTGGCTTTTGGGTACAGTCCCGAATCACATGGAGGCAATGAGCGATAGGAGGGGATTCATCTCTCCCGGTATAGGGAGTTGATGTTGCGCTGTGTTCGATTGGCTATAACCGGAAATCCCTGGCCAGGGTTGCTGAGATTTACTGGTAAGTGTTATCAGTAGTATCTCGAACTGTTATAGACCTCATATCGACACGACTTATCAAGCTATTGGGGTCTGACGTTTACCACCCCTAGGCGAGATATGCGACATATCAGACGAACAGACCGGACTGTACGGTAAGTGTTACTGGTTGGATTCACAGGAGTGTAAGCGGGCTTGCTCGTCAATCTTCTGATCGCTCAATACCCGGGTGGCTTTTACGTTTAGCAGACCGCTTGCGGCTTGTGGGTGTTTGATATGATCATCACCTGCTGCCGGCGTATTGACGAGTCTTTAGAGTCCTACACAGAGGTTTCCTGGCTCAAGCGAAACGAAATAGGAGCGCATATGAGATATGTGCGGGACCGAGAATAATGAGTGTATGTGATACCGTATTCTATTCTCGCGATGAATGTATCGATTGGTTGTATGCGATATAACCTAGTTATCGAATCAAGGATTGATTCGATAAGCCGATACATTGGATATTAGTCGGTTATATGCGATAGGACCGGATCGTTAAATCAAGTATTGATTTAATGATTTAATGCATAATTATATATTCGATATATTACTTTGCATTAACTAGTATTGGTTCACTTTAAATGGATTTTCTCACTTGAAATACACAAGTTGTATATGTGATATACTTTTGTGCACTTGTTTGTATCATGTTTGATGATACATGCAAACTTGGGTTTGTGTAAATAATTAAACCATGGTTATGTTAATGGTTAGGGTTTTGATTTATTTATTTATTCATTTATTTATTTCATTTTGGCAAGAAATAAAATGGTTGCTACTTTTGTTTTACATTGAAAGTTCATGAAGGTTTGAAAGATTGACCATTTTGTTTCTTTCCTTTAACCTAACCATTCAACTTAACCCTAGTTTATTCTCTACACTTGACCATGGTTGAGATATGATAAGAATCACCTCATTTTCTATTTTCCAATAATTCTTATCATATTCTTTTTCTTCTTCCTCTTCTTCTACAAGAAGAAAAAGCTTGCAACCTTCAATGGTAACTTGAGAAAAAGAGTGAGAAATCCAATTCTAAAGTGAACCCACTTCCTATTTCTTCATCCTATACCACTTGCCAAGTAGTATAGGGTGTTTTCTTCACAAGTTTCATGGCTTGGTGAAGTTGGAGCCTGATCTTGTGTTGCCTCGACGTAGACCATCTTCGGCATCGAAGTCGGCGACCTAGCCCTCCCATTTCTCCGATGAAGCCGACGCTAGAGCCCGGGATCCGATGATCGCAGCGAGGGGACTTCATCACGGAGCTATGGAGGTGGAGGACCGGATCTACAAAGGTTGTATTTCCGTTCACTTCTTAGTAAAGTAGTTTACTAGCTTTTAGTTTCGCCTAATCTCTAGTCAACGATCCGTATTAGGGTTTGTAGGCACCGGAATTTTTTGAAATTGGCATGGTTGATTCCTTGTGAGACCTCATTAGTGTGCTTTGGAACCCTACAGTGGTATCAGAGCCTATCTAGAGCCTTAGGCGATGCGTAGACGATATTAGAAATCCGATCGAACCCCGAAACCCTAATCGATGCCATTCTCTGTACTTTTTTCAAAACTGTGCATTTTTCCACATTAAAAATATGCAGAAAATTCAGCAGGGAATTTTAAGAAAAACTGTGCAACACGTGCCCGTGATTCAACTAAAGTGCGGCGGAACCGCGGCACGAGCATGGCTCATGCGGCGGAACCGCGGCACGAGCATGGCTCGTGCGGCGGTTCCGCGGCCATTATGTCAGATTAGGTTTTTAAAATTGCATAGTAATTCCAATATTCAGGTGCTGTATTTTCTAGGAATTTTTAATATTTACTCAAGAGTTGAGTTTTCTGGGTTGTATTGGGGACTCGGTGTTTCGATCGGGAAGTTTAACTTCGTCTGTGTTCTTCCGGATAATTTTAGAATATGTTGAAAAGTTCGACCGGATATAAATACCCACTTTTTCCCCTGCCGGAAAATTTCCAAGTGTTGGATTTTTCCGTGGTTTAAAGACGTTCTAAGTAGTGCAAGTAACGCGATGGACCCTCTAGAAGACAACAAACCTTAACTCGATTATGTGACCGTCTTGAACTGCCCTTTGAACCTTCGGGTTTGGGGCAGTACGGCGTGCCACATGTGAGGCGTTGGCTTGACCCTTCTACGGCTGGACCGTTGGTACTGAAGCATGAACTGGGTGTTTTTAAACTTATTTCATGTGTTGAGCTGTTTCGGGAAAACTTGGGTGTTTGACTGTTCGATCGGAAAGTTTAACATTTTCTGTTTATCTGGAATGTGATACAATAATTGGAATTCACATGTGGTTATGTGAAAACTGAATGAATGTTATAAATCTAGCGGTTTAGTCTCACTTGATCGGTTGCCACGGAATTTTGATGCGATCAAAAGTCCGTTGCAATCGCGTAGCGTATGCGGATACTCGCCGGATAAACTTAATAGACAGCTACACCCCTTAGCCCCGACCAAGTGAGTGTAGGAGAACCCCGTCGCCGAAAGCATCCATCCGGTTGCTCGCGGCAGCGGTGTTCCGCCTTGGTGCACTTCGTCGACGGCATCGGGGGTGCGGCCGTCTACTACAGTTTGCGACGAGCATTCGATCAGAATGTCGGGAATCCTGTTGAATTGCCCGACTTGATATTGAAAAGAGTTTTCGATAATGAGACTAAAATGCGGGGTTTATAATTGTTAGGCATGTGATGTCTAAGGAATTCATTGGTTTAGGCATGCGATGTCTAAGGTGGTTGCGGATTCCAACTATTGTAGTTTTACACTTTCTTTTCTGTGACCGTAAGTGTAATATGTGATATCGCCGGTTTCGTTGCTATATGTCAACGACAATTAGGATGCGCATATTTACTTACGTTGATGACATGTGATGTTATGTGTTGCTGGATATGTTATATTGGATCGTCGTGTTTGAATAGCCGGGGTTTTTTATATGAGATGAGTGTTTTTCATTTTCATTCATGTAAAAACTTGTATGTAATATTCTTTTTATTGGGGCACTTCCAGGTTGCGGAAGTTGTCATCGTTGATGTATATTATTTACTTTTCCGCACTAGGATAGACCCAAGGAGGAGGGCCCAAGTAACCGGGTTCTGGAGTCCAGTGGGAGACCAACTCGAGGAGTCGAGTCCGGGTCTCCTAACTCTAGAATTGGTAGGGTTGCTTGCCGCTCACGTAGGGGTCTAGGGGTGTGGGTTTGGCTATTCATCGCGACCGTGGAATCCGTGTTTTATACTGGCTCGTATTAAAAACACGGATGTCCTAGTATATCCAATATTTCATATGTTTCTTCTGCTGCGATATCTGTGATGTGATCATTTGATGTTCTGTGATAGATACAGTATATAGTATATATGATATATTATATAGACGTTACTTATGTTTTACACCCGCGCTAGCCCTGCCCCGCTCTGCCTAGTTACCTAACCTAACGGTGCATGAGGGGACATCGAGGTGAATGCGGATGGCATAAGTGTACGTCGTATTTATCTGTGATGTTTAGGTAACTTAAATGATAGGACTTCATTAATGTGATTAATGAAAGAAAAGAAACCTAAAGATGTTGTGGAATCGAATTTCAAAATTAAAACAGGTAGCTACAGTTCTTGCTTTGCATCGCGGTGTTCCTTGCAGAACATCCTGCACCTTATTCGATAAGGAAAGGACCGAGATCCCTTCACCGGGAGTGACTCCTTTAGCAATAACTGGCAGATGCTACAACCCTCGGTTTGTCTTTTGATTGCTTCTATAGTTTCTGCTTTGCACAGTGATATATATGATATATCCCGCACCTCATTCGACGAGGAAAGGGCCGACGATTCCTTCACCGGGAGTGACCCCTTTAGCAAAACTAGAAAAGCCTCAAAACACTCCATTTTAAAATCATTTGATTCTGCAACGATATCAAGTTCATTACGCAATAGGTTTTCAGAAAAACCTGTCGTAGCCCTCCGTCATTTCAGATAAGTACTAGTTAGTATTCATGCTGTGGTAGTTTGGCATGCGTCAAGGCGTAGTGTACGGTAGCTAACTAGTGCTTATCTGCTTGCATATGATGCGATTGGATTAGGGTATTCGCACGGCGTTGTTTGGCATGCGTTAAGGGTCGTGCGGGTGGGTTTAATTCAATCAAGAAATGTACGGGTTGACTTGACTAGCGGGCTATGGGTTGTTTGGCATGCGTCAAGGTCATAGCACGCTAGGGGCAAAATATTATTGGGAATTTCAAGTGTTGAAATTTGCAATGAGATTGCATACCTTCTATGAGATAGTTGGATCCCGATACCCACTGCGAGTAATTGTTACTCCTGGGAGAGTTTTACACATTACAATTAGCCGATCAAGTAGGTGTCTAGAAAAGTGTCAATGGGGTTACGCCTCTGGGAAAACGAGGTTTACAGTAATTAGGTCCGTGCGAAAGCACGGGGAACCTCCCTCAAAGTACCGACACTGGCCTGGCTGAAAGATTGGCGAACTTGTAGCGTGTAATTAATCCCGGCTAGTCTTTCCTTTTAGGGTTTGAAGGAAGATTTGATAAAAAAAATAGTGGGAGCCATCCTGATTAGATAAAATAATAACCAATCTATTCTTGCAAGAGCGCACGCCGAGTGTTTTCTTCTCTCTCTCTCCTGGTAGCGACCATGTCACGCCTTAATCAAGATAATAATACGGAATATTGACCTAACCCGCTTGTTATACTGAGCTGGGGAACGTTGGTCCCGCTCCAACTTATAATTGTTATAAGACAGAGTAGGAAATTGGGGAATACCAGATTTCCCGTGCCGCCCAAACGAAGAAAGTGCATGTTGATGCATCATCTTCGGGTGTGTTCATTACAGAGAACTGTTTCTCAATGTCCTTTACGTCCTGGGTATATGATACCGCATCAGGATCCCGCATATGTAATCTGTTACATGGGCTACAGATAGGTAAAGAACTGAGAACGGATGATAAGTTTCATGAGACAGAAAACGGGGCAAGTGTTGCAGCCAAGTCTGTTGGTCACTGTCACCCTGTATTATCAGTACATTGATTCTGAACAAATGTTATTAGATACCGAACCTGATATACAAAATCATATCAGTCTCTTTATAAGTAAAGAAATGATAAAATTTTGTATTGTTGGATAATGTTTTGAACATTTCCTATATCAAAAGTTGATCGATTCAGGGACGTTATCTAAAAGCATTGATGTTCTAAATCAAACTACAGTTCTAAGTAAACGGAACACACACAAGAGGAATAGTTCAGAAATGAACAGATCCTTCTTGAGGTATTGTAGACTAGGTCAGATTAATGTGACCCGACTAGCTAAAGTTACATTTAGATGCATATTTAAATCAGTTTGAATTTACATCTTATAAAACTTGCCAGTCATGTCACAGAGATAAGATGACCATAGCTCTGTTTACTGGAAACAGAGAAAGAGTTAGTGAACTCTTGGGATGATACATATTGATGTATATAGGTCCCCTGTCTACACATACCAAGACCGGTTCTTTGTACTTCATTATATTCTCTGACGATCTCTCAAGATTCAGACATATGTTCCTGTTGAAACACAAGTCCGAACCATTTGAGATATTCACAGAATATAAGTTAGAAGTAGAGAACCAAAATACGGGTAAAAGTATTATGTCCTTTGATGTGGTCAAGGAGGAGAATACTTGAGCACGGAACTCCTGGACTATTTTAAGAAGAATGAGATTCTCTCTCAGTATTACTCCTCTGAATACACCACAGCACAACGGTGTATCAGGGCGGAGCAATAACACCCTATATGATATGGTGTGCTCTATGATGAGTATTACTGAGTTACCTATTTCCTTTAGGGAGTTACGCACTTATGAAGTTGCATACCTATTGAATAGGGTTCCGATCAAATCAGATGCCTACCATTTCATATGTGATATGGAAAGGGAAGAGCCCATATCTTAAGTTTGTTAGGATTTGGGGTTGTCCGGCCTATGTCTAAAAGGCAAAATCCGGACAAGCTCGAGGCAAGATCTGTTATGTAGAACTGGAAATGTTCCAGCTATACAAACTGCAGCTGATGATTTGGTAGAACCGAAGGATTCAATAGTAACCAACGAAGCTCAGCCTCTCCGCCGATTTAGTAGGGTTCCTCACCTACCTGAGAGTTACTTCGGTTTCTCAATGACAGTGGGAGCGAGGATTGCATCATGAGATGATGACCCAACTAGTTTCGAGCTGGCCATCAGGAGTGGGACTCTGTAAGAATGGCTGGATGCTTAGCGATCTGAGATGGAATCCTTATACACCAACAAAGTATGGACTTTGGTTGCTTTATCTGAAGGGTTAAATCCCCATCAGGAGCAAGTATATCTTGAGAATATTACTTGGTGTAGATGGAAAAGTTGAGACTTTCAAAGCTAGACTTGTTAAAGGTTTTCGTCATCAACCAGACGTGGAAAATGATGAAACCTTTTCCAGTAGCTATGCCTTAAGTCCATCCAGATCCTAATTGCCACGGCTACATACCATGACTACGATATCTGGCGGTTGGATGCCATGACTGCTTTTCTAAATGATGTTTTAGAAGAGTGCGTCTATAAGTACACAGCCAGAGGGCCTCGTAGAAAGTGAGAGCAGCGGAAACGCGAGCAAGATGTTTTATGTGATAAAGCAGGCATCGCGGAGTTGGAACGTCTGTTTTGATGTGTTAGTCAAAAAGTTTGACATCATCAAAATGGTAGATGAACCTTGTATATACAAAAAGGTAGTAGGGAGTATGGTAGTGATCCTCGTAGAGTACGTGGATGACATACTCTTGATAGGGAAGGAGTTTCCTATGCTACGCTCGGTCAATCTCCGCTTATCACAATGATTCTCCAAAAAGGATCAAAGTGATACCTACTAAATCCTGGGTTTTGGATCTATGAGATAGATCTAATTGGATATTAGGATACTCACTAGTTGTAGTGAGATGGTATCAATTGGTCCTGGGGAGAATCACTGGAAAGGTTCCAGGGTGATAAGGACGACTGAATGTCAGTCACAGGCATTGTCTTTACCCTCATTGGAGGGACGGTATGTTGGAAGAGTTCCAAGCTAGATACCGTGGCATACTAGACGATAAAGGCTGGATACATCGCTACTTAAGATGCTACCAAAGAAGCAGTCTGGATGTATATTTGTTCATGAGATGAACTTAGTTCCTCCCATTATGTGACAATGGAGTTGTGGCTTATGCCAAGGAACGTCCGTCCCATCAGTGATCCAGACATATTCTAAGGCAGTATCACCTGATCATGGAGATAGTTGATCTCCAGGGTGATCGAGGTTAGGAGAGCGGACTCAGAGGATAACACGGCGGATCCACTCACGAAGGCCTATTCCCAGAGAGAGACTTTTATGGGATGGTTGAGTATGAGATACTACAACCACTGCTACAGATGGCCCTAGTGCAAGTGGGAGTTTCTTAGTTATATGTATGCCCTAGAGGCCATTACTGTACATAGGATGTATATTGTAGTGGATGCTGGGACATATATAGGGAGGACTTTCTTGCTCGACATGATAGTATGCTATCTGGTTATTCTTTACCTTAACGTGTATACTGATTGTCTCTCTGTTACATGTTGGTAAAGCCCTTAGGATGTGTACTTGACTACCTGGACTATGATGCGGATCATACTAGTGGGGACATGGTAGTCCATAAGTACATCCTTCAAGGTCCCTAGTCATGGTTGTATCGAGACGGGGCATCGATATACCAGAGTAGACTAGCGTATACCTTCTCGACCTATACAGATGGGCGATGGATGATCCCATATCCATTGGTGTTTGACATCGGAGATGATATACGGGTGCTCAGTAGAGACTGGGTACACTGGACGAACTCGCCGAGAACTCCCAGATGGTATTATACCTCACGTCAGATGGCAGTTCTCTGGTGACACTGGTACAGGTTAGTCTGTAGATCCGAGATCGTCATAGAGTCTTGTGTGATTCCCACTGTGCATTGATTTCTACCTTACCACGTCCAAGAGGGCGTGCAAAATGGTGGCTTTTGGGTACAGTCCCGAATCACATGGAGGCAATGAGCGATGGAGGGGATTCGTCTCTCCCGGTATAAGGAGTTGATGTTGCGCTGTGTTCGATTGGCTATAACCGGAAATCCCTGGCCAGGGTTGCTGAGATTTACTGGTAAGTGTTATCAGTAGTATCTCGAACTGTTATAGACCTCATATCGACACGACTTATCAAGCTATTGGGGTCTGACGTTTACCACCCCTAGGCGAGATATGCGACATATCAGACGAACAGACCGGACTGTACGGTAAGTGTTACTGGTTGGATTCACAGGAGTGTGAGCGGGCTTGCTCGTCGATCTTCTGATCGCTCAATACCCGGGTGGCCGTTACGTTTAGAAGACCGCTTGCGGCTTGTGGGTGTTTGATATGATCATCACCTGCTGCCGGCGTATTGACGACTCTTTAGAGTCCTACACAGAGGTTTCCTGGCTCAAGCGAAACGAAATAGGAGCGCATATGCGATATGTGCGGGACCGAGAATAATGTGTGTATGTGATACCGTATTCTATTCTCGCGATGAATGTATCGATTGGTTGTATGCGATATAACCTAGTTATCGAATCAAGGATTGATTCGATAAGCCGATACATTGGATATTAGTCGGTTATATGCGATATGACCGGATCGTTAAATCAAGTATTGATTTAATGATTTAATGCATAATTATATATTTGATATATTACTTTGCATTAACTAGTATTGGTCCACTTTAAATGGATTTTCTCACTTGAAATACACAAGTTGTATATGTGATATACTTTTGTGCACTTGTTTGTATCATGTTTGATGATACATGCAAACTTAGGTTTGTGTAAAGAATTAAACCATGGTTATGTTAATGGTTAGGGTTTTGATTTATTTATTTATTCATTTATTTATTTCATTTTGGCAAGAAATAAAATGGTTGCTACTTTTGTTTTACATTGAAAGTTCATGAAGGTTTGAAAGATTGACCATTTTGTTTCTTTCCTTTAACCTAACCATTCAACTTAACCCTAGTTTATTCTCTACACTTGACCATGGTTGAGATATGATAAGAATCACCTCATTTTCTATTTTCCAATAATTCTTATCATATTCTTTTTCTTCTTCCTCTTCTTCTTCAAGAAGAAAAAGCTTGCAACCTTCAATGGTAACTTGAGAAAAAGAGTGAGAAATCCAATTCTAAAGTGAACCCACTTCCTATTTCTTCATCCTCTACCACTTGCCAAGTAGTATAGGGTGTTTTCTTCACAAGTTTCATGTCTTGGTGAAGTTGGAGCTTGATCTTGTGTTGCCTCGACGTAGATCATCTTCGGCATCGAAGTCGACGACCTAGCCAGCCCATTTCTCCGATGAAGCCGACGCTAGAGCCCGGGATCCGATGATCGCAGCAAGGGGACTTCATCACGGAGCTATGGAGGTGGAGGACCAGATCTATAAAGGTTGTATTTCCGTTCACTTCTTAGTAAAGTAGTTTACTAGCTTGTAGTTTCGCCTAATCTCTAGTCAACGATCCGTATTAGGGTTTGTAAGCACCGGAATTTTTTGATATTGGCATGGTTGATGCCTTGTGAGACCTCATTAGTGTGCCTAGGAACCCTACAAGAAGAACGGACCGGACTGTACGGATATTGTCACTGACAGGCTCAGTAGGGTGTCGGGATGAGTTCGCTCATCGACGTCCCTTTTGGTCAATAGCTGGTAGCCCGTCACGTATTGCTAATACCTCTGACGTGCTAGTGGTTAAATCCACAGCCATAGTATTGACGAGTCTTTAGAGTCCACCACACACAGTTACTCAAGTTTCGGGCGAAACGCTGTAGAGGCCGTATGGAGATATGGCAGGGTTCGATCAGATATGTGCGGCATTGCACGGATCAGGATCGGACGGTTAATACTAGTGGGCTTTGGTTTAAGCCAGATCTTAGTATTGTACAGTGTAGACTTTGTCTCATTGCATTTGTATTCGGTCGGAATACAAATGCGGGTATGCATATACAGTAGCGGGGTTTTCCTGTAATTTACGGGATAAGTTTTTTGGAGTTGCCAGTCTGTTTTCCGTTTCAGCCATATTTCTTTGTATCTTTCATTGGCTGAAGATTGGTGGAGGAGGGCTTATTTGCATTTGTGCAAATAAGCATTTTGGAGGGTTGTTTTTGCACATTGTAGTGTCATGATGGTTGCACCAACCCTTGACTTCTTGATCATTACTTGACTTTTGGAGTAATGATGTTGGATGGTGATGTTGGAGTAATGATGATGGTTGATGGAGTATTGGTTTTGGCTTGTGATCATTTCTTTACATCATCACCTTTTCTCTCTCTTGCATTATGAGAGACTCTCATATTTTTGATCTAGCCACTCTCTCCTCTCACACTCTCCTCTCATTCATTCACATTGCATGGCCGGCCAAGTCATGGAAGGGCTGTCCAAAAATTGTGGTGGGGTTTTCTTGATCTCTTTGGCTTTGTAAAATCCCACAAGTTCCATCTCCATAAGCTCATATCATTCCTCCACCAAATGGCAACTTCTACAAACCCCATGAGACATAGAGTTCCACACTTATTCTACAGCAAATCTTGGGCAAGTCGACTCGCCAACTTCGTGCCCGAGTTGCCTCGGTCCAGAGGTGGGAGCCCGTAAAAGAAGCCGGCGATGTGGTGCCCTTCCGGCGACGTGGTGGAGACCGGAGATTCCACGGGGAGATCGGGACGACGATGAGAAGACCAAAGGACACGGATCGCTCGGTATATCTCTCTACCCTTTCTCTAGATAGCTAGGACTAGATTAGTGGCACGATCCGGGTTTATAGTGCGCGGTGGTGCCGGTTTAAAAAGTTAAAGTAAATCATCGCTTCCGCATTCCGGCGTCGGATTGACAGCAGGGGCGCCGCCGTGCACTTACAAAAACTTATGAAGATAACACCATATACAACATGACAAGTGGTAGAGGATGAATAAATAGGAAGTGGGTTCACTTTGGATTTGGATTTCTCACTTGGATTCATCACTTGGAATTTTCTAGCAATGTTTTCTTCTTCATGAAGAAGATGAAGAAGATGAAGAAGAAGAAAGAAAATAATAATGAATAATATCAAAATAGAAAATCAAGTGATGCATATCATTTAGCAACCATGGGTGAGTGTAACTATTGTAGAGAATAAACTAGGGTTTAGTTAAATGGTTAGGTTAAGCATAAAACAAAATGGTAGACTTTTTCAAAGATGCATGAAGCATCATGAAGCTTCTTGCATAAAACAAAGATAACCACCATTCTATTTTTGCCAAAAGTAAATAAATAAAATAAATAAATAAGGCAATTGAAACCCTAACCATTAACTAAACATGGTGTATAGCATACACACACCCAAGTTTGCATGTATCATCAAACATGATACAATCAAGTGCACAAAAATATATCACATATACTACTTGTGCACATCAAGTGAGAAAATCAATCTTAAGTGAACAAATACTAGTTAATGTAAAGTAATATATCAAATATACAATTATACATTAAATCATTAAATCAACACTTGATTTAATGATCCGGTCATAACGCATATAACCGACTAATATCAAGTGTATAATATATCGAATCAACATTTGATTCGGTAACCCGGCTAT
Source organism: Agapanthus africanus (assembly GCA_030015575.1). Lineage (NCBI taxonomy): Eukaryota > Viridiplantae > Streptophyta > Magnoliopsida > Asparagales > Amaryllidaceae > Agapanthus > Agapanthus africanus. The sequence goes on from JASDDO010000012.1 coordinate 222,971,711, forward strand.
ATCTTATATAACCGTCCGATGATACAAATCGCGAGAATAGAATTCAGTATCACATACTGGTATTATTCTCGGTCCCGCACATATCTCATATGCGCTCCTATTTCGTTTCGCTTGAGCCAGGAAACCTCTGTGTAGGACTCTAAAGACTCGTCAATACGCTGGCAGCAGGTGATGATCATATCAAACACCCACAAGCCGCAAGCGGTCTGCTAAACGTAACGGCCACCCGGGTATTGAGCGATCAGAAGATCAACGAGCAAGCCCGCTCACACTCCTGTGAATCCAACCAGTAACACTTACCGTACAGTCCGGTCTGTTCGTCTGATATGTCGCAAATCTCGCCTAGGGGTGGTAAACGTCAGACCCCAGTAGCTTGATAAGTCATGCCGATATAATGTCCATAACAAGCGTGAAACTACTGATAACTCTTACCAGTAAATCACTGCAACCCTGGCCAGGGATTTCCAGTTATGGCCAGTCGAGCATAGCGCAACATCAACCCCCAATACCGGGAGAGAAGAATCCCCTCCTATCGCTCATTGCCTTCATGTGAATCGGTACTGTACCCAAAAACCACCTGTTTGCACGACTCAGTAGAGCCGTGGTAAGGTGGAAATCAAAGCACGGTGGGAGACACACAAGACTCTATGACGATCTCGGGTCAACAGACTAAGCTGTACCAGTGTCACCAGAGAACTGCCATCTGACGTGAGGTATAATATCATCTGGGATTTCTCGGCGAGTCCGTTCAGTGTACCCAGTCACCACTGAGCACCCGCATACAATCTCTGATGTCAAACACCAATGGATATGGGATCATCCATCGCCCATCACATGGGTCGAGAAGATATACGCTTGTCTACTCTGGAATATCTATGCCCCGTCTCGATATTCCCACTACTAGGAACATTGAAGGATGTGCTCATGGACTACCCAGGCCCCACTAGTATGATCTACATCATAGTCCTGGAAGTCGAGCACACATCCTAAGGGCTTTATCAACATGTAACAGAGAGACTGAAAGTATACATGTTAAGATAAAGAGCAACCAGATAGCGTACTATCATGTCGAGCAAGAAAGTCCTACATATATATGTCCCAGCATCCACTACAATATACATCCTATGTACAGTAATGGCCTCTAGGACATACATATAACTAACAATATCACATAGGGTGCTATTGCTCCGCCCCGATATACCATCGTGCTATGGTGTATACGAAGGAGTAATGCTGAGAGAGAATCTCTTTCTCCTTTAGAATAGTCCAGGAATTCCGTGCTCAAGTATTCTCCTCCTTGATCACATCAAAGGACATAATACTTTTACATGTATTTTGGTTCTCTACTTCTAACTTATATTCCGTGAATATCTCAAAAGGTTCGGACTTGTGTTTCAACAGGAACATATGTCTGAATCTTGAGAGATCATCAGAGAATGTAATGAAGTACTAAGAACCGGTCTTGGCATGTGTAGACAGGAGACTTTCATACATCAGCATGTATCAATCCCAAGAGTTCACTAACTCTTTCTCTGTTTCCAATAAACAGAGCTACGGTCATCTTATCTTTGTGGCATGACCGGCAAGTTTCACAAGATGTAAATTCAAACAGATTTAAATATGCATCTAAATGTAACTTAGCTAGTCGGGTCGCATTGATATGACCTAGTCTACAATGCCTCAAGAAGGATTCGTTCATTTCTGAACTCTTCCTCTCGTGTGTGTTCTGTATACTAAGAACTGTAGTTTGATTTAGAACGTCAATGCTTTTAGATAACGTGCCTGAACCGATCAACTCTTGATAAAGGAAATGTTCAAAACATTATCCAACAATACAAAATTATATCCTTTCTTTACTAATAAAGAGACCGATATGATTTTGTATATCAGGTTCGGTATCTAATAACATTCGTTCAGAATCAATGTATTCTGGTAATACAGGGTGACAGTGACCAACAGACTTGGCTGCAACACTTGCACCGTTTTCTGTCTCATGAAACTTATCACCCGTTCTCAGTTCTCTACCTTTTTGTAGCCCATGTAACAGATTACATATGCGGGATCCTGATCCGGTATCTCATACCCAGGACGTAAAGGATACTGAGAAACAGTTCTCTGTAATGAACACACCCGAAGAAGATGCATCAACATGCACTTTCTTCGTTTGGGCGGCACGGGAAATCTGGTATTCCCCAATTTTCTGCTCTGTCTTATAACAATTATAAATTGGAGCGGGACCAACGTTCCCTAGCTCAGTATAACAAGCGGGTTCGGTCAATATATCCGTATTATTATCTTGATTAAGGCGTGATATGGTCGCTACCTGGAGAGAGAGAGAAGAAAACACTCAGCGTATGCTCTTGCAAGATTAGATTGGTTATCTAATATATCTAATCAGGATGTCTCCCACTGTTTTAATTAAATCTTCCTTCAAACCCTAAAAGGAAAGACTAGCCGGGATTAATTACACGCTACAAGGTCGCCAATCTTTCAGCCAGGACAGTGTCGGTACTTTGAGGGAGGTCCCCCGTGCTTTCGCACGAACCTAATTAATGTAAAACTCGTTTTCCCAGAGGCGTAACCTCGTTGACACCTTTCTAGACACCTACTTGATCGGCTAATTGTAATGTGTAGAACTCTCCCAGGAGTAACTCTTACTCGCAGCTGGTATCGGAATCCAACTATCTCATAGAAGGTATGCAATCTCATTGCAAATTTCAACACTTGAAATTCCCGATAATATTTTGCCCCTAGCGTCCTATGACCTTGACAAAGGCCAACAAACCATAGGCTGCTAGTCAAGTTCAACCCGTCATTTCTTGATTGAATTAAACCCACCCGTACGGCCCTTGACAAAGGCCAACAAGGTCGCACGACTACCCTAATCCAATCTGCATCATATGCATAAGCAGATAAGTACTATTCAGCTACCGCACACTACGCCTTAACAAAGGCCAAAAAACGCGGCACGAATACTAAGTAGGACTTATCTGAAATGATGGAGGGCTACAACAGGTTTTTCTGAAAACCTATTGCGTAATGAACTTGATATCGTTGTAGAATCAAATGATTTTAAAATGGAGTGTTTTTTAGGCTTTTCTAGTTTCGCTAAAGGGGTCACTCCCGGTGAAGGGATCGTCGGCCCTTTCCTCATCGAATAAGGTGCGGGATATATCATATATATCACTATGCAAAGCAAAAACTCCAAAAGCAATCAAAAGACAAACCGAGGGGTGTAGCATCTGCCAGTCATTACTAAAGGGGTCACTCCCGGTGAAGGGATCTCGGCCCTTTCCTTATCGAATAAGGTGCAGGATGTTCTACAAGGAACACCGCGATGGAAAGCAAGAACCGTAGCTACCTGTTTTTGAAAATTCGATTCCACAATATCTTTTAAGTTTCTTTTCTTTCATTAATCATATTAATGAAGTCCCATCAATTAAGTCACCTAAACATCACAGATAAATACGACGTACATTTATGCCGTCCGCATTCGCCTCGATGTCCCCTCGTGCACCGTTAGGTTAGGTAACTAACGGCAGAGCGGGGCAGGGCTAGCACGGGTGTAAAATGTAAGTCCACGTTGCCCACCCCGGTGCTTGCGGGGAGGCGGAAAACGGTATAAAAATCGGATTTTTATCGAACTTGGCAACATGGACTAGCTAAATGAGGATCTTTACTAAACAAAAACTAACTAAAAGCTAACTAGAATTAGCTACATGGAAGAAAGGTTATATCTTGGGCTTTATGTCCTTCTCTCCTTGCTCCTTGGAGTGGAAGAAAGAGATCACCTTGTCCCCTTCTCTAGTCGAAGAAGGATCCACCCGAGAGCCTCAACCTTTGGCTTCAACTTCAAGCTAGAAGTAACTAAGGTGCTAGAAGTGCTAATCCTAGAACCTTAGATGAGAGTAGAGATTACTTTAGAGAGATTTAACTCAAGCTCTAGTGTTTCTCAACACATGAGAGGGGAGAGCTTGAGAGAGAGGAAGAGGAGGAGAGAGAATCAATATGATAGAATGAGAGAATAAAGAACCATTCTCACATATATGTGTGAATTATTGTAAAAAGATAATTAGCAAGATAATTGTCATAGTTTAATCAAGACTTGACCATTATCATTTCATATTAAATGCAAATTGCAAGGATCAAAGAGCATCTTTTATATGGAATGATGATGGTCAAAGTGTCAACCTAGGTCAACAAGTCAAGATAGTCAAATGCTCAACAACCCTAACCATGCACAATTATATTTAACTAATATCAATTAATCATAATACACACATAAGCATTAGGGTTAATAAAATGACAATGGTCATTAACCCTAATCAAAGTCCTCTCCCTCTGTCTCAATCAACTGTGCACACGCACCCGTATTCGTGATCCGAGGAACACGAATACAATGAGATAAAACCAATCCCAAATCATATACTGGGATCTGGCTTAAACCAAAGCCGGCTAGTATAAGCTGTCCGGACAGCAAACGTGCACAAGTGCGCGGATGTGAACGAACCATGTCGCAAAACCATGCGACCTCTACTCATTTTGCCTAAAGGTGAATAGCTCTCTGTGTGGGACTCTAAAGACTCGACACTACGCTGGCAGTGGGTTTAACCACAGACCGCAAGCGGCACTAGCTGTACGTAACGGTCCCCGGGTAAATACCGATAAGAAGACTGACGAGGTGACCCCATCTGAACTCCTACTGAGCCTGTATGTGACAGTCTCCGTACAGTCCGGTCTGTTCGTCTGATACATCGCATGGCGGGCCTAGGGGGCGGTGAACGTCAGTCCCCTAATAGCGGTACAAGTCGTGTAGGAGTGTAGCCCAGAACACCCTGAGATAACACTGGAAACCTACCAGTATATCTCGCTTGCCCTGGCCAGGGACTACTTGTGTAATGGCTCTCCTGGACACAGCGCGATGTCAACCCCCAATACCGGGAGAGACGAATCCTGTCTAACCGTCACTGCCTCCAAGTGCGTTGGGACTGCACCCAACTACTACCTGTTTGCACGACTCCTTTGAGCCGTGATAGGGTAGTAATCAAAGTATAGTGGGAACACACTCGAGGCGAAGAGACAGTGTCAAGTCAGCGGACTAAGCTGTACTCATGTCACCTGGGAACAGATAACTGACGATAGGTATAATACCAACCAACAGTTCCCGACGAGTCCTGTCCAGTGTACTCGTAACCTAACTGTAAGTCCACGTTGCCCACCCCGGTGCTTGCGGGGAGGCGGAAAATGGAATAAAAATCGGATTTTTATCATGCTAGGCAACATGGACTAACTAAAGAAGGATCTTTACTAAACAAAAACTAACTAAAAGCTAACTAGAAATAGCTACATGGAAGAAAGGTTATACCTTGGGCTTTATGTCCTTCTCTCCTTGCTCCTTGGAGTTGAAGAAAGTGCTCACCTTGTCGCCTTCTCTAGTCGAAGAAGGATCCACCCGAGAGCCTCAACCTTTGGCTTCAACTCCAAGCTAGAAGTAACTAAGGTGCTAGAAGTGCTAATCCTAGAACCTTAGATGAGAGTAGAGATTACTTTGGAAAGGTTTAACTCAAGCTCAAGTGTTTCTCAACACATGAGAGGGGAGAGCTTGAGGGAGAGGAAGAGCAAGAGAGAGAAAGCATATGATAGAATGAGAGAATAATAGAACCATTCTCACATATATGTGTGAATTAAGTAAATTGATAATTAGCAAGATAATTGTCATAGCTTAATCAAGACATGACCATTATCATTTCATATTTAATGCTAATTGCAGGATCAAAGAGCATCTTTTATATGGAATGATGATGGTCAAAGTGTCAACCTAGGTCAACAAGTCAAGATAGTCAAATGGTCAACAACCCTAACCATGCACAATTATATTTAACTAATATCAATTAATCATAATACACACATAAGCATTAGGGTTAATAAAAAGACAATAGTCATTAACCATAATCAAAGTCCTCTCCCTCTGTCTCAATCAACTGTGCATACGCACCCGTATTCGTGATCCGAGGAATACGAATACAATAAGATAAAACCAATCCCAAATCATATACTAGGATCTAGCTTAAACCAAAGCCCGTTAGTATAAGCTGTCCGGACAGCAAACGTGCACAAGTGCGCGGATGTGAACGAACCCTGTCGCAAAACCATCCGACCTCTACTCATTTTGCCTAAAGGCGAATAGCTCTCTGTGTGGGACTCTAAAGACTCGACACTACGCTGGCAGTGGGTTTAACCACAGACCACAAGCAGCACTAGCTGTACGTAACGGTCCCCAGGTAGATGCTGATAAGAAGACTGACGAGGTGACCCCATCTGAACTCCTACTGAGCCTGTATGTGACAGTCTCCGTACAGTCCGGTCTGTTCGTCTGATACATCGCATGGCGGGCCTAGGTGGCGGTGAACGTCAGTCCTCTAATAGCGGTACAAGTCGTGTCGGAGTGTAGCCCAAAACACCCTGAGATAACACTGGAAACCTACCAGTATATCTCGCTTGCCCTGGCCAGGGACTACTTGTGTAATGGCTCTCCTGGACACAGCGCGATGTCAACCCCCAATACCGGGAGAGACGAATCCTGTCTAACCGTCACTGCCTCCAAGTGCTTCGGGACTGCACCCAAAAACTACCTGTTTGCACGACTCCTTTGAGCCGTGGTAGGGTAGTAATCAAAGTGCAGTGGGAACACACTCGAGGCGAAGTGATAGTGTAAAGTCAGCGGACTAAGCTGTACTCATGTCACCTGGGAACTGATAACTGACGATAGGTATAATACCAACCAACAGTTCCCGACGAGTCATGTCCAGTGTACTCGTAACCTAACGAGCACCCGCATACTATCTCAAGTACGACGTACTGACGGCTGTGGGACAGACCGTCTCCCACGCTGGGATGAGAAGCGCATACGCTAGTCTACTCCGGAGTATCGATGCCCTGTCTCGATAGTCCAACGACTAGGGACCTGTATAAGGATGTGCTTATGGATTACCCAGCCCCCACGAGTGTGAGTGCCATCACAACGCGGGTAATCAAGAAAAGATCCTAAGGGCTCTATTAATATGTATATAAGCGATAAGCTAAAAGAAACACATGCACATATTAAAGCAGAGACAAACCAAGTAGCATACTACCATTTCGAGCAAGATTGTATATACAACTGTGAATATCCCAAGCTTCCATCAAGTAATATACATACTAGTATGATACAGTAATGGCCTCTAGGGCATATACACTAACAATCTCCTACTTGCACTAAGGCCATGTACTGGCGTATCGAAGACCTATCATCTCGATCAGCCGCTCGAACTGAGTCTGGGGCAAGGCCTTGGTGAATTGATCTGCAGTGTTATCTTCTAAAGCAACCCTCCGAACCTCGATCTCCTGGCGATCCACGATCTCCCTGATCAGGTGATACCGCCTTAAGATGTGTCTGGATTTCTGATGGGACCTGGGTTCCTTCGCTAAAGCTATAGCCCCGTTGTTGTCGCAATACAGAGGTATTGGGTCAACAATGGACGGAACCACCTGAAGTTCTTTCAAGAACTTCCTCATCCAGACAGCTTCTTTTGCGGCATCAGATGCAGCGATGTATTCCGCTTCCATAGTCGAGTCAGCAACGGTTTCCTGTTTGGAGCTCTTCCAACACACCGCCCCTCCATTGAGGGTAAAGACAAAACCCGACATGGACTTGGAATCATCCTTGTCACTCTGGAAGCTGGAGTCAGCAAAGGCCTCAATCTGGAGGTCTTTTCCGCCATACACCAAGAACATCTCCTTAGTCCTTCTCAGGTACTTGAGAATGTTCTTTACCGCTATCCAGTGTTTCTCCCCAGGGTTTGACTGATACCTGCTTACCACACTCAGTGCATAAGCCACATCTAGTCTGGTACACAACATCGCATACATTATAGAGCCTACCGCAGAAGCGTAGGGTATAATAGACATGCGATCCCTCTCCAAATCAGTCTTAGGAGACATATTTTTGGAGAGGGTGATCCCGTGACAAGCCGGTAGATTACCGCGCTTGGAATCCTCCATACTGAATCTCATCAGTATGGTGTCGATGTACCTGGACTGTGAGAGTCCTAAAATCCTCTTGGATCTGTCACGGTAGATCCGGATCCCCAGAATGTATGAGGCATCACCCAGGTCTTTCATGGAGAACCTGTGTGACAAGAACCCCTTGACAGATTGTAGCATAGGAATGTCATTTCCTATTAAGAGAATGTCATCCACGTATAAAACGAGGAATACTACAGTTCTCGCTACAAATCTACAATAGATGCATGGTTCATCTGGATTTTTGATAAAGCCAAATTCCTTGACTGTCTCATCAAAACAGATGTTCCAACTCCGCGATGCCTGCTTTAGTCCATAAATGGACTTAAGAAACTTGCACACCTTTCCTCTGCTCCCACTCTGAATGAAACCCTCTGGCTGGTCCATATAGACACACTCCTCTAAATTTCTATTTAGAAAAGCGGTCTTTACGTCCATCTGCCAAATTTCATAATCGTGGAAGGCAGCAATGGCAAGAAGGATTCGAATGGATTTCAGCATAGCTACTGGAGAAAAGGTTTCGTCATAGTCCAAACCAGGTCTCTGACGAAAACCCTTTGCAACCAGTCTAGCTTTATAGGTCTCAACCTGTCCATCTACACCAATCTTCCTTTTGAAGATCCACTTGCATCCTACGGGTTTTACCCCATCTGGAGCAATTTCCAACGTCCATACTTTGTTGGTGTACATGGACTCCATTTCGGTCCGCATTGCATCCAGCCATTTTACCGAGTCGACACTCTGAATGGCTTGCTAGAAGCTAGCAGGCTCATCACAATCTATGATGCAATCCTCTCTATCCCCGTCTATGAGAAAACCGTAGTATCTCTTGGGCGGATGAGACTGCCTACTACTCCTGCGGAGTGGCGTGGGAATGTCCTGATCTTTCGAACCCTCTGGTTCTACTAAGCTTTCAGTAATAGCTCGTGGTTCTGGAATTTCTTCCAGTTCTATTGCGTTCCCACTTATTTCTTTTTCTATGAACTGGTGTTCTAGAAAGTGGGCATGGCGAGAAACAAAGACCTTTTGTTCCTCTTCGCAATAGAAGAAATATCCCTTGGAGTTCTTTGGATATCCCACAAACTTGCACTGTACTGAGCGTGCCTCGAGCTTGTTCGCATACTGCTTTTTTTCAAAAGCTGGACATCCCCATGTCTTAATGTGATTAAGATAGGGTCTCTTCCCACACCACATCTGATATGGTGTAGTAGGCACAGCCTTAGTTGGAACTCGGTTCAAAAGGTATGCAGCTGATTCTAGTGCATATCCCCAGAACGATCGCGGTAACTCAGCGTTACTCATCATGGACCGTACCATATCCAATAAGGTTCGGTTCCGTCTCTCCGATACACCATTATGTTGCGGAGTGTATGGAGGAGTAAGCTGAGAGAGAATTCCATTCTCTTTTAAGTAACCCAGGAACTCGGCACTCAAGTATTCACCACCTCGATCAGATCTCAGTGCCTTGATACTTTTGCCTGTTTGTTTTTCTACTTCATTCTTATATTCCTGGAATTTTTCAAAAGCCTCGGATTTATGTTTCATTAAGAAGACATATCCGTACCTTGAAAAGTCATCCGTAAAAGTAATGAAGTAAAAATAACCGCTTCGCGCATGCGTAGACATTGGACCGCACACGTCGCTGTGTACGAGTCCCAAGAGCTCGCTCGCTCTTACTCCGTGTCTAGTGAACGGAGTCTTTGTCATCTTTCCTTTGAGACAGGATTGATAAGTTGCATACGATTGATATTCGAACGGATCCAAATATCCTTCTGTATGTAACTTAGTCAACCTTCTCTCATTGATGTGACCGAGTCTACAATGCCATAAGAAAGTTTTATTGATTTCTGGAGACTTTCTTTTATGTGTATTCTGGACATTGAAAATCTGTGGTTGGTTTAAAACGTATATACCGTTGTTTAATGTACCTGACCTAATCAAAACTTGATTAAGGTGAATGTTCACTACATTACTTACAAATGCAAATTCATAACCTTCTTTAGATAATAAAGATACAGAAATGATATTACAGGTTGCATTTGGTACATAATAACAACTACGCAAAACCAAAAAGTGTCCATCTGACAATCCCAGGTGATAGTCCCCCACGGCCTCAGCATCCATGCTAGCTCCGTTTGCAACTCTGAAGGTCATATCACCTGCCTTCAAAACTATACGCTTTCTCAACGCCTGCAAAGAATTACAGATATGAGATCCTGATCCGGTATCCAATACCCAGGATGTAGAGTTTATTGATAGACAGTTTTCAATAACATACACACCTGAAGCTGAAACCGCAACTCGCTTCAGATCCTGGGTTCTGGCCTTCCAAGCCTTGCAATCATGTTTCCAGTGTCCACTTTTGTGACGGTAGAAGCATTCTTCCTTCCCCACCAGCTTTCCCGCTACCTTTGTTGCCTTTCCTTTTCCCTTCGTATCCATTTTACTGACACCGCCTCTTGGTTTGGCGGGGACTTTCTTCTTCTTACCCTTGGCTTTCGCCCTGTACTTAGAAGAGGAAGATCCTCCTACAAACAAAGTGGATGTCTCCCTACCTTTCTGTAGGGTGCCCTCAGCACTCCTCAACATGTTCAGAAGTTTGGAAAGTTCAATCTCCTTTCTTTGCATGTTGAAGTTAAGGATAAACTGGGCGTAAGTGGAAGGAAGGGACTGGAGAATCAAATCAGTGTAGAGTTCATTCTCCAACGTGGTCCCGAGGTCCGCGAGCTCCTCTATGTAGCCAATCATCTTAAGCACGTGTTCCGCTACCGATGATCCGATGGCCAATCTTGCTGAAAATAGCTTCTTCGACACTTCGTATCTTACGATACGAGACTGCTCTCCATACAGTTCTTTTGTATGAAGAAATATGGACTCTAGGTCCATATTCTCGTGCCTCCTCTGATGTTCGTTGTCCATCGAGGCAAGTACGAGGCACTTGGCCTTCGCGCAATCTATCTCCCATGTCGTACGGATTTCTACATCCGCGACGCTGGAGGTGGGACCTGGGACAGGAGGAGCTTTGGTGGTAAGGATATACCCCAACTTGTCGTAAGTGATTGCCATCTTGACATTCCTGAGCCAATCTTTGTAGTTTGGCCCTGTCAATATGTTTTTATCTAGTAATAACTTAAGTCCGGTCATGTTGAATGGTCGCTGCAATTAGGAGAGAGAAAAGAAACACTTTAGCATGATGCTCTTGCAAGTTTAGAGTGGTTTTTAGTTTGTCTAAACAGGATGGCTCCCACTGTCTCTCGAATCCCTTCTCAAACCGTAAAGAAAGAATTAGTCGGGATCAATCTCACCGTACAATACTTGCTTAACCGTTCAGCCAGGCCAGTGTCGGTACTTCGAGGGAGGTTTTCCAACGCTTTCGCGAAGTTCCTTAATTAAGTAACCTCTTTTCCCTGTGGGCGTAGCCCCGCTAACACCTTTCTAGACACCTACTAGGTTTATAGCATTGATCGTTAAGTGAGAGTTTTCCCGAGGAGTAGCATATACTCACAGTAGGATCGGGATCCAAATATCATCGCGTGATAAAACCGAAGGAATCCTACCAGAATCATCACACTCCAAATGGTATGCAGCGCTAGCAAGTTTCAGTACTTATGAAACTCCCGATGTGGATTTTTGCCCCATGCTCTTATGACCTTGACTTTGGCCAAAATATCATAAGTCACATGTCAAGTTCTATCCTTCATTCTCCTGGTTAATTTGGACCCACCCGTACCTACCCTTGACTTTGGCCAAAATGGCAGCACGACTGTCCCAAACCAACGCATCTATCTATGCTGCACATGAATACCCAATAGCTACCAATCACTATGCCTTGACTTTGGCCAAAATACATAGCTTGAATACTTTTTGACCATTCATGTGGAATGACGGAGGGCTACGAATGGTTTTGGCGAAACCGTGAACGTAGTGAACTTGATATAATCGATGGAACGAGATAGCTTTTAAAAGGAGTGGTTCAAGCTCCGCGTTTAAAAGTTTAGTTTGAAAAGAACCGAGTGGTTTTCAAAGTGTTCCAATCGACTTTTACTTGGTTTATTTTCTTGCATTAGTTCTTTTAATGCGTCCCATCAATTAATCCTACCATTGCAGAAAACAACCAAAATATGACGTACGCTTATGCCATTCGCATTCGCCACGGGGCCCCGTCATCACCCGTTAGGTTACTTAACTAACGACAGAGCGGGGGCTGGGCTAGCGCGGCTGTAAAACATAAGCAACGCCTAAATAGTTATAGTATATAGATATATAGCAATGATAGACATTACATATCACAGATGAATACATTGGATATACTAAGAATCCGCAATCCGTTCGAGCCTGCAACGAAAAGCAGATTACACGGTCACGGTGAATAGCCAATACCCCACCCAAGACCCCTACGGGTGCGGCAAACTACCCGCCAAGTACCCGAAGCGAAGCAACCTCCCTCAACTCCGTGAGTAGGCCACTCGGCACTTCGAGATACCCGGTAGTTTGTGCACCCCCCTCCATGGGTCTATCCTAGGAGCAAAAACAGTAAAAAGAATTATACAATGACGGCTACAACCCCTACCCGGTTGTGCGGCCAAACAAATAATAATACATCAATTTACATATTACATGAATGAAAGAAAAAGAAACACTCATCTCACATCCACCCCGGCTATTCACCCGCGATAATCCAACGCATTCATATACACATAGCATCAACAAACACCGATCACAGATATGTATAACCCCCACTAATCGACGTATAACAATTAGCAGACGTTCAATACATATAAACATCACATATATAACCCATTAGTCAAAGTATAGTGAAGTCCGATCAAAAATACGGATTTATAGGCCCCCAAATACAAATTTCTTTTCTGGAAAATCTGGGCACAAATAAACCATCTTAAAAATCCCAAAACCTTACCAGAAGAATACTGCACCAAACCCGGTCCAGAACAGACTCAAAACGGCCGCGGTTCCGCGGCAATAGGCATGCTTTTGCCGCGGAACCGCCGCGCTTTGAACTGTTCACTTGAGCATTTTTGGTGTGCTTCTTCACAAAACCCTGAGCCGATTTTTGAAGTATGATTTTTTATTTTTTGAGCAGAAAAAATTTCAACAGAAACTTAGCGTTTTGTATTTTTAGTTTTGCGATTTTTTTTCGATCGAACTTCTATACACTTTACTAACTAGCTAGTTTATGTTTAGTTAGGCTCTGATACCACTGTAAGTCCACGTTGCCCACCCCGGTGCTTGCGGGGAGTCAGAAAACGGAATAAAAATTGGATTTTTATCATGCTAGGCAACATGGACTAACTAAAGAAGGATCTTTACTAAACAAAAACTAACTAAAAGCTAACTAGAAATAGCTACATGGAAGAAAGGTTATACCTTGGGCTTTATGTCCTTCTCTCCTTGCTCATTGGAGTGGAAGAAAGTGCTCACCTTGTCGCCTTCTCTAGTCGAAGAAGGATCCACCCGAGAGCCTCAACCTTTGGCTTCAACTCCAAGCTAGAAGTAACTAAGGTACTAGAAGTGCTAATCCTAGAACCTTAGATGAGAGTAGAGATTACTTTGGAAAGGTTTAACTCAAGCTCAAGTGTTTCTTAACACATGAGAGGGGAGAGCTTGAGGGAGAGGAAGAGCAAGAGAGAGAAAGCATATGATAGAATGGGAGAATAATAGAACCATTCTCACATATATGTGTGAATTAAGTAAATTGATAATTAGCAAGATAATTGTCATGGCTTAATCAAGACATGACCATTATCATTTCATATTTAATGCTAATTGCAAGGATCAAAAAGCATCTTTTATATGGAATGATGATGGTCAAAGTGTCAACCTAGGTCAACAAGTCAAGATAGTCAAATGCTCAACAACCCTAACCATGCACAATTATATTTAACTAATATCAATTAATCATAATACACACATAAGCATTAGGGTAAATAAAAAGACAATAGTCATTAACCCTAATCAAAGTCCTCTCCCTCTGTCTCAATCAACTGTGCATACGCACCCGTATTCGTGATCCGAGGAACACGAATACAATGAGATAAAACCAATCCCAAATCATATACTAGGATCTGGCTTAAACCAAAGCCCGCTAGTATAAGCTGTCCGGATAGCAAACGTGCACAAGTGCGCGGATGTGAACGAACCATGTCGCAAAACCATGCGACCTCTACTCATTTTGCCTAAAGGCGAATAGCTCTCTGTGTGGGACTCTAAAGACTCGACACTACGCTGGCAGTGGGTTTAACCACAGACTGCAAGCGGCACTAGCTGTACGCAACGGTCCCCAGGTAGATGCCGATAAGAAGACTGACGAGATGACCCCATCTGAACTCCTACTGAGCCTGTATGTGACAGTCTCCGTACAGTCCGGTCTGTTCGTCTGATACATCGCATGGCGGGCCTAGAGGCGGTGAACGTCAGTCCCCTAATAGCGGTACAAGTCGTGTCGGGGTGTAGCCCAGAACACCCTGAGATAACACTGGAAACCTACCAGTATATCTCGCTTGCCCTGGCCAGAGACTACTTGTGTAATGGCTCTCCTGGACACAGCGCGATGTCAACCCTCAATACCGGGAGAGACGAATCCTATCTAACCGTCACTGCCTCCAAGTGCTTCGGGACTGCACCCAAAAACTACCTGTTTGCACGACTCCTTTGAGCCGTGGTAGGGTAGTAATCAAAGTGCAGTGGGAACACACTCGAGGCGAAGTGACAGTGTCAAGTCAGCGGACTAAGCTATACTCATGTCACCTGGGAACTGATAACTGACGATAGGTATAATACCAACCAACAGTTCCCGACGAGTCCTGTCCAGTGTACTCGTAACCTAACGAGCACCCGCATACTATCTCAAGTACGACGTACTGACGGCTGTGGGACAGACCGTCTCCCACGCTGGGCTGAGAAGCGCATACGCTAGTCTACTCCGGAGTATCGATGCCCTGTCTCGATAGTCCAACGACTAGGGACCTGTATAAGGATGTGCTTATGGATTACCCAGCCCCCACGAGTGTGAGCGCCATCACAACACTGGTAATCAAGCAAAGATCCTAAGGGCTCTACTAATATGTATATAAGCGATATGCTAAAAGAAACACATGCATATATTAAAACAGAGACAAACCAAGTAGCATACTACCATTTCGAGCAAGATTGTATATACAACTGTGAATATCCCAAGCTTCCATCAAGTAATATACATACTAGTATGATACAGTAATGGCCTCTAGGGCATATACACTAACACTAACGAGCACCCGCATACTATCTCAAGTACGACGTACTGACGGCTGTGGGACAGACCGTCTCCCACGCTGGGATGAGAAGCGCATACGCTAGTCTACTACAGAGTATCGATGCCCTGTCTCGATAGTCCAACGACTAGGGACCTGTATAAGGATGTGTTTATGGATTACCCAGCCCCCACGAGTGTGAGGGCCATCACAACGCTGGTAATCAAGCAAAGATCCTACGGGCTCTACTAATATGTATATAAGCGATATGCTAAAAGAAACACATGCACATATTAAAGCAGAGACAAACCAAGTAGCATACTACCATTTCGAGCAAGATTGTATATAAAACTGTGAATATCCCAAGCTTCCATCAAGTAATATACATACTAGTATGATACATAATGGCCTCTAGGGCATATACACTAACAATCTCCCACTTGCACTAAGGCCATGTACTGGCGTATCGAAGACCTATCATCTCGATCAGCCGCTCGAACTGAGTCTGGGGTAAGGTCTTTGTAAATGGATCTGCAGTGTTATCTTCTGAAGCAACCCTCCGAACCTCGATCTCCGGCGATCCATGATCTCCCTGATCAGGTGATACCGCCTCAAGATGTGTCTGGATTTCTGATGGGACCTGGGTTCCTTCGCTAAAGCTATAGCCCCGTTGTTGTCGCAATACAGAGGTATTTGGTCAATAATGGACGGAACCACCTGAAGTTCTTTCAAGAACTTTCTCATCCAGACAGCTTCTTTTGCGGCATCAGATGCAGCGATATATTCCGCTTCCATAGTCGAGTCAGCAACGGTTTCCTGTTTGGAACTCTTCCAACACACCGCCCCTCCATTGAGGGTAAAGACAAAACCCGACATGGACTTGGAATCATCCTTGTCACTCTGGAAGGTGGAGTCAGCAAAGGCCTCAATCTGGAGGTCTTTACCGCCATACACCAAGAACATCTCCTTAGTCCTTCTCAGGTACTTGAGAATGTTCTTTACCGCTATCCAGTGTTTCTCCCCAGGGTTTGACTGATACCTGCTTACCACACTCAGTGCATAAGCCACATCTGGTCTGGTACACAACATCGCATACATTATAGAGCCTACCACAGAAGCGTAGGGTATAATAGACATGCGATCCCTCTCCAAATCAGTCTTGGGAGACATCTCTTTGGAGAGGGTGATCCCGTGACAAGCCGGTAAATTACCGCGCTTGGAATCTTCCATACTGAATCTTTTCAGTATGGTGTCGATGTACCTGGACTGTGAAAGTCCTAAAATCCTCTTGGATCTGTCACGGTAGATCCGGATCCCCAGAATGTATGAGGCATCACCCAGGTCTTTCATGGAGAACCTGTGTGACAAGAACCCCTTGACAGATTGTAGCATAGGAATGTCATTTCCTATTAAGAGAATGTCATCCACGTATAAAACGAGGAATACTACAGTTCTCGCTACAAATCTACAATAGATGCATGGTTCATCTGGATTTTTGATAAAGCCAAATTCCTTGACTGTCTCATCAAAACAGATGTTCCTACTCCGCGATGCCTGCTTTAGTCCATAAATGGACTTGAGCAACTTGCACACCTTTCCGCTGCTCCCACTCTGAATGAAACCCTCTGGCTGGTCCATATAGACACACTCTTCTAAATGTCCATTTAGAAAAGCGGTCTTTACGTCCATCTGCCAAATCTCATAATCGTGGAAGGCAGTAATGGCAAGAAGGATCCGAATGGATTTCAGCATAGCTACTGGAGAAAAGGTTTCGTCATAGTCCAAACCAGGTCGCTGACGAAAACCCTTCGCAACCAGTCTAGCTTTATAAGTCTCAACCTGTCCATCTACACCAATCTTTCTTTTGAAGATCCACTTGCATCCTACGGGGTTTACCCCATCTGGAGCAATGTCCAACGTCCATACTTTGTTGGTGTAGATGGACTCCATTGTAAGTCGATGTACTACACCCCAGAACTTGTGGGGAGGCGGAATTTTCAAAAACGATCATGTTTAAAGAACGAACATCGACTAACCGCTTAAATCGAAGCTAAACTACAAATAACCGTACACAAAGAGTTTCATAACTATTGTGTTTAGGGATTATACCTAATGAAACCAGTCCTTCGTCTTTACGATCTTCTTGTTCTCCTCGGCCTTCTCTAGGTAGTAGACGATCCACCCGAGAGCAAAACTCCAAACTAAACCTCTAACTTGAGGTAACTAATCTTCTTGGATTGCTAATCAAAGAAGATAGAATGAAATAGAGTGATGGTTATGGATTGATTAGTCTTTCTAATCCTTTGATCTCAACACATGAGGTGTAAGGATTAGGGTTTGAAGATGAGAGCTTGAGGAGAGAGAATGTGTAGATAAATTATGAGATAAGATTGTGAGTATCATAACATATTATGAAGCATTCTCATTAAAGAATAAATGAATAAATGTGATGAATAAGCATGCTTCATAAATGTTAAGTGGTGATTCATTAGCATGAGTCATTAATCATTTATGGTGCAATAATGACAATGATGAATCACTCTCATGACTCACTAATCTTATCCAAAGTATATGCCACCTAAACCTCCTTAGTCACCATCTTCTAGAAGCTTCTCGCGCAATTACGAGAATGCCCCTCCGATCCGTGAAAACACGGAAAAACTTTAGACTGTAAAAATCCAATAACCGGATACCAGTAACTGGCTTAAACCAAAGCCGACTGGTAAAAACTGTCCGAAAGTCGTACGCGCGTAAACGCACGTATGCGTCCGAACCCTTGTCGTAAAACCATACGACCTCTATATCGTTTCGCCTGGAGTAGGAAACTCTCTGTGTGGGACTCTAGAGACTCGACTACTACGCTGGCAGTGGGTTTAACCACAGACCGCAAGCGGCACTAGCTGTACGTAACGGTCCCCAGGTAGTTGTCGATAAGAAGGCCGATGAGGAAACCCATCCGAACTCCTACTGAGTCTGATGTGACAATCTCCATACAGTCCGGTCCGTTCGTCCAAGACTATCGCATATCCGGCCTAGGGGGCGGCAAGCGTCAGTCCCCTAATAGCGGTATAAGTCGTGTCGGAGGGAAGCCCATTACACCCTGAGAAACTACTAGAACCTACCAGCAAATCTCGCTTGCCCTGGCCAGGGACTTTGCGTAATGGCTCTCTGACACAGCGCGATATCAACTCCCAATACCGGGAGGGACGAATCCTGTCTAACCGCCACTGCCTCCAAGTGCTCGGGACTGCACCCAACTGCTACCTGTTTGCACGACTCCTTTGAGCCGTGGTAGGGTAGCAATCTAAGAACAGTGGGACACACTCGAGGCGAAGTAGCAGTGTCAAGTCTGCGGACTACGCTGTACTCATGTCACCTGGGAACTGTTCACTGACGACTGGTATAAAACCAACCAACAGTTCCCTGTGAGTCCTGTCCGGTGTACCCGTAACCTAACGAGCACCTGTATACTATCTCCAGTACGACGTACTGATGGCTGTGGGACAGACCATCTCCCCAACTGGGATGAGAAGCGTACACACTAGTCTACTCCGGAGTATCGATGCCCTGTCTCGATAATCCAACGACTAGGGACCTGAATAAGGATGTGCTTGTAGACTACCCAGCCCCCACTAGTGTGACTGCCATCACAACGCTGGTAGTCAAGCAAGATCCTAAGAGCTCTATCAATACGTACACTCACATATTAAGATAGAAAAACCAAGTAGCATACTACCATGTTTAGCAAGACTGTTATATACATGTGAATATCACAAGCTTCCATTAAGTAATATACAAACTAGTATGATACAGTAATGGCCTTCTAGGGCATAAACACTAACAATCTCCCACTTGCACTAGGGCCATGTACTGGCATATCGAAGACCAATGATCTCGAGTAGCCTCTCGAACTGCGTCTGAGGTAGGGCCTTCGTGAATGGATCAGCAATATTCTCTTCTGAAGCAACTCTCCGAACCTCGATCTCCTGACGATCAATGATCTCCCTGATCAGGTGATACCGCCTCAAGATGTGTCTGGACTTCTGATGGGACCTTGGTTCCTTCGCTAAAGCTATAGCTCCGTTGTTGTCGCAATACAGAGGTATTGGATCAACTATGGTAGGAACCACCTGAAGTTCTATTAGGAACTTCTTCATCCAGACTGCTTCTTTTGCGGCATCGCAAGCAGCTATATACTCCGCTTCCATCGTCGAGTCAGCAACGGTGTCCTGCTTGGAGCTCTTCCAGCACACCGCCCCTCCATTGAGGGTAAAGACATAACCCGACATGGACTTGGAATCGTCCTTATCACTCTGGAAGCCGGAATCAGCAAAGGCCTCCAACCTGAGGTCTTTTCCTCCGTAAACCAAAAACATCTCCTTAGTCCTTCTCAGGTACTTGAGAATGTTCTTTACTGCTATCCAGTGCTTCTCCCCTGGGTCTGACTGATACCGGCTTACCACGCTCAGTGCGTAAGCTACATCTGGTCTGGTACACAACATCACATACATTATAGAGCCTACCGCAGAAGCGTAAGGTATAATAGACATGCGTTCCCTTTCCAAATCAGTCTTGGGAGACATCTCTTTGGAGAGGGTGATTCCGTGACAAGCCGGTAGATTGCCGCGCTTAGAATCTTCCATACTGAATCTTTTCAGTATAGTGTCGATATACCTGGACTGTGAAAGTCCCAACATCCTCTTGGATCTATCACGATAGATCCGGATCCCCAGAATGTAAGAGGCATCACCCAGGTCTTTCATGGAGAACCTGTGTGACAAGAATCCTTTGACAGATTGTAGCATAGGAATGTCATTTCCTATCAATAGAATGTCATCCACGTACAAGACGAGGAATACGACACTTCTGGCTACAACTTTACTATATATGCACGGTTCATCTGGATTTTTGATAAAGTCATATTCTTTGACTGTCTCATCAAAACAGATGTTCCAACTCCGCGATGCCTGCTTTAGTCCATAAATGGACTTAAGCAGCCTGCATACTTTCCCGCTGCTCCCACTCTGATTGAAACCCTCTGGCTGATCCATATAGACGCACTCTTCTAAATTTCCATTCAGAAAAGCCGTCTTTACGTCCATCTGCCAGATTTCATAATCATGGAAGGCAGCAATTGCAAGAAGGATACGAATGGATTTGAGCATAGCTACTGGAGAAAAAGTTTCGTCATAGTCCAAACCAGGTCTTTGACGAAAACCCTTTGCAACAAGTCTAGCTTTATAGGTTTCCACCTGCCCATCTACACCAATCTTTTTCTTGAAGATCCATTTGCATCCTATGGGTTTTACCCCACTTGGAGCAAAGTCCAAAGTCCATACTTTGTTGGTGTACATGGACTCCATTTCTCTTCGCATTGCATCTAGCCATCGTACCGAGTCGCCGCTCTGGATGGCCTGCTGGAAGCTAGTAGGTTCATCATCATCTATGATGCAATCCTCTCTATCCCCATCTATGAGAAAACCGTAGTATCTCTCAGGCGGATGAGACGGCCTACTACTCCTGCGAAGGGGTGAGGGAACGTCCTGTTCTTCTTGAACTTCCAGTTCTACCAAACTTTCAGTAGCAGTTTGTGGTTCTGGAATTTCTTCCAGTTCTATTTCGCTCCCACTTGTTTCCTTTTCTAAAAACTGATATTCTAGAAAATGGGCATTACGAGAAACAAACACCTTTTGTTCCTCTGCGTAATAGAATAGATACCCCTTGGAGTTCTTTGGATATCCCACAAACTTACACTTTACTGATCGTGTCTCGAGCTAGTCCACATGCTGCTTTTTAACAAAAGCTGGACATCCCCATATTTTCAGATACTGAAGATAGGGTTTCTTCCCAGTCCACATCTGATATGGAGTGGTAGGCACAGTCTTGGCTGGAACCTGGTTCAAAAGATATGCCGCTGATTCTAGCGCATGACCCCAGAAAGATCGCGGTAACTCAGCATTACTCATCATGGATCGTACCATATCTAATAGGGTTCGATTCCGTCTCTCCGATACACCGTTATGCTGTGGAGTGTATGGAGGAGTAAGCTGAAAGAGAATTCCTTTCTCTTTTAGGTAACCTAGGAACTCGGCACTTAAGTATTCTCCACCTCGATCAGATCTTAGTGTCTTGATACTTTTGCCGGTTTGGTTTTCTACTTCATTCTTATACTCTTGGAATTTCTCAAAAGCCTCGGATTTATGTTTCATCAGATAAATAAATCCGTATCTTGAGTAATCATCCGTGAAAGTAATGAAATAGGAAAAACCACCTCTCGCATGTGTAGACATTGGACCACATACATCGCTGTGTATGAGTCCTAAGAGCTCGCTCGCTCTTACTCCTTGTCCAGTGAATGGAGTCTTTGTCATCTTTCCTTTGAGACAAGATTGACAAGTGTCATAAGATTGATATTCGAACGAGTCCAAATATCCTTCTCTATGCAACTTAGTCAACCTTCTCTCATTGATGTGACCCAGTCTACAATGCCATAAGAAAGCTTTATTTAAATCTGGAGACTTTCTTTTTAGTGTGTTCTGGACATTGAAAATTTGGAGTTGGTTTAAAACATATATGCCGTTATTTAGTGTACCTGACCCAATCAAACCATGATTAAGGTGGATGTTGACAACATCTCTTACAAACGTGAAATCATAACCTTTATTTGATAACAAGGAAACTGATATGAGATTACACGTTAAGCTTGGTACAAAATAACAGTTATGTAAAACCAAAATGTGTCCACTCGTCAATCCTAGGTGATAATCCCCGACGGACGCAGCTCCCACGCTAGCTCCGTTAGCAACCTTTAGGGTCATATCACCTTCCTTCAGCACTCTACGGTTTCTCAGTGCCTGCAATGAATTGCAAATATGAGATCCTGATCCGGTATCCAATACCCAGGAAGTAGAGTTGATCGACAGACAATTCTCAATTACAAACACACCTGAAGTCGAAGCCACAGCTTGCTTCGGTTCCTGGTTCTTGGCGTTCCACGCCTTGCAATCCTTTTTCCAGTGCCCTTTCCTGTGACAATGGAAGCACTTGTTAGTTATGTATATGCCCTAGAGGCCATTGTTGTACATATGATGTATATTATAATGGATGCTTGGTTATATATAGAGAAGACTTTCTTGCTCGTCATGATAGTATGCTATTTGGTTTCACTTTATCTTAACATGTTGACTTGTATTGGTTTACTGTTTTACTCTCACATGTTGATAAAGCCCTTAGGATCTGTACTCGACTACTGGGACTATGATGAGATCATACTAGTGGGGCCGCGGTAGTCGATGAGTACATCATATAACTGTTCCTAGTCGAGGGTATATCGAGACAGGGCATCGATACACCAGAGTAGACTAGCGTATACGCATCTTGACCCATATGATGGGCGATGGATGATCCCATATCCATCGGTGTTTGACATCAGAGATGGTGTACGGGTGCTCAGTGGAGACTGGGTACACTGGACGGACTCGCCGAGAACTCCCAGATGGTGATATACCACACGTCAGATGGCAGTTCTCCGGTGACACTGGTACAGGGTAGTCTGTAGACCCGAGATCGTCATAGAGTCTTGTGTGATTCCTACTGTGCTTTGATTTCCACCTTACCACGTCCAAGAGGGCGTGCAAAACGGTGGCTTTTGGGTACAGTCCCGAATCACATGGAGGCAATGAGCGATAGGAGGGGATTCGTCTCTCCCGGTATAGGGAGTTGATGTTGTGCTGTGTTCGATTGGCTATAACCGGAAGTCCCTGGCCAGGGCTGATATAGAGATTTACTGGTAAGTGTTACTAGTAGTTTCTCGACCCGTTATGAGCCACACATCGACACGACTTATCGGTTACTGGGGTCTGACGTATACCACCCCTAGACTTGATATGCGACATATCAGACGAACAGACCGGACTGTACGGGAGTGTTACTGATCGGATTCACAGGAGAACGCACAGGCTATCTTGTTGATCTTCTGATCGTTCAATACCTGGGTGGCTGTTACGTTTAGCTGACCGCTTGCAGCTTGTGGGTGTTTGATATGATCATCACCTGCTACCGGCGTATTGACGATTCTTTAGAGTCCTACACAAAGGTTTCTTGGCTCAGGCGAAACGAAGTAGAGGCACATATGTGATATGTGCAGGACCGAGAATAATGCGATATGGGATACCGTATTATATTCTCGCGATATTTAGATATGAACCGGGTCATCGGATCAAGTGTTGATTCGATGAATCGGTACATGATATATTAGTCGGTAATATTCGATATAGCCGGATCGTCGGATCAAGTGTTGATTCGATGATTTAATATATAATATATATGATATATTATTATATTAACTAATATTGGCTTGCTTTATTATTTCATTTTCTCAGTGGATGATACATTGATATATATGCGATATATGTTAATTGTATTATTTTCTTTTGTTGCAAATATATAATATATATGTGATATATATTATTGTGACATGATATGATTAATTGTTAAACATGTTTAAGGATGATTAATTGAGGTTAGGGTTTGATTAGGTTTAGATGCTTCAAGTTCCTTCTAGAAGCATTTTTCTTTTGTCATTTGTAAAGATATTTTGTGATGACACATTATTAACTTAACCAAACCCTAACTCTAGTTGTTTCTCTACACATTCTCATCCATTCATCCTTGACCATGGTTACAATTCAATCATATAGATTTATTTCTATTCATCACAAAAGAAAAGGATTATCATTATTCTTTTTCCATTCTCATCTTCTTGCTTCTTGAAAAGCTTGCTAGATTTTCTTAAGTGATGAAATAAAAATGAGAAAATGATATTAAAAGAAAGCAAAATTACTACTCTCTCATCCTCATCTCATCTAGCCCATGGAATTAGTGTGTTCTTCTCTTTTGAGTGAGAAAGCTTGAGCCGTAGCAACTTCAAGGTAGATCATCGGAGATTTGGATTACGACAAGCTAGAATGGATCATTCGAGTCATGGAGCCTCTCATGAGTCCGGGAGATCGTGGATCGCGGCAAAGGGACTTCTACTCGGAGCTTGTGAAGTGAAGGAATGGACAACAAAGGTTGTAATCCCTCACACTTAGATAAAAGTTATCTTATTGCATGTTAAACCCTAATAATCTAGCAAAGATCCCGGCTTTGGGTTGTTCGGCACGTCTAAAATTTAATCCGGGCATGTTTGATGCCTTACGAACCTTCACAAGAGTGCCTAGGAACCCTACAGTGGTATCAGAGCCTAGCTAGAGCATTAGGCGATGTGTTTACGAAGTTAAAACTCCGATCGAACCCGAAATGACAAATTTGGACCCCTCTCTGGAAATTTTTTAAATTTTGGGATTTTTCAGAATTAAAAATATGTAAAAAAATCAGCAGGGAATTCTAAGAATTACCATGAAACACGTGCCCACAATTCCACCAACAGAGCGCGGAACCGCGGCACGAACATGGTAGTCGCGGCGGTTCCGCGGCGGAACTGTAGGATTGGGACACATGGCTTCATGGTATAGACCGTAGGCACTTGCTGACTATTCTGGGTATTTTTAATCTGTTTCAGGTGTTTAAAATTCTGGGGTTTGTTTTGTAATAGTAGACTCGATCGGAATATTTAAATTCGTATTTCTTTCCGGATATTTAGAAACTGTTAAACTATTTGAACGGATATCATTAACTTACTGTTTCCCGGTACGGCAAATTTTCAAGTGTTGAAATTTACTTGGGTTTAAATCGTTCGGAACAATTGTACAAGTTAAGCGGCGGACCCTCTAGAAAACAACAAACCTTAACTCGATTATGTGACCGTCTTGAACTGCCTTTTGAACCTTCGGGTTTGGGGCAGTACGGCGTGCCACATGTGAGGCGTTGGCTTGACCCTTCTATGGCTGGATCACCGGTACTGTGACATATTCTGGGATTATTTGAACCCCGCTCAAGTGTTGAGCACTTTAGGAAATTTTGGGTGTTTGATTATCTGTTCGAAAAGTTTAATACTGTTTATTTATCTGGAATGTGATACAATATGTGGAATTCATAGAGTTAGGCATGAAATACGAAGTATGTGATATTTCGGATTTACGATGTCTAAAGTGATTGTGGATTCCAAATATTGTAGTTTTACACTTTCTTTTCTGTGACCGTAAGTGTAATATGTGATATCGCCGGTTTCGTTGCTATATGTCAACGACAATTGGGATGCGCATATTTACTTACGTTGATGATATGAGATATTATGTGTTGCTGTGATATGTTATATTGGATCGTCGCGTTCTGAATAGCCGGGGGTTTTATGTGAGATGAGGGTTTTTATTTTCATTCATGTAAAATTCATTTGTAATGTAATATTCTTTTATTTGGGGCACTTCCAGGTTGCGGTTGCTGTCACCAGTGTATATTATTTACTTTTCCGCATTAGGTAGACCCAAGGTGGGGAGCACAGGTAATCGGGTTCTAGGGTCCAGTGGGAGGCCATCTCGAGGAGTCGAGACCGGGTCTCCTAACCCTAGAATTGGCAGTGTTACTTGCCGCTCTCGTAGGGGTCTTGGGATGTGGGTTTGGCTATTCGTCGCGACCGTGGAATCCGTGTTTTATACAGGCTCGTATTGAAAACACGGACGTCCTAGTATATCCAATATTTCATATATGTTCTTCTGCTGCAATGTTCTGTGACGAGATCATATTACTGCCTGAGACGAATGCTTATACTATATATATATATGCTGATATATAAATATTACTGCTTTCGTTTCTTCTGTGATGCTTAGGAAGCATAAGCTGATGAGATTTTTATTAATGAGATTAATAAAAGAAAAGAAACCTAAAGATGTTGTAGAATCAAAAACTTTATAAAAAGGGTAGCTACAGTTTTGCTTTGCACAGTGATATATATGATATATCCTGCACCTTATTCGATAAGGAAAGGACCGAGATCCCTTCACCGGGAGTGACTCCTTTAGCGAAACTGGCAGATGCTACAAAACGCGGTTTGTCTTTTGATTGCTTTTAGTGTTTTGCTTTGCACAGCGGTATATATGATATATCCTGCACCTTATTCGATAAGGAAAGGGCCGACGATCCCTTCACCGGGAGTGACCCCTTTAGCGAAACTAAGAAAAGCCTCAAAACACTCCTTTTCAAAAACCACTCGATTCTACGACGATATCAAGTTCATTACGCTCAGGGTTTCCTGAAAAACCTGCGTAGCCCTCCGTCATTTCAGATAGATATTATTTAGTATTCGTGCTATGTTTGTTGACTTAGTCAAGGCATAGTGTACGGTAGCTAAGTAGTACTTATCTGCTAAAACATGAGATGTGATTGGATTAGGGTATTCGCACGGCCTTGTTGACTCAGTCAAGGGTCGTACGGGTGGGTTTAATTCAATCAAGAAATGTACGGGTTGAACTTGACTTGCGATTTATGGTTTGTTGACTTAGTCAAGGTCATAGATCGCTAGGGGCAAAATATTATCGGGAATTTCAAGCGTTGAAATTTGCAATGAGATTGCATACCTCCTATGAGATAGTTGGATCCCGATACCCACTGCGAGTAAGTGTTACTCCTGGGAGAGTTTTACACAGGACAATTAGTCATTCAAGTAGGTGTCTAGAAAGGTGTTAACGAGGTTACGCCTCTGGGAAAACGAGGTTTACTTTAATTAGGTGCGTGCGAAAGCACGGGGAACCTCCCTCAAAGTACCGACACTGATCTGGCTGAAAGATTGACGAAGTTGTAAGGTGTAATTAATCCCGGCTAATCTTACCTTTTAGGGTTTTAAGGTAGATTTGATAAAAACAGTGGGAGACATCCTGATTAGATAAGATAATAACCAATCTAATCTTGCAAGAGCATACGCTAAAGTGTTTTCTTCTCTCTCTCTCCAGGTAGCGACCATGTCATGCCATAATCAAGATAATAATATGGATGTATTGACTGAACCTGATTATTGTACTGAGCAAGGGAACGTTAGACCCATTCTTTCTTATAAGAGTTATAAGACTGAACAGGAAACAGGAGAATATCTGGATTCTCACGCCGCCCAAAAGAACATGCATGTTGATGCATCTTCTTCAGGTGTGTTTGTTATTGAGAACTGTTTCTCAGTTCACCCTACGTCCTGGGTATTAGATACCGGATCAGGATCCCACATATGCAAACAGTTGCATGGGCTACGTAAAGGTAAAGAACTGGGGAAAGATGATCATTCCGTTCTAGTAGGGAACGGTGCAAATGTTGCAGCCAAAGCAGTTGGCGAATATCACCTTGTATTGCCGAGTCGTAATACACTGATTCTAAATGAGTGCTATTATATACCGAACATGATGTGCAACATTATATCAGTTTCTTTATTAAGTAAAAAAGGATATAATTTTGTAGTAAAGGATAATGTTATGAACATATTCCTAGATCAAAAGTTGATTGCATCAGGCTCGTTACATAATGGCATATTCATTCTAAATCATAATACAGTCCTGAATATTCAAAACACACACAAGAGGAAAAGTTCAGATGTGAACGAATCCTACTTGTGGCATTGTAGACTTGGTCATATCAATGCGACACGACTGGCTAAGTTACATAGAGATGGTTATTTGAATTCGTTCGAATTATCATCTTATGATACTTGCCATTCATGTCTCAAAGGAAAAATGACCAAAGCTCCGTTTAGTGGACACGGAGAAAGAGTTACCGAACTCTTAGGACTGGTACATAGATGTATGCGGTCCCATGTCTACGCATGCCAGGAACAGTTCTTCTTACTTCATTACATTCACTGACGATCTCTCAAGATTCGGATATGTGTTCCTGATGAAACACAAGTCTGAAGCTTTTGAGAAATTCAGAGAATATAAGCACGAAGTAGAGAACCAAACGGGCAAAAGCATTAAGATTCTTCGATCTGATCGAGGAGGTGAATACTTAAGCGGTGAGTTCCTAGATTATCTAAAAGAGAATGGGATTCTCTCTCAGCTTACTCCTCCTTATACACCACAGCACAACGGTGTATCGGAACGAAGGAATCGGACCCTATTAGATATGGTGCGATCTATGATGAGCGATGCTGAGTTACCTATTTCCTTCTGGGGGTATGCGCTGTTAGTGTATATGCCCTAGAGGCCATTACTGTATCATACTAGTATGTATATTACTTGATGGAAGCTTGGGATATTCACAGTTGTACAGACAATCTTGCTCAATATAGTAGTATGCTACTTGGTTTGTCTCTGCTTTAATGTGTACATGTGTGTTTATTTATTATATCACCTATACGCATTAGTAGAGCCCTTAGGATCTTTGCTTGATTATCGGCGTTGTGATGGCGATCACACTCGTGGGGGCTGGGTAATCTATAAGCACATCCTTATACAGGTCCCTGGTCGTTGGACTATCGAGACAGGGCATCGATACTCCGGAGTAGACTAGCGTATGCACTTCTCATCCCAGTGTGGGAGACGGTCTGTCCCACAGCCGTTAGTACGTTGTACTTGGGATAGTATGCGGGTGCTCGTTAGGTTACGAGTACACTGGACAGGACTCGTCGGGAACTGTTGGTTGGTAATATACCTATCGTCAGTTATCAGTTCCCAGGTGACATGAGTACAGCTTAGTCCGCTGACTTGACACTATCACTTCGCCTCGAGTGTGTTCCCACTGTTCTTTGATTACTACCCTACCACGGCTCTACTGAGTCGTGCAAACAGGTAGTAGTTGGGAGCAGTCCCGAAGCACTTGGAGGCAGTGACGGTTAGACAGGATTCGTCTCTCCCGGTATTAGGGGTTGACATCGCGCTGTGTCTAGGAGAGCCATTACACAAGTAGTCCCTGGCCAGGGCAAGCGAGATCTATTGGTAAGTTCCAGTGTTATCTCAGGGTGTATTGGGCTACACTCCGACACGACTTGTACCGCTATTAGGGGACTGACGTTCACCGCCCTCCTAGGCCCGCCATGCGATGTATCAGACGAACAGACCGGACTGTACGGAGACTGTCACATACAGGCTCAGTAGGAGTGCAGATGGGGTTCACCTCGTCGGTCTTCTTATCGACATCTACCTGGGGACCGTTACGTACAGCTAGTGCCACTTGCGGTCTGTGGTTAAACCCACTGCCAGCGTAGTGTCGAGTCTTTAGAGTCCCACACAGAGAGCTATTCGCCTTTAGGCAAAATGAGTAGAGGTCGCATGGTTTTGCGACAGGGTTCGTTCGCATCCGCGCACTTGTGCACGTTTTCTGTCCGGACAGTTTATACTAGCGGGCTTTGGTTTAAGCCGGATCCTAGTATATGATTTGAGATTGGTTTTTCTCAGTGTATTCGTGTTCCTCGGATCACGAATGCGGGTGCGTATGCACAGTTGCTTGAGATTGAGGGAGAGGACCTTGTTTAGGGTTAATGACTATTGTCATTTTATTAACCCTATTGCTTTTGTGTGTATTATTGTTAATTGATAATTAGCTTAATTATTGTGCATGGTTGTTGTTGTTGACCATTTGACTTCATTGACTTGTTGACCATGTTGACAACTTGACCATAATCATTTCATTTGGAAGATGCTCTTTGATCCTTGCAATTTGCATTAATATTGAAATGATAATGGTCACCTCTTGATTAAACCATGACAATTTTCTAGCTAATTATGGAATTAAAATATTACACACATATTAGTGAGAATGGCTCACTAATAATTGATTATCTCATATCATTTCTCTCTCTTGCTCATCCTCTCCCTCAAGCTTTCTCCCTCTCATGTGTTGAGAAACAAAAAGCTTGAGAAAAACCTTCACTTGATCTTCTCTACTCTCTTCTAGGGTTCAAGTCTTAGCATTTCTTGCACTCTAGTTACTCCTAGCTTAGAGTTGAAGCTAAAGGTCGAGGCTTTCGGGTGGATCCTTCTTTGACGGAAGAAGACAAGCAAGGTGAGGTCTTTCTACCATTCCGACGGGCAAGGAAAGAAGGACTTCGAGCTCAAGGTATAACCTTTCTACAACTTAGCTAGTTGTTAGTTTGCTTTAGCTAGTTTTTGTTTAGCAAAGATCCTCACATGCTTGGTCCATATTGCCTAAGTCGATAAAAATCCGTTTTTTATTATGTTTTCCGCCTCCCCGTAAGCACCGGGGTGGGCAACATGGACCTAACAGTGGTATCAGAGCCTAACTAAACTTAAACTAGCTAGGTAATGAAGTGTAACGAAGTTTCGAAACCGGAAAATCCAAAAACCAAACTTTGCAAAACCCTAGTTTCTGTTAATTTTTTTTCTGGCCAAAATGACATTTGTTATATACCAAAAATTATCTCAGGGTTTTGTGTGAAAAACCACCAAATACGAACCAGAGAGGAGATCAGAGGAGCGCGGATCCGCGGCAAGAGGAAGCTCCTGCCGCGGAAGCGCGGCCATCTTGTCCCCTCTCTGCATCGTTTTTGGTGCAGTGTGTTTCTGTGTTGGTTTTGGGATTTTTAGGATATGTTATATGTGCCCAGATTTTCCAGAACTAAAATTTACTTTTGGGGGCCTATAAATCCGTATTTTTCCGGAACTTCACTACACTTTAACTATATCGGTTATATCTGTGATGCTTGTATGTATTGAACGTCGGCTAATCGCTATAAGTCGATTAGTCGGGGTTATACATCTCTGTGATCTGTGATTGTTATTGGTTTGTGGATATGAATGGATTGGATTGTCGCGGGTGAATAGCCGGGGTGGATGTGAGATGAGCTTTTGTTTTCTTTCATTCATTGTAAATGTAAATTGATGTAATAATATTATTTGTATGGCCGCACAACCGGGTCGGGGTTGTTGCCGTCATTGTATAATTCTTTTTACTGTTTTTGCTCCTAGGATAGACCCATGGAGGGGTGCACAAACTACCGGGTATCTCGAAGTGCCGAGTGGCCTACTCACGGTGGTGAGGGAGGTTGCTTCGCTTCGGGTGCTTGGCGGGTAGTTTGCCGCACCTGTAGGGGTCTTGGGTGGGGTATTGGCTATTCACCGCGACCGTGTAATCCGCTTTACGTTGCAGACTCGAACGCATTGCGGATTCCTAGTATATCCAATGTATTCATCTGTGATCTGTAATGTCTATCATTGCTATATATTTATATATAATAACTATTTAGGCGTTGCTTATGTTTTACAGCCGCGCTAGCCCAGCCCCCGCTCTGTCGTTAGTTAAGTAACCTAACGGGTGATGACGGGGCCCCGTGGCGAATGCGAATGGCATAAGCGTACGTCATATTTTGGTTGTTTTCTGCAATGGTAGGATTAAATGATGGGACGCATTAAAAGAACTAATGCAAGAAAATAAACCTAAAAGACGTTGTTGGAACAATTTTTCAAAAAGCTGTTATTGCAAGGACGTTCATTTTTGTTTTGCATAGCGGTATTCGGTTGTGAATGCCTAGCACCTCAGTCGATGAGGCAAGGGCCGAGATCCCTTCACCGGGAGTGACCCCTTGGACAAAAGTTTGCGTCAGGGTAATAACTTCACTATAGTCGATTATGCTTGCTTTGCATCGAGGTATTCGGTTTGGAATATCCTGCACCTCATTCGACGAGGAAAGAGCCGAGATCCCTTCACAGGGAGTGACCTCTTTAGCAAAAGTTTTCGCCACTATATTTTCAAAAAGGGTGCAATCATGTTCCTTCAACGATATCAAGTTCATTACGTTAACGGGTTTTTTCGCCAAAAACCCAGCCGTAGCCCTCCGTCATTTCGGATTAATATTATTCGGTATTCGTGCTGCGTTTGTTGACCTAGTCAAGGCGTAGTGAACGGTAGCTAAATAATATTTTTCTGTGGATTGCAAATGTGATTGGTTAGGACAGTCGTGCGGCCTTGTTGACCTAGTCAAGGGCACGTACGGGTGGGTCTAATGCAATCAGGATTATGACGGGTAGAACTTGTCTAACAGTTTATGGCTTGTTGACCTAGTCAAGGTCATGAACCGTTAGGGGCAAAAACCACATCGGGAGTTTCAAAAGAACTGAAACTTGCAGATTTAGCATACCTTCTGGAGTGTGGTGACTAGAGTGGATTCCATCTAGGTTATCACACAATGACAGTTGGATCCCGATCCCACTGATGAGTTGGTTTACTCTCGGGAGATTATTTCACTTAACGATCAATGCTATAAACCTAGTAGGTGTCTAGAAAGGTGTTAGCGGGGTTACGCCCCCAGGGAAAAGAGGTTCTTTAATTAAGGAACTTCGCGAAAGCGTCGGAAAACCTCCCTCGAAGTACCGACACTAGCCTGGCTGAAGGTTAAGCAAGTATTGTGACGTGAATTAAAACCCGGCTAGTTCTTCTTTTAAAAGGTTTTAAGAAGGATTTGAGGAAACAGTGGGAGACATCCTGGTTAGATAAATTAATAAACCAATCTAATCTTGCAAGAGCATACGCTGAGTGTTTCTTTTCTCTCTCTCCAGGCAGCAACCTTTTCACGCCCTAATCAAGATAATAAAATGTATCGCTTGACCGATCCGAATTCTTATTCGGGACTGGGGAAAGTTGGTTCAGCTCTAACTTGTGACAACAGTCATGAGTATGAGAATGGGAAAGAGGAAAGTATGGACTTCCAGGATACCCAGTTGAAGAAGAAGCATGGTTTTGCATCTACTTCAGGTGTTCTTGTAATTGAGAACTGTTTTACGGTCAGCCCTACCTCCTGGGTACTTGATACCGGATCAGGATCTCATATCTGTAATTTATTACAGGAACTGAGAAAAAGTAGGAAAGTTGCACCGGGTGATATGTCGCTCAGAGTAGCGAACGGAGCACAAGTTTATGCGGCAGCCGTCGGTGAATATCACCTAGTATTGCCAAATGGCAAGACTATGATTTTGAACGATTGCTACTATGTACCCTCCATGGTTTGCAACATCATATCAGTGTCTTTACTCGATAAAGATGGATATAACTTTGTTCTTGAAAAGAATATCATGAACATTTACCTTCATAAGGTACTGGTTGCAGAGGGTACACTGTGTAATGGTATCTACGTTCTAAATCAGAATACAGTTCTCAATATACAAAACACACGCAAGAGGAAGAATTCAGATACGAATGAATCCTACTTGTGGCATTGTAGACTTGGTCATATCGGAGAGAAAAGACTGAGTAAGTTGCATAAAGATGGACTCTTGAATACGTTTGAGTTTTCATCTTATGGAACTTGTCAGTCTTGTCTCAAAGGGAAGATGACCAAATCTCCGTTCACCGGACATGGAGAAAGAGCAACCGAGCTCTTGGGACTCGTACATAGTGATGTATGTGGTCCGATGTCTATACATGCAAGGGGTGGGTTCTCGTACTTCATCACATTCACTGACGATCTCTCTAGGTTCGGATATGTGTATCTGATGAAACACAAATCTGAAGCTTTTGAGAAATTCAAGGAATTTAGAAACGAAGTAGAGAACCAGACAGGCAAAAGTATCAAGATCCTCCGATCTGACAGGGGAGGGGAGTACTTAAGCACGGAATTCCTAGATTACTTAAAAGAGAATGGTATTCTCTCTCAGCTTACTCCTCCTTATACACCACAGCACAACGGTGTTTCGGAGCGGAGGAATCGTACCCTACTGGATATGGTTCGCTCCATGATGAGTAATGCCGAGTTACCTCTTTCATTTTGGGGACATGCGCTATTGACAGCAGCATACCTATTGAATGATGTTCCGTCTAAATCAGTGCCTAAGACTCCGTTCGAGATATGGAATGGAAAGAGGCCATATCTTAAAAGATCTAAGATATGGGGTTGTCCGGCTTATGTTAAATCGCATAAACCGGATAAACTAGAGGCACGGTCAGTTTTATGTAAGTTTGTGGGATATCCAAAGAATGGTTATGGATATCTATTCTACCACACCGAGGAACAGAAGGTGTTTGTTGCTCAGCATGCCGTTTTCTTAGAAACGGAGTTTCTTGCAAAAGAAATTAGTGGGAGCACGGTAGAATTGGAAGAAATTCAGCGACCACAAACTGAAACTGAAAATTTGACAGAACCTCAGGATTCAATAACCCCAGACGAACCTCAGCCACTCCGCAGATCTGGTAGGATTTCTCATCCGCCCGAGAGATACTACGGTTTTCTCATTGACGGGGATCGAGAGGATTGCATCTTGGAAGAAGATGACCCTACCAGTTTCAGGCAGGACATTATCAGTAGGGACTCTGATAAGTGGCAGGAAGCAATGCAATCCGAAATGGAGTCCATGTACGCCAATAAAGTGTGGACCTTGGATATTGCTCCACCTGGGGTAAAACCCGTTGGATGCAAATGGATCTACAAAAGGAAACTTGGTGTAGATGGGCAGGTGGAAACCTATAAAGCTAGACTCGTTGCAAAAGGTTTTCGTCAAAGACCTGGTTTGGACTATGACGAGACTTTTTCTCCGGTGGCTATGCTCAAATCCATTCGGATCCTACTTGCCATTGCTGCCTTCCATGACTATGAAATCTGGCAGATGGATGTTAAAACGGCTTTCCTAAACGGTTGTTTGGAAGAGTGCGTTTACATGGATCAACCAGAAGGTTTCGTAGACAGTGGGAGCAGCGGAAAGGTGTGCAAGTTGCTTAAATCCATTTATGGATTAAAGCAGGCATCGCGGAGCTGGAACATCTGTTTTGATGAGGCAATCAAGGAATTTGATTTCATCAAGAACGAAGATGAACCCTGTGTATATAAGAAGATTGTAGGACGAACTGTCGTATTCCTAGTCTTGTACGTGGACGACATTCTTTTGATAGGAAATGACATTCCTATGCTACAATCGGTCAAGGTGTTTTTGTCACAAAGGTTCTCCATGAAGGACCTGGGTGATGCCTCGTACATTCTGGGGATCAAGATCTATAGAGATAGATCCATGAAACTGTTGGGACTTTCACAGTCCAGGTACATAGAGACCGTACTAAAGAGATTTAGTATGGAGGGTTCCAAGCGCGGTAACATACCCGCATTGCACGGAATTACCCTCTCCAAGAAGATGTCTCCTAAGACTGACGAGGAGAGGGTTCGCATGAGCACTATACCCTACGCTTCGGCGGTAGGATCTATAATGTATGCGATGCTATGTACAAGACCAGATGTAGCTTACGCGTTGAGCACGGTAAGCCGGTATCAGTCAGACCCAGGGGAGGACCACTGGACAGCAGTGAAGAACATTCTCAACTACCTAAGAAGGACTAAGGAGATGTTCCTGGTTTACGGTAATGGAGACCTCAGGGTCGAGTCCTTTACCGATTCAAGCTTCCAGAGTGACAAAGATGACAGCAAGTCCGTGTCGGGTTTTGTGTTTACCCTCAACGGAGGGGCGGTATGTTGGAGGAGTTCCAAGCAGGATACCGTCGCAGACTCGACGATGGAGGCTGAATACATTGCTGCAAGCGATGCCGCAAAAGAGGCGGTCTGGATTAAGAAGTTCATTAGTGAACTTCAGGTGGTTCCGTCCATTGTTGACCCAATACCTTTGTATTGCGATAACAATGGGGCTATAGCTTTAGCGAAGGAACCAAGGTCCCATCAGAAATCCAGGCACATCTTAAGGCGGTATCACCTGATCAGGGAGATCATTGATCGACAGGAGATCGAGGTGCAGAGAGTGGACACAAAGGACAACACTGCGGACCCATTCACGAAGGCTTTACCCCAGACTCAGTTCGAGCGGCTGATCGAGATGATAGGTCTTCGATACGCCAGTACATGGCCTTAGTGCAAGTGGGAGATTGTTAGTGTATATTCCCTAGAGGCCATTACTGTATCATACTAGTATGTATATTACTTGATGGAAGATTGGGATATTCACAGTTGTACAGACAATCTTGCTCAATATAGTAGTATGCTACTTGGTTTGTCTCTGCTTTAATGTGTACATGTGTGTTTATTTATTATATCACCTATACGCATTAGTAGAGCCCTTAGGATCTTTGCTTGATTACCGGCGTTGTGATGGCGATCACACTCGTGGGGGCTGGGTAACCTATAAGCACATCCTTATACAGGTCCCTGGTCGTTGGACTATCGAGACAGGGCATCGATACTCCGGAGTAGACTAGCGTATGCGCTTCTCATCCCAGTGTGGGAGACGGTCTGTCCCACAGCCGTTAGTACGTTGTACTTGGGATAGTATGCGGGTGCTCGTTAGGTTACGAGTACACTGGACAGGACTCGTCGGGAACTGTTGGTTGGTAATATACCTATCGTCAGTTATCAGTTCCCAGGTGACATGAGTACAGCTTAGTCCGCTGACTTGACACTATCACTTCGCCTCGAGTGTGTTCCCACTGTTCTTTGATTACTACCCTACCATGGCTCTACTGAGTCGTGCAAACAGGTAGTAGTTGGGAGCAGTCCCGAAGCACTTGGAGGCAGTGACGGTTAGACAGAATTCGTCTCTCCCGGTATTGGGGGTTGACATCGCGCTGTGTCTAGGAGAGCCATTACACAAGTAGTCCCTGGCCAGGGCAAGCGAGATCTACTGGTAAGTTCCAGTGTTATCTCATGGTGTATTGGGCTACACTCCGACACGACTTGTACCGCTATTAGGGGACTGACGTTCACCGCCCCCCTAGGCCCGCCATGCGATGTATCAGACGAACAGACCGGACTGTACTGAGACTGTCACATACAGGCTCAGTAGGAGTGCAGATGGGGTTCACCTCGTCGGTCTTCTTATCGACATCTACCTGGGGACCGTTACGTACAGCTAGTGCCGCTTGCGGTCTGTGGTTAAACCCACTGCCAGCGTAGTGTCGAGTCTTTAGAGTCCCACACAGAGAGCTATTCGCCTTTAGGCAAAATGAGTAGAGGTCGCATGGTTTTGCGACAGGGTTCGTTCGCATCCGCGCACTTGTGCACGTTTGCTGTCCGGACAGTTTATACTAGCGGGCTTTGGTTTAAGCCGGATCCTAGTATATGATTTGAGATTGGTTTTTCTCAGTGTATTCGTGTTCCTCGGATCACGAATGCGGGTGCGTATGCACAGTTGCTTGAGATTGAGGGAGAGGACCTTGTTTAGGGTTAATGACTATTGTCATTTTATTAACCCTATTGCTTTTGTGTGTATTATTGTTAATTGATAATTAGCTTAATTATTGTGCATGGTTGTTGTTGTTGACCATTTGACTTCATTGACTTGTTGACCATGTTGACAACTTGACCATAATCATTTCATTTGGAAGATGCTCTTTGATCCTTGCAATTTGCATTAATATTGAAATGATAATGGTCACCTCTTGATTAAACCATGACAATTTTCTAGCTAATTATGGAATTAAAATATTACACACATATTAGTGAGAATGGCTCACTAATAATTGATTATCTCATATCATTTCTCTCTCTTGCTCATCCTCTCCCTCAAGCTCTCTCCCTCTCATGTGTTGAGAAACAAAAAGCTTGAGAAAAACCTTCACTTGATCTTCTCTACTCTCTTCTAGGGTTCAAGTCTTAGCATTTCTTGCACTCTAGTTACTCCTAGCTTGGAGTTGAAGCTAAAGGTCGAGGCTTTCGGGTGGATCCTTCTTTGACGGAAGAAGACAAGCAAGGTGAGGTCTTTCTACCATTCCGACGGGCAAGGAGAGAAGGACTTCGAGCTCAAGGTATAACCTTTCTACAACTTAGCTAGTTGTTAGTTTGCTTTAGCTAGTTTTTGTTTAGCAAAGATCCTCACATGCTTGGTCCATATTGCCTAAGTCGATAAAAATCCGTTTTTTATTATGTTTTCCGCCTCCCCGTAAGCACCG
Organism: Agapanthus africanus; assembly: GCA_030015575.1. Taxonomy (NCBI): domain Eukaryota; kingdom Viridiplantae; phylum Streptophyta; class Magnoliopsida; order Asparagales; family Amaryllidaceae; genus Agapanthus; species Agapanthus africanus. The sequence continues at coordinate 223,009,762 of JASDDO010000012.1, forward strand.
GGGTGGGCAACGTGGACCTAACATGCGCTTGAGACAGCCATATACATATTGAATCTAGTTCCGTCTAAATCTGTACCTACCACACCATATGAGATATGGAGTGGGAAGAGACCATATTTTAAACGAGTTAAGATATGGGGTTGTCCGGCCTATGTCAAAAGACAAAATCCGTACAAACTCGAGGCACAATCAGTCCTTTGCAAATTTGTGGGATATCCAAAGAATTCTCAAGGATATTTTTTCTACCACGCTGAGGAACAAAAAGTATTTTTTGCTCAACATGCCACCTTTTTGGAAAGGGAATTTCTAGCAGAAGAAATTAGTAGCAAAGAGGTAGAGCTGGAAGAGGTTCCAGAAACACAAATTACAACAGATGATTTAGTGGAACCAGAGGATTCAGTAGTACCCGACGAACCCCAGCCTCTCCGCCGATCTAGTAGGGTTTCTCGTCCACCTGAGAGATACTACGGTTTTCTCATTGATGGTGGAAGCGAGGATTGCATCATGGATGATGATGAACCGACTAGTTTCGAGCAGGCCATCACGAGTGGTGACTCTGTGAAATGGCTGGATGCAATGCGATCTGAGATGGAATCCATGTACACCAACAAAGTATGGACTTTGGAAAATGCTCCTGAAGGGGTAAAACCCATTGGGAGCAAGTGGATCTTTAAAAAGAAATTTGGTGTAGATGGAAAAGTTGAGACTTTCAAAGCTAGACTTGTAGCAAAGGGTTTTCGTCAACGACCAGGTGTGGATTATGACGAAACCTTTTCTCCAGTGGCTATGCTTAAGTCCATCCGGATCTTACTTGCCATTGCTGCATACCATGACTACGAAATCTGGCAAATGGATGTTAAGACCGCCTTTCTAAACGGTGATTTAGAAGAGTGCGTGTACATGACTCAGCCAGAGGGCTTCGTAGATAGTGGGAGCGGCGGAAAGGTGTGCAAGCTGCTTAAATCCATTTATGGGTTGAAGCAAGCATCGCGGAGTTGGAACATCTGTTTTGATGTTGTAGTCAAAGAGTTTGACTTCATCAAAAATATAGATGAACCTTGTATCTATAAGAAGGTAGCAGAGGGTAAGGTTGTCTTCCTCGTATTGTACGTGGATGACATACTCTTGATAGGAAATGATATTCCTATGCTGCAATCAGTCAAGCTCTTCTTATCACAGAGATTCTCAATGAAAGATCTAGGTGATGCCTCCTGCATATTGGGAATCATGATCTATAGAGATAGATCTAAACGGATACTGGGATTGTCCCAATCCAGGTACATTGACACCATACTAAAGAGGTTTAGTATGGAAGAATCCAAACGTGGGAATCAGCCCACGATCTCTGGACTCACTCTCTCTAAAGAGATGTCTCCCAAGACTGATTTGGAGAGAGCTCGCATGCAAGGGATACCCTATGCTTCGGCAGTAGGCTCTATCATGTATGCGATGCTATGTACCAGACCCGATGTAGCATACTCACTAAGTGTAGTGAGTCGGTATCAAGCAAATCCAGGAGAGAGTCATTGGACAGCAGTGAAGAACATTCTCAAGTACTTACGAAGGACTAAGGAGATGTTCTTGGTGTATGGTAATGGAGAACTCCAGGTGGAGTCCTTTACCGATTCCAGCTTCCAAAGTGATAAGGACGACTCTAAGTCGCATTCGGGTTTTGTCTTTACCCTCAATGGAGGGGCGGTATGTTGGAAGAGTTCCAAACAGGATACCGTTGCAGACTCAACGATGGAGGCTGAATACATCGCTGCCAACGATGCTGCCATAGAGGCTGTCTGGATCAAGAAGTTCATTAGTGAACTTGGTGTGGTTTCATCCATTGAGCATCCAATACCTCTGTATTGTGATAACAATGGAGCTGTGGCATTAGCCAAGGAACCCAGGTCCCATCAGAAGTCCAGACATATTCTGAGGCGGTATCACCTGATCAGGGAGATAGTTGATCGCCGGGAGATCGAGGTCAGGAGAGTAGATACGAAGGACAACACTGCGGATCCATTCACGAAGGCTATTCCCCAGATACAGTTTGAGAGATTATTCGGGATGCTAGGTATGAGATACTACAGCAGCTGGCCTTAGTGCAAGTGGGAGATTGTTAGTTATGTATATGCCCTAGAGGCCATTGTGGTACATATGATGTATATTATAATGGATGCTTGGTTATATATAGAGAAGACTTTCTTGCTCGTCATGATAGTATGCTATTTGGTTTCACTTTATCTTAACATGTTGACTTGTATTGGTTTACTGTTTTACTCTCACATGTTGATAAAGCCCTTAGGATCTGTACTCGACTACTGGGACTATGATGAGATCATACTAGTGGGGCCGCGGTAGTCGATGAGTACATCCTATAACTGTTCCTAGTCGAGGGTATATCGAGACAGGGCATCGATACACCAGAGTAGACTAGCGTATACGCATCTTGACCCATATGATGGGCGATGGATGATCCCATATCCATCGGTGTTTGACATCAGAGATGGTGTACGGGTGCTCAGTGGAGACTGGGTACACTGGACGGACTCGCCGAGAACTCCCAGATGGTGATATACCACACGTCAGATGGCAGTTCTCCGGTGACACTGGTACAGGGTAGTCTGTAGACCCGAGATCGTCATAGAGTCTTGTGTGATTCCCACTGTGCTTTGATTTCCACCTTACCACGTCCAAGAGGGCGTGCAAAACGGTGGCTTTGGGTACAGTCCCGAATCACATGGAGGCAATGAGCGATAGGAGGGGATTCGTCTCTCCCGGTATAGGGAGTTGATGTTGTGCTGTGTTCGATTGGCTATAACCGGAAGTCCCTGGCCAGGGCTGATATAGAGATTTACTGGTAAGTGTTACTAGTAGTTTCTCGACCCGTTATGAGCCACACATCGACATGACTTATCGGTTACTGGGGTCTGACGTATACCACCCCTAGACTTGATATGCGACATATCAGACGAACAGACCGGACTGTACGGGAGTGTTACTGATCGGATTCACAGGAGAACGCACAGGCTAGCTTGTTGATCTTCTGATCGCTCAATACCTGGGTGGCTGTTACGTTTAGCTGACCGCTTGCAGCTTGTGGGTGTTTGATATGATCATCACCTGCTACCGGCGTATTGACGATTCTTTAGAGTCCTACACAGAGGTTTCTTGGCTCAGGCGAAACGGAGTAGAGGCACATATGTGATATGTGCAGGACCGAGAATAATGCGATATGTGATACCGTATTATATTCTCGCGATATTTAGATATGAACCGGGTCATCGGATCAAGTGTTGATTCGATGAATCGGTACATGATATATTAGTCGGTAATATTCGATATAGCCGGATCGTCGGATCAAGTGTTGATTCGATGATTTAATATATAATATATATGATATATTATTATATTAACTAATATTGGCTTGCTTTATTATTTCATTTTCTCAGTGGATGATACATTGATATATATGCGATATATGTTAATTGTATTATTTTCTTTTGTTGCAAATATATAATATATATGTGATATATATTATTGTGACATGATATGATTAATTGTTAAACATGTTTAAGGATGATTAATTGAGGTTAGGGTTTGATTAGGTTTAGATGCTTCAAGTTCCTTCTAGAAGCATTTTTCTTTTGTCATTTGTAAAGATATTTTGTGATGACACATTATTAACTTAACCAAACCCTAACTCTAGTTGTTTCTCTACACATTCTCATCCATTCATCCTTGACCATGGTTACAATTCAATCATATAGATTTATTTCTATTCATCACAAAAGAAAAGGATTATCATTATTCTTTTTCCATTCTCATCTTCTTGCTTCTTGAAAAGCTTGCTAGATTTTCTTAAGTGATGAAATAAAAATGAGAAAATGATATTAAAAGAAAGCAAAATTACTACTCTCTCATCCTCATCTCATCTAGCCCATGGGATTAGTGTGTTCTTCTCTTTTGAGTGAGAAAGCTTGAGCCGTAGCAACTTCAAGGTAGATCATCGGAGATTTGGATTACGACAAGCTAGAATGGATCGTTCGAGTCGTGGAGCCTCTCATGAGTCCGGGAGATCGTGAATCGCGGCAAAGGGACTTCTACTCGGAGCTTGTGAAGTGAAGGAGCGGACTACAAAGGTTGTAATCCCTCACACTTAGATAAAAGTTATCTTATTGCATGTTAAACCCTAATAATCTAGCAAAGATCCCGGCTTTGGGTTGTTCGGCACGTCTAAAATTTAATCCGGGCATGTTTGATGCCTTACGAACCTTCACAAGAGTGCCTAGGAACCCTACAGCACTCATCCTGACCAACTATCGGTACTGCAATCTTTTTCTTTCCCTTCCCTCCCACCTTACTAACACCTCCTCTAGGTCTGGGTGCGGCCTTCTTCTTCCTTCCTTTGGCCTTAGCCTTGGACCCGGAAGAAGATGTACCGCCAACAAACATAGCGGGTGTTTCCCTTGAATTCTTCAAGGTGCCCTCTGCACTCCTTAACATGTTCAGGAGTTCCGGAAGTTCAACTTCTTTTCTTTGAAGGTTGAAGTTCAGGATAAACTGGGCGTAGGTGTGAGGAAGGGACTGGAGAATAAGGTCTGTATAGAGCTCATTATCCAAAGTCGTCCCAAGGTCTGCGAGCTCTTCTATATAGCCGATCATCTTTAGGACATGTTCTCCTACCGATGACCCGACAGCCAACCTCGCTCGAAACAAGTTCTTTGAGGTCTCGTATCTTGCTATACGAGATTGCTCTCCATAAAGTTCCTTTGTATGGAGAAATATGCCATCAAGGTCCATATCCTCGTGCCTCCTCTGATGTTCATTGTTCATCGAGGCAAGCACGATGCACTTGGCTTTCGCGCAATCTAAATCCCAGGTTTTGCGGATTTCCTTATCCGCATTACTGGATTTGGGACCAGGGACAGCAGGTGCCGTAGCGGTGAGGACGTGCCCCAATTTGTCATAGGTCAAAGCCATTTTGACATTCCGCAACCAATCTTTATAGTTTGGCCCTGTCAGTATATTTTTCTCTAAAAGTAACTTAAGTCCAGTCATTTTCAGGGTCGCTGCAATTAGGAGAGAGAGAAGAAAACTCTTTAGCATGATGCTCTTGCAAGTTTAGAGTGGTTTTTAGTTTATCTAAACTGGATGGCTCCCACTGTTTCTCGAATCCTTCCTCAAACCATAAAAGAAGAATTAGCCAGGACTATTCTCACCGTACAATACTTGCTTAACCGTTCAGCCAGGCTGGTGTCGGTACTTCGAGGGAGGTTTTCCAACGCTTTCGCGAAGTTCCTTAATTAAATAACCTCTTTTCTCTGGGGGCGTAACCCCGCTGACACTTTTCTGGACACCTACTAGGTTTATAGCATTGATCGTTAAGTGACGAATATCCTGATAAGTAGCATATACTCACAGTAGGATCGGGATCCAAATATCATCGTCTGATAATGTTGTAGGAATGCTACCAACATTCATCAAACTCAAAATGGTATGCATCTCTTTGCAAATTTCAGTTTCTTTAGAAATTCCCGATATACATTTTTGCCCCATGCTCTTATGACCTTGGCGTTGGTCAAAATATCATAAGTCACATGTCAAGTTCTACCCATCATTATCTTGTTAATTTGAACCCATCCGTACATATCCTTGACGTTGGCCAAAATGATCATACGACTGTCCCAAACTAACTCATCTATCTATGCAACAAATGAATATCCAGCAGCAACCAAACACTATGCCTTGGCATTGGTCAAAATACATAGCTTGAATACTACTGAATACCCAGATGAAATGACGGAGGGCTACGAATGGTTTTGGCGAAACCGTGAACGTAGTGAACTTGATATAACCGAAGGAACCTGATAGCTTTTTAAAAGGAGTGGTTAAAGCTCCGCATTTAAAAATATCTGTTTTTAAAATTAACCGAGTGGTTTCTTTTAAATTGTTCCAACGATTAAAACTTTGGTTTATTTTCTTTGCATTATAGATAATGCGTCCCATCATTAACCTATCATTGCAGAAAACAACGAAAATACAACGTCCTCTTATGCCATCCGCATTCGCCACGGGGTCCCGTCATCACCCGTTAGGTTACTTAACTAACGACAGAGCGGGGGCTGGGCTAGCGCGGGTGTAAAACATAAGTGACGTCTAAATAGCTATCATATATATAGATATTTTACATTCGTCTGACGCAATGATATACATTCCAGAACACAGATGAACTTAATTGGATTTACTAGCAATCCGTATTTCTTTTGAGCCTGCAAGAAAACACGGATAACACAGTTGTGATGAATAGCCATTACCCCACCCTCGACCCCTACGGGTACGGCAAACTACCCACCCGGCAGTTTGTGTACCCCACCTTGGGTCAGTCCCAGGAGCAAAAACAGTAAAATGAAATAATACAACGGTGGCTACAACCGCAACCTGGATGTGCCCCGCAAAATAATATTACAACAAATTACATTTATATCAAATGAATTAAATGATAACCCATCACATAACCCCGGCTATACACCACAACAGTCCAATTACAGTTCATATGCACAAACAGATAAAACCATTTCAGAAATGTGCAACCCCCTGCCAACCGACATACTAGCAGTTAGGGGAGGTTTACGAACACATTAAACAATCACAGATATAATCCAATATGCAAATACTGTACAATTTCGATCGATTAAACATCTTTAATATTGCTCCAAAAACTGCTCTGTTAAACTGAAACCTGAGCAAAATTAAAATATTCCAGAAAACACAAAATATCACAGGGGACCCACACAAGAATTTTGGGATCATGACTCGGCAACTCGGCCGCGGAACCGCGGCGGATCGTGTGGGATCCGCCGCGCTTCCGCGGCTCTTTAGCCGAGTCATGCGCCCAAATTTCTTGGGTGTTCTACTGGATGCTTTTCAAGCTTTCTGCACAACCCTGAAAAATTTTAGGACATCATTTTAAAATCGACAGAAAACTGATATTTTTAGGGTTTTCCGGCTTCGTTTTTCCGTTCGAAATTCGTACAAATTTGCAATAAAGTTATTTATTATTTAGCGAGGCTCTGATACCACTGTAAGTCGATGTACTACACCCCAAAACTTGTGGGGAGGCGGAATTTTCAAAAACGATCATGTTTAAAGAACGAACATCGACTAACCGCTTAAATCGAAGCTAAACTACAAATAACCGTACACAAAGAGTTTCATAACTATTGTGTTTAGGGATTATACCTAATGAAACCAGTCCTTCGTCTTTACGATCTCCTTGTTCTCCTCGGCCTTCTCTAGGTAGTAGACGATCCACCCGAGAGCAAAACTCCAAACTAAACCTCTAACTTGAGGTAACTAATCTTCTTGGATTGCTAATCAAAGAAGATAGAATAAAATAGAGTGATGGTTATGTATTGATTAGTCTTTCTAATCCTTTGATCTCAACATATGAGGTGTAAGGATTAGGGTTTGAAGATGAGAGCTTGAGGAGAGAGAATGTGTAGATAAATTATGAGATAAGATTGTGAGTATCATAACATATTATGAAGCATTCTCATTAAAGAATAAATGAATAAATGTGATGAATAAGCATGCTTCATAAATGTTAAGTGGTGATTCATTAGCATGAGTCATTAATCATTTATGGTGCAATAATGACAATGATGAATCACTCTCATGACTCACTAATCTTATCCAAAGTATATGTCACCTAAACCTCCTTAGTCACCATCTTCTAGAAGCTTCTCGCGCAATTACGAGAATGCCCTTCCGATCCGTGAAAACACGGAAAAACTTTAGACTGTAAAAATCCAATAACCGGATACCAGTAACTGGCTTAAACCAAAGCCGACTGGTAAAAACTGTCCGAAAGTCGTACGCGCGTAAACGCACGTATGCGTCCGAACCCTTGTCGTAAAACCATACGACCTCTATATCGTTTCGCCTGGAGTAGGAAACTCTCTGTGTGGGACTCTAGAGACTCGACTACTACGCTGGCAGTGGGTTTAACCACAGACCGCAAGCGGCACTAGCTGTACGTAACGGTCCCCAGGTAGTTGTCGATAAGAAGGCCGATGAGGAAACCCATCCGAACTCCTACTGAGTCTGATGTGACAATCTCCATACAGTCCGGTCCGTTCGTCCAAGACTATCGCATATCCGGCCTAGGGGGCGGCAAGCGTCAGTCCCCTAATAACGGTATAAGTCGTGTCGGAGGGAAGCCCATTACACCCTGAGAAACTATTGGAACCTACCAGCAAATCTCGCTTGTCCTGGACAGGGACTTTGCGTAATGGCTCTCTGACACAGCGCGATATCAACTCCCAATACCGGGAGGGACGAATCCTGTCTAACCGCCACTGCCTCCAAGTGCTCGGGACTGCACCCAACTGCTACCTGTTTGCACGACTCCTTTGAGCCGTGGTAGGGTAGCAATCTAAGAACAGTGGGACACACTCGAGGCGAAATAGCAGTGTCAAGTCTGCGGACTACGCTGTACTCATGTCACCTTGGAACTGTTCACTGACGACTGGTATAAAACCAACCAACAGTTCCCTGTGAGTCCTGTCCGGTGTACCCGTAACCTAACGAGCACCTGTATACTATCTCCAGTACGACGTACTGACGGCTGTGGGACAGACCATCTCCCCAACTGGGATGAGAAGCGTACACACTAGTCTACTCCGGAGTATCGATGCCCTGTCTCGATAATCCAACGACTAGGGACCTGAATAAGGATGTGCTTGTAGACTACCCAGCCCCCACTAGTGTGACTTCTAGGGCATAAACACTAACATCCATTTCGGTCCGCATTGCATCCAGCCATTTTACTGAGTCAACGCTCTGAATGGCTTGCTGGAAGCTAGTAGGCTCATCACAATCTATGATGCAATCCTCTCTATCCCCGTCTATGAGAAAACCGTAGTATCTCTCGGGCGGATGAGACTGCCTACTACTCCTGCGGAGTGGCGTGGGAATGTCCTGATCTTTCGAACCCTCTGGTTCTACTAAGCTTTCAGTAATAGCTCGTGGTTCTGGAATTTCTTCCAATTCTATTGCGCTCCCACTTATTTCCTTTTCTAAGAACTGATGTTCTAGAAAGTGGGCATTACGAGAAACAAGGACTTTTTGTTCCTCTGCGTAATAGAAAAGATACCCCCTGGTGTTCTTTGGGTATCCCACAAACTTGCACAGTACTGAGCGTGCCTCGAGTTTGTCCGCATGCTGCTTTTTGACAAAAGCTGGACATCCCCAAATCTTCAGGTATTGAAGATAGGGTTTCTTCCCACTCCATAACTCATATGGTGTGGTAGGCACAGTCTTAGTGGGAACTCGGTTCAAAAGGTATGCAGCTGATTCTAGCGCATATCCCCAGAATGATCGCGGTAACTCAGCGTTACTCATCATGGACCGTACCATATCCAATACGGTTCGGTTCCGTCTTTCCGATACACCGTTATGTTGCGGAGTGTATGGAGGAGTAAGCTGAGAGAGAATTCCATTCTCTTTTAAGTAATCCAGGAATTCGGCACTCAAGTATTCACCACCTCGATCAGATCTCAGCGCCTTGATACTTTTGCCTGTCTATTTTTCTACTTCATTCTTGTATTCCTGGAACTTTTCAAAGGCTTCAGATTTATGCTTCATTAAGAAGACATGTCCGAACCTTGAAAAATCATCCGTAAAAGTAATGAAGTAAGAATAACCGCTTCGTGCATGTATAGACATTAGACCGCACACGTCGCTGTGTACGAGTCCCAAGAGCTCGCTCGCTCTTACTCCGTGTCCAGTGAACGGAGTCTTTGTCATCTTTCCTTTGAGACGGGATTGACAAGTTGCATACGATTGATATTCGAACGGATCCAAATATCCTTCTGCATGTAACTTCGTCAGCCTTCTCTCATTAATGTGACCGAGTCTATAATGCCATAAGAAAGCCTGATTGATTTCAGGAGACTTTCTTTTGTGTGTATTCTGGACATTGAAAATTAGTGGTTGGTTTAAAACGTATATACCGTTGTTTAATGTACCTGACCCAATCAAAACTTGATTAAGGTGAATGTTCACTACATTACTTACAAATGCAAATTCATAACCTTCTTTAGATAATAAAGATACAGAAATGATATTACAGGTTGCATTTGGTACAAAATAACAACTACGCAAAACCAAAAAGTGTCCATCTGACAATCCCAGGTGATAGTCCCCCACGGCCTCAGCATCCATGCTAGCTCCGTTTGCAACTCTGAGGGTCATATCACCTGCCTTCAAAACTCTGCGCTTTCTCAACACCTGCAAAGAATTACAGATATGAGATCCTGATCCGGTATCCAATACCCAGGATGTAGAGTTTATTGATAGACGGTTTTCAATAACATACACACCTGAAGCTGAAGCCGCAACTCGCTTCAGATCCTGGGTTCTGGCCTTCCAAGCCTTACAATCCTGTTTCCAGTGTCCACTTTTATGACAGTAGAAGCATTCTTCCTTCCCCACTAGCTTTCCCGCTACCTTTGTTGCCTTTCCCTTTCCCTTCGTATCCACTTTACTGACACCGCCTCTTGGTTTAGCGGGGGCTTTCTTCTTCTTACCCTTGGCTTTCGCCCTGGACCTAGAAGAGGAAGATCCTCCTACAAACAAAGTGGATGTCTCCCTACCTTTCTATAGGGTGCCCTCAGCACTCCTCAACATGTTCAGAAGTTCGGAAAGTTCAACCTCCTTTCCTTGCATGTTGAAGTTTAGGACAAACTGGGCGTAAGTGGAAGGAAGGGACTGGAGAATCAAATCAGTGTAGAGTTCATTCTCCAATGTGGTCCTAAGGTCCGCGAGCTCCTCTATGTAGCCAATCATCTTAAGCACGCGTTCCACTACCGATGATCCGACGGCCAATTTTGCCGAAAATAGCTTCTTCGACACTTCGTATCTTGCGATACGAGACTGCTCTCCATATAGTTCTTTTGTATGAAGAAATATGGATTCTAAGTCCATATTCTCGTGCCTCCTCTGATGTTCGTTGTCCATCGAGGCAAGCACGAGGCATCTGGCCTTCGCGCAATCAATCTCCCATGTCTTACGGATTTCTACATCCGCGACGCTGGAGGTGGGACCTGGGACAGGGGGAGCTTTGGTGGTAAGGACATACCCCAACTTGTCGTAAGTGATTGCCATCTTGACATTCCTGAGCCAATCTTTGTAGTTTGGCCCTGTCAGTATATTTTTATCTAGTAATAACTTAAGTCCGGTCATGTTGAATGGTCGCTGCAATTAGGAGAGAGAAAAGAAACACTTTAGCATGATGCTCTTGCAAGTTTAGAGTGGTTTTTAGTTTGTCTAAACAGGATGGCTCCCACTGTCTCTCGAATCCCTTCTCAAACCATAAAGAAAGAATTAGTCGGGATCAATCTCACCGTACAATACTTGCTTAACCGTTCAGCCAGGCCAGTGTCGGTACTTCGAGGGAGGTTTTCCAACGCTTTCGCGAAGTTCCTTAATTAAGTAACCTCTTTTCCCTGTGGGCGTAGCCCTGCTAACACCTTTCTAGACACCTACTAGGTTTATAGCATTGATCGTTAAGTGAGAGTTTTCCCGAGGAGTACCATATACTCACAGTAGGATCGGGATCCAAATATCATCGCGTGATAAAACCGAAGGAATCCTACCAGAATCATCACACTCCAAATTGTAAGTCCGCGGCGGCGCTCCCGGCCGTCGATCCGACGCCGGAAACGCGGAAACAAAAATTTCAAAAACTATTGAACCGGCACCACCGCGCACTTTTCACCCGGATCGGGCCATTAACCTAGCAACTAGCAAAGTAAAATACGGTAGAGAAGTATACCAAGTGATCCGTGTCCTTCGGTCTTCGTCTCCACTCCGATCTCCCGCGGAAACTCCGTCCGTCACCTTCTCGTCGAAAAGGGCACCACGTAGCCGGAATCTTTTACGGGCTCCTACCTTTGGACCGAGACAACTCGGGCGCGAAGTTGGCTAGCCGACGCGTCCAAGACTTGCTATAGAATAGTGTAGTAGCCATGTCTCTTTAGGGTTTTAGAAGTTGCCATGGATGGAGGAAGTGAAGAATGAATTTTTGGAGAGGTGAGGGACTTTGTGGAAAACATAGAAGTGAAAAATGAGATGAATTATTTTTCCCACTCAAAAGAACTCTCATCTCACTCCTCTAATAGTGGCCGGCCCCATTCAAAATGGTGGAGGAAAAATCCATGGAATTATCAAGAGAAGAAAAAGAATCAATCTCATAAGAAAATGGTCACAACCATTCTAATCCAAATTAACTCCACACTCAACTCAATCAATGCAATAGAAGTGACTAGAAAAGGATCTCATCATGAAAGAACACTCATGATGCCTCACATATGCAAGAAACCCCTCCACAATGTGTTATTTGCAAACTCCCTCCATAGGAAAGTCCGGCCGCAAAAGAATAAAAGAAAACCGGCCGGAACGGAATGCGAACTGGCAACCTCAGAAAACTGATCCCGTAATAAATTACAGGAAAACCCCGCTACTACAAATACATGCCCGCATTTGTATTCCCACTGAACACAAATGCAAAGAGACAAAACTACACTATCCAATACTAGGATCCGGCTTAAGCCAAAGCCGGCTAGTAAAATCCGTCCGATCACGATCCGTGCAATACCGCACGTATCTGATCGAACCCTGCCATATCTCCATACGGCCTCTACAGCGTTTCGCCCGAAACCTGAGTAACTGTGTGTGGTGGACTCTAAAGACTCGTCAATACTATGGCTGTGGATTTAACCACTAGCACGTCAGAGGTATTAGCCATACGTGACGGGCTACCAACTACTGACCAAAAGGGACGTCGATGAGCGAACTCATCCTGACACCCTACTGAGCCTGTCAGTGACAATATCCGTACAGCCCGGTCCGTTCGTCTATGAGCATCGCATGGCGGGCCTAGGGGGTTGGTAAAAGTCAGACCCCCAATAGCGGTACAAGTCGTGTCGGAGTGTAGCCCAGAACACCCTGAGATACTACTAGAATACCTACCAGCAAATCTCCTGCCTTGGCCAAGGACTTTTCATGTTCTGGCTCTCCTAGACACAGCGCGACCTCACCCCCAATACCGGGAGAGACGAACCCCTGCAGATCCGCTCACTGCCTCCATGTGGCTCGGGACTGTACCCAACTAAAACTGTTTGCACGACTCCTTTGAGCCGTGGTAGGGTAGTAATCAAAGCACAGTGGGAACTCACACGAGACAAATGACGATCTCAGGTCGATGAACTAACCTGTACACATGTCACCAGGGAACTGCTATCTGACGTCTGGTATAATCCCAACTAGCAGGTTCCCGGCGAGTCATGTCCGGTGTACTCATAACCCAATGAGCACCTGTATACATCTTAGGTGAACCAACTGACACCAGTGGCTTGTGAGACCGGCTACCGCCCCTCGTCGGGGTCTCGACTGTATACACTAGTCTACTCTGGAGAATCGATGCCCTGTCTCGAAACTCCCACGACTAGGGACCTTTTAAGGATGTGCTTATAGACTCCAGCTCTCACGTATATGATCGCCCTCATACTGCTGGTAGTCAAGCAAGAATCCTAAGGGCTCTATCAAAGTGTAATAGCGACTCGTAAGGTCACCTAAAACAGTACACGATGATAAAGATAAACCAGATAGCATACTATCATCTTGAGTAAGACTGTCCTACTGGGACAGGTCCTCCCTGAATCATTGCAATCACGTGCATGTGATCCAATAATTGACTCTGAGGGCACTATCTCCAACACAAATGGTATGCAGCGCTAGCAAGTTTCAGTACTTATGAAACTCCCGATGTGGATTTTTGCCCCATGCTCTTATGACCTTGGCGTGAGGTCAAAATGTCATAAGTCACATGTCAAGTTCTTCCCATCATTATCCAGGTTAATTTGAACCCACCCGTACCTACCCTTGACGTAGGCCAAAATGGCAGTACGACTGTCTCAAACCAACGCATTCTATCTATGGAACAAATAAATATCCGGCAGCTACCAATCACTATGCCTTGGCGTGAGGTCAAAATACATAGCTTGAATACTACCGAATATTTAACTGAAATGATGGAGGGCTACGAATGGTTTTGGCGAAACCGTGAACGTAGTGAACTTGATATAATCGATGGAACGAGATAGCTTTTAAAAGGAGTGGTTCAAGCTCCGCATTTAAAAGTTTAGTTTTGAAAAGAACCGAGTGGTTTTCAAAGTGTTCCAATCGACTTTTACTTGGTTTATTTTCTTGCATTAGTTCTTTTAATGCGTCCCATCATTTAAATCCTACCATTGCAGAAAACAACCAAAATATGGTGTACGCTTATGCCATCCGCATTCACCACGGGGTCCCGTCATCACCCGTTAGGTTACTTAACTAACGACAGAGCGGGAGCAGGACTAGCACGGATGCAAAACATAAGCAACACCTAAATAGTTATCATATATAAATATATAGCAATGATAGCCATTACAGATCACAGATGAACACTTTGGATATACTAGGAATCCGCGATTCGTTTGGGCCTGCAACGAAAAGCGGATTACACGGTCGCGATGAATAGCCAATACCCCACCCAAGACCCCTACGGGTGCGGCAAACTACCCGGCAAGTACCCGAAGCGAAGCAACCTCCCTCAACGACGTGAGTAGGCCACTCGGCACTTCGAGATACTCGATAGTTTGTGCACCACTCCATGGGTCTATCCTAGGAGCAAAAACAGTAAAAAGAAATTATACAATGACGGCTACAACCCCGACCCGGTTGTGCGGCCAAATAAATAATATTACATCAATTTACATATTACATGAATGAAAGAAAAAGAAACACTCATCTCACATCCACCCCGGCTATTCATCCACGACAATCCACCGAGTTCATATACACAAACCAATGAGCATTACAGATCAAAGATATGTATAACCCCCACTAAACGACGTATAGCGATTAGTAGACGTTAAATACATATAAATATCACAGATATAACCCATTAGTCAAAGTGTAGTGAAGTTCGATCAAAAATACGGATTTATAGGCACCCCAAATACAAATTTCTTTTCTGGAAAATCTGGGCAGAAATAAACCATCTTAAAAATCACAAAACCTTAACAGAGGAATACTGCACCAAACTCGGTTCAGAACGGAGTCAAAACGGCCGCGGTTCCGCGGCAATAGGCATGCTTTTGCCGCGGAACCGCCGCGCTTTGAACTGTTCACTGGACCGTTTTTGGTGTGCTTCTTGACAAAACCCTGAGCCGATTTTTGAAGTATGATTTTTTATTTTTTTGAGCAGAAAAAAAAACAACAGAAACTTAGGGTTTTGATGTTTTAGTTTTGCGATTTTTCCGATCGAATTTCTATACACTTTACTAACTAGCTAGTTTATGTTTAGTTAGGCTCTGATACCACTGTAAGTCCACGTTTCCCACCCCGGTGCTTGCGGGGAGGCGGAAAACGGTATAAAAATCGGATTTTTATCGAACTAGGCAACATGGACTAGCTAAAGGAGGATCTTTACTAAACAAAAACTAACTAAAAGCTAACTAGAATTAGCTACATGGAAGAAAGGTTATACCTTGGGCTTTATGTCCTTCTCTCCTTGCTCCTTGGAGTGGAAGAAAGAGATCACCTTGTCGCCTTCTCTAGTCGAAGAAGGATCCACCCGAGAGCCTCAACCTTTGGCTTCAACTTCAAGCTAGAAGTAACTAAGGTGCTAGAAGTGCTAATCCTAGAACCTTAGATGAGAGTAGAGATTACTTTGGAAAGGTTTAACTCAAGCTCAAGTGTTTCTCAACACATGAGAGGGGAGAGCTTGAGGGAGAGGAAGAGCAAGAGAGAGAAAGCATATGATAGAATGAGAGAATAATAGAACCATTCTCACATATATGTGTGAATTAAGTAAATTGATAATTAGCAAGATAATTGTCATGGCTTAATCAAGACATGACCATTATCATTTCATATTTAATGCTAATTGCAAGGATCAAAGAGCATCTTTTATATGGAATGATGATGGTCAAAGTGTCAACCTAGGTCAACAAGTCAAGATAGTCAAATGCTCAACAACCCTAACCATGCACAATTATATTTAACTAATACAATTAATCATAATACACACATAAGCATTAGGGTTAATAAAATGACAATGGTCATTAACCCTAATCAAAGTACTCTCTCTCTGTCTCAATCAACTGTGCATACGCACCCGTATTCGTGATCCGAGGAACACGAATACAATGAGATAAAACCAATCCCAAATCATATACTGGGATCTGGCTTAAACCAAAGCCGGCTAGTATAAGCTGTCCGGACAGCAAACGTGCACAAGTGCGCGGATGTGAACGAACCCTGTCGCAAAACCATGCGACCTCTACTCATTTTTCCTAAAGGCGAATAGCTCTTTGTGTGGGACTCTAAAGACTCGATACTACGCTGGCAGTGGGTTTAACCACAGACCACAAGCGGCACTAGCTGTACGTAACGGTCTCCAGGTAGATGCTGATAAGAAGACTGACGAGGTGACCCCATCTAAACTCCTACTGAGCCTGTATGTGACAGTCTCCATACAGTCCGGTTTGTTCGTCTGATACATCACATGGCGGGCCTAGGGGGCGGTGAACGTCAGTCCCCTAATGGCGGTACAAGTCGTGTCGGAGTGTAGCCCAGAACACCCTGAGATAACACTGGAAACCTACCAGTATATCTCGCTTGCCCTGGCCAGAGACTACTTGTGTAATGGCTCTCCTGGACACAGCGCGATGTCAACCCCCAATACCGGGAGAGACGAATCCTGTCTAACCGTCACTTCCTCCAAGTCCTTCGGGACTGCACTCAACTACTACCTGTTTGCACGACTCCTTTGAGCCGTGGTAGGGTAGTAATCAAAGTACAATGGGAACACACTCGAGGTGAAGTGACAGTGTCAAGTCAGCGGACTAAGCTGTACTCATGTCACCTGGGAACTGATAACTGACGATAGGTATAATACCAACCAACAGTTCCCGACGAGTCATGTCCAGTGTACTCGTAACCTAACGAGCACCCGCATACTATCTCAAGTACGACGTACTGACGGCTGTGGAACAGACCGTCTCCCACGCTGGGATGAGAAGCGCATACGCTAGTCTACTCCGGAGTATCGATGCCCTGTCTCGATAGTCCAACGACTAAGAACCTGTATAAGGATGTGCTTATGGATTACCCAGCCCCCACGAGTGTGAGCGCCATCACAACGCTGGTAATCAAGCAAAGATCCTACGGGCTCTACTAATATGTATATAAGCGATATGCTAAAAGAAACACATGCACATATTAAAGCAGAGACAAACCAAGTAGCATACTACCATTTCGAGCAAGATTGTATATACAACTGTGAATATCCCAAGCTTCCATCAAGTAATATACATACTAGTATGATATAGTAATGGCCTCTAGAGCATATACACTAACATAAAACATAAGTAACGTCTATATAATATATCGTATATACTATATACAGTATCTATCACAACATATCAAATGATCACATCACAGATATCGCAGCAGAAGAAACATATATGAAATATTGGATATACTAGGACGTCCGTGTTTTCAATACGAGCCAGTATAAAACACGGATTCCACGGTCGCGATGAATAGCCAAACCCACATCCCTAGACCCCTACAAGAGCAGCAAGCAACACTGCCAATTCTAGGGTTAGGAGACCCGGTCTCGACTCCTCGAGATGGTCTCCCACTGGACCCTAGAACCCGGTTACTTGTGCTCCCCGCCTTGGGTCTACCTAATGCGGAAAAGTAAATAATATACAAATGGTGACATCAACCTCATCCCGGAAGTGCCCCAATAAAAGAATATTACATACAAATGAATTTTACATGAATGAAAAAGGAAAAACTCTCATCTCACATAAAACCCCCGGCTATTCAAAACACGACGATCTAATATAACATATCACAGCAACACATAATATCTCATATCATCAACGTAAGAAAGTATGCGTATCCCAATTGTCGTTGACATATAGCAACGAAACCGGCGATATCACATATTGCACTTACGGTCGCAGAAAAGAAAGTGTAAAACTACAACAGTTGGAATCCGCAACCTCCTTAGACATCGCATGCCTAACAATTATAAACCCCGCATTTTAGTCTCTATATCGAAAACACTTTTCAATATCAAGTCGGGCAATTCAACAAGATTCCCGATACCCTGATCGAATGCTCGTCGCAAACTTTAGTAGACGGTCGCACCCCCGGATGCCGTCGACGAAGTGCACTAAGGCGGAACACCGCTGCCGCAAGCACCCGAACGGATGCTTTTGGCTACGGGGTTCTCCTAAAGTCACTTGGTCGGGGCTATGGGGTGTGGCTATCTATTAAGTTTACCCGGCGAGTATCCGCATATGCTACGTGATTGCGACGGACTTTTGATCGCATCAAAATTCCGTGGCAACCGATCATTTGAGACCAAAGTGCTATGTTTATAATATTCAAATCAGTTATCTCATAACAATTTGTGGATTCCAAATATTGTATCACATTCCAGATAAATAGACAATGTTAAACTTTCCGATCGAATAATCAAACACCCAAGTTTTCCCAATAGCTCAACACTTGAGGGGAGTTTAAAAACATCAATTTCATGCCACAGTACCAACGGTCCAGCCGTAGAAGGGTCAAGCCAACGCCTCACATGTGGCACGCGCGTACTGCCTCAAACCCTAAGGTTCAAAAGGCAGTTCAAGACGGTCACATAATCGAGTTAAGGTTTGTTGTCTTCTAGAGGGTCCATCGCGTTACTTGCACTACTTAGACGTTCTTAAACTACGGAAAAAATCTAACACTTGGAAATTTTCCGGGTCGGGAAAAAGTGAGTTATTGATATCCGGTCGAACTTTTTAACACTTTCTAAGATTACCCGGAAAAACACATAGACGAAGTTAAACTTTCCGATCGAATCTACGAACTCCCAATACAACCCAGAAAACTCAACTCTTGAGTATAAATTAAAATTACCTAGAAAACACAGGAATCAGTATAGGACATTACTGTGCAAACCATGGACAAAGAAGCTACAGTGTGGCCGCGGAACCGCCGCGCGACCTAGGTACGGCCGCGGTTCCGCGGCGGCTTGATGGAGTTGGGCCCACGTGTTTCACAGTAATTCCTAGAAAAGCCTGCTGAATTTTTTGAGTATTTTTAATTTGGAGAAAACCACATTTTCAGAAAATGTACAGAGAAGGGTTTGAATTAGGGTTTCGGGGTTCGATCGGATTTCTAACATCGTCTACACTTCGCCTAAAGCTCTAGCTAGGCTCTGATACCACTGTAGGGTTGCTAGGCACACGCACAAGGGTCTACGAGGCATCAACCATGCCCGATTAAAATTTTAGCCGTGCCGAACAACTCTAATACGGATCTTTAAACTAGGGTTTAGGCGAAAACTTGCATGTTAACAACTTTAACACTAAGTGAAAGAGATTACAACCTTTGTAGATCCGGTCCTTCACTTCATTAGCTCCGTGTAGATGTCCCCATCGCTGCGATCGTGAACTCCGGACTCTAGAGAAGCTCCACGAGAAGAACGAACGTGCTAGCTACGATGACTTCGAGGCCGAAGATGATCTACGTCGGGGAGACACTAACTCAAGCTATTCTTTCACTAGGTTATGAACTTTGTGAAGAGAACACACTCTACTATATGGCAAGTGGTAGAGGATGAAGAAGTAGGAAGTGGGCTCACTTTAGAATTGATTTTCTCACTCTTTTTCTCATGGCACCATTGGAGCTAGTAAGCTTTTGGATGGAGCTTGATGAAGAAGAGGAAGAAGGAAGAATAATCCATCCAAATGAAAACTTATCGAAATGAATTATTGCACCATGGTTGAGTTAAGCCCTCATGCTTAACTCATGTAGAGAATTAACCAAGGCATTAGGTTAAGGGTTGGGTTAACTAATATCCTAAGGAATTACAAAAGAGTTGACTTTGTCAATGTTTATCAAGCTTCATGAAGCTTGATAACTTTGACCAAAGTCTCACCTCTTTTGTTATTTGTTAGGAAATTAGTAAACCCTAATTTAACTTTGATTTGGTTTAAGTCCCATACATCCAACTTGTGTGTATCATCAAACATGATACAAACTTGTACACTTGCATATATAACATATAAACAATGTGCACAAACTAGTGAGAAAATAAATCATAGGTGAGCTAATACTAGTTAATGCAATGTAATATATCAAATATATAATTATGCATTTAATTATTAAATCAACTCTTGATTTAATAATCCGGCAATAACCGGCTAATATCATGTGTAACAACTTATCGAATCAACACTTGATCCGATAACCCGGCTATATCGCATACAACCGATCAATGTCACGAATCGCGAGAATAGAATACGGTATCTCATATCGTATTAATCTCGGTCCCGCACATATCACATATGTGCTCCTACTCCGTTTCGCTTGAGCCAGGAAACCCCTGTGTAGGACTCTAAAGACTCGTCAATACGCCGGCAGTAGGTGATGATCATATCAAACACCCACAAGCCGCAAGCTGTGTGCTAAACGTAACGGCCACCCGGGTATTGATCGATTAGAAGATCAACAAGCAAGCCCGCTAGTACTCCTGCGAATCCAATCAGTAACACTCCCGTACAGTCCGGTCTCGTCGTCTGATATATCGCATATCTCGCCTAGGGGTGGTAAACGTCAGACCCCAATAGCTCGATAAGTCGTGTCGATATGAGGTCTATAACAGTTCGAGAAACTACTGGTAACACTTACCAGTAAATCTCAGCAACCCTGGCCAGGGATTTCCGGTTATAGCCAATCGAACACAGCGCAACATCAACTCCCTATACCGGGAAAGACGAATCCCCTCCTATCGCTCATTGCCTCCATGTGATTCGGGACTGTACCCAAAAGCCACCTTTTTGCACGCCCTCTTGGACGTGGTATGATGGAAATCAAAGCACAGTGGGAATCACACAAGACTCTATGATGATCTCGGGTCAACAGACTAAACCGTACCAGTGTCACCAGAGAACTGCCATCTGACGTGAGGTATAATACCATCTGGGAGTTCTCGGCGAGTCCGTCCAGTGTACCCAGTCTCCATTGAGCACCCGTACACCATCCTTGATGTCAAACACCGATGGATATGGGATCATCCATCGCCCATCATATGGGTCAAGATGCGTATACGCTAGTCTACTCTGGTGTATTGATGCCCTGTCTCAATACACCCTCGACTAGGAACAGTTATAGGATGTACTCGTCGACTACCGTGGCCCTACTAGTATGATCTCATCATAGTCCCAGTAGTCGAGTACATATCATAAGAGCTTTACCAACATGCAACAGAGAGACAATCAGTGTACACGTTAAGGTAAAGAGTAACCAGATAGCATACTATCATGTCGAGCAAGAAAGTCCTCCCTATATATGTCAAGCATCCACTACAATATACATCTCATGTATAGTAATGGCCTCTAGGGCATACATATAACTAACACATATAGTATCAAGAATTGAACATGAAAACCAAAGCTGCATGCGAATCGCTTATAGGTTTGAACCTATAGCCTACGCCTGCAAAACCACTAAACAACCCCCGTCGCTGACGTAAAAACATCAGATGACGGAACACATTATCAAATACCAAATCTCAAATTAAAACGAAGTCGCAAAACAATGCAGCAACTTAAGAAAATGGTCATAGATTTTACCCTAAGGGAAATTGGCCAATTTTGCACACATGGGGGGGGGGTCTAATTTACTGAAGATAGAGCCATGGACCAAACACGGATCAATTTGGTTGTACCCAGGCCGTAAATTGCGGCCCAAATCATTAAATTTGCGGCCAGGATGAATGGGTTGGGGCTCAGGTTTGAGAGGGTGATTCATGGTTGCCTGCATGTCTCATGGTTAAGGGAACTTCTTTTGTAAAGGCCTCGGGTCATCCCAGATTCCTATAAACCATCACTAATTTCACAAAAACCCATTATCGACGAATCTAAAGTTCCTATTTTGGGGTTTGGTCACCGGTCCAGGTCAAGAATCGACATCTAGAGTCTTGTAAACAGCCACTAGGTATCACCCAATTCACACAACACTCAAACCCTTCTCTAGGGATTTCTAACTTTACCATATCACAATAAATCAACTCCTAACCATACTAGAATGCTAGGAAAACAAAAACTAAACTAAGTGAAGGGAATTTTACCTCATTCGGGTAACCCAAGAAAACCCCTAGCTGTCCCAAGTCATCAAAATCCAACTTTGATGGGTCCAAAGTGTAGAGGGTGAAGAGATGATCATTTTTAATGAAAGGGGTTTAGGGTTTGGATGAATATTTAGAGATGATATTTGGGGGTTTATGTGGAGGTTGATGAGGATGAAGGAAAATGAAAGAAAGAAAATAATGGGGGAAATGAAAGGTGTGGCTGCCCCTCTCTCTCTTTCCTCTCTTATTCTCACCCCCAATCACTCATTTTCTCACTCTCTCTCTCTCTAATCATCATGACACATTTTTCCCTTTTTCTTTTCTTTTCTCACCAATAAACAAATAAACCCAATAAAACAACACAAATGAAATAACATGTAACATGTCATGGTGCATTAACCATGGAAAACTGTAGAAATACGGATTCGGCCTAATCGCGATTAGCAGTGCACTAATCGAGTTTTTATCCAAACTGCATATAATAAATATTAAAAATGCAAGATCCTTTAAATATATATTTAAATGAACAAATCATTTTAAATCTCCAATTATTTCACAATTATTGGTATATATTTATACCCCGAAAATCCCAATTTCGCAAATCGGGCAGTATTTGGGAAATATATTATTTTAATATTAAATTTCAAAAATAATATTTTATATTTTCTGAAATGTTACACATCCTATATAATAAAGTCGTTTAAAGTATACATCTCCAACACCAAGAACTCCCCATGTTGTCAGCTCAAACAAATAATTGTGAAACCATTATTGGTTAATCACTCATATTTTTTTCAAATAAAAGTGATGAGATTCTGTTTTATTTTATCGCTAATAACAAACAATGGAAAAAAAGATTAAAAGAAGCCATATTTTTGTTATGAATATTTTTTTGATGAGGGGTTTTCTTACTTACCCAGCTTAATTTCTTTGAGAAAACAAGAAAAAAGAAAACAAGAAAAAAGAACATTCAGATCCAAATCAAAGCGAAGGAGAGCAACCGAGTCAAATAACCAAAAAGTAAAGCACAAAAGATCTCTCTCATCTCTCTCTCGCCGAGTTTCGTAATTTTCGAAGAAGCTCATCATCTCCAATGGGAAGGGTTTAACAGTTCAACGTTCGGATCTGAGATCTAAACCCTAGGGCGCAAAATTCGTGATGCCGTCCCAAAAATCCCCATCCATGCCTCGCGTCAAGTTCCAAAAACCCCCCACAACTATCAAAGAGGAAGAACCAGGCTCCTCATCGCCACCATCACCATCGTCGACGTCACCTCACGCGCTCGCCTGCGTCATCAACGCGGAGATCGCCTCCGTCCTCGCCGTCATGCGGCGTAACGTCCGCTGGGGCGGCCGTTACGCATCCGCCGCCGCCGACCACCTCGACCACTCGCTGATCCAGTCGCTCAAGTCGCTCCGCCATCAGATCTTCTCGTGGGACGACCGCAGCTGGGCCTCAGTGGACCCCACCGGCTACCTCGCCCCCTTCCTCCACATCATCAGCTCCGACGAGACCGGGGCCCCCATCACCGGCGTCGCTCTATCTTCACTGTACAAGATCATAACCCTAGATGCGCTGGACCCTGAGGTGACGATTAATGTTGCTGAGGCGATGAGCGCGGTGGTCGATGCGGTGACCAGCTGCAAGTTCGAGGTCACGGATCAGGCCTCGGAGGAGGCTGTGCTCATGAAGATCTTGCAGGTGCTTGTTTTCCTTTCGGTTGGAAATTCACTAAAATACCATTTACTTCATGATTTGTGAATAAATATTTAGACATGTTCGGATGAGTAGATGCATAGAGATAAGAAGGTTCTCTTCAAAAACTGCATATGGTATGAAACTGAAAATTGCATCAAATTATCGTAATAACGCAGTTATTTGCAAACTACTAATTAAGTGTATATTATTTATCTGGAAAAATGCTGATTTTTTTTATTTTTTATTTTTTTATTTGAGTAATCGAATCAGCGAACTCCCTGAATCAAAATCTAAGTTTTACAAATAAGAATCTTGCAGGTGTTGGTTGTTTGTATGAAGAGCAGGGCTTCGGTGGTGCTTAGCAATCAACATGTTTGCAGCATTGTGAACACTTGTTTTAGGGTTGTACATCAGGCCGGGACCAAGACAGAGTTTCTGCAGAGGATATCGAGGCAAAGCATGCATGAACTCGTGAGGTGCGTTTTCTCGCACTTGCCTGAGGTTGCTGCTAACCCGACAGAGGTATAATGAATGAATTTTTGGGCATTTTCTTTTCCGAATTAGTAATAAAAAAGACTAATTTGTGACCCTTCATCAATTCATCATTCAACGCTTATAACCATTCACCTGTGTACTACTTGGCGCCAATAAAGTTAGACTGTTGAATGGGTTCTAGGTGCAATTCATTACCTCTTGTTGCTCATTTCCAAGGGGTGGGAGAGTTGCTAGTGTATGAGAGTTGTGGCGAGGTCACAATATCAAGGTGTAGTAGTATACCGCTGACACAAGTTGAGAGAAGAGTAGCTTTATTTATTTACCAGAGGGGGACCGGGTCTTACATGGCTTTGTATTTGAACCAAAATGATGAATTTGTGACTATGGCATTGGTAATTTGGTTGACTGCATATCATGCTTTTATCTATATGCTCATTCAGTGGTTTTAACCCAGCCGAAAAGTTATAATTTCTATTTCATCTTACTAACTCTTGGGTGTCGGGTTATATATGTTGGATGATGTATAGATGAATTATGAAGCTAGATTGTCTAATTGTGACTATTCTCTTAGTAAATTTAGTTAATTGCATATCATGTCCTTCATTGTGAAATCATCACCCTGATACTGGTTTAAGCCCCGACACCCGGAGGGTTAGTCAATTTAGGGGCTGTAAGTGGTAAGTATTGGATGAGGTATAGATGAAGGGTGTTATATGCAATTAACCATAGCAAGTTTTTCGATTTTGATTATATTATTTTTTCGATTTGGATAGATGGGTAGCGTGGACAAGGATCAAGCTTTTGGAATGAAGCAGTTAGAGAATGGAAATGGAAATCTTGGGTCTGTAACATCTTCAACAGACGAGAATGGGGTAGCAGTGGAAACACCAAATGGGATGAGGGTCTTGGTGGAGCCTTATGGGATTCCTTGTATGGTTGAGATATTTCACTTCTTGTGTTCTCTTCTGAATGTTGTTGAGCAGATCGGAATGAGTCTAAGATCAAATCCTATAACCTTTGATGAAGATGTACCTCTCTTTGCTCTTGGATTAATCAATTCAGCTATTGAATTAGGTGGACCTTCAATCAGAAAACACCCAAAACTTCTGGCTTTAATACAGGATGAGCTGTTCCGCAACCTCATGCAGTTTGGTTTATCAATGAGCCCACTTATTCTATCAATGGTTTGTAGCATTGTCTTGAATCTCTACTACCACTTGAGAACAGAGCTGAAACTGCAGCTAGAGGCATTCTTCTCGTGCATTATTTTAAGGCTAGCACAGAGCCGATATGGGGCAAGTTACCATCAGCAGGAGGTTGCAATGGAAGCTTTAGTAGATTTTTGTCGACAAAAGACATTTATGGCCGAGATGTATGCCAACTTGGACTGTGACATAACTTGCGGCAATGTATTTGAGGACTTAGCGAACCTTCTCTCAAAAAGTGCATTCCCGGTGAACTGCCCATTGTCCACTATGCATGTCCTTGCTTTAGATGGCCTTATCGCAGTGATTCAAGGGATGGCTGATAGAATAGGTAATGCACCTCCTCGCTCTGAAGAAGCACCACTTGAACTCGAAGAATATGCTCCTTTTTGGACAGTTTGGTGTGAAAACTACTCTGATCCTGACCAATGGGTCAGATTTGTTCGGTGGAGAAAGTATATTAAAAGGAGACTAATGATAGGCGCTGACCACTTCAACAGAGACCCGAAAAAGGGTTTGGAGTTTCTTCAAGGAACCCATCTTTTGCCTGAGAAACTCGATCCCCAAAGCGTTGCTTGCTTTTTCCGGTATACTGCAGGATTGGACAAGAACCTTGTTGGGGATTTCTTGGGCAACCATGACGAGTTTTGTGTTCAGGTGCTTCATGAATTTGCTTGGACCTTTGATTTCGAGGACATGAATATGGAGACCGCTCTAAGACTGTTTCTTGAAACGTTTAGGTTGCCTGGTGAGTCTCAGAAGATACAGAGAGTGCTCGAGGCTTTCTCCGAAAGATATTATGAGCAGTCGCCTCAGATTCTCGCTAACAAGGACACTGCTCTCTTGCTCTCATACTCCCTCATATTGCTCAACACAGACCAACACAATGCGCAGGTGAAGAAGAAGATGACTGAAGAGGACTTCATTAGGAACAATCGTCACATTAACGGAGGACAAGACCTCCCAAGAGAATTTTTATCCGAGCTTTACCAAAGCATCTCCCGAAACGAGATCAGGACTATCCCGGATCAAGGTGTTGCGTTCCCTGAGATCTCTGCTAGCCGTTGGATCGATCTGATGCGGAAATCAAAGAAGACATCTCCCTACATTATCTGTGACTCTCTTCCTTTTCTTGATCGTGACATGTTTGCAATCATGTCAGGCCCCACTATCGCAGCAATCTCTGTAGTGTTTGATTACGCCGAGCACGACGAAGTCTTTCTAACTTGTATCGATGGATTCTTGGGTGTGGCTAAGATATTGGCCTACCATCATCTCGAAGATGTATTGGACGACTTGGTGGTATCCCTTTGCAAGTTCACAACCCTTCTCAACTCTTCCTTGGTTGATGAGCCAGTTACTGCTTTTGGGGATGACACGAAAGCTAGGATGGCAACTGAAGCAGTGTTTAACATAGCAAATAGATACGGCGATTATATAAGGACCGGTTGGAGAAATATATTGGATTGCATCTTGAGGCTACATAAGCTAGGGTTGCTTCCTGCTCGTGTTGCTAGTGATGCGGCTGATGATTCTGAAATCTCTTCAGATACAGTTCATGGAAGGCCACCTCCAAGCTCTGTTTCGACGTCATCTAACATTCCATTGATGGGGACTCCACGTCAATCCTCTGGGCTCATGGGGAGGTTTAGCCAGTTACTATCTCTCGACACAGAAGAACCAAGGTCACAACCAACTGAACAGCAACTTGCTGCTCACCAAAGAACTCTACAAACGATCCAAAAGTGCCATATAGATAGTATATTCACCGAAAGCAAGTTTCTGCAACATGAATCCCTGTTGCATCTAGCCCGAGCCCTAATTTGGGCAGTCGGCCGACCTCAAAAAGTCACCAACTCACCCGATGATGAAGACACAGCCGTTTTCTGTTTGGAGTTGCTTATCGCTATCACCCTAAATAATCGGGATAGGATTGTTATTCTATGGCAAGGGGTATATGAGCACATAGCCAACATTGTTCAGAGTACCGTAATGCCCTGCGCCCTAGTAGAGAAAGCTGTCTTTGGACTATTACGTATTTGCCAGCGGTTGCTCCCGTACAAAGATGCCCTTGCCGATGATCTCTTAAAATCACTGCAGTTAGTTTTGAAACTTGATGCACGAGTGGCCGATGCATATTGTGAGAATATTACACAAGAGGTTACAAGGCTCGTGAAGGCAAACTCCATGCATGTAAAAACCCATGCAGGTTGGCGAACTATCACTTCATTGCTTTCAATCACGGCTAGGCATCCAGAAGCTTCCGAAGTGGGCTTTGAGGCACTTGTATTTATAATGTCCGAAGGGGCCCACCTCTCGCCAGCCAACTATTCTCTATGTATCGAGGCCTCGAGGCAATTTGCAGAGTCTAGGGTTGGGCTAACTGATAGATCTGTGCGTGCATTAGATTTAATGGCTGAGTCGGTGGCTTGCCTCGCTCGATGGTCTAGCGAGGCCAAAGAAACAAATGAAGAAGTTGAGAAGATACAAGACGGTATTCGGGAAATGTGGCTAAAACTGGTGCAGGCTTTAAAAAAAGTTTGTGTGGATCAAAGAGAAGAAGTGAGAAATCATGCGATAGCATCGCTGCAGAGATGCTTAGTCGGAGCTGAAGGGATTTGCCTTTCTTCTTCTATTTGGATGCAGGCTTTCGATCTTGTGATATTTGCTGTTCTTGATGATCTAGTGGAGAATGCTCAGAGCCAGTCTCAGAAAGAGTGTAGAAATATGGAGGGCACCCTTGTAAATTCCATGAAGTTGTTGTCCAAGGTTTTCTTGCAGCTTTTACAAGAGTTTTCTGGGCTGAGTGGCTTCTCCAAGCTGTGGCTAGGGGTTCTTAGTCGAATGGAGAAGTACATGAAGGTGAAGGTGAGAGGAAAGAGAAGTGAGATGCTCCAAGAGCTGATTCCAGAGCTTCTAAAAAACACCTTACTTGTAATGAAAACAAAAGGGATTCTTGCGAAAAGGAGCACTATAGGGGGAGATAGCTTGTGGGAGCTGACCTGGCTTCATGTGAATAACATTGCCCTGTTCCTGCAGTCTGAAGTGTTCCCAGATCAAGAATCTGAGCTGAAGGATTCTGGGACCGACAAAGGCAATCAGGATGAAGGTTGATCACTAGATTTCTGAGTTGGGTTTGTAGAAATTTTGTGAATCACTCTCCTTAACAAAGTGGAATTCACGGGATATCGTCATTGAATTTGTAAATAAATTCTGACAGGTGACTTTCCTGCAGGTATATCATGTACTTTTCTTTGTGCTTTCATGTTAATTTTTGTACCCGTCAGCCTTTCCACATTATCATTATTTATGTCATATAGGGGGCTCAATATCATCCCATGTTTTTGGGTGCTTGTATGTGTGGATTTTGAGTTTGTTGAGAAGTATATATATATATATAACCCTTTCTTCTCAACAATTCTTTCAGTAGATTCATGCAGTTACCATATACCGTCTTTGATAACCATAGTGCAGGTTTAACATGAGATGTCGCCATAGCTTTGGTGCATGATTCTGATATACAGAATGGAGAGATCAAGATCAAGCTATGTATTATGTGTAACTCATTTTAAACAATTCCCAAGGTCATATTCTGCTCTTCTGTTTTGTTTTTTGACATCTTTCTATCTGTGTCATCTCTTTGATTATAGTTTCTTAGAGTAGCTTCGCATTTGCTTCGTGGATACTCTGTTGCAAGCCTTTGAATATATCTTGCAAATTTTTTTATTAATTGCCTGTGCGAAGCCATATAGTAGATGTTGTATTATGACTAATGATACATGGTTATATAAACTATTTTTCCCCTTGTGTGATGCACGTGGAATGAAAGAAGTTTGCATTGAAAAATTCGGTTTATTGCAGAGTGCGCGTACAGAAGTCATATATTAATACCATTAATTATAAACATATAATATTAAATAATATCAATTTCTAAGTGTAATGTGATTATTTATTTATTTATCATAATTTAGATATAAGAAAATTCTTAGTTAATTGAGCTCATTGTAATACTATTGTATCAAAAAGAATGTATATATTTATAAAAATGATATAATAAAAGCTTATAATATGATATACAAATTTTATTAAAATGAAAAATGTTCCTAAGGCGGAACCTTAGGATGCAACCTTACCTAAGGAGTTGCCTACATGGCACTTAATGAAAGACCCCAACTCATAAATAAATGCCAATGTAATTAATGAAGGTCCATGCATTTATGAGCTAAAGACATTCATGAAGTGCAAAATGGGTGATTCCTTAGGTTGCACCCTAAAGAGTCACCTTACGGCCACTTGACCAAAAAAACTGATATGATATGTCCATATCAATTCTTGAGGAATCTGATCCATCTTTTGATCAGATGTTTCGATACCAGTCGTAACCTTATAAGAACAAAGTTCTTATTGCAGTGGTCTTTTCTTATCCGACAAGGTTTAAATTTCAATTCCTATATCCGAATTAAATTTAAACCGGTTTTACGTTTATAATTTAATTAAACTTATGATATTGAGAAAGGACCAACTCAAAAAAGACATTGAGGATGGGCTTCCCTTGATAAAAACTTGCGACTGTAGCTGGAAATTTATTTTTTTAATGAAAAGTTTAATTATTTTTTATAATGCCTACCCTGTAAATTCTATTCTTACTTAGAGTTCCAAGATTTTTGCAATGATGTCTGGTCTTAAGAATCCCATGGAAATCAAGGGAGGGAATTTTGAGTTTTGGCTAGATGACGGCATAACCTATCATATTATGCTATGTTTGGTTAGTTTAGAGGGAACTTAATTGAAAGAAGCGTAAATACAATAAAATCCACCGACAAATAAATATTTAAATTGGTAAAAATGGAAGGGAACATAGTTGCAGGGAGAGGGATAAGGTTTTGATGAATAAGATTTATCTCATGAATTTCGAGGAAACCCAGATGAAGATGAGCTTGGGATTGTAGAAAACTTGATGATCATTTGAAATGAGTTAATAGTTGCTATAAAATCCCAATTCTAATGCTTTTCCTCTTGTTTCCATTTCATTTGAGTGAGATGTTGCAGCTTTTCTTTGGAAATGGATGAATTACGAGTTTCAATTAAATCCTAGGCTTTGGTTTTTCGTATAACATTGATGATTAGATGATGGGATTGATTTGAACCCTTCTTTTTAATCTAATAAAGGGTATAGTAGTTTTAGTCTCACTACGTCTTTTCCTTTGGCTGGCTTCGGGAACTATTTCGTCTAAGGAGGCGGTCTATTAAAAGTTGGCAGATGCTGTTGTAGGAGTTTGACATTACCTTCTTGCATGGAAACACTCCTCTACTAATTGCAATGGCAGGTTGTAGAGGATATGAATTTCAATACCAACAACAAAGTGTTCGAGGTAGTGGTATGCTGTAAAAAGAATAAAAATAAAGGCATCTAGATTTTTAAGACTTAAAGTTTGTAAACTTTGAAGATGTTAAAGACGGTTGCCCTTTAATTATTAACAATCTGAAAGAAATAGAAAAACAACTTCTTCATGTTTGTTCTTTTCTAGTGATCTTAGCTACAGTTTTATATATCCGCGTGCATGCATCAGTCAATATTAGCAAATTAGGTTCAAATTCAAGGATACACATCATATTCCAACTGGCGGCGCAAATTATTTTTCTACAGGATAACAAGACAGACGAGCTTATGAATGAATTTGTGACGGGTTACAATTGAGGTTCCTTCTTTTTTCCTCCTTACATCAAAAGCGCAAATCAATATTTAATACTTGCATCTGTTTACCAAATTCTTTGTTTGCGAGGCATGCAACTGTTTTGCTAGAAAACTTTGCATTAGCTGTTGCTGTTTTGTTTGCGCATAGCATTTGTTACTTCTTTCGGCAGTAGAATCTGTATTTTCAATGTTACATTTATTGTGAACTCTTGGAATGAAAGTTACATTTCTAACGTATTTGTTGTGGTCTAGCAGAAATTTATACACCAAGAACAAAGCCAGCATGGTCTGCATCACTACATATACGGGATTCCAAGTTTCTTCCTAATCTCGTTTGCTGCATCCATTTTAGTTATAATATTTGTTGCATTAGTTTTATAGTAAAATCCGTGCACATGTTATGCAACTATTTTCTACACAATACTTGCTGCAACTCTTTAGAATGAAAAAGGTTACATTTTACGGTAAATACTGTCATCTTTCAGGGTTCCATACTGTTGCATTTTACAGTATTTACTGTCACCTTACAAAAATGTGATCCTTAGCTTCTTCCTAAATACTACAAGAAACAGGGGCCTATTTTGTAGGCCTAACTCTGATGAAATTGGGCCTATTTCGTCGGTGGTTATTTATTTCATCGGGAAATAACGGATGAAATTGAGTCCGTCGCAATAGGTTTATTTCGTTGTTTTGTATTATTATTTATTTCGCCAGAACTGAATTTAGTCGGACTTATTTCGCCGGAATTGAATTTCGCCAGAGTTGTAATTTAAACCTCATTTGTCATGTTAAATAATTCATCCCTATAAAGCTGCTTTTATCTAATTACAAAAAAAAAAACATTCCGAAAAAGGAAAAGAAAGAAGCAGAATAGCAGATGACTAAAAGTAGATTACCGAAAACTAAGAAACAGAGACAAAAATCAGGGAGGCCTGCCATGACGGATTTGTATTTGATGGAGAAATTAAATCAGTAGACCATATTCGAAAGCAAAGTTTTATCAGATAAGTTATTCTCTTTTGATGCTTAAATCGGAGTAATGAGAGGCGGAGTTGTGGCCGGTGATTCCTTCAGAAGGAGACCAAAGATGAGCACCATAAATGTGGTTGGCGATTACTTCTTCGGTGCGTGATATAGGGGCGAGAGAGAGCCCACGGCTTTGTAGATCGTCTTTATTTCTCCACTGGTATGCAACACTAATCTCATCCAGTTTTTCCTGTACAAATTAGTTAAGGTTTAACTATTAGGTTCGTGGACAGGTCGAAGTCAGTAATAAATATTAGGGGTGAATTTCATATGACAACGTAGACCTTCTAGGTTTTTAAAGATAACATATAAAATTGCCATGGGATCGTCCTGAATTAGCATTGTTGTTTGAAACTAATTGTTCTTGTTAAGTAGTGTGAAGCATGAGAGGGCCAAATAATCTCAAAATGCATTGTACATAGATTGAATAGTCCAAAAATAAACCATATATGACACATTTTTTTGTTGACAAAAATACCATTCCTTTTTCTTTCCAAAATACCTTTTTTTTGGTGGGGATGGGGATGGGGTGCTAATGGCATTTAAAGTTCATTGGTGTTATCTCAAAAATCAGGAAAAGGAAAAAAGTGACGGTCTTTTTAAATTGACCCAAAATATTGATAGCAACTTAGAATATCAACAGCAATTCTTTTTCTATGTTGGTCAAAATAATAAGATAAAATTTTTGCATCTGCGGGTTGAAGCCTAGACACTTAATACCGTCCGTATTTAATATAAGGCTTAATTTCAAAAAAAAAATCAAATAGTTTAGCCAAACTATGAGACAACCAAATTCTTTAAAAATTATACGAAACTACCTTAAAAATTTTCAAAATTGCAAGAAACTTCCATAAGAACTTTTAAAATCTTAAACAAAAACTATCATTACTAACGAATGCCATGTCATCGTCATTGTTGACATCTAACCGTCTCGTCATTAAAAATTACCACATCATAATTTTTATAAAAAAAATTCATAAATACCTTTCTTCCTTCTTACTCATCCTAATCCTAACCATTGCCCTAACTCCAACCCTAAACCTTGCCTAGCCGCCCCTTCTCCTCCTCCTAGCCCCTCAACCCACAATCCTCCATTAGCATCCTCTCCATCCCCCATCCCTGTAACGTTTTAGAAATTGTTATGCGAATTTTTCCGTTTTAGGGTAAAATTGTCGGTATCTTTCGTTTTAACCCGACTGTGATCAAACGTCCATATAAACTTGCCATCACCTAGTTTAGCTAAAATAAAGCTAGTGCGCAAGTTTTGGGGGTATATGAGACGTTTTGGTTCAATTAGAATTTTTCCCTATTTTAATATTATTTTAGTGTGGTATTTATATTTTGGGAAATTTCTCCAGAATTTGAATCTTTTCAAGTAAATTAACTTGAGTAAACCAAAACCTCCATATAATATCTAGATATTTGTTTTGTGCTATGGTTTAATGTTTTAAAAGAATAGAAATAGAATGAAGAGGTGGCATGTGCATGCATGTACAATTATGTGCATTTAATGCAAATAATTGCTAGGAAACTCTACCCAATTCCCTCACCTCCTCACTTGGCCGAGTTCTTCTTCATCCTTTCTGCCCTTGATCTTTCTTTCATCAATTTCAACAATTCCTAGCTCAATAAATCTCCTTATTTCCTAAAATAAATCACAAAAATACCTCAAGTCTTGATTTTTTTGCTTCTTGATCACTTGGAGCTAGGAAAGCTTGGATCTTGTGAGCAAGTGTTGTTAGGTAAAATCCCTAATCTGTTAATTAGGAGTTTTTATGATGTATAGCTCGTTGGTTATTGTTTAGAACACTTTAAGTATCGATTAATGTGATATCGTAATTTTTAGTATCTTTGTTAGTCTCTGTGATCTGCTGTGACCTAGGATTTTTACTAGGTGACCAAACAAGATTTTAGTGATATACTAGTGAACCTAAGACCCACCTGAGACACGAGACCCACCCCACCGGTTTTGGCCGGCGACCCTAGATCAAATTCCGGCGACGTCGGGTTTTGAGGGGAGTTGAGTGTTGGTTTTTTTTGTAGGTAGCTATCTGCTGTTGGTTAGGGGTGTTTGGTACTATTTACTTTTTTAGTAATTGCAGTATGAAAAATCTGGGATCGTTTTCCTATAATCTAGTATTTTGTGTCCGCGCGATACGTTATACGACACGGATCGTGCATTTTGTGTGATTTTGCTCTTAGGTTGTTTTCGTCGTGTCGCTACACACGTTAGCCACAATACGAACACTTGAGAGTATGTTTTGTGTGGTTGCGTCGGTTAAATGTAGTTTGTGCGTGTTTTGGGTCTATTATTAATATATACTTGCTTTATTGTTTTAATGTGGTAGATTCGCAGGGGGGGACTTCGGACACTGCTATAAGGGGAAAACAAGTGGTTGGCTTCACTTAGCCAGGAGCGTTGGTGAGTAGATTTAACATTTACAGGGGAATCGCCCACATGACGTTATGCGTCTGGGCTAGAGATGTTAATTTTGTAGCATATTCTATACACATTTACCCTACTGCTTAGTTAATTGTTGTGTGTGGACTAGTATCCTCAGGACACTGCACTATTATTGACGGCTTATGTTGCACGAGCACTTATTGTATGCCACACACCGTCAATAATTGCCATGTCACGCACAACCCACATATAGAAATGATATTGTTTGGTTAGGGACATTGAGACATTGATTCATATTTCTTTATGCATATGACTTATAGCATACCTGTATACCTACAGGCTTACACATATGCCCTGACATGCTTACATGCTAGTTACCCATATACCTATAGGGTAGTGTACCATTAGTGATGGGTATACACACATATGAGACATAGCTACATGTACATCTGGCATACATACATACATACATATACCTGGAGGGTATTATGGATAAGCATGGAGACATATCTTGCTATAGATACTTTTACATTATACATACATATATATGGACATACATATCTTGCTATACCGACATGGTTACGCATACCTTGTTATACCTACATGTTCACCTGTTTATGATGTTGCATCTGATTTCGGAGGAAATCAGGAACCGCATGAAATATTTATTAACTTGTGGCAGTTAAATAGCTGTTTTCCTTTATATGCTCATATTACTGTTTCATGCTGCATATGTTACATTCTTGGATTTCATATGATGTTCTCTGATATTGTTACTCCTAAGTATATATAACAGTGGAGTGGTGTTAGTTATATGTATGCCCTAGAGGCCATTACTGTACATAGGATGTATATTGTAGTGGATGCTGGGTCATATATAGGGAGGACTTTCTTGCTCGACATGATAGTATGCTATCTGGTTACTCTTTATCTTAACGTGTATACTGATTGTCTCTCTGTTACATGTTGGTAACACCCTTAGGATGTGTACTTGACTACCTGGACTATGATGCAGATCATACTAGTGGGGACATGGTAGTCCATAAGTACATCCTTCAAGGTCCCTAGTCGTGGGTGTATCGAGACGGGGCATCGATATACCAGAGTAGACTAGCGTATACCTTCTCGACCCATACAGACGGGCGATGGATGATCCCATATCCATTGGTGTTTGACATCAGAGATGATATACGGGTGCTCAGTGGAGACTGGGTACACTGGACGGACTCGCCGAGAACTCCCAGATGGTATTATACCTTACGTCAGATGGCAGTTCTCTGGTGACACTGGTACAGAGTAGTCTGTTGACCCGAGATCGTCATAGAGTCTTGTGTGGTTCCCACTGTGCTTTGATTTCCACCTTACCACATCCAAGAGGGCGTGCAAAACGGTGGCTTTTGGGTACAGTCCCGAATCACATGAAGGCAATGAGCGATAGGAGGGGATTCGTCTCTCCCGGTATAGGGAGTTGATGTTGCGCTGTGTTCGATTGGCTATAACCGGAAATCCCTGGCCAGGGTTGCTGAGATTTACTGGTAAGTGTTACCTGTAGTTTCTCGAACTGTTATAGACCTCATATCGACACGACTTATCGAGCTATTGGGGTCTGACGTTTACCACCCTTAGGCGAGATATGCGACATATCAGACGATCAGACCGGACTGTACGGTAAGTGTTACTGGTTGGATTCACAGGAGTGTGAGCGGGCTTGCTCGTCGATCTTCTCATCGCTCAATACCCGGGTGGCCGTTACGTTTAGCAGACCGCTTGCGGCTTGTGGGTGTTTGATATGATCATCACCTGCTGCCGGCGTATTGACGAGTCTTTAGAGTCCTACACAGAGGTTTCCTGGCTCAAGCGAAACGAAATAGGAGCGCATATGAGATATGTGCGGGACCGAGAATAATGCGTGTATGTGATACCGTATTCTATTCTCGCGATGAATGTATCGAATGGTTGTATGCGATATAACCTAGTTATCGAATCAAGGATTGATTCGATAAGCCGATACATTGGATATTAGTCGGTTATATGCGATATGACCGGATCGTTAAATCAAGTGTTGATTTAATGATTTAATGTATAATTATATATTTGATATATTACTTTGCATTAACTAGTATTGGTTCACTTTAAATGGATTTTCTCACTTGCTTTGCACAAGTTGTATATGTGATATACTTTTGTGCACTTGATTGTATCATGTTTGATGATACATGATAACTTGGTTAAGTGTATGATTAAACCATGGTTAGTTAATGGTTAGGGTTTCATTTGATTTATTTATGCATTTATTTATTTTGTTTTGACAAAAGAAAAAGAGAAAATGGTTGCTTTCAAAGATGAAGCTTGTTGAAGCTTCATGAAGGTTTGACTAAAGTGACCATTTTGTCTTCATGCTTAACCCTAACCATTCATCTAACCTTAGTCAATTCTCTACACCTAACCATGGTTCATATTATGATAAGTATTCATTTTTCTTTTCTATTTTAAAAACTTATCATATTATCATCATCTTCTTCTTCTTCAAGAAGAAAACCTTGCTTCCATCAATGGTGATTTGAGAAAAAGAATGAGAAATCCAATTCTAAAGTGAACCCACTTCCTATTTCTTCATCCTCTAACTCTTGCCAAGTAGTATAGGGTGTTTTCTTCACAAGTTTCATGACTTGGTGAAGTGTGAGCTTGATCTTGTGATGCCTCGACGTAGATCATCTTCGGCATCGTAGTCGATGACCTAGCCCGCCCATTTCTCCGATGAAGCCGACACTAGAGTCCAAGATCCGATTTGTACAGCGGAGGGATGTCTACGTGGAGCTAAGGAAGTGGAGAACCGGATCTACAAAGGTTGTAGCCTCTTTCTTTTAGTTAAGTTGTTAACTAGTTTCTTGTTTCGCCTAAAATTCTAGCCAACGATCTTGTTAGGGTTTCTCGGCACTTGTAAAATTTGAAATTGGCATGGTTGATACCTTGTGAGACCTCATTAGTGTGCCTAGGAACCCTACAGTGGTATCAGAGCCTAGCTAGAGCCTTAGGCGAAGTCTAGACGGCGTTTGAAATCCGAACGAACCGAAACCCTAACTCTCAAAGTGCTCTCTGTCCATTTTTTAAAAATCTGGATTTTTCAATATTAAAAATATGCAGAAAATTAAGCAGGGTTTTTTATGAATTACTGTGCAAAACGGAGTTCTAACTCCGTCAACCCGCCGCGGAACCGCGGCCTTACCACACGTGACGCGGCGGTTCCGCGGCCATCTAGTTGATATTTTCACCCCACTTTGCACAGTAATGTCAATAATTAACTCCTGTGTTTTCTGGGTAATTTTAATGTATACTTTACAGTTGAGTATTCTGGGGTTGTATTGGGGATCAATGATTCGATCGGATTATCAAATTTTGTCTGTGTGACTTTCCGGATAATTTTTTGAATATGTTAAAAAGTTCGACCGGATATAAATACCCAACTTTTCCCCTGCCGGAAAATTTCCAAGTGTTGGATTTTTCTGAGGTTTAAAGACGTTCTAAGTAGTGCAAGTAATGCGATGGTCCCTCTAGAAGACAACAAACCTTAACTCGATTATGTGACCGTCTTGAACTGCCCTTTGAACCTTCGGGTTTGGGGCAGTACGGCGTGCCACATGTGAGGCGTTGGCTTGACCCTTCTACGGCTAGACCGTTGGTACTGAGGCATGAAGTGAATGTCTTTGAACCTATTTCATGTGTTGAACGGTTTCGGGAAAACTTGGGTGTTCGATTGTTCGATCGGAAAGTTTAACATTTTCTATTTATCTGGAATGGGATACAATAATTGGAATTCACAAGTAGTTATGAGATAACTGAATGAATGTTATAAACACAGCAGTTTAGTCTCATTTGATCGGTTGCCACGGAATTTTGATGTGATCAAAAGTCCGTTGCAATCACGTAGCGTACGCGGATACTCGCCGGGTAAACTTAATAGACAGCCTCACCCCATAGCCCCGACCAAGTGACTGTAGGAGAACCCCGTCGCCGAAAGCATCCGTTCGGGTGCTCGCGGTAGCGGTGTTCCGCCTTAGTGCACTTTGTCGACGGTATCGGGGGTGCGGCCGCCTATTGAAGTTTGCGACGAGCATTCGATCAGTTTTTCGGGAATCTTGTTGAATTGCCCGACTTGATATTGAAAAGTGTTTTCGATAATGAGACTAAAATGCGGGTTTATAAATGTTAGGCATGAGATGTCTAAGGAATTCATTTGATTAGGCATGCGATGTCTAAAGAGATTGCGGATTCCAACTGTTGTAGTTTTACACTTTCTTTTCTGTGACCGTAAGTGTAATATGTGATATCGCCGGTTTCGTTGCTATATGTCAACGACAATTGGGATGCGCATATTTACTTACGTTGATGACATGTGATGTTATGTGTTGCTGGATATGTTATATTGGATCGTCGTGTTCGAATAGCCGGGGGTTTTTTTTATATGAGATGAGTGTTTTTCATTTTCATTCATGTAAAAACTTGTATGTAATATTCTTTTATTGGGGCACTTCCAGGTTGCGGAAGTAGTCACCCTTTGTATATTATTTACTTTTCCGCACTAGGACAGACCCAAGGAGGAGGGCACAAGTAACCGGGTTCTGGAGTCCAGTGGGAGACCAACTCGAGGAGTCGAGTCCGGGTCTCCTAACTCTAGAATTGGTAGGGTTGCTTGCCGCTCTCGTAGGGGTCTAGGGGTGTGGGTTTTGGCTATTCATCGCGACCGTGGAATCCGTGTTTTATACTGGCTCGTATTGAAAACACGGACGTCCTAGTATATCCAATATTTCATATGATTCTTCTGCTGCGATATCTGTGATGTGATCATATGATGTTCTGTGATAGATACTGTATATAGTATATATGATATATTATATAGACGTTACTTATGTTTTACACCCGCGCCAGCCCTGCCCCGCTCTGCCGTTAGTTACCTAACCTAACGGTGCATGAGGGGACATCGAGGCGAATGTGGATGGCATAAGTGTACGTCGTATTTATCTGTGATGTTTAGGTGATTTAAATGATGGGACTTCATTAATATGATTAATGAAAGAAAAGAAACCTAAGATGTTGTGGAATCGAATTTCTTAAAAACATGTAGCTACAGTTCTTGCTTTGCATCGCGGTGTTGCTTGTAGAACATCCTGCACCTTATTCGATAAGGAAAGGGCCGAGATCCCTTCACCGGGAGTGACTCCTTTAGCAATAACTGGCAGATGCTATAACTCTCGGTTTGTATTTTGATTGCTTCTATAGTTTCTGCTTTGCATAGTGATATATATGATATATCCCGCACCTCATTCGACGAGGAAAGGGCCGACGATCCCTTCACCGGGAGTGACCCCTTTAGCAAAACTAGAAAAGCCTCAAAAACACTCCATTTCAAAATTCATTCGATCCTACAACGATATCAAGTTCATTACGCAATAGGTTTTCAGAAAAACCTGTCGTAGCCCTCCGTCATTTCAGATAAGTCCTGCTTAGTATTCGTGCTGCGTTTGTTGACCTTGTCAAGGCGCAGTGTGCGGTAGCTAACCAGTATTTATCTGTTTATGCATATGATGCAGATTGGGTTAGGGTAGTCGTGCGGCCTTGTTGACCTTGTCAAGGGTCGTGCAGGTGGGTTTGATTCAATCAAGAAATGACGGGTTGAACTTGACTTGCGGTCTATGGTTTGTTGACCTTGTCAAGGTCATAGACCGTTCGGAGCAAAATATTATCGGGAATTTCAAGTGTTGAAATTTGCAATGAGATTGCATACCTTCTATGTGATAGTTGGATCCCGATACCCGCTGCGAGTAATTGTTACTCCTGGGAGAGTTTTACACATTACAATTAGCCGATCAAGTAGGTGTCTAGAAAGGTGTTAACGAGGTTACGCCTCTGGGAAAACGAGGTTTACATTAATTAGGTTCGTGCGAAAGCACGGGGGACCTCCCTCAAAGTAACGACACTGGCCTGGCTGAAAGATTGGCGAACTTGTAGTGTGTAATTAATCCCGGCTAGTCCTTCCTTTTAGGGTTTGAAGGAAGATTTGATAAAAACAGTGGGAGCCATCCTGATTAGATAAAATAATAACCAATCTATTCTTGCAAGAGCGCACGCTGAGTGTTTTCTTCTCTCTCTCTCCAGGAAGCGACCATATCACGCCTTAATCAAGATAATAATACGGAATATTGACCGAACCCGCTTGTTATACTGAGCTGGGGAACGTTGGTCCCGCTCCAACTTATAATTGTTATAAGACAGAGCAGGAAATTGGGGAATACCAGATTTCCCGTGCCGCCCAAACGAAGAGAGTGTATACTGATGCATCATCTTCGGGTGTGTTCATTATACAGAACTGTTTCTCAATGTCCTTTACGTCCTGGGTATATGATACCAGATCAGGATCCCGCATATGTAATCTGTTACATGGGCTACAGATAGGTAAAGAACTGAGAACGGGTGATAAGTTTCATGAGACAGAAAATGGAGCAAGAGTTGCAGCCAAGTCTGTCGGTCACTGTCACCCTGTATTACCAATACATTGATTCTGAACGAATGTTATTAGATACTGAACCTGATATACAAAATCATATCAGTCTCTTTATTAGTAAAGAAAGGATATAATTTTGTATTGTTGGATAATGTTTTGAACATTTCCTATATCAAAAGTTGATCGGTTCAGGCAAGTTATCTAAAAGCATTGATGTTCTAAATCAAACTACAGTTCTTAGTATACGGAACACACACAAGAGTAAGAGTTCAGAAATGAACGGATCCTTCTTGAGATATTGTAGACTAGGTCATATCAATGCGACCCGACTAGCAGAGTTACATAAAGATGCATATTTAAATTAGTTTGAATTTACATCTTGTAAAACTCGCCAGTCATGTCACAAAGATAAGATGACCACAGCTTTGTTTATTGGAAGCAGAGAAAGAGTTAGTGAACTTTTGGGATTGATACATGTTGATGTATGTTAGGTCCCCTGTCTACACATGCCAAGACCGGTTCTTTATACTTCATTACATTCTCTGATGATCTTTCGAGATTCAGACCTATGTTCCTGTTGAAACACAAGTCCGAACCTTTTGAGATATTCACAGAATATAAGTTAGAAGTAGAGAACCAAAATACGAGTATAAGTATTATGTCCTTTGATGTGATCGAGGAGGAGAATACTTGTGCATGGAATTCCTGGACTATTCTAATGGAGAATGAGATTCTCCCTCAGCATTACTCCTCCGTATACACCATAGTACGATGGTATATTGGGGTGGAGCAATCACACCCTATATGATAAGGTGTGCTCTATGATGAGTACTACTGAGTTACCTATTTCCTTTAGGGAGTTACGCACTTATGAAGTTGCATACCTATTGAATAGGGTTCAAATCAAATCAGTTGCCTACCACTTCATATTTGATATGGTATGGGAAGAGCCCATATCTTAAGTTAGTTAAGATTTGGGGTTGTCCGGCCTATATCTAAAAAGTAAAATCTGGACAAGCTCGAGGCAAGATCAGTTATGTAGAACTGGAAATGTTCCATCTATACAAACTGCAGCTGATGATTTGACAGAACCAAAGGATTCATTAGATCCCAACGAACCTCAGCCTCTCCGCCGATCTAGTAGGGTTCCTCACCCACCTGAGAGTTACTTCGGTTTCTCTATGACAGTGGGAGCAAGGATTGCATCATGAGATGATGACCCAACTAGTTTCGAGCTGGCCATTAAGAGTGGGACTCTGTAAGAATGGCTGGATGTTTAGCGATCTGAGATGGAATCCTTATACACCAACAAAGTATGGACTTTGGTTGCTTTATCTGAAGG
Source organism: Agapanthus africanus (assembly GCA_030015575.1). Taxonomy (NCBI): domain Eukaryota; kingdom Viridiplantae; phylum Streptophyta; class Magnoliopsida; order Asparagales; family Amaryllidaceae; genus Agapanthus; species Agapanthus africanus. The sequence goes on from JASDDO010000012.1 coordinate 223,052,375, forward strand.
GTTAAATCCCCATCAGGAGCAAGTATATCTTGAGAAGATTACTTGGTGTACATGGAAAAGTTGAGACTTTCAAAGCTAGACTTGGTAAAGGTTTTCGTCATCGACCAGGCGTGGCTAATGATGAAACCTTTTCTGGGGCCTATGCTTAAGTCCATCCAGATCCTACTTGCCACGTCCATATACCATGACTACGATATCTGGCGGTTGGGTGTCATGACTGCTTTTCTAAATAATGTTTTGGAAGAGAGCGTCTATAAGTACACAGTCAGAGGGCATCATAGACAATGGGAGCAGCGGAAACGTGTGCAAGATGTTTTATGTGATGAAGTAGGCATTGCGGAGTTGGAACATCTGTTTTGATAAGTTAGTCAAAGAGTTTGACATCATCAAAATGGTAGATGAACCTTATATATACAAAAATTTAGTAGGGAGTATGGTGGTGATCCTCGTAGAGTACGTGGATGACATACTCTTGATAAGAAAAGAGTTTTCTATGCTACGCTCGGTCAATCTCCGCTTATCACAATGATTCTCCATAAAGGATCAAAGTAATACCTACTAAATCCTAGCTTTTGGATCTATGAGATAGATCTAATTGGATATTAGGACACTCACTAGTTGTAGTGAGAAGGTATCAGTTGATCCTGGTGAGAATCACTGGAAAGGTTCCAGGGTGATAAGAATGACTGAATGTCAGTCGCAGGCATTGTCTTTACCCTCAGCGCAGGGACGGTATGTTGGAAGAGTTCCAAGCTAGATACCGTGGCATAATAGACGATAAAGGCTGGATACATCGCTACTTAAGATGCTACCAAAGAGGCAGTCTGGGTGTATATTAGTTCATGAGATGAACTTCGTTCCTCCGATTGTGTGACAATGGAGTTGTGGCTTATGCCAAGGAACGTCCGTCCCATCAGTGATCCAGACGTAATTTAAGGCAGTATCACCTGATCATGGAGATAGTTGATCTCCAGGGTGATCAAGGTTAGGAGAGTAGACTCAGAGGACAACGCGGCGGATCCACTCACAAAGGCCTTTTCCCAGAGAGAGACTTTTATGGAATGGTTGAGTATGAGATACTACAACCACTGCTACAGATGGCCCTAGTGCAAGTGGGAGATTGTTAGTTATATGTATTCCCTAGAGGCCATTACTGTACATAGGATGTATATTGTAGTGGATGCTGGGACATATATAGGGAGGACTTTCTTGCTCGACATGATAGTATGCTATCTGGTTACTCTTTACCTTAATGTGTATATTGATTGTCTCTCTGTTACATATTGGTAAAACCCTTAGGATGTGTACTTGACTACCTGGACTATGATGCGGATCATACTAGTGGGGATATGGTAGTCCATAAGTACATCCTTCAAGGTCCCTAGTCGTGGGTGTATCGAGACGGGGCATCGATATACCAGAGTAGACTAGCGTATACCTTCTCGACCCATACAGATGGGCGATGGATGATCCCATATCCATTGGTGTTTGACATCAGAGATGATATACGGGTGCTCAGTGGAGATTGGGTACACTGGACGGACTCGCCGAGAACTCCCAGATGGTATTATACCTTACGTCAGATGGCAGTTCTCTGGTGACACTGGTACAGAGTAGTCTGTTGACCCGAGATCGTCATAGAGTCTTGTGTGGTTCCCACTGTGCTTTGATTTCCACCTTACCACGTCCAAGAGGGCGTGCAAAACGGTGGCTTTTGGGTACAGTCCCGAATCACATGGAGGCAATGAGCGATAGGAGGGGATTCGTCTCTCCCGGTATAGGGAGTTGATGTTGCGCTGTGTTCGATTGGCTATAACCGGAAATCCCTGGCCAGGGTTGCTGAGATTTACTGGTAAGTGTTACCTGTAGTTTCTCGAACTGTTATAGACCTCATATCGACACGACTTATCGAGCTATTGGGGTCTGACGTTTACCACCCCTAGGCGAGATATGCGACATATCAGACGATCAGACCGGACTGTATGGTAAGTGTTACTGGTTGGATTCACAGGAGTGTGAGCGGGCTTGCTCGTCGATCTTCTCATCGCTCAATACCCGGGTGGCCGTTACGTTTAGCAGACCGCTTGCGGCTTGTGGGTGTTTGATATGATCATCACCTGCTGCCGGCGTATTGACGAGTCTTTAGAGTCCTACACAGAGGTTTCCTGGCTCAAGCGAAACGAAATAGGAGCGCATATGAGATATGTGCGGGACCGAGAATAATACGTGTATGTGATACCGTATTCTATTCTCGCGATGAATGTATCGAATGGTTGTATGCGATATAACCTAGTTATCGAATCAAGGATTGATTCGATAAGCCGATACATTGGATATTAGTCGGTTATATGCGATATGACCGGATCGTTAAATCAAGTGTTGATTTAATGATTTAATGTATAATTATATATTTGATATATTACTTTGCATTAACTAGTATTGGTTCACTTTAAATGGATTTTCTCACTTGCTTTGCACAAGTTGTATATGTGATATACTTTTGTGCACTTGATTGTATCATGTTTGATGATACATGATAACTTGGTTAAGTGTATGATTAAACCATGGTTAGTTAATGGTTAGGGTTTCATTTGATTTATTTATGCATTTATTTATTTTGTTTTGACAAAAGAAAAAGAGAAAATGGTTGCTTTCAAAGATGAAGCTTGTTGAAGCTTCATGAAGGTTTGACTAAAGTGACCATTTTGTCTTCATGCTTAACCCTAACCATTCATCTAACCTTAGTCAATTCTCTACACCTAACCATGGTTCATATTATGATAAGTATTCATTTTTCTTTTCTATTTTAAAAAACTTATCATATTATCATCATCTTCTTCTTCTTCTTCTTCAAGAAGAAAACCTTGCTTCTATCAATGGTGATTTGAGAAAAAGAATGAGAAATCCAATTCTAAAGTGAACCCACTTCCTATTTCTTCATCCTCTACCTCTTGCCAAGTAGTATAGGGTGTTTTCTTCACAAGTTTCATGACTTGGTGAAGTGGGAGCTTGATCTTGTGATGCCTCGACGTAGATCATCTTCGGCATCGTAGTCGATGACCTAGCCCGTCCATTTCTCCGATGAAGCCGACACTAGAGTCCAAGATCCGATTTGAACAGCGGAGGGATGTCTACGTGGAGCTAAGGAAGTGGAGAACCGGATCTACAAAGGTTGTAACCTCTTTCTTTTAGTTAAGTTGTTAACTAGTTTCTTGTTTCGCCTAAAATTCTAGCCAACGATCTTGTTAGGGTTTCTCGGCACTTGTAAAATTTGAAATTGGCATGGTTGATGCCTTGTGAGACCTCATTAGTGTGCCTAGGAACCCTACAAGTGGAACGCTATATATATATATATATATATATATATATATATATATTAGTGGAGTGGGATGCTAATATATATGTATTGATTCATGCAGTTATACTTATTCATTACTTGATGTTTTCTGGATTTGAGGACCGTGGTTGTTTCATGAAATTATGCATTATTTGAAAAACCCGGTTTCTCTTGATGATATTTCTGCAGCCACCATGAGATTTCTCGGTTCTGAGCTTATATATATACGCCACGCGAGAAAAGGAGGGGTCCGTGTGCGGGTACATGGTGGGGCCCGGAGGTACCCCGGGGTAAGAATTTCGTGGAGTAGACGATGAGTTTGTGGGGGAATCATACCTACCGGTGACAGTACCTATAACTCAGCGGTTATCATGGGGATACCGACGGGAGTCATGTACATATGGATACATCGAGAGACGAGGGTCAGAGCTAGGCACTCGGGCTTTTCGGTATAGCGTATGATACATACCTATCAGGGGGCCAGTCGTGGTGACAACACCTGATAGATCAGTATTTATGTGTAGATACTTGACACTTGTTTCATGATGTTTTGGGTGTCGATGTTAGACACTCACCTTATATGAAACTTACTTGATACTGATATTGTACATACGGGATATGCGGGATATACTGATATTGTACCTACAGGATATATGAGATATACTTAATGTTGGACATTCAGGATATATGAGATTTACATGATATGAGAGCCAATTTGGGGGCTGATTTGTGGAAATTGGGAATTTGATTGTCTTGTTGGATTTTGGTCCTACCACGAGATTATGATTTTCGTGAAAATGACATGTTTTATTCCATACTCCATATTTATTGTTTATGCACTGCTTCATGTATTAGTTGTACCTGATAGAGTACTTTCCATGACTGTTGCATTTACATACTATTATATGCATTATTTCATGTATTACTTGTACCCGATAGAGTACCTTACATGATTATTGCATGCCGATTGTCATATTAGTGCTTCATGTATTAGTAGTACCTGCTAGCGTACTTTTCATGACTGATGCATTACATATGACCATTCATTGCTTTTAGATGCTTATGTTAGATTCGTGCTGTACGTACATACTCGCGATTACCTGCATATGTTATTTTACTATTCACGAGTTAGCAACTCACCCCCGTTGTGCCACAATGTTTTGCAGGTGTTCCTCAGAATAGTCAGAGGCAGGGCTATTTCCATCTTTCGTATCATCTTTTGCTATAGATACCGCTTCGGCTGACTGTGCACGGTTTTGCTATAGATGGGTTTTTGCGGCTATCTATTGTAGTTATTGTTATCTTGTACCTTGTACTCTCCATCTACCATTATCTTGTATGATTTAGAGACTTGATGTAAGGACGATATTGTATATTATTTTGTGACTTGGAGGTTTTTATGCAGTTTTATTTATATCGTCTCTCTCTTCGCTACGGCGTCGTATATTTGTTGTGGTGGTTGTTTTCCGCCGTTAGGCGTGGGTTTTTGCTCCCGTTTGGGATGCTTTTACTTATATTATGTTGTACCCATTTTGGGGGCTTGTTTTACAAAGGAGGCGATGTCGAAATTTTCAAGAAAGTAAATTGGACTCGAAGAATTTATACTTGGGATTTTCAAAAGTTTAAACAGTGTTTCTTGTCTTTTAATGATTTAGATCTCTTGATTTTGGTTTTCTTTTACTGCGTTACGCCTGTAAATGTTGCGTAGTATTAAAGCCGTCACGTGCCAATTTCAAGTCGTGACACCCCCTCCCCGCCCCCGCCTAGCTTTGCCCCCTCCTCCTAAGGTCACCCTTCCCTGCCTTGCTCCCTCCCCCTCCAACCACCCCTCCGTGCCCTCTCCTCCTCTCCCGCATCCTCATCCTCCGCCCAGTCCCACCTCTTCCATTACTAAAAATAATTATTTAATAATTAATGTTTAGTTAATAATTAAGATTTAATTAATTTAATTAATTAAAAGAGAAAATTTGTCATTTTAACACAAATTTAACAAGGTTAGTGTTGACCGGCTTTGACAGTTAGCCTGATAGTTTTTCGTAAGAGATTTTGGGAACCGAGGGAAAGCGTTTGATGGTTTTTGTGGATTAAGCCTTAATGTAATTTGCTCGTTATTCTTGTTCATATTCATAGAGAGAAGAAAATAGGAATTGTTTAAAAAAAATAGTTGGCTTTGCAATAGATCGGATGAAAGGTCAAATATATCTAGTTTTCAGTTTTAAGGAGACAGAGATATAGGATGAAATTTTTGGGTTCGAAAGAAGGATCTACATTCATTTCTCATAAGCAACGTCAAAAGAATTTAAAAAAGAGATACAGAAATGCTAAGGTCCTTACCTGAAGGCTAGCTGTAGTTGGTGAGCTTTGAAAGTATGGAGAGCTCAGAACCTGAAACAAAATATGAAATTAGATAACAAAAGAGCATCTACGACAATTTTTCTCAGCAACTTTTACACAACAGGAAACTAAAAAAAAGTTGGTGTCTTTTAAGAGCTAACTATAGTTTGCAGCTGCGGTCGCCACAGTGAAAATAAGAAGAAAAACAGAAGAATGGGTCTTCTGGGTTTTAATAGGGTGAGACCAACAACCTACAACTGGGTCCATCAACCAAAAGAAATCGTTGCTTCGGTAAAATCTTCCCTTAAGGGAAAAATGATTAGATTCATATTAATGTATTTTTGCCCTAATTGTTTTCGATGAGACATTGAATATCTAATTCACCGAAGAGATGCTACACAAAATAATGGAGAGAGAAAGAGAGCACAAACCTGAACTTGATCATGCAGAAAGTGAATGTATCCCAATGCTTCATGCAGCACCGAAGCTGTATCTGACTGCAATTAAATTTAGGATTAGTTAGACGTAATTCACCCATTTAACCATATTCATAAACTTTATCATTCCAAGTTTTAGCGTATTTTATGGTCAACATGCTAAAAAGTATTTTATGTCATAAATAATTACAGCTGTTTAAATCTTTACCAATAAAAAAAATAGGAAAGGAGTTGGAGTTTCTACAGGAACTTTTTGAAGCTGGAGGGTTTGGAAACAAATGAATAAGAGGAAATACAGCTGTGAGGTTAATGGTGTTGCCACTAAAACCAACAGGGGGTATGTCCTTGCCTCTTTCTACTTGTTACCGATGTTATAAGAAGAAAGATGCAAGTGGAAACGTAAGTTCTCATTGGGTTGCGCTTGGTGCATCCAATGGAAAATTACCGTAAATCCTCATATTTCCGGGAATATGATGACCCGGCATATACTTCCAAGAAATCTTGTATTTAACGTGCTTGATATATTTTAATCATCCCGATAATATATGTATGTGCGAACCTCAATCGATGGAGGACTGGCGGCGAACGGCGGATCGGCAGCGGACGGGCAAACGGCAGACCGTCGCCAGCCAACCGGCGGCAGGTAGGTGGACGGCAGGCCGGCGAGGATGGGCAGCCGGCGGATGGTGGACAGTCATGGCACATCTTGTATTGGGGGGAGTATTTCATAGTATATAGAATAGACACAAGTTTTGGGGTTAATATGATTCCAATGAAAGGGGGTTATTTGATTACCATGGTAATTCTATATTCCTGACAATATTTTTTTACATCGAAACAAACATTATCATGTTTCATGAGAATCTATGATTACCTCTTATCAAGCGCACCCTTGAAAGGTATGATGGGAAACATTCCCATCGTCTAGTTTGACATATTGTTCGTTTGTAAAGCAGGGATATTGTTCTTTTGTAAAGTAAACCGATCAGAAATTCAACATATTATATCTTTTAGAAGATGTTTTTGGTTTGATGACAAATTTCTTTAAAAGTTCCCTTATTTATTTCGGTACGATAACGCAAAATGCAGGAACGCCAGCCACATATCTTAATCGCAATATAGAGAAACTTCTCTCTAACATATTTTGGATTGAGTAATGGAAAGCCAAAAAGAAAGGAATGATTATCATGGTGGACAGAGTTCAAAAAAAGGCTCTCTAATGGGAAATGAATGTTTTTGTCCTCGGAAGAATTGAATTCACCATGCCTTTCTGCATATGTCCTTTTATAGTTTTAAAAAAATGGGTACAAGTAAATATATTGATATAATTAGAAAAACATTCTTTTAGGGTGGTGGAGATTCAAACAATGGGTCTAGAATGTTGATAAATTGGAACATGTTTTGTAAAGGAAAAGAATTTGGTGTCTTTATGTTTTTAGCCCAATAGATTTTGATAGAAGTCCTCTTACAAAATGGTTATGGAGGATTTTTATGGGCTAGTTGTTGGAAGTCATACAATTTGAAGATTACTGAACATGAGAAATTACACAATTTGGATATATATTGATTTAGACGGAATCTTATTCTCTGTAAATTGTTGGTGGATCTTGGAAAATGATAAACAATCTGATTTTGATTAGATCAATTGATGGACAATCAACCCTGAAGTATAGATTTTTGAAGGTTTTCGAATCCGTAGTGGATATTGAAGTTGCAATTTGTACGATAAGTTATTCCACCGCCAATGGACAGAAATGGTGGTTATCTAATTTTCTATTGGTAGGCTACGAGGTTGTGGCGGAATGGAGAAATCTTATATTGGAATTGAATGAGGTAATACAAACAGAGGAAGAAGACAAGATAGTATGAAAACTTAATTCAGATGGAAAGTTTTCGATACAAAATTGCTTTAAATTTTTGAACTTCGGAAGACTTTAAACTCCTTGCTATAAGTTTATTCAAAAGTCGATGGTACAATTAAAGGTCAGGATCTTTCTTTGGCTACTTTTAATTAGTGGATTGTTGACAATATTCCATATGAAGCAAAAGGGTTGGACAAAAGATTGGTTTTGTGTTTTTTTTTTGTTTCGCTGGAAGAAACCGATGACGAATTATATTTTAAGTGCGTTGCGGGAGTGGAGATATGGATTAGAATGTTATGGCCTTCGGAATTGCAACTCTACCGGATTCAATCGGAAAAATAGCTTATGAATGGGATCCTCCAAACTTGTTGGTTTTTTTTAGCTTGGTCCAATGTTAAAGTAATCATTTGTTACTCTTTGTGGACAAGACTAATCTTGAAGATTTTTTTTAATAACAAAGACGTATCACTGCATGAGATGATGTTTAGTATCAAGTCTTTTTAATAATTTATGAGCATTTTGACATCAGATAAAAGAAATGGTAATTTGAGGAAGACAAGGAGCTGCTCAGTTTGCCGAATCGGTTGTAAAATTTCTAGAACACATAACTTTCTATTTGTTATTTTTGTAATTTTTTTCCTTCTCTTTTCTATTATAAGTACATAATTTTGATGTGCTTGGAATTTACATATATAAATATACTCATGGGTTACTCAAGCTATGGCTCCACTTTATAATTGAAAAATGAAAACAGGAAATGAATTAAGCAAGCAAATGAACCTTGCCGAAAGGAGAAACTAGCTGCTGCAATGTTGCAATTCTATCTCCCAACTTATCCTTCCTTACCTAATAAACATGCATTACTCCATTAATATACTACTAAAAAATTGCAACCAAAATATTTTAAACGCGTTTAATATGAAATAACTTGTAAAATCAAACACCTTGATTGTGCCTATAGAAGCAGAGGCCCCTTTCTTCTGCTTCTTGTTTGCACCAGGACAACTGCTCTCCAGTTCCTGCAAAAATGATTTGGGAAGAACGCTCACACATATTCATGCACTAATTAACCTTGTTATGCTTTGGAATTGGCCAGACATGAAAATATACAATATTTAGTTTGCGAGTCTCATTTATGTTGTTTGGTTGTAGATTGGGGAAGGTTGCACATAACATAACTTATCTATAACTCTGTCAGAGCTTATTGTATCTGTGGCTGGTTTATTAGCATTGGACAACCCTGTGTTGGCCATCGATCTAGTTAAACTACAAAAGTGTTTTGTGTTAATAACCAGTTGTTGATGGATGATAAGTGCAAGACGAGATATATATGTACCTGAAATTCAGGTGTTATATAAAATAAACCACCCATCAAATTTATTTTTATGAACAAAATCTCTTTCATCGATCCGTGTTTAAATAAATTTGATTGGGGGCAAAGGCCTGTTCTTGTGCTGTATACAAGCCCAGCTTGAGTCGAAAAGAAAACGCATATACGTACCTCTGCGGTCCTGTGTTTAGAGCTTGCGGCGGTGACCGAAGAAGATGATGTCATAGAAGCAGCTTTCTTGCAAAACCCATGATCTTCAGAGCTCAAGTAGAGCAACTCTGCTAAGATCTCCATCAATAAAAAAGAAACTACTGCTACTCTTCTTCTTCTTCTTCTTCTTCAAAACAGCGCAAGCCCTTAAAAACAAATCGAATATCACGCAAGCAAGCCCCACTTCTTGAGTTCTGGAAGAGGAAATATTACACTTAAGTAAACGCTGACTGGCATTATTCGAGCCACCTTCGTTTTGTTTGCCAGCTTAGTTTCTCTCCAATATGGCTTCTTCTTTCATTTTCCCCCTGTTTTTAATTTGGTTAAACATTTTAAAACCTTTTTATACATAACTTATTTTATTCAATCCCTTTCAAGTGATTTGTAAATACATGATGACCTGGAGGGTCGGTGTCCATGTCACGCCCCGCTTCCCAAAATACGAAGTACGGGGGGTGACAAGGCCAGCCATACTCCTACGGTCAAGGAAATATCCTGCCGTAGTCATATTTTGGCTTCTAGTTTTACGTGGTAATCAGAAATCAATGCACAGGTAAAAAGAAATGCATTCACTAAACCAAAACAGATATAAAACTAACCATATAGAGTCAAAAGGAAGATAGCACTTGTTAGTGATATGTATGCCCTAAAGGTTATTACTGTACATACGATATATATTGTAGTGGATGCTTGGACATATATATGGAGGACTTTCTTGTTCGACATGATAGTATGCTATCTGGTTGCACTTTATCTTAACATGTACTCTGATTGTCTCCATGTTACATGTTGATAAAACCCTTAGGATGAGTATTTGACTACTAGGACTATGATGCAGATCATACTAGTGGGGACAGTGTAGTCGTTAAGTACATCCTTCAAATGTTCCTAGTCGAGGGTGCATCGAGACAGGGTATCGATATACCAGAGTAGACTAGCATATAGCTTCTCGACCCATACAGATGGACGATAGATGATCCCATATCCATTGGTGTTTGACATCAGAGACAGTATACGGGTGCTCAGTGGAGACTGAGTACACTGGACAGACTCGCCGAGAACTCCCAGATGGTATTATACCTCACGTCAGATGGCAGTTTTCTGGTGACACTGGTACAGGTTAGTCTGTAGACCCGAGATCGTCATAGAGTCTTGTGTGATTCCCATTGTGCTTTGATTTCCATCATATCACGTCCAAGAGGGCGTGCAAAACGGTGGTTTTTGGGTACAGTCCCGAATCACATGGAGGTAATGAGCGATAGTGTAACGTTTTAAAAATAAATAAATAAATAAAATCCTTTAAGTGAATTTTCTGATAATCGATAAAATAAACCGTATTTTCCGTAAAACTTAACTATAATTATTTTTCATCATAAATTTAAAAAAACCTATTTTAACTAATAATTGCTAGTATTTGGTATTTATTTAGTCACTTATAAATTATTAGTTTACTTAAATATTTTTCCTAAATTAATTATTTCAAATATTTACATAAGCTTTTAATTATACATTAAAATAGCGCAAATTATAAATTGCAATGGGTTTATTTTTCAAAAGTGAGCCATGACATATTAGAATTAGGTTTGTAGCATGCTCTTCTCTTCTTGAATTTTCTTCAAAATTCTAGAGATTTCTAGGAAAATGTTAAATTGAAAAAAATTTAATAGTTAAGGGTTTAAGTAAAAAGATGCAATTATTAATGATGTTTCTACACAATTCCACCCATTCACACCTCACTCTCTCTCCATTTCAGCTCATGGTCGACCAAGGCAGCCCCCATTTGCCCAAGTGTTCATCTCATTTTCCCTTCAAAAAAATTCTTCAAAAATTGCTTCAAAAATCCATAAAAATATCACCAATTCCTAATTAAATCTCTACCCTTCATTTTTTTTCCAAACAAGCAAGGATCTTGGAACAAAGTTAGCACTTGGAGACTAGGTTGTATGTTGGGTTTCTTGTTGTGGAGGTATAATTCTAAACCAAGTGTTAAATTGTTGTTATAATACTTCAAATTAAGCTAATTAGAAGTATAATTATGGTTTTAATCTTTGAGATTCAAAATTCAAGAATGGGTTATTAAATCAAATTAGGGTTTTCATCATTGGATATTGATCTTAAGGTGTAGTTTAACATGTTTATACATGGAATACTTAATCAAATTGTTAATTTGTTAGGTGTTACTTTAAAATTGTTAAAATTAGGAAAAATTGTGCAAACTAGGTTTTTGTAGAATATGTATATGGGTGAGATAAAATTCTAGTGAGAATTTTTATAAATTATTCATGGTTTTAATGAGGAGATTAACATGTTAATTGAATGCAAAATCCAATTTGGTTACTAGTTGCTAATTTTCAGTTTAAAAATTGTGATAATTATGCTAAATTGCTAACTAGGTTATTAGAAATTAATTTAATTGTGGGACTAAAATCTAGTTAGGATTTTTAGTGCATCATTAAGGTTTCCATGAGTGGTTTAACAATTTAAAATATGCAAAATCTAGCCTGGTTGTTGAATTGTGAATTTTTCTTTAAAAAATATTAAAATTTGGTATTTTTGCAAACTAGAATTTTCAATTCAATACAAATTGATGAGGATAAATTATAGAAATGGTTTATATAACCTAGTGTAACATTTCAAAAAAAAAAAAAAATATTATTTTTGGGGAATTTTTATAATTTAATAATAAAATATTGAATATTTTAATAAGACGGTATAATTAAATACCAATAAATGGGGAAAAATTTGGAAAACTATTGAAATTATTAAAAGAGGGTGTTTTATGTGAATTATGCAAATTTTAAGTTTTTATGATTAATTATATGCTAATTTAGTGTTAATCGCGATTAAAAATCGCTAATCGCGCTTTAAGCATATTTTGTGCAAAACATGCACCATATCTTTTTCTACACTTGTTGCATTTTCCTATAAGTTTTGGGTGCATGGATTGTTATTTTGGGGTTACTATTGATGTGAGAATGAAAATAGAAAAGAAAAGGATAAGATTATAATATGGACGTATGATTATAGAGAGAAAGAGTGGGTGAGGGGTCAACCCTTTGTCATAAGCCATCCCTCATCATTTCATCCTCTCATTTCTCTCCCCTCTCCTTCCTTTGTTGATGCTGCTGTTGCACCCCCCTCCTCCTCCATCTTCAATCCTCCAATACACCATGAAAATCAACTCAAAACCCATTATCCTTTTCACAAAAAAGATGCACAAGCTCACTAGCTACCCCATGGACCAAGAAAGAGAAGATTTTGAGGAATTTGAGCAACTCAAGAATTTTTTTGAGTTGCCAAAGGAAGTAATTTCTGCACCATTAGAGTAGTGTTTTAATTCCTTATACATCCATACTTGTTTCATGTCGATATCGAGTGGTTTTGAGGACTTAGCAAAACTCTAGTTAGGGTTAATGGGAAGTGAGAGTGGTGATGGGTAATTAAGCTCAGTAGAGGCTACACAAACCCCCTAGTGCTAGAATTCAGGCCTAAAACAGAGACTAGAAACCCGGAATACGGATTTAGAAAAGCCGATATCGGGAAATTGTGGAATTTGTGAGGGTTAAATGAAATCTGCTATCACCCCGAGACTCTGAAAATTATTTTTCTTGGACAGTGATACATGCAGGCTCCTAGGAAGCTACCACCAAAACCCTAGCCCCTAATTCCCCAAACATGCCGCAGATTTAATCCAATTGGCCGCAAATTATGGCCTGGGTCCCACCATTTTGGCTCGTGTTGGTTCTGAAGCTTTATTTCATATACACTAGACCCTTGGTATATGCAAAATCGTCTAATTTGACCTAGGATGAAATCTGGGACCCTTTTCTATAGTTGCTGTTTTGATTCGTGTTTTCGTATTGCGTATTTTAAATTCTGGATTTGTATATTTGCGTTTTACCTCGATTACTTGGCGTTTGTACGACGATATCGATGATTGTTTGATGGTTTTGAAAGCGTACCTATAGGTTCTAACCTATAAACTTTTAAGCGAATCGTTTTGGTTTCGATTTGGTTTTAATGCAATGCGATACGTGTGACATGTAGGTACCCCCACGATTATTCGAGACGCTGAAGAAGATGAAGGCGACATCGACACCGACACGCAGGATTCAAGGTGAGTAGATTATATCTACGGGGGAAGTCGGGTGGATGGCGTATAGCACCCCCGTAGTTCGATATTTAGTATACTATATATTGTAACATTTCAAAATAATAAAATATCATTTTCGGGAAATTTTATAAATTAATATTACTTTATTGAATATTTTAATAATTGGGTATAATTAAATACAGATAAATGGAGAAAAATTTGGAAAAATTATGGAAAATTCTAAAATAGGGTAATTTAGAGGATTATACCATTTTTAAGTTGTTATGTTTAGTTATATGCTAATTGAGTGCTAATCGCGATTAAAAAAAATCGCAAATCGGTTTTTAGCATTTTTGTGCAAAACATGCACATATCATTTTTATCACACTTGTGCATTTTCTATCATGATATTTTGGGTTACTATTCTAGTGAGAAGGTTATGGAGAAAAGGAAAAAGAAAAGAAAAGAAAATGGAATAAGGAATAAAGAAATGAGGTATGGTGAGAGAGAGAGAGGTATGGTTTCACTTTGACCTTGGACTTAGCCATCTCTTCATTCTTCCTCTCATTTTCTCTCTCCCTCTTCCCCTTCTCCTCCTGCTGCTGCTCCTTCATCTCCCTCCCCTCTTCAACTCCTCAAATCACCTCAAAAATTACACCAAAACCCCACTCTCATTTCACAAAAAATGTGCTCAAGCTTGCAAGCTATAGGATGGACCAAGAAAGCTTTCATTTTGGTGCTGTTGAGGATTCATGTGGGTCTTATAAGGTAATTCCTTCACAATTAGAGTGGTATTTCTTGTGCTTAAGCTTCGATTCAAGTTTCATATCGATATTGTGTGTTTTTGTGGATTTGAGGATAACCTAGTTAGGGTTTGAGGAAAAATTGAGTTGTGAAGTGAAACTAAGACTTGTTGTGACCTTAGAATTTTGGTGTGATATTATATTGGACCCTAACCTGAAGCTTTAACCCAGAATACGGATTTATGAGACGATGTCGGGAAAAACTGCAATTCTGGGATTGTATTTGGAAATCTGCTATCACCCGAGACATCCTAAAATAAAATTGATTGGACAGTGAGATGTGCAAGCACCCAGGAACCACCACATAAGACCCTAGCCACCAACTCCAAGACCCGGCCGCAGATTTATTCTGTTTGGCCGCAATTTGCGGGCAGACCTGCACCAATTTGGGTCGTTTTGATTCTGCTGCTCCTACATCTGTAGTTTAGGCCCCTGGCATGTATAGATTTGTCTAATTTGACCTAGGGTGAAATCTGGAGCCTATTTCCTTAATTGCTGTTTTGGATTCGTGTTTCCGTATTTTTAATTCTGAATTTGTGTATTGTGTTTTATCTCGACTATTTGGCGTTTATACGACTATATCGAGGGTTGTTGATGGGTTTGGAAGGCGTTGTCCATAGGTTCTAACCTATAGATCTTAGCGTATCGTTTTGAGATTCGTATGCCGTTTTAGTTCGGAATTGGTTTTGATACGCATTTGCGATACGTTAATGTGTAGGTATCCCATGAAGACTTCGGGACGACAAGCAAACGCGTGGTGACGTCGACAATGAAGACGCAAGGTGAGTAGATTATATCTACAGGGGGAAGTCGGGGGATGACGTATAGCACCCCCACAGTCTGTAGTTGATATACTATATGATAGTTATAATGTGTCATGGATATTGTGTTAGGTGTTTTATGGATAGTTTAGGCTTAGAAGTAAACTAGTGTAGTTCATAGCCACAAACCCTAGAATAGGTTTACACCCACACGCACACCCTTGCATATTCACTATACTTACACTGTGTTGATGATGATATTGGATGACTTTGGAGATGAGTCGATGATATTGGGCTTGGTGCCGTGAGATCGGTGATTTGATATGATTTGTATTTGGGATACGATATGTGATTCTTAGCGGGCCTTTGGGCATGTGTTTTACCGCCGCATTCATAATTATATAGATGGTACCGATTTGTATTAGACTTAGATTCAGTATCCCAGATTAGTGTTATGATGATAAGAATACCAGGTACTTGATGAGATAATGTGATATTGAACCGTGCCCAGCTATTGGGATGCCGTACGACGATTTACCGTACGAGCTTTATATTGATGATAGATCCGCACTCATGACTTGAGGATTGTCATATGATATACTGTATTGTACGCGATACTATTGAGGCGGGATCACCGACTATTATATGTATATATATTTATATCGACTTAGATTTAGGTGGATTCCTTACCCCTCCCGGTTGACTTGATACTTAGATCTGTGGTTTGCATAATAGATGTTAGACTAGACCCAAGTCATACCTATTACAAAAACCCTGATTTGTCTTATTTCAAATGGCAAGCTGCATTATTATTCATTTACCATTTATTCTACGGCTCGCATTGCATTGCATGCTCATATGTTATTGATTCATATTCCTTGTGCATATGCCTTTACATAGTTGCATGCTTATATTAGTGTTCTTGTTGCATGTATTATAATTCATGGATTTCGCACTGTGATATGGTTGCATATGATGATTCTGGATTGTTTTACTCCTGCGTATATATATCGGTGGTATGGGACGCTGAAATATATATGTATACCCATAGAGTATATATATGTTAGTGGTATGGGACGCTGATATATATATACACATACTTAATATATCATCATGATGATCTACGCAAATTTACCTATGAGCTCGATGTGAGAGGAGCCTATGTGCTCGATGTGAGAGGAGCCTATGTGCTCGGAGCCTATGAGCTCGATGTGAGAGGAGCCTATGTGCTCGGAGCCTATGAGCTCGATTTGAGAGGAGCCTATGTGCTCGGGGCCTTTATGGTCGATGGTATATTATATCTCCCCTACCCTACATTTATTGTATATGCATTGCATCACATATTAGTAGTACCTGATAGAGTACCTTCATGAATGCCGCATACATATCGGATACATGATATATAGGTTTCACTTGATTTTGAGATATATAGTTTGTGTCAATGCTCGACGTTGATTTTCTAAGGACGCCAGACCGTGAGCAGGAGGCAAGTAGATATCTTGCGCCGCTAGCATTGGATGCACCGACACCTTCTCGACTTTGAAGGAGGATATATCGACGGCGGTATTTATGATTTGTGATTTGGTGATTCGATTATCACGTATCTGTCATCTTGGATTTCAGTATTTTGGGCGATCTGTTCGCAAGATTTAGCCTTGATGGCTGAGTTCCATGATTTCTGTTTTCGTGCACCATGGTTGCACCTACTGGATATTCATATTTGTGCACAGTTATTACACCTGATATCGTTTTGTGCCTTGATTGCACATGCTTATGACCTCATGGATTTCGTACCGTTGGGTTGATTTTGTGCGCATGATATGCACACGATTTGTCTTTTTGCACTCGGTATGGCTTATATGTGCTTGTAGTGCATTGATATGTGTTTTGTGCACGCAGTTGCACAAGTTTATGATTTTCTTTACACCTGGGTACACTCGGTGTTGCTGCTTATGCATTTGAGTTATTGTTTGGTATTTGTGCACAGGATGCACTGTATTTGTATTTCTTGCTCAGGATGCACCAGTTTTATGTTTCGTGCGTTTATCGCACCATATTTATATTTGGTGCCTTTGTTGCACCGGAATTATATTTTGTGCACCACAGTTGCACCTGACTTCGATTTGATGTCATTCGACATATGGATTTTGATTTCATGCCTATGTTATGCATGAGATTTGACTTATGCCTTCGGCATTGTTTACATGCACTTTTAGTGTTTTGATTTGATTTGTGCACGCTGATGCACATGGTTGTGAGCTTATATACCGCGGTATACCTGATTTCGATTGAGCCGTATCGTATACCGTCGATTTGGATTCTGATATTGATGTTGATTTCTTGCACTCCGTGCATTTGATTTGGATTTTTGCGCATGTTCGACACTTGATATTGGATTTCGTGATTTCATGCATGTTGAGTGCGCATGATTTAGATTTTATTCGTGCATGATGGATGCACCTGATTTGGATTTTCGCACGTGTTGAGCGCATGTTTTGAGATACGATTTTGGTGCACACCAGATACACTAAATTGAGATTCTTCGTGCATATCAGATGCACCTGATTTTGCTGTCAGGCACACACGTTGCCTATGACAGATGTTTCATGCACACCCGTTGCACTTAGATGTTGTTTCTGTGCACATGTATGGAACATATATGGATTTTGATTTCCATGCGCACCAGACGCACAGGGTATTCTTATATACATTTTGGGATTGATTTCTTATGGAACAGTACGTTTTTATGATATTTGCTATATGTTTTCGTACTAAGCAGGACTAGTCAGAGGACAGTACCTGGATATATTTTGCATGCATTGATAGCTATCGAAGGGATTTCCAAAAAGCGAGCTATAGTCTCAGTATTTACCTACGTGTCTGATATGACACGACACGTTTAAAACAAAGGAACCCTTCTAAATTGTTTTCAAAACGGCGGAACGTACATATTAAACAAAAGATATATACATATAAGGATATTCTTACAATAGACGTCCGCCACTGTGCAGTGCTATGTGCATCGCACAGCAACATGAAAGGTTTGTCATGCATTTCTTTCAGATATTTACACGTATAGATTTGATGTCTACATGTATGGTTTTGAGATATATCATATGTGTTTTGTTTTGGATTTGACATTGTGTGTTTACCATGACTCTGATGATTGCGGGATGCTTGACGGAGTTTTGATTTTGAATTATCAGCTCATTGTTCTTGCGCATGCATTACGCTATGATGCGTCTTATGTATTGATGATTTCGGAGCTCCGACGACTTGGACTTTTTATTGAAATGTTTTAAGAATTTGGGGGTTTAAATTTAAATTCGGAGACCGAATTTCTTTAAGGGGGAAAGATTGTAACATTTCAAAAAAAAAATAAAATATTATTTTTGGGGAATTTTTATAATTTAATAATAAAATATTGAATATTTTAATAAGGCGGTATAATTAAATACCGATAAATGGGGAAAAATTTGGAAAATTATTGAAATTATTAAAAGAGCGTGTTTTATGTGAATTATGAAAATTTTAAGTTTTTATGATTAATTATATGCTAATTTAGTGCTAATCGCGATTAAAAATCGCTAATCGCGCTTTAAGCATATTTTGTGCAAAACATGCACCATATCTTTTTCTACACTTGTTGCATTTTCCTACATGTTTTGGGTGCATGGCTTGTTATTTTGGGGTTACTATTGATGTGAGAATGAAAATAGAAAAGAAAATGATAAGATTATAATATTGAGGTATGATTAGAGAGAGAAAGAGTGGGTGAGGGGTCAACCCTTTGTCATGAGCCATCCCTCATCATTTCATCCTCTCATTTCTCTCCCCTCTCCTTCCTTTGTTGTTGCTGCTGCTGCACCCCCCTCCTCCTCCATCTTCAATCCCCCAATACACCATGAAAATCAACTCAAAACCCATTACCCTTTTCACAAAAAAGATGCACAAGCTCACTAGCTACCCCATGGACCAAGAAAGAGAAGATTTTGGGGACTTTGAGCAACTCAAGAATTTTCTTGAGTTGCCAAAGGAGGCAATTTCTGCACCATTAGAGTAGTGTTTTAATTCCTTATGCATCCATACTTGTTTCAGGTCGATATCGAGTGGTTTTGAGGACTTAGGAAAACTCTAGTTAGGGTTAATGGGAAGTGAGAGTGGTGATGGGTAATTAAGCTCAGTAGAGGCCACACAAACCCCCTAGTGCTAGAATTTAGGCCTAAAACAGAGACTAGAAACCCGGAATACGGATTTAGAAAAGCCGATATCGGGAAATTGTGGAATCTGTGAGGGTTAAATGAAATCTGCTATCACCTCGAGACTCTGAAAATTATTTTGCTTGGACAGTGATACATGAAGGCTCCTAGGAAGCTACCACCAAAACCCTAGCCCCTAATTCCCCAAACTTGCCGCAGATTTAATCCAATTGGCCGCAAATTATGGCCTGGGTCCCACCATTTTGGCTCGTGTTGGTTCTGAAGCTTTATTTCATATACACTAGACCCTTGGTATATGCAAAATTGTCTAATTTGACCTAGGGTGAAATCTGGGAACCTTTTCTGTAGTTGCTGTTTTTATTCGTGTTTTCGTATTGCGTATTTTAAATTCTGGATTTGTATATTTGCGTTTTACCTCGATTACTTGGCGTTTGTACGACGATATCGAGGATTGTTTGATGGTTTTGAAAGCATACCTATAGGTTCTAACCTATAAGTTTTTAAGCGAATCGTTTTAGTTTCGATTTGGTTTTAATGGAATGCGATACGTGTGACATGTAGGTACCCCCACGATGATTCGAGACGCTGAAGAAGATGAAGGCGACATCGACACCGACACGCGGGATTCAAGGTGAGTAGATTATATCTACGGGGGAAGTCGGGTGGATGGCGTATAGCACCCCCGCAGTTCGATGTTTAGTATACTATATATATACTATACATATATATGTTTGATAGCATTAGGTGTGATATGGATAATTGAGATGAGATAAGGTGTACTATGGTTAGATTAGGGTGTAGTCGTAAACTAGTATAGTTCCTAGTTGCGAACCCTAGAATAGGTTCACACCCACACGCACACACATGCTTATTTGTTATACATATACCTAGATGATGAGGATAGTGGATGATATTTGGAGATGAGTCGATGATATTGGGCATAGTGCCATGAGATCGGTGATATGATGTGATTTGTATTTGGGATACGATATGTGATTTTAGCGGGCCTTAGGACGTGTGTTTTTACACACACATTTTGTTAGTTATATGTATGCCCTAGAGGCCATTGCTGTACATTGGATGTATATTGTAGTGGATGCTGGGACATATATAGGTAGGACTTTCTTGCTCGACATGATAGTACGCTATCTGGTTGCTCTTTATCTTAACGTGTATACTTTTCGTCTCTCTGTTACATGTTGATAAAGCCCTTAGGATGAGTACTCGACTTCCAGGACTGTGATGCAGATCATACTAGTGGGGCCTGGATAGTCCATGAGTACATCCTTCAATGTTCCTAGTCGTGGGAATATCGAGACGGGGCATCGATATTCCAGAGTAGACTAGCGTATATCTTCTCGACCCATGTGATGGGCGATGGATGATCCCATATCCATTGGTGTTTGACATCGAAGATGGTATGCGGGTGCTCAGTGGAGACTGGGTACACTGAACGGACTCGCCGAGAACTCCCAGATGGTATTATACCTCACGTCAGATGGCAGTTCTCTGGTGACACTGGTACAGCTTAGTCTGTTGACCCGAGATCGTCATAGAGTCTTGTGTGTCTCCCTCTGTGCTTTGATTTCCACCCTACCACGGCTCTACTGAGTTGTGCAAACAGGTGGTTATTGGGTACAGTCCCGATTCACATGGAAGCAATGAGCGATTGGAGGGGATTCGTCTCTCCCGGTATTGGGGGTTGATGTTGCGCTATGCTCGACTGGCCATAACAGGAAATCCCTGGCCAGGGTTGCAGTGATATACTGGTAAGAGTTATCAGTAGTTTCACACATGTCATGGACTTCACGTCGGCATGACTTATCGAGCTATTGGGGTCTGACGTTTACCACCCTTAGGCGAGATATGCGACATATCAGACGAACAGACCGGACTATACGGTAAGTGTTACTGGTTGGATTCACAGGACTGTGAGCGGGCTTGCTCGTCGATCTTCTGATCGCTCAATACCCGGGTGTCCGTTACGTTTAGCAGACCGCTTGCGGCTTGTGGATGTTTGATATGATCATCATCCGCTGCCGGCGTATTGACGAGTCTTTAGAGTCCTACACAGAGGTTTCCTGGCTCAAGCGAAACGAAATAGGAGCGCATATGAGATATGTGCGGGACCGAGAATAATGCGTGTATGTGATACCGTATTTCATTCTCGCGATGAATGTGTCGAATGGTTGTATGCGATATAACCTAGTTATCGAATCAAGGATTGATTCGATAAGCCGATACATTGGATACTAGCCGGTTATATGCGATATGACCGGATCATTGGATCAAGTGTTGATTTAATGATTTAATGTATAATTATATATTTGATATATTACTTTGCATTAACTAGTATTGGTTCACTTTAAATGGATTTACTCACTTGGTTTGTGCACATTGTATATGTGATATATTTTGTGCACATGATTGTATCATGTTTGATGATACATGCAAGCTAGGGTTAGTGTAAAGAATTAGACCATGGTTAGGTTTGTTAGTGTATATGCCCTAGAGGCCATTACTGTATCATACTAGTTTGTATATTACTTAATGGAAGCTTGGGATATTCACCTTGTATATACAATCTTGCTCAAAATAGTAGTATGCTACTTGGTTTGTTTCTACTTCAATGTGTACATGTGTTTATTTTTGTATATCGCCTATACACATTAGTGGAGCCCTTAGGATCTTTGCTTGATTACCAGCGATGTGATGGCCGTCACACTAGTGGGGCTGGGTAATCTATAAGCACATCCTTATGCAGGTCCCTGGTCGCAGGACTATCGAGACAAGGCATCGATACTCCGGAGTAGACCAGCGCATGCGCTTCTCATCCCAGTGTGGGAGACGGTCTGTCCCACAGCCGTCAGTACGTCGTACTTGAGATAGTATGCGGGTGCTCGTTAGGTTACGGGTACACTGGACAGGACTCGTCGGGAACTGACTAGTTGGTATTATGCCTATCGTCAGTTATCAGTTCCCAGGTGACATGAGTACAGCTTAGTCCGCTGACTTGACACTGTCACTTCGCCTCGAGTGTGTTCCCACTGTACTTTGATCACTACCCTACCACGGCTCAAAGGAGTCGTGCAAACAGGTGGTGGTTAGGTGCAGTCCCGAAGCACTTAGAGGCAGTGACGGTTAGACAGGATTCGTCTCTCCCGGTATTGGGGGTTGACATCGCGCTGTGTCTAGGAGAGCCATTACACGAGTAGTCCTGGCCAGGGCAAACGAGATATACTGGTAGGTTTCCAGTGTTATCTCAGGGTGTTTTGGGCTTCGCTCCGGCACGACTTGTACCGCTATTGGGGGACTGACGTTTACCGCCCCTAGGCCCGCCATGCGATGTATCAGACGAACAGACCGGACTGTACGGAGAATGTCACACTCAGGCTCAGTAGGAGTTCAGATGGGTTTCGCCTCGTCGGTCTTCTTGTCGGCATTACCTGGGGACCGTTACGCACAGCTAGTGCCGCTTGCGGTCTGTGGTTTAACCCACTGCCAGCGTAGTGTCGAGTCTTTAGAGTCCCACACAGAAAGCTTTTCGCCTTTAGGCAAAAGAGTAGAGGTCGCATGGTATTGCGACAGGTCGCATGGTTTTGCGACAGGGTTCGGTCACATCCGTGCACTTGTGCACGTACAGTGTCCGGACAGTTTACACTAGTGGGCTTTGGTTTAAGCCAGATCCTAGTGTACCTTATGGGATTGGATTTATCCAGTTTGCATTCGTGTTCCTCGGAACGCGGATGCGGGTGTGTATGCACAGTTGACAGGGAGGCACAGACAGCGGATTCTCATTAGGGTTGTTGACAGTTGACCGTTGACTTTTTGACTTTTTGCTCAACCCTAATGAGAATATGATATGTGATTAACTATTATATTAATTAAGTATTATGGTGACTTTTGTTGACTTTGTTGACTTGTTGACTTTTGTTGACTTGTTGACTTTGTTGACCGGTTGACTAGGCTTGACTAGTTGACCATCATGATAACCATAGCCATCATTTCATGGCAAAGACTTTTACTTGCTTGCTCATTTGTGTAAAATGAGTGCATGATATGATATGGTTATGGTTGCTTCAACCATCACATAAGACTTTTATTGATATGATGAGTTATGATTACTTTGGATTATGAGAGGGTGGGAGACAAAAGAGAGCCTCATTCTTTCTTGCTCATTCTCTCTCTTGTTCTTGAGCTCTCTTTCTTTGCTCTCACCCTCATCCTCTTGCTCCCTCTCTTGACTCTATGGTTCATATCTCTCATGTGTTGAGAATCAAGAACCATAGATAAAATCCCATTCTTATTCTTCTCTACTCATTCTAGTTCACTAGGTTTAGCAAACCAAGTGAACTAGTTTCTTCAAAGAACGAAGAAGGAGCTAAAGGTTGGAGCTTTCAGGTGGATCTATCTTCGGCGTACGGAGACGACGAGAAGGAGCCATCGGACCACCATCGGAGCTTGAAGACGAAGGAGTTCAAGACAAGCTAGGTATAACCCCCTAACCGAGTAGCTAGAAACTCATAGTTAGGATGTTAGATAGATGTTTAACAAAGATCCGGGTTATAGGTCCATGTTACCATCTTTAAGAAAATTGTTTTTTACCAAATTCCGCATTCCCGAAAGTACCGGGAGAGGTAGCATGGACTTACAAGGTTTATGATTAGGGTTTTCTTTTTATTTACTTATTCATTTATTTATTCTTTTGTTTATTTTGGAAAAAGAAAAAGATAAAGAGAAAAAGAATGGTTGCTAGTTTTGTTTGTAGTTGAAGTTTCTTGAAACTTTGACTTAGTCACCATTCTTGTCTCATCCTTAACCCTAACCATTCAAGTTAACCATGGTCCATTCTCTACAACTAACCAAGGGTTAGTAAATGATAAGTATTGATTTATTTATTATTTACATAACACTTATCATATCTTCTTCTTCTTCTTCATCTTCTTCAACATGAAGAAAAAGCTTGCCTCTTCAATGGCAACTAGCCAAAACAAGTGAGAAATCCAAATCTAAAGTCTACCCACTTCCTATTTCTTCATCCTCTACTACTTGCCATGTAGTAGAGTGTGTTGTCTTCACAAGTTTCTTGACTTGGCGAAGGCGGAGCTCGAGTTTGTGATGCCTCGACGTAGATCATCTTCGGCATCGAACCGACGATCAAGCCCGCCCATTTCTTCGATGAAGCCGATGCTAGAGTTCGGGATTCGATTTGGACAGCGGAGGGAGATCATCGTGGAGCTTAGGAAGTGGTGGACCGGATCTACAAAGGTTGTAGCCCCTTTCCTTTAGCTATATTTCCGTTTACATGCTTACTTCGCCTATATATCTAGTTAACGATCCGTATTAGGGTTTGTAGGCACTTGAAAAATTTGATTTGTGCATGTTTGATCACTTGTGAGACTCCATTAGAGTGCCTAGGAACCCTACACATTTATATTTATATAGATGGTATCGATTTGTACTAGACTTAGCTCAGTACCCCAGATCATGAGATATGATGATAAGGATACCAGATAATTGATGAGATGAATGTAATATTGACTCGTACCCAGCTTTTGGGATGCCGTACGATGATTTACCGTAAGAGCTTTATATTGATGATAGATCCGCACTCATGACTTGAGGATGTCTTATGATATTGTATCGTACGCGGTACCTTTGAGGCGGGATCACCGACTATTATATATATATATATATATCGACTCAGATTTAGGTGGTTTCCATACCCCTCCCGATTGACTTGTTAGTCAGAGCTGTAGTTTTGCCAGTAGATGTTAGGCTAGGCCGATGTCATACCTATTTCAAAAACTAACGAATCGGGAGTATTTTAAAGACATGCAAAGAGATTCTACGGATATTTTCAAAAGACGCATCTTTTCTTAAAAACACCGTAGCCCTTATTTTTCTAAAAACCCCGATTCGTCTTCTTTCAAATGGCAAAACAGTATGACATGGATACATTGATGTATATTCCACACAGTTGTGTTTATTTTTCATTTGCTGCATATTCTTACTGTTGCATTCAGGATATGATCCTTTGCATGGCATACTTGTGCACACATATATTGATATGTTCATACATGCGCACATGCACACTGTATATTCATACCAGTGCACACATATATTGATATCTTCATACTTGCGCACATGCACACTGTATATTCATACCTGTTGGGCTAGCCTAGCACCTCGTCAAGGGTTCGGTAGTATCACATATGCCATAATCAAAATTTTAGAGGTGCTAAGTTAACTCGACAAGAATCGAAACTAGAAGTTTTAGGGATTCATACAAATAAGCATCACATGTAAATGTAAAACTATCACTAAGAGTAGAGATTACAACCTTTGTAGATCTCCCTCGGTGACTCCTTGGCACTATGAGAGTTTGGAACGGATCGATGGAAGCCTTCCTTGTCCACGATGATCCACCCGAAGTCCCTTTGCCCAAAGCTCCTTGCCTTCCTTGTTTCGCAAACGAAGTAAAGCAAACACCCTACACAAATCGGCTAGATGTGTGTAGTATGATGATGTGGTTTGTATTCAACAATTGAAACCCTTTCTTTTATCAACTTCACTCAAGAGAGAAATCAAGAGAGGAAGAAGAAGATAATGGTGGCTTGAGCTTTCTATCATATCACATATGATAACTTGTTTTCTTCACACCCTTGCACTAATTGTACACCTTGTTTCATATCACATATGAAGCTATTTATAGTGATGAGAAGGAATAATCACCATTATTCCATTACCACTATAATTATGAGTGGAAATTCTTTTCATAAAGAATTAAGCATGGGTGGAAATTCTTTTCATTAAGTTAAATAAAGCTTACCCACTAAAGAATAAAGGAGCATGTGTGGGTTTTCTTTACATTAACTTAAAATGATAAATACAAATTAAAAGCTTCAATATAAGTCTTGCATTGCCACCATTCTTGTATCATCAACCATGATACTATGTATGCATGTATGTGTCCATGCACATCATCATGTGCATGCATGCATGCATACAAAAGGATTTAATTAAAGAATTAATCTAAATGTAATTTGTTAAATCAACACTTGATTTAGCAAACCGGTCATATCTCATACGATCGGACAAATAGAAAATGCTCGATTAATATACGTTATCATATAACCGTATTTAATCGGGTCCTGCGCATATCTCATATGCACACCACATCTTTTTGCCTGAGCCAGGAAACTTCATTGTGGGACTCTAAGACTCGTCAATACGCCAGCAGTAGATGATGATCATATCAAACATCTACAAGCCGCAAGAGGTCAGCTAAACATAACGGCCACCCGGGTATTGAAACGATCAGAAGAAAACCAACGAAGCTGTAAAAAATCCCGTCGAGCCAACTGTCAACACTTACCGTACAGTCCGGTCTCTTCGTTAGATATGCTGCATATCGAGTCCAGGGATGGAATCGTCGACCCCAGTAACTCAATAAGTCATGCTGGTGTATGGCTCATAACAGATCGAGAAACTACTGATAACTCTTATCAGTAAATCTCAGCAGCCCTGGCCAGGGACTTCATGTTATAGCCAATCGAGCATAGCACAACATCAACCCCCAATACCGGGAGAGACGAAACCCCTCCTATCGCTCATTACCTCCATGCGCCTCGAGACTGTACCCAAAGACCACCTGTTTGCACGACTTAGTAGAGCCGTGGTAGGGTGGAGATCAAAGTATAGTGGGAGGACACACAAGACTCTATGACGATCTCGAGTCTACAGACTAACCTGTACCAATGTTCCCTGAGAACTGCTATCCGACGATAGATATAATACCACATAGGAGTTCTCGGCGAGTCCGTTCAGTGTACCCAGTCTCCACTGAGCACCCGCATACAATCTTTGGTGTCTTCTCACCAGATGGATATGGGATCATCCATTGCCCATCATATGGGACAAGAATAGTATACGCTAGTCTACTATGGAATATCGATGCCCTGTCTCGATACACCCTCGACTAGGAACAGTTCAAGGATATGCTTATAGACTACATGTGTCCCACTAGTATGATCCGCATCATAATCACAGTAGTCAAGCAAATATCCTTTGGGCTTTATCAGCATGTGTAAATGATTAAATCTACATATCAAGATAAAGTAAACCAGATAGCATACTATCATGTTGAGCAAGAAAGTCATCTATCTCGATAGATTATATGTCCAAATTTCCACTATCCATATAATGGCCTTTAGGGCATACATATTACTAACAATCTCCCACTTGCACTAAGGCCAGTTATTGGCGTATCTCATACCCAACATTTCAAACAGTCGCTCATGCTGAGGCTGTGGAAGTGCCTTGGTGAATGGATCCGCTGTGTTATCCTTTGTATCTACTCTCCGAATCTCGATCTCCTGGCGATCTACTATCTCCCGGATCAGATGATATCTCCTTAGGATGTGTCTAGACTTCTGATGGGACCTTGGTTCTTTGGCTAATGCTATAGCTCCATTATTATCACAATACAATGGTATTGGATCAACAATGGTTGGAACTACTCCTAGTTCCGCAATGAACTTCTTCATCCAGACAGCTTCCTTAGCAGCATCACTTGCAGCAATATACTCAGCTTCCATCGTGGAGTCTGCAACGGTGTCCTGTTTGGAACTCTTCCAACTAACCGCTCCTCCATTTAGGGTAAATACAAACCCTGAGATTGATTTACTGTCATCCTTGTCACTTTGGAAGCTTGAATCGGTAAAGGCCTCCATCTGGAGATCCCCATTACCATACACCAAGAACAATTCTTTAGTCCTTCGCAAGTACTTAAGAATGTTCTTCACTGCTATCCAATGTTTCTCCCCTGGGTTGGATTGATACCTGCTTACTACAGCCAGTGCATAAGCCACATCAGGGCGAGTACACAACATCACATACATTATAGATCCCACGGCTGAAGCGTAGGGTATAACGCTCATGCGAGCTCTCTCTTCATCAGTCTTCGGACAGAAGTCCTTAGAGAGAGTGATTCCATGACTAGCAGGCAAGGCACCACGCTTGGAATCTTCCATACTAAACCTCTTTAGAATGGTGTCTATGTACTTTGATTGGGACAGTCCCAATAACCTCTTGGATCTATCTCTATAGATCCTAATGCCCAAAATGCGCGAGGCATCACCCAGGTCCTTCATGGAGAACCTTTGTGATAAGAATAGTTTGACCGATTGTAGCATAGGAACATCATTTCCTATCAGGAGAATGCCATCAACGTACAATACGAGGAATGTGACAGTACTCCCTACAATCTTCTTATAAATACATGGTTCATCTTCATTTCTGACAAAATCAAACTCTTTGATTGTATCATCAAAACAGATGTTCCAGCTCCTTGAGGCCTACTTTAATCCATAAATGGATTTAAGCAATCTACATGCTTTCCCGCTGCTCCCACTGTCAATGAAGCCCTCTGGCTGATCCATAAAAACGCATTCTTCTAAATCACCATTTAGAAATGCAGTTTTCATGTCCATCTGCCAGATTTCATAATCATAGTGAGCAGCAATAGCAAGTAGGATCCTAATGGATTTAAGCATTGCTACTGGAGAGAAAGTTTCATCATAGTCCAAGCCTGGTCTCTGACGAAAACCTTTCGCTACAAGCCTTGCTTTATAGGTCTCCACCTGTCCATCTACACCAATCTTTCTCTTAAAGATCCATTTGCACCCAACGGGTTTTATCCCAGGAGGCGCAACGTCCAAAGTCCATACTTTGTTGGTGTACATTGACTCCATTTCGGATCTCATTGCTTCCAGCCATTTCACTGAGTCACCACTCGTGATAGCTTGCTGAAAACTAGTAGGGTCATCATCATCCATGATGCAATCTTCTCCATCACCATCTATGAGAAAACCATAGTATCTCTCTGGTGGGCGAGAAGTTCTACTAGACCTCCTGAGCGGCTGAGGTTCTTGAAATTCTACTGCAACATCAGTTTCAACCAATTCCTCCTGAGTAATTTGTGTCTCTAGAACCTCTTCTAGTTCTACCACATTGCCATTAGAACTTTCCGTAAAGATCTCATTTTCCAAAAATGTGGCATGCTGAGCAACAAACACCTTTTGTTCCTCTTTGTGGTAGAATAGATATCCATATGAATGTTTTGGATACCCCACAAATTTACACATGACCGATCGTGTCTCGAGTTTGTCTGGATTCTGCTTTTTAACAAAAGCCGAACAACCCCAAATCCTAAACCTTTTAAGAGATGGTCTATTTCCATTCCACATCTCATATGGAGTGGTAGACACGGTCTTGGTTGGAACCCTGTTCAATAGATACATTGCTGTCTCCAATGCATGTCCCCAAAAGGAAAGCGGTAACTCAGCATCACACATCATGGATCGTACCATATCCAATAGGGTACGATTCCTCCGTTCTGACACACCATTGTGCTGCGGTGTGTAAGGAGGAGTGAGCTGAGAGAGAATCCCATTCTCTTTTAAGAAGTCTAGAAACTCTGTACTTAAATATTCTCCACCTCGATCCGATCGAAATTTCTTGATGCTCAAGCCTGTTTGCTTCTCTACTTCAAGTTTATACTCCTTGAATTTCTCAAAGGCTTCAGATTTGTGCTTTATCAAAAACACGTGTCCGAATCTTGAGAAATCATCAGTAAAAGTGATGAAGTATGAAAAACCACCTCTTGCAAGTGTAGACATTGGTCCGCATACATCACTATGTATGAGGCTTAAGAGTTCACCAGCTCTCTCTCCGTGTCCACTAAACGGACTTTTGGTCATTTTACTTTTGATACAAGACTGGCAAGTCGCATAAGATTTATATTCAAACGGATTTAAATATCCATCTTTATGTAACTTGTTTAGTCTTGTTTCATTAATATGACCAAGTCTACAATGCCAAAGAAAAGCTTCATTTATATCTGAAAAATTTCTTTTACTAGTATGTTGTATATTGAAAACTGTGTGTTGGTTCAGAATGTAAATACCGTTATTTAGTGTACCATACCCAATCAACTCTTGATTCAGGTTAATGTTCATAACATTATTTTGCAATATAAAATGATATCCTTCATTGTCCAACAAAGAAACGGATATTATATTACACAGCATACTTGGTACTAAATAACACGGGTTCAAAACCAAAATACTTCCTGAAGGCAACCCTAGATGATACTCTCCCACGGATACAGCATGTATATTGGAACCATTTCCAACCCGCAGAGTATGATCCCCTGTCTTTAAAACTCTACTATTTCTCAATCTCTGCATACAATTGCAGATGTGAGAACCAGAACCGGTATCCAATACCCAGGATGCAGGGTTTAAAGAAAAGCAGTTTTCAGTTACAAACACACCTGAAGTGGAAGCATCAGCATGCTTCTTCTTCTTGAGATCAGCAAGATATTCAGCACAGTTGCGTTTCCAATGTCCTGACTTTTTACAGTAAAAACATTCTCCTTTCCTGCTTCCCACAGCCCCGGCTTTGTCTTTCCCCTTCGCCTTTCTAACTCCACCTTTCTGTTTGATGGACTTCTTCTTTTTCTTTCCCTTGGCCTTAGCTTTTAGGAATGAAGAGGAAGATGGCCCAGCAAGCAGAGCGGGAGTCCTTGCCATTTTCAACGTGTTCTCTGCACTTCTCAACATATTGAGAAGTTCAGGCAATGATTTCTCCAAATCATTCATATTGAAATTTACTATGAACGGAGCAAAGGCAGGGGGGAGAGACTGTAGAACAATATCCGTATATTGCTCATTATCCATAGTCCATCCCAGTTCCTCAAGTTCTTCAATAAGACCAATCATTTTCAAAACATGGTCTCCAACTGATGCACCAGGGGCCATTCGCATCTGAAACAGCTTTCTAGATGCCTCGTATCTCAAAGTACGAGATTGCTCTTCATACAACTCCTTTGTGTGAAGGAAGATGGATTGCACATCCATATTCTCGTGTTGCTTCTGATGGACATTGTCCATAGAAGCGAGCGCGAGGCACTTGGCCGTGTTGCAGTCATTTTCCCAAGTTTTTCGGATCTCCCTATCCGAGACAGATGATTCAGGTCCTGGGACGGGTGGGGCTTCGGTATTGAGGACATATGATACCTTATCATATGAAAGTGCAATGTTTAAGTTCCTCAACCATTCTTTATAATTTGGTCCTGTCAGTTTATTTTTCTCAAGTAGTAGCTTAAGTCCTGACATCTGTAACCTCCATTCGGAGAGAGAAAAGGATACACTTAGCGAAATGCTCTTGCAAACAATTAGATTGGTTATTATTTTATCTAATCGATGTCTCCCACTGCTTTTAATCAAATTTTCTTTCAAAACCTGAAAAGAAAACTAGCCAGGAATAATTACATTCTACAGTTTCACTAACTGGTCAGTCTTTCTAGACACCCACTGGATTAGCTAATTGTAAAGTGTAAAATTTTCCTGGAAGTAACACTTACTCACAGTGAGATCGAGATCCAACTATCACATAGATGGTATGCAATCTCATTGCAAATTTCAACTCTTGAAATTCCCGATATGGTTTTTACCCCTAGTCACTTATGACCTTGGTTATGGTCAACATATCATAAGTACTAGTCAAATTCTACCCGTCATTTCGTGATTAACTAGACCCACCCATATGACCCTTGACTATGATCAACATAATCACATGAATGTCCTAACTAATCGCATCATATGCTTTGTAGGAAGACATCACTTAGCTACCGTACACTACGCCTTGACTATAATCAACATACGCAGCACGAATACTAAGTACTCTGCTTCCTAAAATGACGGAGGGTTGCGGATGGTTTTTAAGAAAACCTTTAACGCTTTGAACTTGATCTCGTTGTAGAATCAAAACGGTTAAGAAAAGGAGTGGCTTAAGCACCGCATCTTCTTGAAACTTGCATTTTTCATAAAAAGCCGAGTTTGTTTCAAATCTGATTCTGCAACATCATTAGGTTTCTTTTCTTTACATTAATCTCATTAATGTGATCCCATCATTTAAGTTCCTAAGCCATCACAGAATAGAACGTATACTTATACCATCCGCATTCGCCACAGTGTCCCATTATGCACCGTTAGGTTACTTAACTAACGGCATAGCGGGGCGGGACTAGCGCGGGTGTAAAATATAAGCAACGTTTATTATATATCATATATATAATAATAATCCATTCGTCTCAAATACTAAGTAATCACATTACAGAATATCAACAGCAGAAGCAAATAAAAGGATATCTAGGATGTCCGTATTTTGTATCGAGCCAACAATAGAAAATACGGATTCCACGGTCGTGATGAATAGCCAAGCCCACACCCCTAGACCCCTACGAGAGCGGCAAGTGATCCCGCCAATTCTAGAGTTTAGGAGACCCGGTCTCGACTCCTCGAGATGGCCTCCCACTGAACCCTAGAACCCGGTCACTTGTGCTCCCCTCCTTGGGTCTATCCTAATGCGGAAAAGTAAATAATATACAATTGATTTATACATGAATGAAAATAAAAACTCTCATCTCAAATAAAACCCCCGGCTATTCAGTCGTGACAATCCTACTCATTATATCTCAGCAACACATAATATCTCATATCATCAATGTAAGTAAGTATGCGTATCCCGATTGTTGTTGACGTATAGCAACGAAAACGGCGATACACTACATACTACACTTACGGTCGCAGAAAATAAAATGAAAAACTACAACATTTGGAATCCACAATCACCTTAGACATCATAAATTCGAAATATCACATACTTCGTATTTCATGCCTAACTATATGAATTCCACATATTGTATCACATTTCAGATAAAATAGACAATGTTAAACTTTTCGATCGAATAAACAAACACCCAAGATTTCCCAAACTGCACAACACTTGAGCCGAGTTCAAAAATTTCTAGAACATGCCACAGCCCCTTATGGACCAACCGTAGAAGGGCCAAACCAACGCCTCACATGTGGCAACGCTAAACTACCACAAACCCTAAGGTTCAGTGTTAGTTTTGACGGTCATATAATCGAGTTAAGGTTATGTTCTTCTAGAGTGTCCACAGATACGCTTGCATGTTTTTCGAAAGTTTCGAATTCGGGAAAAATCCAACACTTGGAATTTTTCCAATACGGGAAAAATTGTGTTTCTAATATTCGTTCAAACATTTTAACACGTTCTAAAAATCTGAAAATCTGAACGAAGTTAAACTTTTCCAATCGAATCACCAAATACAATAGATCTCCAGAAAACTCAACACTTGAGTAAGTTTAAAATATTCTAGAAGCAGGCATTTATTAAATCAGGTCTACTGTAGAAAATGTATTCACTGATCCCTCTGTACGGCCGCGGAACCGCGGCCAAAGGCATGCTATGGCCGCGGAACCGCGGCGCTTTGGAGAGATCGTTGAATAATTTTTATATGGTAATTCATAAAAAAGCCTGCTGAATTTTTTAAGAACTTTTAATTTGGAAAAATCCAATTTTCAAAAAATTTCCAGAGAGCGGTCCAAATTGGTGTTTCGTGGTTCGATCGGACTTTTAACATCGCCTACGCATCGCCTAAAGCTCTAGCCTGGCTCTGATACCACTGTTGGGCTAGCCAAGCACCTCGTTAAGGGTTCGGTAGCATCACATATGCCATAATCAAAATTTTAGAGGTGCTAAGTTAACTCGACAAGAATCGAAACTAGAAGTTTTAGGGATTCATACAAATAAGCATCACATGCAAATGTAAAACTATCACTAAGAGTAGAGATTACAACCTTTGTAGATCTCCCTCGGTGACTCCTTGGCACTATGAGAGTTTGGAACGGATCGATGGAAGCCTTCCTTGTCCACGATGATCCACCCGAAGTCCCTTTGCCCAAAGCTCCTTGCCTTACTTGTTTCGCAAACGAAGTAGAGCAAACACCCTACACAAATCGGCTAGATGTGTGTATTATGATGATGTGGTTTGTATTCAACAATTGAAACCCTTTCTTTTATCAACTTCACTCAAGAGAGAAATCAAGAGAGGAAGAAGAAGATAATGGTGGCTTGAGCTTTCTATCATATCACATATGATAACTTGTTTTCTTCACACCCTTGCACTAATTGTACACTTTGTTTCATATCACATATGAAGCTATTTATAGTGATGAGAAGGAATAATCACCATTATTCCATTACCACTATAATTATGAGTGGAAATTCTTTTCATAAAGAATTAAGCATGGGTGGAAATTCTTTTCATTAAGTTAAATAAAGCTTACCCACTAAAGAATAAAGGAGCATGTGTGGGTTTTCTTTACATTAACTTAAAATGATAAATACAAATTAAAAGCTTCAATATAAGTCTTGCATTGCCACCATTCTTGTATCATCAACCATGATACTATGTATGCATGTATGTGTCCATGCACATCATCATGTGCATGCATGCATGCATACAAAAGAATTTAATTAAAGAATTAATCTAAATGTAATTTGTTAAATCAACACTTGATTTAGCAAACCGGTCATATCTCATACGATCGGACAAATAGAAAATGCCCGATTAATATACGTTATCATATAACCGTATTTAATCGGGTCCCGCGTATATCTCATATGCACACCACATCTTTTTGCCTGAGCCAGGAAACTTCATTGTGGGACTCTAAGACTCGTCAATACGCCAGCAGTAGATGATGATCATATCAAACATCTACAAGCCGCAAGAGGTCAGCTAAACATAACGGCCACCCGGGTATTGAAACGATCAGAAGAAAACCCACGAAGCTGTAAAAACTCCCGTCGAGCCAACTGGCAACACTTACCGTACAGTCCGGTCTCTTCGTCAGATATGCTGCATATCGAGTCCAGGGATGGAATCGTCGACCCCAGTAACTCAATAAGTCATGCTGGTGTATGGCTCATAACAGATCGAGAAACTACTGATAACTCTTATCAGTAAATCTCAGCAGCCCTGGCCAGGGACTTCATGTTATAGCCAATCGAGCATAGCACAACATCAACCCCCAATACCGGGAGAGACGAAACCCCTCCTATCGCTCATTGCCTCCATGCGCCTCGAGACTGTACCCAAAGACCACCTGTTTGCACGACTTAGTAGAGCCGTGGTAGGGTGGAGATCAAAGTATAGTGGGAGGACACACAAGACTCTATGACGATCTCGGGTCTACAGACTAACCTGTACCAGTGTTCCCTGAGAATTGCTATCCGACGATAGATATAATACCACATAGGAGTTCTCGGCGAGTCCGTTCAGTGTACCCAGTCTCCACTGAGCACCCGCATACAATCTTTGGTGTCTCCTCACCAGATGGATATGGGATCATCCATCGCCCATCATATGGGACAAGAATAGTATACGCTAGTCTACTCTGGAATATCGAAGCCCTGTCTCGATACACCCTCGACTAGGAACAGTTCAAGGATATGCTTATAGACTACATGTGCCCCACTAGTATGATCCGCATCATAATCACAGTAGTCAAGCAAATATCCTTTGGGCTTTATCAGCATGTGTAAATGATTAAATCTACATATCAAGATAAAGTAAACCAGATAGCATACTATCATGTTGAGCAAGAAAGTCATCTATCTCGATAGATTATATGTCCAAATTTCCACTATCCATATAATGGCCTTTAGGGCATACATATTACTAACAATACCAGTGCACACATATATTGATATCTTCATACTTGCGCATATGCACACTGTATATTCATACCAGTGCACACATATATTGATATCTTCATACTTGCGCACATGCACACTGTATATTCATACCAGTGCACACATATATTGATATATCCCTACTTGCGTACATGCACACTATATTTTCATAGTAGTGCTACACTCATATTCGCGTATATATCCATTTGCACATCCATACCTACATACATACACATGTTACATACATGGATGATATTGACTTGATTTCAAGAGAATAGGGACCGCATGAATATTTTCAAAACTGGATTCTTTTATAAGAGCGGTTTTCCTTTTTTACTCTTAGTGTCACACGACACATTGCATGGATTTACGCATTGAGTTTGGATTTATGGGATTTCTGGATTTGAGAACCGTGGTATTATTTTAAGAAAATACGCACTGTTTTAAAAACCCGGTTTCTCTTGATATGATATTTCAGTGCGTCCACCATGAGTTTTCTCGGTTTCTGAGAGCTTGTGTGAGTATACCCGATTCGAGGAGTGGTAGGCACCGATTGCGGGTACATGGTG
Source organism: Agapanthus africanus (assembly GCA_030015575.1). Taxonomy (NCBI): domain Eukaryota; kingdom Viridiplantae; phylum Streptophyta; class Magnoliopsida; order Asparagales; family Amaryllidaceae; genus Agapanthus; species Agapanthus africanus. Next base: position 223,088,963 of record JASDDO010000012.1, read on the forward strand.
GACCCGGTGAGGTACCCCGGGGCAAGAAGACTCGTATATGTTAGACTGTGAGCCCGGCAGGGGGGTACTACCTACCGGTGATTGTTTTGAGCTCGGCGGATATTTGGGGGATACCGACCAGAGTTGAGAGATGAGACGGGTCGATCCGGACTGACGGAGCCCTATGTATATGAGAATTTACATGCCGATGCTAGGCACAGGTTTCATGATGTTTTCGAGTGTCGATGCTTGATACTCAGGTTCCATGATTTTGATATGTCGCGAGCGACACATGTTGAGTTACATCATCATACTTCCATGCATATGTTTATGATATTTACATGCATGATGCTTATTGTCATTGGGTGACACGTGGACGATTTTCACATACATATATTGACATTGATGACATTGATCACATAGTTGGATGATATCCACATATTCATACACTTCATGATATAGTCAACATTGATCATACCTCATATTTATGATATGTTGTTACTTGAGGCACTGGCACGAGCACTTGGCACTACACTCATGTATAGATGTTACATTGCCACCTTATCATGCTTCAGACTTATTCATTTGAGGTTTATATATATATCTGATCGTATTGACCTAGGATGAGTCATACATACGATTTCTGCTCTGTGATGTTTTCTATTCACGAGTTGGCAACTCACCCCCGTTGTGCCACAGTTCTTGCAGGTTTTGCCGTACAGGTTCCATTGCGGCTTTTCTGGCACACTGCTTCCTTTCTGGGTGATTGCATTGGTAGGTGGATTCACTCGCATCGTGACCACCCTTGTATTATTTTATTCAGTTGTATCTAGTAATTCCATCAACCAAACTTGTATATTGTTTCAGACTTAGAAAACCAGTTATGTATTATTTCGACCTTAGAGTCGCGCGTTGTAGTATTATGGTTTTCATGCTGATTTTGAGTTTTCCTTTGAGTTTTGATCCTCGCCATTCGGCGTTGTATATTATACTGCTTGTGTGGTTGTGACCGTCGATTGACGAAGAGCTAGCTCCCGCTTGGGGATGCCTTTTATCATTGTATATATATTATTCATGTTGCACCTCGTTTGGGGAGCCAATATTTACAAAGGAAACTCTGCAAAAATTTTCAGAAACGCTTAGAGATTTTAAAAATGCATATTCGGCTTACTTATTTAAAAACCTTGCTTTTAAAACATGTTTTCTTCACTTCTTAAAACTAGTCTTCCTTATTTACTCCTTAAAAATGGTTTTATATTTCTGGGCTTTTGGCTTACTTGAATTAGATGGGGTCCTATAGACTTCATATGATTCAAGGCCAGTCACGTGCTATTTCGGGTCATGACACCTAGTTATGATATTTAGTGAATATTATGACCATTAGTTTTATTTAAACATCAAGTTTTAAAATGAAACGATTAATTGACGCTTTCTAGGTTTTCGGAAATAAATCGATTTGATTTATTTTGAGTTTTTGATGGGTTGCAATTTATTTTATATTATAATTAGTGATTTGTGAAACCACGATTGGTGTGCTTGGGTTTACCTCGATCAATCGGCATTTGTACGCCGATGCCGAGGGTTATTTGGTCACTTTGCATGAGCGGGTCATAAGTTTTAACCTATGCGCGTTTCGTGCGTCGTTTTGGTTTTATCCACGATTCGATTTACGATATACATATATGTTTGCATATAGGTACCTCTCACGTGGACTTCGGACGATGAAGAAGTGGATGGCGGCATCGACTTCGGCAGACAAGGACCAGGTGAGTAGATGTATATCTACGGAGGAAGTTGGGTGGATGGCGTATAGCACCCCCGCAAACGTAGAATAAGGATATTATGTATTATTATTAGGAAGTCGGACGTGACCTTAGATTCTTGACGAGTAGGGTATTATTGAAGACTTTAAGTTGGATTAGACTGGTCTAGAACGACTTAACCAGAGGATGACTGCCTTGGAGATAATTCGTAGGTTTCATGTAGACACACACACGCACACACATAAACATGACTTGGTGTATATGTGCGTGTGTATATATATATATATATATAGGAATGTGTGTAGGTATATATATATATATACACACACAACATATACATGTGATATGAGGAGGTTATATGATACATGGGGATGAGTCGATATGACTAGGCTTGATGCCGTGATTTATTGGATATATGATCGAGTTATGACATGAGATGTGTTATGATAGTAGCGGATCGTTGGGCAATGAGATTACATAAAATATATTTATATAAACGATAATAAGTGTTGATGACATTGGAATGTACGAGATTCTAGAATAGAACCCGGAGGGTAATATGTGACTTAATCACGATATGATATATGACATGACATTTTAGTGGATCATTTGACGATGTATAGTTACACAGACGATGATATATGTTTGATGATATTGGGATGTATGCGATTATAGTACAATACCCTTGATCATGATATTGTTTGATGATGATACTATACGAACGGTGATGTATATATCTGATAGTTGACCCGTACCCCGAATTTAGGAAGCCGTACGATAGATTTTACTATACGAGGCATAGATGTGATGACTGATCCGCACTCTTGACTCAAGGAGGCCGTACTACGTACGTGACGCTATTGAGGCTGGATCGCTGACTACTAGAGATATCGACTCAGACTTTAGGTGGATTCTTATTTCCTGTCGACTAGTTTCTTTAGTCTAGTTCTTTAGTGGGTTAGGTAGATACTAGTTTAGGCTTAAGTCTTATAGTTTGTAATTAGATATGTATATTCTAAATGTGCGGTTAATACACATTCACCCTTATATTCAGATTGTAATCATCGCATTGCATGTTCATATATATGTTTCTTTAGTTAATATGAAATCCTTCCTGTTAGGACACCAGCACCATTACTGATGATGCGCATGATCCACGTACACTTATTTGCCGGCTCACACATATCATCATCGGTAATTGCCATGTCACGTACACTTTAGAACATATTATCTATTTAGTGATATATCAGTTAAATGCTAGTCCAATATAATATTGTGTGATTACTCTCATGTGCTAGTTTAGACATTGCATTTATTATTTAGACACTTTATGCTTTCACATATTCATATCATCATGCAGTATTGTAGGGCTTATGCCGATACTCATTATTTACTTACTCATGATTTTGGGATTTTTGATTTCTATGAGATTTCTGGATTTTGGGGAAAACCGCAAGAATATATAAAAACTTCTCTCTCTCTCCCTCTCATTTTAAAATACAAGTTGCGGTTTTCTCGTGATGTATGTGTCGTCCACCATGAGATTTCATGTTTTCTGTTGGGTTTCGAGACCCGATTCGAGGAGTGGATGAACCGTCTCGGGTACATGGTGGGCCCGGTATAGTACCCCGGGGCAAGAAGATCGAGTTGTAGACGATGAGCCTGGCAGGGGAATACTACTTATCGGTGATGTCTGGCACGGCGGATATCCGGGGGATACCGACCGTTGTCGTGAGATTTGATGATATGGGCCGATCCGGACTGACGGAGCCCGAGATATTGAGACTATGAGATATTGAGACTATGAGTATTGAGACTTTGAGATTTACATGTTTTGTGTCGATGCTTGACACGGATTTCCATGGATTTCATTGATGATGTTTTCAGATTACTATACAAATTTTACTATGATACAAGTTAAAGATTTCTTATACAGATATATCCAGATTTCATGGTTGATTGTTTTACATTCATGGTGCATGCATACTCATACACATGACATGTTACTACTTGAGGTACTGACACGAGCACTGAGCATTGCACTTGCGCATAGTTTATTACCCTACCACTACTAGATGACTAGTGATATATTACGTATATTATTATGACCTAGGAGAGCGTCGTGCATTCGATTTCTACTCGCAGATGTCTTCTACTCACGAGTTGGCAACTCACTCCCGTTGTGCCAAATTTTCTTACAGGTTCAGATGTACAGGTTTCCTTGGCAGTTTGCTGGCACATCATTTCATTCAGGGTGATTTTCTTGGTAGGTTGGTTCACTTGTATCAGGACCGCCGTTGTACTTTTATTATTTCATTTGTATCTAGTAAGCTCCATCAACAAGACTTGTATTACTTGATAATTTAGTAAACCAGTTGTTTATTCTTTCGACCTTAGAGTCGCGCTTGTACTATTATGGTTTTCTGGTGGTTTAGTTTTCTTTTGAGTTTGGAGTCTCGCCCTTCAGCGTTGTATATTATAGTGCATTGTGTGGTTGTTTCCGCCATTTGGCGTAGAGCTAGCTCCCGCTTGGGGATGCCTTTTTATTATTGCATATGTATATATTCTTATTTGTACCCGTTTGGGGCCAGTTTTTACAAAGGAGACTCTGCCGAAATTTTTGAGAAATTTGATGTTGTTTTTAAAACTTGTTTTCTTACACTTCTTCTTTTAAAGGGTTTAGATTTCTGGGCTTCGGCTTGCTTAGATTACGTTACGCCTCTACATGTTTCGTAATTTAAGTGCCGGTCACGTTTCGTACTTTCGGGTCGTGGCAAAGTTGGTATCAGTGCGCTTGGTTTAACCGTTGTCCGAGTCTAGGTTGACCTAGGTTGATGGAGTAGGTGACTTAGGTAGAGTGACCAACCGTGGGTATGATCCGCGGCATACTTACAATACGCTACTCTAGTTAAGAACCCTTAGGATGTACATTCCTTTGCACCGTATTCTATTCGTTCTTTGATCTATCTTCGTCGATATCGGATGGTGGTTTCTGTTACCACGGTCGCACGGGCAGAGGAAGCTGCGGCTAGAATGCGATGACCGTTAGGGTATTGTCTATTCTGGAGGGCTGAAGCATTGTTAGCGTGCGTACGAAGGGTATTCACATGTCGTCCAGACGAAGTTAAAAGGTTCGAACGAATGTCAGAAACCCATTTTCCCAAGTTTAAGGTATTCGGAAGAATATGCAGGTATTTCTATGGACCCTCTAGAAGAATGAAACCCTAACTCGACATAATGACCATGAGAAAGCATTTGAACTTTAGGGTTTACGGCAGTTCCGCGGTGCCATTAGTGAGGCTTGGGTTTGCCCTTCTACGGCTGGTCCGCAGATGCTGGGGCATGTACTGTATATTTTTAAACTGTACTTGAGTGTTGAGCTCTCGGGGAATTCTGGGATTTTGATGAATCGATCGAAAAGTTTAACGTAGTCCGGATATCAGGTGAAGGGATAGATTACGTGGGAGACTCTCGATATGAGTATAGCCGTTTGTAGCGCAGTCAGCACAACTACGAAGAGACGAGTTTGAATAAGTCGACACCAGAGGAAACAAGCACACATTGACGATAGTGTTTACGATTGAGATTTGGTGATTTGAATTTCATATTTCCGTTGTTTGGATTTTGGTATTTTAAGGATTTTGTTCTATGATTGGTATTTCCTATGTGTACATTCATTACACTCTATTCGTGTTTCATATATCAGTGGTATTGATGTTGTTTTGTGGATACCCAGTGCACTCGATTTGGTTTTATACATTTTGAGATATTGATTTGATTTCGTGCATATGGGTCGCACATGATTTTGACGTATGCATCGGCATAGTTTTCATGCACATTTCGTACCGTGATTTCGATTTTGATATTCGGTATATGTTTTCGTGCACCATGTGCACTTGATTGAGATTCTTGCGCACACTTGGCACACTTGATGCGATTTTGTGCACACCAGATGCACTAAATCAGGGTTTTGTACATATTAGATGCACCTGATATTATTGTCGTGTACGCCCGTTGCACTTGACTGATATTTTTGGTGCACACCCGTTGCACTTAGTTGTGTTTCTGTGCGTATTCATGGCATCTGTATTTGACTTTGATTTTCGTGCGCACCGGACGCATGTGGTACCTCGTTTACTGTGATTGGGATTGATTTCATTTTGAGCAGTATGTTTTTATAATCATTACTATTTGATTTAGTAACCAGGCGGGACGTGTATGTTAAATAAAAGATATATATGTATAGCTATTTTTTTTAAAAATAAACGTCCGCTACTTATGCCGTGACACGCTCATCGCACGACGATTTTAAAAAAGGAGTTTTTGCATGCTTCTTTATTAAGATGTTTAGACGATTTTACTACGATGCGTACTATATATAAGTTATAGTTTTGATGTATATCATGTTGGTTTTCGTATTGGGCTTTGATATTTTATTCTCACCATAACTCCGATGATGGCGTTATGTTTGACAGAGTTTTAATTTAAATTCGGGAACCGAATTTCTTTAAGGGGGGAAGATTGTAATGTTTTAAAAATAAATAAATAATTAAATAAATAAAATCCTTTAGGTGAATTTTCTGATAATCGGTAAAATAAACCGTATTTTCCGTAAAACTTAACTATAATTATTTTTCATCATAAATTTAAAAAGACCTATTTTAACTATATATTTGCTAGTATTTGGTATTTATTTAGTCACTTATAAATTATTAGTTTACTTAAATATTTTTCCTATATTAATTATTTCAAATATTTACATAAGCTTTTAATTATACATTAAAATAGCGCAAATTATAAATTACAATGGGTTTATTTTTCAAAATTGAACCATGACATATTAGAATTAGATTTGTAGCATGCTCGTCACTTCTTGAATTGTCTTCAAAATTTAGAGATTTCTAGAAAAAGGTTAAATTGAAAAAAAATTAATAGTTAAGGGTTTAAGTGAAAAGATGCAATTATTAATGATGTTTCTACACAAGTCCACCCATTCAAACCTCACTCTCTCTCCATTTCAGCCCATGGCCGACCAAGGCAGCCCCCATTTCCCCAAGTGTTCATCTCATTTTCCCTTCAAAAAAATTCTTCAAAAATTGCTTCAAAATTCCACAAAAATACCATTAATTCCTAATTAAATCTCCACCCTTCATTCTTTTTCCAAACAAGCAAGGATCTTGGAACAAAATTAGCACTTGGAGACTAGTTTGCATGTTGGGTTTCTTGTTGTGGAGGTATAATCCTAACCCAAGTGTTAAATTGTTGTTATAATACTTCAAATTAAGCTAATTAGAAATATAATCATGGTTTTAATCTTTGTGATTCAAAATTCAAGAATGGGTTATTAAATCAAATTAGGGTTTTCATCATTGGATATTGATCTTAAGGTGTAGTTTAACATGTTTATACATGGAAAAATTAATCAAATTGTTAATTTGTTAGGTGTTACTTTAAAATTGTTAAAATTAGGAAAAATTGTGCAAACTAGGTTTTTGTAGAATATGTATGTGGGTGAGATAAAATTCTAGTGAGAATTTTTATAAATTAATCATGGTTTTAATGAGGAGATTAACATGTTAATTGAATGCAATACCCAATTTGGTTACTAGTTGCTAATTTTTAGTTTAAAAATTGTGATAATTATGCTAAATTGCTAACTAGGTTTTTAGAAATTAATTTAATTGTGGGATTAAAATCTAGTTAGGATTTTTAGCGCATCATTAAGGTTTCCATGAGTGGTTTAACAATTTAAAATATGCAAAATCTAGCTTAGTTGTTGAATTGTGAATTTTTCTTTAAAAAGTATTAAAATTTGGTATTTTTGCAAACTAGAATTTTCAATTCAATACAAATTGATGAGGATAAATTATAGAAATGGTTTATATAACCTAGTTATGATATTTAGTGAATATTATGACCATTAGTTTCGTTTAAACATCAAGTTTTAAAATGAAACGGTTAATTGACGCTTTCTAGGTTTTCAGAAATAAATCGATTTGATTTATTTTGAGTTTTTGATGAGTTGCAATTTATTTTATATTATAATTAGTAATTTGTGAAACCACGATTGGTGTGCTTGGATTTACCTCGATCAATCGGCGTTTGTACGCCGATGTCGAGGGTTATTTGGTCACTTTGCATGAGCAGGTCATAGGTTTTAACCTATGCGTGTTTCGTGCGTCGTTTTGGTTTTATCCACGATTCGGTTTACGATATACATATATGTTTGCATATAGGTATCTCTCACGTGGACTTCGAACGATGAAGAAGTGGATGGCGGCATCGACTTCGGCAGACAAGGACCAGGTGAGTAGATGTATATCTACGGGGAAAGTCGGGGGGGATGGCGTATAGCACCCCCGCAAACGTAGAATAAGGATATTATGTAATATTATTAGGAAGTCGTACGTGACCTTAGATAATTGACGAGTAGGGTATTATTGAAGACTTTAGGTTGGATTAGACTGGTCTAGAATGACTTAACCAGAGGATGACTGCCTTGGAGAGAATTCATAGGTTTCATGTAGACACACACACACACGCACACACATAAACTTGACTTGGTGTGTGTGTGTGTATATATATATATATATATATATAGGAATGTGTGTAGGTATATATATATACACAACATATACATGTGATATGAGGAGGTTATATGATACATGGGGATGGGTCGATATGACTAGGCTTGATGCCGTGATTTATTGGATATATGATCGAGTTATGACATGAGATGTGTTATGACAGTAGCGGATCGTTGTGTAATGTGATTATATAAAATATATTTATATAAACGATAATAAGTGTTGATGACATTGGAATGTACAAGATTCTAGAATAGAACCTGGAGGGTAATATGTGACTTAATCACGATATGACATATGACATGACATTTTAGTGGATCGTTTGACGATGTATAGTTACACAGACGATGATATATGTTTGATGATATTGGGATGTATGCGATTATAGTACAGTACCCTTGATCATGATATTGTTTGATGATGATACTATACGAACGATGATGTATATATCTGATAGTTGACCCGTACCCCGAATTTGGGAAGCCGTACGATGGATTTTACCGTACGAGGCATAGATGTGATGACTGATCCGCACTCTTGACTCGAGGAGGCCGTACTACGTACGTGACGCTATTGAGGCTGGATCGCTGACTACTAGAGATATCGACTCAGATTTTAGGTGGATTCTTTTTTCCTGTCGACTAGTTTCTTTAGTCTAGTTCTTTAGTGGGTTAGGTAGATTCTAGTTTAGGCTTAAGTCTTATAGTTTGTAGTTAGATATGTATATTCTAAATGTGCGGTTAATACACATTCACCCTTATATTCAGATTGTAATCATCGCATTGCATGCTCATATATATGTTTCTTTAGTTAATATGAAACCCTTCCTGTTAGGACACCCGCACCATTACCGATGATGCGCATGATCCACGTACACTTATTTGCCGGCTCACACACATCATCATCGGTAATTGCCATGTCACGTACACTTTAGAACATATTATCTGTTTAGCGATATATCAGCTAAATGCTAGTCCAATATAATATTGTGTGATTACTCCCACGTACATGGTGGGCCCGGTATGGTACCCCGGGGCAAGAAGCTCGAGTTGTAGACGATGAGCCTGGCAGGGGAAGACTACCTATCGGTGATGTCTGGCGCGGCGGATATCCGGAGGATACCGACCGTTGTCGTGAGATTTGATGATATGGGCCGATCCGGACTGACGGAGCCCGAGATATTGAGACTATGAGATATTGAGACTATGAGGTATTGAGACTTTGAGATTTACATGTTTTGTGTCGATGCTTGACACGGATTTCCATGGATTTCATTGATGATGTTTTCAGATTACTATACAAATTTTACTATGATACAAGTTAAAGATTTCTTATACAGATATATCCAGATTTCATGGTTGATTGTTTTACATTCATGGTGCATGCATACTCATACACATGACATGTTACTACTTGAGGTACTGACACGAGCACTGAGCATTGCACTTGCGCATAGTTTATTACCCTGCCACTACTAGATGACTAGTGATATATTAAGTATATTATTATGACCTAGGAGAGCGTCGTGCATTCGATTTCTACTCGCAGATGTCTTCTACTCACGAGTTGGCAACTCACTCCCGTTGTGCCAAATTTTCTTACAGGTTCAGATGTACAGGTTTCCTTAGCAGTTTGCTGGCACATCATTTCATTCAGGGTGATTTTCTTGGTAGGTTGGTTCACTTGTATTAGGACCGCCGTTGTACTTTTATTATTTCATTTGTATCTAGTAAGCTCCATCAACAAGACTTGTATTACTTGATAATTTAGTAGACCAGTTGTTTATTCTTTCTACCTTAGAGTCGCGCTTGTACTATTATGGTTTTCTGGTGGTTTAGTTTTCTTTTGAGTTTGGAGCCTCGCCCTTCAGCGTTGTATATTATAGTGCATTGTGTGGTTTTTTCCGCCATTTTGCGTAGAGCTAGCTTCCGCTTGGGGATGCCTTTTTATTATTGCATATGTATATATTCTTATTTGTACCTATTTGGGGCCAGTTTTTACAAAGGAGACTCTGCCGAAATTTTTGAGAAATTTGATGTTGTTTTTAAAACTTGTTTTCCTACACTTCTTCTTTTAAAGGGTTTAGATTTCTGGGCTTCGGCTTAGATTACGTTACGCCTCTAGACGTTTCGTGATTTAAGTGCCGGTCACGTTCCGTACTTTCGGGTCGTGACAGATAGGAGGGGTTTCGTCTCTCCCGGTATAGGGAGTTGATGTTGCGCTGTGTTCGATTGGCTATAACAGGAAGTCCTTGGCCAAGGCAGTTTCAGAGATATACTGGTAAGTGTTATCAGTAGTTTCTCGACCCGTTATGAGCCTCATATCTACACGACTTATCGAGTTACCGGGGTCTGACGTTTACCACCCATAGACGAGATATGCGACATATCAGACGAAAAGACCGGACTGTATGGTAGTGTTACTGATTGGATTCGCAGGAGTACTAGCAGGCTTGCTTGTTGATCTTCTGATCGCTCAATACCCGGGTGGCCGTTACGTTTAGCTGACCGCTTGCGGCTTATGGGTGTTTGATATGGTCATCACCTACTGCCGGCGTATTGACGAGTCTTTAAAGTCCTACACAGGGGTTTCCTGGCTCAAGCGAAACGGAGTAGGAGCACATATGAGATATATGCGGGACCGAGATTGATACGATATGAGATACCGTATTGTGTTCTTGTGATTTGTGACATTGATCGGTTGTATGCGATATAGCCGGGTTATCGAATCAAGTGTTGATTCGATAAGTTGTTACACATGATATTTGTCGGTTATAGCCGGATTATTAAATCAAGAGTTGATTTAATAATTTAATGTATAATTATATATTTGATATATTACATTACATTAACTAGTATTAGCTCACTTATGATTTGTTTTCTCACTTTGTGTGCACATTGTACATATGTGATATGTATGTTTGTGTACATGCATTGTGTCATGGTTGATGATACATGCAAGATGGGTGTATGAGACTTATACCATGATTAGGTTAAATTAGGGTTTTGTAATTATCTTAAGAATTTAACAAAAGAGAAAAACTTAGTCAAAGTTATCAAGCTTGAAGAAGCTTATAGAAACTTTGACAAAGTCCACTCTTTTGTCATTTCTTTTGATATTCTTTAACCCAACCCTTAACCTCACACCTTTGTTAATTCTCTACATGAGTTAAGCATGGGGTCTTAACTCACCCATGGTTGCTATAATGCAAAGGATAAGTTTTCATTTGGATTAACTCTTGAGAAGAGTTCTTCTTCCTCATCTTCTTCCTCCTCAAAAGCTTACTAGCTCTAATGGTGGAATGAGAAAGTGTGAGAAAATCAATTCTAAAGTGAGCCCACTTCTTACTTCATCATCCTCTACTACTTGCCATGTAGTATAGGGTGTTCTCTTCACAAAGTTCATGACCTAGTGAAGGAATAGCTTGAGTTAGTTTCTTCTCGACGTAGATCATCTTCGGCCTCGAAGTCATCGAACCAAGCACGTTCGTTTCTTCGCGGAGCCTCTCTAGAGTCCGGAGTTTGCGATCGCAGCGAAGGGGATGACTACACGGAGCTATTGAACTGAAGGACCGGTGTACAAAGGTTGTATTCCCGCTCTCTTTATATATTGCAAAGTGTTTGCATAGATTATCCCATATATTTCTAGTTAACGATCTAGTTTAGGGTTAGCTAAAACGGCAAAATTTAAATTTGGCATGGACGATGTTAGTTATGTATATGCCCTAGAGGCCATTGTTGTACATATGATGTATAATATAATGGATGCTTGGATATATATAGAGATGACTTTCTTGCTCTTCATGATAGTATGCTATTTGGTTTCACTTTATCTTAACATGTTGACTTGTATTGGTTTACTTTTTTTCTCTCACATGTTGATAAAGCCCTTAGGATCTGTACTCGACTACTGGGACTATGATGAGATCATACTAGTAGGGCCTTGGTAGTTGATGAGTACATCTTATAACTGTTCCTAGTCGAGGGTATATCGAGACAGGGCATCGATACACCAGAGTAGACTAGCGTATACGCATCTTGACCCATATGATGGGCGATGGATGATCCCACATCCATCGGTGTTTGACATCAGAGATGGTGTACGGGTGCTCAGTAGAGACTGGGTACACTGGACGGACTCGACGAGAACTCCCAGATGGTGATATACCACACGTCAGATGGCAGTTCTCCGGTGACACTGGTACAGGGTAGTCTGTAGACCCGAGATCGTCATAGAGTCTTGTGTGATTCCTACTGTGCTTTGATTTCCACCTTACCACGTCCAAGAGGGCGTGCAAAACGGTGGCTTTTGGGTACAGTCCCGAATCACATGGAGGCAATGAGCGATAGGAGGGGATTCGTCTCTCCCGGTATAGGGAGTTGATGTTGTGCTGTGTTCGATTGGCTATAACTGGAAGTCCCTGGCCAGGGCTGATATAGAGATTTACTGGTAAGTGTTACTAGTAGTTTCTCGACCCGTTATGAGCCACACATCGACACGACTTATCGGTTACTGGGGTCTGACGTATACCACCCCTAGACTTGATATGCGACATATCAGACGAACAGAACGGACTGTACGTGAGTGTTACTAATTGGATTCACAGGAGAACGCACAGGCTAGCTTGTTGATCTTCTGATCACTCAATACCTGGGTGGCTGTTACGTTTAGCTGACCGCTTGCAGCTTGTGGGTGTTTGATATGATCATCACCTGCTACCGGCGTATTGACGATTCTTTAGAGTCCTACACAGAGGTTTCTTGGCTCAGGCGAAACGGAGTAGAGGCACATATGTGATATGTGCAGGACCGAGAATAATGCGATATGAGATACCGTATTATATTCTCGCGATATTTAGATATGAACCGGGTCATCGGATCAAGTGTTGATTCGATGAATCGGTACATGATATATTAGTCGGTAATATTCGATATAGCCGGATCGTCGGATCAAGTGTTGATTCGATGATTTAATGTATAATAATATATATGATATATTGTATTACATTATCTAATATTGGCTTGCTTTATTATTTCATTTTCTCACTGGATGATACATTGATATATATGTGATATATGTTAATTGTATTATTTTCTTTTGTTGCAAATATATAATATATATGTGATATATATTATTGTGACATGATATGATTTATTATTAAACATGTTTAAGGATGATTAAATGAGGTTAGGGTTTGATGAGGGTTAGTTGCTTCATGCACCTTCTAGAAGCAATTTCTTTTGTCATGGTTAAGATATTTGTTGATGACACATTATCTAACCCAACCAAACCCTAACTCTAGTTTATTCTCTACACATTATTAGCCACTCATCCTTGACCATGGTTGATATATCAATCATATAGCTTTATTTTCTATTCATCACAAAAGGATTATTATCATTATCATTTTCCATTATCATCTTCTTCTCTCTTGAAAAAGCTCACTAGAAATTCTTATGTGATGAATAAATATGAGAAAATGATTTAAAAAGAAAGCATAAATACTACTCTCTCATCCTCATCTCATCTAGCCTATGAGATTAGTGTGTTCATCTCTTTAGAGTGAGAAAGCTTGAGTCTTTGCAACTTCGACGTAGATCATCGGAGATTTGGAACACTTCAAGCTAGCATGGATCGTTCGAGTCGTGGAGCCTCTCATGAGTCCGGGAGATCGTGGATCGTGGCAAAGGGACTTCTACTCGGAGCTTGTGAAGCGAAGGAGCGGACTACAAAGGTTGTAATCCCTCACACTTAGATAAAAGTTATCATCTTGCATGTTTAACCCTAATAATCTAGCAAAGATCCCGGCTTTGGGTTGTTCGGCACGTCTAAAATTTAATCCGGGCATGTTTGATGCCTTATGAACCTTCACAAGAGTGCCTAGGAACCCTACAGACGATGCCTCCCGAAACCTTGCTGCCGTCGTAAACAACCCTTCAGTGGTATCATAGCCATGCTAGGAATAAATACGGATTTTGTTAAGATCACGAAACCGAAATAACTCCATAACTGGAAACGCTAAATCCTGGTTTCTGTCGATTTCAAAATGAGCTCTAAAATTTTTTCAAACAAGTGCAGAATCACATTTGGGCAGATATAAGAACATGGAAAAAAATTGGGACCATGTGCTCGGATTTTAGCCGAGCACATGGCCAATAATTCCGAGGAGGCCGGCCTGGGCTTGTTGGATTGGTCCCAAATTTTTTCCTAGGTCTTTTCTCTGTGGTTTGGTGTTTCAGGTGTTGTTTATTTTTGCTAAGTTTGCATGTGATGTAATCTTACACTTTAAGCAATTCAGAGTGTTTCGTATTCGTAGTTTTAACATTGTTTTGGGTGTTTCACGTATTATCTAGACGAAGTTAAAAGGTTCGATCGAATGTTAAAAACCCATTTTTCCAAGTTTAACGTACTCGGAAAAATATGCAAGTGATTCTTTGGACCCTCTAGAAGAATGTAAAGCTTAACTCGATTATGTGGCTGTCAAAACCACCACTTGAACCCTAGGGTTTGTGGCAGTTTAGCGTTTCACATGTGAGGCGTTGGTTTGACCCTGCTATGGCTGGTTCATAGGTACCGAGGCATCTTCTGGGTATTACTAAAACTGTGCTCAAGTGTTGAGCTGTCGGGAAACTGTGGGACTTTAATGAAATGATCGAAGAGTTTATCCTCGTCCGGATATTATGTGATGGGATACCATATTTGGAATCCATATGTAGTTATGAGATAACTAATTTGAATGTTATAAATCTAGCAGTTTAGTCTCATTTGATCGGTTGCCACGGGATTTTGATGTGATCAAAAGTCCGTCGCAATCACGTAGCGTACGCGGATACTCATCGGTTAAACTTAATAGATATCCATGCTCCATAGCCCTGACCAAGTGACTGTAGGAGAACCCCGTCGCCAAAAGCATCAGTTCGGGTGCTCGCGGAAGCGGTGTTCCGCCTTAGTCCACTTCGTCGACGGCATCGAGGGTGCGGCCGTCTACTAAAGTTTCCGACGAGCATTCGATCAGTATGTTGGGAATCTTGTTGAATTGCCCGACTAGATATTGAAAAGTGTTTTCGATATTGAGACTAGAATGCGGGGTTTATAATTGTTAGGCATGCGATGTCTAAGGAATTCATTTGGTTAGGCATGCGATGTCTAAGGTGGTTGCAGATTCCAACTGTTGTAGTTTTTCACTTTCTTTTCTGCGACTGTAAGTGTAATATGTGGTGTATCGCCGGTTTCGTTGCTATATGTAAACGACAATTGGGATACGCATATTTACTTACGTTGATGACATGTGATGTTATGTGTTGCAGTGATATGTTATATTGGATCGTCGTGTTTAGAATAGCCGGGTTTTTTATGTGAGATGAGAGTTTTTCATTTTCATTCATGTAAAATTCATTGTATGTAATATTCTTTTATTGGGGCACTTCCGGGTTGAGGATGATGTCACCATTGTATGTTATTTACTTTTCCGCATTAGGATAGACCTAAGGCGGGGAGCACAAGTAACCGGGTTCTGGAGTCCAGTGGGAGAACATCTCGAGGAGTCGAGACCGGGTCTCCTAACTCTAGAATTGGTAGGGTTTCTTGCCGCTCTCGTAGGGGTCTAGGGGTGTGGGATTGGCTATTTATCATGTCCGTGGAATCCGTGTTTTATACAGGCTTAAAATAAAACACGGAAATCCTAGTATATCCAATATTTCATATGTTGTTCTTCTGCTGCGATATCTATGATGTGATCATTTGATATGTTGAGATGGATATAGGATATAGTATATATGATATATTATATAGACATTGCTTATGTTTTACACCCGCACTAGCACTGCCCCTCTCTGCCGTTAGTTACCTAACCTAACGATGCACGAGGGGACATCTAGGCGAATGCGGATGGCATAAGCGTACGTTGTATTTATCTGTGTTGTTTAGGTAACTTAAAATGATGGGACTTTATTAATGAGATTAATGAAATAAAAGAAACCTAAAGATGTCGTGGAATCAAATTTTCAAAACAGGTAGCTCTAGTTGTTGCTTTGCATAGCAGTGTTCCTTGTAGAATATCCAGCACCTTATTCGATAAGGAAAGAGCCGAGATCCCTTCACCGGGAGTGACCTCTTTAGCAATAACTGGCAGATGCTACAACCCTCGGATTGTCTTTTGATTGCTTCTATAGTTTTTGCTTTGCATAGTGGTATTTGTGAAATATCCTGCACCTTATTCGATAAGGAAAGAGCCGACGATCCCTTCACCGGGAGCGACCTCTTTAGCAAAACTAGTAATGGACTCAAAAACACTCCTTTTAAAAATCACTCGATTCTACAATCTTATCAAGTTCATTACGCAAAGGGTTTTCATACAAACCTGTCGTAGCCCTCCGTCATTTCAGATAAGTACTTCATAGTATTCGTGCTGCGTTTGTTGACTTTGTCAAGGCGCAGTGTGCGGTAGCTATTTATGCTTATCTGCATAAGCATGAGATGTGATTGAGTTAGGGTAGTCGTGCGACTTTGTTGACCTTAGCCAAGGGTCGTGCGGGTGGGTTTAATTCAATTGGAAAATGACGGGTTGAACTTGACTTGCGGTCTATGGTTTGTTGACCTTGTCAAGGTCATAGATCGCTCGGGGCAAAATATTATTGGGAATTTCAAGTGTTGAAATTTTCAATGAGATTGCATACCTTCTATGAGATAGTTGGATCCCGATACCCACTGTGAGTAAGAGTTACTCCTGCGAGAGTTTTACACATTACAATTAGCCGATCAAGTAGGTGTCTAGAAAGGTGTCAACGGGGTTACGCCCCTGGGAAAATGAGGTTTATTTTAATTAGGTCCGTGCGAAAGCACGGGGAACCTCCCTCAAAGTACCGGCACTGGCCTGGCTGAAAGATTGGCGAACTTGTAGGGTGTAATTAATCCCGGCTAGTCTTTCCTTTTAGGGTTTGAAGGAAGATTTGACTAAAACAGTGGGAGCCATCCTGATTAGATATATTAATAACCAATCTAATCTTTAAAGAGCATACGCTGAGTGTTTTCTTCTCTCTCTCTCCAGGTAGCGAACATGTCACACCTTAATCAAGATAATAATACGGATATATTGACCGAACCCGCTTGTTATACTGCGCTAGGGAACGTTGGTCCCGCTCCAACTTATAATTGTTATAAGACCAAGCAGGAAATAGGGGATTACCAGAATTCCTGTGCCGCCCAAACGAAGATAGTGTATGATGATGCATCTTCTTCCGGTGTGTTCATTACCGAGAACTGTTTTTCAGTATCCTTTACGTCCTGGGTATGAGATACCGGATCAGGATCCCGCAAATGTAATCTGTTACATGGGCTACAGATAGGTAGAGAACTGAGAAAGGGTGATAAGTTTTAAGAGTTAAAAATAGTGCAAGTGTTGCAGCCATGTCTGTTGGCAGTTATCACCCTGTATTACCAAATACATTGATTCTGAACGAATGTTATTAGATACCGAACCTGCTATACAACATCATATCAGTCTCTTTATTAGTAAAAAAGGATATAATTTTGTATTGTTTGATAATGTTTTGAACATTTCCTACATCAAGAGTTGATCGGTTCAGGCACGTTATCTAAAAGCATATACGTTCTAAATCAAACGGCAGTTCTTAATGTACAGAACACACACAGGAGGAAGAGTTCAGAAATGAACGAATCCTTCTTGAGGCATTGTAGACTAGGTCATGTCAATACGACCCGACTAGCTAAGTTACATAGAGATGCATATTTAAATCAGTTTGAATTTACATCTTGTGAAACTTGCCAGTCATGTCACAAAGATAATATGACCATAGCTCTGTTTATTGAAAATAGAGAAAGAGTTAGTGAACTTTTGGGATTGATACATGCTGATGTATGAAAGTCCCCTGTCTACACATGTCAGGACTGGTTCTTTGTACTTCATTACATTCACTGATGATCTCTCAAGATTCGCACATGTGTTCCTGTTGAAACACAAGTCTGAAACTTTTGAGATATTCACAGAATATAAGTTAGAAGTAGAGAACCAAAATGGGTATAAGTATTATGTCCTATGATGTGATCAGGGAGGAGAATACTTGAGCACGGAATTCCTGGACCATTCTAAAGGAGAATGAGATTCTCTCTCAGCATTACTCCTCCGCATACACCACAGTACGTTGGTATATCGGGGCGGAGCAATCACACTATGTGATATGGTGTGCTCTATGATGGGTACTACTGAGTTGCCTATTTCCTCTTTGGGGGTTGTGCGCTTGATGAAGCTGCATATCTATTGAATAGGGTTCAAATCAAATCAAGTGCCTACCACTCCATATGCGATATGGTATGGGAAGAGCCCATCTCTTAAGGATGTTAAGATTTGTGGTTGTGCGGCCTATGTCTAAAGGCAAAATCCGGACAAGCTCGAGGCAAGGTCAGTTCTGTGGAAGTTTGTTGGATATCCCAAGCATTCGCAAGGGAATATCTTCTACCACTCTGAGGAACAAAAGGTGTTTTGTTTTCTCAGCATGCCACCTTTTAGAAAGGGAATTTCTTGTGAAGAAATTAGAGGTCATGAGGTAGAACTGGAAGGAGTTCCAGCTATACAAACTACAGCTGATAATTTGGTAAAACCGGAGGATTTAATAGTTTCCAACGAACCTCAGCCACTCCGCCGATCTGGTAGGGTTCCTCATCCACCTGAGAGATACTTTGGTTTCTCTATGACAGTGGGAGCGAGGAATGCATCATGAGATGATGACCCAACTAGTTTTGAGCAGGCCATCAAGAGTGGTGACTCTGTGAGAATGGCTGGATGCTATGCGATCTGAGATGGAATCCATATACACCAACAAAGTATGGACTTTGATTGCTTTATCTGAAGGGTTAAATCCCCATCAGGAGCAAGTATATCTTCAGAAGATTACTTGGTGTACATGGAAAAGTTGGGACTTTCAAAGCTAAGACTGGTTGTAAAAGGTTTTCGTTATCGACCAGGTGTGGATTATGATGAAACCTTTTCTAGTCGCTATGCTTAAGTCCATCCAGATTCTACTTGCCATTGCTACATACTATGACTACGATATCTGGCGGTTGGGTGTCATGACTGCTTTTCTAAATAGTGATTTAGAAGAGAGCGTCTATAAGTACACAGCCAGAGGGCTTCGTAGACAGTGGGAGCAGCGGAAACGTGTGCAAGTTGCTTTATGAGTTAAAGCAGGCATCGCGGAGTTGGAACATCTGTTTTGATGTGGTAGTCAAAGAGTTTGACTTCATCAAAATGGTAGATGAACCTTGTATATACAAAAAAGGTAGTAGGGAGTATGGTGATGATCCTCGTATTGTATGTGGATGACATACTCTTGATAGGGAAGGAGTTTCCTATGCTACGCTCGGTCAATCTCCTCTTATCACAAGGATTCTCCATATAGGATCAAGGTGATACCTCCTAAATCCTAGGTTTTGGATCTATGAGATAGATCTAAATGGATGTTAGGATTCTCACTAGGTGTAGTGAGATGGTGTCAATCGATCCTGGGGAGAATCACTGGATAGGATCCAGGGTGGTTAGGTCGACTGAATGTCAGTCACATGCATTGTCTTTACCCTCAGTAGAAGGACGGTATGTTGGAAGAGTTCCAAGCTAGATATCGTGGCATACTAGACGATAAAGGCTGGATACATTGCTACCAAGGATGCTACCAAAGAGGTAGTCTGGATATATATATAAGTTCATGAGATAAACTTCGTTCCTACCATTGTGAGACAATGGAGTTGTGGCTTTGGCCTAGGAACCCCCGTCCCATCAGAGATCCAGACATATTCTTAGGCAGTATCACCTGTTCATGGATATGGATGATCTCCATGGAGATCGAGGTTAGGAGAGTAGACACAGAGGAGAACAGCGCGGATCCACTCACAAAGGCCTATTTCCCAGTAGAGACTTTTATGGGATGGTTAAGTATGAGAAACTTCAACCACTGCTGATTTTTGGGTATGAGATACTACAACAGATGGCCTTAGTGCAAGTGGGAGATTGTTAGTGATATGTATGCCCTAGAGGCCATTACTGTACATACGATGTATATTGTAGTGGATGCTTGGACATATATATGGAGGACTTTCTTGCTCGACATGATAGTATGCTATCTGGTTGCACTTTATCTTAACATGTACTCTGATTGTCTCTATGTTACATGTTGATAAAGCCCTTAGGATGAGTACTTGACTACCAGGACTATAATACAGATCATACTAGTGGGGATAATGTAGTCGCTAAGTACATCCTTCAAATGTTCCTAGTCGAGGGTGTATCGAGACAGGGCATCGATATACTAGAGTAGACTAGCGTATAGCTTCTCGACCCATACAGATGGGCTATGGATGATCCCATATCTATTGCTGTTTGACATCAGAGACGGTATACGGGTGCTCAGTGGAGACTGGGTACACTGGACGGACTCGCCGAGAACTCCCAGATGGTATTATACCTCACGTTAGATGGTAGTTCTCTGGTGACACTGGTACTGGTTAGTCTGTAGACCCAAGATCGTCATAGAGTCTTGTGTGATTCCCACTGTGCTTTGATTTCCATCATACCACGTCCAAGAGGGCGTGCAAAACAGTGGCTTTTGGGTACAGTCCCGAATCACATGGAGGCAATGAGCGATGGGAGGGGTTTCGTCTCTTCCGGTATAGGGAGTTGATGTTGCGCTGTGTTCGATTGGCTATAATAGGAAGTCCTTGGCCAAGGCAGTTTCAGAAAAATACTGGTAAGTGTTATCGGTAGTTTCTCGACCCGTTTTGAGCCTCATATCGACACGACTTATCGAGTTACCGGGGTCTGACGTTTACCACCCCTAGACGAGATATGCGACATATCAGACGAAAAGACCGGACTGTACGGTAGTGTTACTGATTGGATTCGCAGGAGTACTAGCAGGCTTGCTTGTTGATCTTCTGATCGCTCAATACCCGGGTGGCCGTTACGTTTAGCAGACCGCTTGCGGCTTGTGGGTGTTTGATATGGTCATCACCTACTGCCGGCGTATTGACGAGTTTTTAGAGTCCTACACAGGGGTTTCCTGCCTCAAGCGAAACGGAGTAGGAGCACATATGAGATCTATGCGGGACCGAGATTGATACGATATGAGATACCGTATTGTGTTCTCGTGATTTGTGACATTGATCGGTTGTATGCGATATAGCCGGGTTATCGAATCAAGTGTTGATTCGATAAGTTGTTACACATGATATTAGTCGGTTATAGCCGGATTATTAAATCAAGAGTTGATTTAATAATTTAATGTATAATTATATATTTGATATATTACATTACATTAACTAGTATTAGCTCACTTATGATTTGTTTTCTCACTTTGTGTGCACATTGTACATATGTGATATGTATGTTTGTGTACATGCATTGTGTCATGGTTGATGATACATGCAAGATGGGTGTATGAGACTTATATCATGATTAGGTTAAATTAGGGTTTTGTTTTTATCTTAAGAATTTAACAAAAGAGAAAAACTTAGTCAAAGTTATCAAGCTTGAAGAAGCTTATAGAAACTTTGACAAAGTCCACTCTTTTGTCATTTCTTTTGATATTCTTTAACCCAACCCTTAACCTCACACCTTGGTTAATTCTCTACATGAGTTAAGAATGAGGGCTTAACTCACCCATGGTTGCAATAATTCAAAGGATAAGTTTTGATTTGGATTAACTCTTGAGAAGAGTTCTTCTTCCTCATCTTCTTCCTCCTCAAAAGCTTACTCGCTCTAATGGTGGAATGAGAAAAAGTGTGAGAAAATCAATTCTAAAGTGAGCCCAGTTCCTACTTCACCGTCCTCTACTACTTGCCATGCAGTATAGGGTGTTATCTTTACAAAGTTCATGACCTAGTGAAGGAATAGCTTGAGTTAGTGTCTCCTCGACGTAGATCATCTTCGGCCTCGAAGTCATCGAAGCAAGCACGTTCGTTTCTTCACGGAGCCTCTCTAGAGTCCAGAGTTTGCGATCGCAGCGAAGGGGATGACTACACAGAGCTATTGAAGTGAAGGACCGGTCTACAAAGGTTGTATTCACGCTCTCTTTATATATTGCAAAGTGTTTGCATAGATTATCCCGTATATTTCTAGTTAACTATCTAGTTTAGGGTTAGCTAAAATGAAAAAATTTAAATTTGGCATGTACGATGCCTCCCGAAACCTTGCTGCCATCGTAAACAACCCATCAGAACTGACATCGTTGATCTAGATGTCCGCAATATCCTCAAGGTACGACAGGTGCTGATCCGAGCTAAGTCCACTTCTCACTCTGAGCATGGATACTCAGGTCGTCAGAGCGACACAATAGCAATAAATATAAATACATATGTAAACACGTGCAGTGATGATGAATATGAAACAGTAAGCATGGAGTGATAACATGAGCATGAAGTAACCGGTACAGGTAAACAGTAAAGCAGGTATATCGAATCAGTAATCAATGTATGTCCATGTCACTAAACTTATCAGTCTCTAAGTCTCATTGTCCAGGTCGCTAAATCTATCGTTAGTCCAAGTGTGAGTGTCAACCACACAGGAGTATCCCCAACCCAAGGGTAGGGCCCCAGGGGCAGGGGAACAAGGGCCCGAATCACGCACGATAATAACCAGTAACACCATCCATACAACTCCCAAAATCACGGTATATGCCGGCAATGGGACTCCCGAGATTCCGTTGAACTCACACTCAAACTATCCCACACCCACGGTCTGCATTAAATACCGACCATAAACCCAAATACTAGTCGGTCCATGACAAGTCTACGCGAGAACTGGAGACAGGATCTCCATCAAGAATGTATCGACTGGTACCCAAGATAAATGAACAGTGTTTGACGCCTTACCTATGACACTAATGTAAGTGCTCCATAACCGTCCCATTTCAGTTATAGTCACACTTATATATGTCTCATAGACGTCGATAATGCAATAAATTAACTGGGTCCGCTGATTGTGTACAAGTACGTGTCACTTCACTTGTTCATTCACGCTTTAACACTAACGTACTTACCACAATCCAATCACTAGTATTTATCACTGGGTAATGCAACACAGTCACTAGATTATCAATGTATATGACCACTACTCAATGTGGGTATAACCGCTACATGATATGATGAGAATGCAAGTAATCATAAAACGAATAAAATAAAGCAGCCAGTATCATACCACGCGCAAAATTTACTATAAATCATACGTGCATAATTAAGCAAAACAATATAAAAGTGGTAAGCAGTATGTTTAATTATCTTTCCATCAAAATTGGTTTCGTGACAATCGGGTTTTAGGATCGCTAGTTATGGCCATTTCATTTTAAGTGTTCACTGCTGGAAATCCAATTTCTGAACTGGAAGTCCGTTTCGTAACACGTTTTACACCCAGTTGGGAGCATAATTATGTCACGACCCGAAAAACGGAACATGACCGGCACTTAAACTACGAAACGTCTCGAGGCGTACGTAATCCAAGTAAGCCGAAAACCTAGAAATCCAAACCAAGAAAAGTAGTAGAGTGAAGAAAAACCAATTTAAAACAAGTAGTTTTAATAGCATAAGCCGAATTATGCGTTTTTAAAACATCAAGTATTTTCTGAAAATTTCGGCAGAGTCTCCTTTGTAAATACTGGCCCCTAAACGGGATACAACATGAATAGTATACGAAATCAATAAAAATGCATCCCCAAGCGGGAGCTAGCTCTTCGTCAATCGACGGTCACAACCACACAAGCAATATAATATACAACGCCAACGGCAAGGTTCAAAATTCAAAAGGAAACTCAAAACCATAAGAAAACCACAGAAATACAACGCGCGACTCTAAGGTCGAAAGAATAAACATCACTGGTCTCTATCTGAGATAAATACAAGTTTGGTTGATGGAACTTCTAGATACAACTGAATAATAATATACAAGTTATATAATGGGGGGTACGATACAAGTAAACCCACCTACTAGCAAATCACCCGAAGGAAACTATGCCCGCAAGCCGTAATGAAACCTGTACGGCAAACCTGCAAGAAACTGGGGCACAACGGGGGTGAGTTGCCAACTCGTGAATAGAAAAACATCTACGCACAGAAATCGCATAAATAACGCAATCCTAGGTCAATGATCATAATATATCCTCAATTATATATAACATGCGGCCTATAACAAGGCTAGGGTAAATATCTAACCCGAGTGTAATCTCATGTACCCGTGTCAGTGCCTCAGGTAGCAATATATCATATGAATGAGGTATGAATGCATGAAAATAGAATACATGTAAATGAAGAACTGTTTTCATAGTTTAGTGAGATTTCCTTATTTTTAAATAGGAGGTACCATAAATGAAATCAGTATAAAACAGTGCCCAGCATCGACACAAAACAAGTATCCAAATATCTCGATATCTCTGTGCCGTAATCTCTGTACCTCAAAATCTCAAAAATCTCAATGTCTCAATCACAATATCTAGGACGCCGTCAGTCCAGACCGGCCCCTACCATCTATCTCAAGACCACGACGGTATCCTCCGGATATCCGACGCGTCAGGTAAAATCACCGGTCGGTAGTGCTCCCCTGCCAGGCTCAACGTCATCACCACATTCATCTTGCCCCGGGGTACCGCACCGGGCCCACCATGTACCCGAAACGGTTCATCCAACTCCTCGAATCGGGTCTCGAAATCCATCAGCAAACTCATGGTGGACGACTCATACATCATAGGAAAACCGCATTTTTTTTATTTAAAAAGAGGGAAAGCAGTTTATATATGCTTTTTTTGCGGTTTTCCTCCAAATCCAGAAAATATCATGGGAATCCGAATCATCAATAGCATGTAAAACCATGAATATAAATATGAGAATCCATGAATACGGCATAACAATGAATAACAGTATGCATGAAGTGACAAGTAATAACTACAATATCTAAGCTGGCATATAAGGTAAGTACACTAATATTATGTCAAACTACGAGTTATCAAGCTAAGTTAAGCAATAATATTTCTAAGGTGTACGTGACATGGCAATTACCGATGAAGATGTGTGTGAGCCGGCAAGTAAGTGTATGTGGTACATACGCATCATCGGTAATGGTGCTGGTGTCCTAACAGCATGATATCAACATTTCAATAAGAAATTATAACATAAGTATGCGATGCGAAGCGAACCACAATAATAAGTGGTAGCTGAAAACTAGACGCAACTATAACTAATCTGCATTAATCTAATAAAAGTTCTACAAATGGTGCCTTTTGAAATAACACGAATCATGGGGTTTTGAAAATAGGGGCTACGGTGTTTTTATGAAAAGATACGTCTTTTGAAATATCCGTAGGATCCCTTGGGCTGTCTTTTAAAATACCCACGATTCGTTAGTTTTTGAAATAGGTAAGAATCGAATCTAATCTAACAACTAAACTAAACTAAAGGGCTAAGCTAACCAGCTGGACTACAGGTAAGGAAACCGCCTAACATCTGAGTCGATATATATACATACCTGTATATATATTAGTCGGTGATCCCGCCTCAATAATATCATATCCGATACCATATCTATAATTAGACATTCCAAGTCAAGAGTGCGGATCAATCATCAATAAATAGCTCGTACGTAAATCCGTCGTACGGCATCCTAAATCTGGGTACGGGTCAAAATCACATTCATCGTACTATTCATCTGGTATCCTCTTTATCAAATATCATGATCGGGGTACTGATCTATGTCTAGTACAATACTGATACCGCCTAAGTAGGCATACAGGTGTAAGAATCACTACGGCAAAAGACCCGCTAAAACATCATGTCGTATATCAATACAAACCAAATCACATCACCGATCTCCTGGCCTCAAGCCCAATCTCATCGACTCATCTCAAATTCCAAATACTATTCTCAAATCCAGTATATGAACACATAGTCCCATACCTATGTGAACACATAAACTATAGAGAATCCTATGAGCACCTATAAATAGGAATGTATGCAAGTATGTATGTGTGTATGTGTAGTGCAACACTACCCTAGGGTTCGCAACACTAAAATAATCCAACACATCGATATCCATCCTAAACATCGTTATTAATCCTAAGTAACATATAATAATTGTTGGTGTGTATACGCATCCGTATACACCACCACGGACTGCGGGGGTGCTATACGCCATCCACCCGACTTCTCCCCGTAGATATAAATCTACTCACCTGGTCCTCGTTCGCCGGTGCCGATGTCGCCATGCGCTTGCTTGTCGTCTCGAAGTCCATATGGGGTATCTACATATCATAACGCACCGTATCGTATTAAAATCCGACTCATGACCAAAACGACGCACGAATCCCTCATAGGTCAAAACCTATGGTTGCTTTCACAAATCAACCCAAAAACCCTCGACGTCGGCGTACAAACGCCAAACCATCGAGAAAAACCCAAATACACTCATTTGCACATTCACGAACACTAATTTTAATATAAAATAGGTTAAAATTCACAAAAACCCCAATTTCACTTAAAAAGTCATTTTTCCGAAAATCTAGCAAGCACAATTCGCCATTTTTGTACAAAACATGATGTTTAAACAATTCCAGCGGCCATAATACTTATTAAATAACTTAAATAAGTCATAAAAACAATTCTCATAATTTAATCTCATTAAATTCCAAAAACCCTAAAATTCTAGTTTACAAAATACTTAAATTTTAACAATTTTATAGCAAAATGCACAAACCACAATTTAGGTTGGATTTCCATGAACTAAAGTGTTAAACTACACTTAATATTGTTAATGAAGTCATGAAAAACCTAATTAGATTTTTAGTCTAACATTTGCAATAAATTTTAAAAACCTAGTTTACAAATTAGCGTAATTAATACAATTTAAATTAACAAAAATGCAACTAATAACTAGATTTGCTTTAGCATAACATTAACATGTCAAAAATATCACACAACCATAATCCTGGATAGGAAGAGAATCACTGATCTCTAAACAAATGTCCATCCTAAGGTTCCTTAAGCGGAGTGGCGTGTCGTAAGTATGCCGCGGAACATACCAACGGTACGTCACTCTACTTTAGTCACCTAATCCATCAACCAAGGGTCATCCTAAAACGACGAAAGTTCGGGTTTACACCCCCTCGACCAAGTCTAAGTTCCGTATGTAAGCAACTCCCTAGGCTCCACATAGTCAAACTTAAACTCGAATCAAGGTCAACCTAGCGCTCTGATACCAACTTTGTCACGACCCGAAAGAGCACGTAACTGGCACTTGAACCATATGAAGCCTATAGGACTCCATCTGATCCAAGTAAGCCAAAAGCCCAGAAATCTAAAACCATTTTGAAGAGTAAGTAAAGAAAACCGGTTTAAAGAAGTGAAGAAAAACATGTTTGAAATCAAGGTTTTTAAATAACTAAGCCGAATGTGCATTTGAAAACAGTACAGTCTTTTCTAAAAATTTCGGCAGAGTTTCTTTTGTAAAACGGGCCCCGAATGGGGTACAACATGGATATAATATAAATGCAATGATAAAGGCATCCCCAAGCGGGAGCTAGCTCTTCGTCAATCGACGGTCACAACCACACAATGATATGATAGTATACAACGCCAAGTGGCGAGGATCAAAAGCAAAAGAAAGCTCAAAAGCAACAAGAAACCGCAATACTACTAAGCGCGACTCTAAGGTCGAAATATACAACACTGATATCTAGGTCTGAAAGAATATACAAGTTTTGGTTGATGGACATTCTAGATACAATGGAATAAATAAATACAAAGGTGATTCCTGATACGAAAGAATCCACCTACCAAGGCAAATCACCCGCAAGAAGGTAGTGTGCCAGGAATGCCGCAATAGAACCTGTACGGCAAAACCTGCAAGAACTGTGGCACAACGGGGGTGAGTTACCAACTCGTGAATAGAAACATCTACAGGGATAAATCGAATGCAAGACATAATCCTAAGTCAACGATCAGTAAAATATCCACAAAAGTACATCTGAGTGTAATAAGGTGGCAAGGTAACATCTAATCAAGTATATAGTGCCAGGTACTCAGGTAACAACATGTCATCAGTGTAAGGTATGTCTGCATGAAGTATCAATGAAGAAATATCAATAGTATCAATACACATATATTAGCGTCCCATACCACTAATATTGGTGTAAGATAAGTGTAAATCCAGTCTGTATATGAACCATGTCTGTATATATGTGGAACCCGTCCACCTGTCACCCACTGACAATAAGCATCATGTATGCAATGTGAGGATATAACCAAAATCATGGAAAACTCATCATGAAACCCGTGCCAAACACCGACACGTAAATCCTCATCCGTATGGGGCTCCGTCTGCGGATATCGGCCCTCGGCCCCGGCAGTATGAGTCAACCCATGTCCATCTCTGGGCTCCGTCTGCGGATATCGGCCCGTCGGCCCCAGCAGTATGCCCATCTCTCGGCTCCAGGCGGTATCCCCCGGATATCCGCCGAGCTCAGGTAAAATCACCGGTAGGTACTCGCCCGCCTCCAGGCTCAATCGGCATAACCCATCGATCATCTCGCCGAGGGGAACCATACCGGGCCCACCACGAACCCGCAAACGGTACATCACCTCCTCGAATCGGGTTTCAAGCACACGTCTCAGCACCGAGAAAACGCGTGGTGGACGCACCGAAATATCATATCACGAGGTACCGGGTTTTCATAAAGTGCCTCTTTTCTTAAATAACCCCACGGTCCTCAAAAACCAGAAATCACATGAAAATCCAACATCCAGCAGTAAATCCAATGCGATGTACTATGCAATCAATCCATGATATATGCGACATGTAAAGAGAGTAATCATATCGGAAATCATGCAACATGGAATACGAATGCGCATATGTTAAAGGAAGCATCATATCACGAATGTAATAGTACTACTGTGTAGTGACATGGCAATTATCGATGATGAAGTGTGTGAGCCGGCAAATAGTGTACGTGAAACATACGCATCATCGATAATGGTGCTGGTGTCCTAACAGCATGATAATAACATGGTAATGAACATATGCCAGCAATGCGAATAGTATGAAAATGCGGAAAGCTAGTAATCAACAGCACAGTAAAGTATCTACTATGCAAACTACATCTAAGTATCCTGTCAATCAGGAGGGGTAGGTGTGGAAACCACCTAAAACTGAGTCAATGTATATATGTAGATATATAGTCGGTGATCCCGCCTCAATGTCATATCGTAAGATATCCTCTAGCTATGAGGGCGGATCTATCATCAATATCTGCTCGTACGGTAACTCATCGTACGGCATTCCCAAAAGCTGGGTACAGGTCAATATCTCACTGTCTCATCACATAACAAATATCACCATCATCAGATCATAAGGTCTGGATGTACTACTCTATCTCTAGTACAAACGGTAACATCGGTAAAGTATGCATGCGGGGGTAAACACACATCCCAAGCCCGCAAGAATCACAAGTCATATCCCACATCATCAATCAAAGTGCAAGTAAGTGATAAGCAAGGGTGTGTGTATAGGTGTAATTCTATCCTAGGGTTCGCGACTATGAACTGCACTAGTCACTGCTAACCCTATACCATCCACAATAAACCTAATATCACAATAAACTACATAATAATCTATCTACGGACTGCGGGGGTGCTATACGCCATCCACCCGACTTTCCCCCGTAGATATAATCTACTCACCTGAATCCTGTGTTTCGGTGTCGATGCCTCCGCCATCTTCCGCATCGCCTCGGATCGTCGCGGTGTACCTACACACATCACACGTATCGTATCGCATCAAAACCAATTCAATACTTAAAACGACACACTAAAATCCAATACGATACGCCAAAACCGATACGACACGCCAAAAGGCTTATAGGTTAAAACCTACGGTTAACCTTCGCAAAACAACTCGGAATCACTCGATATAGACGTACAAACGTCACACGATCGAGATAACACAATAATACCAAAATCTGGAATCCAAAATACACAAAACCAAATCCAAATTCAAAGCTGCAACATGAGAAAATGCTCCCAGATTTCATCTCAGGTCAAACTAGATCAAATCAACAAGTCCAGGGTGCTATGCAGGGTACAAGGGAGGTACAGAAGCAAAATGGGGAGATTTCATCATAGGGGGGCCGGCCACATCTACTGTTTGGCCGGCCTGGCCGGCCCCACTAGGGAGCTAGGTGCTCGTCTCCCTAGAGTGGTCTCCTGGGGTCCCAATTAGGCCTCTGGTATCACTACTTTTCTCTAGAATTGTTCCAGTATACTCCAGATTTTCCTGCACACACAAACCGACATAAAGTCCCGAAATTCCGTATTCTTGGTTTCCAATGGGATTGGGCTGGGTTTCTAGCTCTAGGGTGCTCATACAATCTCCACTGAACTCAAATTACTCATCACAACTCACAAATCCCTCAAACCCTAACTAGTTTTCACCAAGTCCACAAATTCACCCGATATCGATTCTAAACTTGCATAGGGGTATAGGAAATGCTAAAACTAAGATAAGGGTTCAGAAATTACCTCAATTAGCAACTCAAGAAAATTCTTGAGTTGCCCCAAGTGGCCACAATCCAAGCTTTCTAGGTCCATCTTGAAGATCTCGAGCTTGCGCATCTTTTTTGTGAAACCGACATAGGATTTTGGTGTGGTTTTAGAGATGAAGTGAGGGGATTTAGTGGAGGGGAGAAGAGGGCTAGGGCAGCAGCAGCAAGGGAGAGGAAGAGGGAGAGAAATGAGAGGGGAGAGAAATGGCTAAGGGTTAAAAGTCAAATGTCCACTCTCTCTCTCACCTACCCTCATCATTACCTTTTTCTTTTCTTTTCTTTTTCCCTTTTCTATTAATCCAAACCTTCTCATAAGAATAGTAACCCCAAAAGAAATCCATGGCTAGAAAAATACACAAGTGTAGGAAAAATGTGATATGTGCAAGTTTCGCACAAAATTACCGAAAAACCCGATTAGCGATTTTAATCGCGATTAGCACTAAATTAGTGTCAAAATGATCACAACAACTTAAAAATGTCATAATTCCAATAAATAACTCATTTTAGAATTTTCCACAATTTTTCATAATTTTTCTAACATTTTTCCTATTTATTTGCATTTAATATTAAAATAATCAATAAAATAATATTAAATTATAAAAATTCCCAAAATTAATATTTTATATTTTTGAAGATGTTACAATATATAAACTATACAGAGTACAGGAACCAATCGTGTGCGTGCATACGTACAAAATCAACTCAAATGTCTAAAACCGTAAAATCAAAAACATGTGAAACCCAAGCACGAAAACGATATCAAGTGCAACACTGTGCAAGGATCGTAAATCCTCAATCATCAAAATCAAATCATGCGAATAAATCACCGAAAACATCGAAATCAATAATGGCGGAATAGTACCGCTCAAGTGCATCCTCTAAGAATCTCGGGCCAACTGTCGCGGTCACTAGTGGGACGTCTCGTCGATGATCATGAACTCTGGCCTGCTGGTGTGTGTAACAATGACCACTACTGGATCAAGGTCTTCACTGTGAATTACCAATCTCCCGGTCCATCGGCTCATCGGCCCTGTCAGGTGTGCTAACGGGGATGATCCCATTCTGGCACTTCTCTGGTCATCTCTCGGTCAATCATCGCGACCACTCGTAAGACAGCATATCACTGGCGTCGGCCTCTGCCTCTCTGAATGTACGTGACACATCTGATCCTGGGTGCAAGTATCATTGCAGCAGTTTCCTGGAAGGAATCCTGCTCACGGTCTCTTCCATGTCTCGTCTCTGCCAACTGTCCGGAAGTCATCGTCCTTTCCTGTATCTGCGTCTTGTTCCGGAACGGCTGCATACCCATCGCGACTCCTTCTGGAAGGTATATCCAGTACTCTGCCTCGGCATGCGTATCGCATCTCTGATGTCGGCGGAGTGGAACGTCGTCTTATCCAGATCTTGTACGGACCTCTTTACTCCACTTTCTCTAATGTCGACTGCTTCGGACTCGTCTCATCGTGGCTACATGGACTGAGCTCCAACGGCTATCCTCATATCGGGAGTCTCCCAAGAAATGCATCTCACCACCTAGCATCCGAATTAAGTCGAGCCATCCAATCGAGTCGTCAAAACCTCATAATCCCCCAAGAGCTCAACATCTTGGGTACAGTATAATAGTATCGAGTACATACCACAGCATCGGTGGTCCAGCCGTAGAAGGGCAAACCCAAGCCTCACTAATGGCGCCGTAGAACTGCCGCAAACCCGAAGGTTCAAAGGCTTTCACACGGTCATTAAGTCGAGTTAGGGTTTCATTCTTCTAGAGGGACCATAGAATTGCCTGCATGTCTTTCCGACTACTTTAAACTTGGAATAATAGGTTTCTGACATTCGATCGTCTCTGTCGACTCCCAACGTCTCCGCGTGAAGTCGTCTCTAGCTGGAATCATTCTATCTGATGACCTCGCATCGGGGTAGGCGAACGATCCACATGTCCTAGTCATTCATCCTCGATGACTAGCGACCTTCTATCATCTCTTAGTACAACTCGTTCTGCACTAATTCCAGCATCTGGGGCAATATCTCATCGTTCACAGCAAAAACTGGTTCGCTCATCTGCATGCTGAACAGTGCCTCGACCATCATGAATAAGCAACACACCAGCGGTCATCAAAATCTGGCTGGCCTCTATCATTGGCTCAATCCTCTAGTGCTAATCTGCACGTCCGAGCAATCTCATACGGCGATCCATCCAACGCTCGTGGCGTAAAACACAATCAAAAGACACCTCTCTACAATCGGGTTTCGCCGGAATCATGCCTTGGTCAGTCCTCGTTCATGACGAGCTCGTGCTGACCGCAACTCTAGCCGTAGCTCTTCCTGCCCGTAATCGTGGCAGCAAAACCAAACTGGTACCGATGAGGCTAGATCAGGAAGGAATATAATATTGAACAAGGAAATGTACATCCTAAGGCTTCTTAAGTGGAGTGGCGTGTCGTAAATATGCCGCGGAACATACCAACGGTACGTCACTCTACTTTAGTCAGCTATTCCATCAACCAAGGGTCATCCTACGCTCCGAAGGTAAAACCTAACGCTCTGATACCAACTTTGTCACGACCCGAAAAACGGAACATGACCGGCACTTAAACTACGAAACGTCTCGAGGCGTACGTAATCTAAGTAAGTCGAAAACCCAGAAATCCAAATCAAGAAAAGTAGTAGAGTGAGGAAAAACCAATTTAAAACAAGTAGTTTTAATAGCATAAGCCGAATTATGCGTTTTTAAAACATCAAGTATTTTCTGAAAATTTCGGCAGAGTCTCCTTTGTAAATACTGGCCCCCAAACGGGATACAACATGAATAGTATACGAAATCAATAAAAATGCATCCCCAAGCGGGAGCTAGCTCTTCGTCAATCGACGGTCACAACCACACAAGCAATATAATATACAACGCCAACGGCAAGGTTCAAAATTCAAAAGGAAACTCAAAACCATAAGAAAACCACAGAAATACAACGCGAGACTCTAAGGTCGAAAGAATAAACATCACTGGTCTCTATCTGAGATAAATACAAGTTTGGTTGATGGAACTTCTAGATACAACTGAATAATAATATACAAGTTATATAATGGGGGGTACGATACAAGTAAACCCACCTACTAGCAAATCACCCGAAGGAAACTATGCCCGCAAGCCGTAATGAAACCTGTACGGCAAACCTGTAAGAAACTGGGGCACAACGGGGGTGAGTTGCCAACTCGTGAATAGAAAAACATCTACGCACAGAAATCGCATAAATAACGCAATCCTAGGTCAATGATCATAATATATCCTCAATTATATATAACATGCGGCCTATAACAAGGCTAGGGTAAATATCTAACCCGAGTGTAATCTCATGTACCCGTGTCAGTGCTTCAGGTAGCAATATATCATATGAATGAGGTATGAATGCATGAAAATAGAATACATGTAAATGAAGAACTGTTTTCATAGTTTAGTGAGATTTCCTTATTTTTAAATAGGAGGTACCATAAATGAAATCAGCATAAAACAGTGCCCAGCATCGACACAAAACAAGTATCCAAATATCTCGATATCTCTGTGTCGTAATCTCTGTACCTCAAAATCTCAAAAATCTCAATGTCTCAATCACAATATCTAGGGCGCCGTCAGTCCAGACCGGCCCCTACCATCTATCTCAAGACCACGACGGTATCCTCCGGATATCCGACGCGTCAGGTAAAATCACCGGTCGGTAGTGCTCCCCTGCCAGGCTCAACATCATCACCACATTCATCTTGCCCCGGGGTACCGCACCGGGCCCACCATGTACCCGAAACGGTTCATCCAACTCCTCGAATCGGGTCTCGAAATCCATCAGCAAACTCATGGTGGACGACTCATACATCATAGGAAAACCGCATTTTTTTATTTAAAAAGAGGGAAAGCAGTTTATATATGCTTTTTTTTGCGGTTTTCCTCCAAATCCAGAAAATATCATGGGAATCCGAATCATCAATAGCATGTAAAACCATGAATATAAATATGAGAATCCATGAATACGGCATAACAATGAATAACAGTATGCATGAAGTGACAAGTAATAACTACAATATCTAAGCTGGCATATAAGGTAAGTACACTAATATTATGTCAAACTACGAGTTATCAAGCTAAGTTAAGCAATAATATTTCTAAGGTGTACGTGACATGGCAATTACCGATGAAGATGTGTGTGAGCCGGCAAGTAAGTGTATGTGGTACATACACATCATCGGTAATGGTGCTGGTGTCCTAACAGCATGATATCAACATTTCAATAAGAAATTATAACATAAGTATGCGATGCGAAGCGAACCACAATAATAAGTGGTAGCTGAGAACTAGACGCAACTATAACTAATCTGCATTAATCTAATAAAAGTTCTACAAATGGTGCCTTTTGAAATAACACGAATCATGGGGTTTTGAAAATAGGGGCTACGGTGTTTTTATGAAAAGATACGTCTTTTGAAATATCCGTAGGATCCCTTGGGCTGTCTTTTAAAATACCCACGATTCGTTAGTTTTTGAAATAGGTAAGAATCGAATCTAATCTAACAACTAAACTAAACTAAAGGGCTAAGCTAACCAGCTGGACTATAGGTAAGGAAACCGCCTAACATCTGAGTCGATATATATACATACCTGTATATATATTAGTCGGTGATCCCGCCTCAATAATATCATATCCGATACCATATCTATAATTAGACATTCCAAGTCAAGAGTGCGGATCAATCATCAATAAATAGCTCGTACGTAAATCCGTCGTACGGCATCCTAAATCTGGGTACGGGTCAAAATCACATTCATCGTACTATTCATCTGGTATCCTCTTTATCAAATATCATGATCGGGGTACTGATCTATGTCTAGTACAATACTGATACCGCCTAAGTAGGCATACAGGTGTAAGAATCACTACGGCAAAAGACCCGCTAAAACATCATGTCGTATATCAATACAAACCAAATCACATCACCGATCTCCTGGCTTCAAGCCCAATCTCATCGACTCATCTCAAATTCCAAATACTATTCTCAAATCCAGTATATGAACACATAGTCCCATACCTATGTGAACACATAAACTATAGAGAATCCCATGAGCACCTATAAATAGGAATGTATGCAAGTATGTATGTGTGTATGTGTAGTGCAACACTACCCTAGGGTTCGCAACACTAAAATAATCCAACACACCGATATCCATCCTAAACATCGTTATTAATCCTAAGTAACATATAATAATTGTTGGTGTGTATACGCATCCGTATACACCACCACGGACTGCGGGGGTGCTATACGCCATCCACCCGACTTCTCCCCGTAGATATAAATCTACTCACCTGGTCCTCGTTCGCCGGTGCCGATGTCGCCATGCGCTTGCTTGTCGTCTCGAAGTCCATATGGGGTACCTACATATCATAACGCACCATATCGTATTAAAATCCGACTCATGACCAAAACGACGCACGAATCCCTCATAGGTCAAAACCTATGGTTGCTTTCACAAATCAACCCAAAAACCCTCGACGTCGGCGTACAAACGCCAAACCATCGAGAAAAACCCAAATACACTCATTTGCACATTCACGAACACTAATTTTAATATAAAATAGGTTAAAATTCACAAAAACCCCAATTTCACTTAAAAAGTCATTTTTCCGAAAATCTAGCAAGCACAATTCGCCATTTTTGTACAAAACATGATGTTTAAACAATTCCAGCGGCCATAATACTTATTAAATAACTTAAATAAGTCATAAAAACAATTCTCATAATTTAATCCCATTAAATTCCAAAAACCCTAAAATTCTAGTTTACAAAATACTTAAATTTTAACAATTTTATAGCAAAATGCACAAACCACAATTTAGGTTGGATTTCCATGAACTAAAGTGTTAAACTACACTTAATAATGTTAATGAAGTCATGAAAAACCTAATTAGATTTTTAGTCTAACATTTGCAATAAATTTTAAAAACCTAGTTTACAAATTAGCGTAATTAATACAATTTAAATTAACAAAAATGCAACTAATAACTAGATTTGCTTTAGCATAACATTAACATGTCAAAAATATCACACAACCATAATCTCACATCATAAAACCCTAAGTTGCATTCAAAACCCTTTCTTGAAAGTTAAATATTTAATATAAAAACCACAATTAACTCCTAATTAAACACATAATAGCTAGATTGAAGTAATCAAACAATAACTTATGCAAAATGCTAAGATTATACCTCACAAAATTAGAGACCTAGCACCAAAATCTTGGCCTCCAATTTGCTCTCTTGATCCATGATCCACACTAGAATATGTCAAGAAGAAATGGGTAGGGATTAGAATTTGATTTTGTGGGATTTTTTTGAAGCATTTTGGATGGAGTTTTGAAGAGAAAAGAGGAGAAGAAATGGGGGCTGTTGTGGTGCAGATTTTCGGCTGAGGAGGGAGTGGGTAGAGGTGTGGGGGATTTGTGGAAAAGAATCCAAGTCAAAGCCCCTCCCAAATTACCATAATACCCCCACCTACTTTACTATATAAAAACCTTATTTTAACCCATTTCTCACATGATTTAAGGTCAAAAAGAGAGAAATAAAATTCTTGGGCTGATACAATAGTGTGGGGCCGGCCAAGGGGAGTGAGGGTGAGTGTGAGAGACTTTACAAAAAAATTTTATGCAAAAAGACCCCCCACAATACCATATTTGCAAGTTTTAGTTCAAAATAACTATATTTTTGTTTTCCATAAAATAAATCAATTAAAACTTGAAATAAAATACTAAAAATTTATATTACAACTAGATTTTAATTAACATGATTTTAATGATTAAAATTAGCCCATTTAAATTTGTATTTATCGCTAATTTAATGTATTTTCTTACCGGCTTAAAATAATATTAAAATAATATTTTTTTCAAAAAATTTAAAATTTCACCAGTGGATCAATAAACACCAAATACTAGTAATTACATAGCTAGAATATGTATATTTAATTTTATAATAAAGATATTTGCATTTTGACTTTTTACAGAAAACCCCCTTATTTTACCGTTTTTTTCGAAATTTCACCGAAACGATTTTCAAAACGTTACAAAGTAGGCAATGCTACAGTTAAATACTGTGTAGATTATTCTGTCATGTTTCCAACGCATCAAACAGATTTTCAATAGCAGTTCTGTATTAAAAGTTATGTCCTGTTTAGTATAGCTATGCAAGAGGAGTCACTGCAGAAACTACAGAACACCCAGGTACGTTAAAATACAAATTAAATATCAAATGACGGTGAAACAGCACGGGACCAGATTCATGTGTTAGCTAACTAAATTATCTACGCGACCATATGGAGATCCACACATTTTCAGTTTAAAGAAGGGGTATACAGGTGTTCCGAAGACAGGTATCCAAAACGAACGCTGCCCCGGACTGCAGTTCGGGGCCGCGAATCGCCTCAGTATTCGTTGTTATAACTTATCAAAATGCAAAGTTGAACTATGGGGTGCTGTATATTTATCTGCTGGCTTCGATATGAGCCCTAGAACATTAATTTGCGCATTGTATTCAATTTAATATAGATCTTAGAACGTGGCATAGACGGTGAATTCCAGATTTAGCTTAGCTTTGTGGGCGTGACATTACATGATGTACACCTCACTATTTTCAACCTAAATTCCTACATTATGTTTGTTACCAGTAAATAGATCTATCTATAATAAGTTCTGCCATTCTAAAGTAGATTTTCGCTTAGGGTCTAGCGTCAAACACTTGATTAATTAGAGCAATGTAAATTTACATATAATTGTGTATCAGTATATATCATATTAGCATGTACAGCAAGTGAGAGGTTCACTTGCCTTCGATCGCTTGATATAGAAGCGATGCCGCTGCAGAGTTTGTCTCGACACATGAGACTGCGCGATGCTGGACACGGGCGTGATGCGCGAGCGCGATGCGCGGTGATCCGGTACTGGATGCAGTGGCGACGCTGGCGTGATACGGTAGTGGGCATGATCCTGGCTCGGGGCGTGGCAGGCGCGACACGACACTGGACACGGTCCTGACTCGGTGCGTGGTGCGGGAGTGGGCACGGTGCGTGCACGGGGTCGGGGTACGGAGTGACACGGGGGCTGGCACGACGCGACACGGGGCTGGCATGGCGTGGCACAACCTGTGTGGCGTGGGGAGTAGGTACAATGTGGCACGGAGCTTGGCATGGCATGGCACGGGGGCTGGGTACGATGTGGCATGGGGAGTGGGTACGGGACGCGACACGTCTGGGTACGCGGTGGCACGGAGGCGGGCACTGGACCGGGCACAGTAGTGGGCATGTCATGGTGTAGTCGTGGCATGGTGGTGGGCGGAGGTTTGGGGTGCTCGGGTCTCTATCGGCGAGATGTTGGTGGCCTTGCGGACGTCAGCGAGACGATGGTGGCTGTTGGGAAGCGGAGATGATGGTCAGCAGTGTCGAGGCTCCGGTGGAGTTTGTGTAAGTACACGGTAGCGTCCCGGTCGACTAACAGACGCCAAATACGGAACAAAAACTTTTACAACTGGCGCTATCGTATACTATAACCCGGATCTGCCATTAAAGTTAAACTAACAAACTACAAACTGGGTAGAAATGTTATACCGAATGATCTGAGTCCTTCGGTCTTCAACCATCATCCCACGCTTTGTTGCGGCTGTTCCGATCTCCAGAATCTCCAGTCTTCTCGTGCAGGTGGCACCACGTCGACGGATCTTTAAACGGGCTCCCGCCTCTAAATCGAGGCAACTCGATCATCAAGTTTGCTAAAAGAGATGACCAAGATGATGTAGAGAATGAGTAGAACACTTTGTCTCACTTCTTCCAAAGCCATGGACGAACGGTTAATGAAGTTTCCTTTTGGAATCGGGTGATGGAAAAATGAGCTATATGAAATTACATGAAGCAAAACTATCATAATCTTTTTCCCAAAAAAATCATCATCTCAAGGGGAGGGGGCCGGCCAATATATGAGGAAGAGAGGGTGAGTGTAGGAGCAAGGGAGGTGACCACAAAGGAATAATATCAAGAAGAAATATCCTAAGGTTAACAAGAAACATTAATGCTAAAGGTGACTCACTAATGACACCTTGCATAACAATAAATGCAAACCATGAGTCATGAAACCTAGTCACCTCATCTAGAACCTTCCATACGACTCACCCTCATGACTCACCCAAGTGAAGAAAAGATAAATCCGTATTTAACCGAATGTTAAAGCGGGTGATAGAAAACTGGCAACTTCCAAAAGCGATCCCGAAACGAATTTCAGGATAACCCTGTAACTGTATAAATATACACGCATTTGTATTACGAACGAATACAAATGCAACTGAGACAAAGATATTATATCTACAAAGTATAATACTCGGATCCGGCTTAAACCAAAGCCCACCAGTATTATCTGCCCGAAATATGACACGTGCGTAAACGCACGTGCATTTTCCGAACCCTGCCATAAAACCATACGGCCTCTACAACGTTTTGCCCGAACTTGGGAAACTGTCTGTCGGGGACTCTAATGACTCATCAACACACTGGCACTGGGTATAACCACTAGCACGTCAGAGGTACTAGCTGTACGTAACGGTTGCCTATGTATTGATTGGAAGGGAAGCTGACGAGCGAACTCATCCAGAAACCCTACTGAGCCTAACAGTGACAATATACATACAGTCCGGTCCGTTCGTCTATGAGTATCGTATATCAGCTTAGGGGCTGGTAACGTCAGACCCCCAATAGCGGTATAAGTCGTGTCAGAGAGTAGCCCAGAACACCCTGAGATACTACTGGAGTACCTACCAGTAAATCTCCTGCCTCGGCCGAGGGCTTTGTGTAATGGCTCTCCTAAACACAGCGCGATCTCACCCCCAATACCGGGAGAGACGAATCCCCTGCCGATCCGCTCACTTGCCTCCATGTGGCTCGGGACTGTACCCAAAAAAGACCTGTTTGCACGACTCCTTTGAGCCGTGGTAGGGTAGAAATCAAAGCACAGTGGGAACTCACACGAGACAAATGACGACCTCAGGTCGATGAACTAACCTGTACACATGTCACCAGGGAACTGCTATCTGACGCTAGGTATAATACCAACTAGCAGGTTCCCAGCGAGTCCTGTCCTGTATACTCATAACCTAATGAGCACCTGTATACATCTTAGGTGATCCAACTAACACCAATGGCTTGTGAGACCGGCCACCGCCCTTCGTCGGGGTCTCGACTGTATACACTAGTCTACTCTGGAGTATCGATGCCCTGTCTCGAAACTCCCACGACTAGGGACACTTTAAGGATGTGCTTACAGTCCCCAGCTCCCACGTATATGATCGCCATCATACTGCTGGCAGTCAAGAAAGAATCCTATGGGCTCTATCAATCATGCAATAGCGAAATAAAGCATGTACACGATGATAAAGACAAACCAGATAACATACTATCATCTCGAGCAAGACTGTCATATCGGTATAGGTCCTGCCTCAATCATTGCAATCACTTACCTGCGATCCAATAATTGACTTTGAAGGCACTATATCCAACAGTTTGCTGTTGGAAGCTCGGCTTGGAGGAGGGCAGAGGGGAGAGGTGATGGTGGCGATGTTGTGGGGGTGTTGTGGCGTGCTGGGGAGCTTGGCGGCGGCGGTTGCAAGCGACGATGGCCGACGGTGATGGTGGTGGCAAGGTGGTCAGTTTGAGGTGAAGCTTGTAGTTGGGTTGGGAGGAAGTGGGGAGCTCAAGTTGTCGGTCGGTTGTCGAGGAGGGCGGTAGTGTGCAGGGGTTGAAGGGAAGAGAGAGGGATGCGGGGATGGTGACGACGGAGTGAGGCCGATGGTGATGATCGGCGATGAGGTGTGCAGGCGGGGGTTGCAGTGGGTCTCGTCGTCTCGGAGGAAAGGAAGAGGAGGAAGGAGAGAAGGGGAAGAGGAGAAGGAGGTGGAGATGAGGGGGACCGAGGAGGTGGGTGGCGGCGTGGCGCGACGGCGATAGAGGCGATGGGGTCGGGGTTTCTTGGATTGGCAGTGACGGGGTTTGCAACAGAGGAGAGAGGGAGCGAGGCAGGCGAGGGGATCGCAGGTTGTTGAGGGGAGCGAGTCATGAGGTAGCGCGAGGGAGATGGGGGAGTCGGCGAGAGGGTCATGGGGTAGCTGTTGAGAGAGGAGCGGGTCGTGGGGGGTTTAGTACGAGAGAGGCGGGAAAGGAAACAAGTGGGGAAGAAGGAAAGGGGGAAAGCGGGTCAGGTTTGGGTTCGGGTCTGGGGTTTAGATGTGGGAATTGTGCCGGGGGCTTGAAGTGGGTTCATTGGCCGAGGAGAAAATAAAAAGGAAAAGGAGGGTTGGGTCTTGGGCTGAGGGTTTGGGAAAAACAAAGAAATTATTATTGTAGAAAATATAGGAAATATTTATAGGAAATATTTAAATTGGAAAAATTTGGGGAAAAACATATTTATGAATACAGAAAAATATTCACAGACGACCTGGGTAATACAGTCCATCTCCATCTTGAGTCCGATATCCGTCGGCTAACTTCGAGCCGCGAGTTGCAGAAAGCGATTGAGATAACTTGTTGATTTGTAAATATTGCTATGTCATCCGACAGTCCAGGTATGAACAAGCCCGCCTCATGATTTCGCAGAGACTGCATTTTTCTGATGAAGAGCTGGGCTCATTAGAGCCCTTGGCATGATTTATTTATTTTGCAAAGA
Organism: Agapanthus africanus; assembly: GCA_030015575.1. Classification (NCBI taxonomy): domain Eukaryota; kingdom Viridiplantae; phylum Streptophyta; class Magnoliopsida; order Asparagales; family Amaryllidaceae; genus Agapanthus; species Agapanthus africanus. Next base: position 223,131,600 of record JASDDO010000012.1, read on the forward strand.
TTCCTGCATCTCATTCTAAAAAAAATAAAAATAGAATAACCCTCCTTTCATGAAGAAGCAATCAATTACCATGTTGTAATTATAATCTAGTATAAATCTTACGGTACTCATAACTTACGGATCCGGATTCTCTGCTATTTTTCCTCGCTCCACGGAAATTTCGATAGATCCGGATACACATATACATATTAGAATTATGAGGGCGGAAGTGCAAGCCCGATCCGATGATTCCTGTAGTGTTTGCTCTTGTATTTTCATGTTCTTGCAAGTGGTGTTAATTACCAGTCTTGTTTTAGTTCCATCCATAAACCTCATGGGAGTGTAAACATATATTATTATCTTTTTAAGTTCGTTAGCATCACAGAACATCCTTAATCAGTGAGCAATCATATAAAATTTGATATTTCTGAGCCTATGGGGAAGTGTGGAATGCTACTAAATGTGGGTTTATTTATTGAAAACTCCCAAAAGCTTTGGGCCATTTTAACAAAATCATCACCACCATTGAAACTATCAAGAAACTATCATGATTTGACGGTCAACGTTATTGTTCATGTTCATGTCAAATAACAGTTTTGCCCTTTATTATAATATGATTAATTATAAATATCATTTTAATAATTAATAAATACTAACTAAATAATTATTTTTTATGAACCTAACTGGTTAGGGGCGAGGTGAGGTTATGGGAGGGGCGAGGTGAGGTTATGGGAGGGGTGGGTGGCAAAGGGGAAGGCTGGGAGGCCACACCGGCGGAGGTGGTGGTGGGGGAGAAGAAATTGAAGAAGAAGAAGAAGAAGATTATGATGATGAAGATGATAAGGGCAGGAGGGTGGACGGAAAAGGGGGAGGGTGGGCCTCACCACCTGACGGAAAAGGGGGAGGGCGAGCATAATCTTCTCTCCCTCTGTAGGGGTCGCGGACCCGAGGTGGGAGAGCGGCGACCTGAGGGTCCTACCCTGCCATTTGGACGCGGATGAGTGCGTCCACGACGGACGCAAGTCGATCTATCCAGCCGGCTAGGGCGTTGATGGCGTTCGGGGGAGGAGATTTGTCTGCGCCTCCGTTGTGGGGGAGGCGGCGGCTGGTGCTTGGATCGTTGGGGTGATCGCTCGCCATTTGGTTGAGATCGGAAGACGAACTTTTATTTTTATGGAGTCAATAGTTTTCCACAGACGGCGCCAGCTGACGGATGTCGGATCACGTCAAGATGTTGCCTTCCGTTGATTTGCTGATGGCGGCGATAGGCGGCTGAGATTGGATCTGGAGGATGGCTCCTGAAGCGTGTGGATCTCAATGGGTTTGAGGTTGTTTGGGCCGAGCTACCTGCAAGGAAGTCCCGGGATGGTTGGACCACCGAGGACCCTCCGACGATCAAGTTAGAGAGGAAATCCGAGCAGAGTAACGGCTTAGTGGAGTAAAAATAGCTTACTTGAACCGTCTGAAGGAGGGGTTTATATAGCGGTGGCAGCAGGCAGGCTGGCGCGAGAATCACGCCGGCCGTTACGCTCCCGACGTAACGCCTGCGCGATGGGCGGGATCCCGCATTAATAGCGAGACAGGCTCGTTAATGGGGGATCGTGATGGCGTGGAACGTGGGATGTGGTCGGCGGATATCTCCCGCATGGCGAGATTCGCGGGATGGCGGTTGCACCTGTGAGTGGTGCCGCTGGTCGGTCGTTGAGACCGAGGAAGATGACCTCGGCGGGAGAGCTCGCGGACGAGCGGGAGAGCCGAGGTATCTTGGTTCTGTGGTAGCTCGGAGACGAGCTGACAGGGCCGAGGTGGCCAATTGTGCAGGGGGCTCGGAGACGAGCCAAAGGTTGTTTGCAGGACGGGCACAGGAGCGGTCTGGTTGGCCACTGTAGGTCATTTCTTGTGAGCTTCGAGACACGTCATCAGCCACGTGTCACGATCTAAGAGATCACCGATATCGAGTATCATCATTAGCCCCCCACTCTCGTCCCGACCAGATCATAGGTCGGGATGAGAGTGGTCTGCCGGGTCACCCGAGGTGAGCTCCTTTTCGAAGATATCGTAGCGTGTTCCCAGGCAATTTGTCATATTCTCTGGATGGCGTCAGCGAATCAGGGATCAGATCTTACATTAAAGAGGGTGCGCCGGATCGTGCGTACGGTCACCGAAGCGACTGTCCACGTGTCGGGCGCCGGTTGGTTGATGCGACGGGACGCAGGTTTCCTGCGCCCGATGGGGTGCGGCCAATGTGCGCATGACAGGTAAAGCAGTGGTGGCGTTGAGTGCGAAGCGTCGTTTTGGTGGGAGATGATTGCCGCCGTTGGATGAGTACGCCGGTGGTTATGAATAGAGGTAGGGTCCACATGAGGGCCGATTCCTCTTCATAATCTACTCGTCTTTGGTCTTGTTAGCTTGGCGTTCTCCTCTTTATGTCGGGGTTTCCGCGTTTGCTTTTCCGAGGACTCCTCTTCATCAGGTTAGATGTCTTCCTCTGAGGAGTCTTTAGATGTAGTTGGTGTAGAGTCTGGGGAGCCCTCTGTAGGGTCTTCTGCTTCTTCTTTTGGATCGGAATCCTCCCAGGGAGTTAGGGTTAGGTCTTCTTCCCAGGGGCGCGCGACGGGGGCGGTTCCCCGAGTGGAGGTCACGGATGCGCCTGGCATGTTGTCTACGGTGAGGTACGAGGAAGAGCTCGCCAGCGCTCAGACTCGTTTCCATATTCCTCCCGGCTACACGTTGCGTTTGGCCGGGGAGGGGGAGAGGGCAGATCAGGTAAAGGGCAAGTAGATTGCCCTGTACTTGGAAGACTTTTGGGCCGGAATGCGCCTGCCCTTCTCCCCCGAGCTTGTTAGAGCATTGAATTACTTCGGGTTAGGCCCGGGCCAGCTAGTGCCGAACTCCTGGAGGATTCTTCTCGGGTTCCTGGTCCGTTTGAAGTTGCAGCTGATCCCTTTCAGGCTATCCACCTTTGCCTCTTCTCTCCTCTACAAACGTCACCCCGGCACTCGCGTGGGTGACCCGTGGTAGGTTTACATCTCCTTCAGGAAACAACAGGGGAGTGCTCTCGGTTCGGGAGTCATCGTCGTGCCTTCTTCCATCCATGATTGGAAGAAGAAGTTTCTCTTTGTTGGGCCGCCGGAAGGCGAGGACTGGCTCGTGCCCACCCAGTGGTATAGGTGTAGGTGCCGGCGGGGTGGTCAGTCCAACGATCCCGACGCAGCAAAGGTGGTGGAGTGGGTGCCCATTCCCAGGGCCGACGTGTTGCTTTCTGAGCGGGCCCTTAGTTTGGCTGGGCTCAGCCCCGCCCAGTTCGCCGGTAAGTTAGGAGCTTGTAGGTGATATGTTGGACTTGTGTTTATTTTCATTTTACTTGTGTTGCTGACTCCAGTGTACCTTGTCTTGTGCAGAACCCATGGACCTGAGCGAACTTCGAGCGGCCATGCGCAAGCCGAAGAAGGGATCGAAGGATGGAGGTGCCAGCTCCTCCCGTCCAACGCCGGCACCAGCTCCCCTGGCAGCCACCCCGCCCCAGCGTTCGAGTGCGGGCCGGGCCCCGAAGCCTAGCTAGGTGCCGAGCTGTAAGCAGGCTCAGGAACAGGAGGCCCAGGATTCGGACGTGGAGATCGACTCCCAGGGTTCGCCTCTCAAGAGGGTCCCCCGGGCAGTTCCGCGGACCCCGGCCTCCCCGATCCTGGTGGATGAGGGGAACCACCGCTTTGAGGTGCCCTCGGGGCTCTCCATTGCTGACAGCTTGCTGGCGGACATGGAGAGGTCGGCCGGGGGAAAGATCCCTCGGGGAACCCGCAAGGCGTAGATGGCGGCCATCGTCCAAGAGGCCGTGCAGGTTAGTGCTCGCCCCCTACTTGTCTTTTTCATTTAGCATCCTATCATTCGTGAGATTTGGTGCCTCCTTTTCTTGCTGACCACCCCTCTGATTTCTTCAGGTCCTCCAGCACATCGCTCTCGTCGTCAATATGGAGGGCGAGGAGATTACCCCAGCGATACGAGCCGCGGGCGAGCCCTCCTTGCTGGAGGAGAGATCGAAGTTGGAGCTGGAGCCGGCGATGGCGAAGGTCGCAGCCCTCGAGGATGTAAGTCCATGTCATGCACCCCACGAGCTCGCGGGGAGGCGGAATATATGAAAAACAATTATCAAAACTTCGTAACACGGACTTGAGCATATGGATCATGTCTATACCATAACTAGCAAACTACGAAAGGTTTAACTACTCGGATTCGAAGTTATACCTCACGTTACTTGTCCTTCGGGTCTTCATCGCTATCCTCTACACCTCGTAGGCTTTATGGAATATGGACACCTCAACGGCCTCCTCGAGTCAAAGACGATTCACCCGAGAGTCTATAGTCTGAGCTCCTATCTCGAATCTGAGATAACTACGGCTTCTAGATCGCTAATCTAGAAGTTCTAGAGGGTGTAGAGTAATTAGATGGATTACTTAGTCACTTAAACCCTAGGATTCTCAACTCATGAGAGCTTTTAGGGTTTGAGGAAGAAGATGAAGACTTGAGGAGAGAGAAAGCTTTTGTGATAATGATATGAATAATAACTCATGAAAGAATAATATCAAGCATACAAATATCTCTTTGATAAATATCTAGAAATATCTTGTAAGCTTCATTTAATCCTAAATGGTGAATCACCTCATGAGTCATTAAGTATTTAATGAAAACTTAAAACTCATCTCTCCACCTCATTTGTGTTTAATCTAAAAAGAAATAAATACAAATGAGTCATCTTCTTCTAGAAGCTTCCCGACAAATTACGAGACTGCCCCTTCCATCCGTATTTCCGAAAAACACGGATAATCTTTGACTGAATAAATCTATCTATATAATACTAGAATCTGGCTTAAACCAAAGCCCGCTAGTATTATCTGCCCGATCATAATACGTGCACAAGTGTACGTAAGTGATCGCGGCCCTGCCGTAAAACCATACGGCCTCTGCACCTTTTGCCTGGTGCAGGGAAACTCTCTGTGTGGGACTCTAAAGACTCGACACTACGCTGGCAGTGGGTTTAACCACAGGCCGCAAGCGGTACTAGCTGTACGTATTGGTCCCCAGGTAGATGTCGATAAGAAGGATGATGAAGTAACCCATCCGAACTCCAACTGAGCCTGATGTGACAAACTCCGTACATGTCACGACCCGAAAGAGCACGTGACTGGCCCTTGAACCATATAAAGTCTATAGGACCCCATCTGATCCAAGTAAGAAAAAAGCCCAGAAATCTAAAACCATTTTAAAGAGTAACTAAAGAAAAAACTGGTTTTTAAGAAGCAAAGAAAACATGTTTTAGAAATCAAAGTTTTCAAATAACTAAGCCGAAAACGCATTTTAAAAATGTGTAGTCTTTTCTGAAAATTTCGGCAGAGTTTCCTTTGTAAAAACTAGCCCCGAGCGGGGTACAACAAGAATGATATATATATGGTGTTGGAGATAGTGCCCTCAGAGTCAATTATTGGATCACTGGCACGTGATTACAATGATTGAGGGAGGACCTGTCCCAGTAGGACGGTCTTACTCGAGATGATAGTACGCTATCTGGTTTACCTTTATCATCGTGTACTTCTTTAGGTGACCTGACAAGTCGCTATTACACGTTGATAGAGCCCCTAGGATTCTTGCTTGACCACCAGCAGTATGAGGGCGATCATATAAGTGGGAGCTGGGGTCTATAAGAGCATCCTTAAATGGTCCCTAGTCGTGGGAGTTTCGAGACAGGGCATCGATTCACCAGAGTAGACTAGTGTATACAGTCGAGACCCCGACGAGGGGAGGTGGCCGGTCTCACAAGCCACTGGTGTCAGTTGGTTCACCTAAGATGTATACAGGTGCTCATTGGGTTATGAGTACACCGGACAGGACTCGCCGGGAACATGCTAGTTGGTCATATACAAGACGTCAGATGGCGGTTCCCTGGTGACATGTGTAAAGGTTAGTTCATCGACCTGGGGATCGTCATTTGTCTCGTGTGAGTTCCCACTGTACTTTGATTACTACCCTACCACGGCTCAAAGGAGTCGTGCAAACAGGTTTTAGTTGGGTACAGTCCCGAGCCACATGGAGGCAGTGAGCGCATCTTCAGGGGTTCGTCTCTCCCGGTATTGGGGGTGAGGTCGCGCTGTGTCTAGGAGAGCCATTACACCAAGCCCTCGGCCGAGGCAAGGAGATTTACTGGTAGGTATTCCAGTAGTATCTCAGGGTGTTCTGGGCTACACTCCGACACGACTTGTACCGCTTTTGGGGGTCTGACTTTTACCAACCCCCTAGGCCCGCCATGCGATGCTCATAGACGAACGGACCGGACTGTACGGATATTGTCACTGACAGGCTCAGTAGGGTGTCAGGATGAGTTCGCTCATCGACGTCCCTTTTGGTCAATACCTGGTAGCCCGTTACGTATTGGCTTATACCTCTGACGTGCTAGTGGTTAAATCCACAACCAAGGTGTTGACGAGTCTTTAGAGTCCCCCACATTCAGTTACTCAGGCTTTCGGGCGAAACGTTGTAGAGGCCGTATGGAGATATGGCAAGGTCCGGTCAGATACGTGCGGTATTGTACGGATCAGGATCGGACAGTTTGTACTACAGGCCGTATGAATATATGGCAGGGTTCGATCAGATACGTGCGGTATTGCACGGATCAGGATCGAACGGATATTACTAGCCGGCTTTGGTTTAAGCCGGATCCTAGTATAGTACAGTGTGAATTTTGTCTCATTGCATTTGTATTTCGGTCGGAATACAGATGCGGGTGTGTATGCACAGTAGCGGGGTTTTCCTGTAATTTATTACGGGACCAGTTTTCTGGGGTTGCCAGTTTGTTTTCCGTTTCGGCCATTTTCATTTGTATCTTTCAATGGCTGAAGATTGGTGGAGGAGTGCTTATTTGCAATTGTGCAAATAAGCTTTTGTGGAGGGGGTATTTGCATATTCTTGTGTCATGATGGTTCACCATCCATTGACCTTGACTTCTTGACTTCTTCATGATGGCTTGACTTTTTGAAGTCATCATGCTTGATGATGGGTTATGATGGTTGGTGGAGTGAGGGTTTGCTTTGTGATCATTGTTTTTCATCATCACCCTCTCTCTCACTTGCTTGATAGAGTGGCTCCCCTTATTTTTGATACACTCTCCACTCTCATACCCTCCCCTCACACACATGGCCGGCCACATTAGGGGGCTGTCCAAATTTGGGTGATGGAATTTTTGGTCTCTTGATGCTTGCAAAATCCCATTACACATCTCAAAGAGCTTACATCTCATTACCTCCACCATTTGGCAATTCCTACAACCCCAAAAATGAGACAAGCATCTACACTACATTGTACAGCAAAACTTGGGCACATCGACTAGCCAGCTTCGTGCCCGAGTTGCCTCGGTATTGAGGTGGGAGCCCGTAAAAGATGTAGGCGATGTGGTGCACTTCCGGCGATAAGGTGGAGACAGGACATTCCGCAAGAGATCGGGACGATGACGAGAAGACCGGAGGACTCGGATCAGTCGGTATATCTCTATTCCCTATCTTGTAGTTAGCTAGGACTAGTTAATGGTTCGATCCGGGTATTAGTGCGCGGTGGTGCCAGTTCATGAAAAATTTATGTATATCACCGCTTCCGTATTTTGGCCTCGGGATGGAGGCCGGGGCGCCGCCGTGCACTTACAGTGGTATCAGAGCCTCGCCATTAACATAGTCTAGCTTTGTTTAATGTGTTTACATTTTCGATCGACCAAAATTCCAAAAACCCGCGTTTTCATATACATCAGTTTTCTGTCAATTTTTTTCTGGCTCGAAAATTTTTCCAGGTTGTAGAAAATTGATGTACTAGAAGTCCTAAGAATTCTGGGAAAATTCGAGAGATTGATCTTTCAGGGAGAGCGCAGAACCGCGGCCAAACTCCACTTGGCGCCGCGGTTCCGCCGCGGTTTGGAGGGATCAATGCGTCGAATTTTTCCAGTGGGCTTCTGGGGTGAAATTTGGGTTTCTGGAATATTAATTTTGGGCCCAGAATTTCTTGATGTGCTACAGCAGTACTTGGGGCCCACTTGTTAATTTTTGATCGATCGGACATTTTAAATACATTAGTTCACAGTATTTACATTATATCTGCGACCGTGAATGTCACTTGATCGGTAAATCCTGTCTAACTGCTATAGCCCGGTTAGACGGATTTGCGAACGTGACTTTCACGTTGATGTTCTGTGTATTGCTGTGATGTTGCGGATTGGTCGTGGGGGATAACCTGGATGCAATGCTAGTACAGTTTTGGTTGTATTATGTACATTTGATATTGCAGGACGAGCGTCCGACATGTGGACTGCCGTCACTGCCTGATTGTATTATTATTTTGGGGCACGACCAGGTTGCGGTCGATGTACCCGTTGTATGTTTATTTTACTTTCTGTACTAGGATTACCCCAAGGTGGGGTGCACGGATAGCCGGGTTCTAGAGGGCAACGAGCCCGCATCTCATGGCATTGAGATGGAGGGGGCTTCTCTCTGGAATTGGCGGGCTATTCGCCGCACTCGTAGGGGGTACAGGTTGACCCAGGAGGGGTGCCCAAGTTACCGGATTCCGTGAAGTGCTGGGTGGTCCATTCACGGTGCTGAAGGGGGCTGCCTCGCTTCAGGTTTTGACGGGTAACTTGCCGCGCCCGTAGGGGTCTAGGATTTCATTGCACAGGCTATCCACACGACCAGGGGAACGTCGGGTTTCAGTAGTGGCTCCGTGAAACCCGGGGATCTCAGATATCTGTATTGTTCTGTGATGCTGTACATTTCTGTGATGTTGCATTTTTTATCACGCCTTGAGCGAATATAATATATTGGTATATATATTAGTAGATGTTGTATATGTTTTACATCCGCGCTAGTCCAGTCCCCGCTCTGTCGTTAGTTAGCTAACCTAACGGGTAATGACGGGACCCAGTGGCGAATGCGGATGGCATATACGTACGTCATATTATTTTCGTTCTTTGTGGTGTGATCAATTGATGGGACTGCGTTGATTCGAATCAATGCAAGTTAAAAACAAACCTAATCTGATGTTGTTGGAACACTTTTCAAAAAGCTGTTATTGCAAGGACGTTCTCTTTTGTTTTGCATCGTGGTATTCAGTTGGAATATCCTGCTCCTCAGTCGACGAGGCAAGGGCCGAGATCCCTTCACCGGGAGTGACCCCTTGGACAGAAGTTTGCGTCAGGGCAATAACTTCACTATAGCCGATTACTTTTGCTTTGCACCGTGGTATTCAGTTGGAATATCCTGCACCTCATTCTACGGGGAAAGAGCCGAGATCCCTTCACCGGGAGTGACCTCTTTAGCAAAGGTTTTCGTCACTATATTTCAAAAAGCTATCCTGTTCCTTCAACGATATCAAGTTCTTTACGTTAAAGGTTTTCTCCAGAAACCATTCGTAGCCCTCCGTCGTTTCAGACGGGTAGCACGTAGTATTCATGCTATGTTTGTTGACCTTCGTCAAGGCATAGTGAATGGTAGCTGCTTGTTACTTTTCTGCTGTATAGATAGATGCGTTGGTTTGGGACAGTCGTATAGCCTTGTTGGCCTTCGTCAAGGGCTTGTACGGGTGAGTTCAAATTAACCTGGATAATGACGGGTAGAACTTGACATGTGACTTATGATTTGTTGACCTTCGTCAAGGTCATAAGAGCATGGGGCAAAAATCCACATCGGGAGTTTCTAAAGAAACTGAAACTTGCCAGATATGCGCATACCTTCTGGAGTGTGACACCGTGAGCAGATTCCATCACGTTATCATGCGATGATAGTTGGATCCCGATTCCCACTGATGAGTTAGTTTACTCCTCGGGTGATCCCGACTAATTCTTCTTTCAGGTTTGGAGGAGAATTTGACGGTACAGTGGGAGGCTTCCAGATTAGATAAATTGGTAACCATTCTGATCTAGGTTAGAGTGCACGCTGAGTGTTTCTTTTCTCTCTCTCTTTGGCAGCGACCATTGACCCGACCCTAAGACTATGACTCAGAGACCAAAATTGACCGAACCTTCTTAAACACTGGCTTTTGGATTGTCAGAGTTGCAAACCTCATTGCCACTTCTACTTTTACCCTTTTCTCCAGGACACCCCGTATTACTACGAACGTCCACTTCCATTGGAAAAAACCACGTATGGTTAGATACGAACTCGAAGGAATTCGAGGATGGTTTCTGGTTCTGGAGAAAACGGATAGGACTATTCAGTTGTCTTTTCCTTTTACCTTCTCTCAGGTTGCGAGTACTCCTTGGTTTAGGAGATAGTACACCTATTACGCAAATCGGATAGTCTTCTTCCAATCCTTAGGCTGGTGCCGACCGGTAGGGAATGAAGAAAACCAATTAGCATAACGATGGTGTGCAGAAGGTATTAAGTTAAGACAAAGCAAGGGATTAGTAAGAGGGCAAAGTAAATTGCGACTGATATTCACGACCAAACCAGGTATTTCTTCGCCAATCCTAAATCACCTTTGTATTTCTCCAGAACACTCCATATCACTACGAAGATCCACAGTTTATTGGATACTCCATCGTATGGTTATATACGAACTCGAAAGGATCTTGTTCCAGTTCGGGGATGATTCTGGTTCAGGAGAAATAGGAATAAGGTTTATTCGGTTGTCTTTTATCTTCACCTTCTCTCGCATTGCGAGTGCTCCTAGGATTAGGACAGTACACCCATTATGCTTATTGGATAGTCTTCTTCCAAACCATAGGCTTGTGCCGAATGGTAGGGAAGGAAGAAAACCATTTGGCCTAAGGGGTGTGCAGAAGGTAATGACTAAAGACATATAAAGGGATTTGGAGAGGTGGCAAAGAATTATACGGTTACAGTCGTGAATCTGGAAGAGGCATTACTAGGAATACCGGGATACCCCATCGAAACATTTCAATGTTTCAGTCTCACTGTGTACTGTTAAAGGAAAACTGATTTCCCAGTTAGACACTTGCTCCAGGGTATGTATTTACCAGGTATGATTCTCACATCTGTATGGTTTACAGATGATGAGTTGGAGTAAGTTATTGGGAATTGGGTGATCATCCTCATTATATCGGGATTCGTTGTAATCGGTGATATTTGAGAAAGTCACCTGAGCTGTTTGCCGGTCGGCAAATATTTGGTTTTGAATATTCGCTGTTATGCACCAATTTCAAATTGATATATCTGTACGTCTATTTTCATAGAGTGAGATATACCGTTTTGAAATTATGACCATGACATTTACTTATATCAGTGGATGGTTAGGTAAGGAGCATTAAACAGCGGTGTAATTCTTCATAACCAAAGGTACAGTTTTCAACCTACGACACACAGTGAGTGAGTTATCAGACTCAAGGGACTTATACAGAGTATTGTATGTTGTCCAGGGTCCATCAAGACAGAGGGGTTGGTCCTCGTACTATATTCAGTTTACTTATGACTTCTCTAGTTTTTAGACAGGTGTTTCATGGAAACACAGGGTCCGAATTTTGAGAAGTTATAGGTATTTGAATAAAGTAGAGAACCAGGTATTGCAAGTATCGGGATTCTTCAAAGTAATCGAAGATGTAGATACTTGAGTATGGTATTCAGTTGATAGTTATGATTAAGAGAACTTGCTTCTCTTTCAGATTACTCATAATTGGAAGTATTCCTAAGTTGAGTAACGCTGATCGGCCTCCTTCCATTTAGTTGACATGCACTGGAGATAGCTGCATGATTTGAATCTGGTTAAATTAAATCAGTGCCTCTGGTTCTATATTGGATATAGAACAGTTCATATCTTAACGATGTTAAGGTACGGGGAGTTGTCCGGCTTATGATTAAAACCAGACTCTGGATAACTCAAGGCATGTTTCTGTAATGGCTGTTTGTGGGTTGACCCAGGCTATGACGAGGGTTGACTTTCTACCATCTGGAAGATCAATAGCGATATTGTTCTAGACTCGCCACAGTTTTAATAAAAATGGATTTTTCAGAAAACAGTAGTGGGAGTATGGTAGAACTGGAAGTGATTCCAGAACTACAAACGATTACTGAAGATTTGATAGGAACCTAAAGATTCAATCTGGATTGACATTCCATTGGCCACTCCGCAGATAAGGTGGGTAACCTCAGGCACCCGAGAGGTACTACGGTGGCCTCAAGGACGGTGACAGGGAGGTTCTTGTTTACCCACACTTGCCATTGCTGTTGTTCCAGGCTGCGAGACCCGGCAGGAGGATGAGTATAGCGTCGTTCTAAACTCGCTTTAGAAGTGTACGTCTATATGACTTTGCCAGAGGGTTGTCGTAGTCAGTGGGAGCAGCGGAAGCATTGGTGGACAGGTAGCTTATGTCTATTTATAGACTAAAGCAGATATAGCGGAGATAGATCATCAATTTTTGATATGACAGTCATAGGTTTGACTTCATCAGAATAGGGGATGGATCTGTTGAGAAGGTAGTAGGGTGTGATGTCATGGTATTTGGATGACATACACAGAGTAGGAAGTGATATTCCTATACTACAATCGGTTATACTTTGGTCGTCACACAGTAGTTTCTCCACATGAGATTTGGACATTATATCAGACATACTGGTTACTAGATCTATGGCTTTAGATCTAGATTTGGGTGGTTTCCCAATCTAGGTACTTAGACCGCATTCTAAGAGTATTTAGAATGGACGACTCCTGGCACGGTAGTGTACCTGCAGGTGATGGAGTCACCCTCTCTAAAGGTGTCTTACAGACTAAAGGGGAGAGGGATGTGCATGATTGGCAGATCACTTGCTCAGGCAATTGAGTCAATCATGAGATGTCAAGTACCACACCAGATGTTCTTGCACTAGATGCAATAAGTTGACATTGATCCAATCCTAGAGAAACAGTCGGAAGCAGTTTTAGAACATAAGTGGATGTTCTAGGGATATGATAACGGCAACCTCATTCGGGAGACAGTTATCATTCCAGGCTTCTAAGGTGACCTGGACAACAAGGAGGTTGTCAGAGTTATAGTTTTCCTTCTGACGAGGGGCAGTATTTTGGACAGGTGGTCCAAGGCAATACTGAGGGAGGCATGGCGCAAGATACTGATTAAGTTCAGTTGACGATACAGTCTAAGAAGTTTGGATTTGGAGTTCATTTATGAGCTAGGTCCCATCAGACATCCAGACACATTCTAAGACAGGTATTACTCATTTCGGGAGATGGTTTTCTCCGCGAACTTGAGATAAAGAGAGACATAGAAAGAAGCATCAAGGCGGAACCACTCACTGAGGCTATTCCTCGAACGCAATAGTTTCGCAAACGGGTTTTGTGAGACTGACTAGTAGAGGAGTTGGGTGTTCGGTATCACACGGGCTGTGAGTATGCGACATCGCAATAATTAGCCTTGAGTGCAAGTGGGAGATTGTTGGAGATAGTGCCCTCAGAGTCAATTATTGGATCACTGGCACGTGATTACAATGATTGAAGGAGGACCTGTCCCAGTAGGACGGTCTTACTCGAGATGATAGTACGCTATCTGCTTTACCTTTATCATCGTGTACTGCTTTAGGTGACTTGACAAGTCGCTATTACACATTGATAGAGCCCCTAGGATTCTTGCTTGACCACCAGCAGTATGAGGGCGATCATATAAGTGGGAGCTGGGGTCTATAAGCGCATCCTTAAATGGTCCCTAGTCGTGGGAGTTTCGAGACAGGGCATCGATTCTCCAGAGTAGACTAGTGTATACAGTCGAGACCCCGACGAGGGGCGGTGGCCGGTCTCACAAGCCACTGGTGTCAGTTGGTTCACCTAAGATGTATACAGGTGCTCATTGGGTTATGAGTACACCCGACAGGACTCGCCGGGAACATGCTAGTTGGTCATATACCAGACGTCAGATGGCAGTTCCCTGGTGACATGTGTACAGGTTAGTTCATCGACCTGGGGATCGTCATTTGTCTCGTGTGAGTTCCCACTGTACTTTGATTACTACCCTCCCACGGCTCAAAGGAGTCGTGCAAACAGGTTTTAGTTGGGTACAGTCCCGAGCCACATGGAGGCAGTGAGCGCATCTTCAGGGGTTCGTCTCTCCCGGTATTGGGGATGAGGTCGCGCTGTGTCTAGGAGAGCCATTACACCAAGCCCTCGGCCGAGGCAAGGAGATTTACTGGTAGGTATTCCAGTAGTATCTCAGGGTGTTCTGGGCTACACTCCGACACGACTTGTACCGCTTTTGGGGGTCTGACTTTTACCAACCCCCTAGGCCCGCCATGCGATGCTCATAGAAGAACGGACCAGACTGTATGGATATTGTCACTGACAGGCTCAGTAGGGTGTCAGGATGAGTTCGCTCATCGACGTCCCTTTTGGTCAATACCTGGTAGCCCGTTACGTATTAGCTTATACCTCTGACGTGCTAGTGGTTAAATCCACAACCAAGGTGTTGACGAGTCTTTAGAGTCCCCCACATTCAGTTACTCAGGCTTTCGGGCGAAACATTGTAGAGGCCGTATGGAGATATGGCAAGGTCCGGTCAGATACGTGCGGTATTGCACGGATCAGGATCGGACAGTTTGTACTACAGGCCGTATGAATATATGGCAGGGTTCGATCAGATACGTGCGGTATTGCACGGATCAGGATCGAACAGATATTACTAGCCGGCTTTAGTTTAAGCCGGATCCTAGTATAGTACAATGTGAATTTTGTCTCATTGCATTTGTATTTCGGTCGGAATACAGATGCGGGTGTGTATGCACAGTACCGGGGTTTTCCTGTAATTTATTACGGGACCAGTTTTCTGGAGTTACCAGTTTGTTTTTCCGTTTCGGCCATTTTCATTTGTATCTTTCAATGGCCGAAGATTGGTGGAGGAGGGCTTATTTGCAATTGTGCAAATAAGCTTTTGTGGAGGGGGTATTTGCATATTCTTGTGTCATGATGGTGCACCATCCATTGACCTTGACTTCTTGACTTCTTCATGATGGCTTGACTTTTTGAAGTCATCATGCTTGATGATGGGTTATGATGGTTGATGGAGTGAGGGTTTACTTTGTGATCATTGTTTGTCATCATCACCCTCTCTCTCACTTGCTTGATAGAGTGGCTCCCCTTATTTTTGATACACTCTCCACTCTCATACCCTCCCCTCACACACATGGCCGGCACATTAGGGGGCTGTCCAAATTTGGGTGATGGAATTTTTGGTCTCTTGATGCTTGCAAAATCCCATTACTCATCTCAAAGAGCTTACATCTCATTACCTCCACCATTTGGCAATTCCTACAACCCCAAAAATGAGACAAGCCTCTACACTACATTGTACAGCAAAACTTGGGCACGTCGACTAGCCAGCTTCATGCCCGAGTTGCCTCGGTATTGAGGTGGGAGCCCGTAAAAGATGTAGGCGATGTGGTGCACTTCCGGCGATAAGGTGGAGACAGGACATTCCGCGAGAGATCGGGACGATGACGAGAAGACCGGAGGACTCGGATCAGTCGGTATATCTCTATTCCCTATCTTGTAGTTAGCTAGGACTAGTTAATGGTTCGATCCGGGTATTAGTGCGCGGTGGTGCCAGTTCATGAAAAATTTAAGTATATCACCGCTTCCGCATTTTGGCTTCGGGATGGAGGCCGGGGCGCCGCCGTGCACTTACATATGGAATGATAAAAGGCATCCCCAAGCGGGAGCTAGCTCTTCATCAAACGACGGTCACAACCATGCAAGCACTAATAATATACAACGCCAAAGGGCGAGAATCAAAGCTCAAAAGAAATTCAAAACATCCTGAAAACCGTAATACTACATGCGCGAGTCTAAGGTCGAAATAATACATCACTGTGTCTAAGTCTGAAACAATATACAAGTTTTGGTTGATGGAATGACTAGACACAACTGAAAGTACATGTACAAGGGTGGTTCTGATGCAAAAGAACCCACCTACCAATGCAAGTCACCCATATGGAAGCAGTGTGCCAGAAATGCCGCTATGGAATCTGTACGGCAAAACCTGCAAGAACTGTGGCACAACGGGGGTGAGTTGCCAACTCGTGAATAGAAAATATCTACACGCAGAAATTGAATGTATGACCCATCCTAGGTCAATACAATCAGATATATATAAATCTCAATATGAAAAAGTCTGAAGCATGCTAAACTAGCAATGTAATCTAATCTGCATGTACGTGGATCCCGTCCACTCGTCACCCAATGACAATAACCATCATGCATGTAAATATCATCAGCATACGCATGGAAATATGAGGATATAAACCACCTGTGTCCCTCGCGACACGTCAAAATCATGGAACCGGAGTGTCCAGCATCGACACTCGAAAGCATCATGAAAATTGTGCCCAGCTCGGCACGTAAATCCTCATATAACGGGCTCCGTCAGTCCGGACTAGCCCATGGGCTCCGTCTGCGGAATCGGCCCTCGGCCCCCATATCCATCTATTAACTCTGGTCGGTATCCTCCGGATGACCGCCAGGTCCGACCAATCACCGGTAGGTACTCGCCCACTTCCAGGCTCAATCGGCAAAGTCCTTCGATCATCTTGCCGAGGGGAACCATACTGGGTCCACCATGTACCCGCAATCGGCTCGTCGGCTCCTCGAATCGGGTTTCACATGTCGCTCTCAGCACCGAGAAAACACATGGTGGACGCACTGAAATATCATATCAAGGGTAACCGGGTTTTTAAAGCAATGACATATTCTCTTTTGAAATACCCACGGTTCCCAAAATCCAGAATATCATGGAAACAACAACTCTCAATGCGTATAATCAGTAAGCATGATGTATGTGACATGTAAAAGAAATGTAAGCATATCAGTCTATCATGCAAGAATCATATCCTGAATGCAACAGTACTACAGTGTCGTGACATGGAAATTATCGATGATGAAGTGTGTGAGCCGGCAAACAGTGTACGTGGAACATACGCATCATCGATAATGGTGCTGGTGTCCTAGCAGTATGACTGTAACATATAAATAAACACAAGCAATGCAATGCAAATAGCATGAGTATGCGGAATCGAATAATCAACGCAACAGTAAAGAATCTATCTCAATAAATATATCATGCAGCCTTGCCTTTTGAAATAAGACGAATCAGGGTTTTTGGTAAAATAAGGGCTACGGTGTTTTAAGAAAAGATGTGTCGTTTGAAAATATCCGTAGAATCCCTTTTGCCTATCTTTAAAATATCCCCCATTCGTTAGTTTTGAAATAGGTATGACTCGGGTCTAGTCTATGCCTACTATGCGAACTACGGACCCAACTATCAAGTCAATCGGCGGGGGTATGGAAACCACCTAAATCTGAGTCGATATACATATATATACACAACAGTCGATGATCTCGCCTCAATAGTATCACGTACGATACAGTATATCATATAACATCCTCGGGTTATGAGTGCGGATCTAACATCAATATAAAGCTCGTACGGTAAATCGTCGTACAGCATCCCAATAGCTGGGTACGGGTCAATATCATATTCATCTCATCACATATCAGGTATCACTACCATCATATCACATAATCTAAGGCACAAGTCTAAGTCTAGTACCATCGATACCATTTACATAAATATGAATGCGGGGTAAAACACATGCCCAAAGGCCCGCTAAAACCATCATGTCGCATCTCAAATACGAACTCTGTCATATCGCCGAATCTCACGGCCTCAAACCTCATTGACTCATCTCAATCCTACGTATCATCCTCAAATCCCGTATATGAACACGTAGTCCCATACCCATGTGTAGATATACACACCTCCAAATGTGCACAGATAAAAGAAAGAATGTATGCAAGTATATGTGTACGTGTATGTGTGGGTGCAACCACTACTCTAGGGTTTCACACTATACTAAACCAATACATCCTTATCATCAATAATCCATTATTACCATCAATAAACTTAAACAACACATAATAAATATACGTGTGTATACGTATTCGTATACATCACCATGGACTGCGGGGGTGCTATACGCCATCCACCTGACTTCTCCCCGTAGATATAAATCTACTCATCTTGCTTCTCATGTGCCGATGCCGATGTCGCAATCTTCATCTTCTTCGCCTCAACATCACGTAGGGTACCTACAAGTATATCACAACGCTAAAGCACATGAAAATCATATCGGAAAACCAAAACAGCACACGCTACTCGCATAGGTAAAAACCCATCGTTTCGCATGTAAACACGATCAATATCCACTTGTCGTTGACGTCCAAACGCCACCCGACAGAAACGAATCACCAAATACTGAAATCCATGCTAAAACAAGTCGTAAATCATGCGCCAACTCATGAAAATCAACCCAGATTTTACCCTAAATGGAATCAGACAAAATTGCACATACCATGGGTCAAGTATACTGGAGATAGGGCCCTGCACAAAAAACGTGGCAAAACCCTCCTGCTCTGGCAGCAAATTGCGGCCAGAAGGGTTAAATCTGCGGCCTGGGGAAAGAGATGGGGGCTAGGGTTTTGGGTGTTGGTTCCAGGGTGCCTGCACATCTCTCTGTCAAGTCAATTTTATTTTCAGGTGTCTCGGGTTAAAGCAGATCAATAAAAACAGTGACAGATTTCCAGTTTTTCCCGATATCGATTCTATGAATCCGTATTCTGGTTCTAGTTCTAGGTTTGGGTCTAAAATAACATCACACCAGGGGTTCTAAGGTCACAACAAGTCTTAATTTCACCTTTGATTCAGATCCAACCCTAAACCCTAACTTGAAGTTTCACAAGTCCATCAAACGACACCATATCGACAAGAAACTAGTATGTATGCAATAAGAATTGAAATACTAAACTAGGGGTGCGGAAATTATCTCCTTTGGCAACTCAAGAATTTTCTTGAGTTGCTCAAAGTCCTCAAGATCCACTCTTCCTTAGTCCAATGCGTCCCTCTTGAGCTCGTGCACCTTTTAAGTGAAGGGAAGATGGGGTTTTGGAGTGATTTTTGTGTTGTTTTGGAGGCTTGGAGAGGGGAGGGGATTGTGGGCAGCAGCTGCAGCAACACTTGAAGGGGGAGAGAGGAAATGGTGGAGAAAATGGAGAAGAGCCAAGTCAAAGAAGACCCCATACTCTCTCTCTCTCTCTCTACCTACTACCATATTCTAATCAAATCTCTTTTTCTTTTCTTTTTTCTAAACCTCTCAAAAACCTTCTCCCAAGAATAGTGAACCCAAAACAAAGCCATGGTAAGAATAATGTAACACAAGTCCAAAATGATATGTGCATGTTTTGCACAAAAATGCCAAAAATCCGATTAGCGATTTTTAATCGCGATTAGCACTAAATTAGCATATAACTAATCATAAAAACTTAAAAATGGCATAATTCCATAAAATACCCTATTTTAGAATTTTCCATAATTTTCCCGACTTTTTCTCCATTTATCGATATTTAATTATACCGAAATATTAAAATATTCATTAAAATAATATTAAAATATAAAAATTCCCAAAAATAATATTTGATTATTTGGAAATGTTACAATCTACCCCCTTAAAGAAATTCGGTCCCCGAATTTAAATTTAAACCCTCAAATACTAAAACATTTCGATTCAAATCCAAGTCGTCGGGGCTCCGAAATCATCAATACATAAAACATCATAGCGCAATGCATGTGCATGAGTACTGAGCAGATAACTCAAAAGCAAACTCTGTCAAGCATCCCGCAATCATTGGAGTCATGGTAAAGACACAAATGTCAAATCCAAAACAAAATCAATATGATATAGATCAGAACTATACATGTAGACATCCAATCTATACATGTGAATAGCTGATGTAAATGAATGCCAAATATTTTTAAGTCGCTGTGCGATGCGCATAACACTGCACAGTGGCGGACGTTTTTCATAAGAAAATAACCATATATGTATATATCTTTTGTTTACTATGTACGTTCCGCCGTTTTGAAAACAATTTAGAAGGGTTTCCTTGTTTTTAAAACGTTTCGTGTCATATCGGACACGTAGGTATATATGCTGAGACTATAGCTCGCTTTTTGGAAATCCCTTCGGTAACTATCAATGCATGTAAAATATATCCAGGTACTGTCCTCTGTGTTAGTGTATATGCCCTAGAGGCCATTACTGTATCATACTAGTTTGTATATTACTTAATGGAAGCTTGGGATATTCACCTTGTATATACAATCTTGCTCAAAATAGTAGTATGCTACTTGGTTTGTTTCTACTTCAATATGTACATGTGTTTATTTTAGTATATCGCCTATACACATTAGTGGAGCTCTTAGGATCTTTGCTTGATTACCAGCGTTGTGATGGCAGTCACACTAGTGGGGCTAGGTAATCTAGAAGCACATCCTTATGCAGGTCCCTGGTCGCAGGACTATCGAGACAGGGCATCGATACTCCGGAGTAGACTAGCGCATGCGCTTCTCATCCCAGTGTGGGAGACGGTCTGTCCCACAGCCGTCGGTACGTCGTACTTGAGAGAGTATGCGGGTGCTCGTTGGGTTACGAGTACACTGGACAGGACTCGTCGGGAACTGACTAGTTGGTATTATACCTATTGTCAGTTATCAGTTCCCAGGTGACATGAGTACAGCTTAGTTCGCTGACATGACACTGTCACTTCGCCTCGAGTGTGTTTCCACTGTACTTTTATTACTACCCTACCACGGCTCAAAGGAGTCGTGCAAACAGGTGGTAGTTGGGTGCAGTCCCGAAGCACTTGGAGGCAGTGACGGTTAGACAGGATTCGTCTCTCCCGGTATTGGGGGTTGACATCGCGCTGTGTTTAGGAGAGCCATTACACGAGTAGTCCCTGGCCAGGGCAAACGAGATATACCGGTAGGCTTCCAGTGTTATCTCAGGGTGTTTTGGGCTTCACTCCGACACGACTTGTACCGCTATTGGAGGACTGACGTTTACCGCCCCTAGGCCCGCCATGCGATGTATCAGACGAACAGACCGGACTGTACCGAGATTGTCACATTCAGGCTCAGTAGGAGTTCAGATGGGTTTCACCTCGTCAGTCTTCTTGTCGGCATCTACCTGGGGACCGTTACGCACAGCTAGTGCCGCTTGCGGTCTGTGGTTAAACCCACTGCCAGCGTAGTGTCGAGTCTTTAGAGTCCCACACAGAAAGTTATTCGCCTTTAGGCAAAAGAGTAGAGGTCGCATGGTTTTGCGGCAGGTCGCATGGTTTTGCGACAGGGTTCGGTCACATCCGTGCACTTGTGCACGTACAGTGTCCGGACAGTTGACACTAGCGGGCTTTGGTTTAAGCCAGATCCTAGTGTATGTATTGGGATTGGATTTATCCAGTTTGTATTCGTGTTCCTCGGAACGCGGATGCGGGTGTGTATGCACAGTTGACGGAGAGACAGAGGCGGAGGATTCTTATTAGGGTTGTTGACCGTTGACAGTTGACTATTGACTTTTTGCTCAACCCTAATGAGAATATGATATGTGATTAACAATTATATTAATTAGGTATTATGGTGACATGGTTGTTGAGTTGTTGACTTTGTTGACTTGTTGACTTTTGTTGACTTGTTGACTTTGTTGACCGGTTGACTAGGCTTGACTAGTTGACCATCATGATAACTATAGCTATCATTTCATGGCAAAGACTTTTGCTTGCTTGCTCTTTTATGCAAAATGAGTGCATGAAATGATATGGCTATGGTTGCTTAAACCATCACATAATACTTGATTGATATGATGGGTTATGATTGTTTTGGATTATGAGAGCCAAATGAGAAAAGTCTTCTCTCATTCTTTCATGCTCATTCTCTCTCTTGTTCTTGAGCTCTCATCTCCTCCTCTTGCTCTCCCTCTCTTGACTCTATGGTTCACTTGTCTCATGAGTTGAGAACCAAGAGCCATAGATAAAATCCCATACAAACTCTTCTCTACTCACTCTAGTTCACAGGGTTTAGCAAACCGAGTGAACTAGTTTCTTCAAAGTTCGAAGAAGGAGCCAAAGGTTGAGGCTTTCAGGTGGATCTATCTTCGGCGCAAGGAGACGACGGGGAGAAGCCGATTCGGACGACCATCGAAGCTTGAAGACGAAGGAGTTCGAGTAAAAGAAAGGTATAACCCCCTAACCGAGTAGTTAGCAACTCGTAGTTAGGTTGTTAGTTAGATGTTTAACAAAGATCCGGGTTTTAAGTCCATGTTACCACCTCTAAGAAAATCGTTTTTTATCAAATTCCGCATGCCCGAAAGTACCGGGAGAGGTAGCATGGACTTACAGTGGTATCAGAGCCTAGTTAAACTCTATCTAACATGTTAGCAAAGTAGCTAGAAGATCGGTCAAAGAAAAGTCGCAAAACGAACCCAAAACTGTCAAGTTTCTGCCGATTTTTATTCTGTTCAAAAGTTGATAATTTTCATCTTAAAAATCGGCTCAGGCTTTTATTTGGATAACCACCAAATTTGGTCCAACGATCGATTCAAAGCGCCGTGGAAACGCGGCGGGAGGACGCTCCCGCCGCGGTTCCGCGGCCGAGTTGACTCGGTCGGGGTCCAAAGTTGGTGCAGTGTATTTCTGGGGTTGTTTTGGAATTTTTGGAATATGTATTTTCTGCCCAGATTTTCCAGAATGAAAATTTTGTGTTTAGGGCCTATAAATCCGTATTTTTGAGCGAACTTCTAAAAGACTTATGCTGACTGGTTTTTCTGTGATGTGATATTAGTATTGAACGTCTACTAATCGCTATATGTCGATTAGTGGGGGTTATACAAATCTATGATCTGTAATGTTATTGGAATGTGTATATGAATTCATTGGATTGTCGCGGGTGAATAGCCGGGGGTTGTGAGACGAGAGTTTTCTTTTCTTTCAATTCTTGTAAATTTGTAAATTGATGTAATAATTATTTGTATGGCCGCACAACCGGGTCGGGGTTTTAGCCGTCATTGTATAATTTCTTTTTACTGTTTTTGCTCCTAGGATAGACCCATGGAGGGGTGCACAAACTACGGGGTATGCCGAAGTGCCGAGTGGCCTACTCACGGGGATGAGGGAGGTTGCTTCGCTTCGGGTACTTGGCGGGTAGTTTGTCGCACCCGTAGGGGTCTTGGGTGGGGTTTTGGCTATTCACCGCGACCGTGTAATCTGCTTTTCGTTACAGGCTCGTACGAATTGCCGGTTCCTAGTATATCCAATGTGTTCATCTGTGATCTGAAATGTCTATCATTGCAATATATCTATATATGATATTATTTAGGCGTTGCTTATGTTTTACAGCCGCGCTAGCCCAGCCCCCGCTCTGTCGTTAGTTAAGTAACCTAACGGGTAATGACGGGGCCCCGTGGCGAATGCGAATGGCATAAGCTTACGTCATATTTTGGTTGTTTTCTGCAATGGTAGGATTAAATGATGAGACGCATTAAAAGAACTAATGCAAGAATATCACGCATTAAAAGAACTAATGCAAGAAAATAAACCAAGTAAAAGTCGTTGGAACACTTTCGAAAAACCACTCGGTTCTTTTCAAAACTAACTTTTAAATGCGGAGTTTGAGCCACTCCTTTTAAAAGCTATCTCGTTTCATCGATTATATCAAGTTCACTACGTTCACGGTTTTGCCAAAACCATTCGTAGCCCTCCATCATTTCAGTTAAATATTCGGTAGTATTCAAGCTATGTATTTTGACCTCACGCCAAGGCATAGTGATTGGTAGCTGCCGGATATTTATCTGTTGCATAGATAGAATGCGTTGGTTTGGGACAGCCGTACTACCATTTTGGCCTACGTCAAGGGTTTGTACGGGTGGATTCAAATTAACCTGGATAATGATGGGAAGAACTTGACATGTGACTTATGACATTTTGACCTCACGCCAAGGTCATAAGAGCATGGGGCAAAAATCCACATCGGGAGTTTCAAAAGAACTGAAACTTGCTAGTGTTGCATACCATTTGGAGTGTGATGATTCTGGTAGGATTCCTTCAGTTTCGTCACGCGATGATATTTGGATCCCGATCCTACTGTGAGTATATGCTACTCCTCGGGAAATTTCTCACTTAACGATCAATGCTATAAACCTAGTAGGTGTCTAGAAAGGTGTTAGCGGGGCTACGCCCCAGGGAAAAGAGGTTCTTAAATTAAGGAACTTCGCGAAAGCGTTGGAAAACCTCCCTCGAAGTACCGACACCAGCCTGGCCGAACGGTTAAGCAAGTATTGTACGGTGAGATTGATCCTGACTAATTCTTCCTTTTTGGTTTTAAGGAGGGATTCGAGAAACAGTGGGAGCCATCCTGTTTAGACAAACTAAAAACCACTCTAAACTTGCAAGAGCATCATGCTAAGTGTTTCTTCTTCTCTCTCCTAATTGCAGCGACCAATCGAAATGACTGGACTTAAGTTACTTCTAGATAAAAACATACCGACAGGGCCAAACTACAAAGATTGGCTCAGGAATGTAAAAATGGCAATCACTTACGACAAGCTGGGGTATCTTCTTACCACCAAAGCTCCCCCTGTCCCTGGTCCCACTTCCAGCGTCGCGGATAACGAAATCCGTAAGACTTGGGAGATTGATAGCGCGAAGGCCAAGTGCCTCGTACTTGCCTCGATGGACAACGAACATCAGAGGAGGCACGAAAATATGGACCTTGAATCCATATTTCTCCATACAAAAGAACTGTATGGAGAGCAATCTTGTATCGCAAGATACGAAGCGTCGAAAAAGTTATTTTCGGCAAGGATGGCCATCGGATCATCAGTAGCAGAACACGTGCTTAAGATGATCGGCTACATTGAGGAGCTCGCGGACCTAGGGACCACATTGTAGAGTGAGCTCTATACAGACTTAGTTCTCCAGTCCCTTCCTTCCACTTACGCCCAGTTTATACTGAACTTCAACTTACAAGAAAAAGAAGTTGAACTTTCAGAGCTCCTCAACATGCTGAGGAGCGCAGAGGGAACCCTACAGAAAGGTAGGGAAACATCCACTTTGTTTGTAGGAGGATTATCTTATTCTAGGTCCAAGGAGAAAGCCAAGGGAAAGAAGAAGAAAGCCCCCGCCAAACCAAGAGGCGGTGTTAGTAAAGTGGATACGAAGGGAAAAGCTAAAGCAACAAAGATAGCGGGGAAGCTTGTGGATAAGGAAGAATGCTTCTATTGTCATAAGAAAGGACACTGGAAGAATGATTGCAGGGCCTGGAAGGCCAGAACACAGGAATTGAAGCAGGTTGCAGCTTCAGCTTCAGGTGTGTATGTTATTGAAAACTTTCTTTCAATAAACTCTACTTCCTGGGTATTGGATACCGGATCAGGATCTCATATCTGTAATTCTTTGCAGGCGTTGAGAAACCGTAGTGTTTTGAAAGCAGGTGACATGACCCTCAGAGTTGCGAACGGAGCTAGCATGGATGCTAAAGCCGTGGGGGACTATCACCTGGGAATGTCAGATGGACATGTTTTGGTTTTGCGTAATTGCTTTTTTGTACCCAACGCAACTTGTAATATCATTTCTGTATCTTTAGTTTCTAAAGAAGGTTATGAATTTGCGTTTGTAAGTAATGTTGTAAACATTCACCTTAATCAAGTTTTGATTGGGTCAGGTACATTGAGCAATGGTATATACATATTAAACCAACCACAGATTTTCAATGTCCAGAATACACACAAAAGAAAGTTTCCGGAAATAAATCAGACTTTCTTATGGCATTGTAGACTGGGTCACATCAATGAGAGAAGGTTGACGAAGTTACATACAGAAGGATATTTGAATCCGTTCGAATATCAGTCGTATGCCACTTGTCAATCCTGTCTCAAAGGAAAGATGACAAAGACTCCGTTCACTGGACACGGAGTAAGAGCGAGCGAGCTCTTGGGACTCATACACAGCGACGTGTGCGGTCCAATGTCTACACATGCGCGAAGCGTTATTCTTACTTCATTACTTTTACGGATGACTTTTCAAGGTACGGTTATGTCTTCTTAATGAAACATAAGTCCGAAGCCTTTGGAAGGTTCCAGGAATATAGGAATGAAGTAGAAAAACAAACCGGCAAAAGTATTAAGATTCTAAGATCGGATCGAGGTAGAGAATACTTGAGTGCCGAGTTCCTGGATTATTTAAAAGAGAACGGAATTCTCTCTCAGCTTACTCCTCCATACACTCCGCAACATAACGGTGTATCGGAGAGACGGAACCGAACCCTATTGGATATGGTTTGGTCCATGATGAGTAACACTGAGTTACGCGATCATTCTGGGGGTATGCGCTAGAATCAGCTGCATACCTTTTGAACCGAGTTCCGACTAAGACTGTGCCTACCACACCATATGAAGTGTGGAGTGGGGAAACCCTATCTTCAATATATGAAGATCTGGGGATGTCCGGCTTTTGTCAAAAAGCAGCATGCGGACAAGCTCGAGGCACGCTCAGTACTGTGAAAGTTTGTGGGATACCCAAAGAACACCAGGGGGTATCTTTTCTACCACGCAGAGGAACAAAAAGTCCTTGTTTCTCGTAATGCCCACTTTCTAGAACACCAGTTCTTAGAAAAGGAAATAAGTGGGAGCGCAGTAGAACTGGAAGAAATTCCAGAACCACAGACTATTACTGAAAGCTTAGTTGAACCAGAGGGTTCAAAAGAACAGGACATTCCTACGCCGCTCCGCAGGAGTAGTAGGCAGTCTCATCCGCCTGAGAGAGACTACGGTTTTCTCATAGACGGGGATAGAGAGGATTGCATCATAGATTATGATGAGCCTACTAGCTTCCAGCAAGCCGTTCAGAGCGTCGACTCGGTAAAATGGCTGGATGCAATGCGGACCGAAATGGAGTCCATGTACACCAACAAAGTATGGACGTTGGACATTGCTCCAGACGGGGTAAAACCCGTAGGATGCAAGTGGATCTTCAAAAGGAAGATTGGTGTAGATGGACAGGTTGAGACCTATAAAGCTAGACTGGTTGCAAAGGGTTTTCGTCAAAGACCTGGTTTGGACTATGACGAAATCTTTTCTCCAGTAGCTATGCTGAAATCCATTCGGATCCTTCTTGCCATTGCTGCCTTCCACGATTATGAGATCTGGCAGATGGACGTAAAGACCGCTTTTCTAAATGGAAATTTAGAGGAGTGTGTCTATATGGACCAACCAGAGGGTTTCATTCAGAGTGGGAGCAGCGGAAAGGTGTGCAAGTTGCTTAAGTCCATCTATGGACTAAAGCAGGCATCGCGGAGTTGGAACATCTGTTTTGATGAGACGGTCAAAGAATTTGGCTTTATCAAAAATCCAGATGAACCATGCATCTATAGTAGATTTGTAGCGAGAACTGTAGTATTCCTTGTTTTATACGTGGATGACATTCTCTTAATAGGAAATGACATTCCTATGCTACAATCTGTCAAAGGGTTCTTGTCACACAGGTTCTCTATGAAAGACCTGAGTGATGCCTCATACATCCTGGGGATCCGGATCCATCGTGATAGATCCAAGAGGATATCAGGACTTTCACAGTCCATATACATCGACACCATACTGAAAAGATTCAGTATGGAAGATTCCAAGCGCGGTAACCTACCGGCTTGTCACGGGATCACCCTCTCTAAAGAGATGTCTCCCAAGACTGATTTGGAGAGGGATCGCATGTCTATTATACCCTACGCTTCTGCGGTAGGCTCTATAATGTATGCGATGTTGTGTACCAGACCGGATGTAGCTTATGCACTGAGTGTGGTAAGCCGGTATCAGTCAAACCCTGGGGAGAAACACTGGATAGCGGTAAAGAACATTCTCAAGTACCTGAGAAGGACTAAGGAGATGTTCTTGGTGTATGGCGGAAAAGACCTCCAGATCGAGGCCTTTGCTGACTCCAGCTTCCAGAGTGACAAGGATGATTCCAAGTCCATGTCTGGTTTTGTCTTTACCCTCAATGGAGGGGCGGTGTGTTGGAAGAGTTCCAAACAGGAAACCGTTGCAGACTCGACGATGGAAGCGGAATACATCGCTGCATCTGATGCCGCAAAAGAAGCTGTCTAGATAAGGAAGTTCTTGAAAGAACTTCAGGTGGTTCCGTCCATTGTTGATCCAATACCTCTGTATTGCGACAACAACGGGGCTATAGCTTTAGCGAAGGAACCCAGGTCCCATCAGAGATCCAGACACATCTTGAGGCGGTATCACCTGATCAGGGAGATCGTGGATCGCCAGGAGATCAAGGTTCGGAGAGTCGCTTCAGAAGATAACACTGCAGATCCATTCACCAAGGCCTTGCCCCAGACTCAGTTCGAGCGGCTGATCGAGATGATAGGTCTTCGATACGCCAGTACATGGCCTTAGTGCAAGTGGGAGATTGTTAGTGTATATGCCCTAGAGGCCATTACTGTATCATACTAGTTTGTATATTACTTAATGGAAGCTTGGGATATTCACCTTGTATATACAATCTTGCTCAAAATAGTAGTATGCTACTTGGTTTGTTTCTACTTCAATGTGTACATGTGTTTATTTTAGTATATCGCCTATACACATTAGTGGAGATCTTAGGATCTTTGCTTGATTACCAGCGTTGTGATGGCAGTCACACTAGTGGGGCTGGGTAATCTAGAAGCACATCCTTATGCAGGTCCCTGGTCGCAGGACTATCGAGACAGGGCATCGATACTCCGGAGTAGACTAGCGCATGCGCTTCTCATCCCAGTGTGGGAGACAGTCTGTCCCACAGCCGTCGGTACGTCGTACTTGAGAGAGTATGCGGGTGCTCGTTGGGTTACGAGTACACTGGACAGGACTCGTCGGGAACTGACTAGTTGGTATTATACCTATTGTTAGTTATCAGTTCCCAGGTGACATGAGTACAGCTTAGTCCGCTGACTTGACACTGTCACTTCGCCTCGAGTGTGTTCCCACTGTACTTTGATTACTACCCTACCACGGCTAAAAGGAGTCGTGCAAACAGGTGGTAGTTGGGTGCAGTCCCGAAGCACTTGGAGGCAGTGACGGTTAGACAGGATTCGTCTCTCCCGGTATTGGGGGTTGACATCGCGCTGTGTCTAGGAGAGCCATTACACGAGTAGTCCCTGGCCAGGGCAAACGAGATATACTGGTAGGCTTCCAGTGTTATCTCAGGGTGTTTTGGGCTTCACTCCGACACGACTTATACCGCTATTGGGGGACTGACGTTTACCGCCCCCTAGGCTCGCCATGCGATGTATCAGACGAACAGACCGGACTGTACCGAGATTGTCACATTCAGGCTCAGTAGGAGTTCAGATGGATTTCACCTCGTCAGTCTTCTTGTCGGCATCTACCTGGGGACCGTTATGCACAGCTAGTGCCGCTTGCGGTCTGTGGTTAAACCCACTGCCAGCGTAGTGTCGAGTCTTTAGAGTCCCACACAGAAAGCTATTCGCCTTTAGGCAAAAGAGTAGAAGTCGCATGGTTTTGCGGCAGGTCGCATGGTTTTGCGACAGGGTTCGGTCACATCCGTGCACTTGTGCACGTACAGTGTCCGGACAGTTGACACTAGCGGGCTTTGGTTTAAGCCAGATCCTAGTGTATGTATTGGGATTGGATTTATCCAGTTTGTATTCGTGTTCCTCGGAACGCGGATGCGGGTGTGTATGCACAGTTGACGGAGAGACAGAGGCGGAGGATTCTCATTAGGGTTGTTGACCGTTGACAGTTGACTATTGACTTTTTGCTCAACCCTAATGAGAATATGATATGTGATTAACAATTATATTAATTAGGTATTATGGTGACATGGTTGTTGAGTTGTTGACTTTGTTGACTTATTGACTTTGTTGACCGGTTGACTAGGCTTGACTAGTTGACCATCATGATAACTATAGCTATCATTTCATGGCAAAGACTTTTGCTTGCTTGCTCTTTTGTGCAAAATGAGTGCATAAAATGATATGGTTATAGTTGCTTAAACCATCACATAATACTTGATTGATATGATGGGTTATGATTGTTTTGGATTATGAGAGCCAAATGAGAAAAGTCTTCTCTCATTCTTTCATGCTCATTCTCTCTCTTGTTCTTGAGCTCTCATCTCCTTCTCTTGCTCTCCCTCTCTTGACTCTATGGTTCACTTGTCTCATGAGTTGAGAACCAAGAGCCATAGATAAAATCCCATACAAACTCTTCTCTACTCACTCTAGTTCATAAGGTTTAGCAAACCGAGTGAACTAGTTTCTTCAAAGTTCGAAGAAGGAGCCAAAGGTTGAGGCTTTCAGGTGGATCTATCTTCGGCGCAAGGAGACGACGGGGAGAAGCCGATTCGGATGACCATCGAAGCTTGAAGACGAAGGAGTTCGAGTAAAAGAAAGGTATAACCCCCTAACCGAGTAGTTAGCAACTCGTAGTTAGGTTGTTAGTTAGGTGTTTAACAAAGATCCGGGTTTTAAGTCCATGTTACCACCTCTAAGAAAATCGTTTTTTATCAAATTCCGCATGCCCGAAAGTACCGGGAGAGGTAGCATGGACTTACACTCTGACCAGTCCTTCTCAGTACGGAAACACATAGCAAATATCATAAAAACGTACTGCTCCATAAGAATCAATCCCAAAAGGTATATAAGAATACCCTATGCGTCTGGTGCGCACGGAAATCAAAATCCATATATGTGCCATACAGTGCACAAAACAACCTCTAGGTGCAACGGGTGTGCACGAAGCATCTGTCATAGGCAACGTGTGTGCCTGACAGCCAAAACAGGTGCATCTGACATGCACGAAGAATCTCGATTTAGTGCATCTGGTGTGCACCCAAAATCGTATCTCAAAACATGTGCCCCACATGCGCGAAAATCCAAATCGGTGCATCCATTGTGCACGAATGAAAATCTAAACTCTGCGCACTCAACATGCACGAAATCACGAAATCCAATAGCAACGCCGAACATGCGTAAGTCTAATCAAAAGCACGGAGTGCAAGAATCAATCAACAATATCAGGGTCAAAACCGACGATATATAATGCGGCTCAATCAAAATCAAGTGTACCGCGATGGAAAATCTCACAACCGTGTGCATCAGCGTGCACAAATCAAATCAAAATACTAAAAGTACATGAAAACTATGCTGGAAGCGTAAATCAAATCACCGGCATAAAATAGGCATGAAATCACAATCAATACCTCAAGAGTAATAACTATGCGCCAGGTATAAATACCCAGTAGGTGCAACCATGGTGCACAAAATCAAATATCATGGAACTCAGTCATCAAGACTAAATCATGCGAATAGATCGCCCAAAATACCGAAATCCAAGGTGACGGATACGTGATAGTCAAATCATAAAATCACAAATCATAAATATCGCCGTCGGTATATCCTCCTTCGAAGTCGAAAAGGTGTCGGTACATCAAATGCTAGCAGCGCAAGATATCTACTGGCCTCTTGCTCGCGGCTGGCGTCCTCTGCCTCTGGTTCCTTATCTTCCCTGTGGATTACCAATCTCCTAATCCATCGGCTCATCGGCCTATCAGGTGTGCTAACGGGAACGATTCCGTTCTGGCACTTCTCTGGTCATCTCTCGGTCAATCCTCACGACCGCTCATAAAGAAGCATATCTTTGGCGCCGACCTCTGGTCCTCTGAATGCACATCACACATCGGCTCCTGGTGCAAATCTTATTGCAGCAGTGTACTGGAAGGAATCCTGCTCAAGGTCTCTTCTGATCTCGCCTAAGCCAAACTGTACGGAGGCTGATACTCTGGCGTAATCTTTTCTCGCTCTCTGGACATCCGCGTCCTTAGTATAACATCTACTCGGAAGCTGGTCGCATCCCTGCGCCTCTGTATGCATATCCGGCCTTTAATCTTAACGGGGTGTAATAACAGCTCGTCTGCATCTCGCACGAACTTCTTGTCCCGCTTGTCTGTATCATCGACCATTTCGACGTCGCGTCTCTATTTGCACACTGCAATGCCCTCGGCTACGGTCCATCCGACGTCCCTCACACGGACTCGAAATCACGAACTCGGTATCTTCATCACTCAGTAGAAGATATCTAGCCAAACACGTCCTCAACGTGCATATCGTGTCTCTGATGTCAACGGAGTAGAACGTCATCTCGTCAAAGTCTCGTGCGAACTCTTTACTCCACTTGTTCCAAGGCCGACTGATTTGGACTCGTCTCATCATGGCTGCACGGACTACGCTCCAACGGCTATACTCGTATCTGGAGTCTCCCAAGCAGTGTGTCCCATCACAATATCCGAAAGATGTCGAACCATCCGATCGACTCGTCAGAACCTCATAATCCCCCAAGAGCTCAACATCATGGGTACAGTTTAATAGTATCGAGTACATACCACAGCATCAGTGGTCCAGCCGTAGAAGGGCAAACCCAAGCCTCACTAATGGCGCCGTGGAACCGCCGCAAACCCTAAGGTTCAAAGGCTTTCGCACGGTCATTATGTCGAGTTAGGGTTTCATTCTTCTAGAGGGTCCATAGAATCGTTTGCATGTCTTTCCGAATACTTTAAACTTGGAAAATGGGTTCCTGACATTCGATCGTCTCAATCGACTCTCAACGAATCTGCGAGAAGTCGTCTCTAGCTGGAATCAATCTACCTGATGACCTCGCATCGGGGTAAGCGAACGAACCACATGTCCTAATCATTCATCCTCGGTGACTAGCGACTCACCATCATATCTCTAAGTATATGCTCAAGCTGCAGTAGTTCCAACATCTGGGGCGATATCTCGTCATCCGCAGCAACAACTGGCTCATCCGTCCCTACGCTGAACGGCGCCTCAATCATCATGAATAAGCGACCTATCAATGGTCATCACATCCTGGCTGGCCTCTATCAGTGGCTCAATCCTCTGGTACCGATCGGTACGCCCGAGAAATCTCGTAAAAGCGATCTGTCCAACGCACATGGCGCGAAAACACAATAAGACGACGCCTCTATATACAATCGTACGTCTCTGGAATCACGCCCTGGTCAGTCCTCGTCCATGACGAGCTCATGCTGACGCAACTCGAGCCGTAGCTCACTCTGCCCGTGCAATCGTGGCAGCAAAACCATAACCAGTCTCGATAAGGATAGATCATAAGAAGGAATATAATACAGTGTAAGGAAATGTACATCCTAAGGTTTCTTAAGCGGAGTGGCGTGTCGTAAGTATGCCGCAGAACATACGTACGATACGTCCCTCTACTCAAGCTACCTACTCCATCAACCAAGGGTCATCCTATGCGACGAAAGTTCGGGTATAATACCCCCTCGACTAAGTCTAAGTTCTGTAAGGTCAAGCCTAAGTTCCGTATATATATAAACGCCCTAGGCTCCACATAGTCAAACTTAGACTTGAACCAAGGTTAACCTAGCGCTCTGATACCAACTTTGTCACGACCCGAAAGAGCACGTGACTGGCCCTTGAACCATATGAAGTCTATAGGACCCCATCTGATCCAAGTAAGCCAAAAGCCCAGAAATCTAAAACCATTTTAAAGAGTAACTAAAGAAAAAACTGGTTTTTAAGAAGCAAAGAAAACATGTTTTGGAAATCAAAGTTTTCAAATAACTAAGCCGAAAACGCATTTTAAAAATGTGTAGTCTTTTCTGAAAATTTCGGCAGAGTTTCCTTTGTAAAAACTAGCCTCGAGCGGGGTACAACAAGAATGATATATATATGGAATGATAAAAGGCATCCCCAAGCGGGAGCTAGCTCTTCGTCAATCGACGGTCACAACCACGCAAGCAATAATAATATACAACGCCAATGGGCGAGGATCAAAGCTCAAAAGAAACTCAAAACAGCCTGAAAACCGTAATACTACAAGCGCGACTCTAAGGTCGAAATAATACATCACTGTGTCTAAGTCTGAAACAATATACAAGTTTTGGTTCATGGAATGACTAGATACAACTGAAAGTACATGTACAAGGGTGGTTCTGATGCAAAAGAACCTACCTACCAACGCAAGTCACCCATATGGAAGCAATGTGCCAGAAATGCCGCTATGGAATCTGTACGCCAAAAACCTGCAAGAACTGTGGCACAACGGGGGTGAGTTGCCAACTCGTGAATAGAAAATATCTACACGCAGAAATCGAATGTATGACCCATCCTAGGTCAACATAATCAGATATATATAAATCTCAATATGAAAAAGTTTGAGGCATGCTAAACTTGCAATGTAATCTAATTTGCATGTACGTGGATCCCGTCCACTCGTCACCCAATGACAATAACCATCATGCATGTAAATATCATCAGCATATGCATGGAAATATGAGGATATAAACCACCTGTGTCCTTCGCGACACGTCAAAATCATGGAACCGGAGTGTCCAGCATCGACACTCGAAAACATCATGAAAACTGTGCCCAGCATCGGCATGTAAATCCTCATATAACGGGCTCCGTCAGTCCGGACCAGCCCACGGGCTCCGTCTGCGGAATCGGCCCTCGGCCCCAGCAGTACACCCATATCCATCTATCGACTCTGGTCGGTATCCTCCGGATGACCGCCAGGTCCGACCAATCACCGGTAGGTACTCGCCCACCTACAGGCTCAATCGGCAAAGTCCTTCGATCATCTTGCCGAGGGGAACCATACCGGGTCCACCATGTACCCGCAATCGGCTCGTCCGCTCCTCGAATCGGGTTTCACATGTCGCTCTCAGCACCGAGAAAACACATGGTGGACGCACTGAAATATCATATCAAGGGTAACCGGGTTTTTAAAGCAATGCCATATTCTCTTTTGAAATACCCACGGTTCCCAAAATCCAGAATATCATGGAAACAACAACTCTCAATGCGTATAATCAGTAAGCATGATGTATGTGACATGTAAAAGAAATGTAAGCATATCAGTCTGTTATGCAAGAATCATATCTTGAATGCAACAGTACTACAGTGTGGTGACATGGTAATTATCGATGATGAAGTGTGTGAGCCGGCAAACAGTGTACGTGGAACATACGCATCATCGATAATGGTGTTGGTGTCCTAGCAGCATGACTGTAACATATCAATAAACACAAGCAATGCAATGCAAATAGCATGAGTATGCGGAATCGAATAATCAACGCAACAGTAAAGAATCTATCTCAATAAATATATCATGCAGCCTTGCCTTTTGAAATAAGACGAATCAGGGTTTTTGGTAAAATAAGGGCTACGGTGTTTTAAGAAAAGATGTGTCGTTTGAAAATATCCGTAGAATCCCTTTTGCCTATCTTTAAAATATCCCCCATTCGTTAGTTTTGAAATAGTTATGACTCGGGTCTAGTCTACGCCTACTATGCGAACTACGGACCCAACTATCAAGTCAATCGGTGGGGGGGGGTATGGAAACCACCTAAATCTGAGTCGATATACATATATATACACAACAGTCGGTGATCTCGCCTCAATAGTATCACGTACGATACAGTATATCATATAACATCCTCGAGTCATGAGTGCAGATCTAACATCAATATAAAGCTCGTGCGGTAAATCATCGTACGGCATCCCAATAGCTGGGTACGGGTCAATATCACATTCATCTCATCACATATCAGGTATCACTACCATCATATCACATAATCTAAGGTACAAGTGTAAGTCTAGTACCATCAATACCATCTATATAAATATGAATGTGGGGTAAAACACATGCCCAAAGGCCCGCTAAAACCATCATGTCGCATCTCAAATACGAACTCTGTCATATCTCCAAATCTCACGGCCTCAAACTTCATCGACTCATCTCAATCCCACGTATCATCCTCAAATCCCGTATATGAACACATAGTCCCAAACCCATGTGTAGATATACACACCTCCAAATGCGCACAGATAAAAGAAAGAATGTATGCAAGTATATGTGTACTTGTATGTGTGGGTGCAACCACTACTCTAGGGTTTCACACTATACTAAACCAATACATCCTTATCATCAATAATCCATTATTACCATCAATAAACTTAAACAACACATAATAAATATACGTGTGTATACGTATTCATATACATCACCACGGACTGCGGGGGTGCTATATGCCATCTGTAGGGTTCCTAGGCACTCTCAAGAGGTCTCACAAGGCATCAACCATGCCCGTTTCAAAAAATCTAGGTGCCGAGAAACCCCCGACTACGAATCGTTAGCTAGATGTCTAGGCGAAAAAGAACTAGTTAACACTTAACTAATAGAATACGGAAATACAACCTTTGTAGATCCGGTGCTTCACCTCCATCGCTCCGCAATGAAGTCCCCTCGCTGTCCAAATGAATTCCCGGGCTCTAGCGTCGGCTTCGTCGGAGAAAAGGCGAGCTAGGTCGTCGATGTCCATGCCGAAGATGATCTACGTTGAGGCATCGCTAGATCAAGCTCCAACTTCACCAAGTTCAAAAACTTGTGAAGGAAACACACTCTACTACTTGGCAAGAGGTAGAGGATGAAGAAATAGGAAGTGGGTAGACTTTAAAATTGGATTTCTCACTCTATTTCATCAATCACCATTGATGAAGTGAAGCTTTCTTCTTTGAAGATCAAGAAGAAGAAGAAGATAAAGTTATCATAAGTTAATTCTAAAATGAAAAGAATAATGAATTCTTATCATAATTGTCACGACCCGAGAATTCGACTCGTGACCGGCACTTAACCACGCAACGTCTACATGCGCAACGCGGCTAAGTAAGCCGAACCCAGAAATCAAAACCAATAAATATAGAGTGATTTTAAAGCATTTTGTAAAAACAATCGTACATGCCTGAAAAACTTCCATTTATTTAGTAGAAATCCTTTTTAAGTTCAAAAGTTATAAGTTTTATAATTTTGGTAACATTTCCCTTTTTAAAACATTTGCCCTGCCAGTCGGATAGAAACAAGGTGTAACAGAATGACGAGTAAAATAAATGAAGTATCACTAGAGATATACGACGCCGTAGCGAAGAATACACAGTAAAACAAGGACAATATCATAAAAGATGAGACTGCATAAAGTAAGGTCGGCTCACATGCGAGCTCGACACCAGAATAAAACATCATACATATCGTCCTCTCAACTGTCTCTAAGTCAATACAGAAAAGGTAGATGGAGAGTACTAGATACATCAATATACAACTGAAAGATAACAGATACCGTACAAAACCCACCTATCAGTAAAAGGCTATTTCTGCTCAAAAGGGTATCTGTGCCAAAAGATGCGATAACAGCCAGCCGTGACTACTCCCAAGGGCAACCTGCAAACACTGTGGCACAACGGGGGTGAGTTGCCAACTCGTGAATAGAGATAACATATAAAGGTAATCGCGAGCATGCACGTACAACGCTACTCTAACAAATGCCAACAGATAATATCAATGCGATGTAGCAGTATGCATAATAATAATGCCAGTCCTCTATCAGGTGATATACTACAGGATGAGATGTGATAATGAATATTGAGCATGGGGATATAGTATCTACATGAAGTATCGAGGTGGACTACATAAGTATGTATGCACCACAAATCCCAACATCTCAAACGCCGGTACTCCATCGGCCCTCATATCCTGTATATCCCTGAAAATCCCGAGTGCCCAACATCGGCACCCAAATATCATAAATACTCGTGTCTAGCATCGACACGCAAAACATCCTGTATCGGGCCTCCGTCAATCCGGGTCAGCCCTCTCTCACAGTATATATACCGGGAATCCGTCAGTCCGGGCCATCCCTCTCTCAATACATCGGGCGTCCGTCAGTCCGGGTCAGCCCTCTATCGATCCATCGGGCATCCGTCAATCCGGGTCAGCCCTCTTTCAATCCATCGGGCATCCGTCAGTCCGGGTCAGCCCTCTATCAATCCATCGGGCATCCGTCAGTCCGGGTCAGCCCTCTATCAATCCATCGGGCATCCGTCAGTCCGGGTCAGCCCTCTATCAATAAGTGCCTCCAGCACCGAGAAAACACGGGGTGACGCCCCGAAATATCATATCAAGGGAACCGGGTTTTAAATGATTACTTATTTGAAAAGGCCACGGTTCCCAAACCCAGAAATCGCATGAAATCCCAATCAATAATACAAGTAATTGTGATGTGATATGTGCATCAAATATGTATATCAAGTCATGTCACATAAAAATGAACTACAATGCAATGGTCCAATGTGATATAGGTATCAAGTATAAAATCCAAGTCATGTCATGTATAGATGAGCTACAACAATATACGACAGTATGATCATGGCAGTTCTATCAGTTCTAAGCAATATATATATATAACAGGAAATGCAATATGCGACGACAATCCATGGTATGGTATATGCAGTATATAACAATAAGGTCTTATCAGCCCTGACGCATAACGCCATGCGGGCGATATCCCCGTAGATGTGAAATCTACTCACCGTGTCTCGCTCTAAGTGTATCCAACCACTTGCTTGCCCTTCTTCGCAGCGTCCGTCTCACTGGCCTGCGGACCTAAAATCACATAACATAAACCACACATAAGCTTAAACCACAACAACGCGACATTATAATCCAACAAGAAACCCGTGTCGCAAACCAATCGCGCGTGTGCGCGATACGCTAAAACGTGTAATCACGCGCCACGAAACTACCCCGACGCGCCGCGATACGCAGAAACCCAAACCTACTCACGTATCACGCGTGTCGTGAAGGTTTAGAAAACGGCAAAATAGGTATTTGGTCCCAGATTTTCCTACAGAACTAAACTTACAAAAATATATATACCAAAACACTAAACACAGTAGCAGACACCCCCTGGACCAAACCCTAACCCAAACACTACCCATCTGGCCGCAATTGGCGGCCAGAATGAAGAGTTTGGCAGCCAAAGAGAAGAGTTAGGGGGTCGGGCTAAAACCATGGTATCAGCTCTACTCCACAATGCTACAGTCATCCCAATTTCATTCTGAAATCACCGGGTCAAAAGCAGATCCAGAAAAACTCATTTTAGCACAAATACGACATTTGCATCGAATATGAAAACTGGGGGTA
This sequence comes from Agapanthus africanus, assembly GCA_030015575.1. Lineage (NCBI taxonomy): Eukaryota > Viridiplantae > Streptophyta > Magnoliopsida > Asparagales > Amaryllidaceae > Agapanthus > Agapanthus africanus. The sequence continues at coordinate 223,170,494 of JASDDO010000012.1, forward strand.
TTTTAGTGTAACCGGGGTTGGACTAGGTTACAATGGTCTCACTAACTCAATAACAAGCTACTGAAACCCAAACACATCGCCCTAGCACGAAGTTCCCACAAAACTCCTCATATCACACTAAAACGCACCAATATCCATTAACCGATGCAAAACTACACTAACTAAGCTAACTAGGGAATAAGTTTAGGAAATATACCTCATACTTAACCCTAGGGAGCTGCAAGAAGGTGAAGAAGTGAAGAGAAGGGGCTGCACTTGGTGCTGGAGCTGCTACTGCTCACTGCTGCTGCTGCCAATGCTTGCTGCTGTTGCTGCTGAGTGCTTGCTGCTGCTGCTGCTTCTTCTTGGTGCAGGTTCTGGAGCTGGGGAAAAGGTAAGTGTGTGTGTGTGTGTGAGTGTTTGAGAGAATAAGAAATGAGAGAGGAAAACAATCAACACTCAAGGGTCAACCCCTCTCTCTCTCTCCATTAATGGCAAGCATGGGCTAAGCCATGATGCCCTCTCTCTCTCTCTCACAAGTCAACACACAAAAGAAACTAATTCTAATAAAAGAAATCTTTTAATTAGCTAATTAAATCCACTTAAAACCCATAAGACTTTTAACCCTCAAGATTAACCCACCATGGTTAATAATTATGGTATTTACTTGATTTAAAAACCCTAGTTTACATGCACATGTTTGTGCAAGCCTAATAAAATTTTGGAAAAATATTTATTAAATTAGGAAAAATATTTAAAACACAATTTGGTAAACTTTTTATTAAAAATCATTATTTAATTATGATTATACACTAACCCTTATCCTAAGGTGTTACAATCTCTCCCCCTTAAAGAAATTCGTCCCCGAATTTCAAAAATCTAACTAAGGTTACCTTCAAAAAGATGGGGATACGTCTTCATCATCTCGCTTTCAGTCTCCCAAGTGACCTCTTCACGGTTCTGACCACGCCAAAGTACCTTAACTGATGGAATGTCCTTCGATCTCAATTTCTTCACTTGTCGATCCAAGATCATCACCGGCTGCTCTGCATAGGAAAGATCACGCTCAAGCTGGATCGTCGGATGCTGAATCGCATGCGAAGGATCATGAAGATATCTGCGGAGCATCGAGACATGGAATACGGGGTGCACGTCTGGAAAGCTGGGCGGAAGGGCTAACCGGTAAGCTACTGCACCGACACGCTTAAGGATCTCGAACGGGCCCACATATCTGGGGCTAAGCTTCCCCTTCTTCCTAAACCTCATCACCCCTTTCATTGGGGAGACCCTCAAGAAAACATGATCACCAAAAGAAAACTCAAGTCTGCGTCGTCGACGGTCTGCATAAGCTCTCTGCCTACTCTGCGCTGCTCTCATCCTATCGCGAATCAACTGGATCTTCGCGGTCGTCTCCTCAATGATCTGTGGCCCTAAGATACTGCCCTCTCTGAGCTCCGTCCAACAAGTGGGCGACCTGCATCTCCTCCCATAAATAGCCTCAAACGGTGCCATCTGAATGGTCTCCTGGTAGCTGTTATTGTAGGAGAACTCTACTAAGGGCAAATGACGATCCCAGCTACCTCCGAAATCTAGAACACAAGCTCTGAGCATGTCCTCGAGAGTCTGGATGGTCCGCTCTGACTATCCGTCGGTCTGCGGATGAAATGCCGTGCTGAAACTCAAGCGAGTGCCCAAAGCCTCCTGAAGCCTCTGCCATAGTCTACTGGTAAACTGGGTGCCTCTGTCGGACACAATGCACGTCGGTACTCCGTGTAGTCGCACTACCTCGTCAATATAGATCTGGGCATACTGAGTAAATCCGAAGGTCGTCTTCATAGGTAGGAAGTGAGCCGCTTTCGTCAAACGGTCCACGATCACCCAGATGGAGTCATACCCCCGACTAGTCCTGGGTAGACCCACAACGAAATCCATCGAAATCTGTTCCCATTTCCACTCCGGAATGGGTAACGGCTGTAGCTCTCCCGCGGGCCTCTGGTGCTCAGCCTTGACTTGCTGACAAGTCAGGCATCTCGATACAAAATCTGCAATGTCCCTCTTCATTCCGTCCCACCAATAAACATCTCTCATATCATGATACATCTTGGTGGACCCCGGATGGACGCTATATACCGATCGATGTGCCTCCTCAAGAATCTCGCGCCTCAGCCCTTCAGCATCTGGTACGCACAGTCTGACTCCAAACCGTAGTACTCCCTGATCATCGATCACGAACTCGGAAAATCTGCCCTGTCCCATCTGTGCCATGATCTCTGAACATCGGTCATCACTGAGCTGTGCCTCACGTATACGATCGATCAACTGTGGGCGTGCACGGACATGCGCTATCTGTCCTCCAATCGACGTGAACTCGAACTGTACTCGACTGTCGCATAATATATGCCAATCTGCGGATGACTGTCCCTGTGCTGCGCTCAAACAAGATAAACTACCCCCGGGCCTCCTGCTCAAAGCATCCGCCACCACATTTGCCTTGCTCGGGTGATATAAGATCTCGCAGTCATAATCCTTCACTAACTCCATCCATCGACGCTGTCGAAGGTTCAGATCCCGCTGCTGGAATATGTATTTCAAACTCTTATGATCCGTAAATATCTGGCACGACTCGCCGTATAGGTAGTGTCGCCAGATCTTAAGTGCGAAGACCACTGCTGCCATCTCCAAATCATGAGTGGGGTAGTTCTGCTCGTGCTTCTTCAATTGTCGTGAGGCATACGCGATCACCCTATCATGCTGCATCAGAACGCATCCCAATCCCACTCGAGAAGCATCACAAAAGACCACAAATCCGCCCGATCCGGAAGGTAAAGATAACACCGGTGTCGTTGTCAGCTGAGTCCGTAACTGCTGAAAACTGTGCTCGCACTCCTCCGTCCAATCGAAGGGAACTCCCTTCCGGGTCAACCCGGTCAACGGTGTAGCAATACGTGAGAAGTCCTGCACAAAACGCCTGTAATAACCGGCCAATCCCAAAAAGCTGCGAATCTCCGTCACCGATGTGGGTCTGGGCCAACGCTGAACGGCCTCGATCTTCCTCGGGTCTACACATATACCGTCTCGTGAAATCACGTGACCCAAGAAGTCTACGCTGTCCAGCCAAAAAGCACACTTGGAGAATTTCGCATAAAGCTGGTGCTCCCTCAATGTCTGCAATGTAATTCGCAGGTGCAGCTCGTGCTCGTCACTACTCCGGGAATACACCAAGATATTGTCAATGAAGACTATGATGAACAGATCCAAATAAGGCCGGAAAATACGGTTCATCAAGTCCATGAAGGCTGCTGGCGCATTGGTGAGTCCGAACGACATCACCAAGAACTCGTAATGGTCGTAGCGCGTACGGAAAGCCGTCCGGGGAATGTCCTCCTGTCGAACCCGCAGCTGATGATAGCCCGATCGTAAATCGATCCTCGAAAAGTACCCTGCCCCCTGGAGCTGGTCGAACAAATCGTCGATACGCGGCAAAGGATACCTGTTCCGCACTGTCACCCTGTTCAGCTGGCGGTAGTCGATACAAAGACGCAAACTGCCATCCTTCTTCTTGACGAACAGGACTGGAGCACCCTAAGGAGAAACACTGGGTCGAATAAGTCCCTTGTCCAGCAAATCTTGCAACTGCTCCTTCAGCTCACGAAGTTCCGCCGGGGCCATCCGATAGGGCGGTATGGAAATAGGCCCCGAACCAGGAACCAAATCAATACAGAAAGAAATGTCGCGCTCGGGCGGAAACCCAGGAAGCTCGTCAGGGAACACATCAGGAAACTCGCTAACAACCGGAACCTGATCCAATGGAACCTCTGTAGCGCGAGCATCGCAAACATAGGCGAGAAATCCCTGACATCCCTTCCTCAAAAGCTGTCCAGCGCGAAAAGAAGAAATCACACTGTGAGGGGCGGCACCACGGTCCCCTAACACAGTAAAAACCGACTCGCCGGGGAAACAGAATCTAACTGTCTTCTCGCGGCAGTCCACAGAAGCATAGCACGTGGCTAACCAATCCATGCCCAAAAGAACGTCGAAGTCCAACATCTCCAGAAGGATCAAGTCGACAGGCAACTCTCTCTCGCCAATACAGACGATACAGGATCGGAACACGTGCCTAGCAACAAACGACTCTCCCACAGGAGTAGTCACCATAAGCGGCTGATCAAGCAAGCCGGACTCTCTACCCAAACTCGGCACAAAGTGCGTGGATACGTACGAGTGTGTGGATCCGGGATCGAACAGTACATGTGCATCAACTGAACATACAGGGAGGATACCTGAAACCACTGCATTGGACGCCTGCGCGTCCTGATGTGTCAAAGCAAAAACCCTCGCCCGTCCACCACCTGTGACTGGCTGCCCTCTGCCTCGGTCACCTCGCCCTCTCTGAGCAACTCCTCCATGCCCACGACCTCGCTGTGTATGAGTCTGGCGCGGAGCAACGGTAGGTACGATAGGCAACGCTCTCTGGGGTGGTGAAGGTGGTAAGGTAACATGCGGTGCTGTCGCCTCTCTCCGGGGTAACTCAGGACAATCCCGTACACGGTGGTAAGAACTCCCACAGCGAAAACATCCCGACGACGGCCGCTGACCATCCTGGGAATAAGAACTGAATAACCGGCCCCGCCCTGAATCTCTGCTGCCTGCAATACGTCTATCACGGCGCCGAAAAGGCTGTCTCTGTGCTGAAGTATCCGCACGAGCTCTCTTCGGCTCTGGAAGTGCCGAAGTCTCAACAAGGTGCTCCTCGACCACTAGGGCTGCGTCTACAGCTGCTGCATAGGTCTCGTTGTGCTGCGCGCTGATCGCTAGGAACACTGGTGAAAGCAAGCCTCGAACAAATCTCCGGACTCGCAGCTCCTCGGTGGCCACTAAATGTGGGGCGTAGACTGCTAGCTCGGTAAACAGTACGTCATACTCCGCCACTGTCATCCCTGGCATCTGGCGCAAGGACTCAAACCTGCGTGCTCGGGCATCTCTAACACTCCGGGGAAGGAAACGGGCTAGAAATATGGTCACGAACTCCGTCCAGGTCATAGAAGGAAGACCCGCTGCTCTGCCCTTCTCAACTGAGTCACACCACTTCTGCGCAAGACCTTCCAGGCGAAAGCTCGCAAACTCGACCCATCTCGCATCTGCACATCTGAGGGAACGGCATATCCTGGCCATCCTGTCTATGAAAGACTGTGGGTCCTCGGCTGTATCGGTGCCTGTGAAAACCGGAGGCTTCAGCCTCATGAACTCTGATAGCGATACTGTAATCACCTCCGTGGCTGCAGGGGCAACTGGCTGTGCGGTAGGTACCATAGCGGTCTCTGGAACTGGTGGAGCTACCTCTGGTCGCTGCGCTCGAAGCATCTCAACAAGCGATCCTATCATCTGGCGCATCTCCTGCATGCTAGATCCCACCGTCTGGCGCATCTCCTGCATACCAGCCCCTAACATGGCGATCTGCTCTGTCACGGCAGGAACAGCCTGCTCGGGTACAACGGGTGCACTGCCCGGATCAGTCCTCGTCTCGGACGAGTCAACACGAATCTCGGCCCTCGCGGCCGCTCTCTGTGCCCTCGTAGTCTTAGGCGGCATATTGGCTGAAAGAAAATTTGGATTCGATAAGAATACGGAAATCGAATCGCAAGAATATAAAGAGGGATCAAATCAATAAGTCCTAAGGTCGCGTAGGCGGAGTACCGTGTCGTGAGTATGCCGCGGAACATACGCACGCTACGCTACCCTGCTGCAGCTACCTACTCCATCATACCAGGGTCATCCTACACTCCGAAGGTAAAACCTACGCTTTGATACCAACTTTGTCACGACCCGAGAATTCGACTCGTGACCGGCACTTAACCACGCAACGTCTACAGGCGCAACGCGGCTAAGTAAGCCGAACCCAGAAATCAAAACCAATAAATATAGAGTGATTTTAAAGCATTTTGTTAAAACAATCGTACATGCCTGAAAAACTTCCATTTATTTAGTAGAAATCCTTTTTAAGTTCAAAAGTTATAAGTTTTATAATTTTGGTAACATTTCCCTTTTTAAAACATTTTCCCTGCCAGTCGGATAGAAACAAGGTGTAACAGAATGACGAGTAAAATAAATGAAGTATCACTAGAGATATACGACGCCGTAGCGAAGAATACACAGTAAAACAAGGACAATATCATAAAAGATGAGACTGCATAAAGTAAGGTCGGCTCACATGCGAGCTCGACACCAGAATAAAACATCATACATATCGTCCTCTCAACTGTCTCTAAGTCAATACAGAAAAGGTAGATGGAGAGTACTAGATACATCAATATACAACTGAAAAATAACAGATACCGTACAAAACCCACCTATCAGCAAAAGGCTATCTCTGCTCAAAAGGGTATCTGTGCCAAAAGATGCGATAACAGCCAGCCGTGACTACTCCCAAGGGCAACCTGCAAACACTGTGGCACAACGGGGGTGAGTTGCCAACTCGTGAATAGAGATAACATATAAAGGTAATCGCGAGCATGCACGTACAGCGCTACTCTAACAAATGCCAACAGATAATATCAATGCGATGTAGCAGTATGCATAATAATAATGCCAGTCCTCTATCAGGTGATATACTACAGGATGAGATGTGATAATGAATACTGAGCATGGGGATATAGTATCTACATGAAGTATCGAGGTGGACTACATAAGTATGTATGCACCACAAATCCCAACATCTCAAACGCCGGTACTCCATCGGCCCTCATATCCTGTATATCCCTGAAAATCCCGAGTGCCCAACATCGGCACCCAAATATCATAAATACTCGTGTCTAGCATCGACACGCAAAACATCCTGTATCGGGCCTCCGTCAATCCGGGTCAGCCCTCTCTCACAGTATATATACCGGGAATCCGTCAGTCCGGGTCATCCCTCTCTCAATACATCGGGCGTCCGTCAGTCCGGGTCAGCCCTCTATCGATCCATCGGGCATCCGTCAATCCGGATCAGCCCTCTATCAATCCATCGGGCATCCGTCAGTCCGGGTCAGCCCTCTATCAATCCATCGGGCATCCGTCAGTCCGGGTCAGCCCTCTATCAATCCATCGGGCATCCGTCAGTCCGGGTCAGTCCTCTATCAATAAGTGCCTCCAGCACCGAGAAAACACGGGGTGACGCCCCGAAATATCATATCAAGGGAACCGGGTTTTAAATGATTACTTATTTGAAAAGGCCACGGTTCCCAAACCCAGAAATCGCATGAAATCCCAATCAATAATACAAGTAATTGTGATGTGATATGTGCATCAAATATGTATATCAAGTCATGTCACATAAAAATGAACTACAATGCAATGGTCCAATGTGATATAGGTATCAAGTATAAAATCCAAGTCATGTCATGTATAGATGAGCTACAACAATATACGACAGTATGATCATGGCAGTTCTATCAGTTCTAAGCAATATATATATATATAACAGGGAGTGCAATATGCGACGACAATCTATGGTATGGTATATGCAGTATATAACAATAAGGTCTTATCAGCCCTGACGCATAACGCCATGCGGGCGATATCCCCGTAGATGTGAAATCTACTCACCGTGTCTCGCTCTAAGTGTATCCAACCACTTGCTTGCCCTTCTTCGCAGCGTCCGTCTCACTGGCCTGCGGACCTAAAATCACATAACATAAACCACACATAAGCTTAAACCACAACAATGCGACATTATAATCCAACAAGAAACCCGTGTCGCAAACCAATCGCGCGTGTGCGCGATACGCTAAAACGTGTAATCACGCGCCACGAAACTACCCCGACGCGCCGCGATACGCAGAAACCCAAACCTACTAACGTATCACGCGTGTCGCGAAGGTTTAGAAAACGGCAAAATAGGTATTTGGTCCCAGATTTTCCTACAGAACTAAACTTACAAAAATATATATACCAAAACACTGCACACAGTAGCAGACACCCCCTGGACCAAACCCTAACCCAAACACTACCCATCTGGCCGCAATTGGCGGCCAGAATGAAGAGTTTGGCGGCCAAAGAGAAGAGTTAGGGGGTCGGGCTAAAACCATGGTATCAGCTCTACTCCACAATGCTACAGTCATCCCAATTTCATTCTGAAATCACCGGGTCAAAAGAAGATCCAGAAAAACTCATTTTAGCACAAATACGACATTTGCATCGAATATGAAAACTGGGGGTATTTTAGTGTAACCGGGGTTGGACTAGGTTACAATGGTCTCACTAACTCAATAACAAGCTACTGAAACCCAAACACATCGCCCTAGCACGAAGTTCCCACAAAACTCCTCATATCACACTAAAACGCACCAATATCCATTAACCGATGCAAAACTACACTAACTAAGCTAACTAGGGAATAAGTTTAGGAAATATACCTCATACTTAACCCTAGGGAGCTGCAAGAAGGTGAAGAAGTGAAGAGAAGGGGCTGCACTTGGTGCTGGAGCTGCTACTGCTCACTGCTGCTGCTGCCAATGCTTGCTGCTGTTGCTGCTGAGTGCTTGCTGCTGCTGCTGCTTCTTCTTGGTGCAGGTTCTGGAGCTGGGGAAAAGGTAAGTGTGTGTGTGTGAGAGTGTTTGAGAGAATAAGAAATGAGAGAGGAAAACAATCAACACTCAAGGGTCAACCCCTCTCTCTCTCTCTCTCCATTAATGGCAAGCATGGGCTAAGCCATGATGCCCTCTCTCTCTCTCTCTCACAAGTCAACACACAAAAGAAACTAATTCTAATAAAAGAAATCTTTTAATTAGCTAATTAAATCCACTTAAAACCCATAAGACTTTTAACCCTCAAGATTAACACACCATGGTTAATAATTATGGTATTTACTTGATTTAAAAACCCTAGTTTACATGCACATGTTTGGGCAAGCCTAATAAAATTTTGGAAAAATATTTATTAAATTAGGAAAAATATTTAAAACACAATTTGGTAAACTTTTTATTAAAAATCATTATTTAATTATGATTATACACTAACCCTTATCCTAAGGTGTTACGATAATAGAACCATGGTCAAGTGTAGAGATTAAACCAAGGTTAGTTGGAATGGTTAGGGTTAAGGATGAGATAAGAATGGTTGACTTGATCAAAGCTTTAAGAAGCTTCAACATAAAACAAAATAAGCCACCATCCTTAAATAATTTCCAAAATGAATATATAAATAAATGAATGAATAAATAATCATAACCCTAGCCATTCATATAACCATGGTTCAATCTTCACACAAACATAAGAAAACATGTATCATCAAACATGATACAATCTAGTGTACAAAAGTATATCACATATACAATGTGCACATCCGAGTGAGAAAATCCATCTTAAGTAAACCGATACTAGTTGATGCAAAGTAATATATCAAATATATAAATATGCATTAAATCATTAAATCAACACTTGATTCAATGATCCGGTCATGTCGCACACAACCGACTAGTATACAATGTATCGGCTTATCGAATCAACGCTTGAATCGATAACTAGGTTATATCACATACAACCATTCGATACATTCATCGCGAGAATGAAATATGGTATCACATACACGCATTATTCTCGGTCCCGCACATATCTCATATGCGCTCCTATTTCGTTTCGCTTGAGCCAGGAAACCTCTCTGTAGGACTCTAAAGACTCGTCAATACGCCGGCAGCAGGTGATGATCATATCAAACACCCACAAGCCGCAAGCGGTCTGCTAAACGTAACGGCCACCCGGGTATTGAGCGATCAGAAGATCGACGAGCAAGCCCGCACACACTCCAGTAAATCCAACCAGTAACACTACCGTACAGTCCGGTCTGATCGTCTGATATGTCGCATATCTTGCCTAGGGGTGGTAAACGTCAGACCCTAATAGATCGATAAGTCGTGTCGATATGAGGTCTATAACATTCGAGAAACTACTGGTAACACTTACCAGTAAATCTCAGCAACCCTGGCCAGGGATTTCCTGTTATAGCCAATCGAACACTGCGCAACATAAACTCCCTATACCGGGAGAGACGAATCCCCTCCTATCGCTCATTGCCTCCATGTGACTCGGGACTGTACCCAAAAACCACCATTTTGCACGCCCTCTTGGATGTGGTAAGATGGAAATCAAAGCACAGTGGGAACCACACAAGACTCTATGATGATCTCGGGTCAACAGACTACTCTGTACCAGTGTCACCAGAGAACTGCCATCTGACGTAAGGTATAATACCATCTGGGAGTTCTCGGCGAGTCCGTCCAGTGTACCCAGTCTCTACTGAGCACCCGTATATCATCTCTGATGTCAAACACCAGTGGATATGGGATCATCCATCGCCTATCTGTATGGGTCGAGAAGGTACACGCTAGTCTACTCTGGTATATCGATGCCCCATCTCGATACACCCACGACTAGGGACTTCGAAGGATGTACTTATGGACTACCATGTCCCCACTAGTATGATCCACATCATAGTCCAGGTAGTCAAGTACACATCCTAAGGGCTTTACCAACATGTAATAGAGAGACAATCAGTGTACACGTTAAGGTAAAGAGCAACCAGATAGCATACTATCATGTCGAGCAAGAAAGTCCTCCCTATATATGTCCCAGCATCCACTACAATATACATCCAATGTACAGTAATGGCCTCTAGGGCATACATATAACTAACACCATCCACCTGACTTCTCCCCATAGATATAAATCTACTCACCTTGCTTCTCATGTGCCGATGCCGATGTCGCAATCTTCATCTTCTTCGCCTCAACATCACGTAGGGTACCTACAAGTATATCACAACGCTAAAGCACATGAAAATCATATCGGAAAACCAAAACAGCACACGCTACTCGCATAGGTAAAAACCCATCGTCTAGCATGTAAACACGATCAATATCCACTTGTCGTTGACGTCCAAACGCCACCCGACAGAAACGAATCACCAAATACCAAAATCCATGCTAAAACAAGTCTAAATCATGCGCCAACTCATGAAAATCAACCCAGATTTTACCCTAAATGGAATCAGACAAAATTGCACATACCATGGGTCATGTATACTGGAGATAAGGCCCTGCACCAAAAACGAAGCAAAACCCTCCTGCTCTGGCAGCAAATTGCGGCCAGAAGGGTTAAATCTGCGGCCTGGGGAAAGAGATAGGGGCTAGGGTTTTGGGTGTTGGTTCCAGGGTGCCTGCACATCTCTCTGTCAAGTCAATTTTATTTTCAGGTGTCTCGGGTTAAAGCAGATCAATAAAAACAATGACAGATTTCCAGTTTTTCCCGATATCGATTCTATAAATCCGTATTCTGGTTCTAGTTCTAGGTTTGGGTCTAAAATAACATCATACCAGGGGTTCTAAGGTCACAACAAGTCTCAATTTCACCTTTGATTCAGATCCAACCCTAAACCCTAACTTGAAGTTTCACAAGTCCATCAAACGACACCATATCGACATGAAACTATTATGGATGCAATAAGAATTGAAATACTAAACTAGGGGTGCAGAAATTACCTCCTTTGGCAACTCAAGAATTTTCTTGAGTTGCTCAAAGTCCTCAAGATCCACTCTTCCTTAGTCCAATGCGTTCCTCTCGAGCTCGTGCACCTTTTTAGTGAAGGGAAGATGGGGTTTTGGAGTGATTTTTGTGTTGTTTTGGAGGCTTGGAGTGGGGAGGGGATTGTGAGTAGCAGCTGCAGCAACACTTGAAGGGGGAGAGAGGAAATGGTGGAGGAAATGGAGAAGAGCCAAGTCAAAGAAGACCCCATACTCTCTCTCTCTCTCTCTCTACCTACTACCATATTCTTATCAAATCTCTTTTTCTTTTCTTTTTTCTAAACCTCTCAAAAACCTTCTCCCAAGAATAGTGAACCCAAAACAAAGCCATGGTAAGAATAATGTAACACAAGTCCAAAATGATATGTGCGTGTTTTGCACAAAAATGCCAAAAATCCGATTAGCGATTTTTAATCGCGATTATCACTAAATTAGCATATAACTAATCATAAAAACTTAAAAATGGCATAATTCCATAAAATACCCTATTTTAGAATTTTCCATAATTTTTCCAACTTTTTCTCCATTTATCGATATTTATTTATACCGAAATATTAAAATATTCATTAAAATATAAAAATTCCCAAAAATAATATTTGATTATTTGGAAATGTTACAGTACAGTCCGGTTTGTTCGTCTAGGACTATCGCATATCGGGCCTAGGGGGGCGGTAAACGTCAGATCCTTAATAGCGGTATAAGTCGTGTCGGAGTGAAGCCCATTACACCTTGAGAAACTACTGGAACCAACCAGTAAATCTCGCTTGCCTTGGCCAGGGACTTTACGTAATGGTTCTCCCTACATAGCACGATATCAACCCCCAATACCGGGAGAGACGAATCCTGTCTAACCGCCACTGCCTCCAAATGCTTCGGGACTACACCCAACTACTACTTGTTTGCACGACTCCTTTGAGCCGTGGTAGGGTAGTAATCTAAGTATAGTGAGAACACACCCGAGGCAAAGTAGTAGTGTCAAGTCGACGGACTAAGCTGTACTCATGTCATCTGGGAACTGCTATCTGACGATGGGTATAAAACCAACCTGCAGTTCCCCTCGAGTCATGTCCGGTGTACCCGTAACCTAACGAGCACCTGCATACTATCTCCAGTACGACGTACTGATGGCTGTGGGACAGACCATCTCCCTATGCTGGGATGAGAAGCGTATACACCAGTCTACTCCGGAGTATCGATACCCTGTCTCGATAATCCTACGACCAGGGACCTGTATAGGATGTTGCTTATAGACTACCAGCTCCCACTAGTGTGACTGCCATCACAACGCTGGTAATCAAGCAAAGATCCTAAGGGCTCTACTAATATGTATAAGCGATACGCTAAAAGAAATATATGCACATATTAAAGTAGACACAAACCAAGTAGCAAACTATCATTTTTAGCAAGACTGTCAATACAACTGTGAATATCCCAAGCTTCCATTAAGTAATATACAAACTAGTATGATACAGTAATGGCCTCTGGGGCTTAAACACTAACAATCTCCCACTTGGATTAGGGCCATGTACTAGCATATCGCAGACCTATCATCTCGAATAGCCTCTCGAATTGCGTTTGAGAAATGGCCTTTGTGAATGGATCAGCAGTGTTATTCTCCGTATCTACTCTCTTTACCTCGATCTCCCGGCGATCTACGATCTTCCTGATCAGGTGATACCGCCTTAATATGTGTTTGGACTTCTGATGGGACCGGGGTTCCTTCGCTAAAGCTATAGCTCCGTTGTTGTCGGAATACAGAGGTATTGGATCAACACTGGTAGGAACCACCTGAAGTTCTGTGAGGAACTTCTTCATCCAGACAGCTTCTTTTGCGGCATCGCAAGCATCTATGTACTCCACTTCCATTGTTGAGTCAGCAACGATGTCCTGCTTGGAACTCTTCCAACAGACCGCTCCTCCATTGAGGGTAAAGACATAACCCGACATGGACTTGGAGTCATCCTTGTCACTCTGGAAGCTGGAGTCGGCAAAGGCCTCGATCTGGAGGTCCTTTCCGCCATACACTAAGAACATCTCCTTAGTCCTCCTCAGGTACTTGAGAATATTCTTTACTGCTATCCAGTGCTTCTCCCCTGGGTTTGCCTGATACCGGCTTACAACGCTCAATGCGTATGCTACATCTGGTCTGGTACATAACATCACATACATTATAGGGCCTACCACATAAGCGTAGGGTATAATCGACATGTGATCCCTTTCCAAATTAGTCTTGGGAGACATCTCTTTGGAGAGGTTGATTCCGTGACAAGCCGGTAGGTTACCGCGCTTAGAATCTTCCATACTGAATCTTTTCAATATGGTGTCTATGTACCTAGACTGCGAAAGTCCCAACATCCTCTTTGATCTATCACGATAGATCTGGATCCCCAGAATGTAGGTGGCATCACCCAGGTCCTTCATGGAGAAATTCTGTGACAAGAATCTTTTGACTGACTGTAGCATAGGAATATCATTTCCTATTAGGAGAATGTCATCCACGTACAAGATGAGGAACACAACAGCTCTCCCTACAATCTTACTGTATATGCATGGTTCATCTGGATTCTTGATAAAGTCGAATTCTTTGACAGTATCATCAAAACAGATGTTCCAACTCCGCGATGCCTGCTTTAGTCCATAAATGGACTTAAGCAATTTGCACACTTTACCGCTGCTCCCACTCTGAATGAATCCCTCTGGCTGATCCATATAGACGCACTCTTCCAAATTACCATTTAGAAAGGCCGTCTTTACGTCCATCTGCCAGATCTCATAATCGTGGAAGGCAGCAATGGCAAGAAGGACCCGAATGGATTTAAGCATAGCCACTGGAGAAAAAGTTTCGTCATAGTCCAAACCAGGTCTTTGACGAAAACCCCTTGCAACAAGTCTAGCCTTATAGGTTTCAACCTGTCCATCCACACCAATCTTCTTTCTGAAGATCCATTTGCATCCTACGGGTTTTACCCCATCTGGAGCAATGTCCAAAGTCCATACTTTGTTAGTGTACTTGGACTCTATTTCGGTCCGCATTGCATCCAGCCATTTTACCGAGTCGCCGCTCTGAATGGCTTGCTGGAAGCTAGTAGGGTCATCATTATCAATGATGCAATCTTCTCGATCCCCGTCTATGAGAAAACCGTAGTATCTCTCGGGCGGATGAGACTGCCTACTACTTCTGCGGATAGGCGCTGGTATGTCCCTTTCTTCTGAAACTTCTGGTTCTACCATACTTTCAGTAACAACTTGTGGTTCTGGAATTTCTTCCAGTTCTCCCACTCTTCTGACTTTCTAAAAATTCAGCTTCCAAGAAGTGGGCATGACGAGAAACAAAAACCTTTTGTTCCTCTGCGTAATAGAAATAATACCCTTTGGAGTTCTTTGGATATCCCACAAACTTACACTGTACTGAGCGTGCCTCGAGCTTGTCCGGATGCTGCTTTTTTACAAAAGCTGGACATCCCCATGTCTTCAGGTACTGAAGATGGGGTTTCTTCCCACTCCACATCTGATATGGTGTGGTAGGCACAGTCTTGGTTGGAATCTTGTTCAAAAGATATGCAGCTGATTCTAGTGCATAACCCCAGAAAGATCGCGGTAACTCAGCCTTACTCATCATGGAACGAACCATATCCAATAGGGTTCGATTCCTCCTTTCCGATACACCGTTGTGTTGTGGTGTGGATGGAGGAGTAAGCTGAGAGAGAATTCCATTCTCTTTTAAGTAACCCAGGAACTCGGCACTTAAGTATTCACCACCTCGATCAGATCTCAGTGTCTTGATACTTTTGCCTATTTGGTTTTCCACTTCATTCTTGTATTCTTGGAATTTCTCAAAGGCCTCGAATTTATGCTTCATCAAGAAGATATGTCCATACCGAGAGAAATCATCCGTAAAAGTAATGAAGTAGGATTATCCACCTCGCGCATGTGAAGACATTGGACCACATATATCGCTGTGTATGAGTCCTAAGAGCTCGCTCGCTCTTACTCCGTGTCCAGTAAACGGAGTCTTTGTCATCTTCCCCATGAGACAAGATTCACAAGTAGCATAAGATTGATATTCGAACGGATTCAAATATCCTTCTCTATGTAACTTTAGTCAACCGTGTTTCATTGATGTGACCTAGTCTACAATGCCATAAGAAAGCCTGATTTATTTCTGGAGACTTTCTTTTAAGTGTGTTTTGGACATTGAAAACCTGAGCTTGACTCAATACGTATATACCGTCATCTAATGTACCAGACCCAATCAGAACTTGATTTAGGTGGATGTGAACTACATCGCTTACGAATGTAAAGTCATATCCCTCTCTCGAAAGTGAGGACACTGATATGATATTACAAGTCAAACTAGGTACATACAAACAGTTACGTAGAATCAATATCTGCCCACTTGTCAAACCTAGGTGATATTCTCCCACGGATTCCTCGTCCATGCTCATTCCGTTTGCAACTCTGAGAGACAAATCACCTACCCTGATAACTCTATGGTTTCTCAAAGCATGTAATGAATTACAGATATGAGATCCTGATCCAGTATCTAGTACCCAGGAAGTAGAGTTAATTGACAAACAGTTCTCAATCATAAACACACTAGAGGCCGAAGCTACAACATGCTTCGAATCCTGGATACTGGCTTCCAAAGCCCTGCAATCTTTCTGCCAATGCCCATTGCCATAACAATAGGAACATCCCTCCTTACCTATACCAAGTCTTGAAACTTTTGCTCTTCCCTTTCCTTCAACTTTATTGACATCGTATATCGGCTTTGTGGAGGTCTTCTTCTTTTCACCCTTTGCTTTCGCCCTGGATGCAGAAGAAGAAGGTCCCCCATTAAGCAAAGCGAGTGTCTCCCTGGTTTCTTTCAGGGTGTAAGTGGAGGGTAGGGACTGTGGAAATAAGTCAGCATATGACCTGTTTCCCAACGTAGTCTCCAGGTCCGTGAGCTCATTAATATAGCTAGTCATCGTAAGGACGTCGTCCCCTACAGATGACCCGACAGCCAACCCCACTTGAAATAATTCGTTCGAGGTCTCATATCTTGCGATACGAGATTGCTCTCCATATAAATCTTTGTTATGGAGAAAGATGGAAACTAAGTCCATCTTCTCGTGCTGCTTCTGGTATACACCATCAACTGAAGCCAACACGAGGCACTTGGCATTCACACTATCCTTTTCGCTTGGCTGACGGATATCCATATCCGCGATGGTGGAAACTGGACCTGGGACGGTAGGGGCTTGAGTAGTAATAGGGTGGTCCAGCTTGTCATAAGCAATGGACATCTGGACAGACCTTTGCCAATCATAAAAGTCAGATTCAGTCATTTTGTTATCTAGATGTAACCTAGTCATGGTCACATGGTCGCTGCAATGAGAGAGAGAGAGGGAACACTTTAGCATGATGCTCTTGCAAGTTTAGAGTGGTTTTTAATTTATCTAAACTGGATGGCTCCCACTGTTTCTCGAATCCTTCCTCAAACCATAAAAGAAGAATTAGTCAGGACCGATCTCACCGTACAATACTTGCTTAACCGTTCAGTCAGGCTAGTGTCGGTACTTTGAGGGAGGTTTTACGACGCTTTCGCGAAGTTCCTTAATTAAATAATCTTTTTTCTCTGGAGGCGTAGCCCCGCTGACACTGTTCTAGACACCTACTTGGTTTATAGCATTGATCGTTAAGTGACGAATCTCCTGATGAGTAGCGGATACTCACAGTAGGATCGGAATCCAAATATCATCGTGTGATAATGCTGAAGGAATCCTACCAACATTCATCAAACCCCAGATGGTATGCAACACTAGCAAGTTTCAGTTTCTTTAGAAACTCCCGATGTGGATTTTTGCCCCATGCCCTTATGACCTTGACGAAGGCCAACAAATCATAAGTCACATGTCAAGTTCTGCCCATCGTTATCTTGTTAATTTGAACCTACCCGTACATACCCTTGACGAATGCTAACAAGGTAATACGACTGTGCCAAACTAACGCATCTATCTATGCTACATACGAATACCCCAGCAGCTACCAATCACTATGCCTTGACGAAGGCTAACAAACATAGCTTGAATACTACTGACCATTCATATGAAATGACGGAGGGCTACGACTGGTTTTGGCGAAACCGTGAACGTAGTGAACTTGATATAATCGAAGGAACCTGATAGCTTTTTAAAAGGAGTGGTTAAAACTCCGCAATTAAAAAATCTGCTCTTTTAAAATAACCGAGTGGCTTCTTTTAAATTTGTTCTAACGATTCAACTTTGGTTTATTTTCTTTGCATTAAAATAATGCGTCCCATCAATTAACCTATCATTGCAGAAAACAACAAAAATACAACGTCCGCTTATGCCATCCGCATTCGCCACTGGGTCCCGTCATTCACCCGTTAGGTTACTTAACTAACGACAGAGCGGGGGCTGGGCTAGCACGGATGCAAAACATAAGCAACGCCTACTAGATATCATATATAGATATTATACATTCGTCAGACGTAATAATAGGCATTCCAGATCACAGATGAACATTATTGGATATACAAGCAATCCGCGTTTCCTTTGAGCCTGCAACAAAAGACGGATTACACAGTTGTGATGAATAGCCATTACCCCATCCTAGACCCCTACGGGTACGGCAAACTACCCGCCAAGTACCCGAAGTGAAGCGGTCTCCCTCAACAACATGAGTAGGCCACTAAACACTTCAAAGTACCCGGTAGTTTGTGCACCCCATCTTAGGTCTATCCTAGGAGCATAAAACAGTAAATGAAATAATATAACGGTAGCTACAACCTCAGCCCGGATGTGCCCCGCAAAAGAATATTACATCATATTACAATTTACATCGAATGAAAGAATATAAAAACTCATCTAAAACCCCAGCTAATCATCACAACGATCCAATGAAGTTCATATACACAAACCAGTAAAAACCATTACAGAAATGTGCAACCCCCTGCTAACCGACATACTAGCAATTAGGGGAGGTTTACGAACACATTAAACATCACAGATAAAACTTGATTAGCAAATAACTTAGAATTTCGATCGACAATCTTTTTCTATCTCTACCCCAAAAGCAAGCCAGCACTGAAATAACCTGGGCAGAAAAAAAATATACAGAAAAACAGAACACCCAAAACTAAGAGTTACTGTGTAAATCCGAGTAAACTCCGAGTTGACTCGGCCGCGGATCCGCGGCAGTTTAACCAAGTTAGCTCCTCGTATTTCCCCAGTATTCTTAGAATTCCCTGCTGTGAATTTTCATACTTATCAAATAATTTTTTCGACACGTTTAAAATTGACAGAAACTTGAGGGGTTCGGGGTTAAGTTTTCGTGTTTTTCCGACGATCGAAGTTCTAATTAGTTGCTAACAAGCTAGTAAATGTTTAGTACGCTCTGATACCACTGTAAGTCCATGTCACGCACCCCACGAGCTCGCGGGGAGGCGGAATATATGAAAAACAATTATCAAAGCTTCGTAACACGGACTTGAGCATATGGATCATGTCTATACCATAACTAGCAAACTACAAAAGGTTTAACTACTCGGATTCGAAATTATACCTCACGTTACTTGTCCTTCGGGTCTTCATCGCTATCCTCTACACCTCGTAGGCTTTATGAAATATGGACACCTCAACGGCCTCCTCGAGTCAAAGACGATTCACCCGAGAGTCTATAGTCTGAGCTCCTATCTCGAATCTGAGATAACTACGGCTTCTAGATCGCTAATCTAGAAGTTCTAGAGGGTGTAGAGTAATTAGATGGATTACTTAGTCACTTAAACCCTAGGATTCTCAACTCATGAGAGCTTTTAGGGTTTAAGGAAGAAGATGAAGACTTGAGGAGAGAGAAAGCTTTTGTGATAATGATGTGAATAATAACTCATGAAAGAATAATATCAAGCATACAAATATCTCTTTGATAAATATCTAGAAATATCTTGTAAGCTTCATTTAATCCTAAATGGTGAATCACCTCATGAGTCATTAAGTATTTAATGAAAACTTAAAACTCATCTCTCCACCTCATTTGTCTTTAATCTAAAAAGAAATAAATACAAATGAGTCATCTTCTTCTAGAAGCTTCCCGACAAATTACGAGACTGCCCCTTCCATCCGTATTTTCGAAAAACACGGATAGTCTTTGACTGAATAAATCCATCTGTATAATACTAGAATCTGGTTTAAACCAAAGCCCGCTAGTATTATCTGCCCGATCATAATGCGTGCATAAGTGTACGTAAGTGATCGCGGCCCTGCCGTAAAACCATACGGTCTCTACACCTTTTGTCCGGTGCAGGGAAACTCTCTGTGTGGGACTCTAAAGACTCGACACTACGCTGGCAGTGGGTTTAACCACAGGCCGCAAGCGGTACTAGCTGTACGTATTGGTCCCCAAGTAGATGTCGATAAGAAGGACGATGAGGTAACCCATCCAAACTCCAACTGAGCCTGATGTGACAATCTCCGTACAGTCTGGTCTGTTCGTCTAGGACTATCGCATATCGGGCCTAGGGGGAGGTAAATGTCAGACCCCTAATAGCGG
The DNA here is from genome assembly GCA_030015575.1 of Agapanthus africanus. NCBI lineage: Eukaryota > Viridiplantae > Streptophyta > Magnoliopsida > Asparagales > Amaryllidaceae > Agapanthus > Agapanthus africanus. The sequence goes on from JASDDO010000012.1 coordinate 223,190,580, forward strand.
TATAAGTCGTGTCGGAGTGAAGCCCATTACACCTTGAGAAACTACTGGAACCTACCAGTAAATCTCTCTTGCCCGAGCCAGGGACTTTGCGTAATGGCTCTCCCTACATAGCGCGATATCAACCCCCAATACCGGGAGAGACGAATCCTGTCTAACCGCCACTGCCTCCAAGTGCTTCGGGACTTTACCCAACTACTACCTGTTTGCACGACTCCTTTGAGCCATGGTAGGGTAGTAATCTAAGTACAGTGGGAACACACCCGAGGCGAAGTAGCAGTGTCAAGTCGACGGACTAAGATGTACTCATGTCACCTGGGAACTGCTATCTGATGATGGGTATAAAACCAACCTGCAGTTCCCGGTGAGTCCTGTCCGGTGTACCCGTAACCTAACGAGCACCTGCATACTATCTCCAGTACGACGTACTGATGGCTGTGGGACAGACCATCTCCCTATGCTGGGATGAGAAGCGTATACACCAGTCTACTCCGGAGTATCGATGCCCTGTCTCGATAATCCTACGACCAGGGACCTGTATAGGATGTTGCTTATAGACTACCCAGCTCCCACTTGTGTGACTGCCATCACAACGCTGGTAATCAAGCAAAGATCCTAAGGGCTCTACTAATATGTATAAGCGATACGCTAAAGAAACATATGCACATATTAAAGTAGACATAAACCAAGTAGCATACTACCATTTTTAGCAAGACTGTCAATACAACTGTGAATATCCCAAGCTTCCATTAAGTAATATACAAACTAGTATGATATAGTAATGGCCTCTAGGGCATAAACACTAACAGAGGAGAGGTGGAGGCCGGGAAGCAGGAGGTCGCCATGTACCGTGAGGCCGCCCAGGCCAAGCTTCATGACTCCAAGGTGCTCGTCGGCATCCTAAGGAAGTCGGCGGGCACCCTCCGGAAGGAGCTGGAGGAGGCGGTAGAGGGGAAGAAGCGAGCTGAGCTCACAGCGGCGAAGGTGGTGGAGAACTACAAGAAGTCGGAACCTTTTTACACCGACCTAGCCGCGGTCACTACCCTCATCTGGCACGAGGCCCTCGACACCGTCAAGGCTCGGATGCCGGAGTTCTTTGACGCAGAGCTCCGAGCCGAATATCCTCGCGTGGATGACGAGCAGGATGGCGGCCCGGGGGCGAGGCCGAGGAAGGGACTCCCGGCGAGGGCGACGCCGAGGCTCCTGTAACGGGCGCTGATCCTTCAGACGCTGCCCGAGTCATGGTAGATATTGAGCTCCCCGGGGCTGCGCCTGGCCCTGAGGCCTGAAGCCCCCCGCATTCTTGTCTCCTTTTCTTTTGTTGCATCGGGAATTTTGTAAGCCTCCGGGCATTTTGTAAGGCTGGGGAGCCCCCAATACCCTTGTAAAGACTTTGGCTTTGTGAATAAAACTTTTTGCAGTAGTATTTGCGCGCGTATTTTCCTTTGTCGGTAAACACTTTGTATTTGCACAGTACTGCCTTCATATCAGGCCGGTTCTTCGTCTAGAGATCACACGTCGAGTTGAAACTGCTCATTTTCCAGGTGTGCAAAGATCGTTGGGAAGTCGGTATCTCCATGGCCCCGAAGTCGAGGTGGAGATTGCTCAAACGTAGATAGACCGGATGCTTCTTGGTCAGGGCTTTGATACTTAGTGTAGGAGGCACAGAGAGGTGGTCTAAGGGTGGTCCGAGTTGTTTAGATGCTCGGTGCCTCCTGGCGAGGGCTTTGATACTTAGCGGGGGAGGGGCCGTGCGAGGCCTACTAAAGAATTGCCGAGAAGGGTAGCTTCCCGGTGCCTCAAGACGAGGGCTTTGATCCCTAGCGTTGTGGGTTAGAGAGCTACCAGCCTGGGATAACCGAGCTAGGGCGGGCCCGGTTGCCTCTTGGCGAGGGCTTTTGATCCTTAGCGCGGGAGGGGCCGTGCGAGGCCTACTAAGGAATGGCCAAGCAGGATAGCTGCTCGATGCTTCTAGGCGAGGGCTTTGATCTTTGGCGTTGTGGGGTAGGGAGCTACCAGCCAGGGATAACCGAGCAAGGGCGGGCCCGGTTGCCTCTTGGCGAGGGCTTTGATCCCTGGCGTGGTAGGGAGCTACCAGCCAGGGATAACCGAGCAAAGGCAGGCCCGCTTGCCTCTTTCGAGGGCTTTTAATCCTTAGCGCGGGAGGGGCCGTAGGAGGCCTATTAAGGACTGGCCGAGCAGGGTTACTGCCTGGTGCCTCTTGGCGAGGGCTTTGATCCCTGGCGTTGTGGGGTAGGGAGCTACCAGCCAGGGATAACCGAGCAAGGGCGGGCTCGGTTGCCTCTTTCGAGGGCTTTTAATCCTTAAGGATGGGCCGGGCAGGGTTGCTGCCCGGTGCCTCTAGGCGAGGGCTTTGATCCCTGGCGCTATGGGGTAGGGAGCTACCAGCCTGGGATAGCCGAGCAGGGTAGCCGCTCGGCTGCCTCTTGGTGAGGGCTTCGATCCCTGGCGTTGTGGGGTAGGGAGCTACCAGCCTGGGATATCCGAGCAGGGTAGCCGCTCGGATGTGTCACGACCCGAAAGTACGGAACATGACCGGCACTTAGACTACGAACGTCTCAAGGAGTACATATGCTAAGTAAGCCGAAACCCAGAAATCCAAACCAAGAGAAGTAGTAGAGAATAGGAAGAACCATATCAAATCAACCTGTATGCAACATAATATACAACGCCTAAAGGCGAGGATCACAACAGAAATGGAACTCAACCAGCAAGAAACTCAAGAAATAAAACATGCTACTCTATGGTCGAAAGAATAACATTACTGGTCTCTATCTCAAAAAAAATACAAGTTTGGTTGATGGAACTTCTAGATACAACTGAAATATAATATACAAGGTATAATGATGGGTAAGATACAATAAACCCACCTACTAGCAAGTCACCCGAAAAGAAACCGTGCCCGCAAAGCCGTAATGAAATCCGTACGGCAACACCTGCAAGAAACTGGGGCACAACGGGGGTGAGTTGCCAACTCGTGAGTAGAAAAAGATCTACGAACAGAAAATCGCATGAATAACGCAACCTAGGTCAATGATCATAATATATCCTCAAATATATGAATAACATGCAGCCTATAACAATGGCTAGGGTAATATCTAACCCGAGTGTGATCTCATGTGCCCGTGTCAGTGCCTCAGGTAGCAATATATCATATGAATGAGGTATGAATGCATGAAAACAGAATACATGTAAATGAAGAAACTGTTTTCATAAATTAGTGAGATTTCCTTTGTATTTTTAAAATGAGGTATCATAAATGAAATCAGCATCAACAGTGTCTAGCATCGACACAAAACATAAATCTCAATGTCTCAAAACCTCAGGCTCCGGCCATCCGGACTGGCCTGTATCATCAAATCTCAGTACCTCAATATCTCGAAATCTCAATGTCTCAATCTCAATATCTAGGGCGCCGTCAGTCCAGACCGGCCCCTACCATCCATCTCAAGACCACGACGGTATCCTCCGGATATCCGACGCGTCGGGTAAAATCACCGGTAGGTAGTCTCCCCCTGCCAGGCTCATCGTCATCACCACGAGCTTCTTGCCCCGGGGTACCTTACCGGGTCCACCATGTACCCGAAACGGTTCATCCAACTCCTCGAATCGGGTCTCCAAATCTATCAGCAAACTCATGGTGGACGACTCATACATCATGGGAAAAACCGCGCTTTTTATTTAAAAAGAGAAAGAAGAAGTTTGTATATGTTTTGCGGTTTTCCCCAAATCCAGAAAATCTCATGGAAATCCAAATCCAAAACCTCAATAGCACGTAAAAAGTGAATATATGCATGAGAATCCATGAATGCGGCACAACAATGAATAACAGTATGCATGAGGTAGCAGGTAATAACTATAATGTCTAAACTAACATATAAGGCAAGTACACTAATATCATGTCTAAACTATTAGCTAACAGGCTATGTCAAGCAATAATATTTTCTAAGGTGTACGTGACATGGCAATTACCGATGAAGATGTGTGTGAGCCGGCAAGTAAGTGTACGTGGTACATACGCATCATCGGTAATGGTGCTGGTGTCCTAACCACAAGATATCAACAGTAGAATATGAAGCATAATATAAGCATGTGATGCTGAGCAAACAACAATAATGAGCGGGAGCTGAATACTAGACGCAACGATAATTAATCTGTTTTAACCTAATATAAGTCCTACAATGGTGCCTTTTGAAATAACACGAATCGTGGGGTTTTGAAAATAGGGGCTACGGTGTTTTAAAGAAAAGATACGTTTTTTGAAATATCCGTAGGATCCCTTAGGCTGTCTTTAAAAATACGCACGATTCGTAAGCTTTGAAATAGGTAGGAACCGAATCTAATCTAACAACTAACTAAACTAAAGGGCTACGCTATAAGTTAGACTACAGGTAAGGAAACCGCCTAACATCTGAGTCGATACATATACATACCTGTATATATATTAGTCGGTGATCCCGCCTCAATAATATCATATCCGATACCATATCTATAATCAGACATCCCAAGTCAAGAGTGCGGATCAATCATCAAGATATAGCTCGTACGTAAATCCGTCGTACGGCATCCCCAAATCTGGGTACGGGTCAATATCATATTCCTCACACTATTCCTCTGGTATCCTCTTTATCCAAGATCATAGTCTAAGGTACTGACCTATGTCTAGTACAATACTAATATCCTCAATATACTCATGATCTGACTACTGATCGACAATCTCGTACAAACCGATATCGTCAGCACATATCATCATCAAGGGGTATACATCGCCCGATACGGCCTAATATCAATATCCTAGCATATTATGCCTCATATCACGATCACATGTCGACCATTTATTTATAACACTATTCACCCGTATCGCCGCCGCAAGATCCGCTATAACACCAGGACGTACCTTAAGTACGAATCCTGCCATATCACCGAGATCACAACCACAAACAAATCTCATCGACTCAGCTCAATCCCAAGTATCCTCCTCAAATCCGTATGTGAACACATAGTCCCATACCCATGTGAACATATAAATATATTCCCATACACGCACATATGAAATAAGGAATGTATGCAAGTATGTATATGTGTGTATGTGTAAGTGTAGTGCACCCACTACCTAAGGTTTCGTAACCATGCACCAATCCAACACCAATATCCATCTAAAATCATCAATAATAAATCCTAACAACATATCATAAATTGTTGGTGTGTATACGCATCCGTATACATCACCACGGACTACGGGGGTGCTATACGCCATCCACCCGACTTCTCCCCGTAGATATAAATCTACTCACCTGGTCCTCGCTAGCCGGTACCGACGTCGCCACGCGCTTGCTTGTCGTCTCGAAGTCCACATGGGGGTACCTACATATCATAACGCACCATATCGCATTAAAACTAAATTCGAAATCGAAACGGCATACGAAAATCAAATCGGCACGCGTATCACGCATAGGTCCAAACCTATCGCCTACGCATGCAAGAATAGTCAAACCAACCCTCGATGTCGATGTACAAACGTCAAACCATCGAGAAAAATCCAATCACACTCATTTGCACATTCACGAACACTAATTTTAATATAAATTAGGTTAAAACTCACAAAAACCTCAATTTTGCTTAAAAAGTTATTTTTCCGAAAATCTAGCAAGCACAATTCGCCGTTTTTGTACAAAACAGGATGTTTAAATGAATGTAGCGGCCAATATATTTATTAAATATCTTAAATAAGTCGTATAAACAAATTTCCGGAATTTAATCTCATTAAATTCCAAAAATCCTAATATTCTAGTTTACAAAATACCCTTTTTAACAATTTCATAGCAAAAATGCACAAACTACAATTTAGGTTGGATTTCCATGAACTAAAGTGTTAAACTACACTTAATAAAGTTAATAATATGATAAAAACCCTAACCATATTTTTAATCTCATATTTCGAATTAAATCAAAAAAACTAGTTTGCAACAAAAAGCTTAATTTGGACATTTTTCAAGTAACAACTTGTAATTAACAACTAGATTAGTTTTCTACAAAACTAAATATATTAATCCACCTCACTATACCATACACAATCAAACACAACTCATTTCCACAACAAACCCTAACTTAGTAATCAAAACCCTTTCTTTAAATTTCAAAACTTGAAATTTAAAACCCTAATTTAACACCTAATAGCTAGATTCAAGTAATTTAACAACAAATTAAGCATAAGGTTATGATTATACCTCACAAGCTTGAGATCAAACTTGCAAAAATCTTAGCCTCAAACAATGATTTCATGCTCCAAGATCCATGCTTGAATAGCTAAAGAATAATGGGTAAAGCTTGGATTTAGAATTAGCTTTGAATTTTTGAGAAAAAGGGTGGATTTTTGATAGAAATTTTGGGGATTTTGATGGAAAAATGAGATGAAGTATTTGGGGCTGTTTTGGTTCAGGTTTTGGCCAGAAATCTTGGGGGATTGGGTGAGGGAGGAGAGAGAGTGAGGTGGGAAAAGTTAGTTAAGTCAAAGTCAACTCAAATTATACCATTTTCTACTCTTTTTTCTTTTCTTTTCTTTCATTTCTTTTCTTTAAAATCCAAGTGGGGACAAAAGAGGGGGCTGCTGAATTCTTCAAGGGGATAAGTGAATGGGGGTGTGTGGGTGTGGGTACGGGTGTGGGGTGATGAAAAATGATAAATACAATACCCCAAACATCCATTTACGCTAAAAAAAGCCGTTTTTCTTCAATAATTTCTAAACCATTTTGGCAAATGATTTCGTTCCAAAAACCACATGATAAATTTTTATTTAATGTTTTATGATGCACAAAATTTGTTTCAACTCATTCCAATGTGTAATTTTCCCTAATTAAATGTATTAGTGACGGCTTAAAATAATAATAAAATAATATTTTTTTCAGAAAATTTGAAATTTCACCAGCGGCTCAATAAACACCAAATAATAGCAATTACATAGCTAGAATATGTATATTTAATTTTTATAATAAGATATTTGTATTTTGACTTTTTACAGAAAACACCCTCATTTTACCGATTTTCCGAAATTTCACCGAAACGATTTTCAAAACGCTACAGGATGCCTCTTGGTGATGGCTTAGATCCCTGGCGTTGCGAGGTAGGGAACTACCAGCCTGGGATAGCCGAGCAGGGTAGCTGCTCGGCTGCCTCTTGTGCGAGGTTCTGTCCGACCTCCCTGGCATGAGTGTCGGGGAGAGGGACAGTCGTCGGCGACACGTGTCATGATCGCATGGGGAACGCGAAGTGCCGGAGCAGTGCCGTTTCGATTTCGCATCGAGCGGCGCGATGTCTGCCCGTGGCGGCCCAGTTGCGGGTGAAATGGGCGACCGTTGAACTTCGGGGACATTGTGGGCTATAAAACGGAGGGAGTGTTGATCACTCGCTTCCTCACACCCGAATCACAAGAATGCTGGACTTCCTTCTCACCATCTCCGAGATCATAAACTTCGAGGATGTGTACCTCTATGATCATTACTGTACTGAGGACACGGTGCAATTGGTGATAGGCCGCATCGAGGATCATTTTGGCCGATTGCTCCCCCGGCGCTCCTCCATACTTTAGCTGCTGATGTACTCCATATAGAGGGCGTCGCAGGGGCTCTACAACCTATTGTCCGAACAGCTGAAAGACGAGACCGTTGGCAAGCTAAGGTCTCTGAGGTGCTTCGGCCTGATCTCTGCTAGTCGGCTAAATCGCTCGGTGGCGCTCGTCCTTGAGTGCTACCAATTGAGGCACGATGCCGACGTCCGCGGGCGGCATCGGGGACAGATGTCCGAGGCCGTGAGGGCTCGGTTGGCGGAGATATTCTCAGAGTATCACGAGCAATGCTCTCTGCACCCCCTTCCCCCGCTACTATATTTTTTCCTTTTTTTGTTGTAAGGCTGAGGAGCTCACAGTACCTTTTGAATGAATAAGATTCTTTTCTTTTTGCAATTTTTACTGATCCCTTTTTATTACACAAACAAAAAGATCTAAAAAAAGGTTTACATTTCCTTGAAAAGAAGTACACGCTAGTAGATGCTCTTATTCGTGCAGCTTGAGCCCCTCGGATGTATGTTGGCCTCCACGACCGGCGCATGGTGCCAAGCTTCGTAGGTGCCCGACGTGTCCTCCGCTGACACGATCATGATCTGGCCGATTGTCAGCTCGCCGGGGGGGACGCTGCTCCTGCTCACGGTCAGCTTGCCGCTTGTCTCGCAAGTACGCTGCGAGGTGTCCCAAACGGATGAGCTCCTCGATATAGTCTCGGAGCTGTTTACGGCTCTCCATGGAGTGGCCATGCGACCTGTGGAAACCGCAGTAGGAGCCCCGGGTGCGCTTTGAGGCCATGCGCGAGATCGGGGGGAACTTGAAGAACCCCTCGCCCTTAGCCTCCTCTAGCAGTACAGTCCGGGAGACATTGAGCGGGGTGTACTCCTGAAACTTCGGGAGGTAGGGCTTTGGCCGCTCGAGCCTTCTTCTCTCTTCCGTAGCCCTTTTCTTTTGGTCGGTTTGCTCTGCCCCGGGGAGGTTGGCGTTCACCTCGGACTCGAGCTGGACCTCGCGCTCGGTCCAGGCCTTCACCTCGGCCATAGTCTTAGTTTGCGCTAATGCAAAGGAGCTTAACCACTCCTTGTGCCTAAGACCAGACCTAAGTGCCGTGATGACTGTTTCGTCCCGGTGCTCGGGGACCTCGAGAAGGGCGTTGTAGAAGTGGGTGACGTAGGCTTTGTGAAGGGATAGCCTAGCACCTCGTCAAGGGTTCGGTAGCATCACATATGCCATAATCAAAATTTTAGAGGTGCTAAGTTAACTCGACAAGATTCGAAACTAGAAGTTTTAGGGATTCATACAAATAAGCATCACATGCAAATGTAAAACTATCACTAAGAGTAGAGATTACAACCTTTGTAGATCTCCCTCGGTGACTCCTTGGCACTATGAGAGTTTGAAACAGATCGATGGAAGCCTTCCTTGTCCACGATGATCCACCCGAAGTCCCTTTGCCCAAAGCTCCTTACCTTACTTGTTTCGCAAACGAAGTAGAGTAAACACCCTACACAAATCGGCTAGATGTGTGTAGTATGATGATGTGGTTTATGTTCTTCAATTGAAATCCTTTCTTTTGTCAACTTTCACTCAAGAGAGAAATCAAGAGAGGAAGAAGAAGATAATGGTGGCTTGAGCTTTCTATCATATCACATATGATAACTTGTTTTCTTCACACCCTTGTACTAATTGTACACAAGTTTTGTACACATTGTTTCATATCATATATGAAGCTATTTATAGTGATGAGAAGGGAATAATCACCATTATTCCATTACCACCATAATTGTGAGTGGAAATTCTTTTCCTAAAGAATTAAGCATGGGTGGAAATTCTTTTCATTAAGTTAAGTAAAGCTTACCCACTAAAGAATAAAGGAGCATGAGTGGATATTCTTTACATTAACTTAAAATGATAAATACAAATTAAAAGCTTCAATATAAGTGTTATATTTCCACCATTCCTGTATCAACAACCATGATACTATGTATGCATGTATGTGTCCATGCACATCATCATGTGCATACATGCATGCATACAAAAGGATTTACTTAAAGAATTAACCTAAATGTAATTTGTTAAATCAACACTTGATTTAGCAAACCGGTCATATCACATATGATCCGTCAAATAGAAAATGCCCGATAAATATACGTTATCACATAACCGTATTTAATCGGGTCCCGCGCATATCTCATATGCACACCACATCTTTTTGCCTGAGCCAGGAAACTTCATTGTGGGACTCTAAGACTCGTCAATACGCTAGCAGTAGATGATGATCATATCAAACATCTACAAGCCGCAAGAGGTCAGCTAAACATAACGGCCACCCGGGTATTGAAACGATCAGAAGAAAACTAGCGAAGCTGTAAAAACTCCCGTTGAGCCAACTGGCAACACTTACCGTACAGTCCGGTCTCTTCATCAGATATGCTGCATATCGAGTCTAGGGATGGTATCGTCGACCCCAGTAACTCAATAAGTCATGCTGGTGCATGGCTCATAACAGATCGAGAAACTACTGATAACTCTTATCAGTAAATCTCAGCAGCCCTGGCCAGGGACTTCATGTTATAGCCAATCGAGCATAGCACAACATCAACCCCCAATACCGGGAGAGACGAAACCCCTCCTATCGCTCATTGCCTCCATGCACCTCGGGATTGTACCCAAAGATGTAACGTTTTGGAAATCGTTAGGCGATTTTGTCCGTTTTAGGGTAAGTTTGTCGGTATTTTCCGTTTTTACCCGACTGTGAACAAACGACCATATAGACTTGCCAGCACCTAGATTAGCAAAATTAAAGCTAGTGCGCGAGCTTTGGGAGTATATGGGACGTTTTGGTTCAATTTGATTTTTTCCCAATTTTTAATATTATTTTAATGCGGTATTCAAATTTTGGGAAAATTTCTTCAAGCGATCTTTTCTTTAAAACTTTGAGTTAGGAAATCCTTCTCACTTCACCTAGGAATATATTGTGTGGCCTAGGATTTAACTTGGAAATAATAAGAAAAAGAAAAGAAAAGAGAAGGAAATAGATGCATGCATGTGTGTGTATGTGTGCAAGTGCATTCATTAAGCATTAAATGAAGGTAATTGCTAGGAAACCCTCACAATCCTCCACCTCACTCCCTTGGCCGAATTTCCCTCTCCCTCTACTGCACTTAATCCTTGGTTTCTCATTTTAATTCATTCTATCTCACAAAACTCTCAAAATTCTGAAACCTATCACACAAATACCAAAAGCTTTGGATTTCTTGATCTTGATCACTTGGAGATAGGAAAAGTTTGGAACTTGAGAGCAATATTGTTAGGTATATTCCCTTTACTGCTAATTTATAGTTTTTATGTGGTTTTGATCGTAAATTTCTGGGTAGAACGTAGTTTATATCGTTTGAGGCGATATCGGTTTTTTAGTGACTTTTAGAGATATTAGTATCTGCTGTGACCTGGGTATTTTAGTGATTGAGGAAACAATTTTAGAGAGATGTGCAGGTTGACCTGAGGCACCACCAGAGAGACGGAGACCATCCCACCGGTTTGGGCCGGCGAGCCCTAATGAGAGGCCGGCGACGCCGGCCGACTTGGTGAGGGTTGGGGTGGGTTTTCTGTGGGTGTTGTCTGCTATGGTTTTGGGGTTGTTTGGTACTGTTGAATTTGTTATTAAATGCAGTATGCAAAATCTGGGATCGATTACCTATAATCGTGTGTTTCGAGTTCGCGTGATACGTGTTGCGACACGAGTCGTGTGTCGTGCTGCGACGTACTCAGTTGGGTTTAGGTATCGTTTCGTGTGTTTGCGCTAGACGTGTATTCGTGATGTGGTTTAGTGCGTTGATGCGTTTTATAATACGTAGTTTTACGTTATTATGATTGCTTCTAAGATATTCGCATTATTTCTTGTGTTTGTGATATTATAGCGTCGCAAGCGGGGACTTCAGACGCTGCGAACAAAGGGAAGCAGGTGGTCGGATTTTCATAGCTAAAGACCACAGTGTGAGTAGATTTAACATCTACGGGGAATCGCCCGTATGGCGCTACGCGTCGGGGCTAGACATGATATAATATTAGCCGTATGCTTATTTGTTTATATAGAAACATTGCATGATTCATGTTGCATATAGTTACTTGTGCTTAATACTGTACCTGCTGTACACTGCACTATTATCAACAGTCCATGTTGCACGAACACCAATGATATGCTACACACACCCTGTCGGTAATTGACATGACACGCACAATACAAATGCTTATTGTATACCTTGCTATTAGTTAGCGACATTAAACAGTTATACTTGTGCGACAATGCATATTACATAGAACATACCTGTATACCTACATGCTCATATGTATACCATGCTATATTACTCGTTCGCACATATACCTTGCTATTGTTATATGATCAGTTTTTATTGCATATATATCGGTGGTATGGGACGCTGTGTATATATGTATTCTGAATTTGGATATTACAGTTGTTATAGCATATATATCAGTGGTATGGGACGCTGTATATATATGTATTTTGGACTTGGATTTACATGATTTGTATTGCATATATATCAGTGGTATGGGACGCTGTATATATATGTATTCTGGACTTGGGTTCTTGGGAACCGCGAGATACATTATATGGACTTATGCATTGAGATGCGATATGGGAAATTAAGGTGTCGATGTTGGGCACTTAATTTCCGAGAGATATATGGGGTTTGACAGACCGATACGTGGAAACGCAAGTATCGAGGTGGGATACTTGGTTTCGAGGAACGTATGGATATCAGAAAGACCGATACGTGGAAACGCAAGTATCGAGGTAGGATACTTGGTTGTCGAGGAACGTATGGATATCAGTATTTTTGTGTCGATGATAGGCACTGGTTTTCATGATGTTTTTGGGTGTCGATGTTTGACACTCAGGTTTCATGAGATGTACAGGATTTGAGGGGCCGATCTGAGGGCCGATCTGAGTATTTTGGGATTTGGGTGTTGTTGAGTTACACCGTGTTGTTCATGCTTATGACATGTGCATGAGATTATTTACTATTCCGCACTCAGTATTCAGTTGATATGGATATCATGATAGTTGCATATTCATATTGTTATACTCATGCTATCAGTTCACATGTTATTGATCATTGCTGTTAGTGCATACTTGCGATTACTGTATGATGTTAATTACTATTCACGAGTTGGCAACTCACCCCCGTTGTGCCACAGTTTTTGCAGGACTTACCCTCTGAGTAGTCACGGCAGGGCAGCTTATCATCACTACTTTTGTGGATACCGCTACCTTTGGCAGTGAGGCCGTTGCATTATAGGTGGGTTTGCGGTTATCCGTTGTATATTGTATATCTTTTGTTGGATCTAGTATTCTCCATCTACCCTGTTGTATATGACTTAGAGACGACTTGTGAGATATCAGTGTTGTATATTGGTTTTGGGAACCGTGCTCGTTGAAGCAGGTTATTTGTGGAAATGTTTACTTCTTATATAGTCGTTCTTTTGATTTTTCTTCGCTTTGGCGTCGTATACTTGTTGTGGTGATTGTCTCCGCCGGTGGGCATGATTTTCCCCCCACTTGGGATGTTTATTATATTATCTGTGTTGTACCCGTTTTCGGGGCTAGTTTTACAAGGGAAGTGCTGCCGAAATTTTTTTATGAAAGAAAACTAGAGTTAGAGATTTTAAATGGCGACTTCTAAAATATTTTTAAACTGTGTTTCTCCGTTGATCCAGTCTTGGGTGGTTTAGATTTCTGGGTTTTCGGCTTACTTAAGTTACGTACGCCTTTAGACGTTACGTAGTTTAAGTGCCGGTTACGGGCCGAATTTGCGGGTCGTGACAAAGTTGGTATCAGAGCATTAAGTTTTACCTTTCGGAGTCTAGGATGACCTTGGTATGATGGAGTAGGTAGCTTAAGCAGAGTGACGTAGCGTGTGTATGTTCCGCGGCATACTTACGACACGGTACTCCGCCTAAGTGACCTTAGGACTTGTTTATTGATATTCCTTCCGTGATAGATATACATCTTGTGATTCGATTTCTGTTTCCTTATCGAATCTTGTTTCCATTATAGCCCATATGCCGCCGAAGACTACGAGGGCTCAGAGAGCGGCCGCGAGGGCCGAGGTCAGGGTTGGCTCGCCTGAGGCGAGAACTGACCAGGGTGGTACGCCTGTTGTACCGGAGTATATTGCTATGATTGGAGCTGGTATGCAGGATCTGCGCCAGATTGTGGGGACTTTGGTAGAGACCATCCGAGCGCAGGGGCAGGCAGTTGTTCCACCCGCTGCGGAGGCCACGATGGTACCTACGGTTCCGATAGTCGCAGTTGCAGCTCCGGAGGTTATTGCTGTGTCGTTGACGGATTTCATGAGGTTAAGACCTCCGGTGTTTACGGGCACAGATGCTACTGAGGATCCGCAGTCGTTTATCGACCGGATGGCCAAGATTTGTCGCTCACTCCGATGTTCCGACGAGAGATGGGTAGAGTTTGCCAGTTTTAGTCTTGAGGGCATGGCCCAGAAGTGGTGTGAGTCGTTGGAGAGAGGCAGAGCCGCTGGTCTTGCTCCTATGACCTGGGCTGAGTTTGTGACGTCGTTTCTTGTTCGTTTTCTTCCACCGAGCGTCAGGGATGCGCGAGCGCGCAGGTTTGAGCTTTACGTCAGACGCCGGGGATGACGGTGTCGGATTATGATGTATTATTTACTGAGCTGTCGATATATGATCCATACCTGGTGGCGACTGAGGAGATGAGGGTGAAGAGGTTTGTTCGAGGCCTACTTACCCAGATATTCTTAGCCATCAGCATTCAGCATTGTGACACGTATGCAGCAGCGGTGGATGCAGCTCTTTCGGTAGAGGAGCGTCTGGCTGAGTTATCAGTTGTTCCGGGACCGAAAAGAGTTCGTATAGGTGATCCGGCAGCGAGGCAGGCGTTTAGACGTCGAGACAGTTTCCGTTCGGATGGTGGCGGTTCGGGACGAGGTCGACTTTATGGCTCTTACCCTCAGGATGATCGGCCGTTTGTTTCTGGATGTTACCGATGCGGTAGTTTGGGTCATCGGGTTCGAGATTGTATAGAGCCACGTGTGAACGAGCCAGCTGTACCGCAGGTTACCTTACCACCTTCTCCACCTCAGAGAGAGTTGCCTCTTGTTCCTGTGGTTGCACCGCGTCAGACTCCTGTTCAGCGAGGTCATGGTCGCGGAGGTTTTGTACCGAGAGGTCGAGGTGGCAGAGGCAGAGGACAGCCAGTAGCCGGTAGAGGTCAGGCTAGGGTTTTTGCCTTGACTCACCAGGACGCTCAGGCGTCCAATGCCGTGGTTTCAGGTACTCTTTCTGTATGTTCTTATGATGCGCATGTTCTTTTTGATCCGGGTTCCATGCATTCGTATGTTTCTATGCACTTCGTGCCGAGGTTAGGCCGAGAGTCGTGTTTGCTGGATCAGCCGCTGATCGTGACTACTCCTGTGGGAGAGTCGTTTGTTGCGCGTTATGTGTTTCGATCTTGTGTCGTCCGTATTGGTGACAGAGATCTGCCCGTCGACTTGATCCTTCTGGAGATGTTGGACTTCGACGTTTTGTTGGGCATGGATTGGCTAGCTACTTGCTATGCGTCCGTGGACTGCCGCGAGAAGACAGTTAGATTTTGTTTTCCCGGCGAGTCAGTGTTTGTTGTGCAGGGGGACCGCAGTGCCGCCCCTCACAGCTTGATTTCTGTTTTGTGCGCTAGTCGGCTTTTGAGGAGGGGATGTCGGGGATTCTTGGCGTTCATTCATGATACTGGAGCCACAGTGGAGTTGTTGGACCAGGTTTCCACCGTGCGAGAGTTTCCCGATGTTTTTCCCGATGAGTTACCTGGGTTGCCACCAGAGCGCGATATTGAGTTTTGCATTGATCTTATTCCGGGCACGGAGCCTATTTCTATACCGCCTTATCGGATGGCTCCGGCAGAGCTTAGAGAGCTTAAAGATCAATTGCAAGAGTTGCTTGATTTGGGACTTGTGCGTCCGAGTGTTTTGCCGTGGGGAGCTCCTGTTCTGTTCGTCAAGAAGAAGGACGACAGTTTGAGGCTATGTGTGGATTATCGTCAGTTGAACCGTGTTACGGTGCGGAACAGGTATCCTTTACCCCTCATTGACGATTTATTCGATCAGCACCAGGGTGCGAAACATTTTTCGAAGATTGATTTGCGTTCGGGTTATCATCAGTTGCGGGTTCGGGATGATGACATTCCGAAGACTGCTTTTCGTACACGCTATGGGCACTATGTGTTTTTGGTGATGTCGTTCGGACTCACCAATGCGCTAGCAGCGTTCATGGATCTGATGAACCGGATTTTCAGGCCGTTCCTCGACCAGTTCATTATTGTGTTTATTGATGATATACTGGTTTACTCTAGGAGTCGAGAGGAGCATGAGCAGCACTTGGGGATTACTTTACAGATTTTGAGAGAGCACCAGTTGTATGCTAAATTCTCAAAGTGCGCATTTTGGCTTGATAGAGTGGACTTCCTGGGTCATGTCGTGACTAGTGATGGTATTCTTGTGGACCCGAGGAAGATCGAGGCTGTACAGCTTTGGCCCAGACCTGTATCGGTGACTGAGGTCCGCAGCTTTTTGGGCTTAGCTGGTTACTATCGCCGTTTTGTGCAGGATTTTTCGAGTATCGCTGCACCGCTGACTGGATTGACCCGGAAGGGGGTTCCTTTTCTCTGGACTGATGCGTGCGAGCAGAGTTTTCAGCAGTTGAAGACTCGGTTGACGACAGCACCAGTTCTTTCTTTACCTTCTGGATCGGGAGGCTACGTTGTGTATTGTGATGCTTCTCGAGTGGGGCTCGGCTGTGTTTTGATGCAGCATGATAGGGTGATTGCATATGCTTCTAGGCAGTTGAAGAAGCACGAGCAGAATTACCCCACTCACGATCTTGAGATGGCAGCGGTGGTCTTTGCGTTGAAGATCTGGAGACACTACTTGTATGGAGAGTCGTGTCAGATCTTCACGGATCACAAGAGTCTGAAATACATCTTCCAGCAGAGAGATCTGAACCTGAGACAGCGCCGATGGATGGAGCTAGTAAAGGATTATGATTGTGAGATCCTTTATCACCCGGGCAGGGCAAATGTGGTAGCCGATGCTTTGAGTCGTAGGCCCGTGGGTAGCTTGTCCCAGCTGAGCGCCGTTCGGTACCAGTCTTCTGCAGATTGGCAGCTCTTGTGTGATAGTAGAGTGCAGTTCGAGTTCACCTCCACTGGGGGACAGTTTGCTCATGTCCGCGCCCGTCCACTACTTGTTGATCGTATTCGTGAGGCGCAACCCAGTGATGCTCGTTTGTCTGAGATTCTTGAGCTTGTTCGACAGGGTACAGTTTCGGAGTTCATGATTGATGACCAGGGTGTGCTACGATGCGGGACTCGCTTGTGTGTACCGGATGTTGATGGGTTGAGACGCGAGATCCTAGAGCAGGCACATCAGTCGACTTTTAGCGTTCATCCAGGTTCCACCAAGATGTACCGAGACTTGAGAGACTTCTACTGGTGGGAAGGGATGAAACGCGATATTTCGGACTTCGTTTCGAGGTGCCTGACTTATCAGCAAGTCAAGGCTGAGCATCAGAGACCGGCTGGAGAGTTGCAGCATTTACCCATTCCGGAGTGGAAATGGGAGCAGATTTCCATGGACTTTATTGTGGGTCTACCCAGGACCAGTAGAGGGCATGACTCCATTTGGGTTATTGTAGACCGGTTGACGAAAGCGGCTCACTTCCTTCCAGTGAAGACCACTTTCGGCTATGCTCAGTACGCTCAGCTTTATGTAGATGAGATTGTGTGTTTGCACGGTGTTCCCACATGCATAGTATCCGACAGAGGTACCCAGTTCACTAGCCGTCTATGGCAGAAGCTTCAGGAAGCTTTGGGTACCAGATTGAGTTTTAGCACCGCTTTTCATCCGCAGACAGATGGTCAGACGGAGCGGACTATTCAGACTCTGGAGGATATGCTCCGTGCATGTGTGCTTGATTTTGGGGGCAGTTGGGATCGTCACTTGCCGTTGATTGAGTTCTCCTATAATAACAGCTTTCAGGAGACTATTCAGATGGCACCTTTTGAGGCTTTATATGGTAGGAAGTGTCGATCGCCAGTCTGTTGGACCGAGCTTAGTGAGAGTTTGGTGTTGGGACCCCAGCTTGTTCAGGAGACTACGGAGAAGATCCAGCTGATTCAGGACAGGATGAGAACAGCCCAGTGCAGGCAGAAGTCTTATGCCGACCGTCGTCGTCGCAGGCTTGAGTTCGCAGTGGGGGATCATGTATTCCTGAAGATTTCTCCGATGAAGGGCGTTATGCGATTTGGGAAGAGAGTGAAGCTCAGTCCCAGATTTGTAGGTCCTTTCGAGATCCTCGAGCGAGTGGGTTCGGTTGCTTATCGATTAGCGCTCCCGCCTAGTTTTCCAGATGTTCACCCCGTTTTTCATGTGTCGATGCTTCGTAGATACCTTCATGATCCTTCCCATAAGATTCAGCACGAGACCGTTCAGCTTGAGCGTGATCTTTCGTTCACCGAGCAGCCGATAGTTATTTTGGATCGGCAGGTGAAGAAGCTTCGGTCTAGGGACTTGCCTTCTGTGAAAATTCTGTGGCGTAGTCCGACTGGTGAGGAGATCACTTGGGAGATCGAGAGCGAGATGCGGAAGAAATTCCCCCATCTTTTTGAAGGTATGTCTTAGTATGAAATTGTAATTCGGGGACCGAATTTCTATAAGGGGGGGAGATTGTAACGTTTTGGAAATCGTTAGGCGATTTTGTCCGTTTTAGGGTAAGTTTGTCGGAATTTTCCGTTTTTACCCGACTGTGAACAAACGACCATATAGACTTGTCAGCACCTAGATTAGCAAAATTAAAGCTAGTGCGTGAGCTTTGGGAGTATATGGGACGTTTTGGTTCAATTTGATTTTTTCCCAATTTTTAATATTATTTTAATGCGGTATTCAAATTTTGGGAAAATTTCTTCAAGCGATCTTTTCTTTAAAACTTTGAGTTAGGAAATCCTTCTCACTTCACCTAGGAATATATTGTGTGGCCTAGGATTTAACTTGGAAATAATAAGAAAAAGAAAAGAAAAGAGAAGGAAATAGATGCATGCATGTGTGTGTATGTGTGCAAGTGCATTCATTAAGCATTAAATGAAGGTAATTGCTAGGAAACCCTCACAATCCTCAACCTCACTCCCTTGGCCGAATTTCCCTCTCCCTCTACTGCACTTAATCCTTGGTTTCTCATTTTAATTCATTCTATCTCACAAAACTCTCAAAATTCTGAAACCTATCACACAAATACCAAAAGCTTTGGATTTCTTGATCTTGATCACTTGGAGATAGGAAAAATTTGGAACTTGAGAGCAATATTGTTAGGTATATTCCCTTTACTGCTAATTTATAGTTTTTATGTGGTTTTGATCGTAAATTTCTGGGTAGAACGTAGTTTATATCGTTTGAGGCGATATCGGTTTTTTAGTGACTTTTAGAGATATTAGTATCTGCTGTGACCTGGGTATTTTAGTGATTGAGGAAACAATTTTAGAGAGATGTGCAGGTTGACCTGAGGCACCACCAGAGAGACGGAGACCATCCCACCGGTTTGGGCCGGCGAGCCCTAAGGAGAGGGCCGGCGACGCCGGCCGACTTGGTGAGGGTTGGGGTGGGTTTTCTGTGGGTGTTGTCTGCTATGGTTTTGGGGTTGTTTGGTACTGTTGAATTTGTTATTAAATGCAGTATGCAAAATCTGGGATCGATTACCTATAATCGTGTGTTTCGAGTTCGCGTGATACGTGTTGCGACACGAGTCGTGTGTCGTGCTGCGACGTACTCAGTTGGGTTTAGGTATCGTTTCGTGTGTTTGCGCTAGACGTGTATTCGTGATGTGGTTTAGTGCGTTGATGCGTTTTATAATACGTAGTTTTACGTTATTATGATTGCTTCTAAGATATTCGCATTATTTCTTGTGTTTGTGATATTATAGCGTCGCAAGCGGGGACTTCAGACGCTGCGAACAAAGGGAAGCAGGTGGTCGGATTTTCATAGCTGAAGACCACAGTGTGAGTAGATTTAACATCTACGGGGAATCGCCCGTATGGCGCTACGCGTCGGGGCTAGACATGATATAATATTAGCCGTATGCTTATTTGTTTATATAGAAACATTGCATGATTCATGTTGCATATAGTTACTTGTGCTTAATACTGTACCTGCTGTACACTGCACTATTATCAACAGTCCATGTTGCACGAACACCAATGATATGCTACACACACCCTGTCGGTAATTGCCATGACACGCACAATACAAATGCTTATTGTATACCTTGCTATTAGTTAGCGACATTAAACAGTTATACTTGTGCGACAATGCATATTACATAGAACATACCTGTATACCTACATGCTCATATGTATACCATGCTATATTACTCGTTCGCACATATACCTTGCTATTGTTATATGATCAGTTTTTATTGCATATATATCGGTGGTATGGGACGCTGTGTATATATGTATTCTGAATTTGGATATTACAGTTGTTATAGCATATATATCAGTGGTATGGGACGCTGTATATATATGTATTTTGGACTTGGATTTACATGATTTGTATTGCATATATATCAGTGGTATGGGACGCTGTATATATATGTATTCTGGACTTGGGTTCTTGGGAACCGCGAGATACATTATATGGACTTATGCATTGAGATGCGATATGGGAAATTAAGGTGTCGATGTTGGGCACTTAATTTCCGAGAGATATATGGGGTTTGACAGACCGATACGTGGAAACGCAAGTATCGAGGTGGGATACTTGGTTTCGAGGAACGTATGGATATCAGAAAGACCGATACGTGGAAACGCAAGTATCGAGGTAGGATACTTGGTTGTCGAGGAACGTATGGATATCAGTATTTTTGTGTCGATGATAGGCACTGGTTTTCATGATGTTTTTGGGTGTCGATGTTTGACACTCAGGTTTCATGAGATGTACAGGATTTGAGGGACCGATCTGAGGGCCGATCTGAGTATTTTGGGATTTGGGTGTTGTTGAGTTACACCGTGTTGTTCATGCTTATGACATGTGCATGAGATTATTTACTATTCCGCACTCAGTATTCAGTTGATATGGATATCATGATAGTTGCATATTCATATTGTTATACTCATGCTATCAGTTCACATGTTATTGATCATTGCTGTTAGTGCATACTTGCGATTACTGTATGATGTTAATTACTATTCACGAGTTGGCAACTCACCCCCGTTGTGCCACAGTTTTTGCAGGACTTACCCTCTGAGTAGTCACGGCAGGGCAGCTTATCATCACTACTTTTGTGGATACCGCTACCTTTGGCAGTGAGGCCGTTGCATTATAGGTGGGTTTGCGGTTATCCGTTGTATATTGTATATCTTTTGTTGGATCTAGTATTCTCCATCTACCCTGTTGTATATGACTTAGAGACGACTTGTGAGATATCAGTGTTGTATATTGGTTTTGGGAACCGTGCTCGTTGAAGCAGGTTATTTGTGGAAATGTTTACTTCTTATATAGTCGTTCTCTTGATTTTTCTTCGCTTTGGCGTCGTATACTTGTTGTGGTGATTGTCTCCTCCGGTGGGCGTGATTTTTCCCCCACTTGGGATGTTTATTATATTATCTGTGTTGTACCCGTTTTCGGGGCTAGTTTTACAAGGGAAGTGCTGCCGAAATTTTTTTATGAAAGAAAACTAGAGTTAGAGATTTTAAATGGCGACTTCTAAAATATTTTTAAACTGTGTTTCTCCGTTGATCCAGTCTTGGGTGGTTTAGATTTCTGGGTTTTCGGCTTACTTAAGTTACGTACGCCTTTAGACGTTACGTAGTTTAAGTGCCGGTTACGGGCCGAATTTGCGGGTCGTGACAAAAGACCACCTGTTTGCACGACTCAGTAGAGTCGTGGTAGGGTGGAGATCAAAGTATAGTGGGAGGACACACAAGTCTCTATGACGATCTCGGGTCTACAGACTAACCTGTACCAGTGTTCCTGAGAACTGCTATCCGACGATAGATATAATATCACATAGGAGTTCTCGGCGAGTCCGTTCAGTGTACCCAGTCTCCACTGAGCACCCGCATACAATCTTTGGTGTCTCCTCACCAGATGGATATTGGATCATCCATCGCCCATCATATGGGAAAAGAATAGTATACGCTAGTCTACTCTGGAATATCGATGCCCTGTCTCGATACACCCTCGACTAGGAACAGTTCAAGGATATGCTTATAGACTTCATGTGCCCCACTAGTATGATGCGCATCATAATCACAGTAGTCAAGCAAATATCCTTTGGGCTTTATCAACATGTGTAAAAGATCAAATCTACATGTACAGATAAAGTAAACCAGATAGCGTACTATCATGTTGAGCAAGAATGTCATCTATCTCTATAGATTATATGTCCAAGTTTCCACTATCCATATAATGGCCTTTAGGGCATACATATTACTAACAATCTCCCACATGCACTAAGGCCAGTTATTGGCGTATCTCATACCCAACATTTCAAACAGTCGCTCATGCTGAGGCTGTGGAAGTGCCTTGGTGAATGGATCCGCTGTGTTATCCTTTGTATCTACTCTCCGAATCTCGATCTCCTGGCGATCTACTATCTCCCGGATCAGATGATATCTCCTTAGGATGTGTCTGGATTTCTGATGGGACCTTGGTTCTTTTGCTAATGCTATAGCTCCATTATTATCACAATACAATGGTATTGGATCAACAATGGTTGGAACTACTCCTAGTTCCGTAATGAACTTCTTCATCCAGACGGCTTCCTTAGCAGCATCACTTGCAGCAATATACTCAGCTTCCATCGTGGAGTCTGCAACGGTGTCCTGTTTGGAACTCTTCCAACTAACCGCTCCTCCATTTAGGGTAAATACAAACCCTGAGATTGATTTACTGTCATCCTTGTCACTTTGGAAGCTTGAATCGGTAAAGGCCTCCATCTGGAGATCCCCATTACCATACACCAAGAACAATTCTTTAGTCCTTCGCAAGTACTTAAGAATGTTCTTCACTGCCATCCAATGTTTCTCCCCTAGGTTGGATTGATACCTGCTTACTACAGCCAGTGCATAAGCCACATCAGGGCGAGTACACAACATCGCATACATTATAGATCCCACGGCTGAAGCGTAGGGTATAACGCTCATGCGAGCTCTCTCTTCATCTGTCTTCAGACAGAAGTCCTTAGAGAGAGTGATTCCATGACTAGCAGGCAAGGCACCACGCTTGGAATCTTCCATACTAAACCTCTTTAGAATGGTGTCTATGTATTTTGATTGGGACAGTCCCAATAACCTCTTGGATCTATCTCTATAAATCCTAATGCCCAAAATGCGCGAGGCATCACCCAGGTCCTTCATGGAGAACCTTTGTGATAAGAATAGTTTGACCGATTGTAGCATAGGAACATCATTTCCTATCAGAAGAATGTCATCAACGTACAATACGAGGAATGTGACAGTACTCCCTACAATCTTCTTATAAATACATGGTTCATCTTCATTTCTGACAAAATCAAACTCTTTGATTGTATCATCAAAGCAGATGTTCCAGCTCCTTGAGGCCTGCTTTAATCCATAAATGGATTTAAGCAATCTACATGCTTTCCCGCTGCTCCCACTATCATTGAAGCCCTCTGGCTGATCCATAAAAACACATTCTTCTAAATCACCATTTAGAAATGCAGTTTTCACATCCATCTGCCATATTTCATAATCATAGTGAGCAGCAATAGCAAGTAGGATCCTAATGGATTTAAGCATTGCTACCGGAGAGAAAGTTTCATCATAGTCCAAGCCTGGTCTTTGACGAAAACCTTTCGCTACAAGCCTTGCTTTATGGGTCTCCACCTGTCCATCTACACCAATCTTTCTCTTAAAAATCCATTTGCACCCAACGGGTTTTATCCCAGGAGGCGCAACGTCCAAAGTCCATACTTTGTTGGTGTACATTGACTCCATTTCGGATCTCATTACTTCCAGCCATTTCACTGAGTCACCACTCGTGATAGCTTACTGAAAACTAGTAGGGTCATCATCATCCATGATGCAATCTTCTCTATCACCATCTATGAGAAACCCATAGTATCTCTCTGGTGGGTGAGAAGTTCTACTAGACCTCCTGAGCGGCCGAGGTTCTTGAAGTTCTACTGCAACATCAGTTTCAACCAATTCCTCCTGAGTAATTTGTGTTTCTAGAACCTCTTCTAGTTCTACCATATTGCCATTAGTACTTTCCGTAAAGAACTCATTTTCCAAAAATGTGGCATGCTGAGCAACAAACACCTTTTGTTCCTCTTTGTGGTAGAATAGATATCCATACGAATGTTTTGGATACCCCACAAACTTACACATGACCGATCGTGTCTCGAGTTTGTCTGGATTCTGCTTTTTAACAAAAGCCGGACAACCCCAAATCCTAAACCTTTTAAGAGATGGTCTCTTTCCATTCCACATCTCATATGGAGTGGTAGACACGGTCTTGGTTGGCACCCTGTTCAATAGATACATTGCTGTCTCCAATGCATGTCCCCAAAAGGAAAGCGGTAACTCAGCATCACACATCATGGATCGTACCATATCCAATAAGGTACGATTCCTCCGTTCTGACACACCATTGTGCTGCGGTGTGTAAGGAGGAGTGAGCTGAGAGAGAATCCCATTCTCTTTTAAGAAGTCTAGAAACTCTGTACTTAAATATTCTCCACCTCGATCCGATCGAAGTTTCTTGATGCTCAAGCCTGTTTGCTTCTCTACTTCAAGTTTATACTCCTTGAATTTCTCAAAGGATTCAGATTTGTGCTTTATCAAAAACACGTGTCCGAATCTTGAGAAATCATCAGTAAAAGTGATGAAGTATGAAAAACCACCTCTTGCAAGTGTAGACATTGGTCCGCATACATCACTATGTATGAGGCTTAAGAGTTCACCAGCTCTCTCTCCGTGTCCACTAAACGGAGTTTTGGTCATTTTACCTTTGATACAAGACTGGCAAGTCGCATAAGATTTATATTCAAACGGATTTAAATATCCATCTTTATGTAGCTTGTTTAGTCTTGTTTCATTAATATGACCAAGTCTACAATGCCAAAGAAAAGCTTCATTTATATCTGAAAACTTTCTTTTACTAGTATGTTGTATATTGAAAACTGTGTGTTGGTTCAGGACGTAAATACCGTTATTTAGTGTACCAAACCCAATCAACTCTTGATTCAGGTTAATGTTCATAACATTATTTTGCAACATAAAATGATATCCTTCATTGTCCAACAAAGAAACGGATATTATATTACATAACATACTTGGTACAAAATAACACGGGTTCAAAACCAAAATACTTCCTGAAGGCAACCCTAGATGATACTCTCCCACGGATACAGCATGTATATTGGAACCATTTCCAACCCGCAGAGTATGATCTCCAATTTTTAAAACTCTACTATTTCTCAATCCCTGCATACAATTGCAGATGTGAGAACCAGAACCGGTATCCAATACCCAGGATGCAGAGTTTAAAGAAAAACAGTTTTCAGTTACAAACACACCTGAAGTGGAAGCATCAGCATGCTTCTTCTTCTTGAGATCAGCAAGATATTCAGCACAGTTGCGTTTCTAATGTCCTGACTTTTTACAGTAAAAACATTCTCCTTTTCCACTTCCCACAGCCCCGGCTTTGTCTTTCCCCTTCGCCTTTCTAACTCCACCTTTCTGTTTGATGGACTTCTTCTTTTTCTTTCCCTTGGCCTTAGCTTTTGGGAATGAAGAGGAAGATGGCCCAGCAAGCAGAGCGGGAGTCCTTGCCGTTTTCAACGTGTTCTCTGCACTTCTCAACATATTGAGAAGTTCAGGCAATGATTTCTCCAAACCATTCATATTGAAATTTACTATGAACGGAGCAAAGGCAGGGGGGAGAGACTGCAGAACAATATCCGTATATTGCTCATTATCCATAGTCCATCCCAGTCCCTTAAGTTCTTCAATAAGACCAATCATTTTCAAAACATGGTCTCCAACTGATGCACCAGCGGCCATTCGCATCTGAAACAGCTTTCTAGATGCCTCGTATCTCAAAGTACGAGATTGCTCTTCATACAACTCCTTTGTGTGAAGAAAGATGGATTGCACATCCATATTCTCGTGTTGCTTCTGATGGACATTGTCCATAGAAGCGAGCGCGAGGCACTTGGCCGTGTTGCAGTCATTTTCCCAAGTTTTTCGGATCTCCCTATCCGAGACAGATGATTCAGGTCCTGGGACGGGTGGGGCTTCAGTATTGAGAACATATGATACCTTATCATATGAGAGTGAAATGTTTAAGTTCCTCAACCATTCTTTATAATTTGGTCCTGTCAGTTTATTTTTTTCAAGTAGAAGCTTAAGTCCTGACATCTGTAACTGCCATTCGGAGAGAGAAAAGGATACACTTAGCGAAATGCTCTTGCAAAGAATTAGATTGGTTATTATTTTATCTAATCAATGTCTCCCACTGCTTTTATCAAATTTTCTTTCAAAACCTGAAAAGAAAACTAGCCAGGAAGAAAATTTTCCTGGAAGTAACACTTACTCACAGTGAGATCGAGATCCAACTATCACATAGATGGTATGCAATCTCATTGCAAATTTCAACTCTTGAAATTCCCGATATGGTTTTTACCCCTAGTCACTTATGACCTTGACTATGGTCAACATATCATAAGTACTAGTCAAATTCTACCCGTCATTTCGTGATTAATTAGACCCACCCATATGACCCTTGACTATGATCAACATAATCACATGAATGTCCTAACTAATCGCATCATATGCCTTGTAGGAAGACATCACTTAGCTACCGTACACTACGCCTTGACTATAATCAACATACGCAGCACGAATACTAAGTACTCTACTTCCTAAAATGACGGAGGGTTGCGGATGGTTTTTAAGAAAGCCTTTAACGCTTTGAACTTGATCTCGTTGTAGAATCAAAACGGTTAAGAAAAGGAGTGGCTTAAGCTCCGCATCTTCTTGAAACTTGCATTTTTCATAAAAAGCCGAGTTGGTTTCAAATCTGATTCTACAACATCATTAGGTTTCTTTTCTTTACATTAATCTCATTAATGCGATCCCATCATTTAAGTTCCTAAGCCGTCACAGAATAGAACGTATACTTATACCATCCGCATTCGCCACAGTGTCCCGTTATGCACCGTTAGGTTACTTAACTAACGGCATAGCGGGGCGGGACTAGCGCGGGTGTAAAATATAAGCAACGTTTATTATATATCATATATATAATAATAATCCATTCGTCTCAGATACTAAGTAATCACATTACAGAATATCAACAGCAGAAGCATATAAAAGGATATCTAGGATGTCCGTATTTTGTATCGAGCCAACAATAGAAAATACGGATTCCACGGTCGTGATGAATAGCCAAGCCCACACCCTAGACCCCTACGAGAGCGGCAAGTGACCCCGCCAATTCTAGAGTTTAGGAGACCCGGTCTCGACTCCTCGAGATGGCCTCCTACTGAACCCTAGAACCCGGTCACTTGTGCTCCCCTCCTTGGGTCTATCCTATTGCGGAAAAGTAAATAATATACAATTGATATATACATGAATGAAAAATAAAACTCTCATCTCACATAAAAACCCCCGGCTATTCAGTCGCGACAATCCTACTCATCATATCTAAGCAACACATAATATCTTATATCATCAACGTAAGTAAGTATGTGTATCCCGATTGTCGTTGACGTATAGCAACGAAAACGGCGATACACCACATACTACACTTACGGTCGCAAAAAATAAAATGAAAAACTACAACATTTGGAATCCACAATCACCTTAGACATCATAAATTGAAAATATCACATACTTCGTATTTCATGCCTAACTATATGAATTCCACATATTGTATCACATTTCAGACAAATAGACAATGTTAAACTTTTCGATCGAATAAACAAACACCAAAGATTTCCCAAACTGCACAACACTTGAGCTGAGTTCAAAAATTTCTAGAACATGCCACAGCCCCTTATGGACCAACCGTAGAAGGGCCAAACCAACGCCTCACATGTGGCAACGCTAAACTACCACAAACCCTAAGGTTCAGTGATAGTTTTGACGGTCACATAATCGAGTTAAGGTTATGTTCTTCTAGAGTGTCCACAGATACGCTTGCATGTTTTTCGAAAGTTTCGAATTCGGGAAAAATCCAACACTTGGAATTTTTCCAATACGGGAAAAATTGTGTTTCTAATATTCGTTCAAACATTTTAACACGTTCTAAAAATCTGAAAATCTGAACGATGTTAAACCTTTCCAATCGAATCACCAAATACAATAGTTCTCCAGAAAACTCAACACTTGAGTAATTTTAAAATATCTCAGAGGCATGTACTGATTTAATCAGGTATTACTGTATAAAAATTATTTTCTAATTCCTTAGAACCACCGCGGATCCGCCGCCAAAGCCATGCTTTGGCCGCTGATCCGCGGCTCTCTAGTGAGATCACTGAAAATTTTTTATATGGTAATTCATAGAAAAGCCTGCTGAATTTTTTAAGAACTTTTAATTTGGAAAAATCCAATTTTCAAAAGATTTCCAGAGAGCGGTCCAAATTGGTGTTTCGTGGTTCGATCGGACGTTTAACATCGCCTACGCATCGCCTAAAGCTCTAGCCTGGCTCTGATACCACTGAAGGGATAGCCTAGCACCTCGTCAAGGGTTCGGTAGCATCACATATGCCATAATCAAAATTTTAGAGGTGCTAAGTTAACTCGACAAGAATCGAAACTAGAAGTTTTAGGGATTCATACAAATAAGCATCACATGCAAATGTAAAACTATCACTAAGAGTAGATATTACAACCTTTGTAGATCTCCCTCGGTGACTCCTTGGCACTATGAGAGTTTGAAACGGATCGATGGAAGCCTTCCTTGTCCACGATGATCCACTCGAAGTCCCTTTGCCCAAAGCTCCTTACCTTACTTGTTTCGCAAACGAAGTAGAGTAAACACCCTACACAAATCGGCTAGATGTGTGTAGTATGATGATGTGGTTTATGTTCTTCAATTGAAATCCTTTCTTTTGTCAACTTTCACTCAAGAGAGAAATCAAGAGAGGAAGAAGAAGATAATGGTGGCTTGAGCTTTCTATCATATCACATATGATAACTTGTTTTCTTCACACCCTTGCACTAATTGTACACAAGTTTTGTACACATTGTTTCATATCACATATGAAGCTATTTATAGTGATGAGAAGGGAATAATCACCATTATTCCATTACCACCATAATTGTGAGTGGAAATTCTTTTCCTAAAGAATTAAGCATGGGTGGAAATTCTTTTCATTAAGTTAAGTAAAGCTTACCCACTAAAGAATAAAGGAGCATGAGTGGATATTCTTTATATTAACTTAAAATGATAAATACAAATTAAAAGCTTCAATATAAGTTTTATATTTCCACCATTCTTGTATCAACAACCATGATACTATGTATGCATGTATGTGTCCATGCACATCATCATGTGCATACATGCATGCATACAAAAGGATTTACTTAAAGAATTAACCTAAATGTAATTTGTTAAATCAACACTTGATTTAGCAAACCAGTCATATCACATATGATCCGTCAAATAGAAAATGCCCGATAAATATACGTTATCACATAACCGTATTTAATCGGGTCCCGCGCATATCTCATATGCACACCACATCTTTTTGCCTGAGCCAGGAAACTTCGTTGTGGGACTCTAAGACTCGTCAATATGCCAGCAGTAGATGATGATCATATCAAACATCTACAAGCCGCAAGAGGTCAGCTAAACATAACGGCCACCCGGGTATTGAAACGATCAGAAGAAAACCAGCGAAGCTGTAAAAACTCCCGTTGAGCCAACTGCCAACACTTACCGTACAGTCCGGTCTCTTCATCAGATATGCTGCATATCGAGTCTAGGGATGGTATCGTCGACCCCAGAAACTCAATAAGTCATGCTGGTGCATGGCTCATAACAGATCGAGAAACTACTGATAACTCTTATCAGTAAATCTCAGCAGCCCTGGCCAGGGACTTCATGTTATAGCCAATCGAGCATAGCACAACATCAACCCCCAATACCGGGAGAGACGAAACCCCTCCTATCTCTCATTGCCTCCATGCACCTCGGGACTGTACCCAAAGACCACCTGTTTGCACGACTCAGTAGAGTCGTGGTAGGGTGGAGATCAAAGTATAGTGGGAGGACACACAAGACTCTATGACGATCTCGGGTCTACAGACTAACCTGTACCAATATTCCTGAGAACTGCTATCCGACGATAGATATAATACCACATAGGAGTTCTCGGCGAGTCCGTTCAGTGTACCCAGTCTCCACTGAGCACCCGCATACAATCTTTGGTGTCTCCTCACCAGATGGATATGGGATCATCCATCGCCCATCATATGAGACAAGAATAGTATACGCTAGTCTACTCTGGAATATCGATGCCCTGTCTCGATACACCCTCAACTAGGAACAGTTCAAGGATATGCTTATAGACTACATGTGCCCCACTAGTATGATCCGCATCATAATCACAGTAGTCAAGCAAATATCCTTTGGGCTTTATCAACATGTGTAAAAGATCAAATCTACATGTACAGATAAAGTAAACCAGATAGCGTACTATCATGTTGAGCAAGAATGTCATCTATCTCTATAGATTATATGTCCAAGTTTCCACTATCCATATAATGGCCTTTAGGGCATACATATTACTAACACTTTGAACGTCTCTTTGTCCCCGCTCTTGATCGTGAAGAGATGGTCGACTGTCCGTTTCTGCCGCCTGTTCCCGACAAAGTGGCCGAGGAATTGAGTGGCCAGCTTATCGAAGGTTGAGATCGAGCATGGTGCGAGCCCTCGGAACTAGTCTCGTCCGGTGCGGATGAGGATGGTCGGGAAAGCTCGGCACTGGGCGGCGTCAGAGTTGTCTTGGAAGCTCATTCCTGCGGTGAATGCATCCAAGTGGTCCTTCGGGTCGGATTTGCCATCGAAGAGGGAGACCTTCGGGGGCTTGTTCCGAGAGGAGACATGGACGGCGAGCAGATCCTCAGTGAACGGTTTTGTGAGCGAGTCAGCGGCGTACTTAGCCCCGTCGCTCGAACGGTGACCTTCCCAATGCATACCCTCGATCTTCTTCTCGAGGGCGTCGAGTCGGCCATGGTATCTCGACGATTCGGCGCATTCGGACCTCTGGCCTCTGTTGACGGAAACCTGTGCCTGGCCGCGGCTCCGGTTCCTTTCAATAAGGTTCCTCAGATCCCCTGGCGAGGTCGTCTTCGAGATGCCGTGACGAGTCCCGTCTGCGCGTCCCTGTCGAGGGAGGTGGTGTTGGTCATGCCTAGGTGCAGGCGAGCTGACCGACATCTCCTCGGGAGGGACAGGGGCGCGAAGAGGTTCAGGGCGAGGCGCTTTAGCGACGGACCTAGGTGTTGAGATTTGGGGCGCCTAGCGGGCCACAGAGTATGTTAGCCCGGGAGATCTGCAGCCGTGGGAGGTAGCGAGGTGGTGGTCGGCAGTACCGACGCGAGCATAATCTTCTCTCCCTCTGTAGGGGTCGCGGACCCGAGGTGGGGGAGCGGCGACCTGAGGGTCCTGCCCTGCCGTTTGGACGCGGATGAGTGCGTCCACGACGGACGCAAGTCGATCTATCCGGCCGGCTAGGGCGTTGATGGCGTTCGGGGGAGGAGATTTGTCTGCGCCTCCGTTGTGGAGGAGGCGGCGGCTGGTGCTTGGATCGTTGGGGTGATCGCTCGCCATTTGGTTGAGATCGGAAGACGAACTTTTATTTTTATGGAGTCAAGAGTTTCCCACAGACGGTGCCAGCTGACGGATGTCGGATCACGTCAAGATGTTGCCTTCCGTTGATCTGCTGATGGCGGTGATAGGCGGCTGAGATTGGATCTGGAGGATGGCTCCTGAAGCGTGTGGATCTCAATGGGTTTGAGATTGTTTGGCCTGAGCTACCTGCAAGGAAGTCCCAGGGTGGTTGGACCACCGAGGACCCTCCGACGATCAAGTTAGAGAGGAAATCCGAGCAAAGTAACGGCTTAGTGGAGTAAAAATAGCTTACTTGAACCGTCTGAAAGAGGGGTTTATATAGCGGTGGCAGCAGGAAGGCTGGCGCGAGAATCATGCCGGCCTTTACGCTCCCGACGTCACGCCTGCGTGATGGGCGGGATCCCGCATTAATGGCGAGACATGCTCGTTAATGGGGGATCGTGATGGCGTGGAACGTGGGATGTGGCCGGCGGATATCTTGCGCATGGCGAGATTCGCGGGATGGCGGCTGCGCCTATGAGTGGTGCCACTGGTCGGTCGATGAGACCGAGGAAGATGTCTTCGGCGGGAGAGCTCGCGGACGAGCGGGAGAGCCGAGGCATCTTGGTTCTGCGGTAGCTCGGAGACGAGCTGACAGGGCCGAGGTGGCCAATTGTGCAGGGGACTCGGAGATGAGCCAAAGGTTGTCTGCAGGACGGGCACATGAGCGGTCTGGTCGGCCACTGTAGGTCATTTCTTATGAGTTTCGGGACACGTCATCAGCCACGTGTCAAGATCTGGGAGATCACCGATATCGAGCATTATCACCACCGCCGGGAGGGTGGAAGGAGAAATTGAAGAAGAAGAAGATTCTGAGGATGACGACGATGTGTGTAGTGAGGGGGAGGGTGGGAGGCAAGGAGGAGGGGGGTCTGTGCCGGAGGAGGAGAAGGAGGGGATCCGGTAAGGGGGATGGTGATGGTGGGTTAATATGATGATGGTGATGGTGGTGGATGGTGATATTGTTGGTGGTAGTGGTGGTGAGTAGTGATGATAATGGTCGTGGGTTAAGATGAAGATGATGATGATGGTGATGATGATGGAGTTGTTGTTGTTGTTGATGATGATGATGGGGGAGGTGTCGGAGAGGGGTGGCGTTGGTGGTGGTGGTCGGAGAGGGGCGGCGGCGGCGGCGGCGGCGAGTAAGGAGGGAGAAGGGGTTGATTTTTTTTGTTTTGTTTATATTTTCAAATTAGGGTTAGGGTTATTTAAGGGGTATTTTGGTGTTTTTTAAAATTTATTTGCTGGCGTGACGACTTAAGTGACGTGGCGCAGACAGTGCGACGTGTTACCGCTAAGTTGGTAGCTTTATGATAGTTTCAAAGTTAACGATAGTTTTATCAGAAAGTAATGAAATTTATAGCTGCCACATGCAATTAAACCTTCTTTTCACACTTGACATAAGCTGGGCCAATGGGTGTTCAAGATTCATTGCATTATTCATGCTCCATTCTCATTGGTTTTCTTTGGATTCTCCAAATCAAAACTGACCCCATGACAATCAACACAAAAATTACTAAAAACGTGTCGAGGCCTATTATTAGGCTCATGTCATCACTATCATAAAGGAAAGTCTTAAATCTTCATGCACATTTTGTCCTCTTTAACTATTATCTTTTCTTTAATTTTTTCCTCTGTGTTTTGTTCTTTGCTGAGTATTAAAAAGGACGGTGGTTTTTGTTTGGGACTGTTTGGTTGGAGTATCCTGAGAGAATTGGACCGTGGAATCCAAAAAATGAGAGGAGTCCATAATTTTGTGTTTGGTTGTGGAATTTGGATTTACAGGATTCCTTTGTTTTTTCATGGGAGACCCACCACAATCCAAGAATTCTTGAATCCTTAAAAATTTGGAGAATTTGCAAGGATTTGACACTATTCATTGTATTTTTTGATTGGTCGGGGGTATTTTATTTATTTAATAATCAATTTCTATCTATCTCTTTCTAAAATCCTTTAATCCAAATCTCAATTTCTTTTCACCAACCAAATAAGAATTACAAGGATCAATAAATCCAATACAAGAAATCCAATACTAACCAAACAACAAATTACCAAGTCCAGAAATTTCCAAACGTAATATATTGAAATCCAAATTTCATGATCTGGCAACCAAACAGCCCTTGGTTTATAAGCATATCATATATAAACTAACTAGTAAAGGACAATCTAATTAGAATAAGACAAAGCAGGAATTGTTGACAAAATTGGATTCAACAAATACAATGGATGAAGTCATGGGACATGGGTTCGGCTGAGGTTCACATGTGAATTTTCAATGTATGATATTTTAACGGACTTATTTTTGTAGGATACTATCCAAAATTTTCTAGTATCAATCTTTATCTTCAAGAGGAAATTCAGAGGGCTGGATCGAAGGAATGCGCTAGCAAAAACATGTCAATTTTGCTAGTTGTTTTTGAATTTCTTGTTCGAGAAGGCATTGATGGACTACTCCTGGGCTACTAGTCCTGGCATAACACTCTTGGGACGATTTCGAAAGCGATCGATTACAGGGTGGAAGAATGATGAATGATGAGCCTTAGAGTAAGCTTTTGAAAACACTCCTGGGCTACTAGTTTTCATCATTCTTCCATCCATCGAGTAATCGATCGCTTTCGAAATCGCCCCAAGAGTATTATGCCTAGCAGCCTAAGACGGCCATAACCCTTCAGGTAAAAGGACCTGTTACCCTCGACGCATGGTATATGTATTGATGAATGAGCCTTAGAGAGGTATGCCATCTCAATCCTAGAAAAACCTTAGCTCTACATAATTTCCTAAAAACTAACTTGAAAGTCAGAGGGAGAAGCCGAAGAAATCTTCGACTTGGTCTTGTTTTGCAAAATCGAGAAGTAAACCAGTGTGCCGCTATGCTATTGACCTAGTGGGGGCTATCGTTGCATTCCTATCGGGTCTTCGTAAAGAGAAATTATTCAATCAATGGCACGGCGATGAAATCGACCTAAGACCATCACATACCTAACAAAAGGCCGTTCCTCGGTATATCAACGTGGAAGAATTGATGGGAGCACCCATTGAGCTTCTAGGGATTTATATGGAGAAACGAAAGCCGTCGCGACCAACGAAACAGAAGGCTTAATCCTAGAAATCGACATTAGAGGAGCTCTGGGTCTTGCCCTCTGAAGCAGAGGTGATGGATGTCCTTTTCGGGTCTCCGTCAGATGTTGTTTTCCGTCGATCTCCCGGTGGATTCTTGAGGTGATCTCCTGTTGCGTGTGGGACTCAATGGGTTTTGAGGAGATTGGTGATTTGAGGAGTTTAGCGCCGAGTACCTGCAAAGAAGTCCCGGGGTGGTTTGGTACCACCGAGGACCCTCGGACGATCAAGTTAGCACTAGATCCGAGCAAAGTAACGGCTAAGTGGAATTAAAAATGTCTTACTTGACCCCTCTGTGATGGAGGTTTATATAGTGGCGGCAGCACGCAGTAGCAGGCGCGAGAATTTCGCCGGCAGTTACGCTCCCGACGTCACGCCCACGTAATAAGCGGATCGCCCATCAATGGGGATCATGGTGGCGTGGAACGTAGGATGTTGCCGGCGGAGAATCCGCGCATGGCGAGATTTGCGGGGCGGCGGTTGTGCATGTGAGTGGTGGAGTTGGTCGGTCGGAGGGACCGAGGAAGATGGCCTCGGCGGGAGAGCTCGGGGACGAGCGAGAGGGCCGAGGTATCTTGGTCCTGTGGTAGCTCGGAGGCGAGCCGAGAGGCCGAGGAGGCCAATTTGAAGGGGGCTCTGAGGTGAGCCGGCTTTGTGCTTGTAGATCAGGTACAGGGGTGGCCTGGTCGGCCCCCTGTGGGCCCTCTCTTTTGAGTTCTGGGATACGTCATCTGCCATGTGTCGTGATCCTGGAGATCACCAATATTGAGCATCATCATTAGTCCCCCACTCTTATCCCGACCAGCTAGTGGGTCGGGTCAGGAGTGGACTGCCGGGCCGCCCGGGGTGAGCTCCCTCCTAGGGTTTCCAAAGGACGCGTCCCCGGTGTTAGTGTATATTCCCTAGAGGCCATTACTGTATCATACTAGTTTGTATATTATTTAATGGAAGCTTGGGATATTCACAGTTGTATAGACAATCTTGCTCAAAATAGTAGTATGCTACTTGGTTTGTTTCTACTTTAATGTGTGCATGTGTTTCTTTTAACATATCGCCTATACACATTAGTGGAGCCCTTAGGATCTTTGCTTGATTACCAGCGTTGTGATGGCAGTCACACTAGTGGGGGCTGGGTAATCTACAAGCACATCCTTAGTCGTAGGATTATCGAGACAGGGCATCGATACTCCGGAGTAGACTAGCGTATGCGCTTCTCATCCCAGCAGGGGAGATGGTCTCTCCCACAACCATTAGTACGTCGTACTTGAGATAGTATGCGGGTGCTCGTTAAGTTACGAGTACACTGGACAGGACTCGTCGGGAACTGTTGGTTGGTACTATACCTATCGTCAGTTATCAGTTCCCAGGTGACATGAGTACAACTTAGTCCGTTGACTTGACACTGTCACTTCGCCTCGAGTGTGTTCCCACTGTTCTTAGATTGCTACCCTACCACGGCTCAAATGAGTCGTGCAAACAGGTAGCAGTTGGGTACAGTTCCGAAACACTTGGAGGCAGTGACGGTTAGACAGGATTCGTCTCTCCCGGTATTGGGGGTTGATATCGTGCTGTATCTAGAAGAGCCATTACACAAAGTCCCTGGCCAGGGCTAGCGAGATATACTGGTAGTGTTTCCAGTGTTATCTCAGGGTGTTCTGGGCTACACTCCGACACGACTTGTACCGCTATTAGGGGACTGACGTTTACCGCCCCTAGGCCCGCCATGCGATACTCTTAGACGAACAGACCGGACTGTACGGAGATCATCACATTCAGGCTCAGTAGGAGTTCGGATGGTTTCACCTCATCAGTCTTCTTATCGACATCTACCTGGGGACTGCTACGTACAGCTAGTACCGCTTGCGGCCTGTGGTTAAACCCACTGCCAGCGTAGTGTCGAGTCTTTAGAGTCCCACATAGAGGGTTATTCTCCTTTGGGCAAAACAGAGTAGAGGTCGCATGGTTTTGCGACGGGGTTCGTTCACATCCGCGCACTTATGCACGTTTGGTGTCCGGACAGTTATTACTAGCGGGCTTTGGTTTAAGCCAGATTCTAGTATATATTTTGGGATTGGTTTTATCTCATTGTATTCGTGTTCCTCAGAACATGGATGCGGGTGTGTATGCACAGTTGACTGAGGCAGAGACAGAGGATTCTCATTAGGGTTGATGACGTTGTCTTTTTCCAAACCCTAATGAATATGTGAAATATGATTAATGATATTAATTAAAGATAATTGTGTTATGGTTAGGGTTGTTGACCATTTGACTTTGGTTGACTTGTTGACCCATGTTGACATATTGACCATCATCATTTCACATGAAAGATGCTCTTTGATTCTTGCAAAATTCATTAAATGTGAAATGATAATGGTCATTCCAAATGAACCATCACAATTTCCTTTTAATTATTATTGTTAATTCATAATTCACATATATATGAGAATGGTTGATAATTATCGTCATTCTCTCTTGCTCATTCTCTCTCATCCAAAGCTCATCCTCTTCCTCTCTCTCAAAGCTCTCATCTCTCATGTGTTGAGAACCATGAGCTCTTGAGATAAAACCTTCAAAACTTCATTCTACTCATTCTAGAGTTCTAGGTTTAGCAAGCCAAGCTCTTTAGTTACCTTTAGGTTGAGGTAGGAGCTCAAGGCAGAGGCCTTCGGGTGGATCTTTCTTCGACAAGAGAAGGGGACGAGGAGGAGCCGTTCAAACCACTCCAAGGAGCAAGAAGAGAAGGAGTTCAAGACCTAGGTATAACCTTCTAACCGAGTAGTTAATACTTGTAGTTAGTTTGCTAGGTTTTTGTTTAGCAAAGATCCTCTTTTTTCTAGTCCATGTTACCTTGTATCAAAAATCGTTTTTTACCTATTCCGCCTCCCCGTAAGAACCGGGGTGGGTAACATGGACTTACAGTGGTATCAGAGCCTAGCTAAACAACAGCTAGCATGTTAGCAAAGTATTTAGAATTTCGATCCGAGGAAAATTGCAAAACACGTCCGAAAACTTAACTTTCTGCCGATTTTTAAAACTGCTCCAAAAATAATTCCACATATCTTAAAAATCGGCTCAGGGTTTTCTAAGAACATGCAGCAAAAACGAGCCCCCGATTCGGTCAACTCACCGTGGAACCGCGGCGAACCATGCGTTTCGCCGAGGATCCGCGACCGAGTTGACTCGGCCGCGACTCGTCTTTGCTGCAGTTCACTCAGTGTTCTGTTTTGGGATTTTTAGGATATTTTGTTTCTGCCCAGAATTTCCAGAGAACAAAGTTGTGTTTGGGGTAGTTGCAAATAAGTATTTTTTTGATCGAAGTTTTGTAGACTTTAGCTAATGGATTATATCTGTGATGTGATATATGCACTGAACGTCAACTAATCGCTATACGTTGATTAGTGGGGGTTGTGCATATCTGTGATCTGTAATGTTGTTGGATTATGTATATGAACTCGTTGGATTGTCGCGGATGAATAGCCGGAGGTTGTGAGATGGGAGTTTTCTTTATCTTTCATTTGATGTAATATGTAAATTGATGTAATATTTCCTTTTTATGGCCGCACATCCGGGATGAGGTTGTAGCCGCTATTGTATATTATTTCTTTTACTGTTTTTTCTACCAGCATAGACCCAAGGTAGGGTGCACAAGCTACCGGGTACCTTGAAGTGCCGAGTGGCCTACTCACGTTGTTGAGAGAGGTTGCTTCACTTCGGATACTTGGCGGGTAGTTTGCCGCACCCGTAGGGGTCTAGGGTGGAGTTTGGCTATTCATCGCGACCGTGTAATCTGTCTTTCGTTGCAGGCTCGAACGAAACGCGGATTCCTAGCATATCCAATGTGTTCATCTATGATCTGGAATGGCTATCATTGCATCTGACGAATGTATATATATCTATATATGATATCTAGTAGGCGTTGCTTATGTTTTGCATCCGCGCTAGTCCAGCCCCCGCTCTGTCGTTAGTTAAGTAACCTAACGGGTGATGACGGGGCCCCGTGGCGAATGCGGATGGCATAAGCCTACATCATATTTTCGTTGTTTTCTGCAATGGTAAGATTAATTGATGGGACGCATTAAATTAATGCAAGAAAATAAACCAAAGTTAAGTCGTTGGAACAATTTCAAAACCACTCGGTTTCTTTTCAAAACAGAAAACTTTTAAAACGCGGAGCTTGAACCACTCCCTTTAAAAGCTATCACGTTCCTTCGATTATATCAAGTTCACTACGTTCACGGTTTCGCCAAAACCATTCGTAGCCCTCCGTCATTTCATACGGATAGTCAATAGTATTCAAGCTGTGTTTGTTGGCCAAAGTCAAGGCATAGTGATTGGTAGCTATTGATATGTAGCATAGATAGATGCGTTGGTTTAGGACAGTCGTACTGCCTTGTTGGCCAAAGTCAAGGGTAGGTAAGGGTGGGTTCAAATTAACCTGGAAAATGATGGGTAGAACTTGACATGTGACTTATGATTTGTTGGCCAAAGTCAAGGTTATAAGAGCATGGGGCAAAATCCACATCGGGAGTTTCTAAAGAAACTGAAACTTACTAGTGCTGTATACCATTTGGAGTGTGATGATTCTGGTAGGATTCCTTCAGTTTTATCACACGATGATATTTGGATCCCGATCCTGTTGGGTCCCGGCCGCGCCCTGGCCGTCGAAACGCGGCCAAAATGCGGAACAAAAATTTCTGAAACCAGCACTACCGCTACCCGAATCCCGGATCGACCTTAAACCCTAAACTAGAAAATTAAACTAAGAGTTAGAATCATTATACCGAGTTGATCCGAGTACTTCGGTCTTCATTCCAAGCTCCTAGCGGTTCTTTGACGCCGTTTGGTTGCCGGTCTTCCTCCATCTCCGATGATCCACCCGAGGGAAACGGTGCAAGCTCAAACCTCGTCGAACGAGATAACCGACGCTCCAAAGTCTCTAGCTAAGGAGAGTGGGGGTGTATGGAAATGTCACTATATTTTTCTCTCTAAACTTGAGCTCAAGAGAGCATCCATAGAAGATGAAGAAGGAGTGAGGATACTTTGGCATGAGCAAAAGAAATTTAGCTAAGTATTTTGTTGTGTGCTTGAGAGAGTGAGGGAGTGATTTTTTAATCAACAAAAATGAAAACCAATCCCAACCCTAAAGTGGCCGGCCCCCTTTTCTCTCTCAATCACAAAAAAAAAAAAAATCAATTTCCAAAGTCAAATTATAATAAACAAATGCACCAAACTATGAACCATGCTCATGCCATATCATACCCTCCACCTCATTATGAAACAAATGAATTTCCATTAATGGAAAATCAATAATGAGGTGGCAAAACTTCTAGAAGTTATTCCGTATAAAATACGGAATACTTCCCGGTATATGTACCAAAATACATATACGCGTATTCGTACAAAAATACGAATAGCCAAGAGAGAAAATAAATAGCGAACAATAAAACTAGAATACATATATATAAATACATATGTAAATTATTAAATCAAAATCTGATTTAATAATCTGGCTTAATCCTATGCCGCTAGTATTATCAACCGTCCGATTAAAGTCTGCGCAGTATGCACATATTTAATCGGACACCTGTATGTATCAACATACACCATGTACACCATATCGCCTGAACCGTGAAAACCTTCTGTGTGGGACTCTAAAGACTCGTCAATACGCTGGCAGTGGGTTTAACCACAAGTACGTCAGCGGCACTGTAAGTCCATGGTAGCGCCCCGGCCGTCTAACAGACGCCAAATGCGGAACAAAAACTTTTTACAACTGGCGCTATCGCGTACTATAACCCGGATCTGCCATTAAAGCTAAATTAACAAACTACAAAGTAGGTAGAAGAGTTATACCGAACGATCCGAGTCCTTCGGTCTTCAACCATCATCCCACGCTTTGTTGCGGCTGCTCTGATCTCCTTGATCTCTAGTGTTCTTGTCCAGGTGGCACCACGTCGACGGATCTTTAAACGGGCTCCCGCCTCTGAACCGAGGCAACTCGGTCGTCAAGTTTGCCAAAAGAGACGACCAAGATGATGTAGAGAATGAGTAGAAGATTTTGTCTCGTTACGTCCAAGGCTATAGACGAACGGTTAATGAAGTTGCCTTTTGGATCGGGTGGAATGAGAAATGAGGCTATATCCTTTTATGAAACCAAAACTATCATCTTCTTTTTATCCAAAATGAACCCATACACACCCTAGAGAGGGGGCCGGCCACTATATAGGCAAGAGGGGTGAGTGTAGGAGGAGGGATGGTGAGAATAACAAGCACAATACTTATCATAACAATAATGAAAGCATGAGTCATATAACACCTAGTGTGAAAACTTTTAATGCAATCAAGTGAGTCACAAACCAAGTCACCAACCAAGAAGCTTCCTCACTCATGACTCACCTATGGAAGAAAAGATAAATCCGCATTTAACCGAATGTTAAATACGGCTGATAGAAAACTGGAAACTGGCAACTTTCAAAAATGATCCTAAACGAATTTCAGGATAACCCCGTAATGGTATAAACATACCCGCATTTGTATTACGACCGAATACAAATGAAACTGAGACAAAGATATTATATCTACACAGTATAATACTCGGATCCGGCTTAAACCAAAGCCAACCAGTATTATCTGCCCGAAAAATGACACGTACGAAAATGCACGTGCATTTTCCGAACCTTGCCATAAAACCATATGGCCTCTAAAACGTTTCGCCCGAACTTGGGAAAGTGTCTGTGGGGGACTCTAATGACTCATCAACACACTGGCACTGGGTATAACCACTAGCACGTCAGAGGTACTAGCTGTACGTAACGGTTTGCCTATGTATTGATTAGAAGGGAAGCTGACGAGCGAACTCATCCATAAACCCTACTGAGCCTAACAGTGAAAATATACATACAGTCCGGTCCGTTCGTCTATGAGTATCGCATATCTGCCTAGGGGCTGGTAACGTCAGACCCCCAATAGCAGTATAAGTCGTGTCAGAGAGTGGCCCAGAACACCCTGAGATACTACTGGAGTACCTACCAGTAAATCTCCTGCCTCGGCCGAGGGCTTTGTGTAATGGCTTTCCTAGACACAATGCGATCTCACCCCCAATACCGGGAGAGACGAATCCCCTGCCGATCCGCTCACTTGCCTCCATGTGGCTCGGGACTGTACCCAAAAAAGACCTGTTTGCACGACTCCTTTGAGCCGTGGTAGGGTAGAAATCAAAGCACAGTGGGAACTCACACGAGACAAATGACGACCTCAGGTCGATGAACTAACCTGTACACATGTCACCAGGGAACTGCTATCTGACGATATGTATAATACCAATTAGCAGGTTCCCGGCGAGTCCTGTCCGGTGTACTCATAACCTAATGAGCACCTGTATACATCTTAGGTGATCCTACTGACACCAATGTCTTGTGAGACCGGTCATCGCCCCTCGCCGGGGTCTCGAGTGTATACACTAGTCTACTCTGGAGTATCGATGTCCTGTCTCGAAACTCCCACGACTAGGGACACTTTAAGGATGTGCTTACAGACCCCAGCTTCCACGTATATGATCGCCATTATACTGCTGGTAGTCAAGCAAGAATCCTATGGGCTCTATCAATATGCAATAGCGAACTAAAGTATGTATACGATGATAAAGACAAACCAGATAGCATACTATCATCTCGAGCAAGACTGTCATATTGGTATAGGTCCTGCCTCAATCATTGCAATCACGTACCTGCGATCCAATAATTGACTTTGAGGGCACTATCTCCAACAATCTCCCACTTGCACTTAAGGCTAATTATTGCGATGTCGCATACTCACAGCCCGTGTGATACCGAACACCCAACTCCTCTACTAATCATTTTCACAAAGCTAGTTTGTAAAACTCTTGTGTTCGAGAAATAGCCTCAGTGAGTGGATCCGCCCTGATGTTTCTTTCTATGTCTCTCTTAATCTCAAGTTCGCGGAGAATTCCATCTCCCGAACTGAGTAATACCTGTCTTAGAATATGTCTGGATTTCTGATGGG
This sequence comes from Agapanthus africanus, assembly GCA_030015575.1. Classification (NCBI taxonomy): domain Eukaryota; kingdom Viridiplantae; phylum Streptophyta; class Magnoliopsida; order Asparagales; family Amaryllidaceae; genus Agapanthus; species Agapanthus africanus. The sequence goes on from JASDDO010000012.1 coordinate 223,233,261, forward strand.
ACCTAGTTCATAAATGAACTCCAAATCCAAACTTCTTAGACTGTATCGATCACTGAACCTAATCAGTATCCAGCACCATGCCTCCCACAGTATCCTCTTGGACCACCTGTCCATAATACCGTCCCTCGTCAGAGGAAAAACTATAACTCTGACAATCACTCTGTCATCCATGTCACCTTTGAAGCCTGGAATGATAACCGTCTCCCGAAGGAGGATGCCGTCATCAATTCCATAGAACATTCACTTATGTTCTAAAACTGCTTCCTTATGTTTCTTCAGGATTGGATTAATATAAACTTATCGCATCTAGTGCAAAAACAACATCTGGTGTGGTACTTGACTTCTCACGATTGACTCAATTACCTAAGCAAGTGATCTGCCAATCATGCACGTCCCTCTCCCTTTTAGTCTGTAAGACACCTTTAGAGAGGGTGACTCTATCACCTGCAGGTACTCCACCATGCCAGGAGTCATCTATTCTAAATACCATTAGAATACTGTCAAAGTACCCAAATTGGGAAACTACCCAAATCTAGATCTAAAAACCATAGATCTAGTAACCAGAATGTCTGATATTATATCCATATCCTGTCTAGAGAAACAACTGTGTGACGACCACAGTACAACCGATCGTAGTATAGGAATTTTACTTCCTATTCTGTGTATGTCATCCAAATACCAGGACATCACACCCTACTACCTTCTTAACAGATCCATCCCCTATTCTGATGAAGTCAAACCTATGACTGTCACATCAAAATTAGATGATCTTATCTCCGCTATATCTGCTTAAGTCTATAAATAGACATAAGCTACTTGCCCACTATGCTTCCGCTGCTCCCACTGACTATGACAACCCTCTGGCAGAATAATATCTACGTACACTTCTAAAGCTAGTTTAGAACGACGCTATACTTATCCTCTTGCCGGGTCTCATAGTCTGGAACAACAGTAGTGTCAAGTCTGGGTAAACAAGAACCTCCCTGTCACCGTCCTTGAGGCTACCGGAGTAACTCTCGGGTGTCTGAGGTTACCCACCATATCTGCGGAGTGGCTAATGGAATGTCAAACCTGATTGAATATATAGGTCCTATTAAATTCTCCGTAATCGTTTGCGGTTCTGGAATCACTTCCAGTTCTACCATACTCCCAATACTGTTTTTCTGAAAAAATCCATTTTACTAAAACTGTGGTGAGTCAAGAACAATATCACTATTGATCTTCCAGATGGTAGAAAGTTAACCCTCGACTAAGCCCGGGTCAACCCACAAACTGCCATTACAGAAACGTGCCCTGAGTTATCCAGAGTCTGGTTTTAAGCATAAGCCGGACAACTCCCCGTACCTTAACATCGTTAAGATATGAACCATTCTATATACAATATAGAAAAAGAGGCACTAATTTAATTGGAACCGGATTCAAAACCATGCAGCTGTCTCCAGTGCATATCAACTTAATGGAGAGAGGCTAATCAGCATTACTCAACTTAGGAATCCATCCAATTATGAGTAACCTGAAAGAGAAACAAGTTTCTCAAAACCATTACTATTATCTGAATACCAATCACAAGAATCTATATCTTCAATCTCTTTGAAGAATCCCGATACTTGTGATACCTGGTTCTCTACTTTATTCTTATACCCACAACTTCTCAAAACTTAGACTTTGTATTTCTACGAAACACTTGTCTAAAAACTAGAGAAGTCATACGTAAACAGAACATAGTACGAGGACCTACCCCTTTTGTCCTGACGGACACTGGACAACATACAATACTCTGTATAAGTCCTTTGAGTTGAATAACTCATAACCTGTGCATCGTAGGTTGAAAACTGTACTTATGGTTAAGAACCATTCCGCTGTTCAATGCTCCTTACCCAATCGCCAACTGATATGGGTAAATGTCATCGACATAATATCAAAAAGTTATATCTCACTTTATTAAAAATAAACGTACAGATATATCATTTTGAAATTGGTGCACAACAACGGATACTCAAAACCAAATACATGCCTGCCAGCAATAACCCAGGCGACTTCCTCAAATATCACCAATTACAACGAATTCTGATATAATGAGGATGATCACCTGATTCCAAATAACTTCCTCCCACTCATCATCTGTAAAACTATACAGATATAAGAATGAAACCTGGTAAATACATACCCTGGAGTAAGTATCTAATTGGGAAATCGGTTTTCCTTTAACAATGCACTGAAACATTAAAATGTTTCGTAGGGGTATCCTGGTATTCTTAGTAATGCCTCTTCCATAATCCAATTCATGACTATAACCGTATATTTCTTTTCCATCTCTCCAAATCGCTTTATTTGTCTTTATTCATTACCTTCTGTACACCATCGTTAGGCTAAATGGTTTTCTTCCTTCCCTACCGTTCGGCACCAGCCTATGGTTTGGAAGAAGACTATCCAGTAAGCATAATAGGTGTACTCTCCTAATCCTAGGAGTACTCGCAACTTGAGATAAGGTGATGATAAAAGACTACTGAATAAAACCTTATTCTATTTCTCCCGAACTGGGGAAAAAGCAAAGGTGAAATAGGAGTGGCGATGAAGTACGCGGTTTGGTCGTGAATGATAACAGTCGCATTTTACTTTGCCCTCTTTCTAATCCTTTCATTTTGTCTTTACATATTATCTTCTGTACACCCTACTTAGGCTAATTGGTTTTCTTCATTCCCTACCTTTCGGCACCAGCCTATGGTTTGGAATAAGACTATCCAATAAGCGTAATAGGTGTAATCTCCTAAACTAAGAAGCCCTCGCAACCTGAGAGAAGGTAAAGACAACTGAATAAACCAATTCTATTTCTCCTGAACCTGGATCCATCCTCGAAGAAGTCCCTTCGAGTTCGTATATAACCATACGATGGATCTATCCAATGGAAGGGGATGTCCGTAGTAATACGGGGTGTTCTGAGAAATACAAAGGGTAAAAAGAAGGAGCGGCAATGGCTTATGCAACTCAAACAATCCAAAAGCCATTATTGTAAGAAGGTTCGGTCAACTTGGTCACTGAGTTATAGTCTAGGGTCGGTCAAAGGTCGCTGCCAAAGAGAGAGAGAAAAGAAACACTCTGTGTGCACTCTAACCTAGATCAGAATGGTTATCATTTTATCTAATCAGGAAATCTCCCACTGTAATCTCAAATTCTCCTCCAAACCTGAAAGAAGAATTAGTCGGGATCACCCGAAGAGTAAACTAACTCATCAGTGAGAATCGGGATCCAACTATCATCGCATGATAACTTGATGGAAGCCACTCAAGTTATCACACTCCAGAAGGTATGCGCATGCCTGGCAAGTTTCCTGTATGTTTGATACTCCCGATGTGATTTTTGCCCCATGCTCTTATGACCTTGACGAAAGCTAACAAATCATAAGTCACAAGTCAAGTTCTGCCCGTCATTGTCCAGGTTAATTTGAACCCACCCGTACATACCCTTGACGAAAGCCAACAAGGTAATACGACTGTCCCAAACCAACACATCTTTCTATGCTACAAATGAATACCCCAGCAGCTACCAAGCACTATGTCTTGGCGAAAGTCAACAAACATAGCTTGAATACTACTGACCATCCATAAGATACGACGGAGGGCTACGGCTGGTTTTTGGCGAAAAACCTTTAACGTAATGAACTTGATCTCGTTGAAGGAACCTGATAGTTTTTTATAAAAATATAGTGGCGAAAAAACCTTTGCTAAAGAGGTCACTCCCGGTGAAGGGATCTCGACTCTTTCCTCGTGGAATGAGGTGCAGGATATTCCAACTGAATACCGCGATGCAAAGCAACTTGTAATCGACTAAATTGAAGTTATTACCCTGACGTAAACTTCTGCCCAAGGGGTCACTCCCGGTGAAGGGATCTCGGCCTTTGCCTCGTGGAATGAGGTGCAGGATATTCTAACTGAATACCGCTTTGCAAAACAAAAGGAAACATCTTTGTAATAACACCTTTTAAAATTTGTTCCAACAACATCAAATATAGGTTTTTTTATCCTTGCATTGATAAGAATCAATGTAGTCCCATCAATCAATCACACCAGAAAAGAACGAAAATAAAATGTACGTATATGCCATCCGCATTCGCTACTGGGTCCCGTCATAACTTGTTAGGTTACTTAACTAACGACAGAGCGGGGGCTGGACTAGCGCGGGTGTAAAATATATACAACATCTAATAGTATATATACCAATATACAATAATCGCTCCAGGCGTGATAATATGCAACATTACAGAAAAGTAATAAGTATCACAGAACAATACAGATAATCTGGGATCCCCGGATTTCATAGAGCCGCTGCTGAAACCCGACGTTCCTCTGGTCGTGTGGATAGCCTGTGCAATGAAACCTAGACCCCTACGGGTGCGGAAAGTTACCCGCCAAAACCTGAAGCGAGGTAGTTCCCACAACATAGTGAATGGAACACCCGACACTTCACGGAATTCGGTAAATTGAGCACCCCTCCTTGGGTCAACCTGTACCCCCTACGAGTACGGAGAATAGGCTGTCAATTCTAGAGTGAGATCTTTTTGCCTCTCAAAGCCATGAGATACGGACCCGTTGCCCTCCAGAACCCGGCTATCCGTACACTCCATCGCGGGATAAACCTAGTACAGAAATAAAAATATGTACAACGGGTACATCGACCTCAACCCGGTCGTGCCCCAAAAGAATATTATACAAACAGGCAGTGACGGCAGTCCACATGTTGGACGCTCGGCCTGCAATATCAAATGTACAAATAAATCCAATCTGCACTACCATTGCATCCTGCTATCCACCACGACAAATCCGCAATATCACAACACAACACAGAACATCAACGCGAATGTCACGTTCCCAAACCCGTCTAAAAGAACTATAGCAATTAGACGCGGTTTATCGATCAAATGACATTCCCGGCCGGAGATATAAAGTAAGTACTGCATACTAACAAGTTTAAAATTTCGATCGATAAAATTTCCCGAAGTGTGCCCCACGTACATCTGCTGTACAGTAACAAAATCTGGGCCCTAATGAACAGTACAAGAAACCACAATTTCCCAAAGAAAGCCTACTGGAGAATTTTGATGCACTGTTCCCACAGTTCTGCCGCGCTTTCGCGGTCAAACCCAAGGTTTGACCGCGGATCCGCGGCGGTCATGTGGGATCATGTGCTCAAAAGTTCCCAGGTTGCTTAAAAAACCCTGCTTTGTTTTCTGTGATATGTAAAATAATTTTTAGAACCCATTTAAAATCGACAGAAACTCAGAACTTAGAAAATTGCGATTTTTGAAAATCCTTTCGATCGATATTTTAAACGCGTTAGCACAAGTTAGTATAGCTTAATGGTGAGGCTCTGATACCACTGTAAGTCCACGGTAGCACCCCGGCCGTCTAACAGATGCCAAATGCGGAACAAAAACTTTTTACAACTGGCGCTATCGCGTACTATAACCCGGATCTACCATTAAAGATAAACTAACAAACTACGAAGTGGGTAGAAGAGTTATACCGAACGATCCGAGTCCTTCGGTCTTCAACCATCATCCCACGCTTTGTTGCGGCTGCTCTTATCTCCTTGATCTCCAGTCTTCTCGTCCAGGTGGCACCACGTCGACGGATCTTTAAACGGGCTCCCGCCTCTGAACTGAGGCAACTCGATCGTCAAGTTTGCCAAAAGAGACGACCAAGATGATGTAGAGAATGAGTAGAAGACTTTGTCTCGTTACGTCTAAGGCTATGGACGAACGGTTAATGAAGTTGCCTTTTGGATCGGGTGGAATGAGAAATGAGGCTATATCCTTTTATGAACCAAAACTATCATCTTCTTTTTATCCAAAATGAACCTATACACACCCTAGAGAGGGGCCGGCCACCATATAGGCAAGGGGGTGAGTGTAGGAGGAGGGATGGTGAGAATAACAAGCACAATACTTATCATAACAATAATGAAAGCATGAGTCATATAACACCTAGTGTGAAAACATTTAATGCAATCAAGCGAGTCACAAACCAAGTCACCAACCAAGAAGCTTCCTCACTGATGACTCACCCTCATGACTCACCTATGGAAGAAAAGATAAATCCGTATTTAACCGAATGTTAAATACGGCTGATAGAAAACTGGAAACTGGCAACTTCCAAAAGTGATCCTAAAACGAATTTCAGGATAACCCCGTAATGGTATAAACATACCCGCATTTGTATTACGACCGAATACAAATGCAACTGAGACAAAGATATTATATCTACACAGTATAATACTCGGATCCGGCTTAAACCAAAGCCGACCAGTATTATCTGCCCGAAAAATGACACGTGCGAAAACGCACGTGCATTTTCCGAACCTTGCCATAAAACCATACGGCCTCTACAACGTTTCGCTCGAACTTGGGAAAGTGCCTGTGGGGGACTCTAATGACTTATCAACACACTGTCACTGGGTATAACCACTAGCACGTCAGAGGTACTATCTGTACGTAACGGTTTGCCTATGTATTGATTGGAAGGGAAGCTGACGAGCGAGCTCATCCATAAACCCTACTGAGCCTAACAGTGACAATATACATACAGTCCGGTCCGTTCGTCTATGAGTATCGCATATCTGCCTAGGGGCTGGTAACGTCAAACCCCCAATAGCAGTATAAGTCGTGTCAGAGAGTGGCCCAGAATACCCTGAGATACTACTGGAGTACCTAACAGTAAATCTCCTGCCTCGGCCGAGGGCTTTGTGTAATGGCTCTCCTAGACACAACGCGATCTCACCCCCAATACCGGGAGAGACGAATCCCCTGCCGATCCGCTCACTTGCCTCCATGTGGCTCGGGACTGTACCCAAAAAAGACCTGTTTGCACGACTCCTTTGAGCCGTGGTAGGGTAGAAATCAAAGCACAGTGGGAACTCACACGAGACAAATGACGACCTCAGGTCGATGAAGTAACCTGTACATATGTCACCAGTGAACTTCTTGTTAGTTATATGTATGCCCTAGAGGCCATTACTGTACATACGATGTATATTGTAGTGGATGCTAGGACATATATAGGAGGACTTTCTTGCTCGACATGATAGTATGCTATCTGGTTGTACTTTATCTTAACATGTACTCTGATTGTCTCTATATTACATGTTGATAAAGCCCTTAGGATATGTACTCGACTACTGGGACTATGATGAGATCATACTAGTGGGGCCACGGTAGTCGATGAGTACATCCTATAATAGTTCTTAGTCGTGGGTGTATCGAGACAGGGCATCGATGCACCAGTGTAGACTAGCGTATACGCATCTTGACCCATATGATGGGCGATGGATGATCCCATATCCATGGGTGTTTGACATCAAGGATGGTGTACGGGTGCTCAGTGGAGACTGGGTACACTGGACGGACTCGCCGAGAACTCCCAGATGGTATTATACCATACGTCAGATGGCAGTTCTCCGGTGACACTGGTACAGAGTAGTCTGTTGACCCGAGATCGTCATAGAGTCTTGTGTGATTCCCACCGTGCTTTGATTTCCATCATACCACATCCAAGAGGGCGTGCAAAAAGGTGGCTTTTGGGTACAGTCCCGAATCACATGGAGGCAATGAGCGATAGGAGGGGATTCGTCTCTCCCGGTATAGGGAGTTGATGTTGTGCTGTGTTCGATTGGCTATAACCGGAAATCCCTGGCCAGGGTTGCTGAGATTTACTGGTAAGTGTTATCAGTAGTTTCTCGAACTGTTATAGACCTCATATCGACACGACTTATCGAGCTACTGGGGTCTGACGTTTACCACCCCTAGGCGAGATATGCAACATATCAGACGACGAGACCGGACTGTACGGGAGTGTTACTGATTGGATTCACAGGAGAAGTTACAGGCTTGCTTGTTGATCTTCTGAGCGCTCAATACCTGGGTAGCTGTTACGTTTAGCTGACCGCTTGCAGCTTGTGGGTGTTTGATATGATCATCACCTACTGCCGGCGTATTGACGATTCTTTAGAGTCCTACACAGAGGTTTCTTGGCTCAGGAAAAACGGAGTAGGAGCACATATGTGATATGTGCGGGACCGAGGATAATGCGATATGTGATACCGTATTATATTCTCACGATATTTGATATCAGCTGGGTCATCGGATCAAGTGTTGATTCGATGAATCGGTACAGATAAATATTAGTCGGTTATATGCGATATAGCCGGATTGTCGGATCAAGTGTTGATTCGATAATTTAATGTATAATAATATATATATGATATATTAAATTACATTAACTAATATTAGCTCACTAAAAGATTATTTTTCTCACTCGGGTAATACATTGATATATATGCGATATATGTTAATTGTATTATTTTATTTGGTTGCAATAAATATTATGTATGTGATATATAATATTGTAACATGATATGATAACTAATGCAACATGTTTTGTGGAGTTTAAACATGATTAGGGTTTGTATTAGGGTTAAGTCTTCTAGTTGATTCTAGAAGCTTTTCATTTTGTCATGATAAAGATATTTGTGTGTGACTCATTCTTAACTCAACCCAAACCCTAACCCTTGGTTAATTCTCTACAATGGTTAAGTGAACCATGGTTGCATAATTGATCATTATCTCCTTTTCCTATTCATCACAAAAGGAATTCTAATATTGTTCATCTTCTTCCTTCTTCTTCTTTGCTTGAAATGCTTTCTTGCTTTGATTTTTGTGATGGATAAATATGAGAAAAAGATAAATAAAGAGAGCAAAAATCCTACTTCATCATCCTCATCTTCCCTTGCTATTTAGATGAGGGTGTTCACATCATTTCATGAGTGTTAGCTTGTGTTAAAGAAACTTCAAGGTAGATCATCTTAGTATCGAAGATCGGAAGCAAAGGTTGCGTCTTTCTCTTCGTGGAACCTCTCGAGAGTCCGGATCCCGATGATCGCAGCGAAGGGACCACAACACGGAGCATATGAAGTGAAGGACCGGATCTACAAAGGTTGTAATCCCTCTCACTTAGTGTTAAAGTTTTTAGCATGCTTGTTTTCGCCTAATCTCTAGTTTAAAGTTCCGTATTAGGGTTGTTCGGCACGGCTAATTTTTAAATCGGGCATGGTTGATGCCTCGTAGACCCTTGTGCGCGTGCCTAGCAACCCTACAGTGGTATCAGAGCCAAGCTAGAGCTTTAGGCGAAGTCTAGACGGAGTTTGAAGTCCGATCGAACCAAAAACCTAACCCGAAACATGCTCTCTGGAAATTTTCTAAAAAATGGGATTTTTCCACATTAAAAATGCTTAAAAAATTCAGCAGAGAATTCTAAGAATTAAGGTGCAAAAAGTTTTCAATGAACAGTAAAAAGTGCGGCGGAACCGCGGCAGAAGCATGCCTTCTGCGGCGGTTCCGCGGCACATTGATGACGTCATCATTCCCTGTTTGCACAGTAACTCCTATTTTATTATGATGGATTTTCTGGGAATTTTTAATATTTATTCAAGAGTTGAATTTTCTGGGGTTGTTTTGGGGATTCGGTGTTTCGATCGGAGTATCAGATTTTGTCTATGTGGTTTTCCGGATAACTTTTAGAAACTGTTAAAAAGTTCGAACGGATATCAATAACTCACTTTTTCCCCTGTCGGAAATTTTTTCAAAAGATGGATTTTTTCTCGTGTTTAAGAATGTTCTAAGTCATGCAAGTAACTCGGTGGACCCTCTAGAAGACAACAAACCTTAACTCGATTATGTGACCGTCTTGAACTGCCTTTTGAACCTTAGGGTTTGGGGCAGTACAGCATGCCACATGTGAGGCGTTGGCTTGACCCTTCTACGGCTGGACCATTGGTACTGTGGCATGTGATGGATGTTTTTAAACTGATTTCAAGTGTTGAGATATATTGGGGAAATCTTGGGTGCTTGATGATTCGATCGGAAAGTTTAACTTTTTCTATTTATCTGGAATGTGATACAATAATTGGAATCCACAGGTAGTTATGAGATAACTGATTTGAATATTATAAACATAGCAGTTTAGTCTCAGATGATCGGTTGTCACGGAATTTTGATGCGATCAAAAGTCCTTCGCAATCACGTAGCGTACGCGGATACTCGCCGGGTAAACTTAATAGACAGCTATGCCCCATAGCCCCGACCAAGTGACTGTAGGAGAACCCCGTCGCCGAAAGCATCCGTTCGGGTGCTCGCGGCAGCGGTGTTCCGCCTTAGTGCACTTCGTCGACGGCATCTGGGGGTGCGGCCGTCTACTAAAGTTTGCGACGAGCATTCGATCAGGACGTCGGGAATCTTGTTGAATTGCCCGACTTGATATTGAAAAGAGTTTTCGATAATGAGACTAAAATACGGGGTTTATAATTGTTAGGCATGCGATGTCTAAGGAATTCATTTGGTTAGGCATGCGATGTCTAAGGAGATTGCGGATTCCAACTGTTGTAGTTTTACACATTCTTTTCTGTGACCGTAAGCGTCGTATGTGGTGTATCGCCGGCTTCGTTGCTATACATCAACGACAATCGGGATACGCATACTTGCTTACGTTGATGATATGAGATATTATGTGTTGCTGTGATATGTTGTATTGGATCGTCGCGTTTGAATAGCCGGGGGTTTTATGTGAGATGAGAGGTTTTCTTTTTCATTCATGTAAAATTCATTTGTATGTAATATTCTTTTATTGGGGCACTTCCAGGTAGCGGAAGATGTCACCGTTGTATATTATTTACTTTTCCGCATTAGATAGACCCAAGGCGGGGAGCACAAGTAACCGGGTTCTAGGGTCCAGTGGGAGACCATCTCGAGGAGTCGAGACCGGGTCTCCTAACCCTAGAATTGGCAGTGTTACTTGCCGCTCTCGTAGGGGTCTAAGGATGTGGGTTTGGCTATTCATCGCGACCGTGGAATCCGTGTTTTATACAGGCTCGTATTAAAAACACGGACGTCTTAGTATATCCAATATTTCATATATGTTCTTCTGCTGCAATGTTCTGTGATGAGATCATATTACTGTCTGAGACGAATGTTTATATTATATATATGAGATATATGTTATATTGCAGATTTCGTTTTCAAAAGAGATGCTTGCGAAGCATAATAAAATGGGACTTCATTAATGAGATTAATGAAATAAAAAGAAACCTAAGATATTGTAGAAACTTGTTTATAAAAACTGGTAGCTCTAGTTCTTGCTTTGCATAGCGGTGTTCCTTATAGAACATCCAACACCTTATTCGATAAGGAAAGGACCGAGATCCCTTCACCAGGAGTGACTCCTTTAGCAATAACTGGCAGATGCTACAAACTCGGTTTGTCTTTTGATTGCTTCTATAGTTTTTTCTTTGCATAGTGGTATTTGTGAAATATCTTGCACCTTATTCGATGAGGAAAGGGCCGACGATCCCTTCACCGGGAGTGACCCCTTTAGCAAAACTAGAAAAGCCTAAAAAACACTCCATTTAAAATCACTCGATTCTACAACGATATCAAGTTCATTACGCAAAGGGTTTTCTGAAAACCCCGTCGTAGCCCTCCGTCATTTCAGATAAGTACTGGTTAGTATTCGTGCTACGTTTGTTGACCTTAGCCAAGGCGTAGTGTGCGGTAGCTGATTAGTGCTTATCTGTATAAGCATATGATGCGATTGAGTTAGGGTAGTCGTGCGACTTTGTTGACCTTAGCCAAGGGTCGTGCGGGTGGGTTTAATTTAATCGGGAAATGACGGGTTGAACTTGGCTAGCACTTATGATTTGTTGACCTTAGCCAAGGTCATAAGATGCTAGGGGCAAAAATATTATTGGGAATTTCAAGTGTTGAAATTTGCAATGAGATTGCATACCTTCTATAAGATAGTTGGATCCCGATACCCGCTGCGAGTAAGAGTTACTCCTGGGAGAGTTTTACACATTACAATTAGCCGATCAAGTAGGTGTCTAGAAAGGTGTTAACAGGGTTACGCCTCTGGGAAATTGAGGTTTACTTTAATTAGGTTCGTGCGAAAGCACGGGGGACCTCCCTCAAAGTACCGACACTGGCCTGGCTGAAAGATTGGCGAACTTGTAGCGTGTAATTAATCCCGGCTAGTCTTTCCTTTTAGAGTTTGAAGGAAGATTTGATTAAAACAGTGGGAGACATCCTGATTAGATTTATTAGATAACCAATCTAATCTTGCAAGAGCATACGCTGAGTGTTTTCTTCTCTCTCTCTCCAGGTAGCGACCATATCACACCTTAATCAAGATAATAAAACAGATATATTGACCGAACCCGCTTGTTATACTGAGCTGGGGAACGTTGGTCCCGCTCCAACTTATAATTGTTATAAGACAGAGCAGGAAATTGGGGAATACCAGATTTCCCGTGCCGCCCAAACGAAGAAAGTGCATGTTGATGCATCATCTTCGGGTGTGTTCATTACGCAGAACTGTTTCTCAGTATCCTTTACGTCCTGGGTATGTGATACCGGATCAGGATCCCACATATGTAATCTGTTACATGGGCTACAGATAGGTAGAGAACTGAGAACGGGTGGTAAGTTTCATGAGACAGAAAACGGTGCAAGTGTTGCAGCCAAGTCTGTTGGTCACTATCACCCTGTATTACCAGAATACATTGATTCTGAACGAATGTTATTAGATACCGAACCTGATATACAAAATCATATCAGTTTCTTTATTAGTAAAGAAAGGATATAATTTTGTATTGTTGGATAATGTTTTGAACATTTCCTATATCAAGAGTTGATCGGTTCAGGCACGTTATCTAAAAGCATCGACGTTCTAAATCAAACTACAGTTCTTAGTATACGGAACACACACAAGAGGAAGAGTTCAGAAATGAACGAATCCTTCTTGAGGCATTGTAGACTAAGTCATATCAATGTGACCCGACTAGCTAAGTTACATTTAGATGCATATTTAAATCTGTTTGAATTTACATCTTGTGAAACTTGCTGGTCATGTCACAAAGATAAGATGACCACAGCTCTGTTTATTGGAAATAGAGAAAGAGTTAGTGAACTCTTGGGATTGATACATGCTGATGTATGAAAGTCTCCTGTCTACACATGCCAAGACCGGTTCTTTGTACTTCATTACATTCTCTGATAATCTCTCGAGATTCAGACATATGTTCCAGTTGAAACACAAGTCCGAAGCTTTTGAGATATTCACAGAATATAAACTAGAAGTAGAGAACCTAAATATGGGTAAAAGTATTATTTCCTTTGATGTGATCAAGGCGGAGAATACTTGAGCACGGAATTCCTGGACTATTCTAAAGGAGAATGAGATTCTCTCTCAGCATTACTCCTCCGTATACACCATAGCACGATGGTATATCGGGGAGGAGCAAACTCACCCTATTAGATATGGTGTGCTCTATGATGAGTACTACTGAGTTGCCTATTTTCTTTTGGGAGTTATGCACTTGAGAAGCTGCATACCTATTGAATAGGGTTCAAATCAAATCAGTTGCCTGCCACTTCATATTTGATATGGAAAGGGAAGAGCCCATATCTTAAGCTTGTTAAGATTTGGGGTTGCCCGGCCAATATCTAAAAGCAAAATCCGGACAAGCTCGAGGCAAGGACTGTTATGTAGAACTGGAAAGGTTCCAGCTATACAAAATGCAGCTGATGATTTGGTAGAACCAAAGGATTCAATAGTTTCCAACGAACCTCAGCCTCTCTGCCGATCTAGTAGGGTTTCTCACCCACCTGAGAGATACTTCGGTTTCTCTATGACTGTGGGAGCGAGGATTGCATCATGAGATGATGACCCAACTAGTTTCGAGCTGGCCATCAGGAGTGGGACTCTGTAAGAATGGCTGGATGCTTATCGATCTGAGATGGAATCCTTATACACCAACAAAGTATGGACTTTGGTTGCTTTATTTGAAGGGTTAAATCCCCATCAGGAGCAAGTATATCTTGAGAAGATTACTTGGTGTACATGGAAAAGTTGAGACTTTCAAAGCTAGACTTGTTAAAGGTTTGCATCATAGACCAGGTATGGATTATGTTGAAACCTTTTCTAAGGATATATGCTTAAGTCCATCCAGATCCTACTTGCCACGGCTACATACCATGACTACGATATCTGGTGGTTGGGTGTCATGACTGCTTTTCTAAGTGATGTTTTAGAAGAGAGCGTCTATAAGTACACAGCCAGAGGGCTTCGCAGTCAGTGGGAGCAGCGGAAACGTGAGCAAGATGTTTTATATGATAAAGCAGGCATCGCGGAGTTGGAACATCTGTTTTGATGTGGTAGTCAAAGAGTTTGACTTCATCAAAATGGTAGATGAACCTTGTATATACAAAAAGGTAGTAGAGAGTATGGTGGTGATCCTCGTAGAGTACGTGGATGACATACTCTTGATAAGGAAGGAGTTTCCTATGCTACGCTCGGTCAATCTCCGCTTATCACAAGGATTCTCCATATAGGATCAAAGTGATACCTCCTAAATCCTGGGTTTTGGATCTATGAGATAGAACTAATTGGATGTTAGGAAACTCACTAGTAGTAGTGAGATGGTATCAATCGATCCTGGGGAGAATCACTGGAAGGGTTCCAGGGTGATAAGGATGACTGAATGTCAGTCGCAGGCTTGTCTATACCCTCAGTGGAGGGACGGTATGTTGGAAGAGTTCCAAGCTAGATACCGTGACATACTAGACGATTAAAGGCAAGATACATCGTTACCAAGGATACTACCAAAGAGGCAGTCTGGATATTTATAAGTTCATAAGATGAACTTCGTTCCTGCCATTGTGTGACAATGGAGTTGTGGCTTTAGCCAAGGAACTACCGTCCCATCAGATATCCAGATATAATTCTTAGGCAGTATCACCTGATCATGGAGATGGTTGATCTCCAGGGAGATCGAGGTTAGGAGAGTAGACACAGAGGACAACAGCGCGAATCCACTCACAAAGGCCTTTTTCCCAGTAGAGAATTTTATGGGATGGTTGAGTATGAGATACTTCAACCGCAGCTAATTGTTGGGTATGCGATACCATAACAGATGGCCCTAGTGCAAGTGGGAGATTGTTAGTTATATGTATGCCCTAGAGGCCATTACTGTACATACGATGTATATTGTAGTGGATGCTAAGACATATATAGGAGGACTTTCTTGCTCGACATGATAGTATGCTATCTGGTTGTACTTTATCTTAACATGTACTCTGATTGTCTCTATATTACATGTTGATAAAGCCCTTAGGATATGTACTCGACTACTGGGACTATGATGAGATCATACTAGTGGGGCCACGGTAGTTGACGAGTACATCCTATAATAGTTCCTAGTCATGGGTGTATCGAGACAGGGCATCGATGCACCAGTGTAGACTAGCGTATACGCATCTTGACCCATATGATGGGCAATGGATGATCCCATATCCATCGGTGTTTGACATCAAGGATGGTGTACGGGTGCTCAGTGGAGACAGGGTACACTGGACGGACTCGCCGAGAACTCCCAGATGGTATTATACCATACGTCAGATGGCAGTTCTCCGGTGACACTGGTACAGAGTAGTCTGTTGACCCGAGATCGTCATAGAGTCTTGTGTGATTCCCACCGTGCTTTGATTTCCATCATACCACGTCCAAGAGGGCGTGCAAAAAGGTGGCTTTTGGGTACAGTCCCGAATCACATGGAGGCAATGAGCGATAGGAGGGGATTCGTCTCTCCCGGTATAGGTAGTTGATGTTGTGCTGTGTTCGATTGGCTATAACCGGAAATCCCTGGCCAGGGTTGCTGAGATTTACTGGTAAGTGTTATCAGTAGTTTCTCGAACTGTTATAGACCTCATATCGACACGACTTATCGAGCTACTGGGGTCTGACGTTTACCACCCCTAGGCGAGATATGCAACATATCAGACGACGAGACCGGACTGTACGGGAGTGTTACTGATTGGATTCACAGGAGAAGTTACAGGCTTGCTTGTTGATCTTTTGAGCGCTCAATACCTGGGTAGCTGTTACGTTTAGCTGACCGCTTGCAGCTTGTGGGTGTTTGATATGATCATCACCTACTGCCGGCGTATTGACAATTCTTTAGAGTCCTACACAGAGGTTTCTTGGCTCAGGCAAAACGGAGTAGGAGCACATATGTGATATGTGCGGGACCGAGGATAATGCGATATGTGATACCGTATTATATTCTCACGATATTTGATATCAGCTGGGTCATCGGATCAAGTGTTGATTCGATGAATCGGTACGGATAAATATTAGTCGGTTATATGCGATATAGCCGGATTGTCGGATCAAGTGTTGATTCGATAGTTTAATGTATAATAATATATATATGATATATTAAATTACATTAACTAATATTAGCTCACTAAAAGATTCTTTTTCTCACTCGGGTAATACATTGATATATATGCGATATATGTTAATTGTATTATTTTATTTGGTTGCAATAAATATTATGTATGTGATATATAATATTGTAACATGATATGATAACTAATGCAACATGTTTTGTGGAGTTTAAACATGATTAGGGTTTGGATTAGGGTTAAGTCTTCTAGTTGATTCTAGAAGCTTTTCATTTTGTCATGATAAAGATATTTGTGTGTGACTCATTCTTAACTCAACCCAAACCCTAACCCTTGGTTAATTCTCTACAATGGTTAAATGAACCATGGTTGCATAATTGATCATTATCTCCTTTTCCTATTCATCACAAAAGGAATTCTAATATTGTTCATCTTCTTCCTTCTTCTTCTTTGCTTGAAATGCTTTCTTGCTTTGATTTTTGTGATGGATAAATATGAGAAAAAGATAAATAAAGAGAGCAAAAATCCTACTTCATCATCCTCATCTTCCCTTGCCATTTAGATGAGGGTGTTCACATCATTTCATGAGTGTTAGCTTGTGTTAAAGAAACTTCAAGGTAGATCATCTTAGTATCGAAGATCGGAAGCAAAGGTTGTGTCTTTCTCTTCGTGGAACCTCTCGAGAGTCCGGATCCCGATGATCGCAGCGAAGGGACCACAACACGGAGCATATGAAGTGAAGGACCGGATCTACAAAGGTTGTAATCCCTCTCACTTAGTGTTAAAGTGTTTAGCATGCTTGTTTTCGCCTAATCTCTAGTTTAAAGTTCCGTATTCGGGTTGTTCGGCACGACTAATTTTTAAATCGGGCATGGTTGATGCCTCGTAGACCCTTGTGCGCGTGCCTAGCAACCCTACACTGCTATCTGACGATATGTATAATACCAATTAGCAGGTTCCCGGCGAGTCCTGTCCGGTGTACTCATAACCTAATAAGCACTTGTATACATCTTAGGTGATCCTACTGACACCAATGGATTGTGAGACCGGCCATCGCCCCTCGTCGGGGTCTCGACTGTATACACTAGTCTACTCTGGAGTATCGATGCCCTGTCTCGAAACTCCCACGACTAGGGACACTTTAAGGATGTGCTTACAGACCCCAGCTCCCACGTATATGATCGCCATCATACTGCTGGTAGTCAACCAAGAATCCTATGGGCTCTATCAATATGCAATAGCGAACTAAAGTATGTATACGATGATAAAGACAAACCAGATAGCATACTATCATCTTGAGCAAGACTGTCATATTGGTGTAGGTCCTGCCTCAATCATTGCAATCACGTACCTGCGATCCAATAATTGACTTTGAGGGCACTATCTCCAACAGGCAATAGCTGTACGTAACGGATACCCAGGTATTGAGCGAAAGGGAGGCCGACGAGCAAACTCATCCTGTACCCCTACTGAGCCTGTCAGTGAAAATATCCGCACAGTCCGGTCTGTTCGTCTAAGAGTATCGCATATCGAGTCTAGGGGGGTGGATAAAGTCAGAACCCTAACAACGCGATATTTAGTGTCGGCATGATACCCATCACCTCATGAGAAACTATCGATCCTAGATCAATAATCCTCGTCTACCATGTCCATGGATTTGTGGTGATGGCCACCCGTACACAATGCGACATCAACCCCCAATACCGGGAGAGACGAATCCCCGACGATCCGATCACTGCCTCCATGTGGCTCGGGACTGTACCTAACTAAAACCTGTTTGCAGGACTCCTTTAAGCCGTGGTAGGGTAGTAATCAAAGCACAGTAGGAACTCACACGAGACAAATGACGATCTCAGGTCGGCAGACTAACCTGCACACATGTCACCTGGGAACTGCTATCAGACAATAGGTATAATACCAACTAGCAGGTTCCCGGCGAGTCCGTCCAGTATACTCATAACCCAATGAGCACCTGCATACTATCTTAGGTGAACAAACTAACACCAATGGCTTATGAGACCTGGCTACCGCCCCTCGTCGGGGTCTCGATCAGTATACACTAGTCTACACTGGAGTATCGATGCCCGGTCTCGATTCTCCTACGACTAGGGACATTTAAGGATGTGCTTATAGACCCCAGCTGCCACATATATGATCGCCATCATACTGCTGGTAGTCAAGCAAGAATCCTAGCTTTATCAACATGATGATAAAGACAAACCACATAGCATACTATCATCTTGAGTAAGACTGTTTTATCGGTATAGGTCCTACCTCAATCATCACAATCATCTGTCCGCGACTATGATAATTTCCTTGAGGGCACTATATCCAACAATCTCCCACTTGCACTTAAGGCCAATTATTGCGATGTCGCATACTCACAGCCCGTGTGATACCGAACACCCAACTTCTCTACTAATCAGTTTCGCAAAGCCCGTTTGCGAAAATGATTGCGTTCAAGAAATAGCCTCAGTGAGTGGATCCGCTCCAATGTTTCTTTCTGTATCTCTCTAAATCTCAACTTCGCGGAGAAAGGTATCTCCCGAAATTAGCAATACCTGTCTTAGAATTTGTCTGGATATCTGATAGGACCCAGTTCATAAATGAACTCCAAATCCAGAAAACTACTTAGACTATATTGTCCACTGAATTTAATCAGTATTCTGCGCCATGCCTTTCCTCAGTATCCGCTTGGACCACCTGTCCTACATACTGTCCCTCAGAAGAGGGAAAAACTATAACTCTGACAGTCACTCTGTCATCCAGGTCACCTGGTAAGCTTGAAATGATAACCGTCTCCTGAAGGAGGATGCCGTTACCATATCCCTAGAACATCTATTTATGTTCATAAACTGCTTCCCAATGTTTCTCCACGATTGGATTAATATATCTGCTTATTGCAGCTAGTGCAAAAATAACATCTGGTGTAGTACTTGACATTTCATGATTAACTCAATTGCCTAAGCAAGTGATATGTTAATCATGTAGATCCCTTTCCCCTTTAGTTTGTAAGTCACCTTTAGAGAGGTTAACCCCATCACCTGCAGGTAGACCACCATGCCAGGAGTCGTCCATTTAATGTTAAAATATCCAGATTAGGATACTTCCCAAATCTAGATCTAAAACCATAGATCTAGTAACCAGAAACCCTGATATTACATCAATATCCTGTGTGGAGAAACAACTTTGTGACAACCATAGTACAACCGATCGTAGTATTGGAATATCTCTTCCTATTAAGTGCATGTCATCCCAAATCCTCGGACATTACACCCTACTACCTTCTTACCAGATCCATCTCCTATTCTGATGAAGTCAAAACCCATGACTGTCACATCAAAAATAGATGATCTATTTCCGCTATACCTGCTTTAGTCTATAAATAGACATAAGCTACTTGTCCTCTATGCTTCCGCTGCTCCCACTGACTACAACAACCCCCTGGCAGAGTCATATACACGTACACTTCCAAAACTAGTTTAGAACGACGCTATACTTATCCTCCTGCCGGGTCTTATAGTCTAGAACAACAGCAATGGCAAGTCTGGGTAAACAAGAACCTCCTTGTCACCGTCACTGAGAAGACCGAAGTTCCTCTCGGGTGACTGAGGTTACCCACCAAATTTGCGGAGTGGCTAATGGAACATCAAATCCAATTGAATCCTTATGTTCTATTAGATTTCCAGTAATCGTTTGTGATTCTAGAATAACTTCCAGTTCTACCATACTCCCACTTGTGTTTTTTTTTGAAATAATCCATTTTACTAAAACTGTGGCGAGTCAAGAACAATATAAATATTGATCTTCCTGATGGTAGACAATTATCCCTCATCAAAGCCCGGGATAACCCACAAACAACCATTACTGAAACGTGCCTTAAGTTTATCCGGATTCTGGTTTTAAGCATCAGCCGGACAACTCCCTATACCTTAACATCGTTAAGATATAAATTGATTCTATATACATCTAATATAGAAACAAAAGCATTAATTTAATTTGAACGAGATTCAAAATCATGCAGCTGTCTCCAGTGCATATCAACCAAATGGAAAAAAGGACAATCAGCATTACTCATCTAGGAGTGCATCCACATATGAGTAACCCGAAAGAGAAGCAAGTTCTCAAAACCATTACTATTAATTGAATACCAAACACAAGTATCTATATCTTCGACTTTCTCAAAGAATCCTGATACTTACAACAGATGGTTCTCTACTTTATTCTTATACCTATAACTTCTGAATATCTGGACCTTGCATTTCAACGAAATACATGTCCAGAACTAGAGAAGTCATAAGTAAACAGAATATAGTATGAGTACCAACCCCATTGTCCTAACGGACACTGGACAACACACAATACTTTGTATAAGTCCCCTGAGTCCAATAACTCAAACTCTGTGCGTCGTAGGTTGAAAAACTGTACTTTGGTTAAGAAGAGTTACACCGCTGTTGAATGCACCTTACCTAATCATCAAATGATATAGGTAAATGTCATAGACACAATATCAAAAAGTTATATCTCACTTTATAAAATAAATGTACAGATATACCAGTTTGAAATTGGTGCATAACAACGGATATTCAAAACCAAATATTTGCCATCCGGCAAAATCCAGATGATTTTCTCAAATATCACCAATTACTACGAATTCCGATATAATGAGGATCTAATCACCCAATTCCCAATATCTTAATCCCACTCACTATCTATAATATCATACAGATGTGAGAAACTGATCTGGTAAATACATACCCTGGAGTTAGATTCTTATTGGGAAAACAGTTATCAATTAATATCGCACATTGAAAACGAAACATGAAAATGTTTCAAAAGGGTTAACTGGTATTCCTAGTAACGCCTCTTCCATTATCCTGAATCATGACAGTAACCATATACTTACCTGCCCTCACTGCAATCCCTTTATTATGTCTTTACTTATTACCTTCTGTACACCTCCTTTACGCTAATTGGTTTTCTTCATTCCCTACCTTTCGGCACCAGCCTAAGGTTTGGAAGAAGACTATCCAATAAACGTAATAGGTGTACTCTCCTAATCCTAAGAGTCCTCGCAACCTGAGAGAAGGTAATGGGAAAAGGCATCTGAATAATCCTATTCTTTTTCTCCTGAACCAGAATCCATCCTTGAAAAAGTTCCTTCGAGTTCGTATGTAACTATACGATGGATTTATCCAATAGAAGTGGATGTTCGTAGTGATACGAGGTGTTCTGGATAAATATAAAGTGAATGTAGGAGTGGCAGGGGTATACACGGTCTTTGACATGAATGATGGTGGTCGCAATTTCCTTTGCCATTATTCTAATCCCTTTATATGTCTTTACTTATTACCTTCTGTACACCACAGTTAAGCTTGTTGGTTTTCATCCTTCCCTACCGTTCGGCAACTGCCTATGGTTTAGAGGAAGACTATCCAATAAGCTCAATAGGTGTACCCTCTCCTAATCCTAGGAGCTCTCATAACCTGAGAGAAGGTAAAGAGAAAAGACAACCGAATAATCCTATTCAATCTCTCCAGAACCAGAATCCATCCTCGAATCAGATCCTTCGAGTTCGTATATAACCATACGATGGATTTATCCAATGGAAGTGGACATTCGTAGTAATATGGGGTGTTCTGGAGAAATGCAAAGGTGATATAGAAGTGGCAATGATGTATGCGACACCGTGAAATTCCAAAAGTCAAAGTGTTTTAAGAAGGTTCGGTTAACTTGGTTTCATGAGTTTTAGTCAAAAGTCAGGTCATAGTCACAGCCAGAGAGAGAGAGAGAAGAAACACTCAGCTTGCACTCTAACCTAGATCAGAATGGTCAATCACTTTTATCTAATCTGGATGGCTCCCACTGTTTCCTCGAATTCTCCTCCAAACCTAAAAGGAGAATTAGTCGGAATCACCCGAGGAGTAATCCTACTCATCAAAGGGAATCGGGATCCAACTATCATCGCATGATAACTTGATGGAAGCCACTCAAGTCACCACACTCCAGAAGGTATGCGCAAGCCTGGCAAGTTTCCTGTATGTTTGAAACTCACGATGTGAGTTTTTACCCCTAGGACCCAAGTGACCTTGACACAGTCAACATATCAAAGGGTCCTAGTCAAGTTCAACCCGTCATTATCTTGATTGCATTAGACCCACCCGTACGAGTCCTTGACACAGTCAACATGACCGTATGACAGTCCTAACCAATCCACATATCCATGCGACAGAAAAGCATTACAGAGCTACCGCACACTACGCCTTGACACAGTCAACATACGTAGCACGAATACTAACCAATACTAGTCTGAAATGATGGAGGGCTACGACTGGTTTTTGGCAAAAAATCTTTAACGTAATGAACTTGATATCGTTGAAGGAATCCAAGTGGTTTTATAAATATATAGTGGCGAAAACTTTTGCTAAAGAGGTCACTCCCGGTGAAGGGATCTCGACTCTTTCCCCGTCGAATGAGGTGCAGGATATCCCAAACTGAATACCTCGATGCAAAGCAAAAATAATCGACTATTGTAAAGTTATTACGTTGACGCAAACTTTTACTCAAGGGGTCACTCCCGATGAAGGGATCTCGGCCCTTGCCTCGTCGAATGGGGTGCAGGATATTCCAAATGAATACCACGATGCAAAGCAAAAATGTACGTCTGTACTGTCAGTTTTTTAAAAAACTTGGTTCCAACAACATCATATATAGGTTTGTTTTATCCTTGCATTGATAAGAATCTATGCAGTCCTATCAATTAATCACACCAGAAAAGAACGAAAATAAAATGTACGTATATGCCATCCGCATTCGCCATTGGGTCCCGTCATCACCCGTTAGGTTACTTAACTAACGACAGAGCGGGGACTGGGCTAGCGCGGGTGCAAAACATATACAACATCTACTAGTATATATAAATATATATATAACATTCATCCCAGGCATGATATAAAGCAACATCACAGAAACATCATAGAAGCAACACAGAATGGTGGATAATCTGGAGCCCCGGGTTTCACTTGAGCCGCAAGTGAGACCCGACGTTCCCTATCGTGTGGATAACCTGTGCAATGAAACCTAGACCCCTACGAGTGCGGCAAGTTACCCGCAAAACCAGAAGCGAAGCAGCCCCCTTCAGCAACGTGAATGGACCACCCAGCACTTCACGGAATCCGGTAACTTAAGCACCCCTCCTGGGTCAACCTATACCCCCTACGAGTGCGGCGAATAGCCCGCCAATTCTAGAGTAAGGTCCCCTCCGTCCTAACGCCATGAGATGCGGACCCGTTGCCCTCTAGAATCCGGCTATTCGTGCACCCCACCGCGGGGTAATCCTAGTACAGAAAAGAAAATAATCTATAAGGGTGACATCGACCTCAGCCCGGTCGTGTCCCAAAAGAATAATATACAAACTGGCAGTGACGGCAGTCCACATGTCGGACGCTCTCCCCGCAATATCAAATGTACAAATGAAATAAAACTGTACTGACATTGCACCATTGCTATCCACCACGACGATCCAACCAACATCACAGCACAACACAGAACATCAACGCGAATGTCACGTTCACAAACCCGTCTATAAGAACATATAGCAGTTAGACGGGTTTACCGATCAAATGCCATTCACGGTCACAGATAGAAATGTATGTACTGTCAAAAGCACGCTTAAAATATCGATCGACTAAGTTCCAAATTGGCCCCAATAGCAAAACAATACTTCACTGAAACCTGGGCCAAAACAGAACATCACAAAAATCACAATTCCAATCCAGTGGGCTACAGAAAAAATTTCCAAGCCCGTTGCTACTAAGCGACCACGGATCCGCCGCCAATGAGGGTCTTACGCGGCGGTTCCGCGGCGCTTTGGAGGCTTCGTGCTCCGAAATTTTTTGTGTACCCCTATAATCGCCTTCACGGATTTTTAAGATGTGTGAAATAATTTTTTGACCACATTTAAAAATCGACAGCAAACTGATAATTGGAATCGTGATTTCGGTAATTTCCGTCGATCGATCTTCTAAGCACGTTTAAACAAGCTAGTAAGGGGTGTAAAAGGGTAGCTCTGATACCATGAAGAGTCCCGGCAGCGCCCTGGCCGTCGAAACGCGGCCAAAATGCTGAACAAAAATTTCTGAAACCAGCGCTACCGCTACCCGAATCCCGGATCGACCTTAAACCCTAAACTAGCAAATTAAACTAAGAGTTAGAATCATTATACCGAGTTGATCCGAGTCCTTCGGTCTTCATTCCAACCTCCTAGCGGTTCTTTGACGCAGTTTGGTTGCCGGTCTTCCTCCATCTTCGATGATCCACCCGAGGGAAACGGTGCAAGCTCCAACCTCGTCGAACTAGGTAACCGACGCTCCAAAGTTGCTAGCTAAGGAGAGTGGGGGTGTATGGAAATGTCACTATATTTTTCTCTCTAAACTTGAGCTCAAGAGAGCATCCATAGAAGATGAAGAAAGAGTGAGGATACTTTGGCATGAGCAAAAGAAATTTGGCTAAGTATTTTGTTGTGTGCTTGAGGGAGTGAGGGAGTGATGTGTTAATCAACAAAAATGAAAACCAATCCCCACCCTAAAGTGGCCGGCCCCCTTTTCTCTCTCAATCACAAAAAAAAAAATCAATTTCCAAAGTCAAATTATAATAAACAAATGCACCATACTATGAACCATGCTCATGCCACATCATACCCTCCATCTCATTATGAAACAAATGAATTTCCATAAATGGAAAATCAATAATGAGATGGCAAAACTTCTAGAAGCTATTCTGTATAAAATACAGAATACTTCCCGGTATATGTACCAAAATACATATACGCGTATTCGTACAAAAATACGAATAGCCAAGAGAGAAAATAAATAGCGAACAATAATACTAGAATACATATATATAAATACATATGTAAATTATTAAATCAAAACCTGATTTAATAATCTGGTTTAATCCTAAGCCGCTAGTATTATCAACCGTCCGATTAAAGTCTGCGCAGTATGCACATATTTAATCGGACACCTGTATGTATCAACATACACCATGTACACCATATCGCCTGAACCGTGAAAACCCTCTATGTGGGACTCTAAAGACTCGTCAATACGCTGGCAGTGGGTTTAACCACAAGCACGTTAGCGGCACTAGCTGTACGTAACGGCAACCCAGGTATTGAGCGAAAGGGAGGCCGACGAGCAAACTCATCCTGAACCCCTACTGTGCCTGTCAGTGACAATATCCGCACGGTCCGGTCTGTTCATATAAGAGTATCGCATATCGAGTCTAGGGGGTGGATAAAGTCAGACCCCTAACAACGCGATATTTAGTGTCGGTATGATACCCATCACCTCCTGAGAAACTATCGATCCTGGATCGATAATCCTCGTTTAAATGGCCATGGATTTGTGGTGATGGCCACCCGTACACAATGCGACATCAACCCCCAATACCGGGAGAGACGAATCCCCGACGATCCGATCACTGCCTCCATATGGCTCGAGACTGTACCCAACTAAAACCTGTTTGCACGACTCCTTTGAGCCGTGGTAGGGTAGTAATCAAAGCACAGTGGGAACTCACACGAGACAAATGACGATCTCAGGTCGGCAGACTAACCTGCACACATGTTACCTGGGAACTGCTATCTGGCAATAGGTATAATACCTACTAGAAGGTTCCCGGTGAGTCCGTCCAGTGTACTCATAACACAATGAGCACCTGCATACTATCTTAGGTGAACAAACTAACACCAATGGCTTGTGAGACCTGGCCACCGCCCCTCGTCGGTGTCTCGATCAGTATACACTAGTCTACACTGGAGTATCGATGCTCGGTCTCGATTCTCCTACGACTAGGGGCATTTAAGGATGTGCTTATAGACCCCAGCTCCCACATATATGATTGCCATCATACTGCTGGCAGTCAAGCAAGAATCCTATGGGCTTTATCAACATGATGATAAAGATAAACCATATATCATACTATCATCTTGAGTAAGACTGTTTTATCGGTATAGGTCCTACCTCAATCATCACAATCATCTGTCCGCGACTATGATAATTGCCTTGAGGGCACTATATCCAACAGATCCTACCGTGAGTATATGCTACTCCTCGAAAACTTTCTCACTTAACGATCAATGCTATAAACCAAGTAGGTGTCTAGAAAGGTGTTAGCGGGGCTATGCCCACAGGGAAAAGAGGTTATTTAATTAAGGAACTTCACGAAAGCGTCGTAAAACCTCCCTCGAAGTACCAACACTGGCCTGGCTGAACGGTTAAGCAAGTATTGTACGGTGAGATTGATCCCGACTAATTCTTCTTTTTTGGTTTGAGGAAGGATTCGAGAAACAGTGGGAGCCATCCTGTTTAGACAAACTAAAAACCACTCTAAACTTTCAAGAGCATCATGCTAAAGTGTTTCTTCTCTCTCTCCTAATTGCAGCGACCAAGCATCATTACTGGACTTAAGTTACTACTAGATAAAAACATACTGACAGGGCCAAACTACAAAGATTGGCTCAGGAATGTCAAAATGGCAATCACTTATGATAATTTGGGGTATCTCCTTACCACCAAAGCTCCCCCTGTCCCAGGTCCTCAATCCAGCGTCGCGGATAAGGAAATCCGTAAGACTTGGGAGATTGATTGTGCGAAGGCCAAGTGCCTCGTGCTTGCCTCTATGGACATTGAACATCAGAGGAGGCACGAGAATATGGACCTCGAATCCATATTTCTCCATACTAAGGATCTGTATGGGGAGCAATCCCGTATCGCCAGATACGAAGTCTCGAAAAAGTTGTTTTCGGCAAGATTGGCCGTCGGATCATCCGTAGCGGAACACGTGCTTAAGATGATTAGCTACATTGAAGAGCCCCTGGACATAAGGACCACGTTAGAGAACGAGCTCTATACTGACTTGATTCTCCAGTCCCTTCCTTACACTTATGCCCAGTTTATCCTGAACTTCAACATGCAAGGAAAGAAAGTTGAACTTTCGGAACTCCTAAACATGTTGAGGAGTGCAGAGGGCACCCTACAGAAAGTAAGGGAAACATCCACTTTGTTTGTTGGAGGAGCTTCCTCTTCTAGGTCCAAGGCGAGAGCCAAAGGAAGGAAGAAGAAGGACCCCACCAAACCAAGAGGCGGTGTTAGTAAAATGGAAGCCAAGGGAAAGGCAAAAGTAGCAAAGGTAGCAGGAAAGCTTGTAGGAAAGGAAGAGTGCTTTTATTGTCACAAGAGTGGACACTAGAAGAAAGATTGCAGGGCTTGGAAGGCCAGAAACCAGGACTCGAAGCAAGTTGTGGCTTCGGCTTCAGGTGTGTATGTTATTGAAAACTGTCTATCAATAAACTCTACTTCCTGGGTATTGGATACCGGATCAGGATCTCATATCTGTAATTCTTTGCAGGCACTGAGAAAACGTAGGGATTTGAAGGCAGGTGATATGACCCTCAGAGTTGCAAACGGAGATAGCATGGATGCTGAGTCCGTGGGGGACTATCACTTGGGTTTGTCAGATGGACATGTTTTGGTTTTACGTGATTGTTATTTTGTACCCAGTTCGACTTGTAATATCATATCTGTATCTTTAATGTCTAAAGAAGGTTATGATTTTGCATTTGTAAGCAATGTTGTAAACATTCACCTTAATCATGTTCTGATTGGGTCGGGTACATTAAGCAACGGTATATATGTATTGAACTAACCACAGATTTTCAATGTCCAGAATACACACAAAAGAAAGTATCCAGAAATAAATCATGCTTTCTTATGGCATTGTAGACCGGGTCACATAAATGAGACAAGGTTAACTAAGTTGCATAAAGAAGGATATTTGGATCCGTTCGAATATCAATCATATGAAACTTGTCAATCATGTCTCAAAAGAAAGATGACAAAGACTCCGTTCACTGGACACGGAGTAAGAGCGAGTGAGCTCTTGGGACTCGTACACAGCGATGTATGCGGTCCAATGTCTACACATGCGCGAAGTGGTTATTCTTACTTCATTACTTTTACGGATGATTTTTCAAGGTACGGATATGTCTTCTTGATGAAGCATAAATCAGAAGCCTTTGAAAAATTCCAGGAATACAAGAATGAAGTAGAAAAACAAACAGGCAAAAGTATCAAGACACTGAGATCTGATCGAGGTGGTGAATACTTGAGTGCCGAGTTCCTGGGTTACCTAAAAGAGAATGGAATTCTCTCTCAACTTACTCCTCCATACACCCCACAACATAATGGTGTATCGGAGAGAAGGAACCGAACCTTATTGGATATGGTATATTCCATGATGAGTAATGCTGAGTTACCGCGATCATTCTGGGGATATGCACTAGAATCAGCTGCATATCTTTTGAACTGAGTTCCAACTAAGACAGTGCCTACCACACCATATCAGATGTGGAGTGGGAAGAAACCCTATCTTAAGCACATTAAGACATGGGGATGTCCAGCTTTTGTCAAAAAGCAGCATGCAGACAAACTCGAGGCACGCTCAGTACAGTGTAAGTTTGTGGGATATCCAAAGAACTCTAAGGGATATTTCTTTTATTGCGCAGAGGAACAAAAGGTTTTTGTTTCTCGTCATGCCTGCTTCTTGGAAACTGAATTTTTTGAAAATCAGATAAGTGGGAGCGCAATTGAACTGGAAGAAATTCCAGAACCACAAGCTATTACTGAAAGCTTAGTAGAACCAGAAGGTTCGAAAGAACACGACATTCCTGCGCCGCTCCGCAGAAGTAGTAGGCAGTCTCATCCGCCGGAGAGATACTACGGTTTTCTCATAGACGGGGATAGAGAGGATTGCATCATTGATAATGATGAGCCGACTAGCTTCCAGCAGGACATTCAGAGCGCTGACTCGGTAAAATGGCTGGATGCAATGCAGACCGAAATGGAGTCCATGTACACCAAC
Organism: Agapanthus africanus; assembly: GCA_030015575.1. Taxonomy (NCBI): domain Eukaryota; kingdom Viridiplantae; phylum Streptophyta; class Magnoliopsida; order Asparagales; family Amaryllidaceae; genus Agapanthus; species Agapanthus africanus. Next base: position 223,262,470 of record JASDDO010000012.1, read on the forward strand.
AAAGTATGGACTTTGGACGTTGCCCCAGAAGGGGTAAAACCCCTAGGCTGCAAATGGATCTTCAAAAGGAAGATTGGTGTAGATGGACAGGTTGAGACTTATAAGGCTAGGCTTGTTGCAAAGGGTTTCCGTCAAAGACCTGGTTTGGACTATGACGAAACCTTTTCTCCAGTGGTTATGCTCAAATCCATTCGGATCCTTCTTGCCATTGCTGCCTTCCACGATTATGAGATTTGGAAGATGGACGTAAAGACCGCTTTTCTAAATGGAAATTTAGAGGAGTGTGTCTATATGGACCAGCCAGAGGGTTTCATTCAGAGTAGGAGCAGCGGGAAGGTGTGCAAGTTGCTTAAGTCCATTTATGGACTGAAGCAGGCATCGCGGAGTTGGAACATCTGTTTTGATGAGACGGTCAAAGAATTTAGCTTTATCAAAAATCCAGATGAACCATGCATCTATAGTAAAATTGTAGCACGAACTGTCGTATTCCTCATTTTATACGTGGATGACATTCTCTTAATAGAAAATGACATTCCTATGCTACAATCTGTCAAAGGGTTCTTGTCACACAGGTTCTCCATGAAAGACCTGGGTGATGCCTCTTACATTCTGGGGATCCGGATCTATCGTGATAGGTCCAAGAGGATATTAGGACTTTCACAGTCCAGGTACATCGACACCATACTGAAAAGATTCAGTATGGAAGATTCCAAGCGGGGTAATTTACCGGCTTGTCATGGGATCACACTCTCCAAAGAGATGTCTCCCAAGACTGATTTAGAAAGGGATCGCATGTCTATTATACCCTACGCCTCTGTGCTAGGTTCTATAATGTATGCGATGTTGTGTACCAGACCAGATGTAGCTTATGCACTGAGTATGGTAAGCCGGTATCAGTCAAACCCTGGGGAGAAGCACTGGATAGCGGTAAAGAACATTCTCAAGTACCTAAGAAGGACTAATGAGACGTTCTTGGTGTATGGCGGAAAAGACCTCCAGATCGAGGCCTTTGCTGACTCCAGCTTCCAAAGTGACAAGGATGACTCCAAGTCCATGTCGGGTTATGTCTTTACCCTCAATGGAGGGGCGGTGTGTTGGAAGAGTTCCAAACAGGAAACAGTTGCTGACTCGACGATGGAAGCGGAATATATCGCTGCATCTGATGCCGCAAAAGAAGCCATCTGGATGAGGAAGTTCTTGATAGATCTTCAGGTGGTTCCGTCCATTGTTGATCTAATACCTCTGTATTGTGACAACAACGGGGCTATAGCTTTAGCGAAGGAACCCAGGTCCCATCAGAAGTCCAGACACATCTTAAGGTGGTATCGCCTGATCAGGGAGACCGTGGATCGCTGGGAGATCGAGGTTCGGAGGGTTGCTACAGAAGATAACACTGCAGATCGATTCACGAAGGCCATACCCCAGACTCAGTTCGAGCGGCTGATCGAGATGAGAGGTCTTCGATACGCCAGTACATGGCCTTAGTGCAAGTGGGAGATTGTTAGTGTATATGCCCTAGAGGCCATTACTGTATCATACTAGTTTGTATATTACTTAATGGAAGCTTTGGATATTCACAGTTGTATAGTCAATCTTGCTGAAAATAGTAGTATGCTACATGGTTTGTTTCTACTTTAATGTGTGCATGTGTTTCTTTTAGCATATCGCCTATACACATTAGTGTAGCCCTTAGGACCTTTGCTTGATTACCAGCGTTGTGATGGCAGTCACACTAGTGGGGGCTGGGTAATCTACAAGCACATCCTTATATAGGTCCCTAGTCGTAGGATTATAAAGACTAGCGTATGCGCTTCTCATCCCAGCAGGGGAGATGGTCTGTCCCACAGCCATTAGTACGTCATACTTGAGATAGTATGCGGGTGCTCGTTAGGTTACGAGTACACTAGACAGGACTCATCGGGAACTGTTGGTTGGTACTATACCTATCGTCAGTTATCAGTTCCCAGGTGACATGAGTACAGCTTAGTCCGTTGACTTGACACTGTCACTTCGCCTCGAGTGTGTTCCTGCTGTTCTTAGATTGCTACCCTACCACGGCTCAAATGAGTCGTGCAAACAGGTAGCAGTTGGGTGCAGTCCTGAAGCACTTGGAGGCAATGACGGTTAGACAGGATTCGTCTCTCCCGGTATTGGGGGTTGATATCGCGCTGTGTCTAGGAGAGCCATTACACAAAGTCCCAGGCCAGGGCTAGCGAGATATACTGGTAGCGTTTCCAGTATTATCTCAGGGTGTTCTGGGCTACACTCCGACATGACTTGTACCGCTATTAGGGGACTGACGTTTATCGCCCCCTAGGCCCGCCATGCGATACTCTTAGACGAACAGACCGGACTGTACGGAGATTGTCACATTCAGGCTCAGTAGGAGTTCGGATGGGTTCACCTCATCAGTCTTCTTATCGGCATCTACCTGGGGACCGTTACGTACAGCTAGTACCGCTTGCGGCCTGTGGTTAAACCCACTGCCAGCGTAGTGTCAAGTCTTTAGAGTCCCACACAGAGGGTTATTAGCCTTTGGGCAAAACAGAGTAGAGGTCGCATGGTTTTGCAATGGGGTTCGTTCACATCCGCGCACTTGTGCACGTTTGGTGTCCGGACAGTTATTACTAGCGGGCTTTGGTTTAAGCCAGATCCTAGTATATATTTTGGGATTGGTTTTATCTCATTGTATTCGTGTTCCTCGGAACATAGATGCGGGTATGTATGTACAGTTGACTGAGGCAGAGACAGAGGATTCTCATTAGGGTTGATGACCGTTGTCTTTTTCCAAACCCTAATGAATATGTGAAATATGATTATGATATTAATTAAAGATAATTGTGTTAAGGTTAGGGTTGTTGACCATTTGACTTTGGTTGATTTGTTGACCCATATTGACATATTGACCATCATCATTTCACATGAAAGATACTCTTTGATTCTTGCAAAATTCATTAAATGTGAAATGATATTGGTCATTCCAAATGAACCATCACAATTTCCTTTTAATTATTATTGTTAATTCATAATTCACATATATGTTTGAATGGTTGAAAATTATCCTCATTCTCTCTTGCTCATTCTCTCTCATCCAAAGCTCATCCTCTTCCTCTCTCTCAAAGCTCTCATCTCTCATGTGTTGAGAACCATGAGTTCTTGAGATAAAACCTTCAAAACTTCACTCTACACATTCTAGAGTTCTAGGTTTAGCAAGCCAAGCAATTTAGTTACCTCTAGGTTGAGGTAGGATCTCAAGGTAGAGGCTTTCGGGTGGATCTTTCTTTGACAAGAGAAGGGGACGAGGAGAAGCCGTTCAAACCACTCCAAGGAGCAAGAAGAGAAGGAGTTCAAGACCTAGGTATAACCTTCTAACCGAGCAGTTAATTCTTGTAGTTAGTTTGCTAGGTTTTTGTTTAGCAAAGATCCTTTTTTCTAGTCCATGTTACCTTGTATCAAAAATCGTTTTTTACCTATTCCGCCTCCCCGTAAGAACCGAGGTGGGTAACGTGGACTTACACCCGGGCTGTCAGCTGTCTTTTCTTCCAGCGAATCAGGCCGAGATTTCTGCATTTAAGGAAGGTGCGCCGGTTAGTATATCTTGCCACTGAAGCGACGGTCCACGTTTCGAGCGTCGGTTGGTCGGCGCGACGTATGCTGGCCTGCGATGTCTGATGGGATGCGGCCTAGTGCGGGAACGACACGTGGAGCGATTGGAGCCGTTGGACGCGAGAAGGCATTTTGGCGGGAGATGATGGGCGCCGTCGGATGAGGTTGTTTTTGGCGATAAATAGGGACAGGACCCACTCCAGGGGCCCCTACCCCTCCATATTTGCTCGCTATAAGCCCTGGTTGCTCGACGCTCGTCTCCCTCTGCTTTCGTTTCCCGAGGATCCCTCTCCCCTAGGTTAGATGTCTTCTTTCGTTGAGTCTGTAAATGTTGTAGGAACCCTTTAGTTGAGCCTGAGTCTCCTCGGGGTCGTGCGGCGGGGGCAGCCCCTAGGGAGGAGGCGGTAGATACTGCCCTCGGCACCTCGTGTTGGGTGAGGCATGAGGACGAGCTCGCCAATGCCCGGGCTCGTTTCCACATCCCCTCACGTTATACGCTTCGTATGGCCAAGGAGGGAGAGAGGGCAGACCAAGTATGGGGTAGGGAGATCGCCCTGTACTTAGAAGCTTTTTAGGGTGGGATGCGCCTGCCATTCTCTCCCGAGGTCGTCGAAGCGTTGAACTTCTTCGGGTTAGCCCCCGGCCAGTTAGTGCCGAACACATGGAGGATTCTCCTCGGGTTCTTGATCCGCCTGAAGTTATAGGCGGTTCCCTTCAGCCTCCCCCTCCTCGATTCTTCCCTCGTCTTAAAAAATCACCCTGGTGGTCAAGCAGGCGACCCGAGGTGGGTCTACCTCTCCTTTAGGAAGCGACCGGTGGGCGCTGCCGGGAAATGGGTCGTGGCCCTGCCTTCTTCCATTCATGACTGGAAGAAGAAGTTTTTCTTCGTTTCCCCTCCGGAGGGCGAGGACTGGCCCGTGCCTACAAAGTGGCCTAGGGAGAAATGCTTGCCGGAGAACCGGTCCAATGACCCCGCCGCGGTGAAAGTGGCGTCGTGGGAGCCCATCCCCCAATCCGACGTGCTGCTGTCTGAGAGGGTCCTAAGTTGGGCCGGGCTTAGTCCCGTTGAGTTCGTCGGTAAGTTAGGCTTGCTTTTTGGCTTGTGTATTGCTTGTGTTGCTGACTTCTTTGCATTCGTTTTTGTGCAGGACCCATGGATATGGACTCGCTCAAAGCCTCCATGCGCCAGCCGAGGAAGGTTACGATGGCTGGGGGCGCCAGCTCTTCTCGTGTTAAGCCTGCCCCGGCTCCCCCTTCTCCGGTGGTAGTGTCCCGCGAGCGTTCAGTGGCGGATCCTGTCCCGGGCCCTAGCAGAGTGCCGGGCCGGATGCGGGCTCTGATTCTGGAGGACCCGGTCTCAGTGGAAGAGACTAACTCTCCCTCCGAGCCGTTCAAGAGGAGCTTCCGGAGATCTTCCCGGGGCCGGTCCTCGCCGATCATGGTGGAGGAAGGGGGCCTCTGGTTCGCAGTGCCATCGGGGTTGTCCGTCATGGATAGCCTTCTGCACGAGATAGAGGCATCGACCGGGGGTAGAGTCCCCCGGGGGACCTTCAGGGCTCAGATGGCGTCCATCGCCCAGGAGTCCGTAGAGGTAAGTGTTCGGTTTCTTTCTTTGTGGGATTTGGTGTCTCTTTCATCTTTCTGATCTCTTTCTTATCTCTCAGGTTCTCCAGCACGTTGCGCTCACCTTACGCATGGGGGCAGAAGTGATAGCCCCGGCGATGAAGGCTGCGGGCCAGCTCGCTTCGCTGGAGGAGAGCTCCAAGCGGGAGCTGGAGGCGGTGATGGTGAGGGTTGCCGTCCTGGAGGGCGAGGTGGAGGCCGGGAAGTGGGAGGTAGTGCGGTACCGCGAGGCCGCCGGGACTGCCGAGGCCAAGCTTGGGGACGCTCAGGCGCTCGCCGGCAACCTGAAGAAGACAGTGAAGACCTGTTCATATCATAATTTTGCATTATTATATTCCCCGTTCTTATTCATTTTACAAATAAACAGGTGCTTTTGATCCATGTCTGCTACATAGTTGCAGGTTCTCAGAACAAAAACAATGAAAAAGATGAAAAGACGATGCAAAAGTGAGACTACGACCAACAAATGGAAAGATCTTGATCATGCCTACAGTTTGAAGACTAAATGAAGATCAATGAACAAGTTCACAAAGTACAAAGGTAGTGCAAGATTCAAGACTTCGATACGAAGCAAGCGGTAAAAGTCCACGACTTTATTCACTGTGGAAATCTGGAAGAAATCTAGAAGACAAACTGAGAAACCAAGTAAAGAAAAAAGAAGCCAAAAGCAGCAGGAAGCAAACCAGAAAAATTGAGCCATCAGGGACCCAATATGGCCGCGGAACCGCGGCCAAACAGGGGTTTTGGCCGCGGTTCCGCTGCCGTGCTAGACCCGTGTCGGTGGAAAAACGTGTCGGTGCGTCGGTGCGTTGACTAGTTCTTTTTCTTAGGGGGTAAAATTATAATTGCAGACATGACGCGATTGTAACCCTAGGGTTTCTATGTTCTATAAATAGATAGCCTAAAACCTGTTTTAGGTTATGCCTCTTTTTATTTCATCTATTCAGAATTTAATTCATGTGTAAATGTTTGGAGAGAGCCATCAATAAAGTAAATAATTTTATTTCATTGCCTTAGTTTAAATTTTATTATCTGCCCTAGTTAGATAGTTAGAAATGTTTTTTTTTAATTCCCTAATGAGTGAGTAGTCTCCTCACTTGTTAGGGTTAGATTTGGGGAAGGCTTGAGAGATGAAAATCTCTCACCCCTTTCTTGCCCATCACATATAATTAATAGGACTTCATGCATACATACACACACCGTTCCCTACGGCACCTTACCCCATGAGGTAACGGTGATACCGTAGTATAAACGACCGGTTGCGTATGTTTTCCATGGAGGTTAGGGTAAGAATTAACAAAGGAAGGACTAGAACCTAGAGGAAGAAACATCGTTTCTTCCCGATGGTATTAATCCCCTTTATTAATTGTTACCATAACACCTAAAGAGATCTAAATTTGGGCATTGAAAGTGGTGAGGAAATCTTCAATTTCCAAACTTAACCTAAACCTAACCCTAGCAAGATTCTAGTTTTAGTATAAATCAGTTTAGTTTTTTGCGATAATCCATTCACACCATTTGGAATTAACTCGTTAGACCAAATTAGGAAATACACAATATCCCTATGGACCGACCCGTATTCACCGGCTAGCTACCATGCGACGCCGATCTTGATTGCGGTTAACAAATATTCTTTGAACAAATCAAATGGCGCCGTTGCCGGGGATGGTGCAGTATTTTCTTTTTGCTATTTCGGGTTAATATAAATTATAAAAATCATAAAAACTGAAAAAAATATAAAAATTTTATCATCTTTTTATTGTTTGAAGGGTTTTTCATGTGAATTTTGCAGGAACGACGAACGAGTTCGGATCTGGAAAAATCCAAAGATCAAAACAAAAAATGGCAGATATGAACAACAGAGGAAAATAATAACAGAGGAGCAGGAGAATTTTCAGGAACTGACCCACATAGGCGACCGTGGAACCGCGGCTGGAGGCGCATTTCGGCGGCTGAACCGCGGCTGTGCTGTGACGTCATCATCTGCAAAAAGCACCGTAAGTCTTCTCTTTTCCTTCTCTGCAACCCCTGATATCTTCTCTGTAAATTTCCCTGCAGGATTCTTTGCGCTAAAAAATCTCCCCCTTCCAATAATTGATCTTGTGCAGGATTCTTTGCGACACGCTAAAAATAATTTTTTTTTGATTGCAAGTGGTTGTTTACTGTTTTGCATATTTAATCGGACTTTAAGGGGCTTGAAACCAATCCAGATTGGGTGGGGATTTCATCACCCTTCCCAGGACCCCAGAAATCACATAAGGTATATTGCATTGACCATCATTTAATTAAAAAAGATTAGACTCAGCCCTAAGGACTTCGCGCTCAAAAGGACAAAGGACTAGTTGTAGGCATCGACCGCTGATCCTAACCTGACTTTGTGGTGTCTAGGCAAGTGTGTCTAAGGCAAGTGGTTACTTAATTAGGCCCACTACTTACGTGGTGGAGAGCCTCCCACTTACCTGACCACAATTAGAGGTGAAGAGGCGGTTTGAGGTCCTATTTCTTGCCTTTTGGAACAGTTAGGAGCTATCTAGCTGACCTAGGTGACCCTAGATCTACGCCTGATTGTGCATTTATGGTTGATTGAACGTGTGTCTAATCCTTTTATCGAAAATCTTTTTTTGCAAAAAGCTCCACATAAAAAACAAACACAAAAAGAAAAAAAGGAATTTTTTTTGCTAAAACATGCAACTTGTCGCTAAAAATCCATGCACCCCACTTACACCCACCTTCTTTCCATTGACGTTTTCTTACCCCCACATTCTGTTTTTCACCTTTTTGACTACACTATCTCTTTAGTGTATGTCCGGTTGGACTAGGGACACTATATAAGTCTACATAGCGCCCCGGCCGTCTTTCCGAGGCCAAAATGCGGAAACAAAACTTTTTCAAACTAGAAACCGGCGCTATCGTATGCTTAAATCCCGGATCGAACCATTAACCTACAACTAGCTATCTAGAGAGAGGGTTGGAAAGCTATACCGATCGATCCGTGTCCTTCGGTCTTTGGCCACCATCCCAAGCTCCTCGCGGCATCTCCGGTCTTGATCTCCTCATCGGAAAGGGCACCACATCATCGATTCTTTTTACGGGCTCCCGCTTCATCCGAAGCAACTCGGGCACGAAGTGTGCTAGCCGACGTGTCTAAGGTGATGTAGAGAATGTTTGTGATCACTTTGTCTCTTGCATCCATGGATTTGGATGGAGGTTAGAGGTGTTGCCATTGATTGAGATCATGAGCTAGATGAAGAAGAAGAGAAGCTTTCTATTCTTTTCTTTTCTTCTGTTGGAATAATGAGAGTGAGAGAGAGAAAGAAAAAGAAATACAAGAGCTCAACCATGACCTTGGCTGCCCCTCTCTCTCCTCTTATCATTTCAACTAAATAAATAAACATAAAATGTGACATTTACACAATAAAAGAGACCATGAGTCACAATATATGTCCATGTCACATTAAATGCATTTCATGATGATTTCTAGCTCACAATTTCCATTTACAAACATTAATCTAAATGTTTGCAACAATAAAAAGATACGGTAACATCTAAAGTAAACTCGTGACGGATCACAAGGATACCCCTCACCCGTATATACATAATTGCACCCGTATTCCGACTGAATGCGAATGCGATGAGACTAAAGTAACCCAATAAATCTAATACTAGGATCCGGCTTAAACCAAAGCCCACTAGTATGATCCGTCCGATCATGATCCGTGCAATACTGCACGTATATGATCGAACCCTGCCATATATCATACGGACTCTACAACGTTTCGCCCGAAACTTGAGAAACAGTCTGTGGGGGACTCTAAAGACTCGTTAGTACTTTGGCTGTGGATTTAACCACTAGCACGTCAGAGGTACTAGCTGTATGTAACGGGCTACCAGGTATTGACCAAAAGGGAGGTCGATGAGCGAACTCATCCTGACACCTTACTGAGCCTGTCAGTGACAATATCCGTACAGTCCATTCCGTTATTCTATGAGCATCGCATGGCGGGCCTAGGGGGTTGGCAAAAGTCAGACCCCCAAAAGCGGTACAAGTCGTGTCGGAGTGTAGCCCAAAACACCCTGAGATACTACTGGAATACCTACCAGTAAATCTCCTGCCTCGGCCGAGGTCATTGTGTAATGGCTCTCCTAGACATAGCGCGATCTCACCCCCAATACCGGGAGAGACGAAACCCCTGCCGATCCGCTCACTGCCTCCATGTGGCTCGGGACTGTACCCAACTAAAACCTGTTTGCACGACTCCTTTGAGCCGTGGTAGGGTAGTAATCAAAGCACAGTAGGAACTCATACGAGACAAATGACGATCTCAGGTCGATGAACTAACCTGTACACATGTCACCAGGGAACCGCTATCTGACGTCAGGTATAATACCAACTAGCATGTTCCCGGCGAGTCCTGTCCGGTGTACTCCTAACCCAATGAGCACCTGTATACATCTTAGGTGAACCAACTGACACCAATGGATTATGAGACCGGCCACCGCCCCTCGTTGGGGTCTCGACTGTATACACTAGTCTACTCCGGAGTATCGATGCCCAGTCTCGAAACTCCCACGACTAGGGACCACTTTAAGGACGTGCTTATAGACTACCCAACTCTCATGTATATGATCGCCATCATACTACTGGTAGTCAAGCAAGAATCCTATGTGCTCTATTAACGTGCAATAGTGACCTGTAAGGTCACCTAAAGCAGTATATGATGATAAAGATAAACCATGGTAGCATACTACTCTCTATCAACGTGTAATAGTGAACTACAATGTCACCTAAAGCATGTACACGATGATAAAGACAAGCCAGATAGTATACAAACCTCTTGAGTAAGACTGTCCTACCGGTATAGGTCCTCCCTCAATCATTGCAATCACGTGCCTGCGATCCAATAATTGACTCTGATGGCACTATATCCAACAATCTCCCACTTGCACTCAAGGCTAATTATTGCGATGTCGCATACTAACAGCCCGTGTGATACCGAACATCCAACTCCTCTACTAATCAGTTTCTCAAAGCTCGTTTGCGAAACTATTGCGTTCGAAAAATAGCCTCAGCTAGTGGATGTGCCCTGATGTTTCTTTCTATGTCTCTCTTTATCTCAAGTTCGCGAAAAAAGCCATCTCCTGAAATGAGCAATACCTGTCTTAGAATATGTCTGGATATCTGATGGGACCTAGTTCATAAATGAACTCCAAATCCAAACTTCTTAGACTGTATCATCAACTGAATAATCAGTATCCTGCGCCATGCCTCTCTCAGTATCCTCTTGGATCTCCTGTCTAAACTACTGCCCCTCGTCAGAGGAAAAACTATAACTCTGACAGTCACTCTATCATCCAAGCCACCTTGGAAGCCTGGAATGATAACCGTCTCCCGAAAGAGGCTGCCATTATCATATCCATAGAACATCCACTTATATTCTAAAACTGCTTCAGAATGTTTCTCCAAGATTGGATCAATATCAATTTATTGCATCTCGTGCAAAAACAACATCTGGTGTGGTACTTGATATCTCATGATCAACTCAATTTCCTAAGCAAGTGATCTGCCAATCATGCACATCCCTCTCCCCTTTAGTCTGTAAGACATCTTTAGAGAGGGTGACTCCATCACCTGCAGGTATACTATCGTACCAGGAGTCGTCAATTCTAAAGCACCTTTAGAATGCTGTCTAAGTACCCAGATTGGGACACTTCCCAAATCTAGATCTAAAACCATAGATCTAGTAACCAGAACGTCTGATATTATATCTTTATCCTATGTGGAGAAACCACTATGTGACAACCAAAGTATAACCGATCGTAGTATATGAATTTTACTTCCTACTTTGTGTATGTCATCCAAATACCAGGACATCACACCCTACAACTTTCTTAACAGATTCATCCCCTATTCTGATGAAGTCAAACCTATGACTGTCACATCAGAAATAGATGATCTATCTCCGCTATATCTGCTTTAGTCTATAAATAGACATAAGCCACTTGTCCACAATGCTTCCGCTGCTCCCACTGACTACGACAACCCTCTGGCAGAGTCATATACACGTACACTTCTAAAGCTAATTTAGAACGACGCTATACTCATCCTCATGCCGAGTCTCATAGCCTGGAACAACGGTAGTGTCAAGTCTGGGTAAGCAAGAACCTCCTTGTCACCGTCTTTGAGCATACCGAAGTACCTCTCGAGTGCCTGTCACTAGTAAAATAGGGGGTTGCCCCTACGGATGGAAATATCCGCAGGGGCATATTTAACTTGGCCCTACGGATTAATCCGTAGGGCTAAAAGCTTGCCCCTACGGGCACTGACGTCCAAGAATAAAAATATTAATTCTTAATTTGGTGTTTGCCCCTACGGAGGCGCAAACAAAGGACCTACGGACATATCCGTAGGGGCAAGTAAATATCGATTTAATAAAATCCCAGATCTCGATCGCCTACGCTCATTTCCCTCTCTCTCTCGATCGGGCGCGAAAATAAGCCCCCAATGCGCCACGCCGTCGCCGCCAAGGTTGTTCTCCTCGTGGCCACCGCCGGTTTCGTCGCCACTGGAGTTCTCATCGCCACCGCGGTTAAGGTCGTCGCCACCAGCCGTTCAGATCGTCGCCCCTGCCCCAGCAGCCATTCAGGTAAGTAAATCTCGAGGTAAGTTAAAGAATTTATTGGATTATTTTGGGCTTATGGTTCATGACGTGCGAGTTGGGGTTGGGCTGGGGTCGCGGTAGCAGTCGGGGTCGGGTTAGGGTTGGGGCAGGGGCTGGGCTGCGGGGTCGGGTTCGGGGTCGGGGTAGGGTTAGGGTCGGGGTCGGGGTAGGGTTAGGGTCGGGGTCGGGGAAGGGGAAGGGTCAATTTATCCAATTTTTTATTGGGGGTGCGGCTGGGGCTGCGGGCTGGGGCTAGGGCTGGGGAAGGGGAAGGTCAATTTATCAAATTTTTAACAAGATTTGTATTAGTTTGCAAGAACACTTAAGTTTATCACAAAATATTGTTTGGGTTTTCGATTTATATCTTTTAGCGGTATGTATCCGTTGTCCCAAATTTTGAATTATCTTATACTAGTATTTATCCATGTGCAGATCTTCTTTATCCTGACAAAAGATCCATATCCATTATCTTAACTTAAAATCCTTTAGAGGGTGCTAATCCTAAATAACAACAAAATGATGTTAAATATTTCATCCGATTTTCACAAGATCATACTTGAAAAAAATGCAACTACTTTCACAATTTCACAATCCTAACCAACTCCCAATTTATTATGGTATTCGATCATAACTTGAGAACAAATTCTCTTTTCTATTGCCATCCCATATCAAACCCTAGAATCGTGGGCCATTTCAAATTACACCAAATTGAGGCAAGAATAGGATGAAACCAACATAACCAACAATAAAGAGCTTTATTTGGTAATATATATTGATGAACAATGGTTGCTGTGTTAAATCCAACCCTCACATCACATGCATATCAATAAAGGAGAGGACTGACCAAAATGTTGAATTATAACAATTGTGAAAGTTCTTCGATCAGGATGTAACAGAAATAAGGAAAAAAAACCTAAAATATTTCTCACAAAAAAGAAAAAGCAAGCTTCTCTCCCATATCATTAACAAAGCTTATCACTTTTGATTCTCGAAATTATTTTACATTATATTTTCATTCAAAACGTTTTGCTAGTTTGCTCACCAACCGTTTGATAAAATTCCAAAACTATTTTTACTTTCCTTGCTCACAATTGCTCTGACTACGTACAAATCTTGAAAACCCATTAACGCTCTTGCAATAATATGCAAAATTACATGAGGATTCACATTCATCACCACCACCTAAGGCTAGGGTTTGGGCTGGGGCTGCGGCTAGGGCTGTGCGTCCTCAAGAGGGCGATCATAGGATCGGTGAAGTTAGGTGGCTGGATATGAGATACGATGGATTTCCATGTGTTCAATGGAATGCTGAGGGTCAGAGTCGGTTATTCATATATCTCCCAAAAAAGAATGAGTTTGTTATCAAAGGTGTATTGATTTCTACATCAAGGAATATCAGTTATATGTCATTCAGTGACTAAGTCTGTTTCTGGCCCAACCATATTTATGAATCGTTTCTTCTTTTTCCTTCTTACGTATATTTACTAGTTCAGACTGTATACACCTCTGCAATCAACGCCGAGAACTTATACATTATAGGTTAATAGACATATGCTATGAAATCACGGTGCATATCGAATTCATGATATGTTATAGTCCCTCATTATTTTTACTGTGGTGAGAAAGCAGTCGCTGGTGGCCACAAGCCATAGAATTGGCAGTTGTCCTACCTGCGATAACATCTTACAAATCATCAGTAGACATCTCTGTTATATTAATCTTTTAATGTCAGCTTGCATGCATGTTTATTTGCATATTTCCTCTGCTAATTATATTCTTCTAGATCATGTTTTCCTAATCTATCCGAGGCTTAGCATAATCTAGTGGCGATAAACAATTCCATCTTCTGCTACTATGGTGGCACTGAGAAACTTCCATTTAGAAATGACAACACGTATTTTGTGGAAGTACTGTACATAATAAGAAGGAGAAGACAGTAATGTGGCAGAAGAAGAAGGAGAAGACAGTAATGTGGCAGAAGAAGAAGGAGAAGACAGTATGCATGTATATACATTTGAAATTTAAGTAAAAACAACCCTACACTTAAGCGAAATCATAAATCGAAACACACATATATAGAATACAACTCATACATGGGTATCCTCAAATCTAACTTTCATTGAATTTGCACGCGCACTTAAAATAACAACCTTTATACTAAAAAATTATGTATGCCATTAGTTAGTAGTTTATGTTTTTTAGACGCAAAAGCCATTTGAGAAATACTTTTCCAACCCACTATTAATCCATATTCTCAATATAGTCATTGAATTTGCACGCGCACATAATAAGAAGGAGAAGACAGTAATGTGGCAGAAGGAGAAGACAGTAATGTGGCGGAAGAAGAAAAAAATGACATTCCTCGTTCTCTGTTTCAGCATCAAAATTCTGATATGAACTAATGATGGCTTTCACATAGGTTTTTCCCTTTAGAGACTTCTTAGTGTCCAATGGAAAGCATACATCAGATTTGTGCAGGTCGGGTTCTTCTATGACTTTCAAGAGTCTCAACTGATTCTGTAAATTACACTCTAGTTGGGTGGTACTTTTACCACTTCTCACTGCAGGTGCGCTCTCTAATATCCATTTTGAATGTAATATTATCGATATTCAAAATGGATATTAGAGAGCGCACCTGCAGTGAGAAGTGGTAAAAGTATCACCCAACTAGGGTGTAATTTACAGAATCAGTTGAGACTCTTGAAAGTCATAGAAGAACCCGACCTGCACAAATCTGATGTATGCTTTCCATTGGACACTAAGAAGTCTCTAAAGGGAAAAACCTATGTGAAAGCCATCATTAGTTCATATCAGAAGATTGATGCTGAAACAGAGAACGAGGAATGTCATTTTTTTCTTCTTCCGCCACATTACTGTCTTCTCCTTCTGCCACATTACTGTCTTCTCCTTCTTATTATGTGCGCGTGCAAATTCAATGACTATATTGAGAATATGGATTAATAGTGGGTAGGAAAAGTAATTCTCAAATGGCTTTTGCGTCTTAAAACCATAAACTACTAAGTAATGGCATACATAATTTTTTTAGTATAAAGGTTGTTATTTTAAGTTTTCCCTTATAGAGATATGATCTAACTGCATCTATCAACTATAAGTGTGCAGAAAATTATGATAAGAAACCATAAGAAATGGTCGTAGCCATGCATAACCTTGAATCTACATACCAAATCATGCAAAAGCATGCACTTATTGTCACCTTGCCTTGGAATATAAAATATCTTGGAAGACTATAAGCGAGCATTTAAATCTTGATTGCTTTTGACTTCAACATATATTTTTCTTAAGTACCATGAAATATACTTGCTCCGTATAAACCGTTTTCAGGAAGATGGATTAATAATGACAAATTATCCATTGTGGCTCACTAGGTTAGCATTTTCTCTTCTATTGACAAATTATCCGTATAAACCGTTTGCAGGTGCGCTCTCTAATATTCATTTTGAATGTAATATTATAGATATCCATGCCTCTTTATGTCAAAATTACTTATATTGTCAATGTTTGATTGTCTAGTTGTTGGTGATGCGTCCATATCAGGGACAGAGGCCACTCCCGTTCCTCCAGGTATGTTTATATATTATATAGGGCATGTATATTGATTTAGAATGCTATATCATAAATATACACACATTCTTTTTGCTCTTAGTCGTCCAACTCATTATCATGGGCTGCTTGATGAGATTAGATTTGCGCCTGATGATCTACAAGAGCTTGTTCACTCCCTGTCATATGTGTAAGCAGCGCTATATGCGAGTTTACCTTGTTAGTATGTATGTACTGAAATTAATTAATATTATTCAAATTTTGATACATGCAGATACCAGAAGAGCACATCTTCTATCTCTGTAGGTAAGGCTTTGAATTTGTTGATTTTGGTATTTCTTGTCAATTTTATAGACCAGTATGTGCTAAATATAATGTTCTGACAGTTGGTAGGGGGAAGGCAACATTCGAGGCTGCTGACCCCAGTCCTGGACGCCGCACACGGACGGCACCACGGAGGTTGGGAGAGAGGCCGAGGACTGGGCTCTAGTAGGGCCCATATGAGGTTGGACTCCACCCCGGTGGTTACTTCCTCCGTCTCCAGTGACCGGCATGTCCATTAGGACCTGGATAGCTTGAGGGCCACCGTTCAGGAGTTGAAGGAGATGCTGGTATGTATACTACTTTATAGTAAAATATCATTTCATATTATATACATATCAACATATCCATAATTAGTACGTAGCTTGAGCTTATTTGGTTTTAGACTTAAGTCTGATTAATCATACATACATATGTAATTAAAATAAACAACGCTTTTCCAAACTAGATATCCAAACAGGGTTTCGAAATAACTTAATAATGAAACGAATTCGAATAATACACAGTGCTTACACGCTTCTTACACACGTTATGTCCAGACGCGACAGGGTAGATCGGCCGAGCCTCTACATGCATCTCCTTCGGCTGCGGCTCCGCAAGCCACTACATCGGCTGCGGTTCCGCAGACAGCTCCTGTAGCTCCACCGCCCACTCAGACTCCCGCAGCCGCGGCTCCGCAAGCGACTACCTCGACGGCGGCTGGGCAGACCACATCGCCAGCTCCACATGCCGCTCAGACTCCCTTATATGTAGCATTGCAGAGTGTATTGACCGAGGACCAGGCGCGCGTTATTCTAACGTTATTCGGAGGTGGAGCTGGACCGAACTAGGGTAGCTTTTTGGTTCTTATTTTTTGAAACATGTATTTATATCACATTGTACTACATTTTGAAACGATATTGATATTGGTTTGTATTTATATCATATTCAGTTTTTGGGTTTCTTTTGTATATTATATATATGCGTGAGATGTGATTATGAATACTGCAATATATGATTTGATTGATGTATATAGTATTGTGCACAGGGCGGGAAAAAATCTAGCAGCCCATTTTTTAAAAAAAAATACAGACAATATGTACCTACGGATTAAGCCGTAGGTATATATGTTGCCCCTACGGACATATCCGTAGGGGCAAACTATCAGGAAACCTGATATTTTCCCACCTGATATCAGTGCAGGGTGTTGGGAGTGCCCCTACGGATAACCCCGTAGGGGCAACTGTTTATCCCCTACGAATTTATCCGTAGGGGCAAAATATCAGGTTTCCTGATATTTTCCCCCCGATCTCAGTGCAGGGTGTTGGGAGTGGCCCCTACGGACTTATCCGTAGGGGCTAGTTTATATCCCCTACGGATATATCCGTAGGTATATACAATATATTTAAAAAAAAAATTAAATATATGATTTTATTACCCCTACGGGGTACTCCGTAGGGGCTATAACACCTACCGAGATATCCGTAGGGGCATAAATTTGTCCGTAGGGGCAAGTTCAGGGCCTCAACTTGCACCTGCTGCCTTTGCACCTACGGGGTCTTTTTTCGCCCCTACGTATATATCCGTAGGGGCAGTGGGTTGCCCCTACCGATAAATCCGTAGGGGCAACCCATATTTGTAGTAGTGTGTGGTTACCCACCTTATCTGCGGAGTGGCCGATGGAATGTCAAACCAGATTGAATCTTTAGGTTCTTATCAAATTTTCAGTAATCGTTTGCGGTTCTGGAATCACTTCTAGTTCTACCATACTCCCACTACTGTTTTCTGAAAAAATCCATTTTACTAAAACTGTGGTGAGTCAAGAACAATATCACTATTGATCTTCCAGATGATAGAAAGTCAACCCTCGTCATAGCCCGGGTCAACCCACAAATAGCCATTACAGAAACGTGCCTTGAGTTATCCAGAGTCTGCTTTTAAGCATAAACCGGACAACTCCCCGTACCTTAACATCGTTAAGATATGAACTATTCTATATCCAATATAGAAACAGAGGCACTGATTTAATTGGAACCAGATTCAAATCATGCAGCTGTCTCCAGTGCATGTCAACTAAATGGAGAGAGGCCGATCAGCATTACTCAACTTAGGAATGCTTCCAATTATGAGTAACCTGAAAGAGAAGCAAGTTCTCTTAATCATTACTATTAACTGAATACCATACACAAGTATCTACATCTTCGATTACCTTGAAGAATCCCGATACTTGCAACATCTGGTTCTCTACTTTACTCTTATACCTACAACCTCTCAAAACTTGGACCTTGTGTTTCTATGAAACACTTGTCTAAGAACTAGAGAAGTTATAAGTAAACAAAATATAGTATGAGGACCAACCCCTCTGTCCTAATGGACACTGGACAACATACAATACTCTGTATAAGTCCCTTGAGTCTAACAACTCATTCCCTGTGTGTCGTAGGTTGAAAACTACACTTATGGTTAAGAAGAATTACACCGCTGTTTAATGCTCCTTACCTAACCATCCACTGATACAGGTAAATGTCATAGACATAATTTCAAAAAGTTATATCCCACTTTATAAAAATAAACGTACAGATATATCAATTTGAAATTGGTACATAACAATGGATATTCAAAACCAAATATTTGCCGTCCGGCAAACAACCCAGGCGATTTCCTCAAATATCACCAATTACAACGAATCCCGACATAATGAGGATGATCACCCAATTCCCAATAACTTACTCCCACTCATCATCTGTAAAACCATACAGATATGAGAATCAAACCTGGTAAATACATACCATGGAGCAAGGACTAATTGGGAAATCAATTTTCTTTTAACAATACACAGTGAAACTGAAACATGAAAATGTTTCGAAGGGGTATCCTGGTATTCTTAGTAATGCCTCTTTCATTATCAGATTCACAACTGTAACCGTATATTTCTTTGCCATCTCTCCAAATCCCTTTATATGTCTTTAGTTATTACCTTCTGTACACCACCTTTAGGCCAAATGGTTTTCTTCCTTCCCTACCGTTCGGCACCAGCCTATGGTTTGGAAGAAGACTATCCAATAAGCGTAATAGGTATACTGTCCTAATCCTAGGAGCACTCGCAATACGAGAGAAGCTAAAGATAAAAGACAACTGAATAAATCCTTATTCCTATTTCTCCTAAACCAGAATCCATTCCTGAACTGGAACAATTCCCTTCGAGTTCGTATATAACCATACGATGGATTATCCAATAAATTGTGGATCTTCATAGTGATACGGAGTGTTATGGAGAAATACAAAAGTGATGTAGGATTGGCGAATAAATACTTGGTTTGGTCGTGAATAGCAGTCGCAGTTTACTTTGCCCTCTTACTAATCCTTTTATTTCTCTTTACTTTATACCTTCTGTACACCTTCGTTAGGCTAATTGGTTTTCTTCATTCCCCACCGTTCGGCACCTGCCTATGGTTTGGAAGAAGACTATCCAATTAGCATAATAGGTGTACCGTCCTAATCCAAGGAACACTCGCAACCTGAGAGAAGGTAAAAGGAAAAGACAACTGAATAGTCCTATTCTTTTTCTCCAGAACCGGAAACCATCCTCGAATCTGGAACAAGTTCCTTCGAGTTCGTATATAACCATACGATGGTTTTATCCAATGGGAGTGGATGTTCGTAGTAATACGGGGTGTCCTGGAGAAAAGGGTAAAAGTAGGAGTAGCAATGGGGTATGCAACTCAGACAATCCAAAAGCCAGTGTTTTAAGAAAGTTCGGTTAACTTGGTCACTGAGTCATAGTCTAGGGTCAGGCCATGGTCGCTGCCAAAAAGAGAGAGAAAAGAAACACTCAGCGTGCACTCTAACCTAGATCAGAATGGTTATCACTTTATCTAATCAGGAAACCTCCCACTGTAACCTCAAATTCTCCTCCAAACCTGAAAGAAGAATTAGTCGGGATCGCCCGAAGAGTAAACCAACTCATCAGTGGGAATCGGGATCCAACTATCATCGCATGATAACGTGATGGAATCCACTCACGTTATCACACTCTAGAAGGTATGCGCATATCTGGCAAGTTTCAGTTTCTTTAGAAACTCCCGATGTGATTTTTACCCTATGCTCTTATGACCTTGACGAAGGCCAACATATCATAAGTCACATGTCAAGTTCTACCCGTCATTGTCCAGGTTAATTTGAAACCACCCGTACATACTCTTGACGAAGGCCAAAATAGTAGTACGACTGTCCCAAACGAACGCATCTATTTATGCAGCAGAAAAGTAACAAGCAGCTACCATACACTATGCCTTGACGAAGGCCAACATACATAGCATGAATACTAAGTGCTACCTTTCTGAAATGATGGAGGGCTACGAATGGTTTTTGGCGAAAAATCTTTAACGTAATGAACTTGATATCGTTGAAGGAACCGGATAGCTTTTTTATAAAAATATAGTGGCGAAAACCTTTGCTAAAGAGGTCACTCCCGGTGAAGGGATCTCGGCTCTTTCCCCATAGAATGAGGTGCAAGATATTCCAACTGAATACCACGATGCAAAGCAAAAGGAAATCGTCTATAGTGAAGTTATTACCCTGACGCAAACTTCTGTCCAAGGGGTCACTCCCGGGGAAGGGATCTCGGCCCTTGCATCGTCGACTGAGGTGCACGATATTCATAACCGAATACCACTGTGCAAAACAAAAGAAAACGTCCTTGCAATAACAGCCTTTTGAAAAATGTTCCAACAACATCAGAATAGGTTTGTGTAGCTTGCATTGATCCGAATCGATGCAGTCCCATCAATTAATCACACCACAAAAGAACGAAAATACGATGTACGTATATGCCATCCGCATTCGCCACTGGGTCCCGTCATCACCCGTTAGGTTACTTAACTAACGACAGACCAGGGACTGGACTAGCGTGGATGCAAAACATATACAACATCTATTAGTATATATATCAATATATAATATTCGCTCAAGGCGTGATAAAATGCAACATCATAGAAATGTAATAAGCAACACAGAACAATACAGATAATCTTGGATCCCCAGGTTTCATAGAGCCGCTACTGAAACCCGACGTTCTCCTGGTCGTGTGGATAGCGTGTGCAATGAAATCCTAGACCCCTATGGGCGCGACAAGTTACCTGCCAAAACCTGAAGCGAGGCAGCCCCCTTCAACAAAGTGAATGGACCACCCAGCACTTCACGGAATCCGGTAACTTGAGCACCCCTCCTTGGGTCAACCTGTACCCCCTACGAGTGCGGCGAATAGCCCGCCAATTCTAGAGTGAAGCCCCCTCCGTCTTAAAGCCATGCGATGCAGTCCCGTTGCCCTCGAAAACCCGGCTATCCGTGCACCCCACATTGGGGTAATCCTAGTACAGAAAGTAAAATATACAACGGGTACATCGACCTCAGCCCGGTCGTGCACTAAAAGAATAAAATACAAACATGCAGTGACGGAAGTCCACATGTCGGTCGCTCGTCCCGCAATATCAAATGTACAAATACAACCAACCTGTATTAACATTGCACCCGGGCTATCCACCACGACAAATCCGCAACATCACAGCACAACACAGAACAACAATGTGAATGTCACGTTCGCAAATCCGTCTAAAAGGGCTATAGCAATTAGACAAGATTTACCGATCAAATGAAATTCATGGTCGCAGATATAATGTAAATACTGTGAACTAACATGTTTAAAAGTTTCGATCGACAAAACTTCCCGAAGTGGGCCCCAAGTACAATTCCAGCACTCAAAATAATATGGGCCAAAACAATATATCACAAAAATCATATTTCCATGAAATAAAGCCCCATAAAAAATTTGGGTTACTGTAGCGCAAAAAGGGCCGCGGAAGGGCCTCCAAAAGCTACATTGCGCGGCGGTTCCGCGGCGGAATTTTAGAGATAGGTCTCCAAATTTTTTTTGTAGCTTTATTAATGCCTGCAAGTATTTTTAAGAATCCTAAAATAGTTTTTTGACCAACTTTGAAAATCGACAGCAAGCACATTGAAATGGAAATACGATTCGGAAATTTTGATCGATAGATATTTTAAATACGCTAGAACAAGCTAGTAAAGGTTATTAGTGTGGCTCTGATACCATGTAAGTCTACGGTAGCGCCCCGACCGTATTTTCGAGGCCAAAATGCGGAAACAAAACTTTTTCAAACTAGAAACCGGCGCTATCGTATGCTTAAATCCCGGATCGAACCATTAACCTACAACTAGCTATCTAGAGAGAGGGTTGGAAAGCTATACCGATCGATCCGTGTCCTTCGGTCTTTGGCCACCATCCCAAGATCCTCGCGGCATCTCCGGTCTTGATCACCTCATCGGAAAGGGCACCACATCATCGATTCTTTTTACGGGCTCCCGCTTCATCCGAAGCAACTCGGGCACGAAGTGTGCTAGCCGACGTGTCCAAGGTGATGTAGAGAATGTTTGTGATCACTTTGTCTCTTGCATCCATGGATTTGGATGGAGGTTAGAGGTGTTGCCATTGATTGAGATCATGAGCTAGAGGAAGAAGAAGAGAAGCTTTCTATTCTTTTCTTTTCTTATGTTGGAATAATGAGAGTGAGAGAGAGAAAGAAAAAGAAATACAAGAGCTCAACCATGACCTTGGCTGCCCCTCTCTCTCCTCTTATCATTTCAACTAAATAAATAAACATAAAATGTGACATTTACACAATAAAAGAGACCATGAGTCACAATATATGTCCATGTCACATTAAATGCATTTCATGATGATTTCTAGCTCACAATTTCCATTTACAAACATTAATCCAAATGTTTGCAACAATAAAAAGATACGACAACATCTAAAGTAAACTCGTGATGGATCACAAGGATACCCCTCACCCGTATATACATACCTGCACCCGCATTCCGACTGAATGCGAATGCGATGAGACTAAAGTAATCCAACAAATCTAATACTAGGATCCGGCTTAAACCAAAGCCCACTGTATGATCCGTCCGATAATGATCCGTGCAATACCGCACGTATATGATCGAACCCTGCCATATATCATATGGCCTTTACAACGTTTCGCCCGAAACTTTAGAAACAGTCTATGGGGGACTCTAAAGACTCGTCAGTACTTTGGCTGTGGATTTAACCACTAGTACGTCAGAGGTACTAGCTGTACGTAACGGGCTACCAGGTATTGACCAAAAGGGAGGTCGATGAGCGAACTCATCCTGACACCTTACTGAGCCTGTCAGTGACAATATCCGTACAGTCCGGTCCGTTCGTCTATGAGCATCGCATGGCGGGCCTAAGGGGTTGGTAAAAGTCAGACCCCCAAAAGCGGTACAAGTCGTGTCGGAGTGTAGCCCAGAACACCCTGAGATACTATTGGAATACCTACCAGTAAATCTTCTGCCTCGGCCGATGGCTTTGTGTAATGGCTCTCCTAGACACAGCGCGATCTCACCCCCAATACCGGGAGAGACGAAACCCCTGCCGTTCCGCTCACTGCCTCCATGTGGCTCGGGACTGTACCCAACTAAAACTTGTTTGCACGACTCCTTTGAGCCATGGTAGGGTAGTAATCAAAGCATAGTGGGAACTCACACGAGACAAATGACGATCTCAGGTCGATGAACTAACCTGTACACATGTCACCAGGGAACTGCTATCTGACGTCAGGTATAATACCAACTAGCATGTTCCCGGCGAGTCCTGTCCGATGTACTCATAACCCAATGAGCACCTGTATACATCTTAGGTAAACCAACTGACACCAATGGCTTGTGAGACCGGCCACCGCCCCTCGTTGGGGTCTCTACTGTATACACTAGTCTACTCCGGAGTATCGATGCCCAGTCTCGAAACTCCTACGACTAGGGACCACTTTAAGGCTGTGCTTATAGACTACCCAACTCTCACGTATATGATCGCCATCATACTGCTGGTAGTCAAGCAAGAATCCTATGGGCTCTATCAACGTGCAATAGTGACCTGTAAGGTCACCTAAAGCAGTATACGATGATAAAGATAAACCATGGTAGTATACTATTCTCTATCAACGTGTAATAGTGAACTACAATGTCACCTAAACCATGTACACGATGATAAAGACAAGCCAGATAGTATACAAACCTCTTGAGTAAGACTGTCCTACCGGTATAGGTCCTCCCTCAATCATTGCAATCACGTGCCTGCGATCCAATAATTGACTCTGAGGGCACTATATCCAACACAATAGCGCCCGATTAGTCCGTGTCTCGTTGGTACCGACCGACGACGCTTTCGACTCCGAAGTCGAAATTCCTTCCACTTCCTTACCTTCACCTTCACATTCTTCCTCCGAAAGGATGTTGGGATATAATCCTAACAACACCTTACCCACGAGACTGATCCCATCTCCGTTAGGTGCGAATAAACCGCAACACCCGCTTGTTGAAGCGCCCCAACGAATCGCGCTCCTGGATCTTTTCTACCCTGTCCGCACCGCCTTACCTACTTGTCTTTCACTCCCACCGGCAAATGGGGACAACTTTGAGTTCAAACCCCACTTCATCAATATGTTGCCAAAATTTCACGGACTGGAATCCGAAGATGCCTATATCTTCATAAACAAATTCCAAAACGTTTGCGCAATGATGAAAACAACCCAATTATCAGATGATGCTATAAGGCTAAGGGTCATTCCTTTCACGTTATGTGACTTAGCCGAGAAGTGGTTATACAGCACAGCATCACATTCAATTAAGAATTGGGAAGAGTTTGTTAAAGCTTTTCTTAAAAAGTTTTATCCACATCACAAGACCGTGAGAATTCGCAATGAGATTATACAATTTTCCCAGCTTCTTTCCGAACCATTTTGGAAGTGTTTTGAAAGATTCGAAGACCTACTTGTTCAATGCCCTCACCATGGTATCGAAATTGGCAACTTTGCCAAACTTTATATGAGGGATTGAACCCAGCAACGAAGCGGTTGTTGGAAACCATTTGTCAAGGCCACTTTCTAACCAAATCTAGTGAGGAAGCTTGGCAGTTTCTCGAGGATCTTACCGAACAAACACTTCAGTAGGAAAGCACTAAGACCACCTCATCTTCTTCTGTTGGTCAGTCTAGGGCAGGCATACATCAATTAGATATGCCGATTGCAATGAAGGCCGAAATGTCCGCACTTACGAAAAAGCTAGAAGCAATTGAGACCAAAATCTCATCGCCTTCTCCTGCCCCTGCTTTACCCCCACGAACTGTTTGTGCTTGTTGTTCGGATCCATCACACCTTACCGAAGAGTGTCCTTACAATCCACCTGTTCAAGGACAAGATCAAGTTAATGCTTCCTTTCAGCAAAGACAAAGAAATGATCCCTACTCTTCAACTTATAATCCGGGTTGGAGGAGTCACCCAAATTTTGCTTGGAAGCAAAATCAACAATTCCAAGGAAACAACAACTTTCAAAGGCCTCCTCCTCCACAGTAACAAGCACCCCAATAAACTCAATACCAGCAACCTTTCCAACCACAACCTTACCCAAATCAAACGAACAATTTTGTGCCTAACAACTTTTATCCTCAAAATAATTTTGTTCAACCAAATGATGATAAGGTTATCTCGCTAGAAAGAAGTCTAGATGCGTTTCTCAAACAATCTACACAATCCGCAGCAAGGTTGGAGACTTCCATTCAGTCTTTGGTGAACAACAATGCTTTACATGATTAAAGTATCAAATCAATCGAAGCACAAATTGCACAACTAACTGCCGCGTTGAGCGAGCGAGAAAAGGGAAAGCTTCCATCTCAACCATTGCCAAATCCCGGTCACACATATAATGCACATGTTGCATATGAACAAAAAAATTATAATGTAAATGCTGTGACCACATTGAGATCTGGAAGAGTGTTTCATAATAATGTGGGTAATAGTGATGACACCCCCGCTGGTGGTTCTTCTTCATCTTCTTCTTCTCCATCTTCTTCTTCTTCGTCTTCTTCTTCATCTTCTTCTTTAGAGCCTATTCTTCATTTTTCACAAGGCTTTACTTCTTCTAGTTTGCACGGACCCACTTCTCACTTCACGAACACACCACCACTGGGATCCGTTCCAACTCCACATTCTACTCCACAGATATTGGACTCAACAAATTTTCAAAATGTTCCTTTTCCAAACAGGTTGAGATCCAATAAACCAACTCCACAAATGGAGAAGATTGTGGAGTTATTTAAACATGTTAGCATAAATATACATCTCTTAGATGCAATCCAACAAGTCCCTTCGTATGCGAAAATCTTAAAGGGCTTATGCTCCTCGAAAAGAAAGTCTCAGACACCCAAGAAAGTGCTAGTAGCTAGTGCCGTGAGCAATGCTATTAACCAACGTCAACCCTTACCCCAAAAAAGAAAGGACCCTGGCTGTCCTACAATTTCAATAACAATTGAGGATAAGAACATCAATCGAGCACTTTTAGATCTTGGGTCTAGTGTTAACCTGCTTCCCTATTCCGTGTACGAGCAATTAGGTGTTGGAAAGTTGAAATCCACTCATTGTACTCTCCAAATGGCTGATCGATCAATTACCCATCCTAGGGGTGAGTTAGAGGATGTGTTGATCAAAGTAGGGGACTTCATATTCCCTGTTGATTTTATTGTTATGGACACACAACCTGTTGCTAACCACGGAACAAAATTCCGGTGATCCTCGGTCGACCATTTTTGGCCACTTCCAGTGCCATAATAAATTGTCGCAATGGCTCTATGACTCTATCCTTCGGGAAGATGTCTAGTGAGTTCAATATTTACAAGATAGGAAGTCTGCCCCCGTGCCTAAAACTAGTACACGAGAAGTTTGCTCGATTCACGAAATCATGCAGGAGGATTGCGAGCTTGAAAATTTTCTGTTTGGTGACAACAGTTTTGACGCCACTAGTGCGTCCCTCCTTAAATCTAACACAATTGGCACAACCGATATTGATTATGAATGTTTCACTTTTTCGGACGATTTTGACGACTCGCCGCCCGAATATGAGTCCTTTGAATTTTTGGATGAGTTAGTTGAACTATCCGATTCGGTTGTTTGCAGTGATTTCGAACCATCGTTGGAATCCTTCGAGTTCGAGATAGATTCCCCAATTTTACCTTCAATTGTTTCGCTTCCGAAACTCGAACTCAAGCCTTTGCCATCTCACCTTAAATACGCTTATCTAGGTGAGAATGAGACCTTTCCCGTTATCATATCGGCATCTCTAGCTCTCGAGCAAGAGAAAACCCTTTTAATAGTCTTACAAGATAACCGGCAAGCTTTCGGCTGGACTATGGCGGACATCGAGGAGATTAGTTCCCTCATAATTGAATATCATATGCATATGATGGATGATGCCAAGTCAATAAAGGATCCACTGAAACATCTCGGGGATTGTGTGGATAATCAACCTCCTCCTTTAGAAGTTGAACCACCCCCTTTTCTTTTAATAAGCTACGAGAATGTCAATATTCCTATGATTTCTGATCATTCACATTCTCGTTTTGATTCATCTATCTCTACACTTCCATGTACATACAGACACTTTTCATACCACCACTTATCTCTTCCCCAATTCTTCTTGGCTCGGTACAACATGTTCTTCCACCGACCGATACTTTACACAGATAAATTTTTCACCTGGCTGGTGTTGACGTTTGGTCTTTGCAAAGTTTGGCAATGACGTGTAATATCGTTTCACTTAAGTTGTGGGGACCTTTTTGTATAAATATTTTGTTTTTCTTTCATCAATAAAACAATAAAAAAAAATATGTAAAAAATAAACAGGGGAGTGCCAACATTTTGATCCTCTTGGTGTAGCATGACAGTGAGAACACTGTCAAGTTTAAGTTTGGGGGTATGCTCGGTAAGCCTTCTTCCTTCGCATTCATGTGTATATTTTTGCATTTGCATACTTATTTTAAAACCTATAAAAATTGAAAAATTTATAAAAATTAAAACATTCAATTTTGGCCATAATTGACTTGAGTTTGACAAAAAGGTTAACTGGCTAGGAACAACTAGATCTTAGACTTAGTAAATTAAAAATCCTAAAAATAACCTTTCTTAAAATTTAACGGTAGAAAGTATATGTCTTTGTAGTTTATTTAGAAATAGGCAAATTTCGAGTTGACTTCTTGGGCTAAGTTAAAACAAGGGAAAAGTATTGATATTTTTAATAAAGTATAAGTTTGAAAAATAATTCCTAAGCTTAAAGTCTAAATTATGAAAATATATACCCTACAAATTGCACAAACACGAACCTTGAAACTTGGAATAGTAGAAGAGACCTTGAAATGCTCTTGTCTAAAGTCCTTAGTATGAAGAAAAATAAAATAAAAATACAAGTGTGAATAAAGAGTTAAAAAAAAATGAACACTGGTTTTTGTAATTACTTAAGGTTGCATTAATAGAAAAATATTTAGCGAGGGTGCTTCATCACCTAGTGCCTTAGAACAACTGGTTTGGGAGTCACTGCTAAAAGCCTTAGGGATTACAAGACTAGGAATTACGCCTTAATGTGCAAACACATTTTGTAATCGGTCGTTGGTACCTCAAGAAGTATTAACGGTCGCATGAAGAATGTGTGAACAATTTCATCTAAAAATTCACAAATTGAAAAGTACTTTGGACGATGGACAAGAGTATAATAGCTTGATTTGAATTTCCAAATGTAGGGGTGATATACACACACACGTAGGGGTATGTGATTGGAGTTTAGATAAGAGATATGAATGAAGAACATGACTTATATCTTTAGTAGAGATGATAGAAATTCCTAAGTTGAGATGGAACCTTAGAAGGAAAGCTTAAAAGATGCTAAAAGCTAAGTAAGTCTACAAAACATATATAATCTTAAGTTAAATGATAAGGACGCGTGAAAAATACGGGTGGATAATTTATGAGTCGAAGATAATAGAATTTCTTGTTAAAAAAAACCTAATTGGAGAATAAAAGTCAATAGGCCGAATTGATAAGATTTTATGGGTAGTATCTGCTGAAAACCCTTAGGAGACAACACTCCTCCTACTAGGGACACCTAGAGGTTTAACGGCTTGTTGCACGAGCTCAGTGCAATCGCGTTTCCCAGCGAAAGTGAGGCTAGGTCTTTTTCGAGAATAAAACTAGTTTTGCTCGAGGACGAGCAAAACATAAGTTTGGGGGTATTTGTTCATATCATAATTTTTCATTATTATATTCCCCATTCTTATTCATTTTACAAATAAACATGTGCTTTTAATCCATGTCTGCTACATAGTTGTAGGTTACAGGTTCTCGGAACAAAAACAGTGAAAAAGATGAAAAGACGATGCAAAAGTGAGACCACGACCAACAAATGGAAAGATCTTGTTCATGCCTACAGTTTGAAGACTAAATGAAGATCAATGAACAAGTTCACAAAGTACAAAGGCAGTGCAAGATTCAAGACTTCGACACGAAGCAAGCGGTAAAAGTCCACGACTTTATTCACTGTGGAAATCTGGAAGAAATCTAGAAGAAAACTGAGAAACCGAGTAAAGAAAAAAGAAGCCAAAAGCAGCAGGAAGCAAACCAGAAAAATTGAGCCATCAGGGACCCAATATGGCCGCGGAACCGCTGCCAAACAAGGGTTTTGGCCACGGTTCCGCGGCCGTGCTAGACCCGTGTCGGTGGAAAAACGTGTCGATGCGTCGGTGCGTTGATTATTCTTTTTCTTAGGGGGTAAAATTGTAATTGCAGACATGACGCGATCGTAACCCTAGGGTTTCTATGTTCAATAAATAGAAACCCTAAAACCTGTTTTAGGTTATGCTTCTTTTTATTTCATATATTCAGAATTTAATTCCTGTGTAAATGTTTGGAGAGAGCCATCAATAAAGTAAGTAATTTTATTTCATTGCCTTAGTTTAAATTTTATTATCTGCCCTAGTTAGATAATTATAAATGTTTTTTTTTAATTCCCTAATGAGTGAGTAGTCTCCTCACTTGTTAGGGTTAGATTTGGGGAAGGCTTGAGAGATAAAAATCTCTCACCCCTTTCTTTCCCATCACATATAATTAATAGGACTCCATTCATACATACACACACCGTTCCCTACGGCACCTTACCCCATGAGGTAACGGTGATACCGTAGTATAAACGACCGGTTGCGTATGTTTTCCATGGAGGTTAGGGTAAGAATTAACAAAGGAAGGACTAGAACCTAGAGGAAGAAACATCATTTCTTCCCGATGGTACTAATCCCCTTTATTAATTGTTACCATAACACCTAAAGAGATCTAAATTTGGGCATTGAAAGCGGTGAGGAAATCATCAATTTCCAAACTTAACCTAAACCTAACCTTAGCAAGATTCTAGTTTTAGTATAAATCAGTTTAGTTTTTAGCGATAATCCATTCACACCGTTTGGAATTAACTCGTTAGGCCAAATTAGGAAATACACAGCATCCCTGTGGACCGACTCGTATTCACCGGCTAGCTACCAAGCGACGCTTTTTTGATTGTGGTTAACAAATATTCTTTGAACAAATCAAATGGCGCCGTTGCCGAGGATGGTGCAGTATTTTATTTTTTCTATTTCGGGTTAATATAAATTATAAAAATCATAAAAACTGAAAAAAAAATTATAAAAATTTTATCAAATTTTTATTGTTTGAAGGGTTTTTCGTGTGAATTTTGCAGGAACGATGAACGAGTTCGGATCTGGAAAAATCCAAAGATCAAAACAGAAAAAGGCAGATCTGAACAACATAGGAAAATAATAACAGAGGAGCAGAAGAATTTTCAGGAACCGACCCGCATAGGCAACCGCGGAACCGCGGCTGGAGGCGCATTTCGGCGGCGGAACCGCGGCTGTGCTGTGACGTCATCATCTGCAAAAAGCACTGTAAGTCTTCTCTTCTCTTTCTCTGCAACCCCTGATATCTTCTCTGTAAATTGTCTTGCAGGATTCTTTGCGCTAAAAAATCTCTCCCCCTTCCAATAATAGATCTTGTGCAGGATTCTTTGTGACGCGCTAAAAATAAAAAAAAAATTGATTGCAAGTGGTTGTTTACTGTTTTGCATATTTAATCGGACTTTAAGGGGCTTGAAACCAATCCAGATTGGGTGAGGATTTCATCACCCTTTCCAGGACCCCAGAAATCACATAAGGCATATTGCATTGACCATCATTTAATTAAAAAAGATTAGACTCAGCCGTAAGGACTTCGTGCTCAATAGGACAAAGGACTAGTTGTAGGCATCGACCGTTGATCCTAACCTGACTTTGTGGTGTCTAGGAAAGCGTGTCTAAGGCAAGTGGTTACTTAATTAGGCCCACTACTTACGTGGTAGAGAGCCTCCCACTTACCTGGCCACAATTAGCGGTGAAGAGGCGGTTTGAGGTCCTATTTCTTGCCCTTTGGAACAGTTAGGAGCTGTCTAGCTGACCTAGGTGACCCTAGATCTAGGCCTGATTGTTCATTTATGGTTGATTGAACGTGTGTCTAAGCCTTTTATCGAAAATCTTTTTTTGCAAAAAGCTCCACATAAAAAACAAACACAAAAAAAAAGGAAAAAATTTTACAAAAACTTGCAACTTGTCGCTAAAAATCCGTGCACCCCACTTACACCCACCTTCTTTCCATTGACGTTTTCTTACTCCCACATTCTGTTTTTCACCTTTTTGACTACACTACCTCTTTTGTGTATGTTCGGTTGGACTAGGGACACTAGCGCCTGATTAGTCCGTGTCTCGTTGGTACCGACCGACGACGCTTTCGACTTCGAAGTCGAAATTCCTTCCACTTCCTTACCTTCCGCTTCATATTCTTCCTCCGAAGGGATGTAGGGATATAATCCTAACAACACCTTACCCACGGGACTGATTCCAACTCCGTTAGGTGCGAATAACCCTCAACACCCGCCTGTTGAAGCGCCCCAGCGTTGGAGTGGCTGTGAGAAGCCCACTAAGTATGACCGGGCAATGAAGCTGCGTGGTCACCTCTTGGTGAGGGCTTTGATCTCGGGTGTCGTGGGTAGGCAACTACCATCCTGGCATGAAGGAGCGGGGTAGCCGCTCGGGTGCCTCTTGCGAGGGTTTCGATCCCTGGCGTCATGGGTAGGGAGCTACCAGCCGGGAAGGACCGAGCAGGGTAGCTTCTCGGTTGCCTCTTGCGAGGGCTTTGATCCTTAGTGTTGGAGGGGCTGTAAGAAGCCTACTAAGGATCACCGGGCAGTGAAGCTGCGTGGTCGCCTCTTGGAGAGGGCTTTGATCTCTGGCGTCGTGGGTAGGCAACTACCAGCTTGGGATGAAGGAGCGGGGTAGCCGCTTGGGTGCCTTTTGCGAGGGCTTCGATCCCTGGCGTCATAGGTAGGGAGCTACCAGCCGGAGATGACCGAGCAGGGTAGCTGCTTGGATGCCTCTTGCGAGGGCTTTGATCCTTCAGGAAGGGGACCGAGCAGGGTTACTGCCCAGTGCCTCTTGGCGAGGACTTTGATCCCTGTCGGTTGTGGTAGGAAGGTACCAGCTGGGGATAGCCGAGCAAGGACTCGATTGCCTCTGGGAGGATGTAACACTTTGATTTTCCGTTGAGTGTCTTTCGTGATAATTAGTGATCGTACATGTTATTATATATGACTTCCTAGGATTATTAGTTATATTTAGTAGTGTTTGCAAATTGGGAATTTTCTTGTGTTAGTGCACACTTGCACACTTAGCCATTTTTTTGAGACTTAGGGTTTTTGGTAACATGTTAACCATTCTTTTGTGCATGGTTGCTAACTTATTCCCCACCATTTTAATCTTTCCAAAACCATTTTTCATAATTCAAAATTCTATTAAACAAATGAGGCATGGGGGTTAGGTAAAAAGCTTGACTTTTGACCCATTTTTCCCTCTCTTCTCTCTCTCTTTCCCCACTCCAGAATTCTGGAGAATTTCCAGCAGCAAACCCTCCATTTTCCTCCATATTCTCTTCTCTTTTCATTCCCCTTTGATCCATACACAAAACCCTATACATATCAACTCATTTTCTTCACAAAATGATGGAAAAGTGAGGTTCTTGAGGTGTTCAAAGGAAAATCTGCAAACTAGAGGGGAATGCTGAAACTTTTGGTGTTTTGCAAGGTTCTTAGAAGGTATTATCTCATATTTGCACTCCTTTTCCTTAGACTTGTTGTATTCTTTAGTAAAAATCTCATTTTTGTGCTTTTTTTTAGTGATATTAAAGGATATTTGTGAAGTATATGTTAGATTGGTGTTTTCATAGTTTAGTTAACTCCTTTAAGTGTTATTAGAGCTATTTTAACCAGGTTGTACTTCAGGTTTGCACAAAAATACCCTAAAGTTTCATTTTTGTGCAAAGTGTGGATTTTAAACTAGAAATAAGGCTCTGTAGGATCTGCAGCTACCCGAGATATTTTAGAGTGAAACTAGAGGTTACTGTAGCATGTATGGGGGGTATAGAGTACACACACCAAACCTGGGAGCCCAATTCCCTACCCAGGCCGCCGAAATGAGCATTCTGGCCGCAATTTGCGGCCAGATGGGGGTGTTTTGGGTTGGGGTTTGGGGTGATGGTGTCTGATGCTATTTGAGTTATTTTGGTATATATATTTTTACAATATCTTTTCTGTATCAAAATCTGGAGTAGAATACCTTTTTTCCCGTATTTTCAATCTTTCGCGACACGCGTGATACGTGTGTGTGGGTTTGGGGTTTCTGCGTATCGTGAAGCATCGGAGTGGCTTCAGGCGCGTAATCACACGTTTTAGCGTATCGCGCACACGCGCGCTTGGTTCATGACACGAGTTACTAGTTCGGCTTTAATGTCGTGTCTGTGTGATGTCAAGCTTATGTATGATGTATTGTGTAATTCTAGGTTCGCAGGCGAGTACGACGGACGCCGCGCAGAAGGGGAAACAAGTTGTTGGCTATACCTAGCGAGAGACCACGGTGAGTAGATTTCACATCTACGGGGATATCGCCCGCATGACGTTCTACGTCAGGGCTGATAGGACCTTATAGTTTCCTTTATATACATTGACTATTCATGGCTACTATTTAGTGCATGCTGCATTCCCTGCTATTTGGATATAAACTAGAATTGATAGAACACCACACCATTACTAATGGTCCATGTTGCACGAGCACTATCCTGCATGTTACACACACACCGTTAGTAATTGCCACGACACTCACACTGTAGAATTTACATCGGATCATTATATTGTAGCTTATCTATATGTGACTTGACATGTTATTCATACTTGATGCATATATCACATCGGATCATTATATTGTAGCTTATCTATATGTGACTTGACATGAAATTCTTACTTGATGCATATATCACATCGGATCATTATATTGTAGCTTATCTATATATGACTTGACATGATATTCATATTTGATGCACATATCATATCCGATCTTTGACTTGCATATTGGTTTAGATTACATGTGATTTCTGGATTTGGGAACCGTGGCTATTTCAAATATGTAATCATGTAAAAACCCGGTTCCCTTGATATGATATTTCGGTGCGTCCACCATGTGTTTCCTCGGTGCTAGAGTGATATATGTGAACCCGAATTGAGGAGCTGGTTGAGGCCAATTACGGGTACATGGTAGACCCGGTATGGTACCCCGGGGCGAGAACGGTTTCGCTGTGTAGTAGACGGTGAGCCTGGCAGAGGGACTACTACCTACCGGTGATTGGTTGGACCTGACAGTTATCCGGAGGGTACTGATCAGAGTCGATAGATGGATGCGGGGTGATCCATACTGCCGGGGTCGAGGGCCGATACCGCAGACGGAGCCCGTGGGCTGACCCGGACTGACGGGGCCCGATGGATGAGGATTTGCGTATCGATGCTGGACACGAGTATTTATGATATTTGGGTGCCGATGTTCGGCACTCGGGATTCTCAGAGATGTACAGGATTTGAGGGCCGATGAGAGTGCCGGAGCCTGAGCTATTTGGGGGGGATCTGGGTGCATTGATGGACACCGATTATATATTCCACGTTGACATTCCGTGTAGATATTATATTGCCCCTGCTCAGCATTTACTATTGTACCTTATCCTGTAGTTACATTACCTGATAGAGTACTTGCATGATTATTGCACATACTGCTTATCACATATTGATATCATCTGTTGGCATATGATAGAGTAGCGCAGTACGTGCATGCTCGCGATTACCTTTATATGTTATCTCTATTCACGAGTTGGCAACTCACCCCCGTTGTGCCACAGTGTTTGCAGGTTGCCTTCGGAGTAGTCGCGGCAGGCTGCTTTTGCATCTTTTGACACAGATACCCCCATAGTTGGTGTACCAGCTCTTTTGCTGATATGTGGGTTTTGTGCGGTATCTGTTTATCTTTCAGTTATGTACATTGTTGTATCTAGTATTCTCCATCTACCATATATGTATTTGACTTAGAGACAGTGTGAGGACGATGATGTATTTTATTTGTATTCTGGTGTCGAGCTCGTTGTGAGCCGACTGTATTTGCAGTTACCCTATCTGTGATGTTCCCACTTATGGATCTTGATCTTCGCTACGGCGTCGTATATTGCTATCTTGGTGATTGTTTACTTAGATTTCTTATCATGTTAGTAAGTGCTTTCATTTAAAACTTATAACACTCTATACTTTCACTGGTTTGATTTCTGGGTTTTCGGTTCACTTAGTCGCGTTACGCCTGTAGACGTTACGTGGTTAAGTGCCGGTCACGGGCCAAACTTTGTGTCGTGACAAAGTTGGTATCAGAGACTAGGTTTTACCTTTCAGAGTGTAGGATGACCCTGGTATGATGGAGTAGGTAGCTGCAGCAGGGTAGCGTAGCGTGTGTATGTTCCGCGGCATACTCACGACACGGTACTCCGCCTACGCGACCTTAGGACTTATTGATTTAAATTCCTTCTTGACTCTATGCATTCTTGCGATTCGATTTCCGTATCCTCATCGAATCATATTGTTCCTTTCTGCCATTATGCCGCCAAAGACTACGAGGGCGCAGAGAGCGGCCGCGAGGGCCGAGATTCGAGTTGACTCGTCCGAGACGAAGACTGATCCGGGTAGTACACCGGTTGTGCCCGAGCAGGCTGTTCCTGCCGTGACAGATCAGATTGCTATGTTAGCGGCTGGTGTACAGGAGATACGCCAGACGATGGGATCCAGTATGCAGGAGATGCGCCAGATGATGGGATCTCTAGTTGAGACACTTCGAGCGCAGCGACCAGAGGTAGTTCCACCCGTTGCAGAGACCGCGGTGGTACCCACAGTGCAGGCAGTTGCACCTGCGACTGCAGAGGTTATTACAGTATCGCTGTCAGAGTTTATGAGGCTGAAGCCTCCGGTCTTCACAGGCACCGATGTGGCCGAGGATCCACAGTCTTTCATTGATAGGATGGCGCGGATATGTCGTTCACTTAGATGCGTAGATGCGAGATGGGTTGAGTTCGCGAGCTTTCGTCTGGAAGGTCTTGCGCAGAAATGGTGCGAATCAGTCGAGAAGGGTAGAGCAGCAGGTCTTCCTCCTATGACCTAGACAGAGTTCGTGGCGCTATTCCTTGCCCGCTTTCTTCCCCTGAGTTTCAGAGATGCTAGAGCACGCAGGTTCGAGTCCTTATGCCAGACGCCAGAGATGTCAGTGGCAGAGTACGATGTGCTGTTCACCGAGCTATCAGTTTATGCTCCGTATCTAGTGGCTACTGAGGAGTTGCGAGTCAAGAGATTTGTCCGAGGCTTGCTTACACCACTATTCCTTGCTATCAGCGCGCAGCATTACGAGACATACGCAGCAGCAGTAGATGCAGCATTATTAGTTGAGGAGCGCCTTGCTGAAACTTCGGCAGTCCCAGAGCCGAAGAAAGTTCGTGCAGATACGTCAGTGCAGAGACGACCTTTCCGGCGTCGTGACAGGCACCTTGCAGGTGGCAGAGATTCGAGACGAGGCCGATTGTTTAGCTCCTATCCCCAGGAGGGTCAGCGACCATCATCGGGATGTTACCGTTGCGGGAGTTCTTATCATCGTGTGCGAGATTGTCCGGAGGTACCCCGGAGTGAGGCGGCAGCACCGCATGTCACATTACCACCTTCACCACCCCAGACGACATTGCCGATAGTACCTACTGTTACTCCGCGTCAGACGCATGCACAGAGAAGTCGTGGTCGCGGAGGATTTGTTCATAGAGGACGAGGCGACCGAGGCAGATGGCCACCAGCGGCCGGCAGGGGACAGATAGTTGCAGGTGGAGGACAGGCGCGAGTTTTTGCTTTGACGCATCAGGACGCGCAGGCGTCCAATGCGGTGGTCTCAGGTATCCTTTCTGTATGTTCGGTTGATGCACACGTGTTATTCGATCCCGGATCCACGCACTCGTACGTATCCACACACTTTGTGCCGAGTTTGGGTAGAGAGTCCGGTTTGCTTGACCAGCCGCTTGTTGTGACTACTCCTATGGGAGAGTCGTTTGTTGCTAGACACGTGTTCCGATCCTGTACCGTCCTTATTGGCGAGAGAGAGTTGCCGGTCGATTTGATCCTTCTTGAGATGTTGGACTTCGACGTTCTTTTGGGCATGGATTGGTTAGCCACGTGCTATGCTTCTGTAGACTGCCGCGAGAAGACAGTTCGATTTTGTTTTCCCGGAGAGTCGATTGTTGTTGTGTTGGGGGACCGTAGTGCCACCCCTCACAGTGTGATTTCTTCTTTTCGCGCTAGACAGCTTTTGAGGAAGGGATGTCAGGGATTTCTCGCCTATGTTTGCGATACTAGAGCTACAGAGGTTCCGAGGGATCAGGTTCCGGTTGTTAGCGAGTTCCCTGATGTGTTCCCTGACGAGCTTCCTGGGCTACCGCCCGAGCGTGATATTTCTTTCTGTATTGACTTGGTTCCTGGCACGGGGCCTATTTCTGTACCGCCTTATCGGATAGCCCCGGCGGAACTTCGAGAATTGAAGGGCCAGTTGCAGGACTTGCTGGATAAGGGACTTGTTCGACCCAGTGTTTCTCCTTGGGGTGCTCCAGTCCTGTTTGTCAAGAAGAAGGACGGCTGTATGCGTTTGTGTATCGACTACCGCCAGCTGAACAGGGTGACAGTGCGGAACAGATATCCTTTGCCACGCATCGACGATTTGTTCGACCAGCTTCAGGGGGCAGGATACTTTTCGAGGATCGATTTGCGATCGGGCTATCATCAGCTGCGGGTTCGACAGGAGGACATTCCTAGGACAACCTTCCGCACACGTTACAGCCATTATGAGTTTTTGGTGATGTCGTTCGGACTCACCAACGCGCCAGCAGCATTTATGGACTTGATGAACCGCATTTTCCGTCCGTATCTTGATCTGTTCATCATAGTGTTCATTGAAGATATCTTGGTGTATTCTCGGAGTAGAGAGGAGCACGAGCAGCACCTGCGGATTACACTGCAGACCTTGAGGGAGCATCAGCTTTTTGCCAAATTCTCCAAGTGTGCTTTCTGGCTAGACAGCGTAGACTTCTTGGGGCACGTGATTACACGAGATGGTATATGTGTCGACCCGAGGAAGATCGAGGCAGTTCGGAGTTGGCCTAGACCCACGTCAGTGACGGAGGTTCGCAGCTTTCTACGGCTGGCAGGCTATTACAGGCGATTTGTGCAGGACTTCTCTCGCATTGCTACACCTTTGACCGGGTTGACCCGGAAGGGAGTTCGCTTCGATTGGACGGAGGAGTGTGAGCACAGTTTCCAGCAGCTACGGGCTCTACTGACTACGACACCAGTGCTATCATTGCCTTCAGGATCAGGCGGATTTGTGGTCTACTGCGATGCTTCACAAGTGGGACTAGGGTGCGTTTTGATGCAGCACGACAGGGTGATCGCGTATGCTTCGCGGCAATTAAAGAAACATGAACAGAATTACCCCACTCATGATCTAGAGATGGCTGCAGTGGTCTTTGCACTCAAGATCTGGCGACATTATCTGTATGGAGAGTCGTGCCAGATATTCACTGACCATAAGAGCTTAAAGTACATATTTCAGCAGCGAGACCTGAACCTTAGACAGCGCCGATGGATGGAGTTAGTGAAGGACTACGATTGTAAGATCTTGTATCACACGGGCAGGGCGAATGTAGTGGCGGATGCTTTGAGCAGGAGGCCCGGGGGTAGTCTATCCTGTTTGAGCGCAGTGCAGAGGCAGTCGTCGGCGGATTGGCAGATCTTATGTGACAGCCCGGTACAGTTCGAGTTTACGCCGATCGGAGGACAGATTGCGTATGTTCGTGCACACCCACAGCTGCTTGACCGTATACATGAGGCATAACACTGTGATGACCGCTGTTCAGAGATCAGGACACAGATGGGACAGGGCAGATTTTCCGAGTTCGTGATCGATGATCAGGGGATACTACGATTTGGAGCTAGAGTGTGCGTACCATATGCTGAGGGATTGCGGCGTGAGATTCATGAGGAGGCACATCGGTCGGTATATAGTGTTCATCCCGGTTCCACCAAGATGTACCACGATATGAGAGATGTTTACTGGTGGGACGGTATGAAGAGGGACATTGCATATTTTGTGTCGAGATGCCTGACTTGTCAGCAAGTCAAGGCTGAGCACCAGAGGCCCGCGGGAGAGCTACAGCCGTTACCCATTCCGTAGTGGAAATGGGAACAGATATCTATGGATTTCATTGTGGGTCTACCCAGGACTAGTCGAGGGTATGACTCCATCTGGGTGATCGTGGATCGTTTGATGAAAGCGGCTCACTTCCTACCTGTGAAGACGACTTTCGGATTTGCTCAGTATGCCCAGATTTACATTGATGAGATTGTACGACTGCATGGAGTTTCGACATGTATCGTGTCCGATAGAGGCACCCAGTTTACCAGCCGGTTATGGCAGAGGCTTAAGGAGGCTTTGGGCACTCGCCTGAGTTTCAGCACAGCATTCCATCCGCAGACCGACGGACAGTCAGAGTAGACTATTCAGACTCTCGAGGACATGCTCAGAGCATGCGTTTTAGACTTCGGAGGTAGCTGGGATCTGTTAGTTATATGTATGCCCTAAAGGCCATTACTGTACATAGGATGTATATTGTAGTGGATGCTGGGACATATATAGGGAGGACTTTCTTGCTCGACATGATAGTATGCTATCTGGTTACTCTTTACCTTAACGTGTACTCAGATTGTCTCTCTATTACATGTTGGTAAAGCCCTTAGGATGTGTACTTGACTACCTGGACTATGATGCGGATCATACTAGTGGGGACATGGTAGTCCATAAGTACATCCTTCAAAGTCCCTAGTCATGGGTGTATCGAGACGGGGCATCGATATACCATAGTAGACTAGCGTGTACCTTCTCGACCCATACAGATGGGCGATGGATGATCCCATATCCATTGGTGTTTGACATCAGAGGAGATATACGGGTGCTCAGTAGAGACTGGGTACACTGGACGGACTCGCCGAGAACTCCCAGATGGTATTATACCTTACGTCAGATGGCAGTTCTTTGGTGACACTGGTACAGAGTAGTCTGTTGACCCGAGATCGTCATAGAGTCTTGTGTGGTTCCCACTGTGCTTTGATTTCCATCTTACCACGTCCAAGAGGGCGTGCAAAACGGTGGTTTTTGGGTACAGTCCCGAGTCACATGGAGGCAATGAGCGATAGGAGGGGATTCGTCTCTCCCGGTATAGGGAGTTGATGTTGCACTGTGCTTGATTGGCTATAACAGGAAGTCCCTGGCCAGGGCTGATCAGAGAATTGCTGGTAAGTGTTACCAGTAGTTTCTCGACCCGTTATGAGCCTCATATCGACACGACTTATCGAGCTATTGGGGTTTGACGTTTACCACCCCTAGGCAAGATATGCGACATATCAGACGATCAGACCGGACTGTACGGTAGTGTTACTGGTTGGATTCACTGGAGTGTGAGCGGGCTTGCTCGTCGATCTTCTGATCGCTCAATACCCGGGTGGCCGTTACGTTTAGCAGACCGCTTGCGGCTTGTGGGTGTTTGATATGATCATCACCTGCTGCCGGCGTATTGACGAGTCTTTAGAGTCCTACACAGAGGTTTCCTGGCTCAAGCGAAACGAAATAGGAGCGCATATGAGATATGTGCGGGACCGAGAATAATGCAGTATGTGATACCGTATTTCATTCTCGCGATAAATGTATCGAATGGTTGTATACGATATAACCTAGTTGTCGAATCAAGTATTGATTCGATAAGCCGATACATAGGATACTAGTCGGTTATATGCGATATGACCGGATCGTTAAATCAAGTGTTGATTTAATGATTTAATGCATAATTATATATTTGATATATTAGTTTGCATCAACTAGTATCGGTTTACTTAAGATGGATTTTCTCACTCGGATGTACACATTGTATATGTGATATACTTTTTGTGCACTTGATTGTATCATGATTGATGATACATGTTATGCTAGGGTTTTTGTGTAAAGATCAAACCATGGTTACATGATAATGGTTAGGGTTTTGTTTTATTTATTTATCTTATTTATTATTCATTTTGGAATATGATAAGCATAAAAAGAAAATGGTTGCTAATTTTGTATTCTAGTTGAAGCTTCTTGAACTTTTGACTATGTGACCATTTTTGTCTCATGCTTAACCCTAACCACTTCATTTAACCTTAGTTTAGTCTCTACACTTGACCATGGTTATTATGATGATAAGTATTCCTTTTATTATTCTTTTTAAAAAGGACTTATCATATAATATCTTCTTTTTCTTCATCTTCTTCACTTGAAGAAAACCTTTCTTCATCAATGGTGATTGATGAGAATGAGTGAGAAATCCAATTCTAAAGTCTACCCACTTCCTATTTCTTCATCCTCTACCTCTTGCCAAGTAGTAGAGTGTGTTTTCTTCACAAGTTTCTTGACTTGGTGAAGTCGGAGCTTGATTTAGCGATGCCTCGACGTAGATCATCTTCAGCATCGTCGTCGATGACCTAGCCCGTCCATTCTCCGATGAAGCCGACGCTAGAGCCCGGGGTTCGACTTGGACAGCGAGGAGACTTCATTGCGGAGCTATGGAGGTGGAGAACCGGATCTAAAAAGGTTGTATTTCCGTATTCTAGTAGTTAAGTGTTAATTAGTTTGCTTTGTCGCCTAGACATCTAGCTAACGATCCGTAGTCTAGGGTTTCTCGGCACCGTTATTTTTGAAACGGGCATGGTTGATGCCTTGTGAGACCTCTAGTGTGTGCCTAGGAACCCTACAGTGGTGTCAGAGTCTAGCTAGAGCCTTAGGCGAAGTCTAGACGAAGTTTGAAATCCGAACGAACCCGAAACCCTAACATAAACATGCTCTCTGGTCTTTTTCTAAAATCTGGGTTTTTTCCAGATTAAAAATGCTTAAAAAATTCAGCAGGGAATTATATGAATTACGGTGCAATTTTTTTCCCATGAACAGTACACACCGCGGCGGAAGCGCGGCAGAAGCCTGGCTTCTGCGGCGGTTCCGCCGCACTTTGATGACGTCATCCTCATTTGTTTGCACAGTAACTCCTCTTTTCTTATGCTGGATTTTATGGGAATTTTTAAATTTTATTCAACAGTTGAATTTTCTGGGGTTGTTTTGGGGATTCGGTGTTTCGATCGGAGTATCAGATTTTGTCTATTTGGCTTTCCGGATAAATTTTAGAATATGTTAAAAAGTTCGACCGGATATAATTACCCAATTTTTCCCCTGTCGGGAAATTTCCAAGTGTTGGATTTTTCCGTAGTTTAACGACGTTCTAAGTTGTGCAAGTAACTCGATGGACCCTCTAGAAGACAACAAACCTTAACTCGATTATGTGACCGTCTTGAACTGCCCTTTGAACCTTCGGGTTTGGGGCAGTACGGCGTGCCACATGTGAGGCGTTGGCTTGACCCTTCTACGGCTGGACCGTTGGTACTGAGGCACGAACTGAATGTTTTTAGACTTTTTTCATGTGTTGATCCGTATCAATAAAACTTGGGTGTTCGATTGTTCGATCGGAAAGTTTGACATTTTCTTTTTATCCGGAATGAGATACAATAATTGGAATTCACAAGAAGTTATGAGATAACTGAATGAATGTTATAAACATAGCAGTTTAGTCTCACTTGATCGGTTGCCACGGAATTTTGACGTGATCAAAAGTCCGTCGCAATCACGTAGCGTACGCGGATACTCGCCGGGTAAACTTAATAGACAGCCTCACTCCATAGCCCCGACCAAGTGACTGTAGGAGAACCCCGTCGCCGAAAGCATCCGTTCGGGTGCTCGCGGTGGCGGTGTTCCGCCTTGGTGCACTTCGTCGACGCCGTCGGGGGTGCGGCCGTCTACTAAAGTTTGCGACGAGCATTCGATCAGGATGTCGGGAATCTTGTTGAATTGCCCGACTTGATATTGAAAAGAGTTTTCGATTTTGAGACTAAAATGCGGGGTTTATAATTGTTAGGCATGCGATGTCTAAAGAATTCATTTGATTAGGCATGCGATGTCTAAAGAGATTGCGGATTCCAACTGTTGTAGTTTTACACTTTCTTTTCTGTGACCGTAAGTGTAATATGTGATATCGCCGGTTTCGTTGCTATATGTCAACGACAATTGGGATGGACATATTTACTTACGTTGATGACATGTGATGTTATGTGTTGCTGGATATGTTATATTGGATCGTCGTGTTTGAATAGCCCGGGGTTTTTTATGTGAGATGAGTGTTTTTCATTTTCATTCATGTAAAAACTTGTATGTAATATTCTTTTATTGGGGCGCTTCCAGGTTGCGGAAGTTGTCACCTTTTGTATATTATTTACTTTTCCGCACTAGGATAGACCCAAGGAGGAGGGCACAAGTAACCGGGTTCTGGAGTCCAGTGGGAGACCAACTCGAGGAGTCGAGGCCGGGTCTCCTAACTCTAGAATTGGTAGGGTTGCTTGCCGCTCTCGTAGGGGTCTAGGGGTGTGGGTTTGGCTATTCATCACGACCGTGGAATCCGTGTTTTATACTGGCTCGTATTGAAAACACGGACGTCCTAGTATATCCAATATTTCATATGTTTCTTCTGCTGCGATATCTGTGATGTGATCATGTGATGTTCTATGATAGATACTGTATATAGTATATATGATATATTATATAGGCGTTACTTATGTTTTACACCCGCGCTAGCCCTGCCCCGCTCTGCCGTTAGTTACTTAACCTAACGGTGCACGAGGGGACATCGAGGCGAATGCGGATGGCATAAGTGTACGTCGTATTTATCTGTGATGTTTAGGTATTCAAATGATGGGACTTCATTAATGAGATTAATGAAATAAAAGAAACCTAAAGATGTTGCAGAATCGAATTTCAAAATAAAACAGGTAGTTACAGTTCTTGCTTTGCACAGCGGTATATATGATATATCCTGCACCTTATTCGATAAGGA
The DNA here is from genome assembly GCA_030015575.1 of Agapanthus africanus. NCBI lineage: Eukaryota > Viridiplantae > Streptophyta > Magnoliopsida > Asparagales > Amaryllidaceae > Agapanthus > Agapanthus africanus. Next base: position 223,306,610 of record JASDDO010000012.1, read on the forward strand.
AAGGACCGAGATCCCTTCACCGGGAGTGACTCCTTTAGTAATAACTGGCAGATGCTACACACTCGGTTTGTCTTTTGATTGCTTTTAAGAGTTCTGCTTTGCACAGTGATATATATGATATATCCCACAGCTCATTCGACGAGGAAAGGACCGACGATCCCTTCACCGGGAGTGACTCCTTTAGCAAAACTAGAAAAGCCTCAAAAGCACTCCATTTTTAAAATCATTTGATTCTACAAAGATATCAAGTTCATTACGCAATAGGTTTTCAGAAAAACCTGTCGTAGCCCTCCGTCATTTCAGATATGTACTGGTTAGTATTCGTGCTGCGTTTGTTGACCTCTGTCAAGGCGTAGTGTGCGGTAGCTGATTAGCGCTTATCTACATAAGCATATGATGTGATTGATTTAGGGTAGTCGTGCGACCTTGTTGACCTCTATCAAGGGTCGTGCGGGTGGGTTTACTTCAATCAAGAAATGACGGGTTGAACTTGACTAGCAGCCTATGGTTTGTTGACCTCTGTCAAGGTCATAGGACGCGAGGGGCAAAATATTATCGGGAATTTCAAGTGTTGAAATTTGCAATGAGATTGCATACCTTCTATGAGATAGTTGGATCCCGATACCCGCTGCGAGTAATTGTTACTCCTGGGAGAGTTTTATACATTACAATTAGCCAATCAAGTAGGTGTCTAGAAAGGTGTTAACGAGGTTACGCCTCTGGGAAAACGAGGTTTACATTAATTAGGTTCGTGCGAAAGCACGAGGGAACTCCCTCAAAGTACCGACACTGGCCTGGCTGAAAGATTGGCGAACTTGTAGTGTGTAATTAATCCTGGCTAGTCTTTCCTTTTAGGGTTTGAAGGAAGATTTGATAAAAAGCAGTGGGAGCCATCCTGATTAGATAAAATAATAACCAATCTATTCTTGCAAGAGCGCACGCTGAGTGTTTTCTTCTCTCTCTCCAGGTAGCGACCATATCACGCCTTAATCAAGATAATAATACAGAATATTGACCGAACTCGCTTGTTATACTGAGCTGGGGAACGTTGGTCCCGCTCCTACTTATAATTGTTATAAGACAGAGCAGGAAATTGGGAAATACCAGAGTTCCCGTGCCGCCCAAACGAAGAGAGTGCATGCTGATGCATCATCTTCGGGTGTGTTCATTACAAAGAACTGTTTCTCAGTATCCTCCACATCCTGGGTATATGATACCGGATCAGGATCCCAGATATGTAATTTGTTACATAGGGATACAAAAGGGTAGAAAAACTGAGAACGGGTGATAAGTTTCTTGAGGCAGAAAACGGGGCAAGTGTTGCAGCCATGTTTGTCGGTCACTGTCACCCTGTATTACCAATACATTGATTCTGAATGAATGTTATTAGATACCGAACCTGATATACAAAATCAGATCAGTCTCTTTATTAGTAAAGAAATGATAAAATTTTGTATTGTTGGATAATGTTTTGAACATTTCCTATATCAAAAGTTGATCGGTTCAGGCACGCTATCTAAAAGCATTGATGTTCTAAATCAAACTACAGTTCTTAGTATACAGAACACACACAAGAGGAAGAGTTCAGAAATGAACGAATCCTTCTTGAGGTATTGTAGACTAGGTCATATCAATGCGACCCGACTAGCTGAGTTGCATTTAGATGCAAATTTAAATCAGTTTGAATTTACATCTTGTGAAACTCGCCAGTCATGTCACAAAGATATAATGACACCAGCACTGTTTACTGGAAGCAGAGAAAGAGTTGGTAAACTCTTGGGACTGATACATGATGATGTATGTAAGGTCCCCTGTCTACATATACTAAGACCGGTTCTTTGTACTTCATTATATTCTCTGATAATCTCTCAAGATTCAGACATATGTTCCTGTTGAAACACAAGTCCGAACCTTTTGAGATATTCACAGAATATAAGTCAGAAGTAGAGAACCAAAATACAGGTATAAGTATTATGTCCTATGATGAGATCAAGGAGGAGAATACTTGAGCACGGAATTCCTGGATTATTCTAAAGGAGAATGAGATTCTCTCTCGGCATTACTCCTCCGAATACACCATAGCACGATGGTATATCGGGGTGGAGCAGATACACCCTATATGATATGGTGTGCTCTATGATGAGTACTACTGAGTTACCTGTTTCCTTTTTGGGAGTTATGCACTTGAGAAGCTGCATACCTATTGAATAGGGTTCCAATCAAATCAGTTGCCTACCGCTTCATATGTGATATGGAAAGGGAAGAGCCCATGTATTAAGCTAGTTAAGATTTGGGGTTGTCCGGCCTATGTCTAAAAGCATAATCCGGACAAGCTCGAGGCAAATACTGTAATGTAGAACTGGAAATGTTCTAGCTATACAGATTGCAGCTGATGATTTGATAGAATCAAGGATGTTAGTGTATGTTGCATGCTCCCACAACTCTTGTGGCGCGGCGGAAGCGGTGAACAAAAATTTTCTTGGCATACAACACGCACTTAACCGAAGATCTTGTCTAAACCACAATTAGTATACCCTAACTAGAGATCTTATCTACTATGTTAGGGATTATACCTTGATGATACGGTCCTTCGGGTCTTCTCTTGGATGCAACTCCTTTGCTCCTTTCTCCTCTTTTAGTGAACTCCTCGGCTCCTTTAGATGTTGCCGACGTTTTCGATCTCCGGCCACCGAAGGCCTAGATGATCCACCCGAGAGTTTTCGTGCAAGCTTGAAACTCTTCACAAGAGTTTAACCTAGAGACCAATTTTGCTAGAATAGATCACTAGGATTATGTAGAGATGAATGTATTGGATTAGCTTGAAATCTATAGTATTTCTTTCTCTTAACCTTCTCTTGATTCACTTAACATTCACATTTCATGTGAAGCTATTTATAAGAAGAAGGAGAAGGAGGAGATGAGAATGATTAAGTGTTTATCATAATGAAAGTGTTCAATCATGATAAATAAAAAATTTAGCACTAAGAGAATTAATTGAAGCATTCATTATATAAATTAGTATCATGCTTCAATAGTAACTCCATAACAACAAACTTATCATGCTTGTACCTTTTAATTTCCACCTCATTTTATTTTTCATAAATGATGTCATTATTATGTCATTATGAGGTGGCACCTTCTAGAAGGTATTCTTGTAACAATTACAAAAATACCCCTCCTCCGTATACCGTATACCATATACCGTATACCCGCATCCGAATTCCGAAAAATACGAATACCATTAATCAAATAATACAATACCGGTATCCGGCTTAAACAAAATCCCACCAGTATTATTCTTCCGATTATTATTCCTGTAACAATTACATGAATAAAATCAAAAACCCTGCCGTAACAGCTTACGACTGCCATAACAACTTACAGCCTCTACATATTTCGCCTGAACGAGGGAACCCTCTGTGTGGGACTCTAAAGACTCGACAGTACGCTGGCAGTGGGTTTAACCACAAGCAAGTCAGCGGCACTAGCTGTGCGTAACGGCTACCCAGGTACTTGACGAAAAGGTGGCCGACGAGCGAACCCATCACAACCCTTACGAGCCTGCAAGCAACACTTACCGTACAGTCCGGTCTCTTCTTCTAATACGTCGCATATGAAGTCTAGGGTGGTAAATGTCAGACCCCGGTAACTTTATAAGTCATGCTGATTTATGGCTCATGACAGTTCGAGAAACTACTGATAACACTTATCAGTAAACCTCGAGAACCCTGGCCAGGGATTTAGGTGTTATAGCCGATCAAACATAGCGCGACATCAACTCCCTATACCGGGAGAGACGAAACCCCTCCTATCGCTCACTGTCTCCATATGATTCGGGACTGTACCCAAAATCCACCTGTTTGCACGACTCAGTAGAGTCGTGGTAGGGAGGAAATTAAAGTACAGTGGGAATCACACAAGACTCTATGACGATCTCGGGTCTACAGACTAACCTGTACAAGTATCACTAGAGAACTGCTATCTGAAAATAGGTATATATACCATCTAGGAGTTCTCAGCGAGTCCTGTTCGGTGTACCCATTCTCCAATGAGCACCTGTGTACAATCTTTGATGTCAAACATCAATGGTTGTGGAATCAATCATTGCCCCTAGGGTCAAGAAACGTACACACTAGTCTAATCTGGTAATACCGATGCCCTGTCTCGATATACCCTCGACTAGGAACTATTGAAGGATATGCTTGTAGACTGCCCAGGTCCCACCAGTATGATCTCATCATAATCCTGGTAGTCAAGCATAGTCCTAAGGGCTTTATCAACACATCACATATTATGATAAAGATAAACCAGATAGCATACTATCATTTCGAGCAAAGATTGTTTCTGTACATATACATGTCTAGTATCCTATACAATACAGGCCTCTAGGGCATACATATCCAACAATCTCCCACTTGCACTAAAGCCTGTAATTAATGCAATAAGTACCAGCTAGAACCAGTTTCCGGCGTACCGCATGCCCAACAGCTCAAACAGTTTCTCAAACTGTACTTGAGGGACAGCCTTAGTGAATGGATCTGCTGTGTTGTCTTTCGTGTCTACTCTCCGTACCTCGATTTCCTGGCGATCCACTATCTCCCTGATGAGGTGATACCGCCTTAAGATATGTCTGGATTTCTGATGGGACCTCGGTTCCTTTGCCAAAGCCATGGCTCCATTGTTATCGCAATATAGAGGTATTGGATTAGCAATGGATGGAACCACTTGAAGTTCTGAAATGAACTTCCTCATCCAGACCGCTTCTTTTGCGGCATCATTAGCAGCAATATACTCAGCTTCCATCGTGGAGTCAGCGACGGTATCTTGTTTGGAACTCTTCCAACATACCGCCCCTCCATTTAGAGTAAATACAAACCCTGAGATGGACTTACTATCATCCTTGTCGCTCTGGAAGCTGGAGTCGGTAAAGCCCTCCATTTGGAGATTTCCGTTACCATACACCAAGAACATTTCTTTAGTTCTTCTCAAGTACTTTAGAATGTTCTTCACAGCAGTCCAGTGTTTCTCCCCTAGGTTGGATTGATACCTGCTTACTGCACTTAGTGCATAAGCTACATCTGGGCGAGTACATAACATCGCATACATTATAGATCCTACTGCCGCTGCATAGGGTATAATGCTCATGCGAGCCCTCTCCTCATCAGTCTTTGGAGACATCTCTTTGGAGAGGGTGATCCCATGACAAGCGGGTAAATTACCCCTCTTGGAATCTTCCATACTAAACCTCTTTAGTATGGTGTCAATGTATCTCGATTGGGACAATCCCAATAATTTCTTAGATCTATCTCTATAGATCTTTATCCCCAGAATGTACGAGGCATCGCCCAGGTCTTTCATGGAGAACCACTGCGATAAGAATAGTTTGACCGATTGTAGCATAGGAATATCATTTCCTATCAAGAGAATGTCGTCCACGTACAATACGAGGAATGTAACAGTACTCTCTACAATCCTTTTATAAATACATGGTTCATCCACATTTTTGATAAAACCAAACTCTTTGATTGTATCATCAAAGCAGATGTTCCAACTCCGTGATGCCTGCTTTAATCCATAGATGGATTTAAGCAGCCTGCATGCTTTTCCGCTGCTCCCACTATCAATGAAGCCCTCTGGCTGATCCATAAAAACACATTCTTCTAAATTACCATTTAGAAATGCCGTTTTAACATCCATCTGCCAGATCTCATAATCATAGTAAGCAGCTATAGCAAGCAAGATCCGAATGGATTTGAGCATCGCGACTGGTGAAAAAGTTTCATCATAGTCCAAGCCTGGTCTTTGACGAAATCCTTTTGCTACCAGCCTAGCTTTATAGGTCTCCACCTGACCATCCACACCAATCTTTCTTTTAAAGATCCATTTGCACCCTATGGGTTTTACGCCAGAAGGTGCAGCCTCCAAAGTCCATACTTTGTTGGTGTGCATGGATTCCATTTCGGATCTCATGGCATCCAACCATTTCACTGAGTCACTACTCGTGATAGCTTGCTGAAAACTAGTAGGGTCATCATCATTCATGATGCAATCTTCTTTATCGCCGTCAATTAGAAAACCGTAGTATCTATCAGGTGGGCGAGAAGTCCTACTAGATTTACGGAGTGGCTGAGGTATGTCAGGTTCTATTGAAACCTCAGGTTCAATCAAATCATCAGTAATGGTTTGTGCATCTGGAACTTCTTCCACTTCTACCGCATTGCCAACAGTATCATTTGTAAAAAATTCATTTTCTAAAAATGTGGCATACTGAGAAACAAACACCCTTTGTTCCTCCTTGTGGTAGAATAGATATCCATACGAGTGTTTTGGATATCCCACAAATTTACACAAAACCGATCGTGTCTCAAGTTTGTCTGGATTCTGCTTTTTCACATAAGCCGGACAACCCCATACCTTAACTCTATTAAGAGATGGTCTCTTCTCGTACCATATCTCATATAGAGTGGTAGACACGGTTTTGGTTGGAACCCTATTCAATAGATAAATCGCAGTCTCCAATGCGTGCCCCCAAAATGATATTGGTAGCTCAGCATCACTCATCATAGATCGTACCATATCTAATAATGTGCGATTCCTCCTTTCCGATACACCGTTGTGCTGTGGTGTATACGGAGGAGTGAGCTGGGAGAGAATCCCATTCTTTTTTAGGAAATCTAGAAACTCTGAGCTTAGATACTCACCTCCCCGATCCGATCGAAGTTTCTTGATACTTAAGCCTGTTTGTTTTTCTACTTCAGATTTATACTCCTTGAACTTTTCAAAGGCTTCGGACTTATGTTTCAACAAGAACACGTGCCCGAATCTCGATAAATCATCAGTGAAGGTTATGAAGTATGAAAAACCACCTGCAGCATGTGTAGACATTAGTCCACCTACATCACTATGTATAAGGCCTAAGAGTTCAGTAGCTCTCTCTCCGTGTCCAGTAAACGGAGTTTTGGTCATTTTACCTTTGATGCAAGACTGGCAAGTCGCATAAGATTTATATTCAAACGAGTTTAAATATCCATCTTTATGTAGCTTGGTCAGTCTTGTTTCATTAATATGACCAAGTCTTCAATGCCAAATGAAAGCTTCATTTATGTCTGAAACCTTTCTTTTGTTTCCGTGTTGTATATGAAAAACTGTATGCTGATTTAGGATGTATATCCCGTTATTTAATGTTCCATACCCAATCAACTCTTGATTAAGATTAATGTTCATAACATTAGATTGTAATACGAAATTATATCCATCATTGTCCAACAACGATACAGATATAATATTACATAACATTGACGGTACAAAATAACATGGGTTCAAAACCAATATAGAACCCGACAGCAATCCAAGATGATACTCTCCCACTGCAGTAGCATGTACTGAGGAACCATTCCCAACCCGGAGAGTGTGATCACCTTTCTTTAACAACCTGCTATTTCTCAACCCCTGCATACAATTGCAGATATGAGATCCTGATCCAGTATCTAATACCCAGGAAGCAGAGTTAATTGAAAAACAGTTTTCTGTTACAAACACACCTGAAGTGGAAGCATCACCATGCTTCTTCTTCTGGAGGTCGGCCAAGTATTTAGCACAGTTTCTCTTCCAGTGCCCAGTCTGGTGGCAGTGGAAACATTCCCCACGACCTGTTGCAGCAGCCCCTTTCTTGTCCCTTCCCGATGCCTTTTTCACTCCGCCTCTCTGCTTGATGGGATTCTTCTTCTTCTTCTTTCCCTTGGCCTTGGCTTTCGGGATGGAGGAAGAAGATGGCCCAGCAATAAGAGCGGGAGTTTTCGCTACCTTTAGCGTGCTCTCTGCACTCCTCAACATATTGAGGAGTTCTGGTAAAGACTTCTCCATTTTGTGCATGTTGAAGTTTACAATGAATTGAGCAAAGGCAGGGGAAAGGGACTGCAGAACAATATCAACATATTGCTCGTTCTCCATGGTCCAACCCAGGTCCTCAAGTTCTTCGATAAGTCCAATCATCTTCAATACATGGTCACCTACAGACGTGCCAGCAGCCATGCGCATCTGAAACAACTTTCGAGATGCCTCGTATCGGAGAGCATGAGATTGCTCTCCATACAACTCCTCTGTATGGAGAAAGATGGATTGGACATCCATCTTCTCATGCTGCTTCTGATGTTCATTGTTCATAGAAGCTAGCGTGAGGCACTTGGCTGTTGCGCAGTCTGTATCCCATTTCTTGCGGATTTCTTTATCCGCAACTGAAGAATCAGGGCCTGGGCTAGAAGGGGCTGGAGTAGTCAGGACATATGCGACCTTGGGCAATATTCACGTTCCTTAGCCAATCTTTGTAATTCGGTCCAGTGAGTTTGTTTTTGTCTAATAAAAGTTTAAGTCCCGACATTGGTATCTGCTATTAGGAGATAGAAAAGAAGTCATTCAGTTATTGCTCTTGCATAATTAGATTGGTTATTAATTTTATCTAATTGTTGTCTCCCACTGTTTTTTATCAAATTTTCCTTCAAACCTAAAAGGAAAACTAGCCAGGATAAATTGCAATCTACAAGTTCGCTAACCGAAAAGTGCAAAATTCTCCCGGGAGTAACTTTTACTTACAGTGGGATCGGGATCCAACTATCATATAGAAGGTATGCAATCTCATTGCAAATCTCAACTCTTGAAATTCCCGATATGATTTTTACCCCTAGTGACTTATGACCTTAACTATGGTCAACAAATCATAAGTACTAGTCAAATTCCACCCGCCATTTCGTGATTGATTTAGACCCACCCACATGACCCTTAACTATGGTCAACAAAGTCATGAGAATGCCCTAATCGATCGCATCAAATGCTTTGTAAGAATTCATCACTTAGCTACCGTACACCACGCCTTAACTATGGTCAACAAACGTGGCACGAATACTAAGTACTCTGCTTCTTAAAATGGCGGAGGGCAACGGATGGTTTTTATGAAAACCTTCAACGTTTTGAACTTGATATCGTTGTAGAATCGAGTGGGAAGGAGTGGTTTAAGCTCCAGTTTTTAAAAATCGAATGGTTTTGTAGTATCTTTCTAATTTTGCTAAAGAGGTCACTCCCGGTGAAGGGATCTCGGCTTTTTCCTTATCGAATAAGGTGCTGGATATGAAAATATCACGATGCAAAGAAAAGTTAGATCAACTATAAAATCAAATCGAGTTCTTTGTAACATTTTCCAGTTTTGCTAAAGGGGTCACTCCCGGTGAAGGGATCTCGGCCCTTTCCCCATCGAATGAGGTGCAGTATATTTAAGAATATCGCTATGCAAAACAAAAGCTAGAGTTACCCTTTTTCTTAAAAAAAAATTTGATTCTACAACATCTTTAGGTTTCTTTCTCTTATCATTAATCACATTAATGTAGTCCCATCATTTACGTTTCCTAAACATCACAGAAAAGAAACGAAAAAATAGAACGTACGCTTATGTCATCCGCATTCGTCACTGGGTCCCGTCATGCACCGTTAGGTTACTTAACTAACGGCAGAGCGGGGACTGAACTAGTGCGGGTGCAAAACATAAGCAACGTTTATTATATATCTCATATATATAAATATAACCATTTCAGATAACAGATGAATGCATTGGATATACTAGGAATTCCGTATTTCATTCAAGCCCTTAATGGAAGACGGATTCCACGGTCGTGATGAATAGCCAAAACCCCCCCAGACCCCTACGGGTGCGGCAAACTACCCGCCAAATTCCCGAAGTGTAGTAACCTCCCTCAACAATTGAATAGGCCACTCGACACTTTGAAAACCCGATAGTTTGTGCACCCCACCTTGGGTCTATCCTAGGAGCAAAAACAGTAAAATGAAATTATACAAACGGTGGCTACAACCTCATCCCGGATGTATCCGTAAAACAATATTACATGGCTTTTTACAAATTACATGGAATGAAAGAAAAGAAAAAACACTCTTCTCACACCCCCCGGCCATTCATCACGACGATCCAACACATTCATATACACATACCATCTCATGATATCCATATGTGCAACCCCCACTAATCGTCATATAGCAATTAGCGGACGTTTCAAACACATATCACAAAAACGAAAAACCCGATTAGCCAAACACTATTAGAATTTCGATCGATAATTTTAAACCATGCCAACACTTGACATGTTCCTGTACAAAAATCTTTTTAAAATTCTTTATATCCCAGGAACCCTAATTCTGCATTATATGAATACTGTAGAAAACTGAGTGAACATGGCTCCAAAATGGCGGCAGATTAGCGGCCAAACCATGGGTTTGGCCGCGGATCCGCGCCTCTTTTGTGGAGTCATGAGTGCAAATTTCTACAGTATTCTAATAAAAGCCTGCTTGTATTTTTAAGATATGTCAAATCAATTTTGGAGCACTTTCAAAAACTGACAGCAGCAAGGGCAGAAAACGAGTTTTCGGGAGAAAAAACTGTCGATCGAGCTTCTAACTTTTGGCTAACATCTAATTGTGGTTTAGTTAGGCTCTGATACCATGTTAGTGTATGTTGCATGCTCCCACAACTCTTGTGGCGCGGCGGAAGCGGTGAACAAAAATTTTCTTGGCATACAACACGCACTTAACCGAAGATCTTGTCTAAACCACAACTAGTATACCCTAACTAGAGATCTTATCAACTATGTTAGGGATTATACCTTGATGATACGGTCCTTCGGGTCTTCTCTTGGATGCAACTCCTTTGCTCCTTTCTCCTCTTTTAGTGAACTCCTCGGCTCCTTTAGATGTTGCCGACGTTTTCGATCTCCGGCCACCGAAGACCTAGATGATCCACCCGAGAGTTTTCGTGCAAGATTGAAACACTTCACAAGAGTTTAACCTAGAGACCAATTTTGCTAGAATAGATCACTAGGATTATGTAGAGATGAATGTATTGGATTAGCTTGAAATCTATAGCATTTCTTTCTCTTAACCTTCTCTTGATTCACTTAACATTCACATTTCATGTGAAGCTATTTATAAGAAGAAGGAGAAGGAGGAGATGAGAAGGATTAAGTGTTTATCATAATGAAAGTGTTCAAGCATGATAAATAAAAAATTTAGCACTAAGAGAATTAATTGAAGCATGCATTATATAAATTAGTATCATGCTTCAATAGTAACTCCATAACAACAACCTTATCATGCTTGTACCTTTTAATTTCCACCTCATTTTATTTTTCATAAATGATGTCATTATTATGTCATTATGAGGTGGCACCTTCTAGAAGGTATTCTTGAAACAATTACAAAAATACCCCTCCTCCGTATACCGTATACCATATACCGTATACCCGCATCCGAATTCCGAAAAATACGAATACCATTAATCAAATAATACAATACCGGTATCCGGCTTAAACCAAATCCCACCAGTATTATTCTTCCGATTATTATTCCTGTAACAATTACATGAATAATATCAAAAACCCTGCCGTAACAGCTTACGGCTGCCATTACAACTTACAGCCTCTACATATTTTGCCTGAACGAGGGAACCCTCTGTGTGGGACTCTAAAGACTCGACAGTACGCTGGCAGTGGGTTTAACCACAAGCACGTCAGCGGCACTAGCTGTGCGTAACGGCTACCCAGGTACTTGACGAAAAGGTGGCCGACGAGCGAACCCATCACAACCCTTACGAGCCTGCAAGCAACACTTACCGTACAGTCCGGTCTCTTCGTCTAATACGTCGCATATGAAGTCTAGGGTGGTAAATGTCAGACCCCAGTAACTTTATAAGTCATGCTGATTTATGGCTCATGACAGTTCGAGAAACTACTGATAACACTTATCAGTAAACCTCGAGAACCCTTGCCAGGGATTTAGGTGTTATAGCCGATCAAACATAGCGCGACATCAACTCCCTATACCGGGAGAGACGAAACCCCTCCTATTGCTCACTGTCTCCATATGATTCGGGACTGTACCCAAAATCCACCTGTTTGCACGACTCAGTAGAGCCGTGGTAGGGAGGAAATTAAAGTACAGTGGGAATCACACAAGACTCTATGACGATCTCGGGTCTACAGACTAACCTGTACAAGTATCACTAGAGAACTGCTATCTGACAATAGGTATATATACCATCTAGGAGATCTCAGCGAGTCCTGTTCGGTGTACCCATTCTCCAATGAGCACCTGTGTACAATCTTTGATGTCAAACATCAATGGTTGTGGAATCAATCATTGCCCCCAGGGTCAAGAAACGTACACACTAGTCTAATCTGGTAATACCGATGCCCTGTCTCGATATACCCTCGACTAGGAACTATTGAAGGATATGCTTGTAGACTGCCCAGGTCCCACCAGTATGATCTCATCATAATCCTGGTAGTCAAGCATAGTCCTAAGGACTTTATCAACACATCACATATTATGATAAAGATAAACCAGATAGCATACTATCATTTCGAGCAAAGATTGTTTCTGTACATATACATGTCTAGTATCCTATACAATACAGGCCTCTAGGGCATACATATCCAACAAAGGATTCAGTAGATTCCAACGAACCTCAGCCTCTCCGCCGATCTAGTAGGGATCCTCACCCACCTGAGAGATACTTCGGTTGCTCTATGACAGTGGGAGCGAGGATTGCATCATGAGATGATGACCCAACTAGCTTCGAGCTGGCCATCAGGAGTAAGACTCTGTAAGAATGGCTGGATGCTTAGCGATCTGAGATGGAATCCATGTACACCAACAAAGTATGGACTTTGGTTGCTGTATCTGAAGGGTTAAATCCCCATCAGGAGCAAGTATATCTTGAGAAGATTACTTGGTGTAGATGGAAAAGTTGAGACTTTCAAAGCTAGACTTGTTAAAGGTTTTCGTCATCGACCAGGCATGGATAATGATGAAACCTTTTCCAGTACCTATGCTTAAGTCCATCCAGATCCTACTTGCCACGGCTACATACCATGACTACGATATCTGGTGGTTGGGTGTCATGACTGCTTTTCTAAATGATGTTTTAGAAGAGTGTGTCTATAAGTACACAGCCAAAGGGCCTCGTAGACAGTGGGAGCAGCGGAAACGTGTGCAAGATGCTTTATAGGATTAAAGCAGGCATCGCGGAGTTGGAACATCTGTTTTGATGGATTAGTCAAAGAGTTTGACATCATCAAAATGGTAGATGAACCTTGTATAAACAAAAAGGTAGTAGGGAGTATGGTGGTAATCCTCGTAGAGTACGTGGATGACATACTCTTGATAGGGAAGGAGTTTCCTATGCTACGCTCGATCAATCTCCGATTATCACAAGGATTCTCCATATAGGATCAAAATGATACCTCCTTAATCCTGAGTTTTGGATCTATGAGATAGATTTAATTGGATGTTAGGATTCTCACTAGTTGTAGTGAGATGGTATCAATCGATCCTGGGATGAATCACTGGAAGTGTTCCAGGGTGATAAAGACGACTGAATGTCAGTCACAGGCATTGTCTTTACCCTCAGTAAAGGGACGGTATGTTGGAAGAGTTCCAAGCTAAATACTGTGGTATACTAGACGATAAAGGCTAGATACATCGCTACTAAAGATGCTACCAAAGAAGCTGTTTGGGTGTATATTGGTTCATGAGATGAACTATGTTCCTACCATTGTGTGACAATGGAGTTGTGGCTTATGCCAAGGAACGCAGGTCCCATCAGTGATCCAGACATATTCTAAGGCAGTATCACCTGATCATGGAGATGGTTGATCTCTAAGGGATCGAGGTTAGAAGAGTAGACTCAGAGGACAACACGGCGGATCCACTCACGAAGGCCTATTCCCAGAGAGAGACTTTTATGGGATGGTTGAGTATGAGATACTACAACCACTGCTACAGATGGCCCTAGTGCAAGTGGGAGATTGTTAGTTATATGTATGCCCTAGAGGCCATTACTGTACATAGGATGTATATTATAGTGGATGCTGGGACATATATAGGGAGGACTTTCTTGCTCGACATGATAGTATGCTATCTGGTTACTCTTTACCTTAACGTGTACTCAGATTGTATCTCTATTACATGTTGGTAAAGCCCTTAGGATGTGTACTTGACTACCTGGACTATGATGCGGATCATACTAGTGGGGACATGGTAGTCCATAAGTACATCCTTCAAAGTCCCTAGTCGTGGGTGTATCGAGACGGGGCATCGATATACCAGAGTAGACTAGCGTGTCCCTTCTCGACCCATACAGATGGGCGATGGATGATCCCATATCCATTGGTTTTTGACATCAGAGGAGATATACGGGTGCTCAGTAGAGACTGGGTACACTGGACGGACTCGCCGAGAACTCCCAGATGGTATTATATCTTACGTCAGATGGCAGTTCTTAGGTGACACTGGTACAGAGTAGTCTGTTGACCCGAGATCGTCATAGAGTCTTGTGTGGTTCCCACTGTGCTTTGATTTCCATCTTACCACGTCCAAGAGGGCGTGCAAAACGGTGGTTTTTGGGTACAGTCCCGAGTCACATGGAGGCAATGAGCGATAGGAGGGGATTCGTCTCTCCCGGTATAGGGAGTTGAAGTTGCACTGTGCTCGATTGGCTATAACAGGAAGTCCCTGGCCAGGGCTGATCAGAGAATTGCTGGTAAGTGTTACCAGTAGTTTCTCGACCCGTTATGAGCTTCATATCGACACGACTTATCGAGCTATTGGGGTCTGACGTTTACCACCCCTAGGCAAGATATGCGACATATCAGACGATCAGACCGGACTGTACGGTAGTGTTACTGGTTGGATTCACTGGAGTGTGAGCGGGCTTGCCCGTCGATCTTCTGATCGCTCAATACCCGGGTGGCCGTTACGTTTAGCAGACCGCTTGCGGCTTGTGGGTGTTTGATATGATCATCACCTGCTGCCGGCGTATTGACGAGTCTTTAGAGTCCTACACAGAGGTTTCCTGGCTCAAGCGAAACGAAATAGGAGCGCATATGAGATATGTGCGGGACCGAGAATAATGCAGTATGTGATACCGTATTTCATTCTCGCGATAAATGTATCGAATGGTTGTATACGATATAACCTAGTTGTCGAATCAAGTATTGATTCGATAAGCCGATACATAGGATACTAGTCGGTTATATGCGATATGACCGGATCATTAAATCAAGTGTTGATTTAATGATTTAATGCATAATTATATATTTGATATATTAGTTTGCATCAACTAGTATCGGTTTACTTAAGATGGATTTTCTCACTCGGATGTACACATTGTATATGTGATATACTTTTTGTACACTTGATTGTATCATGATTGATGATACATGTTATGCTAGGGTTTTTGTGTAAAGATCAAACCATGGTTACATGATAATGGTTAGGGTTTTGTTTTATTTATTTATTCATTTTGGAATATGATAAGCATAAAAAGAAAATGGTTGCTAATTTTGTATTCTAGTTGAAGCTTCTTGAACTTTTGACTATGTGACCATTTTTGTCTCATGCTTAACCCTAACCACTTCATTTAACCTTAGTTTAGTCTCTACACTTGACCATGGTTATTATGATGATAAGTATTCCTTTTATTATTCTTTTTAAAAAGGACTTATCATATAATATCTTCTTCTTCTTCATCTTCTTCACTTGAAGAAAACCTTTCTTCATCAATGGTGATTGATGAGAATGAGTGAGAAATCCAATTCTAAAGTCTACCCACTTCCTATTTCTTCATCCTCTACCTCTTGCCAAGTAGTAGAGTGTGTTTTCTTCACAAGTTTCTTGACTTGGTGAAGTCGGAGCTTGATTTAGCGATGCCTCGACGTAGATCATCTTCGGCATCGTCGTCGATGACCTAGCCCGTCCATTCTCTGATGAAGCCGACGCTAGAGCCCGGGGTTCGACTTGGACAGCGAGGAGACTTCATTGCAGAGCTATGGAGGTGGAGAACCGGATCTACAAAGGTTGTATTTCCGTACTCTAGTAGTTAAGTGTTAATTAGTTTGCTTTGTCGCCTAGACATCTAGCTAACGATCCGTAGTCTAGGGTTTCTCGGCACCGTTATTTTTGAAACGGGCATGATTGATGCCTTGTAAGACCTCTAGTGTGTGCCTAGGAACCCTACAGGATCATCATTTGCCCTTAGTAGAGTTCTCCTACAACAACAGCTACCAGGAGACCATTCAGATGACACCGTTTGAGGCTCTTTATGGGAGGAGATGCAGATCGCCCACCTGTTGGACGGAGCTCAGTGAGAGCAGTATCTTAGGACCACAGATTGTGGAGGAGACGACCGCGAAGATCCAGTTGATTCGCGATAGGATGAGAGCATCCCAGAGTAGGCAGGGGTCTTATGCGGACCGTCGTCGGCGCAGACTTGAGTTTTCTGTTGGTGATCATGTTTTCTTGAGGGTCTCCCCAATGAAAGGAGTGATGAGGTTTGGGAAGAAGGGGAAGCTTAGTCCCAGATACGTGGGCCCCTTCGAGATCCTTGAGCGTATTGGTGCGGTTGCGTATCGATTAGCCCTTCCGCCCAGTTTTCCAGACGGGCACCCCGTATTTCACGTTTCGATGCTCCGCAGATATCATCATGATCCTTCGCATGCGATTCAGCACCCGTCGATCCAGCTTGAGCGCGACCTTTCCTATGCAGAGCAGCCGGTGATGATCTTGGATCGACAAGTAAAGAAATTAAGGTCGAAAGAAATACCGTCCGTCAAGGTACTTTGGCGTGGCCAGAGCGGCGAGGAAGTCACTTGGGAGACCTAGAGCAAGATGAGGAAGAGGTATCCCTATCTTTTTGAAGGTGCGTATAGTTAGATTTTTAAATTCGGGGACCGAATTTCTTTAAGGTGGGTAGATTGTAACACTTTGATTTTCCGTTGAGTGTCTTTCGTGATAATTAGTGATCGTACGTGTTATTATATATGAGTTCCTAGGATTATTAGTTATATTTAGTAGTGTTTGCAAATTGGGAATTTTCTTGTGTTAGTGCACACTTGCACACTTAGCCATTTTTTTGAGACTTAGGGTTTTTGGTAACATGTTAACCATTCCTTTGTGCATGGTTGCTAACTTATTCCCCACCATTTTAATCTTTCCAAAACCCTTTTTCATAATTCAAAATTCTATTAAACAAATGAGGCATGGGGGTTAGGTAAAAAGCTTGACTTTTGACCCATTTTCCCCTCTCTTCTCTCTCTCTTTCCCCACTCCAGAATTCTGGAGAATTTCCAGCAGCAAACCCTCCATTTTCCTCCATATTCTCTTCTCTTTTCATTCCCCTTTGATCCATACACAAAACCCTATACATATCAACTCATTTTCTTCACAAAATGATGGAAAAGTGAGGTTCTTGAGGTGTTCAAAGGCAAATCTGCACACTAGAGGGGAAAGCTGAAACTTTTGATGTTTTGCAAGGTTCTTAGAAGGTATTATCTTATATTTGCACTCCTTTTCCTTAGACTTGTTGTATTCTTTAGTAAAAATCTCATTTTTGTGCTTTTTTTTAGTGATATTAAAGGATATTTGTGAAGTATATGTTAGATTGGTGTTTTCATAGTTTAGTTAACTCCTTTAAGTGTTATTAGAGCTATTTTAACCAGGTTGTACTTCAGGTTTGCACAAAAATACCCTAAAGTTCCATTTTTGTGCAAAGTGTGGATTTTAAACTAGAAATAAGGCTCTGTAGGATATGCTGCTACCCGAGATATTTCAGAGTGAAACTAGAGGTTACTGTAGCATGTATGGGGGGTATAGAGTGCACATACCGAACCTGGGAGCCCAATTCCCTACCCAGGCCGCCGAAATGAGAATTCTGGCCGCAATTTGCGGCCAGATGGGGGTGTTTTGGGTTGGGGTTTGGGGTGATGGTGTCTGATGCTATGTGAGTTATTTTGGTATATATATTTTTACAATATCTTTTCTGTATCAAAATCTGGAGTAGAATACCTTTTTTCCCGTATTTTCAATCTTTCGCGACACGCGTGATACGTGTGTGTGGGTTTGGGGTTTCTGCGTATCGTGACGCGTCGGAGTGGCTTCAGGCGCGTAATCACACGTTTTAGCGTATCGCGCACACGCGCGCTTGGTTCACGACACGAGTTACTAGTTCGGCTTTAATGTCGTGTTTGTGTGATGTCAAGCTTATGTATGATGTATTGTGTAATTCTAGGTTCGCAGGCGAGTACGACGGACGCCGCGCAGAAGGGGAAAACAAGTTGTTGGCTATACCTAGCGAGAGAATACGGTGAGCAGATTTCACATCTACGGGGATATCGCCCGCATGACGTTCTACGTCAGGGCTGATAGGACCTTATAGTTTCCTTTGTATACATTGATTATTCATGGCTACTATTTAGTGCATGCTGCATTCCCTGCTATTTGGATATAAACTAGAATTGATAGAACACCGCACCATTACTAACGGTCAATGTTGCACGAGCACTATCCTGCATGTTACACACACACCGTTAGTAATTGCCATGACACTCACACTGTAGAATTTACATCGGATCATTATATTGTAGCTTATCTATATGTGACTTGACATGATATTCATACTTGATGCATATATCACATCGGATCATTATATTGTAGCTTATCTATATGTGACTTGACATGATATTCATACTTGATGCATATATCATATCGGATCATTATATTGTAGCTTATCTATATGTGACTTGACATGATATTCATACTTGATACATATATCACATCGGATCATTATATTGTAGCTTATTTATATGTGACTTGACATGATATTCATATTTGATGCACATATCATATCGGATCTTTGACTTGCATATTGGTTTGGATTACATGTGATTTCTGGATTTGGGAACCATGGCTATTTCAAATATGTAATCATGTAAAAACCCGGTTCCCTTGATATGATATTTCGGTGCGTCCACCATGTGTTTCCTCGGTGCTAGAGTGATATATGTGAACCCGAATCGAGGAGCTGGTTGAGGCCGATTACGGGTACATGGTGGACCCGGTATGGTACCCCGGGGCGAGAACGGTTTCGCTGTGTAGTAGACGGTGAGCCTGGCAGAGGGACTACTACCTACCGGTGATTGGTTGGACCTGACAGTTATCCGGAGGGTACTGATCAGAGTCGATAGATGGATGCGGGGTGATCCGTACTGCCGGGGCCGAGGGCCGATACCGCAGACGGAACCCGTGGGCTGACCCGGACTGACGGGGCCCGATGGATGAGGATTTGCGTGTCGATGCTGGACATGAGTATTTATGATATTTGGGTGCCGATGTTGGGCACTCGGGATTCTCAGAGATGTACATGATTTGAGGGCCGATGAGAGTGCCGGCGCCTGAGCTATTTGGGGGGGATCTGGGTGCATTGATGGACACCGATTATATATTCCACGTTGACATTCCGTGTAGATATTATATTGCCCCTGCTCAGCATTTACTATTGTACCTCATCCTGTAGTTACATTACTTAATAGAGTACTTGCATGATTATTGCACATACTGCTTATCACATATTGATATCATCTGTTGGCATATGATAGAGTAGCGCAGTACGTGCATGCTCGCGATTACCTTTATATGTTATCTCTATTCACGAGTTGGCAACTCACCCCCGTTGTGCCACAGTGTTTGCAGGTTGCCTTCGGAGTAGTCACGGCAGGCTGCTTTTGCATCTTTTGATACAGATACCCCCATAGTTGGTGTACCAGCTCTTTTGCTGATAGGTGGATTTTGTGCGGTATCTGTTTATCTTTCAGTTATATACATTGTTGTATCTAGTATTCTCCATCTACCATGTATGTATTTGACTTAGAGACAGTGTGATGACGATGATGTATTTTATTTGTATTCTGGTGTCGAGCTCGTTGTGAGCCGACTGTATTTAAAGTTACCCTATCTGTGATGTTCCCACTTATGGATTTTGATCTTCGCTACGGCGTCGTATATTGCTATCTTGGTGATTGTTTACTTAGATTTCTTATCATGTTAGTAAGTGCTTTCATTTAAAACTTATAACACTCTATACTTTCACTGGTTTGATTTCTGAGTTTTCGGTTCACTTAGTCGCGTTACGCCTGTAGACGTTACGTGGTTAAGTGCCGGTCACGGGCCAAACTTTGGGTCGTGACAGAGGACTTTGGTCCTTAGCGCGGGAGGGGCTGTAAGAAGCCTACCAAGGACCCTTGGCTGGGCAGGGTTACTGCCCAGTGCCTCTTGGCGAGGGCTTTTGTCCTGAAGGATAGCCGAGCGAGGGATCCTCAGGCTCGACTGCCTCTGGGAGGGCTTTCGATCCCTGTCGGTTGTGGTAGGAAGCTACCAGCCGGGGATAGCTGAGCAGGGAAGCTGCTGAGCTGCCTCTAAGGAGGGCTTGGATCCTTAGCGTTGGAAGGGCCGTAGGAGGCCTGTTAAGGATAACCGGGCAGTGAAGCTGCGCTGCTTACTCTTAGCGAGGGCTTTTGATCCATTGCGTTGCGAGTAAGGAAGCTACCGGCCAGGGATAGCCGACCAGGGAAGCTGCTGGGCTGCCTCTAAGGAGGGCTTGGATCCTTAGCGTTGGATGGGCCTTAGGAGGCCTGCTAAGGATAACCGGGCAGTGAAGCTGCGCGGCTGCCCCTTGGTGAGGGCTTTTGATCCTTGGCGTTGCGAGTAGGGAAGCTACCAGCCAGGTATAGCTGAGCAGGGTATCCACTCAGCTGATTCTCCATGAGGCTTCGCCCGACCATCCCGTGGCAGGTATGGGGGACAGGAACGGTCGCGGCGACCGTGCGCGCAGCATGCGCATTGAATGCCGGGGGAGGCAAAGCGCTAGGGTCGCGTCGTTTCGATTTCTCCATAGAGGGCTCGATGATCTCCGTGTGGCCGCGACTTATTGGGCGGAAGCGGGAGACTGTTGAGCTCCGTTGGGGCGCAGTGGGCTTATATAAGGCTGAAGGAGCACTGGTCCTTCCTTCCTTCGTATACAGATCGTTGAGAATGCAAGACTTCCCCTTCACCATCCCCGAAATCATTCACTTCGAAGATGTGTACCTCTATGACCAGAACTGCACCGAGGACACGGTGCAGTTGGTCTATGGTAGCATCGAAGACCACTTCGGCCGGTTGCTCCCCCGGCACTCTCCTCTGCTGTAGCTGCTGATGTACTCCATCTGGAGGGCATCGCCGGGGCTTTACAACCCCTTGTCCGAGCAGCTCTTTGACGAGGCCGTGGGTAAGCTGCGGTTTCTTAGGCGCTTCGGCCTGATCTCTGTGTTGGCTATAGTGCCCTCAAGGCAATTATCATAGTCGCGGACTTGTGATTATGATGATTGAGTGAGGACCTATACCGTTCAAACAGTCTTACTCAAGATGATAGTATGCTATCTGGTTTTTCTTTATTATCATGTACATGTTGATAGAGCCCATAGGATTCTTGCTTGACTGCCAGCATTATGATGGCGATCATATATGTGGGAGCTGGGGTCTATAAGCACATCCTTAAATGTCCCTAGTCGTAGGAGTATCGAGACCGGGCATCGATACTCCAGTGTAGACTAGTGTATACTGATCGAGACCCCGACGAGGGGCGGTGGCCAGGTCTCACAAGCCATTGGTGTTAGTTTGTTCACCTAAGATAGTATGCAGGTGCTCATTGGGTTATGAGTACACTGGACGGACTTGCCGGGAACCTGCTAGTTGGTATTATACCTATTGTCAGATAGCAGTTTCCAGGCGACATGTGTACAGGTTAGTCTGTCGACCTAAAATCGTCATTTGTCTCGTGTGAGTTCCCACTGTGCTTTGATTACTACCCTACCACGGCTCAAAGGAGTCATGCAAACAGGTTTTAGTTGGGTACAGTCCCGAGCCACAAGGAGGCAGTGATCGGATCGTCGGGGATTCGTCTCTCCCGGTATTGGGGGTTGATGTCTCGTTGTGTACGGATGGCCATCACCATAAATCCGTGGCCACGGGGGACGAGAATTATCGATCCAGGATCGATAGTTTCTCAAGTGGTGATGGGTTTCATACCGACACTAAATATCGCGTTGTTGGGGGTCTGACTTTATCCACCCCCTTGACTCGATATGCGATACTCTTAGACGAACAGACCGGACTATACAAATATTTTCACTGTCAGGCTCAGTAGGGGTTCAGGATGAGTTTGCTCGTCGGCCTCTCTTTCGCTTAATACCTGGGTGGCCGTTACGTACAGCTAGTTCCGCTGACGTGCTTGTGGTTAAACCCACTTCCAGCGTATTGACGAGTCTTTAGAGTCCCACACAAAGGGATTTCACGGTTCAGGCGATATGGTGTACATGGCGTATGTTGATACATACAGGTGTCCGATTAAATATGTGCATGTGCGGCACAGACTTTAATCGGACGGTTGATAATACTAGCGGCTTAGGATTAAGACAGTTTAATAAACCAGGTTTTGATTTCATAATTTATATATGTATTCTAGTATTATTGTTCACTATTCGTTTTCTCTCTCGGCTATTCGTATTTTGGTACGAATACGCGTATATGTATTTCGATACATGTACCGGGAAGTATTCCGTATTTTATACGGAATAGCTTCTAGAAGATGCCACCTCATTTATATGATTTTCCATTTTTGGAAATTCATTTCTTTTATTAATGAGGTGGAAAAGGTGATGTGACTTTAGGCATGGGTCAAAGCATGGACTTTATGGTTTGGATTTGTTTAATGGTTGAAAAGGAAAATGATATTTTTTATGTTGATAGTGAGAAGGGGGGGGGGGCACTTTTGAAGTGGGGGCTCATTTCATTTGATTTATCATTGCATTACTCCCACTCTCTCATTCACCCAAAAATGACTTAGCAAATTTTGCTCATGCTAAAGTTCACATCCTTCTTCATCTTCTTCTTGAGTTTCTTATTGAGCTCATGGTTTGAGAGAAAATTGTAGTGACACTTTCATACACCCCCACTTTCCATCGCTAGCGACTTTGGAGCGTCGGTTACCTCGTTTGTCGAAGTTGGAGCTTGCGTCGTTTCCCTCGGGTGGACCATCGGAGATGGAGGAAGACCGGCAACCAAACATCATCAAAGGATCGCTAGGAGCTTGGAATGAAGACCGAAGGACTCGGATCATCTCGGTATAAAGATTCTAACTCTTAGTTTAGTTTGCTAGTTTAGGGTTTAAGGTCTATCCGGGATTCGGGTAGCGGTAGCGCCGGTTTGATAAATTTTGTTCCGCATTTTAGCCGCGTTTCGACGGCCGGGGCGCTGCCGGGACCCAACATTGTATCAGAGCCACCCTTTAAACCCCTTACTAGCTTGTTTAGACGTGCTTAAAAGATCGATCGACGGAAATTGCCAAAATCACGTTTTCATTGTTCTGTTCTCTGCCGATTTTCAAAAGTGGTCAAAAAATTATTTGCAGTAGCTTAAAAATCCGTACAGGCAAATATAAGGCTACACAAAAAATTTGAGCTCGTGATACCACTAAAGTGCCGTGGATCCGCCGCACTAACCACCTATTAGCGGCGGTTCCGCGGCCATTTAGTAGCGACGGGTTTCCAAATTTTTACTGTAGCCTCCTGATGTAAAATTGTGATTTTTGTGATATTCTGTTTTGGCCCAGTTTTCAGTGAAGTATTGTTTTTCTATTGGGGCCAATTTGGAACTTAGTCGATCGATATTTTAAGTGTGCGTTTAACAATACATACATTTCTATCTGCGACCGTGAATGTCACTTGATCGGTAAACCCGTCTAACTGCTATATGTTCTTTTAGACGGATTTGCGAACGTGACATTCACGTTGATGTTCTGTGTTGTGCTATGATGTTGGTTGGATCGTCGAGGTGGATAGCAATGGTGCAATATTAGTACAGTTTTATTTCATTTGTACATTTGATATTGCGGGGCGAGCATCCGACTTGTGGACTGCCGTCACTGCCAGTTTGTATATTATTCTTTTGGGGCACGACCGGGCTGAGGTCGATGTCACCCTTGTATATTATTTTCTTTTCTGTACTAGGATTACCCCGCGGTGGGGTGCATGAATAGCCGGATTCTAGAGGGCAACGGGTCCGCATCTCATGGCGTTGGGACGGAGGGGACCTTACTCTAGAATTGGCGGGATATTCGCCGCACTCGTAGGGGGTATAGGTATTATTCACGGAGGGGCGCTCAAGTTACCGGATTCCGAGAAGTGCTGGGTGGTCCATTCACGTTGCTGAAGCGGGCTGCCTCACTTCTGGTTTTGGCGGCTAACTTGCCGTGCTCGTAGGGGTCTAGGTTTCATTGCACAGGCTATCCACACGACAGGGAACGTCGGGTTTCACTTGCGGCTCAAGTGAAACCCGGGGCTCCAGATTATCCACCATTCTGTGTTGCTTCTGTGATGTTTCTGTGATGTTGCTTTATATCATGCCTGGGACGAATGTTATATATATATATATATATATACTAGTAGATGTTGTATATGTTTTGCACTCGCGCTAGCCCAGTCCCCGCTCTGTCGTTAGTTAAGTAACCTAACGGGTGATGACGGGACGTAGTGGCGAATGCGGATGGCATATACGTACATTTTATTTTCGTTCATTTCTGGTGTGATTAATTGATGGGACTACATAGATTTTTATCAATGAAAGGATAAAACAAACCTATATATATGATGTTGTTGGAACAAAGTTTTTTAAAAAACTGACATTACAGACGTTCTCTTTTGCTTTGCATCGCGGTATTCATTTGGAATATCCTGCTCCTCATTCGACGAGGCAAGGGCCGAGATCCCTTCATCGAGAGTGACCCCTTGGGTAAAAGTTCGCGTCAACGTAATAACTTTACTATAGTCGATTATTTTTGCTTTGCATCATGGTATTCATTTTGGGATATCCTGCACCCCATTCGACGGGGAAAGAGCCGAGATCCCTTCACCGGGAGTGACCTCTTTAGCAAAAGTTTTTGCCACTATATATTTATAAAAACCACTTGGATTCCTTCAACGATATTAAGTTCATTACGTTAAAGGTTTTTCGCCAAAAACCAGCCGTAGCTGTCCGTCACTTCAGATTTGTATTGCTTAGTATTCGTGCTACGTATGTCGTGCTTAGCCGAGGCGTAGTGTTCGGTAGCTATGTAGTGTTTTTCTGTTGCATGGATATGCGATTGGTTAGGACAGTCGTACGGTCATTTTGGCTCAGTCAAGGACTCGTGCGGGTGGGTCTAATGCAATCAAGATAGTGACGGGTTGAACTTGACTAGGATCCTTTGATATGTTGGCTCAGTCAAGGTCACTTGGGTCCTAGGGGTAAAAACAAACATCGGGAGTTTCAAACATACAGGAAACTTGCCAGGCTTGCGCATACCATCTGGAGTGTGGTGACTTGAGTGGCTTCCATCAAGTTATCATGCGATGATAGTTGGATCCCGATTCCTACTGATGAGTAGGATTACTCCTCGGGTGATTCCGACTAATTCTCCTTTTAGGTTTGGAGGAGAATTTGAGGAAACAGTGGGAACCATCCAGATTAGATAAAATGATTAACAATTCTGATCTAGGTTTGAGTGCACGCTGAGTGTTTCTTTTTTCTCTCTCTGGCTACGACTATGACCCGACCTTTGACAAAAACTCATGAAACCAAGTTAACCGAACTTTCTTAAAACACTTTGGCTTTTGGAATGTTACGGTGTCGCATACATTATTGCCACTTCTATATCACCTTTGCATTTCTCCAGAACACCTCGTATCACTATGAACGTCCACTTCCATTGGATTAATCCATCGTATGGTTATATACGAACTCGAAGGATCTAATTCGAGGATGGATTCTGGTTTTGTAGAGATTGAATAGGATTATTCGGTTGTCTTTTCTCTTTACCTTCTCTCAGGTTATGAGGGCTCCTAGGATTAGGAGAGGGTACACCGATTGAGCTTATTGGATAGTCTTCCTCCAGACCATAGGCAGGTGCCGAACGGTAGGGAAGGAAGAAAACCAATTAAGCTTAAGTGTGGTGTACAGAAGGTAATAAGTAAAGACATATAAAGGGATTAGAATAATGGCAAAGGAAATTACGACCACCATCATTCACGACAAAGACCGTGTATACCCCTGCCACTCCTACATTCACTTTGCTTTTCTCTATAACACTCCGTATCACTACGGATATCCACTTCCATTAGATAAATCCATCGTATAGTTACATACGAACTCGAACGAACTTTTTCGAGGATGGATTCTGGTTCAGGAGAAAAAGAATAGGATTATTCAGATGTCTTTTCCCATTACCTTCTGTCAGGTTGCGAGGGATCCTAGGATTAGGAGAGTACACCTATTATGCTTATTGGATAGTCTTCTTCCAAACCTTTGGCTGGTGCCAAAGGGTAGGGAAAGAAGAAAACCAGTTAGCCTAAAGAAGATGTACGGAAGGTAATAAGTAAAGACATAATAAAGGGATTGCAGTGAGGGCAGGTATAGTATATGGTTACTGTCGTAAATCAGGATAGTGGAAGAGGCGTTACTAGGAATACCAGTAAACCCCTTTCGAAACATTTTCATGTTTCAGTTTGACTGTGCGATGTTAATTGAAAACTGTTTTCTTAATTGGAATCTAACTCCAGGGTATGTATTTACCATATCAGTTTCTCACATCTGTATGTTATTACAGATGCTGAGTGGGAGTAAGATATTGGGAATTGGGTGATTAGATCCTCATTATATCGGAATTCGTTGTAATTGGTGATATTTGAGGAAATCATCTGGTTTTTGCCGGAAGGCAAATATTTGGTTTTGAATATCCGTTGTTATGCACCAATTTCAAACTGATATATCTGTACATTTATTTTATAAAGTGAGATATAACTTTTTGATATTGTGTCTATGACACTTACCTATATCAGTTGGTGATTAGGTAAGGTGCATTCAACAGCGGTGTAATTCTTCTTAACCATACTACAGTTTTTCAACCTACGACGCACAGAGTTTGAGTTGTTGAACTCAGGGGACCTGTACAAAGTATTGTATGTTGTCCATTGTCCATTAGGACAAAGGGGTTGGTACTCATAATATATTCTGTTTACTTGTGACTTCTCCAGTTCTGGACAAGTATTTCGTTGAAATGCAAAGTCCAGATATTTAGAAGTTATAGGTATAAGAATAAAGTAGAGAACCATTTATTGTAAGTATCAGGATTCTTCGAGGAAGTCGAAGATGTAGATACTTGTGTTTGGTATTCCATTGATAGTAATGGTTTTAAGAACTTGCTTCTCTTTCGGGTTACTAATATGTGGATGCACTCCTAGATGAGTAATGCCGATTGTTGATTAGTCGAAAATATTGCATCTTTAAACCGGCAATTTCCCTATCATTTGCATTCATATAGAAGTGTTCGGTATTCATATAACACATATTAGCGAAATAGTCGTAAAATATCAGATTACATGTGTTAAACCTTAAAACCGACATTTCTAGGGAAATTGACTGCATTTCATAGCATGGCATCATTCCTATATTGCGCAACTTGTGTTTCGAAGTCCGTACAGGGAAATCCAGAAGATTGATCAAAATTACAAAACAAAGACTGCTAAAGAATACGCCAACTCAAGGATTTGGAATCTGGTAGTGATCTAGAAGGAAGTTTGGGATTCAACATATCAGAAAATACGCTTTAAGACAGAACAAAGCAGTACAGGGAATATGAAGCCCTAAAGCTTCTAAAGTGCCGTGGTTCCGCGGCAATAGGTTGCTTGTGCCACTGAACCGCGGTGATGATGCCACGTCAGCTGCATGTCTTCAGGCCATAACTCCTATATCAGCTTCCACACTTCAGAAAGACATTACATTCTCCAGAAAGCCCCAGAACATTCTGCCAGATCAGAAAACCTTGGGATCTAAACTAAACTAGCTTCTATTCTAGAACCTTCTCCCTAACCCTAGCTTAAAGTCTAAGCTAAGCTCCTAACTAACTACTTCTAGTAGCCTCTCCCTACAACAAACTTTTGGAGGGAATTGCAATTTCAAAATCCAAGACCTAGGGTTTGGGAAACCTATAAATAGACCCTAAGGCTCACTTGTTGAAGATTATTCATTGTTGGTAGAATTCATTTTTCTCTAATCAATCATTAGTGGGTTGATCATTAGTTGTTGAGAAACCCTAGTTCTTCATCTACCCACATTCTTTCCACCTCCAAACCCTAACCCTAATCCAATCTAGAAATACCCAATTCAAGATTCATTAAGTTCAAGCAAAGCAAGTCTTCGACGACCCTTTGAAGCAAAGCCGGACTTCAACGGAGCACGAGATCCAAGCGATCCAAGACTCAAGGAGCCGAGCGATGCAAGATTCGACGAGCGAAGTTCCTACCTCTTGTAATTCTTGAGAGTTGTAACTACTTGTTGATGTAATAAAGGTGAAGATTCTTTAAACTTGTTTACATTTCAATTCAAGCATCATGATTTTATTTCGATTCTTGAATGTATTCTTTGTGATGATGTGTGAATAAACTGAAAGTGCACGGCGGCGCCCCGGCCGTCAATCCGACGGCCAAATGCGGAAGCGGTGATAAACTTTAATTTTTGCGGACTTAGCAAACCGGCACCACTGCGCACTAAACCCCGGATCGGGCCATTAAACTAGATCTAGCAAAGTAACAAGAAGGGGAATAGATATACCGAATGATCCGAGTCCTTCGGTCTTCGTCTCCACTCCGATCTCCTCGCGGGATCTCCGTCCGTCTCCTCCTCGTCGGAAAGGGGCACCACATCGCCTGCATCTTTTACGGGCTCCCACCTCAATACCGAGGCAACTCGGGCGCGAAGCTGGCGAGTCGACGCGTCCAAGATTAGCTGTAGAATGTAGTGTAGAGTGCATGTCTCACTTTGGGGTTATGTTGCCATTGATGGAGGTGAAGGAAGAATGAACTTTGAAGGAAATGATGCTATCAATTTTTAGCAAGCAAAATGAGATGATCAAAAATGCAACCCTCTCATTTTTCCTCTCCTCTCATCTAAAAGTGGCCGGCCTCATCAAAGAAATGGTGGAGGAATTAAACAAAGTATATCACAAGAGGGAGGTGAGTGTAGGAAGTGAAAAGAGGTGACTACACCCTAAACATAATGATCACAAAACTCAAATCCATATCAAATCCATTCTCTTCACAATAAATGCATGAAAAGCAAAGATGCTTTCATAAACAATCCTTATGCAATAACCCCTCCACAAAGTGTTATTTGCAAACTTGCAAATAACACCCTCCATCGAAAAAGCCCGGCCGGGAAAGAACAAAGGAAAACCGGCCGGAACGGAATGCAAACTTACAACTCCAGAAAACTGGTCCCGTAATAAATTACAGGAAAACACCGAAACTGTGCATACACACCCGCATCTGTATTCCGTCCGGATACAAATGCAATGAGACAAAATCTACACTGTACTATACTAGGATCCGGCTTAAACCAAAACCGGCTAGTAATATCCGTCCGATCCTGATCCGTACAATACCGCACATATCTGATCGAACCCTGCCATATAACCATACGGCCACTAGTACAAACCGTCCGATCCTGATCCGTGCAATACCGCACGTATCTGATCGGACCCTGCCATATCTCCATACGGCCTCTACAGCGTTTCGCCCGAAAGCTTGAGTAACTGAAAGTGTGGTGGACTCTAAAAACTCGTCAATACTATGGCTGTGGATTTAACCACTAGCACGTCAGAGGTATAAGCCAATACGTGACGGGCCACCAGCTATTGACTAAAAGGGACGTCGATGAGTGAACTCATCCTGACACCCTACTGAGCCTGTCAGTGACAATATCCGTACAGTCCGGTCCGTTCGTCTATGAGCATCGCATGTCGGGCCTAGGGGGTTTGTAAAAGTCAGACCCCCAAAAGCGGTACAAGTCGTGTCGGAGTGTAGCCCAGAACACCCTGAGATACTACTGGAATACCTACCAGTAAATCTCCTGCCTTGGCCAAGGTCTTCGTGTAATGGCTCTCCTAGACACAGCGCGACCTCACCCCCAATACCGGGAGAGACGAACCCCTGAAGATCCGCTCACTGCCTCCATGTGGCTCGGGACTGTACCCAACTAAAACCTGTTTGCACGACTCCTTTGAGCCGTGGTAGGGTAGTAATCAAAGCACAGTGGGAACTCACACGAGACAAATGACGATCCCCAGGTCGATGAACTAACCTGTACACATGTCACCTGGGAACTGCTATCTGACGTCAGGTATAAGACCAACTAGCATGTTCCCGGCGAGTCCTGTCCGGTGTACTCATAACCCAACGAGCACCTGTATACATCTTAGGTGAATCAACTGACACCAGTGGCTTGTGAGACCGGCCACCGCCCCTCGTCGGGGTCTCGACTGTATACACTAGTCTACTTTGGAGTATCGATGCCCTGTCTCGAAACTCCCACGACTAGGGACCTTTTAAGGATGTGCTTATAGACTACCAGCTCCCACGTATATGATCGCCCTCATACTGCCGGTAGTCAAGCAAGAATCCTAGGGGCTCTATCAACGTGCAATAGCGACATGTCAGGTCACCTAAAGCAGTACACGATGATAAAGGTAAACCAGATAGCATACTATCATCTCAAGTAAGACTGTCCTCCCGGGATAGGTCCTCCCTCAATCATTGCAATCACGTGCCTGTGACCCAATAATTGACTCTGAGGGCACTATCTCCAACAATCTCCCACTAGCACTCAAGGCTAATTATTGCGATGTCGCATACTCACAGCCCGTGTGATACCGAACACCCAACTCCTCTACTAGTCAGTCTCATAAAGCCTGTTTGCGAAAATCTTGCGTTCGAGGAATAGCCTCAGTGAGTGGATCCGCCTAGATGTTTCTTTCTATGTCTCTCTATATCTCAAGTTCGCGGAGAAAGCCATCTCCCGAAATGAGCAATACCTGTCTTAGAATGTCTGGATGTCTGATGGGACTTACTCATAAATGAACTCCAAATCCAAACTTCTTAGACTGTATCGTCAACTGAACTTAATCAGTATCCTGCGCCATGCCTCCCTCAGTATTGCCTTGGACCACCTGTCCAAAATACTGCCCCTCGTCAGAGGGAAAAACTATAACTCTGACAACCTCCTTGTCGTCCAGGTCACCTTGGAAGCCTGGAATGATAACTGTTTCCCGAATGGGGCTTTCGTTATCATATCCCTAGAACAGCCACTTGTGTTCTAAAACTGCTTCCGACTGTTTCTCCAGGATTGGATCAATGTCAACTTATTGCATCTAGTGCAAGAACAACATCTGGTGTGGTACTTGACATCTCATGATTGACTCAATTGCCTAAGCAAGTGATCTGCCAATCATGCACATCCCTCTCTACTTTAGTCTATAAGACACCTTTAGAGAGGGTGACTCCATCACCTGCAGGTACACTACCGTGCCAGGAGTCGTCCATTCTAAATACCCTTAGAATGCTGTCAAAGTACCCTGATTGGGAAACCACCCAAATCTAGATCTAAAAACATAGATCTAGTAACCAGTATGTCTGATATAATGTCCAAGTCCCATGTGGAGAAACCACTTTGTGACGACCAAAGTATAACCGATCGTAGTATAGGAATTTCTTTTCCTACTACCTTCTCAACAGATCCATCCCCTGTTCTGATGACGTCAAACCTATGACTGTCACATCAGAAATGGATGATCTATCTCCGCTATATCTGCTTTAGTCTATAAATAGACATAAGCCTGATGTCCACCAATGCTTCCGCTGCTCCTACTGACTACGACAACCCTCTGGCAGAGTCATACAGACGTGCACTTCTAAAGCTAGTTTAGAACGACGCTATACTCATCCTCCTGCCGGGTCTCGCAGCCTGGAACAACAACAATGGCAAGTGTGGGTAAACAAGAACTTCCCTGTCACCGTCCTTGAGGCTACCGAAGTACCTCTCGGGTGCCTGAAGTTACCCACCTTATCTGCGGAGTGGACAATGGAATGTCAAATCAGATTGAATCTTTAGGTTCCGTATCAAATCTTCAGTAATCGTTTGTGGTTCTGGAATCACTTCCAGTTCTACCATACTCCCACTACTGTTTTTCTGAAAAAATCCATTTCTTTTAAAATTGTGGCGAGTGAAGAACAATATCACTATTGATCTTCTAGATGGTAGAAAATCAACCCTCGTCATAGCCTGGGTCAACCCACAAACAGCCATTACAGAAACGTGCCTATGAGTTATCCAGAGTCTGGTTTTAAGCATAAGCCGGACAACTCCCCGTACCTTAACATCGATAAGATATGAACTGTTCTATATCCAATATAGAACCAGAGGCACTGATTTAATTGAACCAGATTCAAATCATGCAGCTGTCTCCAGTGCATGTTAACTAAATGGAGAGAGGCCGATCAGCGTTACTCAACTTAGGAATGTTTCCAATTATGAGTAACCTGAAAGAGAAGCAATTTCTCTTTATCATTACTATCAACTGAATACCATACACAAGTATCTACATCTTCGATCACCTTGAAGAATCCCGATACTTGCTACACCTGGTTCTCTACTCTATTCAAATACCTATAACTCCTCAAAACTTAGACCCTGTGTTTCAACGAAACACATGTCTAAGAACTAGAGAAGTTAAAAGTAAACAGAATATAGTATGAGGACCAACCCCTCTGTCCTAATGGACACTGGACAACATACAATACTCTGTATAAGTCCGCTGAGTCTAACAACTCTTTCACTGTGTGTCGTAGGTTGAAAACTGTATTTATGGTTAAGAAGAATTACACCGCTGTTTAATGCTCCTTACCTAACCATCCACTGATATAGGTAAATGTCATCGACATAATATCAAAAGGTATATCTCACTCTATGAAAATAGACGTACAGATATATCAATTTGAAATTGGTGCACAACAGCGGATATTCAAAACCAAATATTTGCCGACCGGCAAACAGCCCAGGTGATCTCTTCAAATATCACCGATTACAACGAATCCCGATATAATGAGGATGATCACCCAATTCCCAATAACTTCCTCCCACTCATCATCTGTAACACCATACAGATGTGAGAATCATACCTGGTAAATACATACCCTGGAGCAAGTGTCTAATTGGGAAATCAGTTTTCCTTTAACAGTATACAGTGAAAC
The DNA here is from genome assembly GCA_030015575.1 of Agapanthus africanus. NCBI lineage: Eukaryota > Viridiplantae > Streptophyta > Magnoliopsida > Asparagales > Amaryllidaceae > Agapanthus > Agapanthus africanus. The sequence continues at coordinate 223,339,651 of JASDDO010000012.1, forward strand.
TGAAACATCGAAATGTTTCGTTGGGGTTTCCTGGTATTCCTAGTAATGCCTCATCCATTATCCAGATTCACAACTGTAACCGTATAATTCTTTGCCATCTCTCCAAATCCCTTCATATGTCTTTAGTCATTACCTTCTGTACACCCCTTTAGGCCAAATGGTTTTCTTCCTTCCCTACCGTTCGGCACCAGCCTATGGTTTGGAAGAAGACTATCCAAAAAGCATAAAGGGTGTACTGTCCTAATCCTAGGAGCACTCGCATCGCGAGAGAAGGTGAAGATAAAAGACAACCGAATAAACCTTATTCCTATTTCTCCTGGACCAGAATCCATCCCCGAACTGGAACAAGTTCCTTTCGAGTTCGTATATAACCATACGATGGAGTATCCAAATAAACTGTGGATCTTCGTAGTGATACGGAGTGTCCTGGAGAAATACAAAGGTGATTTAGGATTGGCGAAGAAATACTTGGTTTGGTCGTGAATATCAGTCGCAATTTACTTTGCCCTCTTACTAATCCCTTGCTTTGTCTTAATCTTAATACCTTCTGCATACCGTTTAGGCTAATTGGTTTTCTTTATTCCCTACCGGTCGGCACCAGCCTAAGATTTGGAAGAAGACTATCCAATTTGCGTAATAGGTGTACTATCTCCTAAACCAAGGAGTACTCACAACTTGAGAGAAGGTAAAAGGGAAAAGACAACTGAATAATCCTATCCGTTTTCTCCAGAACCGGAAACCATCCTCGAATTCCTTCGAGTTCGTATCTAACCATACGATGGTTTTGTCCAATGGAAGTGGACGTTCGTAGTAATACGGGTTGTCCTGGAGAAAAGGGTAAAAGTAGGAGTGGCAATGAGGTCTGCAACTCTGACAATCCAAAAGCCAGTGTTAAGAAGGTTCGTTCAACTTGGTCACTGAGTCATAGTCTAGGGTCGGGTCAATGGTCGCTGCCAGAGAGAGAGAGAAAAGAAACACTCAGCGTGTACTCTATCCTAGATCAGAATGGTTATCACTTTTTCTAATCTGGAAACCTCCCACTGTACCTCAAATTCTCCTCCAAACCTGAAAGAAGAATTAGTCGGGGTCACCCGAGGAGTAAACCAACTCATCAGTAGGAATCGGGATCCAACTCTCATCGCATGATAATGTGACGGAATCCGCTTACGGTATCACACTCCAGAAGGTATGCGCATATCTGGCAAGTTTCAGTTCTTTTGAAACTCCCGATGTGATTTCTGCCCCATGCTCTTATGACCTTGGCGTGAGGTCAAAATATCATAAGTCACATGTCAAGTTCTGCCCATCATTATCCAGGTTAATTTGAACCCACCCGTACATACCCTTGACGTAGGCCAAAATAGTAGTACGACTGTCCCAAACCAACGCATCTATCTATGCAACAGATAAATACCCGGCAGCTACCAAACGCTATGCCTTGGCGTGAGGTCAAAATACATAGCTTGAATACTACCGAATATTTAACTGAAATGATGGAGGGCTACGAATGATTTCTGGAGAAAACCTTTAACGTAATGAACTTAATATCGTTGAAGGAACGGATAGCTTTTTAGAAAATATAGTGACGAAAACCTTTACTAAAGAGGTCACTCCCGGTGAAGGGATCTCGGCTCTTTCCCCGTAGAATGGGGTGCAGGATATTCCAACTGAATACCACAGTGCAAAGCAAAAGTAATCGGCTATAGTGAAGTTAATGCCCTGACGCAAACTTCTGTCCAAGAGGTCACTCCCGGTGAAGGGATCTCGGCCCTTGCCTCGTCGACTGAGGAGCAGGATATTCCAAATGAATACCACGATGCAAAACAAAAGTGAACGTCCTTGCAATAACAGCTTTTTGAAAAGTATTCCAACAACATCAGAATAGGTTTGTTTAACTTGCATTGATCCGAATCAACGCAGTCCCATCATTGATCACACCACAAAGAACGAAAATATACTGACGTACGTATATGCCATCCGCATTTGCCACTGGGTCCCGTCATCACCCGTTAGGTTAGCTAACTAACGGCAGAGCGGGGACTGGACTAGCGCGGATGTAAAACATATACAACATCTACTAATATATATACCAATATATAATATTTCGCTCAAGGCGTGATAAAAATGCAACATCACAGAAATGTACAGCATCACAGAACAATACAGATATCTGGGATCCCCGGGTTTCACAGAGCCACTACTGAAACCCGACGTTCCCCTGGTCGTGTGGATAGCCTGTGTAATGAAATCCTAGACCCCTATGGGCGCGGCAAGTTACCCGCCAAAACCTGAAGCGAGGCAGCCCCCTTCAGCTCCGTGAATGGACCACCCAGCACTTCACGGAATCCGGCAACTTGGGCACCCCTCCTGGGTCAACCTGTACCCCCTACGAGTGCGGCGAATAGCCCGCCAATCCTAGAGTGAAGCCCCCTCCGTCTCAATGCCATGAGATGCGGGCATGTTGCCTTCCAGAACCCGGCTATCCGTGCACTCCTCCGCGGGGTAATCCTAGTACAGAAAGTAAAATATACATACACCGGGTACATCGACCGCAACCAGGTCGTGCCCCAAAATAATAATACAATCAGGCAGTGACGGCAGTCCACATGTCGGACGCTCGCCCCGCAATATCAAATGTACATAATACAACAACACTGTACTAGCATTGCATCCAGGCTATCCCCCACGACCGATCCGCAACATCACAGCAAAAACAGAACATCAACGTGAAAGTCACGTTCGCAAATCCGTCTAACCGGGCTATAGCAGTTAGATCGGATTTACCGATCGAGTGACATTCACGGTCGCAGATATAATGTAAATACTGTGAAATAATGTGTTTAAAATATCCGATCGATCAAATAATTAACAAGTGGGCCCCCAAGCAATACTGCAGCACTCACAGAAATTCTGGGCCCAAGTTTAATATTCCAAAACCCTTAAAATAAGCCCACAAGCCCACTGAAAAATATTGGTGAAGTGAAGCCTACTTCCTGCGGCGGAACCGCGGCCAATGAGGGGCTATGGCCACGGTTCCGCGGTCGTACGGAATGATCACTTTACCAAATTTTTGCAGTATTCTTAGAACTCCCTGCACATCATTCTGAGACAACCTGAAAAATTTTTGGACTTCAAAAAATTTCGACAGAAAACTGATGTAAGGAAAAATACGGGTTTTTGGAATTTTGGTCGATCGGAAATGCAAACACATCAAACAAAGCTAGACGAAGTTAATGGCGAGGCTCTGATACCACTGAAAGTGCACGGCGGCGCCCCGGCCGTCAATCCGACGGCCAAATGCGGAAGCGGTGATAAACTTTAATTTTTGCGGACTTAGCAAACCGGCACCACCGCGCACTAAACCCCGGATCTGGCCATTAAACTAGATCTAGCAAAGTAACAAGAAGGGGAATAGATATACCGAATGATCCGAGTCCTTCGGTCTTCGTCTCCACTCCGATCTCCTCGCGGGATCTCTGTCCGTCTCCTCCTCGTCGGAAAGGGGCACCACATCGCCTGTATCTTTTACGGGCTCCCACCTCAATACCGAGGCAACTCGGGCGCGAAGCTGGAGAGTCGACGCGTCCAAGATTAGCTGTAGAATGTAGTGTAGAGTGCATGTCTCACTTTGGGGTTATGTTGCCATTGATGGAGGTGAAGGAAGAATGAACTTTGAAGGAAATGATGCTATCAATTTTTAGCAAGCAAAAAGAGATGATCAAAAATGCAACCCTCTCATTTTTCCTCTCCTCTCATCTAAAAGTGGCCGGCCTCATCAAAGAAATGGTGGAGGAATTAAACAAAGTATATCACAAGAGGGAGGTGAGTGTAGGAAGTGAAAAGAGGTGACCACACCCTAAACATAATGATCACAAAACTCAAATCCATATCAAATCCATTCTCTTCACAATAAATGCATGAAAAGCAAAGATGCTTTCATAAACAATCCTTATGCAATAACCCCTCCACAAAGTGTTATTTGCAAACTTGCAAATAACACCCTCCATCGAAAAAGTCCGGCCGGGAAAGAACAAAGGAAAACCGGCCGGAACGGAATGCAAACTGGCAACTCCAGAAAACTGGTCCCGTAATAAATTACAGGAAAACCCCGAAACTGTGCATACACACCCGCATCTGTATTCCGTCCGGATACAAATGCAATGAGACAAAATCTACACTGTACTATACTAGGATCCGGCTTAAACCAAAACCGGCTAGTAATATCCGTCCGATCCTGATCCGTACAATACCGCACGTATCTGATCGAACCCTGCCATATAACCATACGGCCACTAGTACAAACCGTCCGATCCTGATCCGTGCAATACCGTACGTATCTGGTCGGACCCTGCCATATCTCCATACGGCCTCTACAGCGTTTCGCCCGAAAGCTTGAGTAACTGAAAGTGTGGTGGACTCTAAAGACTCGTCAATACTATGGCTGTGGATTTAACCACTAGCAAGTCAGAGGTATAAGCCAATACGTGACGGGCCACCAGCTATTGACTAAAAGGGACGTCGATGAGTGAACTCATCCTGACACCCTACTGAGCCTGTCAGTGACAATATCCGTACAGTCCGGTCCGTTCGTCTATGAGCATCGCATGTCGGGCCTAGGGGGTTGGTAAAAGTCAGACCCCCAAAAGCGGTACAAGTCGTGTCGGAGTGTAGCCCAGAACACCCTGAGATACTACTGGAATACCTACCAGTAAATCTCCTGCCTTGGCCAAGTTCTTCGTGTAATGGCTCTCCTAGACACAGCGCGACCTCACCCCCAATACCGGGAGAGACGAACCCCTGAAGATCCACTCACTGCCTCCATGTGGCTCGGGACTGTACCCAACTAAAACCTGTTTGCACGACTCCTTTGAGCCGTGGTAGGGTAGTAATCAAAGCACAGTGGGAACTCACACGAGACAAATGACGATCCCCAGGTCGATGAACTAACCTGTACACATGTCACCTGGGAACTGCTATCTGGCGTCAGGTATAAGACCAACTAGCATGTTCCCGGCGAGTCCTGTCCGGTGTACTCATAACCCAACGAGCACCTGTATACATCTTAGGTGAATCAACTGACACCAGTGGCTTGTGAGACCGGCCACCGCCCCTCGTCGGGGTCTCGACTGTATACACTAGTCTACTCTGGAGTATCGATGCCCTGTCTCGAAACTCCCACGACTAGGGACCTTTTAAGGATGTGCTTATAGACTACCAGCTCCCACGTATATGATCGCCCTCATACTGCCGGTATTCAAGCAAGAATCCTAGGGGCTCTATCAACGTGCAATAGCGACATGTCAGGTCACCTAAAGCAGTACACGATGATAAAGGTAAACCAGATAGCATACTATCATCTCGAGTAAGACTGTCCTCCCGGGATAGGTCCTCCCTCAATCATTGCAATCACGTGCCTGTGACCCAATAATTGACTCTGAGGGCACTATCTCCAACATAAACTCCGCTCGTGGAGGAATCGAGATGATTGTAGAATGATGGTGTTGATAAATCTTTAAATGTTTTCTTAAGTCCTATAGCAATTGTAAATTCTTGAAAATAGAATGATCGATGATCTAGATCGATGCGAAATGTGTTCTTGATTCTTTTCGCACGATCTAGAAAATCAATGATCGATCATTGGATTTTCAAGAAGCTATCTAGTGAATGCGATTCATCGAAAGGACAAAGGATAGGACGAAGAACCTTAATTCTTCGCAAGATCCTTAAACCTCGATCAATCGACATCGAGTTAGCATCAATTCGTTAATGGATAAGAAACGTTAATCTTTAGTCTTCTTCACATTTACAATCTAATCGATTCCTACGAGCTTTACTACAAATCTTGAAACCCTAAAGTGATTGGACTTCTATCGAAACTCGATTCTCGATGTTTATCATTTTCTTGATTCTTGATTAGAATAGTGATACTTGAAACCATCGATAAAAATCTTTAATCATGTTTTCTTTTCTTTTCTTTTCTATTAACTTTTCGATTCAAACAAATCAAAATACAAACGAATCGCACAATCCCTGTGGACGATCCGCACTCGCTAACGATCTACATCCGACACCGTAGTTGATTGCGGCCAAATAATTCTTTGATTGTGATTCTATACATTTTCTTAAACACACAACAAGAATTCGAATCAATTGTGCTTATTTTTGCATCATTTGCATATCATTTGCATAAGCACAAAACATTTCTTTAAAAAACTTATAAAAATTTCAAAAATTTCAAAAATTTCAAAATCTATAAAAATTTATAATTTTCAAAATATAAAAATATTTTAATATTAAACATTTTTTGTACATAAATAAGATAATGAAAGTTTAGATAGTGAAAAATTACATCCATGAGATTAGAAAAATTTAAGAAAACTAAGAAAATTAGAAGTTTTCTTATACGAACTAGTAATAAGTAGTTATGAGCCGTTGTCCCAAGGGTTAGTAAGATGAAGGACATCACTAATCTAAGGATAAAAATAAGTCTGAAAAATAGTTTCTATTCTGGAAGCCAAACATTTTGAACGTTGATACCCGGCTATTCGCACTTACACACGTCTTAAAGGCTGGGATAGTAGAGGATACCTTGAAATACTCTTGTCTTAAAGCCAAAAGTATGAAGGAAATAAAAAAATGAAGAAAATATAAAGTGGTGAGAAAAATGAACACTGGTTTTGTTATGGCCAAGGTAGCAATAAAAAAATATAGCGAGGGTGCCTCTTCACCTAGTGCCCTAAGGCCAACTGGTCTGGGAGTCACTGCTAAGCCTTAGGTGGTGCAAAACGAGGAAAATACACCAAATAAGCAAACGCAGGAGTAATCGGTCGGTTAGTACCTCAAGAAGTATTAACGGTCGCATGAAAGTGTGTGAGCAATCTCATCTAAATATTCATTAATTAAAAAGTACTGGGGCTGATGGGCAAGAGTATGATAGCTTGAATTGAATTCTCCGGGTGTAGGGATGTCTTTACACACACGCAGGGTTATATGATCGATGTTTGGAAGAAAGATAGGAATGAAGAATACGACGATGTTTTATTGAGGGAAGACGTGATTTCTAACATCTTTTCATGACCATTAAGATCAGGCTCATGACAACCGAAAATCTAGCTTAATCGAAAACCCTAATTTTCAAGGCTTTTTCTTTTACAATTCTTTTCTTTAAATGTAATATTCATGATCTTTCTTTTATTATTGGATTTTATGGGTGCAATCCGCTGAAAAACCCTCAGGAGACAACACTCGTCCTACTAGGGACACCTAGAGGTTTAAAGGCTTGTTGCACGTGCTCAGTGCAATCGTGTTTCCTACGAAAGTGTGCTAGTTAGTTTTTCTCTTTCTTTATTTTCTCCTTCCCTTTTTAATAAAAAGTTCGCTCGAGACGATCGAAATTAAGTTTGGGGGAATTTGATTAGTCGAAAATATTGCATCTTTAAACCGGCAATTTCCCTATCATTTCCATTCATATAGAAGTGTTCGGCATTCATATAACACATATTAGCGAAACAGTCGTAAAATATCAGATTACATGTGTTAAACCTTAAAACCGGCATTTCTAGGAAAATTGACTGCATTTCATAGCATGGCATCATTCCTATATTGCGCAACTTGTGTTTCGAAGTCCGTGCAGGGAAATCCAGAAGATCGGTCAAAAGTACAAAACAAAGACTGCTAAAAATACGCCAACTCAAGGATTTGGAATCTGGTAGTGATCTAGAAGGAAGTTTGGGATTCAACATATCAGAAAATACACTTTAAGACAGAACAAAGCAGTACAGGGAAGATGAAGTCCTAAAGCTTCTAAAGTGCCGCGGTTCCGCGGCAATAGGTTGCTTGTGCCGCTGAACCGCGGTGATGATGCCACGTCAGCTGCATGTCTTCAGGCCATAACTCCTATATCAGCTTCCACACTTCAGAAAGACATTACATTCTCCAGAAAGCCCCAGAACATTCTGCCAGATCAGAAAACCTTGGGATCTAAACTAAACTAGCTTCCATTCTAGAACCTTCTCCCTAACCCTAGCTTAAAGTCTAAGCTAAGCTCCTAACTAACTACTTCTAGAAGCCTCTCCCTACAACAAATTTTTGGAGGGAATTGCAATTTCAAAATCCAAGACCTAGGGTTTGGGAAACCTATAAATAGACCCTAAGGCTCACTTGTTGAAGATTATTCATTGTTGGTAGAATTCATTTTTCTCTAATCAATCATTAGTGGGTTGATCATTAGTTGTTGAGAAACCCTAGTTCTTCATCTACCCACATTCTTGACACCTCCAAACCCTAACCCTAATCCAATCTAGAAATACCCAATTCAAGATTCATGGAGTTCAAGCAAAGCAAGTCTTCGACGACCCTTTGAAGCAAAGCCGGACTTTAACGGAGCACGAGATCCAGGCGATCCAAGACTCAAGGAGCTGAGCGATGCAAGATTCGACGAGCGAAGTTCCTACCTCTTGTAATTCTTGAGAGTTGTAACTACTTGTTGATGTAATAAAGGTGAAGATTCTTTAAACTTGTTTACATTTCACTTCAAGCATCATGATTTTATTTCGATTCTTGAATGTATTCTTTGTGATGATGTGTGAATAAACTCCGCTCGTGGAGGAATCGAGATGATTGTAGAATGATGGTGTTGATAAATCTTTAAATGTTTTCTTAAGTCCTATAGCAATTGTAAATTCTTGAAAATAGAATGATCGATGATCTAGATCGATGCGAAATGTGTTCTTGATTCTTTTCGCACGATCTTGAAAATCAACGATCGATCATTAGATTTTCAAGAAGCTATCTAGTGAATACGATTCATCGAAAGGACAAAGGATAGGACGAAGAACCCTAATTCTTCGCAAGATCCTTAAACCTCGATCAATCAATATCGAGTTAGCATCAATTCGTTAATGGATAAGAAACGTTAATATTTAGTCTTCTTCACATCTACAATCTAATCGATTCCTACGAGCTTTACTACAAATCTTGAAACCCTAAAGTGATTGGACTTCTATCGAAACTCGATTCTCGATGTTTATCATTTTCTTGATTCTTGATTAGAATAGTGACACTTGAAACCCATCGATAAAAATCTTGAATCATGTTTTCTTTTCTTTTCTATTAACTTTTCAATTCAAACAAATCAAAATTACAAACGAATCGCACAATCCCTGTGGACGATCCGCATTCGCTAACGATCTACATCCGACACCGTAGTTGATTGCGGTCAAATAATTCTTTGATTGTGATTCTATACATTTTCTTAAACACACAACGAGAATTCGTATCAATCAATTTTCTTCTTTCCATTTGGTTGATATGCACTGGAGACAGCTTCATGATTTTGAATTTGGTTCCAAATTAAATTAGTGCTTTTGTTTCTATATATGGTATATATATAGAATCAATTTATATCTTAACAATGTTAAGGTATAGGGAGTTGTCCGGCTGATGGTTAAAACCAGAATCCGGATAAACTCAAGGCACGTTTCAGTAATGGCAGTTTGTGGGTTATCCCGGGCTTTGACGAGGGTTAACTTTCTACCATCAGGAAGATTAGTATTTATATTGTTCTTGACTCGCCACGGTTTTAGTAAAATGGATTTTTTTTCAGAAAAACAAAAGTGGGAGTATGGTAGAACTGGAAGTGATTCCAGAACCGCAAACGATCACTGAAGATTTAATAGAACCTAAGGATTCAATTGTTTCGACGTTCCATTAGCCACTCCGCAGATTTGGTGGGTAACCTCAGGCACCCGAGAGGTACTTCGGTCTTCTTAGAGATGGTGACAGGGAGGTTCTTGTTTTCCCAGACTTGCCATTGCTGCTGTTCTAGACTATACGACCCGGCAGGAGGATGAGTATAGCGTCATTCTAAACTAAGCTTTAGAAGTGCACGTATATATGACTCTGCCAGAGGGTTGTTGTAGTCAGTAGGAGCAGCGGAAGCATCGTGGGCAAGTAGCTTATGTCTATTTACAGACTAAAGCAAGTATAGCGGAAATAGATCATCTATTTTTGATGTGACAGTCATAGACTTTGACTTCATCAGAATAGTACATGGATCTGCTAAGAAGGTAGTAGAGAATGATGTCCAGATATTGGGATGACATGCACTTGTTAGAAAGAGATATTCCTATACTACGATCAGTTATACTGTGGTTGTCACAAAGTTGTTTCTCCACATAGGATATGGATATAATATCAGGTTTTCTGGTTACTAGGTCTATGGTTTTAGATATAGATTTGGGAAGTATCCTAATCTGGATATTTTGACATTAAATGGACGACTCCTGGCATGGTGGTCTACCTGTAGGGGATGGGGTCAACCTCTCTAAAGGCGTCTTACAGACTAAAGGGGAGAGGGATCTACATGATTAGCATATCACTTGCTTAGGCAATTGAGTTAATCATGAAATGTCAAGTACCACACCAGATATTGTTTTTTGCACTAGCTGCAATAAACATATATTAATCCAATTCTGGAGAAATATTGGGAAGCAGTTTATGAACATAAGTAAATGTTCTTGGGATATGGTAACATCAGCCTCCTTCAGGAGACGGTTATCGTTTCAGGCTTCAAGGTGACCTGGATGACAGAGTAACTGTCAGAGTTACAGTTTTTCCCTCTTTTGAGGGACAATATGTTGGACTGGTGGTCCAAGCGGATACTGAGGAAAGGCATGGCGCAGAATACTGATTAAATTCAGTGGACGATACAGTCTAGGAAGTTTGCTGGAATTGGAGTTCTTTTGTGAACTGGGTCCCATCAGATATCCAGACAAATTCTAAGACAAGTATTGCTCATTTCGGGAGATAGTTTTCTCCGCGAAGTTGAGATTAAGAGAGATACAGAAAGAAACATTAGAGCGGATCCACTCACTGAGGCTATTTCTCGAACGCAATCATTTTCGCAAACGGGCTTTACGAAACTGATTAGTAGAGAAGTTGGGTGTTCGGTATCACACGGGCTATGAGTATGCGACATCGCAATAATTGGCCTTAAGTGCAAGTGGGAGATTGTTGGCTATAGTGCCCTTAAGGCAATTATCATAGTCGCAGACTTATGATTATGATGATTGAGTGAGGACCTATACCGATAAAACAGTCTTACTCAAGATGATAGTATGCTATCTGGTTTGTCTTTATCATCATGTACATGTTGATAGAGCCCATAGGATTCTTGCTTGACTGCCAGCATTATGATGGCGATCATATATGTGGGAGCTGGGGTCTATAAGCACATCCTTAAGTGTCCCTAGTCGTAGGAGTATCAAGACCGGGCATCGATACTCCAGTGTAGACTAGTGTATACTGATCGAGACCCCGACGAGGGGCGGTGGCCAGGTCTCACAAGCCATTGGTGTTAGTTTGTTCACCTAAGATAGTATGCAGGTGCTCATTGGGTTATGAGTACACTGGACGGACTCGCCGGGAACCTGCTTGTTGGTATTATACCTATTGTCAGATAGCAGTTCCCAGATGACATGTGTACAGGTTAGTCTGTCGACCTGAGATCGTTATTTGTCTCGTGTGAGTTCCCACTGTGCTTTGATTACTACCCTACCACGGCTCAAAGCAGTCGTGCAAACAGGTTTTAGTTGGGTACAGTTCCGAGCCACATGGAGGCAGTGATCGGATCGTCGGGGATTCGTCTCTCCCGGTATTGGGGGTTGATGTCGCATTGTGTACGGATGGCCATCACCATAAATCTGTGGCCACGGTAGACGAGAACTATCGATCCAGGATCGATAGTTTCTCAGATGGTGATGGGTTTCATACCGACACTAAATATCGTGTTGTTGGGGGTCTGACTTTATCCACCCCCTAGAATCGATATGTGATACTCTTACACGAACAGACCGGACTGTACGGATATTGTCACCGTCAGGCTCAGTAGGGGTTCAGGATGAGTTTGCTCGTCGGCCTCCCTTTCGCTCAATACCTGGGTAGCCGTTACGTACAGCTAGTGCCGCTGACGTGCTTATGGTTAAACCCACTGCCAGCATATTGATGAGTCTTTAGAGTCCCACACAGAGGGTTTTCACGGTTCAGGCGATATGGTGTACATGGCGCATGTTGATACATACAGGTGTCCGATTAAATATGTGCATGTGCAACACAGACTTTAATCGGACGGTTGATAATACTAGCGGCTTTGGATTAAGCCAGTTTATTAAATCAGGTTTTGATTTAATAATTTATATATGTATTCTAGTATTATTGTTCACTATTCGTTTTCTCTCTCGGCTATTCGTATTTTAGTACGAATACACGTATATGTATTTCGATACATGTACCGGGAAGTATTCCGTATTTTATACGGAATAGCTTCTAGAAGATGCAACCTCATTTATATGATTTTCCATTTTTGGAAATTCATTTGTTTTATTAATGAGGTGGAAAAGGTGACGTGACTTTAGGCATGGGTCAAAGCATGGACTTTATGGTTTGGATTTGTTTAATGGTTGAAAAGGAAAATGATATTTTTTTTGTTGAGAGTGAGAAGGGGGGCACTTTTGAAGTGGGGGCTCATTTCATTTGATTTATCATTGCATTACTCCCACTCTCTCATTCACCCAAAAATGACTTAGCAAATTTTGCTCATGCCAAAGTTCACATCCTTTTTCATCTTCTTCTTGAGTTTCTTATTGAGCTCATGGTTTGAGAGAAAATTGTAGTGACACTTTCTTACACCCTCACTCTCCATCGCTAGCGACTTTGGAGCGTCGGTTACCTCGTTTGTCGAGGTTGGAGCTTGCGTCGTTTCCCTCGGGTGGATCATCGGAAATGGAGGAAGACCGGCAACCAAACATCATCAAAGAATCGCTAGGAGCTTGGAATGATGACCGAAGGACTCGGATCATCTAGGTATACAGATTCTAACTCTTAGTTTAGTTTGCTAGTTTAGGGTTTAAGGTCGATCCGGGATTCGGGTAGCGGTAGCGCCGGTTTGATAAATTTTGTTTCGCATTTTGACCGCGTTTCGACGGCCGGGGCGCTGCCGGGACCCAACACTCTGTGGGCCGGCTGGTTCGCTTAGAGGCACTCATCCGTGAATGCTACGAACTGAGGCTCGGGGTCAACGCGCGTGGTGGGAATCGAGGGCAGAGGCTGGATCTCACGAGGCCTCGGCTGGCGGGGATTTTCACCGAGTACCATGATCAGTGCTCTCTGCACCCCCTTCCCCCGCTGTTTGTAATTTTCTTTTCTTTTTTCTTCTTTTTGCATGTATGGCTGAGGAGCCTATAATACCTTTTGAATAAACAAGATTTTTCCTTCTTTTTCGCAATGTTCCATTGATCTTTATTAAATCAACAATAGACCCTAGGAAGAGTTTACATTGCCTTTAAAGAAAAGTACATGTCAGTAGATGACCTTATTAGCTCGGCTCGAGCTCCCTTGAGGCTCTTTGGCCTCCGTGCTCGGCACCGGTTACGGGTCTCTCTGAGTCCCGTGCTGGTCGTCTGCCGAAACAAGCATGATCTGGCCGACGGTCAGCTCAGCGGGAGGGTGACGCTGCTCCTGCTCGCGGTCGGCCTGCCGTTTGTCCCTCAAGTAGGCGGCGAGGTGTCCCGATCGGATGAGCTCTTCGATGTAGTCCCGGAGTTGCTTACAATCCTCCATGGTGTGGCCCAGTGTCCGGTGGAAAGCGCAGTAAGGGCCCCGGGTTCGCTTCGCGGCCTGACGCGGGATTGGAGGGAACTTGAAGAACCCCTCGTTCTGGGCCTCCTCTAGCAACACTGCGAGGGATACGTTGAGTGGGGTATACTCTGAAACTTCGGGTGATAGGGCTGCTGACACTCCGGCTTTTCTTCCCGGGCCCTCTTCTTCTGGTCGGGCCGGTCTGCTCGAGGGAGGTTCGCGTTCACCTCGGACTACAGTTGAACCCCGCGCTCTGTCTTAGACTGCGCCAACGCAATGGAGCGCAACCACTCTTTATGCCTAAGACCAGATCTGAGCGCCGTGATGACGGTCTCGTCCCGGTGCTCGGGGACCTCGAGGAGGGCATTGTAGAAGCGGGAGATGTAAGCTTTGAATGTCTCTTTGTCCCCACTCTTAATTGTGAAGAGGTGGTCGACCGTGCGCCTCTGCCGACGGTTCCCGACGAAATGACCGAGGAACTGAGTAGCCAGCTCATCAAAGGTCGAGATTGAGCGAGGCTCGAGTCCTCGAAACTAGTCCCGACCAGAGAGGGTGAGGGTGGCTGGGAAGGCCCTGCACTGGGCGGCGTCAGAATGGTCCTGGAAGCTCATTCCCATGGTGAAAGCGTCCAGATGGTCTTTCAGGTCGGTTTTCCCGTCGAACAGAGTGACCTTTGGGGGCTTGTTGCGCGAGGAGACGTGGATAGCGAGCAGTTCCCCGGTAAAAGGCTTGGTGAGCGAGTCGGCGGCGTATTTAGCCCCGTTGCTTGAGAGGTGTCCTTCCCGGCGCATGCTTTCGATCTTCTTCTCGAGGGCGTCGAGACGGCCATGGTACCCCGATGATTCGGCTCCTGGTGATCCCTGGCTACTTCTGGGGGGGACCTGCGTCTGGGCGCGGCCCCGGTTCCTCTTGATGAGGTTCCTCAGATCCCCGGATGAGGTGGCCCTCGAGTCGTCGTGGCATGGCCCTTCCGTGCGACCTCATCGAGGGAGGGGGTGTCGATCATGCCTGTGGACAGGGGAGGTGACCGACATATCCTCAGGGGGGTAAGGATCGTGCGGAGGCTCGAGGTGGGGCGCTCTGGCGGCGGATCTCGGGGTGGAGCCTTGGGGCGCCTAACGGGCCTTAGGGAGCATCGGCCCATGAGGTCTATGGCCGGTAGTCGCAGCCTGCTGGTAGTCAGCCGTGCCGACGAGGGCAGAGCCTTTTGGAGGCAGAGGAGCGGCGACCTGGGGCCAAGTTCGGCCGTTTGGACGCGGACGAGCGCCGCCACGAGGGACTGTAGCCGATCTATTCGGCTGGCGAGGGCGTTGATGATGGTCGCCGGAGGGGGCTCGTCCGAGCCTCCGGTGAGGGGAAAGCGGCGGCTGGTACCTGGATCTTCAGGGTGATCGCTCGCCATGTGTACGGAGATCGGAAGGCCAACTTTGTGTTTTGTGGAGTACGATTCCCACAGACGGCGCCAACTGACGGATGTCCTTTTCGGGTCTCCGTCAGATGTTGTCTTCCGTCGATCTCCCAGTGGATTCTTGAGGTGATCTCCTATTGTGTATGGGACTCAATGGGTTTTAAGGAGATTGGTGATTTGAGGAGTTTAGCACTGAGTACCTGAAAAGAAGTCCCGGGGTGGTTTGGTACCACCGAGGACCCTCCGACGATCAAGTTAGCACTAGATCCGAGCTGAGTAACGGCTAAGTGGAATTAAAAATGGCTTACTTGATCTCTGTGATGGGGGTTTATATAGCGGCGGTAGCACGCAGTAGCAGGTGCGAGAATCTCACCGGCAGTTACGCTCCCGACGTCACGCCCGCATAATAAGCGGATCGTGGTGGCGTGGAACGTGGGATGTTGCCAGCGGAGAATCCGCGCATGGCGAGATTTGCGGGGCGGCGGTTGTGCCTGTGAGTGATGGAGTTGGTCGGTTGGTGGGACCGAGGAAGATGGCCTCGGCGGGAGAGCTCGGGGACGAGCGAGAGGGCCGAGGTATCTTGGTCCTGTGGTAGCTCGGAGGCGAGCTGAGAGGCCGAGGAGGCTAATTTGCAAAGGGCTCTGAGGTGAGTCGGCTTTGTGCTTGTAGGTCAGGTACAGGGGTGGCCTGGTCGGCCCCCTGTGGGCCCTCTCTTCTGAGTTCTGGGACACGTCATCTGCCACATGTCGTGATCCTGGAGATCACCAATATTAAGCATCATCAAGAGGCAAAGCCTCCCTGTATACACGCAACTAAATGCCCCATCAAGGAAATGTTGGCCTTCATGGAAGCTAGAAGATATGTCTTTAACCCACCTCACCTAACAAATTAAGTCGAGGTAGAAAGACGGTCTGGAAGGCTTGATGTTGAAAATGAAGGAATCCACAATCTCCTTCTTAGATGCAAAGGAAGAAGGGATATGCTCCCAGCATGACTACCCCCCCTCAAACTAGTAATTAGAAATTTCTTGGTAAAGAGGATCCTGATTGATACGTGGAGGTTGTTCGACAACATGTTTTTATCTTTTCTTCAAGAGTATTATTGAAGGGGCTAAGGATGCCCTCAAGCCCATCCGGGGGCCGTTGATATGCTTTACAGGTAATCAAGTCAGCCCCCCATATATACGGGCTATTTGTCTCCCAGTGGTAATGATGGGAGACCCTAAGCGGGTTTTATGCTGTAGTGGTACAAGCAACATCAGCATACAACCTGATTTCGGGGAGAAAGACCATAAATGCCATGCCAGCTATGGTGCGCTCTTATCGCCTGAAAATTAAAATTTTGACCCCCACTAGAACAGATGAAATCCGAGGCAAGCGATAGACAACTCAGGAATGTTATCTCGTGCCCCCGGAAGGAATGTACGATCCCTTATCAGGGAGCTTATGAACAAGATAAATTTCTAAACCATAGACTTAAACAATGAATTCAATGTTAATTTTGATAACCGTGGTTTAAATATTTAGTATTTCAAATATTTGGGCCAAGCCGCCCTTCCCGGAGATTGGAATAGAGCAATCTTCGTACTCCAAAGAATTTAAGCTGCCCTTTCTCGAGAGAAGGACAAGCCATAATCTTCCGAAGGAGGGACAAATCACCCTCTAGCACTCCAAAGACTGGGCCAACCCTCCGTTCTCCGAGGGACTAAGCAACTGTAGCACTTAAAGGACAAAGGGCAAGCCGTCCTCCCCCTCCTCAATGAGAGACATGGACCCCTAGTACTCCTGTAAGTGCATGGTGTTCGGGTCGCAACACTTGCAAATTATGGCTGAAACATAAAAAAAAATTCTAACATAGCACCATATACTCTAATTCCAAGATCATGCATAAACAAGAAGTTGCAAAGAAATAAACACAAAGCTATATTAGAGGGTATGCAACCCACTACAAGTTTCAACACCACACTAGAACTCTTCTATGTGAAGCAACTTGCTCTCACAAATAACTAATATGTGAAAGAAAGAAGATGAAGTGAACTCACTTTATTTCTCTCTCTAGTTCTTCTTTTATTTTTCTTAACCCATGAGAGAGAAGATGAATGTTAGAATCAGTAGAGAATGAGGCAACCACGCTTGTAAAGAATAGATATTATTACAATATCAATATATATAAAACCTATACCTCTCTAACCATTCCTCTTGCCCAGGCCTATTTCATTATCAATATAAAAAGACAGCTTCTTATTTCTTTATCATATAAAGAAATGAGGTGTACCCTTCAAGAAGGGTATTCAAAGTGTATATATGTATCATATACCTAATTTGATACAGAGAGTGTGTGTGTGTGTATTACCGACTAGTATTATCAAACGTTCGATTAATTACTCGTATCATATACACGTGTTTAATCGAAATCCCGCACATATCAACTATACGCAATTCGTCGTTTCACTTAAGCGGGTACTTTCGGTGTTGGACACTAAATACTTGACAGTACGCTGGTGGTGAATTAATAGGATCATATCTGAAACAATTTCAGATCAATCACATGAAAGGGTAAACTCACAAGTACGTCAGTAACTCTAGCTGCATGTAACGACTATCTAGGTATATGTCAAAAGGTAGGTCGAGAAGTAGACTCACCTGTACCCAACAAAGCCTATCAGTGATAATTACCGTACAGTCTGGTCTCTTCGTCAGAGAGTGTCGCATATCGGGTTTAGGGTGTGGAAACTGTTAGACCCCCAATAACCCAATAAGTCATGCAAATACTGTTGGATATAATGCCCTCAAGCCAATTATTGTAATTGCAGGCACACGATTATGATAATTGAGAGATGACCTATAGAAGTAGAACAATTTTACTTGAAATGATAGTATGCTATCTGCTTTGTCTTTATCATTGATATGTACACATTTTACTTGTTATTATGTGTTGCTAATACATAATAATAAAACCCGTAGGATTCTTGCCTGACTACCAACATTATGATGGCGATCATATACATGGGAGTATCGAGACTGGGCATCGATATTCTAGAGTAGACTAGTGTATATGTTACGAGACCTCGATGAAGGACGGTGGCCGGACTTACAAGCCATTGATGTTATGTCACCTAAGATAGTATACAAGTGCTCAATGGAAGTGAGTATACTGGACGGACTCACCAAGAACTTCTAGATGTTATTATATCTATCGTCAGATGGAAGTGAAAGTCTACCTTAACACCACCATGAGGTTCTAGAGGAATCAAACATACCATATTTTAATTTTTATTAGGTGCTAAGTTAGACTAACAGAATCATTACTAGATTATTAGGGTTTTCCTTTGTGATGTGATTAACTTAAAGAGAAGAAAAGAGCATACAACCTTTGTAGTTCGATTCCTTCTCTTCTAAAGCTCCGGGTAGAAGTCCACGCGACTCTACAAGGCTCCTCTTCGAGTTGAACGACCCTTCTTCGTGATCTTCGCGCTAAAGACGATCCACCCGAAGTCCTTCTAGCCCAAGCTAACTCTACACTAAACTCTTTTAGTGTAGCAAACACACCATACCAAATTGCTAGTTTGGAGTGGGATGGTGAAGTAGGGGATTTTAAAAGATCACAAGATTGTGTTCAAGCTTCATGATTCACATCTCATGTGAGGGTTGAAACTTGAACTATAGTAATTGAGGAAGAAGAAGAAGCTAGAGAGCAACCATGGGAGAAACTCAAGAAAAATGGCTAAGTGTTGAGAATGAGCATAGAATGAATGGCAACACATGACCCCCACTCATTCAAGCATGGAATTTTACAATATAAAATTGCAACCATGCTTGAATAGTGAGTCCATGCTTGCAACCATGCTCTCATTTTCCACCTCTTTTCTATTTTTCTCAAAAATAGAAAATCAAGTCATGCTTCATTATTATATATATATATCATATATATTAATATATATATATATGTATATAATGAAGAATAATTAGTGAGCTAATGATATTAGTTAAGATATAATTATATCACATATAATATATATCACATTATTAAATCAACACTTGATTTAATAATCCAGTTATATCACATATGACAGACTAATATCATTTATCTGTATATCACATTATCAAATCAACACTTGATTCGACAATCTGGTTATATCATATATAACCGAACCGATAATAGATAACTGCCAGATTACAATACGGTATCACATACATGTATTTAATCAGGCCCACACACATATCGCATATGTGTCCTACTTCGTTTCGCTTGAACCAGGAATCTTCTGTGTGGGACTCTAAAGACCCGTCAATACGCCAGCAGTAGGCGATGATCACATCAGTCACCTACAAGCCGTCAGCAGTACTAGTTGGACGTAACGGCTATCCGGGTATTTAGCGATATGAAGAACAACAAGCAAGCTCATCCACACTCTCCATGAAGCCTATTAGTAACACTACCGTACAGTCCGGTCTCTTCGTCTGATATGTCGCATATCATGTCTAGGGGTGGTAAACGTCAGTCCCCAGTAACGTGATAATTCATGCCGATGTCTGGCCTATAACGGTTCGAGAAACTACTGATAACTCTTATCAGTAAATCTCAGCAGTAGCCCTGGCCAGGGACTTCCAGTTATAGCCAATCGAGCATAGCGCAACATCAACCCCCAATACCGGGAGAAACGAAACTCCTCCTATCGCTCATTGCCTCCATGTGACTCGGGACTGTACCCAAAATCCACCTGTTTGCACGACTCCTTTGAGCCGTGTTAGGGAGGAAATCAAAGCACAGTGGGAGCCACAAAAGACTCTGTGACGATCTCGGGTCTACAGACTAACCTGTACCAGTGTCACCAGAGGACTACTATCTGACGATAGGTATACTACCACATAAGAGTCCTCGGAAAGTCCTATTCGGTGTACCCATTCTCCAATGAGCACCTGTGTACAATCTTTGATGTCACACATCAATGGTTGTGGGATCAACCATCGCCCTCTAAGGGACAAGAAACGTACACACTAGTCTACACTGGAATATCGATGCCCTAGTCTCGACATTCCCACGACTAGGAACTGATTAAAGGATGTACTTGTTGACCACCCTGGCCCCACTAGTATGATCTCATCATAATCCTGATAGTCAAGTACATATCCTAAAGGCTTTATCAACATGTGAGAGAAAGACAGTAAAGAATACCAGTCAACATGTTAAGATAAAGAGTAACCAAATAGCATACTATCATGCCGAGCAAGAAAGTCCTCTCTCTATATATATGTCCAAGCATCCACTATAATATACATCACATGTACAATAATGGCCTCTTGGGCATACATAAAACTAACAATCTCCCACTTGCACTAAGGCCAGTTGTTGTAGTATCTCATACCCAACGTCCCAAAAGTCTTTCGAAAAGCATCTGGGGGATGGCCTCGGTGAGTGGATCTGCTGTGTTATCCTTTGTGTCAACTCTCCTGACCTTGATCTCCCGGAGATCAACTATCTCCCTGATCAGGTGATACCGTTTAAGAATATGTCTGGATCACTGACGGGACCGGGGTTCCTAGGCCAAAGCCACAGCTCCATTGTCATCCCAATACATAGGTACTGGATGCCCAATGGTAGGAACCAAGTTCATCATATGAACTTTTTCATCCAGACAAGCTCTTTGGCAGCATCGTTGGTAGCGGTGTAATTAGCCTCTATCAACCAGTCTGCTATGGTATATAGCTTGGAACCCTTCCAACATACCGTCCCTCCACTGAAGGTAAAGACAAAACTCGAGACTGACTTTCAGTCGTCCTTATCACTCTGGAAGCTCGAATCGGTAAAGGACTCCATCTGGAGTTCACCGTACACCAAGAATATCTCTTTAGTCCTTCTCAAGCACTTAAGAATGTTCTTCAGCTGTCCAGTGGTTTTCCTAAAGATCTTTTCGATACTTATTCACTACACCTAGTGAGTAAGTTACATCTGGTCTGGTACATAACATCGCATACATGATTGACCCGTCTGCCAAAGCATAGGGTATCCTTTGTATGCGAGCCCTCTCCAAATCAGTCTTGAGATACATCTCTTTGGAGAGAGTGATTCCTGAACAAGCGGGTACATTACCACGCTTATAATCATCCATACTAAACCCTTTTAGCATGCTGTCTATGTACCTGGATTGGGACAATCCCAAATCCATTTAGATCCATCTCTATAGATCTATATCCCCAGGATGTAGGAGACATCAGTTAGATCTTTCATGGAGAACCTGTGTGATAAGAGGTGCTTGACCGAGTGTATCATATGAACACCCTTTCCTATCGAGAGTATGTCATCCGCGTACAATACGAGGAAGACAACCACACTCTCTACAACCTTCTTATTTATACATGGTTCATCTATCTTTTTGATGAAGTCAAACTCTTTGATAGCTTCATTAAAATAGATGTTCCATCTCCACGATTCCTGCTTTAACCCGTAGATGAATTTAAGCAGCTTGCATATGCTTCCGCTGCTCCCACTGTCTACGAAGCCCTCTGGCAGTGTCATATACATGCTCTCTTCTAAATCACTATTTAGAAAAGTGGTTTTGACGTGCAGTCTGCCAGATATCGTAGTCATGGTATGCAGCAATGGCAAGTAGGATCCTGATGGACTTAAGCTTAGCGACACGTCTAGTTTAGAAAGTCTCAACTTTTCCATCTACACCAAATTATCTTTCTCAAAGATCCCCTTTCTCCTGATGGGTTTTACCCTTTCAGGAGCAACATGCAAAGTCAACACTTTGCTGGTGTACATGGATTCCATCTTAGATCGCATAACATCCATCCATTTCATATAGTCTCCACTTGTGATGGCCTGCTCGAAACTAGTTTGGTCATCATCTCCATGATGCAATCCTTGCTCCCACCGTCTATGAGAAAACCATAGTATCTCTCAGGTGGATGAGGAACCCTACTAGATCTGCGGAGTGGCTTCAGTTCATCAGGGACTATTGAATCCTCCGGTTCCAACAAATCGTCAGTTATAGTATGTGTTTGCTGGAACTACTTCCAGTTCTACCTCATCGCCACTAATTTCTTACACAAGAAATTCCTTTTCTAAAAAGGTGGCATGTCGAGAAATAAAACATCTTTTGTTCCTCGGTTTGGTAGAAGATAAACCCTCGCGAATGGTTGGGATATCCTACAAACTTGCACATAACTGATCTTGCCTTGAGCTTGTCCAGATTTTGCTTTTCAACATAGGCCGGAAAACCCCATATCTTTACTCGTTTAAGAGATGGTCTTTTCCCATTCCATATCTCATATGGAGTGGTAGGCAATAGATTTGATCGGAACTCTATTCAATAGGTATGCAGTTTCTCAAGTGCATGTCCCTGAAAGGAAACAGGAAACTCAGCAGTACTCATCATAGAGCGCACCATATCTCATAGGGTGCAATTGCTCCACCCCGATATACCGTTGTGCTGTGGTGTATACGGAAGAGTAAACTGAGAGAGAATCTCATTCTCTTTTAAATAGTCTCGGAATTCCGTGCCCCAGTATTCTTTTCCCCGATCATATCGAAGGACTTGAATACCTTTACCCATATGTTTCTCAACTTCGTACTTAGATTCCTTGAAATTCTCAAAAGATTCAGATTTTGTGTTTCAACAAGAACATATGACTGTATCTTGAGAGAACATCGATGAATATAATAAAGTGCGCGGAACTAACCCTGGCATATGTAGACATAGGACCGCATACATCACCATGTATCTGTCCAAGATTTCAGTAGCTCTTTCTCCATTTCTAATAAACGGAGATTTGGTCACCTAGTATTTGAGACATGACTGGCAAGTTTTATAAGATGCAAATTCGAACGGATTAAAAATTGCATCCTTATGGAATTTCAGCTAGTCTTGTTTCATCGAAATGACCCAGTCTACAATGCCACAAGAAGACTTCGTTCATTTCTGAACTATTCCTTTTGTGTGTGTTCTATACGTTTAGAACTGTAGTTTGATTCAGAACGTGTACACTGTTATACATCATACCTTACCCAATCAACACTTGATTTAGGAAAATATTCACAATATTTATTGGTACGAAATAACAGTCGCTAAGAATCAATGTATTACCAGTTGGTAACACCAGGTGATATTTGCCAACTGCTTTGGCTGCAACAATTGCACCATTCTCTACTACTAGAGACATATCACCTTTTCCCAGTTCTCCACCTGTCTATAGCCCATGTAACAAATTACATATATGGGATCCTGATCTGGTATCACATACCCAGGACTTAGAGGTAACCGAGAAACAGTTCTTGGTTATGAACACACCCGAAGACAATGCATCAACATGATTTTTCTTCGTTTGGGTGGCGTGGGAATCCGAATATTCCCCTATTCCTTGCTCTTATGACAATCAGAAGGTAGAGCGGAACCTAGCCTAGTATAATAAGTAGGTTCGGTCAAAACATCCATATTATTATCTTGATTAAGGCATGTCATTGGTCGCTACCAGGAGAGATAGAAGGATAATCACTTTGCGTGTGCTCTTTGCAAGATTAGATTGGTTATTTTATCTAATCAGGATGGCTCCCACTGTTTTTATCAAATCTTCCTTCAAACCCTAAAAGGTAAGATTAGCCGGGATTAATTACACCCTACAAGTTCACTAATCGTTCGGCCAGGAGATTGATCATTCTTTTTGTGTGTATGGAAAAGTTTTATCACAACCAAAGAATTTATAACCGCAATCAATTAACGGTGTCTATTGTAGTTTCGTTAGCGAGAGCGGATCGTCCACTGAGATGTGTATACTTGTTTGATTTTGCTAGATTTGAGTCGAATTAAAAATATAAAAGAAAATTCAACAGAATTGATTCAAGATTTATGAGTTTTGATTTTAAGAAACATAAAGAAAATAGATCAAGAATCAAAAATCAAGAAGATGTCCAAATCAATTTGATTTATCAAGATTTGTAGAATAGCTTGTAGCAATCGATCGAATTAGTAGCTATGATGAATACTAATTATGACGAATCTTATCTATTGATGGATTGTAGCTAGATCGATGATGAATGAATGAAGATTAGGGATCTATTGAAGAAACTAGGGTTTCTCCTTCACTATCCCTTGTCTTTTCATTGATCCTCATTCAATTCTAGCCTCTAGCGAAGAGGATCATCAATCATTTGATCACAATTTGCAATGAAATAATCAAGAACATTGATCTCGCTCCAAATTAGGTTATTGACGATTCTTTTTCCTAGAGTTTACAATTCTCATAAGACTTAAGATTAGTAAAAAAATTTCATCATCATTAGATCTACCGATTCTCTCGATTCCGTTACAAGCGGAGATTTACTCAAGCATCATGAAAATAAAAGATTCAAGATCTAGAAATTTCATAGTGTAAGAATGTAAAGAAAGCAAGAATTACAATTATCACCTTTATTAAATCGACGACTAATTACACATTGCCTCAATTCGAGGTTACAAGAGTTGCTCTCGATCGCTCCCTTGAAGAGGTAACTAGATCCGTTGAAGTTCGCTCCGCTCGATCTCCGTGAGACTTGGATCGTCGTGGATCTCGCGCTCTTGATGAAGATTGGCTTCCTGAATATGTTAGTTAAATGTATGCCCTAGAGGCCATTACTATACATAGGATGTATATTGTAGTGGTTGCTTGGACATATATAGGGATGACTTTCTTGCTCGATATGATAGTATGCTATCTGGTTACTCTTTACTTTAATGTGTACACTGATTGTCTCTCTGTTACATGTTGGTAAAGCCCTTAGGATGTGTACTTGACTACCTGGACTATGATGCGGATCATACCAGTGGGGACATGGTAGTCCATAAGTATATCCTTCAAAGTCCCTAGTCGTGGGTGTATCGAGACGGGGCATCGATATACCAGAGTAGACTAGCGTATACCTTCTCGACCCATACAGATGGGCGATGAATGATCCCATATCCATTGGTGTTTGACATCAGAGATGATATACGGGTGCACAGTGGAATCTAAAAGATGATGTGATTAATGAAAGAAAAGAAACCTAAAAGATGTTGTGGAATCGAATTTTCAAAAACAGGTAGCTACAGTTCTTGCTTTGCATCGCGGTGTTCCTTGTAGAACATCCTGCACCTTATTCGATAAGGAAAGAGCCGAGATCTCTTCACCGGGAGTGACCCCTTTAGCAATAACTGGCAGATGCTACAACCCTCGGTTTGTCTTTTGATTGCTCCTATAGTTCTTGCTTTGCACAGCGGTATATATGATATATCCTGCACCTTATTCGATGAGGAAAGGGCCGACGATCCCTTCACCGGGAGTGACCCCTTTAGCAAAACTAGAATAGCCTCAAAACACTCCATTTTAAAATCATTTGATTCTACAACGATATCAAGTTCATTACGCAATAGGTTTTCAGAAAAACCTGTCGTAGCCCTCCGTCATTTCAGAAAAGTTGTATATAGTATTCGTGCTACATTTGTTGGCTTTCGTCAAGGTGTAGTGTGCGGTAGCTATATGCTGCTTATCTGCTGCATACGATGCGATTGGATTAGGGTAGTCGTACGGCTTTGTTGGCTTTCGTCAAGGGTCGTGCGGGTGGGTTTAATTCAGTCAAGAAATGTACGGGTTGAACTTGACTAGCGGGCTATGGTTTGTTGGCTTTCGTCAAGGTCATAGCACGTTAGGGGCAAAATATTATCGGGAATTTCAAGTGTTGAAATTTGCAAAGAGATTGCAAACCTTCTATGAGATAGTTGGATCCCGATACCCACTGCGAGTAATTGTTACTCCCAGGAGAGTTTTACACATTACAATTAGCCGATCAAGTAGGTGTCTAGAAAGGTGTCAACGGGGTTACGCCTATGGGAAAACGAGGTTTACTTTAATTAGGTCCGTGCGAAAGCACGGGGAACCTCCCTCAAAGTACCGACACTGGCTTGGCTGAAAGATTGGCGAACTTGTAGCGTGTAATTAATCCCAGCTAGTCTTTCCTTTTAGGGTTTGAAGGAAGATTTGATAAAAACTGTGGGAGCCATCCTGATTAGATAAAATAATAACCAATCTGATCTTGCAAGAGCACACGCAGAGTGTTTTCTTCTCTCTCTCTCTCCAGGAAGCGACCATGTCACGCCTTAATCAAGATAATAAAACGGATATATTGACCGAACCCGCTTGTTTTACTGTGCTGGGGAACGTTGGTCCGGCTCCAACTTATAATTTTTATAAGACAGAGCAGGAAATTGGGGAATACCAGATTTTCCGTGCCGCCTAAACGAAGAAAGTGCATGTTGATGCATCATCTTCGGGTGTGTTCGTTACAGAGAACTGTTTCTCAGTATCCTTTACGTCCTGGGTATGTGATACCAGATCAGGATCCCGCATATGTAATTTGTTACATGGGCTACAGAAAGGTAGAAAACTGAGAATGGGTGATAAGTTTCATGAGACAGAAAACGGTGCAAGTGTTGCAGCCAAGTCTGTTGGTCACTGTCACCCTGTATTACCAATACATTGATTCTGAACAAATGCTGTTAGATACCGAACCTGATATACAAAATCATATCAATCTCTTTATTTATTAAAGAAGGATACAATTTTGTATTGTTGGATAATGTTTTGAACATTTCCTAAATCAAGAGTTGATCGGTTCAAGCACGTTTTCTAAAAGCATTAACGTTCTAAATCAAACTACAGTTCTCAGTATACAGAACACACACAAGAGGAAGAGTTCAGAAATGAACGAATCCTTTTTGAGACATTGTAGACTAGGTCATATCAATGCGACCCGACTAGCTGAAGTTACATATAGATGCATATTTAAATTAGTTTGAATTTACATCTTATGAAACTTGCCAGTCATGTCACAGAGAGAAGATGACCATAGCTCTATTTATTGGAAGCAGAGAAAGAGTTAGTGAACTCTTGGGATGATACATATTGATGTATGTAGGTCCCCTGTCTACAAATGCCAAGACCGGTTCTTTGTACTTCATTAAATTCTCTGATGATCTCTCAAGATTCAGACATATGTTCCTGTTGAAACACAAGTCCGAACCTTTTGAGATATTCATAGAATATAAGTTAGAAGTAGAGAACCAAAAACGGGTATAAGCATTATGTCCTTTGATGTGATCAAGGAGGAGAATACTTAAGCATGGGATTCCGGGACTATTCTAAGAATGAGATTCTCTCTCAGCATTACTCCTCCGTATACACCTCAGCACCTCGGTGTATCGGGGCGGAGCAATAGCACCCTATATGATATGGTGTGCTCTATGATGAGTACTACTGAGTTTCCTATTTCCTTTTAGGGAGTTATGCACTTATGAAGTTGCATACCTATTGAATAGGGTTCCGATCAAATCAGTTGCCTACCATTTCATATGAGATATGGAAAGGGAAGAGCCCATCTCTTAAGTCAGTTAAGATTTGGGGTTGTCCAGCCTATGTCTAAAAGCAAAATCCAGACAAGCTCGAGGCAAAGTCAGATCTGTGGAAGTTTGTTGGATATCCCAAGCATACGCAAGGGAATATCTTCTACCTAACCGAGGAACAAAAATGTTTTGTTTCTCAGCATGCCACCTTTGTCAAAGGGAATTTCTTGTGAAAAAATTATTGGTCATGAGGTGGAACTAGAAACAGTTCCAGCTATACAAACTGCAGCTGATGATTTGGTAGAACCAAAGGATTCAATAGCAACCGACGAACCTCAGCCTCTCCGCCGATCTAGCAGGGTTCCTCACCCACCTGAGAGATACTTTGGTTTCTCTATGACGGTGGGAGCGAGGATTGCATCATGAGATGATGACCCAACTAGTTTCGAGCTGTCCATCAGGAGTGGGACTCTATAAGAATGGCTGGATGCTTAGCGATCTGAGATGGAATCCTTATACACCAACAAAGTATGGACTTTGGTTGCTTTATCTGAAGGGTTAAATCCCCATCAGGAGCAAGTATATCTTGAGAAGATTACTTGGTGTACATGGAAAAGTTAACACTTTCAAAGCTAGACTTGTTAAAGGTTTGCATCATTGACCAGGTATGGATTATAATGAAACCTTTTCTAAGTAACTATGCTTAAGTCCATCTAGATCCTACTTACCACGGCTACATACCATGACTACGATATCTGGCGGTTGGGTGTCATGACTGCTTTTCTAAATAATGATTTAGAAGACAGAGTCTATAAGTACACAGTCAGAGGGCTTCGTAGACATTGGGAGCAGCGGAAACGTGTGCAAGATGTTTTATGTGATAAAGCAGGCATCGCGGAGTTGGAACATCTGTTTTGATGAGTTAGTCAAAGAGTTTGACATCATCAAAATGGTAGATGAACCTTGTATATACAAAAAAGGTAGTATAGAGTATGGTGGTGATTCTCGTATAGTACGTGGATGACATACTCTTGATAGAGAAGTAGTTTCCTATGCTACGCTCGGTCAATCTCCGCTTATCACAAGGATTCTCCATATAGGATCATAATGATACCTCCTGAATCCTGGATTCTGGATCTATGAGATAGATCTAATTGGATATTAGGATACTCACTAGTTGTAGTGAGATAGTATCAATTGATCCTGCGGAGAATCACTGGAAAGGTTCCAGGGTGATAAGGATGACTGAATGTCAGTAACAGGCATTGTCTTTACCCTCAGTAAAGGGACGGTATGTTGGAAGAGTTCCAAGCTAGATACCGTGGCATACTAGACGATAAAGGCTGGATACATCGCTACCCAAGATACTACCAAAGAGGAAGTCTGGGTATATATATTAGTTCATGAAATGAACTTTGTTCCTTCCATTGTGTGACAATGGAGTTGTGGCTTATGCCAAAGAACGCCCGTCCCATCAGTGATCTAGACATATTCTTAGGCAGTATCACCTGATCGTGGAGATGGTTGATCTCCAGGGGATCGAGGTTAGGAGAGTAGACTCAGAGGAAAATACGGCGGATCCACTCACAAAGGCCTTTTTCCAGAGAGAGACTTTTATGGGATTGTTGAGTATGAGATACTACAACCACTGCTATCAGATGGCCCTAGTGCAAGTGGGAGATTGTTAGTTATATGTATGCCCTAGAGGCCATTACTATACATAGGATGTATATTGTAGTGGATGCTTGGACATATATAGGGATGACTTTCTTGATCGATATGATAGTATGCTATCTGGTTACTCTTTACTTTAACGTGTACACTGATTGTCTCTCTGTTACATATTGGTAAAGCCCTAAGGATATGTACTTGACTACCTGGACTATGATGCGGATCATACTAGTGGGGACATGGTAGTCCATAAGTACATCCTTCAAAGTCCCTAGTCGTGGGTGTATCGAGACGGGGCATCGATATACCAGAGTAGACTAGCGTATACCTTCTCGACCCATACAGATGGGCGATGGATGATCCCATATCCATTGGTGTTTGACATTAGAGATGATATACGGGTGCTCAGTGGAGTCTGGGTACACTGGACGGACTCGCCGAGAACTCCCGGATGATATTATACCTTACGTCAGATGGCCGTTCTCAGGTGACACCGGTACAGGTTAGTCTGTATACCCGAGATCGTCATAGAGTCTTGTGTGATTCCCACTGTGCTTTAATTTCCACCTTACCACGTCCAAGAGGGCGTGCAAAACGGTGGTTTTTGGGTACAGTCACGAATCACATGGAGGCAATGAGCGATAAGAGGGGTTTCGTCTCTCCCTGTATAGGGAGTTGATGTTGCGCAGTGTTCGATTGGCTATAACAGGAAGTCCTTGGCCAAGGCTGCTTTAGGGATTTACTGGTAAGTGTTACCAGTAGTTTCTCGACCCGTTATAAGCCTCATATCGACACGACTTATCGAATTATTGGGGTCTGACGTTTACCACCCCTAGACAAGATATGTGATATATCAGACGAACATACCAGACTGTACGGTAGTGTTACTAGTTGGATTCATAGGAGTGTGAGCTGGCTTGCTCGTTGATCTTCTAATCGCTCAATACCAGGGTGGCCGTTACGTTTAGCAGACCGCTTGCGGCTTGTGGGTGTTTGATATGATCATCACCTACTACGGCGTATTGACGAGTCTTTAGAGTCCTACACAGGGATTTCCTGGCTCAAGCGAAACGAAATAGGAGCGTATATGAGATATGTGCGGGACCAAGAATAATACCAGTATGTGATACTGTATTCTATTCTCGCGATTTGTGACATTAATCGGTTGTATGCGATATAGCCGGGTTATCGGATCAAGTGTTGATTCGATAAGTTGTTACTATTGATATTAGTCGGTTATATGCAGTATGAACGGATCATTAAATCAAGTGTTGATTTAATGATTTAATGTATAATTATATATTTGATATATTAATTTACATTAACTAGTATTTGTTCACTTAAGATTGATTTTCTCACTTGATGTGCACAAGTAGTATATGTGATATATTTTTGTGCACTTGATTGTATCATGTTTGATGATACATGCAAACTTGGGTGTGTGTATGCTATACACCATGTTTAGTTAATGGTTAGGATTTCATTTGCCTTATTTATTTATTTTATTTATTTATTTTTGGCAAGAAACAAAATGGTGGTGGCTTTCTTTGTTTTATTCTTGAAGATTCATGAAGCTTCAACTATTTTGTTTTATGCTTAACCTAACCATTTAACTAAACCTTAGTTTATTCTATACATGAGTTACACTCACCCATGGTTGCTAAATGATAAGCATCACTTGATTTTCTATTATTGATTATTGATTTTTTCATTATTTTCTTTCTTCTTCTTCATCTTCTTCATGAAGAGAAGAAAACCATTGCTAGAAAATTCCAAGTGATGAATCCAAGTGAGAAATCTAATTCTAAAGTGAACCCACTTCCTATTTCTTCATCCTATACTACTTGCTATGTAGTATAGGGTGTTCTCTTCACAAAGTTTTTGACCAAGTGAAGGAATAGCTTGAGTTTGAGTCTCCTCGACATAGATCATCTTCGGCATCGAAGTCAACGACCTAGTCCGCTTATTTCTCCGACGAAACCAATGCTAGAGTCCGGGATTCCGATGATCGCAGCGGAGGGACGTCATCATGGAGGCAAAGAAGTGGAGGACCGGATCTACAAAGGTTGTAGTCACTTTCACTTGTAGTTAAGTTGTTAACTTGCATGTTCTTTCGCCTATCCTCTAGTTAACGATCTATATTAGGGTTTCTTGGCACCTAAAAATTTGAATTTGGCATGGTTGATGCCTTGTGGAACCTCTTGAGTGTGCCTAGGAACCCTACAGAATAAAGGATCGTTGATTGCTTGCTTGATTTACTTCTCAATGGATTTTGATTTTTGCTTTGGATTGGATCTCAAGTTGTGTCACTCAACTTGAATTTGAATTTTGAATTGTGGCTCCAATTGTGTAACTAACTCACCACTAATTGAACAACTAATTCACCCCCAAAATTGAGATCTAGATCCCTTTTTATAACCCCAAATTAATCTTCTCTCATAAGCTTGGTTGATAGGCAGAGCCTTCTCGAAGAAGATAGGCCACAGAGAGTCTTCTGGAAGCTAGGTTGTTACAGTGAAGATTCTGGAGAAGTTTGGATCGCCAACGAGCCAACTCGGCCGCGGAACCGCGGCGGATCGGCCTGACTCGGCCGCGGATCCGCGGCCGTATGAAGTGATCTTTGCATGAAGTTTTCTGGGTTGTTTGGTGTTGTCTTTGGGGTGTTCTTTTGATGTCTGGAATCTTATAATTATTTCTTAGTTGCTGCCAGATTTCAAGTCTTTGACTTGCTGCGTTTCATCGGCACTTTTGCGATTCCAGTTAATTGTCTTGAAGAATTTTCTGCACACAATCTCGATAAAATATGTTGAGATATACAAAATCATGCTTGTAATAATAAATACTCAATTTCCCTCTAGAATGTCGATTATAACTATAACACGTGGTGTTTGGTATTTTACAGATGAATTTGTAATCCGTGTTATATTTACAATAAAAACCCTTAGATGATTAGAAAGAGTAGGGAAATTGATGTGTAAAAAATGCAATATTTTCGACTGATCACCAGGCCAGTGTCGGTACTTTGAGGGAGGTTCCCCGTGCTTTCGCACGGACCTAATTAAAATAAACCTCGTTTTCCCAGATGCATAACCCCATTGACAACTTTGTAAACACCTACTTGATCGGCTAATTGTAATGTGCAAAATTCTCCCAGGAGTAACTCTTACTCGCAGTGGGTATCGGGATCCAACTATCATATAGAAGGTATGCAATCTCATTGCAAATTTCAACACTTGAAATTGCCGACAATGTTTTTACCCCTAGCCACTTATGACCTTAACAGGGTCAATAAATCGTAAGCGCTAGTCAAGTTCAACCCGTCATTTCTTGATTGAATTAAACCGACCCATACGACCCTTAACAAGGTCAACAAAGCCGTATGACTACCCTAATCCAATCGCATCACATGCTGCAGATAAGTACAAATCAGCTACCGCACACTACGCCTTAACAAGGTCAACAAACGCAGCACGAATACCAAATAGTACTTATCTGAAATGACGGAGGGCTACGCGGGTTTTTAAGAAAACCCATGAGTGTAATGAACTTGATATCGTTGTAGAATCTAGTGATTTTGAAAAGAAGTGTTTTTTAGGCTTTTGCTAGTTTCGCTAAAGAGGTCAATCCCGGTGAAGGGATCTCGGCTCTTTCCTTATCGAATGAGGTGCGGGATATTCAAGAATACCACTATGCAAAGAAAAAACTAGAGAAGCAGTCAAAAGACAAAACTGAGTGGGCTGTAGCATTTGCTAGTTTCTCTAAAGAGGTCACTCTCGGTGAAGGGTGTTAGTTATATGTATGCCCTAGAGGCCATTACTATACATGAGATGTATATTGTAGTGGATGCTTGGACATATATAGGGAGGACTTTCTTGCTCGACATGATAGTATGCTATCTGGTTACTCTTTACCTTAACGTGTACACTGATTGTCTCTCTGTTACATATTGGTAAAGCCCTTAGGATGTGTACTTGACTACCTGGACTATGATGCAGATCATACTAGTGGGGACATGGTAGTCCATAAGTACATCCTTCAAGGTCCCTAGTCGTGGGTATATCGAGACGGGGTATCGATATACCAGAGTAGACTAGCGTATACCTTCTCGACCCATGTAGATGGGTGATGGATGATCACATATCCATTGGTGTTTGACATCAGAGATGATATACGGGTGATCAGTGGAGACTGGGTACACTGGACGGACTCACCGAGAACTCCCACATGGTATTATACCATACATCAGATGGAAGTTCTTTGATGACACAGGTATAGGTTAGTCTGTAGACCCGAGATCGTCATAGAGTCTTGTGTGATTCCCACTGTGCTTTGATTTCCACCTTACCACGTCCAAGAGGCCGTGCAAAATGGTGGTTTTTGGGTACAGTCCCGAGTCACATGGAGGCAATGAGCGATAGGAGGGGTTTTGTCTCTCCCGGTATTGGGGGTTGATGTTGCGCTATGCTTGATTGGCCATAACAAGGAAGTCCCTGGCCAGGGCTGGTTTAGAGATTTACTGGTAAGTGTTACCAGTAGTTTCTCGACCCGTTATGAGCCTCATATCGGCATGACTTATCGGTTATTGGGGTCTGACGTTTACCGCCCCTAGATATGATATACGACATATCAGACGAGGAGACCGGACTGTACGGTAGTGTCACTGTCAGGCTTTTTGCTGGAGTTGGAGCGGGCTTGCTTGCTGATCTTCTGATCGCTCAATACCTGGGTAGCCGTTACGTCCAGCTAGTACCGCTGACGGCTTGTGGGTGCTTGATATGATCATCACCTACTGCCGGCGTATTGACGAGTCTTTAGAGTCCTACATAGAGGTTTAATTGGCTCAGGTAAAACGAAATAGGAGCGCATATGTGATATGTGCGGGACCGAGAATAATGCAAGTATGTGATACCGTATTCTATTCTCGCGATGTTTGTATCGATCAGTTATATGCGATATAACCAGGTTATCGAATCAAGGGTTGATTCGATAAGTCGATACGTTGGATGTTAGTCGGTTATATGTGATATAACCGGATTATTAAGTCAAGTGTTGATTTAATAATTTAGTGTATAATTGTATATGTGATATACTAATTTACATTAACTAACATTGGTTCACTTAAGCATTTGTTTTTCTCACTTGTGCACAACTTAATATATATGTGATATATATTTATTTGTGTTCATTTTGTATCATGGTTGTTGATACACTCTATATGGGTGTATGAGACATATACCATTATAATTATATTGGTGGGGTTTTAATATACAAAGTAAATACAAAATTAGTGGGTAATTGTTCAAGTGCATGAAGCATCATGAAGCTTGTGAGTGCATTGACCAAAGTCCACTAGTTTTGTTTTACTTAGGATATTTATAAACCTAACCACTATAATTAGCCATGGTTATGTCTCTATATGAGTTAGTATATGATACCCACTCACCCATGGTTAGCTTTCTCTCTCTTGATTAGTTTTTCATCCTCATTTTGAGCTCATCTTCTTCCTCCTTCAAATGCTTGCTAGGGTTTGATAAAGAGAGAGAAATATAGTGAGAAAAGAAATTCTAAAGTGTACCCATTTCCTATTTCATCATCCTCTACTAGACTAGCACTTTAGTTTTGTTGCTTCACTAATTCTCTAGTTAGTGAAGTAGAAGCTTGAGTTCGTATTCCCTCGACGTAGATCATCTTCGGCCTCAAAGACTTCAAGCAATACCGTTGCTATCTTCTCATGGAGCCGTCCGAGAGTCCGGGAGCATGATGATCGCAGTGAAGGGACCACTACAAGGAGCATATGAAGTGAAGGACCGATCTACAAAGGTTGTATTTCGTATTCACTTAGATGTAAATGGTATTTACTTGCATGTGAAACCCTAATAATCTAGCAAAGATCTTGTTTAGGGTTATTCGGCACGGCTAAAATTTTAATCGGGCATGGTTGATGCCTTGTAGAACCTTGTTAGAGTGCCTAGGAACCCTACAGTGGTATCAGAGCCTAGTTAGACCATTAGGCGACGTGTATATGAAGTTAAAACTCCGAACGAACCCCGAAACTTCAAAATCAACTCCTCTCTGGTCATTTTTTAAAACTGTTATTTTTCCTGAATTAAAAATACTCAAAAAAATCAGCAGGGATTCTAAGAGTTACTGTAAAACACGACATCCCAATTCCACCAAAGCGCCGCGGAACCTCGGTAATACCTTGCTTGCGCGGCTGTTCCGCGGCGGAATAGTGGAATTAGGGTTAATGTTTTGTGCAGTAATATCCGTAGGTACTTGTACATTCTTTTGGGTATTTTTAATCTGACTCAAGTGTTGAGTGTTCTGAGGTTTATTTTGTATTCGTTGATTCGATCAGAAAATTTAATTTCGTTATATTTTCCGGATATTTAGAAAGTATTAAAATGTTCGAATGGATATCAATAACTCACTTTTTCCCGAACCGGAAAATTTCCAAGTGTTGGATTTTTAACGTTCTAAATCGTGCAAGTTACGCGATGGACCCTCTAGAAGACAACAAACCTTAACTCGATTATGCGACCGTCTTGAACTGCCTCTAAACCTTAAGATTTGGGACAGTACGGCTTTGCCACATGTGAGGCGTTGGCTTGACCCTTCTACGGCTGGACCATTGGTACTGTGGCAAGTGATGGATGTTCTTAAACACCCCTCAAGTGTTGAGATATATTTGGGAAAACTTGGGTGTTTGATCATTCGATCGGAAATTTTAACATTGTCTATTTATCTGAAATGTGATAAAATATTTGGAATCCACAAGTAGTTATGAGATAACTAATTTGAATGTTATAAACATAGCAGTTTAGTCTCAGATGATCGGTTGCCACGGAATTTTGATGTGATCAAAATTCTGTTGCAATCACGTAGCGTACGCGGATACTCGCCGGGTAAACTTAATAGACAGCCACGCACCAAAGCCCCGACCAAGTGACTGTAGGAGAACCCCGTTGCCAAAAGCATCCGTTTGGGTGCTCGCGGCAGCGGTGTTCCGCCTTAGTGCACTTCGTCGACGGCATCCGGGGGTGCGGCCGTCTACTAAAGTTTGCGACGAGCATTCGATCAGGATGTCGGGAATCTTGTTGAATTGCCCGACTTGGTATTAAAAAGAGTTTTCAATAAAGAGACTGAAATGCGGGGTTTATAATTGTTAGGCATGCGATGTCCAAGGAATTCATTTGGTTAGGCATAAGATGTCTAAGGAGGTTGCGGATTCCAACTGTTGTAGTTTTACACTTTCTTTTCTGCGACCATAAGTGTAATATGTGATATCACCGGTTTCGTTGCTATATGTCAACGACTATTGGGATGCGCATATTTACTTACGTTGATGACATGTGATGTTATGTGTTGTTGGATATGTTATATTGGATCGTCGCGATTTTGAATAGCCGGGTTTTTTTTGTGAGATGAGGGTTTTTATTTTCATTCACGTAAAATTAAATGTATGTAATATTCTTTTATTGGGGCACTTCCGGGATGAGGTTGCTGTCACCATTTGTATATTATTTACTTTTCCGCACTAGGATAGACACAAGGAGGATAGCATAAGTAACCGAGTTCTAGAGTCCAGTGGGAGACCAACTCTAGAATTGGTAGGGTTGTTTGCCGCTCTCGTAGGGGTCTAGGGATATGGGTTTGGCTATTCATCGCGACCGTGGAATCCGTGTTTTATAGAGGCTTAAAATAAAACACGGACCTCCTAGTATATCCATTATTTCATATGATTCTTCTGCTGCGATATCTTTGATGTGATCATTTGATATGTGTTGATAGATACTGTATATAGTATATATGATATATTATATATAGACGTTACTTATGTTTTACACTCGCGCTAGCCCTGCCACGCTCTGCCGTTTGTTACCTAACCTAACGGTGCATGAGGGGACATCGAGGCGAATGCGGATGGCATAAGTGTACGTCGTATTTATCTGTGATGTTTAGGTGACTTAAATGATGGGACTTCATTAATGTGATTAATGAAAGAAAAGAAACCTAAAAGATGTTGTAGAATCAAATTTTCAAAAAGGGTAGCTACAGTTTTTTGCTTTGCATAGCGATATATATGATATATCCTGCAACTTATTCGATGAGGAAAGAGCCGAAATCCCTTCACCGGGAGTGACCTCTTTAGGAAAACTGGCAGATGCTACAACACTCTGTTTGTCTTTTGATTGCTTTTGGAGTTTTTGCTTTGCATAGTGATATATATGATATATCCTGCACCTTATTCCATAAGGAAAGAGCCGACATCCCTTCACCCGGAGTGACCTCTTTAGCAAAACTAATAAAAACCTCAAAATCACTCCATTTCAATATTCACTCGATTCTACAACGATATCAAGTTCATTACGCAATAGGTTTTCAGAAAAACCTGTCGTAGCCCTCCGTCATTTCAGATAAGTCCTACTTAGTATTTGTGCTACGTTTGTTGACCTCCGTCAAGGCGTAGCGTGCGGTAGCTAACTTGTATTTAACTTCTAATGCATATGATGCAGATTGGATTAGGGTAGTCGTACGACCTTGTTAATCTCCGTCAAGGGTTGTGCGGGTGGGTTTGATTCAATCAAGAAATGACGGGTTGAACTTGACTTGCACCCTGTGGTTTGTTGACCTCCGTCAAGGTCATAGGATGCTTGGGGAAAAATATTATCGGGAATTTCAAGTATTGAAATTTGCAATGAGATTGCATACCTTCTATGAGATAGTTGGATCCCGATACCCATTGCGAGTAATTGTTACTCCTGGGAGAGTTTTACACAGGACAATTAGCCGATCAAGTAGGTGTCTAGAAAGGTGTCAACGGGGTTACGCCTCTGGGAAAATGAGGTTTACTTTAATTAGGTCCGTGCGAAAGCACGAGGAACCTCCCTCAAAGTACCGACACTGGCCTGGCTGAAAGATTGGCGAAATTGTACGGTGTAATTAATCCCGGATAGTCTTTCCTTTTAAGGTTTGAAGGAAGATTTGATAAAAATAGTGGGAGCCATCCTGATTAGATAAAACAATAACTAATCTAATCTTGCAAGAGCATACGCTGAGTGTTTTCTTCTCTCTCTCTCCAGGTAGCGACCATATCACGCCTTAATCAAGATAATAATATGGATGTATTGACCGAACCCGCTTGTTATACTGTGCTAGGGAACGTTAGTCCCGCTCCAACTAATAATTGTTATAGGACAGAGCAGGAAATTAGGGATTACCAGAATTCCTGTACCTCCCGAACGAAGAAAGTGCATACTGATGCATCTTCTTCGGGTGTGTTCATTATAAAGAACTGTTTCTCAGTATCCTTTACGTTCTGGGTATTAGTTACCGGATCATGATCCCACATATGTAATCTGTTACATGGGCTACAGACAAGTAGAGAACTGAGAACGGGTGATAGAATTTTCAAGAGTTGGAAACGATGGAATAGTTGGAGCCAAGATGTTGGCAGTTATTACCCTGTATTACCGAATTACATTGATTCTGAACGAATGTTATTAGATACCGAACCTGAGATACAACATCATATCAGTCTCTTTATTAGTAAATAAAGGATATAATTTTGTATTGTTGGATAATGTTTTGAACATTTCCTATATCAAGAGGTGATCGGTTCAGGCACGTTATCTAAAAGCATAGACGTTCTAAATCAAACCACAGTTCTTAAACGTACAAAACACGCATAAGAGGAAGAGTTCAGAAATGAACGAATCCTTCTTAAGGCATTGTAGACTAGGTCATATCAATGCTACCCGACTAGCTAAAGTTACATTTAGATGCATATTTAGATTAGTTTAAATTTACATCTTGTGGAACTTGCCGGTCATGTCACAGAGATAAGATGACCACAGCTCCATTTATTGGAAACAGAGAAAGAGTTAGTGAACTCTTGGGATTGATACATGTTGATATATGAAAGTCCCCTGTCTACATATGCCAGGACCGGTTCTTTGTACTTCATTACATTCACTAATGATCTCTCAAGATTCAGACATATGTTCCTGTTGAAACACAAGTCCGAACCTTTTGAGATATTCACAGAATATAAGTTAGAAGTAAGAACCAAAACGGGTATAAGTATTATGTCCTTTGATGTGATCAAGGAGGAGAATACTTGAGCACGGAATTCCTGGATTATTCTAAAGGAGAATGAGAATCTCTCTCAGCATTACTCCTCCGTATACACCACAGTACGTCGGTGAATCGGGGCGGAGCCATCACACCCTATGTGATAAGGTGTGCTCTATGATGAGTATTACTGAGTTGCCTATTTCCTTTTAGGGAGTTCTGCTCTTATGAAGTTGCATACCTATTGAATAGGGTTCCGATCAAATCAGTTTCCTACCACTTTATATGAGATATGGAAAGGGAAGAGCCCATATCTTAAGTTTGTTAAGATTTGGGGTTGTCCAGCCTTATCTAAAAGCATAATCCGGACAAGCTTGAGGCAAAGTCAGTTCTGTAGAAGTTTGTTGGATATCCCAAGCATTTGCAACGGAATATCTTCTACCAAACCGAAGAACAAAAGATGTTTTGTTTCTCATCATGCCACCTTTGTGAAAGGGAATTTCTTATGAAGAGATTAGTGGACATGAGGTAGAACTGGAAGGAGTTCTAGATATACAAACTGCAGCTGATGATTTGGTAGAACCAAAGGATTCAATAGTTTCTAACGAACCTCAGCCTCTCCGCCGATCTAGTAGGGTTCCTCACCCACCTAAGAGATACTTCAGTTTCTCTATGACAGTGGGAGCGAGGAATGTATCATGAAATGATGACCCAACTAGTTTCGAGCTGGCCATCAGGAGTGGGACTCTGTAAGAATGGCTGGATGCTTAGCGATCTGAGATGGAATCCTTATACACCAACAAAGTATGGACTTTGTTTGCTTTATCTGAAGGGTTAAATCCCCATCAGGAGAAAGTACATCTTGATAAGATTACTTGGTGTACATGGAAAAGTTAAGACTTTCAAAGCTATGCTTAAGTCCATCCAGATCATACTTGCCACGGTTACATACCATGACTACGATATCTGGCTGTTGGGTGTCATGACTGCTTTTCAAAATGATTTTTTAGAAGTGAGAGTCTATAAGTACACAGTCAGAGGGCTTCGTAGACAGTGGGAGCAGCGGAAACGTGTGCAAGATGTTTTATGTGATAAAGCAGGCATCGCGGAGTTGGAACGTCTGTTTTGATGTGTTAGTCAAAGAGTTTGACATCATCAAAATGGTAGATGAACCTTGTATATACAAAAAGGTAGTAGAGAGTATGGTGGTAATCCTCGTAGAGTACGTGGATGACATACTCATGATAGGGAAGGAATTTCCTATGCTACGCTCGGTCAATCTCCGCTTATCACAAGGATTCTCCATATAGGATAAAAGTGATACCTCCTAAATCCTGAGTTTTGATCTTTGAGATAGATGTAATTGGATGTTAGGATTCTCACTAGTTGTAGTGAGATGGTATCAATCGATCCTGGGGAGAATCACTGGAATGGTTCTAGAGAGATAAGGACGACTGAAAGTCAGTCACATGCATTGTCTTTACTCTCAGCAGAGGGACGGTGTGTTGGAAGAGTTCCAAGACAGATACCGTGGCATACTAGACGATAAAGGCTAGATACATCGCTACCAAAGATACTACCAAAGAGGCAGTCTGGGTGTATATTAGTTCATGAGATGAACTTCGTTCCTTCCATTGTGTGACAATGGAGTTGTGGCTTATGCCTAGGAATGCCCGTCCTATCAGTGATCCAGACATATTCTAAGGCAGTGTCACCTGATCATGGAGATGGTTGATCTCCAGGGGATCGAGGTCAGGAGAGTAGACTCAGAGGAAAACACGACGGATCCACTCACAAAGGCCTTTTTCCAGATAGAGACTTTTATGGGATGGTTGAGTATGAGATACTACAACCGCTGTTATCAGATGGCCCTAGTGCAAGTGGGAGATTGTTAGTTATATGTATGCCCTAGAGGCCATTACTATACATGAGATGTATATTTTAGTGGATGCTTGGACATATATAGGGAGGACTTTCTTGCTCGACATGATAGTATGCTATCTGGTTACTCTTTACCTTAACGTGTACACTGATTGTCTCTCTGTTACATGTTGGTAAAGCCCTTAGGATGTGTACTTGACAACCTGGACTATGATGCAGATCATACTAGTGGGGACATGGTAGTCCATAAGTACATCCTTCATGGTCCCTAGTCGTGGGTGTATCGAGACGGGGCATCGATATACCAGAGTAGACTAGCATATACCTTCTCGACCCATGTAGATGGGCGATGGATGATCCCATATCCATTGGTGTTTGACATGAGAGATGATATACGGGTGCTCAGTGGAGAGTGGGTACACTGGACGGACTCGTTGAGAACTCCCAGATGGTATTATACCTTACGTCAGATGGCAGTTCTATGATGACACTGGTGCAGGTTAGTCTGTAGACCCGAGATCGTCATAGAGTCTTGTGTGATTCCCACTGTGCTTTGATTTCCACCTTACCACGTCCAAGAGGCCGTGCAAAACGGTGGTTTTCGGGTACAGTCCCGAGTCACATGGAGGCAATGAGCGATAGGAGGGGTTTCGTCTCTCCCGGTATTGGGGGTTGATGTTGCGCTATGATTGATTGGCCATAACAGGGAAGTCCCTGGCCAGGGATGGTTTAGAGATTTACTGTTAAGTATTACTAGTAGTTTCTCGACCCGTTATGAGCCTCATATCGGCATGACTTATCGGTTATTGGGGTCTGACGTTTACCACCCCTAGACATGATATGCGACATATCAGACGAGGAGACCGGACTGTACGGTAGTGTGACTGTCAGGCTTTTTGCAGGAGTTGGAGCGGGCTTGCTTGCTGATCTTCTGATTGCTCAATACCTGGGTAGCCGTTACGTCCAGCTAGTACCGCTGACGGCTTGCGGGTGGTATATGTGACTTACTAATTCACATTAACTAACATTGGTTCACTTAAGCATTTGTTTTTCTCACTTGTGCACAACTTAATATATATGTGATATATATTTATTTGTGTTCATTTTGTATCATGGTTGTCGATACACTCTATATGGGTGTATGAGACATATACCATTATAATTATATTGGTGGGGTTTTAATATACAAAGTAAATACAAAATTAGTGGCTAATTGTTCAAGTGCA
This sequence comes from Agapanthus africanus, assembly GCA_030015575.1. NCBI lineage: Eukaryota > Viridiplantae > Streptophyta > Magnoliopsida > Asparagales > Amaryllidaceae > Agapanthus > Agapanthus africanus. The sequence continues at coordinate 223,381,898 of JASDDO010000012.1, forward strand.
TGAAGCTTCATGAAGCTTGTGAGTGCATTGACCAAAGTCCACTAGTTTTGTTTTACTTAGGATATTTATAAACCTAACCACTATAATTAGCCATGGTTATGTCTCTACATGAGTAAGTATATGATACCTACTCACCCATGGTTATCTCTCTCTCTCTTGATTAGTTTTTCATTCTCATTTTGAGCTCATCTTCTTCCTCCTTCAAATGCTTGCTAGGGTTTGATAAAGAGAGAGAAATTTAGTGAGAAAAGAAATTCTAAAGTGTACCCATTTCCTATTTCATCATCCTCTACTAGACTAGCACTTTAGTTTAGGGTGTTTGCTTCACTAATTCTCTAGTTAGTCAAGTAGAAGCTTGAGTTCGTATTCCCTCGACGTAGATCATCTTCGGCCTCGAAGACTTCAAGCAATACCGTTGCTATCTTCTCATGGAGCCGTCCGAGAGTCCGGGAGCACGATGATCGCAGCGAAGGGACTACTACAGGGAGCATATGAAGTGAAGGACCGATCTACAAAGGTTGTATTTCGTATTCACTTAGACGTAAATGGTATTTACTTGCATGTGAAACCCTAATAATCTAGCAAAGATCTTGTTTAGGGTTGTTCGGCACGGCTAAAATTTTAATCGGGCATGGTTGATGCCTTGTAGAACCTTGTTAGAGTTTCTAGGAACCCTACAGTGGTATCAGAGCCTAGCTAAAGCATTAGGCGGCGTGTATACGAAGTTGAAACTCCGAACGAACCCCGAAACTTCAAAATCAACCCCTCTCTGGTCATTTTTTAAAACTGTGATTTTTCCTGAATTAAAAATACTTAAAAAAATTAGCAGGGAATTCTAAGAGTTACTGTAAAACACGACATCCCAATTCCACCAAAGCGCCGCGGAACCTCGGCAATACCTTGCTTGCGCGGCAGTTCCGCGGCGGAATAGTGGAATTAGGGTTAGTGTTTTGTGCAGTAATATCCGTATGTACTTGTACATTCTTCTGGGTATTTTTAATCTGACTCAAGTGTTGAGTGTTCTTGGGTTTATTTTGTATTCGTTGATTCGATCGGAAAATTTAATTTCGTTATGTTTTCCAGATATTTAAAAAGTATTAAAATGTTCGAATGGATATCAATAACTCACTTTTTCCCGACCCGGAAAATTTCCAAGTGTTGGAAATTTCCAAGTTACACGATGGACCCTCTAGAAGACAACAAACCTTAACTCTATTATGTGACCGTCTTGAACTGCCTCTAAACCTTAGGGTTTGGGGCAGTACGGCGTTACCACATGTGAGGCGTTGGCTTGACCCTTCTACGGCTGGACCATTGGTACTGTGGCATGTGATGGATGTTCTTAAACTCCCCTCAAGTGTTGAGATATATTTGGGAAAACTTGGGTGTTTGATCATTCGATCGGAAAATTTAACATTGTCTATTTATCTGGAATGTGATACAATATTTGGAATCCACAAGTAGTTATGAGATAACTAATTTGAATGTTATAAATATAGCAGTTTAGTCTCAGATGATCGGTTGCCACGGAATTTTGATGCGATCAAAAGTCCGTTCCAATCACATAGCGTACGCGGATACTCTCCGGGTAAACTTAATAGACAGCCACGCACCAAAGCCCCGCCCAAGTGACTGTAGGAGAACCCCGTCGCCAAAAGCATCCGTTTGGGTGCTCGCGGCAGTGGTGTTCCGCCTTAGTGCACTTTGTCGACGGCATCCAGGGGTGCGGCCGTCTACTAAAGTTTGCGACGAGCATTCGATCAGGATGTCGGGAATCTTGTTGAATTGCCCGACTTGGTATTGAAAAGAGTTTTCAATAAAGAGACTGAAATGCGGGGTTTATAATTGTTAGGCATGCGATGTCTAAGGAATTCATTTGGTTAGGCATAAGATGTCTAAAGAGGTTGCGGATTCCAACTGTTGTAGTTTTACACTTTCTTTTCTGCGACCGTAAGTGTAATATGTGATATCGCTGGTTTTGTTGCTATATGTCAACGACTATTGGGATGCGCATATTTACTTACGTTGATGACATGTGATGTTATGCGTTGCTGGATATGTTATATTGGATCGTCGCGTTTTTGAATAGCCGGGGGTTTTATATGAGATGAGGGTTTTTATTTTCATTCATGTAAAATTAAATGTATGTAATATTCTTTTATTGGAGCACTTCCGGAATGAGGTTGCTGTCACCATTTGTTTATTATTTACTTTTCCGCACTAGGATAGACCCAAGGAGGAGAGCACAAGTAACCGGGTTCTAGAGTCCAGTGGGAGACCAACTCGAGGAGTCGAGTCCGGGTCTTCTAACTCTAGAATTGGTAGGGTTGCTTGCCACTCTCGTAGGGGTCTAGGGATGTGGGTTTGGCTATTCATCGCGACCGTGGAATCCGTGTTTTATAGAGGCTCAAAATAAAACACGGACCTCCTAGTATATCCATTATTTCATATGATTCTTCTGCTGCGATATCTTTGATGTGATCATTTGATATATGTTGATAGATACTGTATATAGTATATATGATATATTATATATAGACGTTATTTATGTTTTACACTCGCGCTAGCCCTGCCCCGCTCTGCCGTTAGTTACCTAACCTAACGGTGCATGAGGGGACATCGAGGCGGATGCGGATGGCATAAGTGTACGTCGTATTTATCTGTGATGTTTAGGTGACTTAAATGATGGGACTTCATTAATGTGATTAATGAAAGAAAAGAAACCTAAAAGATGTTGTAGAATCAAATTTTCAAAAAGGGTAGCTACAGTTTTTTGCTTTGCATAGCGATATATATGATATATCCTGCACCTTATTCGATGAGGAAAGAGCCGAGATCCCTTCACCGGAAGTGACCTCTTTAGCAAAACTGGCAGATGCTACAACACTCTGTTTGTCTTTTGATTGCTTTTGGAGTTTTTGCTTTGCATAGCGATATATATGATATATCCTGCACCTTATTCCATAAGGAAAGAGCCGAGATCCCTTCACCGGGAGTGATCTCTTTAGCAAAACTAATAAAAGCCTCAAAATCACTCCATTTCAAAATTCACTTGATTTTACAACGATATCAAGTTCATTACGCAATAGGTTTTCAGAAAAACCTGTCGTAGCCCTCCGTCATTTCAGATAAGTCCTACTTAGTATTCGTGCTACGTTTGTTGACCTCCGTCAAGGCGTAGTGTGCGGTAGCTAACTAGTATTTATCTGCTTATGCATATGATGCAGATTGGATTAGGGTAGTCGTACGACCTTGTTGACCTCCGTCAAGGGTCGTGCGGGTGGGTTTGATTCAATCAAGAAATGACGGGTTGAACTTGACCTGCACCCTGTGGTTTGTTGACCTCCGTCAAGGTCATAGGATGCTTGGGACAAAATATTATCGGGAATTTCAAGTATTGAAATTTGCAATGAGATTGCATACCTTCTATGAGATAGTTGGATCCCGATACCCACTGCGAGTAATTGTTACTCCTGGGAGAGTTTTACACAGGACAATTAGCCGATCAAGTAGGTGTCTAGAAAGGTGTCAACGGGGTTACGCCTCTGGGAAAATGAGGTTTACTTTAATTAGGTCCGTGCGAAAGCACGGGGAACCTCCCTCAAAGTACCGACACTGGCCTGGCTGAAAGATTGGCGAAATTGTAGGATGTAATTAATCCCGGATAGTCTTTCCTTTTAAGGTTTGAAGGAAGATTTGATAAAAACAATGGGAGCCATCCTGATTAGATAAAACAAAAACCAATCTAATCTTGCAAGAGCATACGCTGAGTGTTTTCTTCTCTCTCTCTCCAGGTAGCGACCATATCACGCCTTAATCAAGATAATAATACGGATGTATTGACCGAACCCGCTTGTTATACTGTGCTAGGGAACGTTAGTCCCGCTCCAACTTATAATTGTTATAAGACAGAGCAGGAAATTGGGGATTACCAGAATTCCCGTACCGCCCAAACGAAGAAAGTGCATACTGATGCATCTTCTTCGGGTGTGTTTGTAACGTTTTGAAAATCGTTTCGGTGAAATTTCGGAAAATCGTTAAAATAGGGGGGGGTTTCCGTAAAAAGTCAAAATTCAAATATTTTTATTTCAAAATTAAATATACATATTTTAGTTATGTATTTGGTGTTTATTTAGCCGCTGGTGAAATTTCAAATTTTCTGAATTTTTTTCCGAAATTAATTATTTTAATATTATTTTAAGCCGTCCCTAATACATTTAATTAGGGAAAATTACAAATTGGAATGAGTTGAAAAAAATTTTGTGCATCATAACACATTAAACAAAATTTTATCATATGGTTTTTGAAATGAAATGGGTTGCCAAAACGGTTTAGAAAATATCGAAGAAAAATGGGCTTAAATAGTGAATTTAGTGTATATGGATGTTTGGGATACAGTATTTATTATTTTTCATCACCCTACACCCACACCCACACTCTCACACCCCCATTTTCCTCACCATTTTCAGCAGCCCCTCTCCAAATTTTTCCCCCATTTCTTTTGATAAAAGAAAAGAGAACATAAAGAAAAGTATAAGAAAAGAGCTTTGTGTTGTGTTGACTTTGGACTTTCTTGACTTGGCAAGACTTTCCCCATCTCACTATCTCTCCAATCACCCAATAGTGGCCGAGCCAATTTGTGGCAGCCCCACTCTTTTGTCAAGCCCTCCATCTTATTCCCATTTGCAACCAATTAATAGAAAAAGAAAAGAAAAGAAAGAAGCATGGGCTTTGTTGACTTGTGGTTTTTGTTCCATTACAAACAATCACTCTCTCTCTCCCCCTAACTAAATGGCCGAGCCTCCCCTTCCAGAAATTCTGCATCAGCCCCTCCCATTTCTTCTCCTCTCATTCTCATCAAAAATCCCCAATTTTGCCTCAAAATCCATACAAAATCAAAGCTAATCCAAATCCAACCTTTACCCATTATTCCTTTGTCATTCAAGCATGGATCTTGGAGCTAGTGAACCAATTTGGAGGCTATGTTAGCATGCTAGATCTCAAACATGTTGAGGTATAAATCCTAAACCATAATGTAATTTTCGATTAATTACTTCAATCTAGTCTAATTAGGTGTTAAATTGTGGGTTTAATTGAATGTTTGGAAATTCAAGTAGGGATTTTGAATTGAAGCTAGGGTTTGAATTAAATTAGGTTCTTTATCATTAGCTTATGGTTGTAATGAGGGGATTATCATGTAATTGAATGCAAAATCTAATTTGGTTAATAGTTGCTAATTTGTTAGTTTAAAAATGGTGATAATTATGCTAAATTGCTAACTAGGTTTTAAAAATTAAACAAAAATGTGGGATTAAAATCTAGTTAGGATTTTTAGCACATCATTAAGGTTTCCATGAGTGGTTTAACCATTTAAAATATGCAAAACCAAGTTTAATTGTAAAATTGTGAATTTTACATTAAAAAGTGTTAAATCGGTATTTTTGCAAACTAGGAATTTGGAATTAATACAGATTTATGAGATTAAATTATGAAAGTGATTTGTATGATCTAATTATGATATTTAATCAGCATTTTGGCCATTTGAATCGTTAAAATATGTAGATTGGTTAAAACATCAAGTTTTGAACCGAAATGAGAATTTGTGCTAACTAGATTTTTGGGAAATAAAACGATTTGTTTACTTTTATGGTTTTGATGAATTAAAACCTATTTCATATATAATTAGTGAATTTTGAAACCACGATTGGTGCGTTTGAGTTTTTCGTGACCACTCGGCGTTTGTACGCCGATGTCGAGGGTTTTGGGGTTGATTTGTGAAAGCAGCCATAGGTTTTGACCTATATGGGATTCATGTGTCGTTTTGGTCATGAGTCGGATTTTAATGCGATACGGTGCGTTATGATATGTAGGTACCCCATGTGGACTTCGAGATGACAAGCAAGCGCGTGGCGACGTCGGCATCGGCGAGCAAGGACCAGGTGAGTAGATTTATATCTACGGGGAGAAGTCGGGTGGATGGCGTATAGCACCCCCGCAGTCCGTAGTATAGTTCATATATATATGTTTATATAGGTGTTTTATGATACGAGAATGTTTATTCATGATATGTTTATGTGTTCATGGATTACCTTTGGGGTTAGTTGCGAAACCCTAGAGTAGTTGTTATACCCACATACGCACACACAGACTTGCATACATTACTTTCTTGTGCGTAGATGGGGATATGTATATATGTATATATGCGTGGGTATGGGACTATGCATATATACATTCATATACACATGCATGGATAATGAGGATAGTACTTGGGATTTAAGATGAATCGATGAGATTTGATTTGAGGCCGTGAGATCGGTGATATGGCAGGGTTCGTATTTGAGATACGATATGACGTTGTAGCGGGTCCTTGACGTAGTGTTTCACACACGTGCATGCATACTTAGGCGGTATCAGTATTGTACTAGACGTAGATCAGTACCCCGATCATGATATTTGATAAAGAGGATACCAGATGAATAGTATGATGAGTATGATATTGACCCGTACCTAGATTTGGGATGCCGTACGACGGATTTACGTACGAGCTATATATTGATGATTGATCCCCACTCTTGACTTGGGATGTCTGATTATAGATATGGTATCGGATATGATATTATTGAAGCGGGATCACCGACTAATATATATACAGGTATGTATACGTATCGACTCAGATGTTAGGCGGGTTCCTTACCTGTAGTTCAGCTTGTTAGTTCAGCCGTATAGTTTAGTGTAGTTATTAGATTAGATTAGACTCCTACCTATTTCAAAACTAATGAATCGTGGGTATTTTAAAAGACAGGTCAAGGGATTCTACGGATATTTCAAAAGACGTATCTTTTCTTAAAAACACCGTAGCCCATATTTTCATAACACCGCGATTCGTGTTATTTCAAAAGGCACTATTGTAGGACTTATATTAGGGTAATGCAATTTAGTTATCGTTGTGTCTAGTATTCAGCTCCCGCATATTATTGTTGTTGCTCCGCATCGCATACTTATTGTAATTATTATTTCATTATTGATATCATGCTGTTAGGACACCATCACCATTACCGATGATGCGTATGTACCACGTACACTTACTTGCCGGCTCACACACATCTTCATCGGTAATTTCCATGTGACGTACACCTTAGAAAATATTATTTCTTAACTTAGCTTGATAGCTAGTAGTTTGACATAACATTAGTGTACTTACCTTATATGCCAGCTTAGATATTGTAGTTATTACTTGTCACTTCATGCATACTGTTATTCATTGTTATGCTGTATTCATGGATTCTCATGCCTATATTCATGGGTTTATATGCTATTGATGATTTGGATTCGGATTTCTATGAGATTTTCTGGATTTGGGGGAAAACCGCAAAACTTGTATAAGCTTCTTCCCTCTCTTTTAAATAAAAAGTGCGGTTTTCCCATGATGTATGAGTCGTCCACTTTGAGTTTGCTGATAGATTTCGAGACCCGATTCGAGGAGATGGATGAACCGTTTTGGGTACATGGTGGGCCCGGTGCGGTACCCCGGGGCAAGAAGATCGTGTTGTTGACGTTGAGCCTGTGCAGGGGAGCACGACCGACTGGTGATTTTACCCGACGCGTCGGATATCCGGAGGATACCGTCGTGGTCATGAGATGGATGGTAGGGGCCGGCCTGGACTGACGGCGCCCTAGTCATTGTGATTGAGACATGGAGATTTCGAGATATTGAGGTACATAGACTGTGATACAGAGATATCGAGATATTGGGATTACGTTTTGTGCCGATGCTAGGCACTGTTTTATGCTGATTTCATTATGATACCTCATTTTAAAAATATAGATATCTCACTAATTTATGGAAGCAGTTTTCTTCAGTACATGCATTCTGTTTCATGCATTCATACATCATCCATATGATATATTGCTACCTGAGGCACTGACACGGGCATATGGGATTACACTTGGGTTAGATATTTATCCTAGTCATTGTTATAGACAGCTGGTTATATTTGAGGATATATTATGATCATATGACCTAGGATTGCGTTGTTCATGCGACTTCTGTTCGTAAATGTTTTTCTATTCACAAGTTGGCAACTCACCCCCGTTGTGCCCAGTTTCTTGCAGGTTTGCCGTACAGGTTTCATTACGGCTTTGCGGGCTCAGTTTCGTTCGGGTGACTTGCTAGTAGGTGGGTTTATTGGTATCGTACCTATCATATTACCTTGTATAATATTATTGAGTTGCATCTAGTAAATTCCATCAACCAAACATGTATTTATTTTTGAGATAGAGACCGGTGATGTTTATTCTTTCGACCTTAGAGTCGCGCGTTGTATTTCTATGGATTTCTTGCTGTTTTAAGTTTCTTTTGAGTTTTGATCCTCTCCCTTGGCGTTGTATATTATATTGTTTGTGTGGTTGTGGCCGTCGATTGACGAAGAGCTAGCTCCCGCTTGGGGATGCCTTTTTTTTGATTTCGTATACTATTCATGTTGTATCCCATTTGGGAGCCAGTATTTACAAAGAAGACTCTGCCGAAATTTTCAGGAAATATTTGATGTTTTTTTAAAAAAATGCATAATTCGGCTTATGCTATTAAAACTACTTGATTTCATTTGGTTTTCCTTCATTCTACTATTTTTCTTGGGTTTGGATTTCTGGGCTTTCGGCTTACTTAGATTACATACGCCTCGAGACGTTTCGTAGTCTTAGTGCCGGTCCTGTTCCGTACTTTCGGGACGTGACAGTGTTCATTATAAAGAACTGTTTCTCAGTATCCTTTACGTCCTGGGTATTAGATACCGGATCAGGATCCCATATATGTAATCTGTTACATGGGCTACAGATAGGTAGAGAACTGAGAACGGGTGATAGAATTTTCAAGAGTTGGAAACGATGCAATAGTTGCACCAAGATGTTGGCAGTTATCACCCTGTATTACCGAAATACATTGATTCTGAACGAATGTTATTAGATACCGAACCTGAGATACAACATCATATCAGTCTCTTTATTAGTAAAGAAAGGATATAATTTTGTATTGTTGGATAATGTTTTGAACATTTCCTATATCAAGAGGTGATCGGTTCAGGCACGTTATCTAAAAGCATAGACGTTCTAAATCAAACCACAGTTCTTAAACGTACAGAACACGCATAAGAGGAAGAGTTCAGAAATGAACGAATCCTTCTTAAGACATTGTAGACTAGGTCATATCAATGCGACCCGACTAGCTGAAGTTACATTTAGATGCATATTTAAATTAGTTTAAATTTACATCTTGTGGAACTTGCCGGTCATGTCACAGAGATAAGATGACCACAGCTCCGTTTATTGGAAACAGAGAAAGAGTTAGTGAACTCTTGGGATTGATACATGTTGATATATGAAAGTCCCCTGTCTACATATGCCAGGACCGGTTCTTTATACTTCATTACATTCACTAATGATCTCTCAAGATTCAGACATATGTTCCTGTTGAAACACAAGTCCGAACCTTTTGAGATATTCACAGAATATAAGTTAGAAGTAGAGAACCAAAACAGGTATAAGTATTATGTCCTTTGATATGATCAAGGAGGAGAATACTTGAGCACGGAATTCCTGGATTAATCTAAAGGAGAATGAGATTCTCTCTCAGCATTACTCCTCCGTATACACCACAGTACGTCGGTGTATCGGGGCGGAGCCATCACAACCTATGTGATAAGGTGTGCTCTATGATGAGTATTATTGAGTTGCCTATTTCCTTTTAGGGAGTTATGCACTTGTGAAGTTTCATACCTATTGAATAGGGTTCCGATCAAATCAGTTGCCTACCACTTCATATAAGATATGGAAAGGGAAGAGCCCATATCTTAAGTTTGTTATGATTTAGGGTTGTCCAGCCTATGTCTAAAAGCATAATCCGGACAAGCTCGAGGTAAAGTCAGTTCTGTAGAAGTTTGTTGGATATCCCAAACATTTGCAAGGGAATATCTTCTACCAAACCGAGGAACAAAAGATGTTTTGTTTCTCAGCATACCACCTTTGTGAAAGGGAATTTCTTGTGAAGAGATTAGTGGACATGAGGTAGAACTGGAAGGAGTTCTAGCTATACAAACTGCAGCTGATGATTTGGTAGAACCAAAGGATTTAATAGTTTCTAACGAACCTCAGCCTCTCCGCCGATCTAGTAGGGTTCCTCACCTACCTGAGTAAATACAAAATTAGTGGATAATTGTTCAAGTGCTTGAAGCTTCATGAAGCTTGTGAGTGCATTGACCAAATTCCACTAGTTTTGTTTTACTTAGGATATTTATAAACCTAAACACTATAATTAGCCATGGTTATGTCTCTACATGAGTTAGTATATGATACCCACTCACCCATGGTTAGCTCTCTCTCTCTTTCTTGATTAGTTTTTCATTCTCATTTTGAGCTCATCTTCTTCCTCCTTCAAATGCTTGCTAGGGTTTGATAAAGAGAGAGAAATATAGTGAGAAAAGAAATTCTAAAGTATACCCATTTCCTATTTCATCATCCTCTACTAGACTAGCACTTTAATTTAGGGTGTTTGCTTCACTAATTCTCTAGTTAGTGAAGTAGAAGCTTGAGTTCGTATTCCCTCGACGTAGATCATCTTCGGCCTCGAAGACTTCAAGCAATACCGTTGCTATCTTCTCATGGAGCCGTCCGAGAGTCCATGAGCACGATGATCGCAGTGAAGGGACTACTACAAGGAGCATATGAAGTGAAGGACCGATCTACAAAGGTTGTATTTTGTATTCACTTAGACGTAAATGGTATTTACTTGCATGTGAAACCCTAATAATCTAGCAAAGATCTTGTTTAGGGTTGTTCGGCAAGGCTAAAATTTTAATCGGGCATGGTTGATGCCTTGTAGAACCTTGTTAGAGTGCTTAGGAACCCTAAAAAAGGGATCTCGGCTCTTTCCTCATCGAATGAGGTACTGGATATTCATCAAGGAATACCACTATGCAAAGCAAAAACTAGAGCTACCCTTTTTGAAAATTTGATTCTATAACATCTTTTGGTTTCTTTCTTTTCATTAATCTCATTAATGAAGTCCCATCATTTAATGTTTTCTAAACATTACAGAAAAATGAAACTAAAATAGAACGTATGCTTATGTCATCTGCATTCGCCACAGGGCCCTGTCATGCACCGTTAGGTTACTTAACTACCGGCAGAGCGGAGGCTGGACTAGCGCGGGTGCAAAATATAAGCAACATTTATTATATATCTTATATATATAATATTACATTCGTCTCACGCAGTTATATGATCAACATCACAGAATCAAGCAGCAGAAGCAATATATGAAATATTGGATATACTAGAATGTCCGTGTTTTAAATTTAGCCAATAATGTAAAACACGGATTCCACAGTCGTGATGAATAGCCAAACCCACATCCCTAGACCCCTACGAGAGAGGCAAGTAACCCTGCCAATTCTAGAGTTAGGAGACCCGGTCTCAACTCCTTGAGATGGTCTTCCACTGGACTCTAGAACCCGGTTACTTGTGCTCCCGTCTTGGGTCTATCCTAATGCGGAAAAGTAAATAATATACAACAATGGTGACATCATCCTCAACCCGGAAGTGTCCCAATAAAACAATATTACATACAGATTTTACATGAATGAAAATATAAAAACTCTCATGTCACATAAAACCCCCCGGCTATTCGATCACGACGATCTAATGAATTATTTCAACAGCAACACATAACATCTCATGTCATCAACGTAATTAAATATGTCCGAAAACACTTTAACATATAGAAAAGATATTGGGATACCCCACATATTACACTTACGGTCGCGGAAAAGAAACAGAAAACTACAATGATTAGAATCCGCAATATCCTTAGACATCATAAACCCGGAATATCTCATATTCCGGATTTCATGCCTAACATATAAAACTTACATTTTAGTCTCAAATTGAAAACTCTTTTCAATTGGTTGTTGGATAATTCAACAATATTTTCGACTTAGTGATCGCGTATAATACGCAATTGCGACGGAGTTTTGATCCGAATCAAAACTTCGTGGCAATCGATCAATTGAGACTAAACGGCTAGCTTTACAATGTGCTAACTAGTTTTCACAAAACTAATTAATCCGGATTCTAATAATTGTATTACACATATCACAAAGCTTGTAAAGTAACCCGACATTAGAATTCCGCATGCAATTAGCAAACTAAACCAATTTTTCCAACACTTGAAAAATCCAGTGAGCTAAAGTTCCAAAACCGATCGTTTTAAGCAAATCCGGGAGTCGAAACGAACTCGAAACCTGCCCGAATCTTTGCGGAGGTGAATACCCAAGATTAAGTATCGAAAGGGGGGCCTAGAGGGGGTACCCTACCCCGGAGGCCACCATGAGGTGGTCAGGGGGTGAGGCAGACCCGAAACTGCCTAAGGTGGGGCAGTTTCGGGTCCCCACCGCCAAGACCACCTTGTGGTGGTCTTGGGGAGTGGGCCCAGCCATTCGGTCCCCCTAGGGTGTCCTCAGGGTGTGCACGCTCCACCCCGCGGTTTCTCGGTTCAAACCGTGAGCCCGCGTGGTTTGCAAACAACTCAAAACATCAATTTCGAAACTGTTTTTATCGGCAGTTTTTGCGCGACAAAAACGGCGGATTTCTAACGTCTCTACAAGTTACCCTAATGTTCTAGCTTGGATATGATACCATGAAAGTCTACCTTAACACCACCATGAGGTTCTAGAGGTATCACGCATGCCACATTTTAATTTTTATTAGGTGCTAAGTTAGACTAACAAGATCATTACTAGATTATTAGGGTTTTCCTTTGTGATGTGATTAACTTAAAGAGAAGAAAAGAGCAAGTACACGGTAGCGCCCCGGCCGTCTAACAGACGCCAAATGCGGAACAAAAACTTTTTGACTGGCGCTATCGTATACTATAACCCAGATCTGCCATTATTGATAAACTAACAAACTACAAAGTGGGTAGAAATATTATACCGAACGATCCGAGCCCTTCGATCTTCAACCATCATCCCACGCTTGGTTGCGGCTGCTCCAATCTCCTGAATCTCCAGTCTTCTCGTCCAGGTGGCACCACGTCGACGGATCTTTAAACGAGCTCCCGCCTCTGAACCGAGGCTACTCGATCATCAAGTTTGTTAAAAGAGATGACCAAGAATGATGTAGAGAATGAGTAGAACACTTTGTCTCGTTACATCCAAAGCTATGGATGAACGGTTAATGAAGTTGCCTTTTTGGAATCGGGTGAAATGAGAATTGAGTATACTAATTTCCATGAATCCATAACCTTAATCTTTTTTCAAGCAACCATCCACTCATAAGAATGAATGGGCCGGCCAATATAAGGAGGTGGGGTGAGTGTAGGAGGAGGAGAGTGACCATAAGAAATAAATGATATGAATGATTCATCTAACACCTTGCATAAATCATTAATGCAAACAAATGATTCATCTAACCTAGTCATCAACTCATTAAATGAAAAATTAATGCACTAATGACTCACTAGCCTAGTCACCATCTAGAATCTTCTAGAACTATGACTCACCCAAGAAAAGATAAATCCGCATTTAACCGAATGTTAAAAACGGGTGATAGAAAACTGGAAACTGGCAACTTCCAAAAGCAATCCCGAAACGAATTTCAGGATAACCCCGTAACAGTATAAACATACCCGCATTTGTATTACGACCGAATACAAATGCAACTAAGACAAAGATATTATATCTACAAAGTATAATACTCGGATCCGGCTTAAACCAAAGCCCACCGGTATTATCTGCCCGAAATATGACACGTGCGTAAACACACGTGCATTTTCCGAACCCTGCCATAAAACCATACGGCCTCTACAACGTTTCGCCCGAACTTGGGAAACTGTCTGTGGGGGACTCTAATGACTCATCAACACACTGGCACTAGGTATAACCACTAGCACGTCAGAGGTACTAGCTGTACGTAACGGTTTCCTATGTATTGATTGGAAGGGAAGCCGACGAGCGAACTCATCCAGAAACCCTACTGAGCCTGACGGTGACAATATCCGTACAGTCCGGTCCGTTCGTCTAAGAGTATCGCATATCGAGTCTAGGGGGTGGATAAAGTCAGACCCCTAATAACGCGATAATTCGTGTCGGTATGAAGCCCATCACCTCCTGAGAAACTACTGATCCAAATCAGTAATTCTCCACTACCCCAGCCGAGGATTTCTAGTGATGGCCACTCGTGCACTGTGCGACATCAACCCCCAATACCGGGAGAGACGAATCCCCGACGATCCGCTCACTGCCTCCATGTGGCTCGGGACTGTATCCAACTAAAACCTTTTTGCACGTCTCCTTTGAGCGTGGTAGGGTAGTAATCAAAGCACAGTGGGAACTCACACGAGACAAATGACGATCTCAGGTCGAAAAACTAACCTGTACACATATCACCTGGGAACTTCTATCCGACGATATGTATAATACCAATTAGCAAGTTCCCGGCGAGTCCTGTCCGGTGTACTCATAACCCAATGAGCACCTGTATACATCTTAGGTGAACCAACTAACACCAATGTCTTGTGAGACCGGCCACCGCCCCTCGTCGGGGTCTCGACTGTATACACTAGTCTACTCTGGAGTATCGATGCCCTGTCTCGAAACTCCTACGACTAGGGACACTTTAAGGATGTGCTTATAGACCCCAGCTCCCACGTATATGATCGCCATCATACTGCTGGCAGTCAAGCAAGAATTCTATGGGCTCTATCAACATGCAATATTGAACTAAAGCATGTATATGATGATAAAGACAAACCAGATAGCATACTATCATCTCGACCAAGACTGTCATATTGGTATAGGTCCTCCCTCAATCGTTGCAATCACGTACCTGCGATCCAATAATTGACTTTGAGGGCACTATATCCAACAATCTCCCACTTGCACTTAAGGCTAATTATTGCGATGTCGCATACTCACGGCCCGTGTGATTCCGAACATCCAACTCCTCTACTAATCAGTTTCACAAAGCTCGTTTGTAAAACTTTTGTGTTCGAGAAATAGCCTCAGTGAGTGGATCCGCCCTGATGTTTCTTTCTGTATCTCTCTAAATCTCAAGTTCACGGAGAAAGCCATCTCCCGAATTGAGTAATACCTGTCTTAGAATATGTCTGGATATCTGATGAGACCTAGTTCATAAATGAACTCCAAATCCAAACTTCTTAGACTGTATCGATAACTGAACCTAATCAGTATCCAGCACCATGCCTCCTACAGTATCCTCTTGGACCAACTGTCCATAATATTGTCCCTCGTCAGAGGAAAAACTATAACTCTGACAATCACTCTGTCATTCATGTCAGCTTTGAAGCCTGGAATGATAACCGTCTCCCGAAGGAGGCTGCCGTCATCAAATCCGTAGAACATTCACTTATGTTCTAAAACTGCTTCCTTATGTTTCTTCAGGATTGGATTAATATAATCTTATCGCATCTAGTGCAAAAACAACATCTGGTGTGGTACTTGACATGCCACGATTGACTCAATTGCCTAAACAAGTGATCTGCCAATCATGCACATCCCTCTCCCCTTTAGTCTGTAAGACACCTTTAGAGAGGGTGACTCTATCACCTGCAGGTACTCCACCATGCCACGAGTCATCTATTCTAAAATACTATTAGAATACTATCAAAGTACCCACATTGGGAAGCTACCCAAATCCAGATCTAAAACCATAGATCTAGTAACCAGAATGTCTGATATTATATTCATATCCTTTGTGAAGAAACAACTGTGTGACGACCACAGTATAACCGATCGTAGTATAGGAATTTTCAATCCTACTCTATGTATGTCATCCAAATATCAGGACATCACACCCTACTACCTCCTAAACAGAGCCATCCCCTATTCTGATGATGTCAAACCCATGACTGTCACATCAAAAATAGATGATCTTATCTTCGCTATCTTTGCTCAAGCCTGTAAATAGACATAAGCTACTTACCCACTATGCTTCCGCTGCTCCCACTGACTACGTCAGCCCTCTGGCAGAATAATATATATGTCCACTTCTAAAGCTAGTTTAGAACGACGCTATACTTAACCTCCTGCCGGGTCTCATAGCCTGGAACAACAGTAGTGTCAAGTCTGGGTAAACATGAACCTCCCTGTCACCTTCCTTGAGGCTACCTGAGTACCTCTCGGGTGTATGAGGTTACCCACCATATCTGTGGAGTGGCTAATGGAATGTCAAACCTGATTGAATATATAGGTCCTATTAAATTTTCCGTAATCGTTTGCGGTTCTGGAATCACTTCCAGTTCTACCATACTCCCACTACTGTTTTCTGAAAAAAAATCCATTTTACTAAAACTGTGGCGAGTCAAGAACAATATCACTATTGATCTTCCAGATGGTAGAAAATCAACCCTCCTCAAAGCCAGGGTCAACCCATAAACTGCCATTACAGAAACGTGCCTTGAGCTATCCAGAGTCTGGTTTTAAGCATAAGCTGCACAACTCACCGTACCTTAAAATCGTTAAGATATGAACCATTCTATTTCTAATATAGAAACTTTGGCACTTATTTAATTGGAACCAGATTCTAATCATGCAACCGTCTCCAATGCATATCAACTTAATGGAGAGATGCTAATCAACATTACTCAACTTAGGAATTCATCCAATTATGACTAACCTGAAAGAGAAACAAGTTTCTCAAAAATGATTACTATTAACTGAATACCAATCACAAGAATCTACATCTTCGATTTCTTTGAAGAATCCCGATACTTGCGACACCTGGTTCTCTACTTTATTCCTATACCCACAACTTCTCAAAACTTAGACATTGTATTTCTATGAAATACTTGTCTAAAAACTAGAGAAGTTACAAGTAAACAGAACAGAGTACGAGGACCATCCCCTTTATCCTGATGGACACTGGACAACATACAATACTCTGTATAAGTCCTCTGAGTTGAATAACTCATAACCTGTGCATCGTAGGTTGAAAACTGTACCCAGGTGATTTCCTCAAATATCACCAATTACAACGAATTCCGATATACTGAGGATGATCACCTAATTCCCAATAACTTACTCCCTCTCATCATCTGTAAAACCATACAGATGTGAGAATCTTACCTGGTAAATACATACCCTGGAGTAAGTATCTAATCGGGAAATCAGTTTTCTATTAACAATGCACAGAAACATAAAAATGTTTCGTAGGGGTATCCTGGTATTCTTAGTAATGCCTCTTCCATAATCCAATTCATGACTTTAACCGTATATTTCTTTGCCATCTCTCCAAATCCCTTTATTTGTCTTTATTCATTACCTTCTGTACACCATCGTTAGGCTAAATGGTTTTCTTCCTTCCCTACCGTTCGGCACTAGCCTATGGTTTGGAAGAAGACTATCCAGTAAGCATAATAGGTGTACCCTCCTAAATCAAGGAGTACTCGCAACTTGAGAGAAGGTGATGACAAAAGACAACTGAAAAATACTTTATTCTATTTCTCCCGAACTGGGGAAAAAAGAAAAGGTGAAATAGGAGTGGCGATGAAGTACGTGTTTTGGTCGTGAATGATAACAGTCGCAATTTACTTTGCGCTCTTTCTAATCCCTTTATTTTGTCTGTAGTTATTACCTTCTGTACACCCTACTTAGGCAAATTGGTTTTCTTTATTCCCTACCTTTCGGCACCTGCCTATGGTTTGGAATAAGACTATCCAATAAGCGTAATATGTGTACCCTCCTAAACTAAGGAGCACTTGCAACCTGAGAGAAGGTGATAATAAAAGACAACTGAATAAACCGATTCTATTTCTCCTGAACTTGGATCCATCCTCGAAGAAGTCCCTCCGAGTTCGTATATAACCATACGATGGATCAATCCAATGGAAGTGGATGTTCGTAGTAATACGGGGTGTTCTGAGAAATACAAAGGGTAAAAGAAGGAGCGGCAATGACTTATGCAACTTTAGACAATCCAAAAGCCAGTATTTCAAGAAGGTTTGGTCAACTTGGTCACTGAGTCATATTCTAGGGTCGGTCAATGGTCGCTGCCAAAGAGAGAGAGAAAAGAAACACTCTGCGTGCACTCTAACCTAGATCAGAATGGTTATCACTTTATCTAATTAGGAAACCTCCCACTGTTCCGTCAAATTCTCCTCCAAACCTGAAAGAAGAATCAATCGGGATCACCCGAAGAGTAAACCAACTCATCAGTGGGAATCGGGATCCAACTCTCATCGCATGATAACGTGACGGAATCCACTCATGTTATCACACTCCAGAAGGTATGCGCACACTTTGCAAGTTTCAGTTTCTTTAGAAACTCCCGATATGATTTTTGCCCCATGCTCTTATGACCTTGGCGTTGGTCAAAATGTCATAAGTCACATGCCAAGTTCTACCCATCACTATCCATGTCAATTTGAACCCACCCGCACATGCCCCTGACGTTGGCCAAATGGCAGAACGACTGTCCCAAACCAACTCATCTATCTATGCAACAAATGAATACCCAGCAGCTACCAAACACTATGCCTTGGCGTTGGTCAAAATACATAGCTTGAATACTACTGAATACCCAAAAGAAATGACGGAGGGCTACAGCTGGTTTTTGGTGAAAAACCTTTAACGTAACGAACTTGATATCGCTGAAGGAACCTGATAGCTTTTCATAAAAATATAGTGGCGAAAACCTTTGCAAAAGAGGTCACTCCCGGTGAAGGGATCTCGGCTCTTTCCCCGTGGAATGAGGTGCAGGATATTACAACTGAATACCGCAATGCATAACAACTTGTAATCGACTATAGTGAAGTTATTACCCTGACGCAAACTTCTGCCCAAGGGGTCACTCCCGGTGAAGGGATATCGGCCCTTGCCTCGTCGAATGAGATGCAGGATATTCCAACCGAATACCGCAATGCATAACAAAAGGAAACGTCTTTGTAATAACACCTTTTAAAGCTGTTCCAACAACTGCCAAACAGGTTTGTTTTATCCTTGCATTGATCAGAATCAACACAGTCCCATCAATTAATCACACCAGAAAAGAACGAAAAATAAAATGTACGTATATGCCATCCGCATTCGCTACTGGGTCCCGTCATCACCCGTTAGGTTACTTAACTAACGACAGAGCGGGGACTGGACTAGCACGGGTGTAAAACATATACAACATCTAATAGTATATATACCAATATACAATAATCGCTCCAGGCGTGATAATATGCAGCATTACAGAAAAGTAATAAGCATCACAGAACAATATAGATAATCTGGGATCCCCGGGTTTCACAGAGCCGCTACTGAAACCCGACGTTCCCCTAGTCGTGTGGATAGCCTGTGCAATGAAACCTAGACCCCTACGGGTGCGGCAAGTTACCCGCCAAAACCTGAAGAGATGTATCCCCTACAGCATAGTAAATGGACCACCCGGCATTTCACGGAATCCGGTAACTTGAGCTCCCCTCCTTGGGTTAACCTGTACCCCCTACGAGTGCGGCGAATAGTCTGCCAATTCTAGAGTGATGCCCCTCTGCCTCTCAAAGCCATGCGATATGGACCTGTTGCCCTCCAGAACCCGGCTATCCGTGCACTCCGTCGCGGGGTAAACCTAGTACAGAAATAAAAATATGTACAACGGGTACGTCGACCTCAGCCCGGTCGTGCCCCAAAAAGAATATTATACAAACAGGCAGTGACGGCAGTCCACATGTTGGACGCTTGCCCCGCAATATCAAATGTACAAATAAATTCAAATTGCACTACCATTGCACACTGCTATCCACCACGACAAATCCACCACATCACAGCACAACACAGAACATCAACGCGAATGTCACGTTCGCAAATCCGTCTAAAAGGACTATAGCAATTAGACGCAATTTATCGCTCGAATGACATTCCCGGTCGGAGATATAATATAAGTATTGCATACTAACAAGTTTAAAATTTCGATCGACAAAACATCCCGAAGTGGGCCCCACGTAGATCTGGTGTACAGTAATAAAATCTGGGCCCAAAAGAAATATTCCAGAAACCACAATTTCCCATGCTAAACTCTATGGAAAAATTTGGATCACTGTTCCCACATACTGGCCGCGGTTCCGCGGTCAAACCCTAGCTTTGACCGTGGATCCCCGGCAGTACTGTGGGATTACGTGCCAAATTTCACCAGAATGCTTCAAAAAGCCTGCTTAAATTTCCGTGATAAGTAAAATAATTTTTAGACCCTTTTAAAAATCGACAGAAACTTTGAACAGAAAAACTGTAGTTTTTGAAATTCGGTTCGATCGATATTTTAAACGCGTTAGCACAAGTTAGTAAAGCTTAATGGTGAGGCTCTGATACCACTGTAAGTACACTGTAGCGCCCCGGCCGTCTAATGTTCATATCAGATTTTTGCATTTTCATACCGCCCAATTTTTATCCCATTGCATATCCGTAGATACTCTTGAGCCGTGTTTGTTAGTCAATTGCAGGATACAGGTTCCCGGTTCTCAAACGGAGAAATTCATGGAAAACACGACAAAATCCGGTTCCTGCCAACCACAGATAAAACACGGTCTCCGCTCTTCATCCGTATGTTGCCAGATACCAATAGGAAGACAAAATGTCAAATCAATGCACAAGGCTCAATGGTAGCACAAGATCCAAGAGATCTACGCGGAGCTCGAGGCAATCATGACAAAATCTTGACAAAAAGTCCACCTTTCCCTCAACAGAAATTCTGGAAGATTCGTGAAGAAATTATGAGAAAACACATATACCAGATTGAAGCTCACATCAAACCAGGGTCCCACCAAAAATACCCAAGCCCAAGTCATCTAAACGGCCGCGGAACCACGGCCAAAGGAGGGTCTAGGCCGCGGTTCCGCGGCCGTTCTGGCGCCAAGGGAAAAGTGCTTCTGGGGGTATTTTGGTCTTTTCGTTTCTGTTCTGATGGTTGCCCTAGGTTTCCATTCTCAAGCCTATAAATAGCCCAGAACTTTGAGAAGGAAAGGGGCCATTCTTGTATTTTCTTTTTGCTAGATTTTAGTTTACATGTTCTTCTTCTTCTCATCTCTTCTCCATTAAACTTGTAAGTGAGCTTTGTGAGTGAGGAATGGTGAATAAAGAAGATCATTTTATTATCATGCTTGTCTTGCTTTTGTTATAATTGTTGTAACTTTAAATTAGTTAAGTAGTTGTTGTTATTTCCTTGTTGTTTCTTTCTTCTTTCTTTTTCTTTATCCTTACATACGACAATGATACTTACGCTTGATCCTCGCCAAGGTGAGGTCGCAAATAGTTAGTCGTATTCTTCTAGTCTCCTTCTTTCTATCTTCCTCTTTTGTTTGTTTTATTTTTCCGTATTATGAAGTGTGAGTAGTTCTATACTTGTTAGGGTAGGATAAAGGAAGTTTGAGAGAAGGAAATCTCTCTCACTCTTTCCTTGCCCAACAACTTAAATCAACTCCCGTTAATTGAACCACAATCCGCTCCTTACGGCACCCTATCCTACATGATAGCGGTGATTCCGTAGTGAGACCGGTGGTGGTTGAATTAACCGGAGGTTATGGATAAGAGCCAAGAACGGACGGACAAGCACCAAAAGGAAGGACTATGCGTTGGAAAGCCTAGCTTATACTCGCAAGTTCCTTCCTAGTCGTGCTAATCCCCGTTGTTGCCGATTACCGTAACATCGATATTAAGTGGGGCAACGAAAGATGTGGAGACTCCTAACTCAAACTAACCTAATCCTAACCCTAACAAGCTCTCTTTAATTATCAACTCAACACTTAGATAGTCACAAACAAAATCTGAACAACCGGACTTAACTCGTTAAAGCACATTGAAAAAGACTCCCATCTCCCTGCGGACGACCCGTACTCAACCGGCTAGCTACATGCGAAACCGTCTTGATTGCTGTATTTAAAACTAAACTTGACACGCACGTATCCTACCAATCAAATGGCGTCGTTGCCGGGGAGACGGTAGTTTGTTTCTTTGTGAAAATTTCGGGTTAATTTGCAAGTATAACTCTAACCTAAAAACAAATTTTTTTTTTTATATACTTTGTAAACAAAACCATCTTGTTATGTTTGATTAGTTTTTGTGCAAGTGTGAAGGAAAATACAAGTTCGAGTTCAGTGACCAAGACGTTGAAAATACAGAGTTCAAGTACAGTGCCAAAGACGTGGGAAGATAGACCCACATTTCGCGGCTACACCGCGACGGACAAAACGAAGCATCCGGTCTACTGTAAAAATCTGGAGCAGATACAGTGAGCAAATCAAGATTCAGTACATCCAGACAAGTAGGGGACAACCACAGTAGCACACCCTAAAAATTTGGCAGCCCAATACCCCTACATAGCCGCGGATCCGCGGCCATTGCATGCGTTTGGCCGCGGAAACGCGGCCATATGTTGGCTTCAGGGCCCCAAATTTCTCTGTAAGTTTTCTGCCTCTCTCCTCTCCTCTGAACTCCAATAAATTGTGTTTTCTGCAGCCTTCTTTGCGCAAATTCTTCTCTCCCTTCCAATAAACTGTTCTTGTGCAGGATTCTTTGCGCCGCAAATAAAAATTGTTTGCAGTTGATTTGTTACTGTTTTGCATTCTTTAATACGGACTTAAGGGGCTTGAAACCAATCCAGATTGGGTGGGGATTTCATCACCCTTCCCAGGACCCCAAAAATCACTAAAGCATATGCATTGTCCATTGTAAATTAAAAAATACTAGACTTCAGCCCTAAGGAGTTCGCGCTCATTAGGAGAAGATAAACCATGTTTAGAACCTCGCTTAACCGTACATTGTTTACGGGGTGTCTAGGAAAGTGTTAAAGGCGCAACCGCCGAAAGAGAAAGGGTTATTTAATTAAGGAACTTCGCGAAAGCGTTGGACAACCTCTCCTTATCTCTGCACTTACCTGGCCCCGTGATCGGTGTATTTTTAAGCCTGTTTCTCGACACTGTTTAACTTCGAAAATCAAGTTCAGGAGCAGGTCTAGTAGACCTAGGTTACCCTAGATCTAGGTGTGATTGTGCATATCTTGTTTGTGATTGCTTAAGCCGTATTTCCGTACATACTTCTGTAAATCTCTTTCTAAAAAAAAAAAGGAAAAAAATCAAAAACTTTTATAAAAACTTGCCCTTTTGTCGCCAAATCCATTTTCACCCACCACTCATCGCCTTTCTCCATTAACGTTTTCTTACCCTCACCTTCTCCGCTTTGACTATACTAAACTCGTTTAGTGTATATCCGCTTGGACTCGGGACACTAGCGTCCGTCTAGTCCGCGTTACGTTAGTCGCGACCGACTACGCGATCGACTCCGAAGTCGATACTCCGTCCACTCCTCTTTCACCCCTTCCTTTGCCGGCCAACTCCGACGTTGACCGGAATTTTGTTCATACATCTTCGCCTTCACCTTCACCTTCACCAACCTCTTCTTCCGCGATGTCGGGATTTAATCCGAACATCTCTTTGACCACCGCTGGATTGGCTCCACCTCCTACGGAGACCAATATCCCACCACCTCCGCCTGTTGTAGCGCCGCAGCGAATTGCGCTCCAGGATCGTTTCTATCCCACCCGTTCTGCACTTCCCACCTGCCTTTCTCTTCCTCCGGCCAATGGGGACAACTTTGAAATTAAGCCCAATTTCATCAACATGCTTCCACGTTTTCATGGGCTTGAATCTGAAGATGCCTATATCTTCATCAACAAATTTCAAAACGTCTGTGCCATGATGAAAACCACCCAGCTGTCGGACGATGCTATACGCCTACGGGTCATTCCGTTTACTTTATGCGATCTCGCTGAAAAATGGCTGTATAGCACCGCTTCCCACTCAATCACCAGCTGGGACGAGTTTGTTAAAGCGTTTCTGAAAAAATTCTATCCAAATCATAAGACCGCAAGAATTCGAAATGAAATCAACCAATTCTCCCAGCTTCCTTCTGAACCCTTCTGGAAGTGCTTTGACCGGTACAAAGACCTTCTTGTTCAGTGTCCTCACCACGGTATAGAGAAATGGAAACTCTGCCAAACCTTATACGAGGGACTGAACCCAGCAACGAAGCAGTTGCTGGAAACCATCTGTCAGGGCCACTTCCTATCGAAATCTGACGAGGAAGCGTGGCAGTTCTTTGACGATCTTGCGGAGCAAACGCTACAGTGGGAGAGCACCAGACCGACTGCTTCTTCTTCTTCTTCTACCTCCACTTCTACCGGTCAGTCTAGGGTAGGAATTCACCAGCTTGATGTCTCTATTGCAATGAGAGCTGAAATGGCTGCAATAACAAAAAAGCTTGAAGCAATAGAGAGCAAATTTTCTTCTCCTGCTCCTGCCCCTGTTCTCCCCCTTCGTACCATCTGCGCTTGTTGTTCCGATCCTTCTCACTTGACCGAAGAGTGTCCTTACAATCCACCATCGCAAGGACAGGATCAGGTTAATGCTGCCTTCCAGCAAAGACCGAGGAATGATCCATACTCTTCAACCTACAATCCCGGTTGGAGGAACCACCCCAATTTCGCCTGGAATCAGAATCAGAATCAATTCCAGGGCAACAATTTCCAAAGGGCCCCTCCACCGCAACAACAAGCGCAACAACAAACTCAGTATCAGCAGCCCTTCCAACCCCAACCTTACCAAAACCAGACGAACAACTTTGCACCGAACAATTCTTTTCCACCAAATAACTTTGTTCCGTCTAACAACGATAAGGTTTCCTCGCTCGAGCGAAGTCTGGAGGCATTTGTTAAACAATCGACTAAATCCACCGCCAACATCCAGTCTTCCATTCAATCTTTAGTGCAACACACCGCCGCACACGGGCAAAGCATCAAGAGCATCGAGGCCCAGATTGCACAGCTGAACGCGGCCTTGAGCGAGCGAGAGAAGGGGAAGCTCCCGTCCCAGCCACTTCCAAATCCCGGTCACCCACATAATGCACATGTTGCTCTTGAACAACAAAACCATAATGTGAGTGCCGTGACTACACTGAGATCGGGAAGGATGCTGCAAAACAACATTGGCAAGCAAATCAATGATGACACCCCGGCCGCTGCTTCTTCTTCTTCTTCGTCTTCCGAGCCTATTCTCTGTTCTTCAACAGGCTCTCCTTCCTCTTCTTCTGCTCTGAACGGACCCACTTCTCACTCCACGAAAACACCTATTCTGGGATCCGTTCCAACTCCAAAATCTCCTCCTCCAGCATTAGACTCAACCAATTTTCAAAATGTTCCATTTCCAAACCGGTTGAGGTCTAACAAACAAAATCCTCAAATGGAGAAGATTCTGGAGTTATTCAAGCAGGTTAACATTAACATTCCACTTTTAGATGCTGTCCAACAAGTCCCGTCCTACGCGAAAATCTTAAAGGTCTTGTGCACGAAAAAGAGGAAGTCTCAGGTACCCAAGAAAGTTTTCTTGGCTAGTGCTGTGAGTGATGCCCTTACCCAATCTTTACCACAAAAACGGAAGGACCCTGGCTGTCCTACGATTTCAATTACCATTGGGGATAAGAACATCAACCGCGCACTATTAGATCTTGGTACCAGTGTTAACCTGCTTCCATATTCAGTATACGAGCAATTAGGCGTCGGAGAGTTGAAACCCACACACTGCACTCTCCAAATGGCCGATCGATCGATCACCCATCCTAGGGGTGAGCTAGAGGATGTGTTGATAAGAGTCGGGGACTTCATATTCCCCGTTGACTTCATTGTATTAGATACACAGCCTGTAGCTAACCCCCGGAATCAAATTCCGGTGATACTCGGTCGTCCATTTCTCGCAACCTCAAATGCTGTGATCAATTGTCGCAATGGTTCGATGAACCTCTCTTTTGGAAATATGACGATTGAACTCAACATTTTTAGGTTAGGGAATCAGCCCGCCGAACCTAATGCTCATATACTGGACGTCTGCTCGATCCAGGAGATCACACCAGAAGAGTGTGAATTCGAGGAGTTTCTATTTGATCATGATAATCTTGACGCCACTAGTGCGTTTCTCTTCGAACCTGCTGCTGTTTCTGCGCCCGATAACGAATACGAGTGTTTCACATTCTCGAACGATCTTAGCCGCGCACAACCCGAGTTTGAATCTTTCGACTTTCCGGATGAGTTACCTGAACCATCCGACTCGGTTGCCTACACTCGTTTTGAACCTTTGCTGGAATCCTTTAAGTTCGAGACCTTTGCACCAGTCTTGCCTTCCATCATTTCACCTCCAACGCTCGAACTCAAGCCGTTGCCGTCTCACCTTAAGTATGCTTACTTAGTTGAGAACGAGACCCTCCCTGTCATCATTTCGGCTTCTCTAGCTCCAGAGCAAGAGAAAGCCCTTCTCGCGGTCTTGCACAGCAATAGGCAAGCTTTTGGCTGGTCCATGGCGGACATCAAGGGGATTAGTCCCCTGATCGTTGAGCATCACATTCATCTGATGGATGATGCCAAACCAGCCCGGGATCCACAAAGACGTCTTAATCCAGTCATGAAGGAGGCTGTGAAGAAGGAGATCGTCAAATGTCTAGATAGTGGTATCATTTACCCTATCTTTGATAGCCAGTGGGTTAGCCCCATTCACATTGTCCCCAAGAAGTCGGGCATCACGGTCATAACCAACGAGGCGAATGAGTTAATCCCTACTCGCACCCAAACTGGGTGGCGAGTTTGCATTGATTACAGAAAACTCAACGCCGCAACGCGGAAAGACCACTTTCCGCTACCTTTCATTGACCAGATGCGGGAACGATTGGCCGGACATGAGTACTATTGTTTTCTTGATGGCTACTCTGGCTATAATCAAATTCCCATCGCCGAAAAAGACCAGGACAAGACCACTTTCACTTGTCCTTTCGGCACGTTTGCATATCGACGCATGCCCTTTGGGTTATGCAATGCGCCCGCTACCTTCCAGCGGTGTATGATGGGAATTTTCTCAGACATGGTGGAGAAATTTTTGGAGATTTTCATGGATGACTTCTCCATCTTCGGTGACTCCTTTGACGAGTGTCTGCTGCATCTTGACGCTGTCCTTACCCGATGTAAGGACAAGAATCTCACTTTGAACTGGGAGAAATGCCACTTCATGGTGCGCGAAGGTATTGTCTTAGGACATATCATCTCGCAAAATGGCATAGAGGTTGACAAAGCAAAGATTGAGGTCATTTCCAATCTGCCTCCTCCTCGATGCGTCAGAGATATCCGAGCCTTCCTTGGCCATGCCGGTTTCTATAGACGGTTTATCAAGGACTTTAGCAAGATTGCTAGGCCCTTGACGCTTTTGCTGGCCAAGGAAACACCTTTCGACTTCAACTCGAGCTGTGTGACTGCATTCGAGTCACTGAAACGCTCTCTCACTTCTGCTCCCGTTCTTTCTTCCCCTGACTGGACGCACCCATTCGAGATTATGTGCGATGCATCCGACTTTGCCATCGGTGCTGTCCTTGGACAGCACATCAACAAGACGCCGCACGTAATCTATTACGCGAGCCGAACCCTGAACGACGCCCAACTTAACTATACAACAACTGAGAAGGAATTCTTAGCTGTTGTATTTGCTTTAGAAAAGTTCAGGCCCTACCTCATCGGCTCTCCAGTCATTATCTACACGGACCATTCAGCTCTGCGCCATCTTTTTGCGAAGAAAGATGCCAAGTCTCGGTTAATCCGTTGGATCCTCTTGCTTCAAGAGTTTGACCTTGTCATTAAGGACAAACGAGGATGTGAAAACGTGGTTGCCGACCATCTCTCGCGACTTCCTTCTTCGCGTTCGCTTCCAATTCCGATAAACGACGTTTTCCCGGATGAACAACTCTTGACAGTATCTTTCGAACCCTGGTTCGCAGATATTGTGAACTATTTGGCCACGGGATTACTACCGACCGAATGGTCTAGTCAGGACAGACTTCGCTTCTTATCCCAAGTAAAACACTTTTACTGGGACGAACCCTACTTGTTCAAGTACTGTCCCGACCAGATTATTCGTCGGTGTGTCCCTGATGAGGAATTCAAGAGTGTGCTGTTATTTTGCCACGACCAAGCATGTGGCGGGCATTTTGGGCCCAGAAAGACAGCTGAGAAGATCTTGCAATGTGGTTTCTACTGGCCACAACTTTTTAAAGACGCTCACGACTATTGCAAGACTTGCTCCCGGTGCCAACACATGGGCCGGATATCCCGGAGGAACGAGATGCCGCTCCAACCGATCTTGGTTGTGGAGATTTTCGATGTTTGGGGGATAGACTTCATGGGGCCGTTTCCCAGCTCTTTTGGGAACTTGTACATTCTTCTAGCTGTTGATTACGTCTCTAAATGGGTCGAGGCTGTGCCCAGCCGGACTAACGACAACAAGGTTGTCGTTAAGTTCCTTAAAGAAAACATTTTCTCCCGGTTTGGGCACCCCCGAGCGATCATTAGTGACAATGGAAGTCATTTCTGCAACAAAACCTTCGAGGCTTTGATGCGGAAATACTCCATTAATCATAAGCTTTCTACGCCCTACCACCCCCAAACCTGCGGGCAAGCCGAAGTTTCAAATCGGCAAATCCAGCAGATACTGGAGAAGACGGTTTTCAAGAACCGTAAGGATTGGTCTCTGAAACTCACTGATGCCCTTTGGGCATTTAGAACCGCTTATAAGACCGACCTTGGCATGTCTCCCTATCGGCTTGTGTACGGAAAAGCCTGCCACCTTCCTGTCGAAATCGAGCATCGCGCGTTTTGGGCAATAAAGGAGTTGAATCTGTCTCTGGAGGATGCGGGCAGCCATCGGAAGCTGCAGCTGAACGAACTGAGCGAGCTTAGGGATGAGGCTTACGACAACGCGGTTGTCGTTAAGAATCGAACGAAGGTGTTTCACGATAAACACCTTTTGCGAAAAACCTTCGTACCTGGTCAGCAGGTACTTCTTTACGACACCCGACTTCATTTTCATCCAGGAAAGCTCCGATCTCGCTGGAAAGGGCCGTATTTTGTGCGGAATGTGTATCCGCAGGGCGCTATGGATTTGGAAAATCCAAAGGACGGTTCACTCTTCAAGGTAAATGGACACCGATGCAAACCGTACCTTAGCGCCGAACCAACAGAGGAGCTCCTGTTCTTACAGGAGCCGGTTTACCCTGAATGATCTTCCTCTGCCTACCTCCAAACTTCGGTTATCCAGCCAAGAACAGTGGACACTGTTCCAAATAAGTTTGGGGGTATGTACAAACCATTTTTGTATATATTTGTGTATATTCTTTTTCTTTTCTTTAAAAACAATAACAAATAAAATTTGTATATTGCTAACCGACAATTTTGACCCTTCAAATGATCTATTCATGCAACGACAGTGAGGACACTGTCCAGTTTAAGTTTGGGGGTACGCTCGGTACGCATTTCTTACCTTCGCATTCATATGTATATTTTGCATCTGCATATTAAAATCCATAAAAATCTGAAAATTTTCTAAAAAATATAAAAACTTTTTTGTCAAGTTAGCTTGTGGAAGAACTTTGATTCAATATTTCGACGGTTTTTGTTTGAAAAAATAGGAATAACTAAATCTTATGTTTGGATTTTGAAAACCAGAAAGATAACTCTCCATTGAAGTTAACTATAGCTGATATACGTCTTTACATCACACTACACGTGTCGTAAGATTTTAGGAATTAGATGACAAGTCTTTCATGTTTAAACTTTTAAACAGATAAATGATTTTCTGAGGATCAAATAGGTTTGTTCTGAAATAAGTAATGTCAAGAATAGTTTATGAAGTAAAGCGAATATGAAGGAATGTTATTGATGCCGTAATTGGAGCTAAGTCTGAAAAATAACCCATCTAAAACTTGATTGGAATGATTACACACCAAACACACCAAACACGTCTTTTATCCAAAAAAAATATTTGAACTGCTAGTTATATCTCCGTTCGTATTAAATCATCTGATTTTCACGACAAACTGTCTTTTGTTTTTGAACCTAGGTAACTTGAGTAATTAAGTCCGCTGGGGTGTTTTTACACCTAATGCCCTAAAACCAACTGGTTTGGGTGCATTGGCCCAAAGCTCGCTAAGAAGCCTAGAAAGTCCAGTTTAAAACAAAGTCAAGCAAGTGTTCTCTCCGAGTTAAAATTCCTAACGGTTCTTTGTGTGAGAATAATCTTGATAAAAGACAGGCTTTTAAAATTTTTTTTAACGGAGATATGAAGGTTTTACTCTTTGATAAAGACTATTGCACGTTCACAGAGGTGTGTATGAAATGAAAACAAGAAAAAGGTGGAGTGAAAAATACGACTTAGTTTCCTGTTAAGGAAGATAGAAATTCTGAAGTTGAAACCTTACTGGAAAACGAAGCTTGAAAAATGCTTAACTCTTTATAAAACTTATGTGATCCTTTTAAAATTGTTATCTGGGCTTTATTGTGCGACATGATGACTTTATTCGACCTTTCTGGAACTTAACGACACTATTTGCACTGCACGTAAAGACATATAAAATCTGTAGTTAAATAAGATGTGAGGTGTGAAAAATAAAGGTTCGATGATCTAGACTTAGGATTATAGAATTGTTATTTTCTAAAACAAAACTTTAGGGTTTGAAGCTTAGTTATTTTACAAAACCAACTTGACCGGATTTTATGGGTAGTATCCGCTGAAAACCCTCAGGAGACAACACTCCTCCTACTAGGGACACCTAGAGGTTTAACGGCTTGTTGCACATGCTCAGTGCAATCGCGTTCCCTGCGAAAGTGAGGTTAGGAATTTTTTTTGTGAATAAATGGGCTTTGCTCGGGACGAGCAAATGATAAGTTTGGGGGTATTTGTTCATATCAGATTTTTGCATTTTCATACCGCCCAATTTTTATCACATTGCATATCCGTAGATACTCTTGAGCCGTGTTTGTTAGTCAATTGCAGGATACAGGTTCCCGGTTCTCAAACGGAGAAATTCATGGAAAACACGATAAAATCCGGTTCCTGCCAACCACAGATAAAACACGGTCTCCGCTCTTCATCCGTATGTTGCCAGATACCAATAAGAAGACAAAATGTCAAATCAATGCACAAGGCTCAATGGTAGCACAAGATCCAAGAGATCTACGCGGAGCTCGAGGCAATCATGACAAAATCTTGACAAAAAGTCCACCTTTCCCTCAACAGAAATTCTGGAAGATTCGTGAAGAAATTATGAGAAAACACATATACCAGATTGAAGCTCACATCAAACCAGGGTCCCACCAAAAATACCCAAGCCCAAGTCATCTAAACGGCCGCGGAACCGCGGCCAAAGGAGGGTCTAGGCCGCGGTTCCGCGGCCGTTCTGGCGCCAAGGGAAAAGTGCTTCTGAGGGTATTTTGGTCTTTTCGTTTCTGTTCTGATGGTTGCCCTAGGTTTCCATTCTCAAGCCTATAAATAGCCCAGAACTTTGAGAAGGAAAGGGGCCATTCTTGTATTTTCTTTTTGCTAGGTTTTAGTTTACATGTTCTTCTTCTTCTCATCTCTTCTCCATTAAACTTGTAAGTGAGCTTTGTGAGTGAGGAATGGTGAATAAAGAAGATCATTTTATTATCATGCTTGTCTTGCTTTTGTTATAATTGTTGTAACTTTAAATTCGTTAAGTAGTTGTTGTTATTTCCTTGTTGTTTCTTTCTTCTTTCTTTTTCTTTATCCTTACATACGACAATGATACTTACGCTTGATCCTCACCAAGGTGAGGTCGCAAATAGTTAGTCGTATTCTTCTAGTCTCCTTCTTTCTATCTTCCTCTTTTGTTTGTTTTATTTTTCCGTATTATGAAGTATCAGTAGTTCTATACTTGTTAGGGTAGGATAAGGGAAGTTTGAGAGAAGGAAATCTCTCTCACTCTTTCCTTGCCTAACAACTTAAATCAACTCCCGTTAATTGAACCACAATCCGCTCCTTACGGCACCCTATCCTACATGATAGCGGTGATTCCGTAGTGAGACCGGTGGTGGTTGAATTAACCGGAGGTTATGGATAAGAGCCAAGAACGGACGTACAAGCACCAAAAGGAAGGACTATGCGATGGAAAGCCTAGCTTATACTCGCAAGTTTCTTCCTAGTCGTGCTAATCCCCGTTGTTGCCGATTACCATAACACCGATATTAAGTGGGGCAACGAAAGATGTGGAGACTCCTAACTCAAACTAACCTAATCCTAACCCTAACAAGCTCTCTTTAATTATCAACTCAACACTTAGATAGTCACAAACAAAATCTGAACAACCGGACTTAACTCGTTAAAGCACATTGAAAAAGACTCCCATCTCCCTGCGGACGACCCGTACTCAACCGGCTAGCTACATGCGAAACCGTCTTGATTGCGGTATTTAAAACTAAACTTGACACGCACGTATCCTACCAATCATCTAACAGATGCCAAATGCGGAACAAAAACTTTTTGATTGGCGCTATCGTATACTATAATCCGGATCTGCCATTATTGCTAAACTAAAAAACTACAAAGTGGGTAGAAATGTTATACCGAACGATCCGAGTCCTTCGGTCTTCAACCATCATCCCACGCTTTGTTGTGGCTGCTTCGATCTCCTGAATCTCCAGTCTTCTCGTCCAGGTGGCACCACGTCGACGGATCTTTAAACGGGCTCCCGCCTCTGAACCGAGGCAACTCGATCATCAAGTTTGCTAAAAGAGATGACCAAGATTGATGTAAAGAATGAGTAGAACACTTTGTCTTGTTACATCCAAAGCTATAGATGAACGGTTAATGAAGTTGCCTTTTTGGAATCGGGTGAAATGAGAATTGAGTATACTAATTTCCATGAATCCATAACCTTAATATTTTTTCAAGAAACCATCCTCTCATAAGAATGAATGGGTCGGCCAATATAAGGAGGTGGGGTGAGTGTAGGAGGAGGAGGGTGACCATAAGCAATAAACGATATGAATGATTCATCTAACACCTTGCATAAATCATTAATGCAAACAAATGATTCATCTAACCTAGTCATCAATTCAATAAATGAACAATTAATGCACTAATGACTCACTAGCCTAGTCACCATCTAGAATCTTCTAGAACCATGACTCACCCAAGAAAAGATAAATCCGCATTTAACCGAATGTTAAAAATGGGTGATAGAAAACTGGAAACTGGCAACTTCCAAAAGCGATCCCGAAACGAATTTCAGGATAACCCCGTAACAATATAAACATACCCGCATTTGTATTACGACCGAATACAAATGCAACCGAGACAAAGATATTATATCTATACAGTATAATACTCGGATCCGGCTTAAACCAAAGCCCACCGGTATTATCTGCCTGAAATATGATGTTAGTTATCTTTATGCCCTAGAGGTCATTACTGTACATAGGATGTATATTGTAGTGGATGCTAGGACATATATAGGGAGGACTTTCTTGCTCGACATGATAGTATGCTATCTGGTTGATCTTTATCTTAACGTGTACACTGATTGTCTCTCTGTTACATGTTGGTAAAGCCCTTAAGATGTGTACTTTACTACCTGGACTATGATGCGGATCATACTAGTGGGGACATGGTAATCCATAAGTACATCCTTCAAGGTCCCTAGTCGTGGGTGTATCGAGACGGGGCATCGATATACCAGAGTAGACTAGCGTATACCTTCTCGACCCATACAGATGGGCGATGGATGATCCCATATCCATTGGTGTTTGACATCAGAGATGATATACGGGTGCTCAGTGGAGACTGGGTACACTGGACGGACTCGCCGAGAACTCCCAGATGGTATTATACCTCACGTCAGATGGCAGTTCTCTGGTGACACTGGTACAGAGTAGTCTGTTGACCCGAGATCGTCATAGAGTCTTGTGTGATTCCCACTGTGCTTTGATTTCCACCTTACCATGTCCAAGAGGGCGTGCAAAACGGTGGTTTTTGGGTACAATCCCGAATCACATGGAGGCAATGAGCGATAGGAGGGGATTCGTCTCTCCCGGTATAGGGGGTTGATGTTGCGCTGTGTTCGATTGGCTATAACCGGAAATCCCTGGCCAGGGTTGCTGAGATTTACTGGTAAGTGTTATCAGTAGTATCTTGAACTGTTATAGACCACATATCGACACGACTTATCAAGCTACTGGGGTCTGACGTTTACCACCCCTAGGCAAAATATGCGACATATCAGACGACGAGACCGGACTGTACGGTAAGTGTTACTGGTTGGATTCACAGGAGTGTGAGCGGGATTGCTCGTTGATCTTCTGATCGCTCAGTACCCGGGTGGCCGTTATGTTTAGCAGACCGCTTGCGGCTTGTGGGTGTTTGATATGATCATCACCTGCTGCCGGCGTATTGACGAGTCTTTAGAGTCCTACACAGAGGTTTCCTGGCTCAAGAGAAACGAAATAGGAGCGCATATGAGATATGTGCGGGACCGAGAATAATACCAGTATATGATACTGTATTCTATTCTCGCGATTTGTATCATCGGGCGGTTATATGTGATATAGCCGGGTTACCGAATCAAGTGTTTATTCGATATATTGATACACTTGATATTAGTCAGTTATATGCAGTATGACCGGATCATTAAATCAAGTGTTGATTTAATGATTTAATGTATAATTATATATTTGATATATTACTTTACATTAACTAATATTGGTTCACTTAAGATTGAGTTTCTCACTTGAAGTGCACATTGTATATATGATATATTTTTGTGCACTAGATTGTATCATGTTTGATGATACATGTAAACTTGGGTGTGTGTTTGCTTTAAACCATGTTTAGGTTAATGGTTAGGGTTTTAACTATTATTTATTTATTTTATTTAGTTATTTTTGACAAAACTAAATGGTGGCTTTTTGTTGTTATGCTTGAAGCTTCATGAAGCTTTTCTAGCATCTTTGAAAAAGTCTACCATTTTTGTTTTATCCTTAACCCTAACCGTTTACCTAAACCCTAATTTATTCTCTACATGAGTTTATCTCAGCCATGGTTGCAATATGATAGATATCACTTGGATTTTCTTTTTTGAAATAATAATTCTTTTTCTTTCTTCTTCTTCATCTTCTTCATGAAGAGAAGAAAACCATTGCTAGAAAAATTCAAGTGATGAATCCAAGTGAGAAATCCAAATCCAAAGTGAACCCACTTCCTATTTCTTCATCCTCTACCACTTGCCATGTAGTAGAGTGTGTTATCTTCACAAGTTTCATGACCATGTGAAGATGGAGCTTGAGTTAGAGTTGCCTCGACGTAGATCATCTTCGGCATCGAAGTCAACGACCTAGCCCGCTCATTTCTCCGACGAAACAATCGCAAGAGTCAGAGATCCCGGTGATCGCAGCGAAGGGACGTCATCACGGAGCTATAGAAGTGGAGGACCGGATCTACAAAGGTTGTAGTCCCTTTCACTTAGCAATAAAGTTGTTTACTTGCTTGCTTTTCACCTAATCTCTAGTTAATGATCTTGCATAGGATTCTTTGGCACATGAAAATTTTGAATTTGGCATGGTTGATACCTTGTGGAACCTCTTGAGTGTGCCTAGGATCCCTACAGTGGTATCAGAGCCTAGCTAGAGCTTTAGGCGAAATGTAGACAATGTTAGAAGTCCGATCGAACCCGAAACCCTAATCCAAAACCCTTCTCTGTACAATTTTTAAAAACTGGGCTTTTTGTGAATTAAAAATATGCAGAAAAATCAGCAGGGTTTTCTAAGAAATATTGTGCAACACGTGCGCCTGAATAGATCATGGCGCCGTGGAACCGCGGCACGAGCATGGCTTGTGCGGCGGTTCCGCGGCCGTACGGTCACTTTTTTCATTACTTTTTGCACAGTAATTTCTTTCTTTTATTGCTGTGTTTTCTGGGAATTTTTAATGTTCACTCAAGAGTTGAGTTTTCTGGGTTGTATTGGGAGTTCGTAGATTCGATCGGATTGTCTAATTTTGTCTATGTGTTTTTCCGGGTAATTTTAGAACATGTTAAAAAGTTCGACCGGATATAAATACCCAATTTTTCCCCTGCCGGAAAATTTCCAACTGTTGGATTTTTCCGTGGTTTAAAGACGTTCTAAGTAGTGCAAGTAACGCGATGGACCCTCTAGAAGACAACAAACCTTAACTCGATTATGTGACCGTCTTGAATTGCCCTTTGAACCTTAGGGTTTGGGGCAGTACGGCGTGCCACATGTTAGGCGTTGGCTTGACCCTTCTACGGCTGGACCGTTGGTACTGTGGCATGAAATGGATGTTTTTGAACTTATTTCAAGTGTTGAGCTGTTTGGGAAAACTTGGGTCTTTGATTGTTCGATCGGAAAGTTTAGCATTTTCTATTTATCTGGAATGTGATACAATATTTGGAATCCACAAGTAGTTATGAGATAACTGATTTGGATGTTATAAACATAGCAGTTTAGCCTCACTTGATTGGTTGCCACGGGATTTTGATGTGATCAAAAGTCCGTCGCAATCACGTTGATTACACGGATACTCGCTGGTAAACTTAATAGACAGCTACACCCCATAGCCCCGACCAAGTGATTGTAGGAGAACCCCGTTGCCAAAAAGCATCCGTTCGGGTGCTCACGGCAGCGGTGTTCCGCCTTAGTGCACTTCGTCGACGGTATCGGGGGTGCGGCCGTCCACAAAAGTTTGCGACGAGCATTCGTTCTGGATGTCGGGAATCTTGTTGAATTATCCGACTTTATATTGAGAAGTGTTTTCGATATTGAGACTAAAATGCGGGGTTTATAATTATTATGCATGCGATGTCTAAGGAATTCATTTGATTAGGCATGCGATGTCTAAAGAGTTTGCGGATTCCAACTGTTGATGTTTTACACTTTCTTTTCTGCGACCGTAAGTGTAATATGTGATATCGCCGGTTTCGTTGCTATATGTCAATGACAATTGGGATGGGAATATTTACTTACGTTGATGATATGTGATGTTATGTGTTGCTGGATATGTTATATTGGATCGTCGTGTTTGAATAGCCGGGGGTTTTTATGTGAGATGAGTGTTTTTCATTTTCATTCATGTAAAAACTTGTATGTAATATTCTTTTATTAGGGCACTTCCAAGTTGCGGAAGATGTCACCATTGTATATTATTTACTTTTCCGCACTAGGATAGACCCAAGGAGGGGAGCACAAGTAACCGGGTTCTGGAGTCCAGTAGGAGACCAACTCGAGGAGTCGAGTCCGGGTCTCCTAACTCTAGAATTGGTAGGGTTGCTTGCCGCTCTCGTAGGGGTCTTGGGGTGTGGGTTTGGCTATTTATCGCGACCGTGGAATCCGTGTTTTATACTGGCTCGTATTGAAAACACGGACGTCCTAGTATATCTAATACTTCATATGATTCTTCTGCTGCGATATCTGTGATGTGATCATTTGATGTTATGTGATAAATACTGTATATAGTATATATGATATATTATATAGGCGTTACTTATGTTTTACACCCGCGCTAGCCCTGCCCCGCTCTGCCGTTAGTTACCTAACCTAACGGTGCATGAGGGGACATCGAGACGAATGCGGATGGCATAAGTGTACGTCGTATTTATCTGTGATGTTTAGGTAACTTAAATGATGGGATTTCATTAATATGATTAATGAAAGAACAGAAACCTAAGATGTTGTGTAATCGAATTTTCAAAAACAGGTAGCTATAGTTCTTGTTTTGCATCGCGGTGTTCCTTGTAGAACATCCTGCACCTTATTCGATAAGGAAAGGGCCGAGATCCCTTCACCGGGAGTGACCCCTTTAGCAATAACTGGAAGATGCTACAACCCTCGGTTTTCCTTTTGATTGCTTATATAGTTTTTGCTTTGCACAGCGGTATATATGATATATCCTGCACCTTATTCGATGAGGAAAGGGCCGACGATCCCTTCACCGGGAGTGACCCCTTTAGCAAAACTAGAAAAGCCTCAAAAACACTCCATTTTAAAATCATTTGATTCTACAACGATATCAAGTTCATTACGCAATAGGTTTTCAGAAAAACCTGTTGTAGCTCTCCGTCATTTCAGATAAGTAGTAGTTAGTATTCGTGCTACGTTTGTAGGCCTGCGTCAAGGGGTAGTGTGCGGTAGCTAACTAGTATTTATCTGCTTATACATATGATGCAGATTGGATTAGGGTAGTCATGCGACTTTGTTGGACCGCTTCAAGGGTCGTACGGGTGGGTTTAATTCAATCAGGAAATGACGGGTTGAACTTGACTAGCGCACTATGGTTTGTTGGCCTGCATCAAGGTCATAGGACGCTAGGGGAAAAATTATCGGGAATTTCAAGTGTTGAAATTTACAATGAGATTGCATACCTTCTATGAGATAGTTGGATCCCGATACCCGATGCGAGTAATTGTTACTCCTGGGCGAGTTTTACACATTACAATTAGCCGATCTAGTAGGTGTCTAGAAAGGTGTCAACGGGGTTACGCCTCTGGGAAAACGAGGTTTACTGTAATTAGGTCCG
The DNA here is from genome assembly GCA_030015575.1 of Agapanthus africanus. Taxonomy (NCBI): domain Eukaryota; kingdom Viridiplantae; phylum Streptophyta; class Magnoliopsida; order Asparagales; family Amaryllidaceae; genus Agapanthus; species Agapanthus africanus. Next base: position 223,420,341 of record JASDDO010000012.1, read on the forward strand.
TGCGAAAGCACGTGGAACCTCCCTCAAAGTACCGACACTGGCCTGGCTGAAAGATTAGCGAACTTGTAGGGTGTAATTAATCCCGGCTAGTTTTTCCTTTTAGGGTTTGAAGGAGGATTTGATAAAAACATTGGGAGCCATCCTGATTAGATAAAATAATAACCAATCTGATCTTCAAGAGCGCACGGAGAGTGTTTTCTTCTCTCTCTCTCTCCAGGTAGCGACCATATCACGCTTTAATCAAGATAATAATACGGATATATTGACCGAACCCGCTTGTTATATTGAGCTGGGGAACGTTGGTCCCGCTCCAACTTATAATTGTTATAAGACAGAGCAGGAAATTGGAGAATACCAGATTTCCCGTGCCGCCCAAACGAAGAAAGTGCATGATGATGCATCTTCTTCGGGTGTGTTCATTACAAAGAACTGTTTCTCAGTGTCCTCTACATCCTAGGTATTAGATATCGGATAAGGATCCCGCAAATGTAAACCGTTACATGGGCTACAGAAAGGTAGAGAACTGAGAACGGGTGATAAGTTTCATGAGACAGAAAATGGTGCAAGTGTTGCAACCAAGTCTGTTGGTCACTGTCACCCTGTATTATTAGAATACGTTGATTATGAACGAATGTTATTAGATACCGAACCTGATATACAAAATCATATTAGTCTCTTTATTAGTAAAGAAGGATATAATTTTGTATTGTTGGATAATGTTTTGAACATTTCCTATATCAAAATTTGATCGGTTCAGGCACATTATCTAAAAGCATTGATGTTCAAAATCAAACTACAGTTCTTAGTATACGGAACACACACAAGAGGAAGAGCTCAGAATTGAACGATTCCTTCTTGAGGTATTGTAGACTAGGTTATATCAATGTGACCCCACTAGCTTAAGTTACATTTTAGATGCATATTTAAATTAGTTTGAATTTACATCTTGTGAAACTTGCCAGTCATGTCACAAAGATAAGATGACCATAGCTCCGTTTACTGGAAACAGAGAAAGAGTTAGTGAACTCTTGGGTTGATACATGTTGATGTATGTAGGTCCCCTGTCTACACATGCCAAGACCGGTTCTTTGTATTTCATTACATTCTCTGATAATCTCTTAAGATTCAGACATATGTTCCTGGTGAAACATAAGTCTGAACCTTTTGAGATATTCATAGAATATAAGTTATAAGTAGAGAACCAAAATATGGGTATAAGTATTATGTCCTTTGATGTGATCAGGGAGGAGAATACTTTAGCACGGAAATCCTGGACTATTCTAAAGGAGAATGAGATTCTCTCTCAGTATTACTCCTACGTATACACCATAGCACGATGGTATATCGGGACGGAGCAATATCACCCTATGTGATATGGTGTGCTCTATGATGAGTACTACTGAGTTTCCTATTTACTTTTGGGAGTTATGCGCTTGAGAAGCTGCATACCTATTGAACAGGGTTCAAATCAAAACAGTTGCCTACCGCTTCATATGTGATATGGAAAGGGAAGAGCCTATATCTTATGTTTGTTAATATTTGGGGCTGTCCGGACTATGTCTAAAAGAAAAATCCGGACAAGCTCGAGGCAAGGTCTGTTAAGTAGAACTGGAAAGGTTCCAGCTATACAAACTGCAGCTGATGATTTGGTAGAACCAAAGGATTCAATAGTTACCAATGAACCTCAGCCTCTCCGCCGATCTAGTAGGGTTCCTCACCCACCTGAGAGATACTTCTGTTTCTCTATGACAGTGGGAGCGAGGATTGCAATATGAGATGATAACCCAACTAGTTTCGAGCTGGCCATCAGGAGTGGGACTCTGTAAGAATGGCTGGATGCTTATCGATCTGAGATGGAATCCTTATACACCAACAAAGTATGGACTTTGGTTGCTTTATCTGAAGGGTTAAATCCCCATCAGGAGCAAGTATATCTTGAGAAGGTTACTTGGTGTACATGGAAAAGTTGAGACTTTCAAAACTAGACTTGTTAAAGCTTTGCATCATTAACCAGGTATGGATTATGATGAAACATTTTCTAAGTAGCTATGCTTAAGACCATCCAGATCCTACTTGCCACAGGTACAAACCATGACTACGATATCTGGTGGTTGGGTGTCATGACTACTTTTCTAAATGATGATTTGGAAAACAGCATCTATAAGTACACAGCCAGAAGGCTTTGTAGACAGTGGGAGCAGCGGAAACGTGAGCAAGATGTTTTATGTGATAAAGCAGGCATCGCGGAGTTGGAACATCTGTTTTGATGTGGTAGTCAAAGAGTTTGACTTCATCAAAATGGTAGATGAACCTTGTATATACAAAAAGGAAGTAGAAAGTATGGTGGTGATCCTCGTAGAGTACGTGGATGACATACTCTTGATAGGGAAGGAGTTTCCTATGCTACGCTCGGTCAATCTCCGCTTATCACAAGGATTCTCTATACAGGATCAAAGTGATACCTCCTAAATCCTAGGTTTTTTGATCTATGAGATAGATTTAATTGGATGTTAGGATACTCACTAGTTGTAGTGAGATGGTATCAATCGATCCTGGGGAGAATCACTGGAAAGGTGTAGGGTTGCTATGCACGCGCACAAGGGTCTACGAGGCATCAACCATGCCCGATTAAAAATTTAGCCGTGCCGAACAACCCGAATACGGATCTTTAAACTAGAGATTAGGTGAAAACTAACAAGTTAACAACTTTAACACTAAGTGAGAGGTATTACAACCTTTGTAGATCCGGTCCTTCACTTCATATGCTCCGTGTTGTGGTCCCTTCGCTGCGATCATCGGGTTCCGGACTCTCGAGAGGTTCCACGAAGAGAAAGATGCAACCTTTGCTTCCGATCTTCGATACTAAGATGATCTAACTTGAAGTTTCGTTAACACAAGCTAACACTCATGAAATGATGTGAACACCCTCATCTAAATGGCAAGGGAAGATGAGGATGATGAAGTAGGATTTTTGCTCTCTTTATTTATCTTTTTCTCATATTTATTCATCACTTTTATCAAAGCAAGAAAGCTTTTCAAAAAGAACTCAAGGAAGAAGAAGATGAATAATGTTAAGAATCCTTTTGTGATGAATAGGAAAAGAAATGATATGATGAATAATGTAACCATGGTCAAACTAACCCTTGTAGAGATTTGACTAAGGTTAAAGGTTTGGTTAGGTTAAGGAAATATCTAGCATAATATCTTAACAAAGACAAAGAAATAAAGCTTCTAGAAACTTCTAGAAAACCTTAACCCTAATCAAACCCTAACCATGTTTAATCTCTACTAAACAAGTTGCATTATTTATCATATCATATTACAATATTATATATCACATATATAGTATTTATCGTAACAAAATAAAAAAAACAATTAATATATATCGCATATATATCAATGTATTATCCGAGTGAGAAAAAGAATCTTTTAGTGAGCAAATATTAGTTAATGTAATTTAATATATCATATATATTATTATACATTAAATTATCGTATCAACACTTGATCCGACAATCCGGCTATATCGCATATAACCGACTAATATTTATCCGTACCGATTCATCGAATCAACACTTGATCCGATGACCCGGCTGATATCAAATATCGCGAGAATATAATACGGTATCACATATCGCATTATCCTCGGTCCCGCACATATCACATATGTGCCCCTACTCCGTTTTGCCTGAGCCAAGAAACCTCTGTGTAGGACTCTAAAGAATCGTCAATACGCCGGCAGTAGGTGGTGATCATATCAAACACCCACAAGCTGCAAGCGGTCAGCTAAACGTAACAGCTACCCAGGTATTGAGCGCTCAGAAGATCAACAAGCAAGCCTGTACATTCTCCTGTGAATCCAAACAGTAACACTCCCGTACATTCCGGTCTCGTCGTTTGATATGTCGCATATCTCTCCTAGGGGTGGTATACGTCAGACCCCAGTAGCTCGATAAGTCGTGTCGATATGAGGTCTATAACAGTTCGAGAAACTACTGATAACACTTACCAGTAAATCTCAGCAACCCTGGCCAGGGATTTCCGGTTATAGCCAATCGAACACAGCACAACATCAACTCCCTATACCGGGAGAGACGAATCCCCTCCTATCGCTCATTGCCTCCATATGATTCGGGACTGTACCCAAAAGCCACCTTTTTGCACGCCCTCTTAGACATGGTATGATGGAAATCAAACCACAGTGGGAATCACACAAGACTCTATGACGATCTCGGGTCAACAGACTACTCTGTACCAGTGTCACCGGAGAACTGCCATCTGACGTATGGTATAATACCATCTGGGAGTTCTCGGCGAGTCCGTCCAGTGTACCTAGTCTCCACTTAGCACCCGTACACCATCCTTGATGTCAAACACCGATGGATATGGGATCATCCATCGCCCATCATATAGGTCAAGATGCGTATACGCTAGTCTACTCTGGTGCATCGATGCCCTGTCTCGATACACCCTCGACTAGGAACAGTTATAGGATGTACTCGTCGACTACCGTGGCCCCACTAGTATGATCTCATCATAGTCCCAGTAGTCGAGTACATATCCTAAGGGCTTTATCAACATGTAATATAGAGACAATCAGAGTACATGTTAAGATAAAGTATAACCAGATAGCATACTATCATGTCGAGCAAGAAAGTCCTCCCTATATATGTCCTAGCATCCACTACAATATACATCGTATGTACAGTAATGGCCTCTAGGGCATACATATAACTAATAATCTCCCACTTGCACTAGGGCCATCTGTTGTGGTATCGCATACCCAACAATTAGCTGCGGTTGAAGTATCTCATACTCAACCATCCCATAAAAGTCTCTACTGGGAAAAAGGCCTTTGTGAGTGGATCCGCGCTGTTGTCCTCTGTGTCTACTCTCCAAACCTCGATCTCCCTGGAGATCAACCATCTCCATGATCAGGTGATACTGCTTAAGAATTATATCTGAATATCGGATGGGACGGTAGTTCCTTGGCTAAAGCCACAACTCCATTGTCACACAATGGTAGGAACGAAGTTCATCTCATGAACTTATATATCCAGACTGCCTCTTTGGTAGCATCCTTGGTAACGATGTATCTTGCCTTTAATCGTCTAGTATGTCACGGTATCTAGCTTGGAACTCTTCCAACATACCGTCCCTCCACTATGGGTAAAGACAATGCCTGCGACTGACATTTAGTCGTTCTTATCACCCTGGAACCTTTCCAGTGATTCTCCCCAGGATCGATTGATACCATCTCACTACAACTAGTGAGTATCCTAACATCCAATTGGATCTATCTCATAGATCTAAAACACAGGATTTAGGAGGTATCACTTTGATCCTATATGGAGAATCCTTATGATAAGCGGAGATTAACCAAGCGTAGCATAGGAAACTCCTTCCCTATCAAGTGTATGTCATCCACGTACTCTACGAGGATCACCACCATACTCTCTACTACCTTTTTGTATATACATGGTTCATCTACCATTTTGATGAAGTCAAACTCTTTGACTACCACATCAAAACAGATGTTCCAACTCCGCGATGCCTATTTTATCATATAAAACATCTTGCGCACGTTTCCGCTGCTCCCATTGTCTACGAAGCCCACTGGCTGTGTACTTATAGACGCTCTCTTTATTTATCTCATTTAGAAAAGCAGTCATGACACCCAACCACCAGATATTGTAGTCATGGTATGTAGCCGTGGCAAGTAGGATCTGGATGGACTTAAGCATAGCTTTGAAAGTCTCAACTTTTCCATGTACGCTAAGTAATCTTCTTAAGATATACTCGCTCCTGATGGGGATTTAACCATACAGATAAAGCAACCAAAGTCCATACTTTGTTGGTGTATAAGGATTCCATCTCTGATCGATAAGCATCCAGCCATTCTTACAGAGTCTCACTCCTGATGGCCTGCTCGAAACTAGTTGGGTCATCATCTCATGATGCAATCCTTGCTCCCACTGTCATAGAGAAACCGAAGTATCTCTCATGTGGGTGAGGAACCCAACTAGATCGGCGGAGAGGTTGAGGTTCGTTGGAAACTATTGAATCCTTTGGTTCTACCAAATCATCAGCTGCAGTTTGTATAGCTGGAACATTTCCAGTTCTACATAACATACCTTGCCTCGAGCTTGTCCGGATTTTGCTTTTAGACATAGGCCGGACAACCCCAAATCTTTAACAAACTTAAGATATGGGCTCTTCCCTTTCCATATCACATATGAAGTGGTAGGCAACTGATTTGATTTTAACCCTATTCAATAGGTATGCAGCTTCTCAAGTGCATAACTCCTAAAAGGAAATAGGAAACTCAGTAGTACTCATCATAGAGCACACCATATCATATAGGGTGCTTATTGCTCTGCCCCGATATATCGACGTGATGTGGTGTATACGGAGGAGTAATGCTGAGAGAGAATCTCATTCTCCTTTAGAATAGTCCAGGAATTCCGTGCTCAAGTATTCTCCTCCTTGATCTCATCAAAGGACATAATACTTATACCTGTTTTTGGTTCTCTACTTCTAACTTATATTCCGTGAATATCTCAAAAGGTTCGGACTTGTGTTCCAACAGGAACATATGTCTGAATCTTGAGAGATCATCAGAGAATGTAATGAAGTATAAAGAACCGGTCTTGGTATGTGTAGACATGGGACTTTCATACATCAGCATGTATCAATCCCAAGAGTTCATTAACTCTTTCTCTGTTTCCAATAAACATAGCTGTGGTTATCTTATCTTTGTGACATGACCGGCAAGTTTCACAAGATGTAAATTCAAACTAATTTAAATATGCATCTATATGTAACTTAGCTAGTCGGGTCGCATTGATATGACCTAGTCTACAATACCTCAAGAAGGATTCGTTCATTTCTGAACTCTTCCTCTTGTGTGTGTTCCGTATTCTAAGAACTATAGTTTGATTTAGAACGTCAATGCTTTTAGATAACGTGCCTGAACCGATCAACTTTTGATATAGGAAATGTTCAAAACATTATCCAACAATACAAAATTATATCCTTTCTTTACTAATAAAGAGAATGATATGATGTTGTATATCAGGTTCGGTATCTAATAACATTCGTTCAGAATCAATGTATTCTGGTAATACAGGGTGATAGTGACCAACAGACTTGGTTGCAACACTTGCACCGTTTTCTGTCTCATGAAACTTATCACCCGTTCTCAGTTCTCTACCTATCTGTAGCCCATGTAACAGATTACATATGTAGGATCCTGATCCGGTATCACATACCCAGGACGTAAAGGATACTGAGAAACGGTTCTCTGTAATGAACACATCCGTAGAAGATGCATCAGCATGCACTTTCTTCGTTTGGGCGGCACGGGAATTCTGGTAATCCCTAATTTCCTGCTCTGTCTTATAACAATTATAAGTTGGAGCGGGACCAACGTTCCCCAACTCAGTATAACAAGCGGGTTCGGTCAATATATCCGTATTATTATCTTGATTAAGGCGTGATATGGTCGCTACCTGGAGAGAGAGAGAGAAGAAAACACTCAGCGTATGCTCTTGCAAGATTAGATTGGTTATCTAATATATCTAATCAGGATGCCTCCCACTGTTTTAATCAAATCTTCCTTCAAACCCTAAATGGAAAGACTAGCCGGGATTAATTACACGCTACAAGTTCGCCAATCTTTCAGCCAGGCTAGTGTCGGTACTTTGAGGGAGGTCCCCCATGCTTTCGCACGAACCTAATTAAAGTAAACCTCGTTTTCCCAGATGCGTAACCCCGTTAACACCTTTCTAGACACCTACTTGATCGGCTAATTGTAATGTGTAAAACTCTTCCAGGAGTAACTCTTACTCGCAGCGGGTATCGGGATCCAACTATCTCATAGAAGGTAGCAATCTCATTACAAATTTCAACACTTGAAATTCCCAATAATATTTTGCCCCAAGCGTCCTATGACCTTGACAGAGGTCAACAAACCATAGGCTGCTAGTCAAGTTCAACCCGTCATTTCCTGATTGAAGTAAACCCACCCGTACGACCCTTGACAGAGGTCAACAAGGTCGCACGACTACCCTAAATCAATCACATCATATGCTTATACAGATAAGCACTAATCAACTACCGCACACTACGCCTTGCCAGAAGTCAACAAACGCAGCACGAATACTAACTATTACTTATCTGAAATGACGGAGGGCTATGACAGGTTTTTGAGAAAACCCTTTGCGTAATGAACTTGATATCGTTGTAGAATCGAGTGATTTTAAATGGAGTGTTTTTTAGGCTTTTCTAGTTTTGCTAAAGGGGTCACTCCCGGTGAAGGGATCGTCGGCCCTTTCCTCATCGAATAAGGTGCGGGATATATCATATATATCACTGTGCAAAGCAAGAACTATAAAAGCAATCAAAAGACAAACCGAGTTTGTAGCATCTGCCAGTTATTGCTAAAGGAGTCACTCTCGGTGAAGGGATCTCGGGCCTTTCCTTATCGAATAAGGTGCTGGATGTTCTACAAGGAACACCGCTATGCAAAGCAAGAACTGTAGCTACCTGTTTTTGAAAATTCGATTCCACAATATCTTAGGTTTCTTTTATTTCATTAATCTCATTAATGAAGTCCATTTTATTATGCTTCGCAAGCATCTCTTTTGAAACGAAATCTGCAATATAACATATATCTCATATATATAATATAAACATTCGTCACAGGCAGTAATATGATCTCATCACAGAACATTGCAGCAGAAGAACATATATGAAATATTGGATATACTAGGACGTCCATGTTTTTAATACGAGACTGTATAAAACACGGATTCCACGGTCGCGATGAATAGCCAAACCCACATCCCTAGACCCCTACGAGAGCGGCAAGCAACACAGCCAATTCTAGGGTTAGGAGACCCGGTCTCGACTCATCGAGATGGTCTCCCACTGGACCCTAGAACCCGGTTACTTTTTCTCCCCGCCTTGGGTCTACCTAATGCGGAAAAGTAAATAATATACATCAACGGTGACATCTTCCGCTACCTGGAAGTGCCCCAATAAAAGAATATTACATACATAAGAATTTTACATGAATGAAAAAGAAAAACTCTCATCTCACATAAAACCCCCCGGCTATTCAAAACGCGACGATCCAATATAACATATCACAGCAACACATAATATCTCATATCATCAACGTAAGAAAGTATGCGTATCCCGATTGTCGTTGATGTATAGCAACGAAGCCGGCGATACACCACATACTACGCTTACGGTCACAGAAAAGAAAGTGTAAAACTACAACAGTTGGAATCCGCAACCTCCTTAGACATCGTATGCCTAACCAAATGAATTCCTTAGACATCGCATGCCTAACAATTATAAACCCCGCATTTTAGTCTCATTATCGAAAACACTTTTCAATATTAAGTCGGGCAATTCAACAAGATTCCCGACGTCCTGATCGAATGCTCGTCGCAAACTTTAGTAGACGGCCGCACCCCAAGATGCCGTCGACGAAGTGCACTAAGGCGGAACACCGCTGCCGCGAGCACCCAAACGGATGCTTTCGGCGACGGGGTTCTCCTACAGTCACTTGGTCGGGGCTTTGGGGCATGGCTGTCTATTAAGTTTACCCGGCGAGTATCCGCGTACGCTACGTGATTGCGACGGACTTTTGATCACATCAAAATTCCGTGGCAACCGATCATCTGAGACTGAACTGCTAGATTTATAATATTCAAATTAGTTATCTCATAACTACCTGTGGATTCCAATTATTGTATCACATTCCAGATAAATAGACAAAGTTAAACTTTCCGATCGAATAATCAAACACCCAAGATTTCCCCAATATATCTCAACACATGAAATCAGTTAAAAAACATCCATCACATGCCACAGTACCAATGGTCCAGCCGTAGAAGGGTCAAGCCAACGCCTCACATGTGGCACGCCGTACTGCCCTAAACCCTAAGGTTCAAAAGGCAGTTCAAGACGGTCACATAATCGAGTTAAGGTTTGTTGTCTTCTAGAGGGTCCACCGCGTTACTTGCATGACTTAGAACATTCTTAAACACGAGAAAAAATCCAACTTTTGAAAAATTTTCCGACAGGGGAAAAAGTGAGTTATTGATATCCGTTCGAACTTTTTAACAGTTTCTAAAATTATCCGGAAAACACATAGACAAAATCTGATAATCCGATCTAATCATCGAATCACCAAAACAACCCCAGAAAATTCAACTCTTGAATAAATATTAAAAATTCCCAGAAAATCCAGAAGCTGAAGTGACAAATTACTGTGCAAAAATGGAGGGATGACGTCATCATTATGCCGCAGAACCGCCGCATAAGGCATGCTTATGCCGCGGTTCCGCCGCGCTTTAGATGAGTTAGCCCCTCGAATTTCACAGTAATTCAATTAAAACCCTGCTAAATTTTTTAGCAATTTTTAATCTGGAAAAAACCCAGTTTTTGAAAAAAGTCCAGAGAGCATTTTGGAAATGGGATTTCGGTTCGATCGGACTTCAAACTTCGTCTAGACTTCGCCTAATGCTCTAGCTTGGCTCTGATACCACTGTAGGGTTGCTATGCACACGCACAAGGGTCTACGAAGCATCAACCATGCCCGATTAAAAATTTAGCCGTGCCGAACAACCCGAATACGGATCTTTAAACTAGAGATTAGGCGAAAACTAACATGTTAACAACTTTAACACTAAGTGAGAGGGATTACAACCTTTGTAAATCCGGTCCTTCACTTCATATGCTCCGTGCTGTGGTCCCTTCGCTGCGATCATCGGGGTCCGGACTCTCGAGAGGTTCCACGAAGAGAAAGGTGCAACCTTTGCTTCCGATCTTCGATACTAAGATGATCTACCTTGAAGTTTCGTTAACACAAGCTAACACTCATGAAATGATGTGAACACCCTCATCTAAATGGCAAGGGAAGATGAGGATGATGAAGTAGGATTTTTGCTCTCTTTATTTATCTTTTTCTCATATTTATTCTTCACTTTTATCAAAGCAAGAAAGCTTTTCAAAAAGAACTCAAGGAAGAAGAAGATGAATAATGTTAAGAATCCTTTTGTGATGAATAGGAAAAGAAATGATATGATGAATAATGTAACCATGGTCAAACTAACCCTTGTAGAGATTTGACTAAGGTTAAAGGTTTGGTTAGGTTAAGGAAATATCTAGCATAATATCTTAACAAAGACAAAGAAATAAAGCTTCTAGAAACTTCTAGAAAACCTTAACCCTAATCAAACCCTAACCATGTTTAATCTCTACTAAACAAGTTGCATTATTTATCATATCATGTTACAATATTATATATCACATATATAATATTTATCGTAAACAAAATAAAATAATACAATTAACATATATCGCATATATATCAATGTATTATCCGAGTGAGAAAAAGAATCTTTTAGTGAGCAAATATTAGTTAATGTAATTTAATATATCATATATATTATTATACATTAAATTATCGTATCAACACTTGATCCGACAATCCGGCTATATCGCATATAACCGACTAATATTTATCCGTACGGATTCATCGAATCAACACTTGATCCGATGACCCGGCTGATATCAAATATCGCAAGAATATAATACGGTATCACATATCGCATTATCCTCGGTCCCGCACATATCACATATGTGCCCCTACTCCATTTTGCCTGAGCCAAGAAACCTCTGTGTAGGACTATAAAGAATCGTCAATACGCCGGCAGTAGGTGGTGATCATATCAAACACCCACAAGCTGCAAGCGGTCAGCTAAACGTAACAGCTACCCAGGTATTGAGCGCTCAGAAGATCAACAAGCAAGCCTGTACATTCTCCTGTGAATCCAAACAGTAACACTCCCGTACAGTCCGGTCTCGTCGTCTGATATGTCGCATATCTCGCCTAGGGGTGGTATACGTCAGACCCCAGTAGCTCGATAAGTCGTGTCGATATGAGGTCTATAACAGTTCGAGAAACTACTGATAACACTTACCAGTAAATCTCAGCAACCCTGGCCAGGGATTTCCGGTTATAGCCAATCGAACACAGCACAACATCAACTCCCTATACCGGGAGAGACGAATCCCCTCCTATCGCTCATTGCCTCCATATGATTCGGGACTGTACCCAAAAGCCACCTTTTTGCACGCCCTCTTGGACGTGGTATGATGGAAATCAAAACACAGTTGGAATCACACAAGACTCTATGACGATCTCGGGTCAACAGACTACTCTGTACCAGTGTCACCAGAGAACTGCCATCTGACGTATGGTATAATACCATCTGGGAGTTCTCGGCGAGTCCGTCCAGTGTACCCAGTCTCCACTGAGCACCCGTACACCATCCTTGATGTCAAACACCGATGGATATGGGATCATCCAACGCCCATCATATAGGTCAAGATGCGTATACGCTAGTCTACTCTGGTGCATCGATGCCCTGTCTCGATACACCCTCGACTAGGAACAGTTATAGGATGTACTCGTCGACTACCGTGGCCACACTAGTATGATCTCATCATAGTCCTAGTAGTCGAGTACATATCCTAAGGGCTTTATTAACATGTAATATAGAGACAATAAGAGTACATGTTAAGATAAAGTATAACCTGATAGCATACTATCATGTCGAGCAAGAAAGTCCTCCCTATATATGTCCTAGCATCCACTACAATATACATCGTATGTAAAGTAATGGCCTCTAGGGCATACATATAAATAACAAAAGGTTCCAGGGTGATAAGGACGACTGAATGTCAGTCACAGGCATTGTCTTTACCCTCAGTGGAGGGACGGTATGTTGGAAGAGTTCCAAGCTAGATACCGTGACATACTAGACTATTAAAGGCAAGATACATCGTTACCAAAGATGCTACCAAAGAGGAAGTCTGGGTGTATATTAGTTCATGAGATGAACTTCGTTCCTACCATTGTGACACAATGGAGTTGTGGCTTATGCCAGGGAACGCCCGTCCCATCAGAGATCCAGACATATTCTAAGGTAGTGTCACCTGATCATGGAGAAAGTAGATCTCCAGGGTGATCGAGGTTAGGAGAGTAGACTCAGAGGACAACACGGCGGATCCACTCACAAAGGCCTTTTCCCAGAGAGAGACTTATATGGGATGGTTGAGTATTAGATACTGCAACCGCTGTTATCAGATGGCCCTAGTGCAAGTGGGAGATTGTTAGTTATATGTATGCCCTAGAGGCCATTACTATACATGAGATGTATATTGTAGTCGATGCTTGGACATATATAGGGAGGACTTTCTTGCTCGACATGATAATATACTATCTGGTTACTTTTTACCTTAACGTGTACACTGATTGTCTCTCCGTTACATGTTGGTAAAGCCCTTAGGATGTGTACTTGACTACCTGGACTATGATGCAGATCATACTAGTAGGGACATGGTAGTCCATAAGTACATCCTTCAAGGTCCCTAGTCGTGGGTTTATCGAGACGGGGCATCGATATACCAGAGTAGACTAGCGTATACCTTCTCGACCCATACAGATGGGCGATGGATGATCCCATATCCATTGGTGTTTGACATCAGAGATGATATACGGGTGCTCAGTGGAGACTGGGTACACTGGACGGACTTGCCGAGAACTCCCAGATAGTATTATACCTCACGTCAGATGGCAGTTCTCTGGTGACACTGGTACAGAGTAGTCTGTTGACCCGAGATCGTCATAGAGTCTTGTGTGATTCCCACTGTGCTTTGATTTCCACCTTACCACGTCCAAGAGGGCGTGCAAAACGGTGGTTTTTTGGTACAGTCCTGAATCACATGGAGGCAATGAGCGATAGGAGGGGATTCGTCTCTCCCAGTATAGGGGTTGATGTTGCACTGTGTTCGATTGGCTATAACCGGAAATCCCTGGCCAGGGTTTCTGAGATTTACTGGTAAGTGTTATCAGTAGTATCTCGAACTGTTATAGACCACATATCGACACGACTTATCAAGCTACTGGGGTCTGACGTTTACCACCCATAGGCATGATATGCGACATATCAGACGACGAGACCGGACTGTACGGTAAATGTTACTGGTTGGATTCACAGGAGTGTGAGCGGGCTTGCTCGTTGATCTTCTGATCGCTCAGTACCCGGGTGGCCGTTACGTTTAGCAGACCGCTTGCGGCTTGTGGGTGTTTGATATGATCATCACCTGCTGTCGGCGTATTGACGAGTCTTTAGAGTCCTACACAGAGGTTTCCTGGCTCAAGCGAAACGAAATAGGAGCGCATATGAGATATGTGCGGGACCGAGAATAATACCAGTATATGATACTGTATTATATTCTCGCGATTTGTATCATCGGACGGTTATATGTGATATAGCCGGGTTACCGAATCAAGTGTTGATTCGATATATTGATACACTTGATATTAGTCGGTTATATGCAGTATGACCGGATCATTAAATCAAGTGTTGATTTAATGATTTAATGTATAATTATATATTTGATATATTACTTTACATTAACTAATATTGGTTCACTTAAGATTGATTTTCTCACTTGAAGTGCATAATATGATATATTTTTGTGCACTAGATTGTATCATGTTTGATGTTACATGCAAACTTGGGTGTGTGTTTGCTTTAAACCATGTTTAGGTTAATGGTTAGGGTTTTAACTATTATTTATTTATTTTATTTAGTTATTTTTGACAAAACTAAATGGTGGCTTTTTATTGTTATGCTTGAAGCTTCATGAAGCTTTTCTAGTATCTTTGAAAAAGTCTACTATTTTTGTTTTATCCTTAACCCTAACCATTTACCTAAACCTAGTTTATTCTCTACATGAGTTTATCTCACCCATGGTTGTAATATGATAGATATCACTTGGATTTTCTTTTTGGAAATAATAATTCTTTTTCTTTCTTCTTCTTCATCTTCTTCATGAAGAGAAGAAAACCATTGCTAGAAAAATTCAAGTGATGAATCCAAGTGAGAAATCCAAATCCAAAGTGAACCCACTTCCTATTTCTTCATCCTCCACCACTTGCCATGTAGTAGAGTGTGTTATCTTCACAAGTTTCATGACCAAGTGAAGATGGAGCTTGAGTTAGAGTTGCCTCGACGTAGATCATCTTCGGCATCGAAGTCAACGACCTAGCCCGCTCATTTCTCCGACGAAACCATCGCAAGAGTCCGAGATCCCGGTGATCGCAGCGAAGGGACTTCATCACGGAGCTATAGAAGTGGAGGACCGAATCTACAAAGGTTGTAGTCCCTTTCACTTAGCAATAAAGTTGTTTACTTGCTTGCTTTTCACCTAATCTCTAGTTAACGATCTTGCATAGGATTCTTAGGCACATGAAAATTTTGAATTTGGCATGGTTGATGCCTTATGGAAACTCTTGAGTGTGCCTAGGATCCCTACATATGACACATGCGTAAACGCACATGCATTTTCCGAACCCTGCCATAAAACCATACGGCCTCTACAACGTTTCGCCCGAACTTGGGAAACTGTCTGTGGGGGACTCTAATGAGTCATCAATACACTGGCACTCGGTATAACCACTAGGATGTCAGAGGTACTAGCTGTACGTAACGGTTGCCTATGTATTGATTGGAAGGGAAGCTGACGAACGAACTCATCCAGAAACCCTACTGAGCCTGACAGTGACAATATCCGTACAGTCCGGTCTGTTCATCTAAGAGTATCGCATATCGAGTCTAGGGGGTGGATAAAGTCAGACCCCTAATAACGCGATAATTCATGTCGGTATGAAGCCCATCACCTCCTGAGAAACTACTGATCCAAATCAGTAATTCTCCACTACCCCGGCCGAGGATTTCTAGTGATGGCCACCCGTGCACTGTGCGACATCAACCCCCAATATCGGGAGAGACGAATCCCCGACGATCCGCTCACTGCCTCCATGTGGCTCGGGACTGTACCCAACTAAAACCTGTTTGCACGTCTCTTTTGAGCGTGGTAGGGTAGTAATCAAAGCACAGTGGGAACTCACACGAGACAAATGACGATCTCAGGTCGACAAACTAACCTGTACACATGTCACATGGGAACTGCTATCTGACGATATGTATAATACCAACTAGCAAGTTCCCGGCGAGTCCTGTCCGGTGTACTCATAACCCAATAAGAACCTGTATACATCTTAGGTGAACCAACTAACACCAATGGCATGTGAGACCGGCCACCGCCCCTCGTCGGGGTCTCGACTGTATACACTAGTCTACTCTGGAGTATCGATGCCCTGTCTCGAAACTCCTACGACGAGGGACACTTTAAGGATGTGCTTATAGACCCCAGCTCCCACGTATATGATCGCCATCATACTGCTGGCAGTCAAGCAAGAATCCTATGGGCTCTATCAACATGCAATATTGAACTAAAGTATGTATATGATGATAAAGACAAACCAGATAGCATACTATCATCTCGAGCAAGACTGTCATATCGGTATAGGTCCTCCCTTAATCATTGCAATCACGTACCTGTGATCCAATAATTGAGTTTGAGGGCACTATATCCAACAAAAAGAGCATACAACCTTTGTAGTTTGAGTCTTTCTCTTCTAAAGCTCCGGGTTGAAGTCCATGCGACTCTACAAGTGTCCACTTCGAGTTGAACGACCTTTCTTCGTGATCTTCGCGCCAAAGTCGATCCACCCGAAGTCCCTCTAGCCCAAGCTAACTCTACACTAAACTCCTTTAGTGTAGAAAACACACCACACCAAATTGCTAGTTTGGTGTGGGATGGTGAAGTAGGGGATTTTAAAAGCTCACAAGATTGTGTTCAAACTTCATGATTCACATCTCATGTAAGGGTTGAAACTTGGACTATAGCAATTGAGGCAGAAGAAGAAGCTAGAGAGCAACCATGGGAGCAACTCAAGAAAAATGGCTAAGTGTTGAGAATGAGCATAAAATAAATGGCAACACTTGACCCCAACTCATTCAAGCATGGAATTTTGCAATATAAAATTGCAACCATGCTTGAATAGTGAGTCAAGATGAATAAACTATGAATAAATCCCATACTTGCAACCATGCTCTTATTTCAACCTCTTTTCTATTTTTCTCAAAAATAGAAAATCAAGCCATGCTTCATTATTATATATATATCATATATATTAATATATATATATAATGAAGAATAATTAGTGAGCTAATGATATTAGTTAAGATATAATTATATCGCATATAATATATATCACATTATTAAATCAACACTTGATTGAATAATCCGGTTATATCACATATGACCGACTAATATCATTTATCTGTATATCACATTATCAAATCAACACTTGATTCGACAATCTGGTTATATCACATATAACCGAATCGATAACAGATAACTGCCAGATTACAATACGGTATCACATAAACGTATTTAATCCGGCCCATACACATATCACATATGTGTCCTACTTCGTTTCGCTTTAACCAGGAAACTTCTGTGTGGGACTCTAAAGACTCGTCAATACGCCAGCAGTAGGCGATGATCACATCAGTCACCTACAAGCCGTCAGCGGTACTAGATGACGTAACGACTACCCGGGTATTGAGCGATATGAAGATCAACAAGCAAGCTTGTCCATACTCTCCATGAAGCCTATCAGTAACACTACCGTACAGTCCAGTCTCTTCGTCTGATATGTCGCATATCATGTCTATGGGTGGTAAACGTCAGTCCCCAGTAACGTGATAATTCATGTCGATGTATGGCCTATAACGGTTCGAGAAACTACTGATAACTTTTATCAGTAAATCTCAGCAGCAGCACTAGCCAGGGACTTCCAGTTATAGCCAATCGAGTATAGTGCAACATCAACCCCCAATACCGGGAGAGACGAAACCCCTCCTATCTCTCATTGCCACCATGTGACTCGGGACTGTACCCAAAATCCACCTGTTTGCACGACTCCTTTGAGCCGTTGTAGGGAGCAAATCAAAGTACAGCAGGAGCCACACAAGACTATATGACAATTTCGGGTCTACAAACTAATCTGTACCAGTGTCACCAGAGAACTGCTATCTGACGATAAGTATACTACTACATAGGAGTCCTCGGCGAGTCCTGTTCGGCGTACCCATTCTCCAATGAGCACATGTGTACAATCTTTGATGTCACACATCAATGGTTGTGGGATCAACCATCGCCCTCTAAGGGACAAGAAACGTACACACTAGTCTACACTGGAATATCGATGCCCTAGTCTTGACATTCCCACGACTAGGAACTGATTAAAGGATGTACTTGTTGACCACCCTGGCCCCACTAGTATGATCTCATCATAATCCTGGTAGTCCAGTACATATCCTAAGGGCTTTATTGTGATAGAAAGACAGTGAAGAATACCAGTCAACATGTTAAGATAAAGAGTAACCAGATAGCATACCATCATGTCGAGCAAGAAAGTCCTCTCTCTATATATATGTCCAAGCATCAACTATAATATACATTACATGTATAATAATGGTCTCTAGGGCATATATATAACTACAGGAAGTTCTCGAGTGGCATTAGTACAGATTAGTCTTTTGACCTGAGATCGTCATTTATCTCGTGTGAGTTCTCACTGTACTTTGATTACTACCCTACCATGGCTCAAAGGAGTCATGCAAACAGGTTTTAGTTGGGTACAGTCTTAAGCCATATGGAGGTAGTGGGCGATTGTCGGGAATTCGTCTCTCCTAGTATTAGGAGTCGATGTTTTGTTGTGTTCGGTAGGCTATCACCTCAAATCCATGACCACGGTAGATGAGATTTACTGATATGAGTTCAGTAGTTTCTCAGTTGGTGATGAGCTTGACTCCGACACGACTTATCGGGTTATTAGGGGTCTGACATTTCCACCCCTAGACCCGGTATGCGATAATCTCAGACGAAGAGACCGGACTGTACAGAGATTGTCACATTTAGGCTCAGTAAGGTTCGGACGGACTTGATTGTTAACCCCCCTTTCGACAGATATCTGGGCAGCCGTTACGTACATCTAGTGCCGCTGACGTGCTTGTGGTTTTTTAATTTATCCAGTAAATCACTGCCAGCGTATTGTCGAGTTTTTAGAGTCCAACACAGAGGGTTTTCCCGGTTCAGGCGATATGATGTAGATGACGTATGTTGGTACATACAGGGTATCCGATTAAATACGTGTAATGGTTACACGGACTTTAATTGGACGGTTGATAATACTAGCGGCTTAGGATTAACCCAGATTATTAACTTAGGTTTTGATTTAATAATATATATATATATATATATATATATATATATATATATATATATTTAATATGTATATTCTAGTATTATTATTCACTATTCATTTTATCTCTCTTGGCTATTCGTATTTTTGTATGAATACGCGTATATGTATGTAACATTTCAGAAAATATAAAATATCATTTTTGGGAATTTAATATTAAAATAATATATTTCCCGAAAACTGCCGATTTGCGAAATTGGGGTTTTCGAAAAAGGGTATAAATATATACCAATAATTGTGAAATAAATAGAAATTAAAATGATTTATTCATTTAAAAATATATTTAAAGGATTTGGTAATTTTAAAATTTATTATATGCAGTTTCGATAAAAACCCGATTAGTGCACTGCTAATCGCGATTAAGCCAAATCTGTATTTCTACAGTTTTCATGGTTAGTGCACCATGACATGTTACATGTTATTTGATTTGTGTGTTTTATGTTAGGGTTGGGCTTTTGGGTGAGAAAAGAAAAGAAAAAGAAAAAGGTCAAAGGGGACAAAATGATGAGGTTAGGTAGATTATGTGTGAGAGAGAGAGAGTGTGTGATTTAGTAAGAGAGAGGGAGGGGGTTGCTGCCTCATTTGGATCCCCCATCATTTTCTCTTCTCTTCTTCATCTTCCTCAAGCTCACAACCCTCCCCTTCCATCCCTAGATCTATCTCATAATAAGCCCCAAAACCCTATACCCCTTCACAAAAAAATGATCACCTCCTCACCCTTATCGCAATGAACCAAGAAAATTGAGATTTTGACAACCTTGAGGAGCTAGGGTTTTTCTTGGGTTGCCCAAGTGAGGTAATTTCATCACCCTTAGCATAGTATTTCCTTCACTTTACCTTTCATGCAAGTTTAGAGGTGAAATTGTGATGTTTAGTGAGCTTTGGGAAACCATAGTAAAGGGTTGAGTGTTTGTTGAAATTGGTGATGTGTTGTGGCTGTTAACTAGATTTGGGTGCTGTTTAAGGAGCTGGACCAGAGCTTAGAAACCCAAAACACGGATTTAGAAACCCCGACATCGGATAAATGTATGATTTCAGAGGGTATTTTGGAATCTGGAGCAACCCGGGGGCGCTAGAAATGATTTTGCAATTACCGGGAGTCGTGCAGGCACCTAGGAAGCTACCACTGAAACCCTAGCCCCATACCCCAACCTAAGGCCGCAGATTTATCCATTCTGGCCTCAATTTTTGGCCAGAGCAGGGAAATAGGGTCCCAGATTTGGTCCATGGCTCCTTTTGCACTAAAATAGACCCCTCTTATATGCAGAATTGGCTAATTGTCACCTGGGGAAAATCTGGGAGCATTTTGCTGTGTTTTAGGCTATGTTTCCCGGATTTTGAAATGCAATTTCTTGACATTTGGATTTGTAATTGGTTGTTGGATGTTCGTACATCGACAACAGGGGTTGTTTGATTGTTTTTGCATGTGTATGTATTAGGTTCTAACCTATGAGTGTACCGTGCGCCGTATCGGTTTTCCGGATTCGATTTTAATACGTATTGCGATTGTTTATTATTGTAGGTACCCTTGCATGGATTCCGAGGTGAAGGAGCGCGGCGTCATCGATTTCGGCGAGCGAAGACCAGATGAGTGGATCTATATCCACGGGGGAAGTCGGGTGGATGGGGTATGGCACCCCCGCAAAGTTTTGATGGAAAACTGATTTATAGCATATGGTTAGGAAACCTAGATTAGGAAACTAGGGTTAGAATGAGATAGTTATGAAACCATATTAGAAACTAGAGGATAGTTAGAAGTGATATGTTACTACTATCATAGGATGACGTTTAGCGATATTGCCGTTTAGGGTACGGTAGGACTAGATAGTCGATGTAGATGCGTCATCCAAACTATACCGTTTTCTAAACCGAAGAATCGTATGTATCTTTTAAATATATACCTTGAGGGATGTTATGGATTTTCAAATGATATCTTTTCCTTAAAAACACCGTAACCCCTATTTTCAAAACTACGATTCGCTTCTTCAAAAATCCGATTGTATGGTTCGGGTGTGTATGTTAGATTAGATACTTATACTTATAGTAGGGATTGAATGTTTATGTAAACTCGACATGATGATATGATGACATGATGACATGATGATATGATGGTATACGGATGCGAGTCGATCGAGATGATTTATACCCTGCCAGTCCCCTGATATGAGATTATTGCGGATGTGACCTGGGACACAGGTATATATATTTATATATATAGATATATATAATGTTGTGAATCATAGATGATAGGCCGTGCATGATATTAGGCCGTACTCTCACTTGTCATATAGGATGATAGTGTAACACCTTAGGATAAGGGTTAGTGAATAATTATAATTAAATAATGGTTTTTAAATAAAAAGTTTACCAAATTGTGTTTTAAATATTTTTCCTAATCTAATAAATATTTTTCCAAAATTTTCCTAGGCTTGCACACACATGTGCATGTAAACTAGGGTTTTTAATTCAAGTAAATACAATAATTATTAACCATGGTGGGTTAATTATAGGATTAATTCTTTTGGATTCTTAAATGGGTTTAATTAATTAGTTAAATTAAAAGATTACTTTAATTTGAATTTTAGGGTTAAGTGTTGACTTGTGAGAGAGAGAGAGAGGGCATCATGGCTTTAGGCCATGCTTGCATTAAATGAGGAGAGAGAGAGAGGGGTGACTTTTGTTTGAATGATTGTGGTGGCTCTCATTTCTCTTTTGGTTTTCTCTCAAGTCTCACACCAACACACTCACACACACACTTACCTCTTCAAGCAGCAGCAGCAGAAGCAACTGAAGCAGCAGCAGAAGCACAAGCAGCAGCAGCAACATTCAGCAACAGCAGCACAGTGAGTAGCAGTGAGCACCAAGCTTCACAACAGCAACTGCAGCCTCTTCTCTTCTCTTCTCCACCTTCCTGCAGCTCCCTAGGGTCGAGAGTGAGGTATATTTCCTATCTTGCTTCACTAGTTTGCCTAATTAGTGTAGTTTTGCATCGGTTATTTGAAATTAGTGTGTTTTAGTGCGATATGGGGTGATTAGCGAGAACCTTGTGCTAATGAGGTGAGATTTGGTTTCAGTAGGATGATTGTGGTCTGTTGAGGCCATTGTGACTTAGTCGAACCCCGATTACACTAAAATACCACCAGTTTTCTTATGTGATGCAAAATGTCGTTTTTGTGCAAAAGTGAACTTTTCTGGATCTGCTATTGACCCGGTGAGTTCAGAATGAAATTGAGGAGATTGTAGTGTAGTGGAGTGGAGATGATGCACCAGGTGAAACCCGACCCCCATACAGCTACAGTAGGCCGCCAATTTCCTCATTCTGGCCGCCAATTGCGGCCAGATGGGTAGGGTTTGGGTTGGGGTTTGGTCCAGTGGGTGTCTGCTACTGTGGGTAGTGTTTTGGTATATATATATTTTTAAGATCATTTCTGTAGGAAAATCTGGGACCAAATACCTGTTTTGCCGTTTTTCTAAACCTTCGCGACACGCGTGATACGTGAGTAGGTTTGGGTTCTGCGTATCGCGGCGCGTCGGGGTAGTTTCGTGGCGCGTGAGTACACGTTTTAGCGTATCGCGCACACGCGCGATTGGTTTGCGACACGGGTTTCTTGTTGGATTGTAATGTCGCGTTTTGTGACTTAAGCTTATGTGTGATATGTGTATGTGATTCTAGGTTCGCAGGCCAGTGAGACGGACGCTGCGAAGAAGGGCAAGCAAGTGGTTGGATACACTTAGCGCGAGACACGGTGAGTAGATTTCACATCTACGGGATATCGCCCGCATGGCGTTATGCGTCAGGGCTGATAGGATCTTAGTATTACATATTGCATTTACCTATGGACTGTCATCTCATATTGCATTTCCCTGCTATGTGTTATTGATATATGCTAGAACTGATAGAACACCACACTATTACTAACGGTTTATGTTGCACGAGCACTATTTACATGCTACACACACACCGTTAGTAATTGCCATGCCACACTCACTGTAGAACTGCCATGATTATACTGTTGTATTATTGCTGTAGTTCATTTTACATGTGATTGATACGATTTTTCATGTATATTGGGAGCCGCATGACATCTTTTAAAACCGGAAATGAAACTACTTTAAAAAGCGGTCTTCCCCTTATACCCATACCATGGATTGATGTATATTGTACCTCGCATTGGATTTTACTATTGGTATTGGATTTTCATGTGATTTCTGTTTTGAGGACCGTGGAACTATTTAAGGAAAGATATGTTATTTTGAAAAACCCGGTACCTCGTGATATGATATTTTGGTGTGTCCACCACGCGTTTTCTCGGTGCTGAGACGTGTGCTTGAAACCCGATTCGAGGAGTGGATGTTCCGTTTGCGGGTTCGTGGTGGGCCCGGTATGGTTCCCCTCGGCGAGATGATCGATGGGATTTGCCGATTGAGCCTGGAGGCGGGCGAGTACCTACCGGTGATTGGTTGGACCTGGCAGTTGTCCGGAGGATACTGACCAGAGTCGAGTGATGGATGCGGGATGACCGTGCTGCCGGGGCCGAGGGCCGATACCGCAGACGGACCCCGTGGGGCCGGTCTGGACTGACGGCGCCCGATGTTCGAGGATTTACGTGTCGATGCTAGGCACGGGTATTTTATGATGTTTTGGGTGCCGATGTTGGGCACTCGTGATTCCTCCGAGATATACAGGATTTGAGGGCCGATGGGTGTGCCGGCGCCTGAGTATATGTGGGATTTGGGTGCAGTTTGAGGCACCGATCATTGCTTTCCATGTTGACATAGTCCATGTAGATATTATTTATCCCATACTCAGTATTGATTACGATACATCTCATCCTGTGGCATTTACCTGTTAGAGTACATGCATTACTATTGTATCCACTGTTGACATGCATTGATATCATCTGCTGGCATTAGTAGAGCCACGCTATATGTGCATGCCTGCGATCACCTTTATATGTTATCTCTATTCACGAGTTGGCAACTCACCCCCGTTGTGCCACAGTGTTTGCAGGTTGCCCTTGGGAGTAGTCACGGCTGGCTGTTACCGCATCTTTTGGCACAGATACCCCTTTTGAGCAGAGATAGTCTTTTGCTGTTTAGGTGGGTTTTGTACGGTATCTGTTATCTTTCAGTTGTATATTGATGTATCTAGTACTCTCCATCTACCTTCTGTATTGACTTAGAAACAGTTGTGAGGACGATATGTATGATTTTATGTTCTGGTGTCGAGCTCGCATGTGAGTCGACGTTACTTTATGCAGTTTTACCTTTTATGATATTGTCCTTGTTTTACTGTGTATTCTTCGCTACGGCGTCGTATATCATATTGTGATGTTTTATTCATGTCACTTGTTATTTCCGCTACACCTTACTTTTTCCCGACTTTCGGGGCTAATGTTTTAAAAGGAAATGTTACCAAAATTATAAAACTCATAACTTGTGAACTTAAAAAGGGATTTCTACTAAATAAATGGAAGTTTTTCAGATACTTACTACTGCTTTGCAAAACGTTTTAAATCACTCTATTTATTGGTTTTGATTTCTGGGTTCGGCTTACTTAGCCGCGTTACGCCTGTAGACGTTGCGTGGTTAAGTGCCGGTCACGAGTCGAATTCTCGGGTCGTGACAAAGTTGGTATCAGAGCGTAGGTTTTACCTTCGGAGTGTAGGATGACCCTGGTATGATGGAGTAGGTAGCTGCGGCAGGGTAGCGTAGCGTGCGTATGTTCCGCGGCATACTCACGACACGGTACTCCGCTTACGCGACCTTAGGACTTGTTGATTTGATTCCTTCTTATATTCTTGTGATTCGATTTCCGTGTTCTTATCGAATCCAAAATTTCTTTCAGCCATTATGCCGCCTAAGACTACGAGGGCACAGAGAGCGGCCGCGAGGGCCGAGATTCGTGTTGACTCGTCTGAGACGAGGACTGATCCGGGCAGTACGCCGGTGGTACCCGAGCAGGCTGTTCCTGCCGTGACAGAGCAGATCGCCTCGTTAGGGGCTGGTATGTAGGAGATGCGCCAGATGATAGGATCGCTAGTTGAGACGCTTCGAGCGCAGCGACCAGAGGTAGCTCCACCAGTTCCAGAGACCGCGATGGTGCCTACCGCACAGCCAGTTGCCCCTGCAGCCACGGAGGTGATTACAGTATCGCTATCAGAGTTCATGAGGCTGAAGCCTCCGGTTTTCACAGGCACCGATACAGCCGAGGACCCACAGTCTTTCATCGACAGGATGGCCAGGATATGCCGTTCCCTCAGATGTGCAGATGCGAGATGGGTTGAGTTCGCGAGCTTTCGCCTGGAAGGTCTTGCGCAGAAATGGTGTGATTCAGTGGAGAAGGGCAGAGCAGCAGGTCTTCCTCCTATGACCTGGACGGAGTTCGTGACTATATTTCTAGCCCGTTTCCTTCCCCGGAGTGTTAGAGATGCCCGAGCACGCAGGTTTGAGTCTTTGCGCCAGACGCCAGGGATGACAGTGGCAGAGTATGACGTACTGTTTACAGAGCTAGCAGTCTACGCCCCACATTTAGTGGCCACCGAGGAGTTGCGAGTCCGGAGATTCATTCGAGGCTTGATTTCACCAGTGTTCCTTGCGATCAGCGCGCAGCACTACGAGACTTATGCAGCAGCTGTAGACGCAGCCCTAGTGGTCGAGGAACACCTTGTTGAGACTTCGGTATTTCCAGAGCCGAAGAGAGTTCGTACCAGTATTTCTGCACGGAGGCAGTCATTCAGACGCCGCGACAGGTATCGTTCCGGTACGAGGGGTAGCAGAGATTCGGGACGGGGTCGGATGTTTAGTTCGTATTCCCAGGACGGTCAGCAGTCGCCGCGGGGTTGCTACAGATGTGGCAGCCTACTTCACCTCGTTCGAGATTGTCCAGAGACACACCGGAGGGAGGCGGCAGCACCGCATGTTACCTTACCACCTTCACCACCCCAGAGGACGTTGCCCGTTGTGCCTACCGTTGCTCCGCGCCAGACTTATGCACAGAGAGGTCGTGGACGTGGAGGAGTTGCTCCGAGAGGACGAGATGACCGAGGCAGAGGTCAGTCAGTTACAGGTGGTGGACAGGCGAGGGTTTTTGCTTTGACACATCAGGACGCGCAGGCGTCCAATGCAGTGGTTTCAGGTATCCTTCCTGTATGTTCAGTTGATGCACATGTACTGTTCGATCCCGGATCCACACACTCGTACGTATCCACGCACTTTGTGCCGAGTTTGGGTAGAGAGTCCGGCTTACTTGATCAGCCGCTTGTGGTGACTACTCCTGTGGGAGAGTCGTTTGTGGCTAGGCACGTGTTCCGATCCTGTATCGTCTGTATTGGCGAGAGAGAGTTGCCTGTCGACTTGATCCTTCTGGAGATGTTGGACTTCGACGTTCTTTTGGGCATGGATTGGTTAGCCACGTGCTATGCTTCTGTGGACTGCCGCGAGAAGACAGTTAGATTCTGTTTCCCCGGCGAGTCGGTTTTTGTTGTGTTGGGGGACCGTAGTGCCGCCCCTCACAGTGTGATTTCTTCTTTTCGCGCTGGACAGCTTTTGAGGAAGGGATGTCAGGGATTTCTCGCTTATGTTCGCGATGCTCGCGCTACAGAGGTTCCGTTGGATCAGGTTCCGGTTGTTAGCGAGTTTCCTGATGTGTTCCCTGACGAGCTTCCTGGGTTGCCACCCGAGCGCGACATTTCTTTCTGTATTGATTTGGTTCCTGGTTCGGGGCCTATTTCTATACCGCCCTATCGGATGGCCCCGGCGGAACTTCGTGAGCTGAAGGGTCAGTTACAGGATTTGCTGGACAAGGGACTTATTCGACCCAGTGTTTCTCCTTGGGGTGCTCCAGTCCTATTCGTCAGGAAGAAGGACGGCAGCTTGCGTCTTTGTATCGACTACCGCCAGCTGAACAGGGTGACAGTGCGGAACAGGTATCCTTTGCCGCGTATCGATGATTTGTTCGACCAGCTTCAGGGGGCAGGGTACTTTTCGAGGATCGATTTACGATCGGGCTATCATCAGCTGCGGGTTCGACAGGAGGACATTCCCCGGACGGCTTTCCGTACGCGCTATGGCCATTACGAGTTCTTGGTGATGTCGTTCGGACTCACCAATGCGCCAGCAGCCTTCATGGATTTGATGAACCGTATTTTCCGGCCTTATTTGGATCTGTTCATCATAGTCTTCATCGACGATATCTTGGTGTATTCCCGGAGTAGTGAGGAGCACGAGCAGCACCTGCGGGTTACATTGCAGACATTGAGGGAGCACCAGCTTTATGCGAAATTCTCCAAGTGTGCTTTTTGGCTAGACAGCGTGGACTTCTTGGGTCACGTGATTTCACGAGACGGTATATGTGTTGACCCGAGGAAGATCGAGGCCGTTCAGCATTGGCCCAGACCCACATCGGTGACGGAGATTCGCAGCTTTTTGGGATTGGCCGGTTATTACAGGCGTTTCGTGCAGGACTTCTCATGTATTGCTACACCGTTGACCGGGTTGACCCGGAAGGGAGTTCCTTTCGTTTGGACGGAGGAGTGCGAGCACAGCTTTCAGCAGTTACGGACACGGCTGACGACGGCACCGGTGTTATCTTTACCTTCTGGATCGGGCGGATTTGTGGTCTTTTGTGATGCTTCTCGAGTGGGATTGGGATGCGTTCTGATGCAGCATGATAGGGTGATCGCGTATGCCTCGCGACAATTGAAGAAGCACGAGCAGAACTACCCCACTCATGATTTGGAGATGGCAGCAGTGGTCTTCGCACTTAAGATCTGGCGACATTACTTATACGGTGAGTCGTGCCAGATATTTACGGATCACAAGAGTCTGAAATACATATTCCAGCAGCGGGACCTGAACCTTCGACAGCGTCGATGGATGGAGTTAGTGAAGGATTACGACTGCGAGATCTTATATCACCCGGGCAAGGCAAATGTGGTGGCGGATGCCTTGAGCAGGAGGCCCGGGAGTAGTTTATCTTGTTTGAGCGCAGTACAGGAGCAGTCATCGGCGGATTGGCAGATATTATGCGACAGTCGAGTGCAGTTCGAGTTCACGCCGATTGGAGGACAGATAGCGCATGTCCGTGCACGCCCACAGTTGATTGATCGTATACGTGAGGCACAGCTCAGGGATGACCGATGTTCAGAGATCATGGCACAGATGGGACAGGACAGATTTTCCGAGTTCGTGGTCGATGATCAGGGGATACTACGGTTTGGAGTCAGACTGTGCGTACCTGATGCTGAGGGACTGAGGCGTGAGATTCTTGAGGAGGCACATCGATCGGTATTTAGCGTCCATCCCGGTTCCACCAAGATGTATCATGATATGAGAGATGTTTACTGGTGGGACGGAATGAAAAGGGACATTGCAGATTTTGTATCGAGATGCCTGACTTCTCAGCAAGTCAAGGCTGAGCACCAGAGGCCCGCGGGAGAGCTCCAGCCGTTACCCATTCCGGAGTGGAAATGGGAACAGATTTCGATGGATTTCGTGGTGGGTCTACCCAGGACTAGTAGGGGGTATGACTCCATCTGGGTGATCGTGGATCGTTTGACGAAAGCGGCTCACTTCCTACCGGTGAAGACGACTTTCGGATTTACTCAGTATGCCCAGATCTATATTGACGAGATAGTGCGACTACACGGAGTCCCGACATGCATTGTGTCCGACAGAGGCACCCAGTTTACTAGTAGACTATGGCAGAGGCTTCAGGAGGCTTTGGGCACTCGTTTGAGTTTCAGCACGGCTTTTCATCCGCAGACCGACGGACAGTCAGAGCGGACCATCCAGACTCTCGAGGACATGCTCCGAGCTTGTGTACTAGATTTCGGAGGTAGCTGGGATCATCATTTGCCCTTGGTAGAGTTCTCCTACAATAACAGCTACCAGGAGACTATTCAGATGGCCCCGTTTGAGGCTCTTTACGGGAGGAGATGCAGGTCACCTACTTGTTGGACAGAGCTCAGTGAGAGCAGTATCTTAGGGCCACAGATCGTTGAGGAGACGACAGCGAAGATCCAGTTGATTCGCGATAGGATGAGAGCAGCGCAGAGTAGGCAGAGATCTTATGCGGACCGTCGACGACGCAGACTTGAGTTTTCTGTTGGTGATCATGTTTTCTTGAGGATCTCCCCAATGAAAGGTGTGATGAGGTTTGGGAAGAAGGGGAAGCTTAGCCCCAGGTATGTGGGCCCCTTCGAGATCCTCGAGCGTGTCGGTGCAGTGGCTTACCGGTTAGCCCTTCCACCCAGCTTTCCAGACGTGCACCCCGTATTCCATGTTTCGATGCTCCGCAGATATCTACATGATCCTTCGCACGCGATTCAGCATCCGACGATCCAGCTTGAGCGTGATCTTTCCTATGCAGAGCAGCCGGTGATGATCTTGGATCGACAAGCGAAGAAATTGAGATCGAAGGAGATTCCATCAGTTAAAGTGCTTTGGCGTGGTCAGAACCGTGAAGAGGTCACTTGGGAGACCGAAAGCGAGATGATGAAGACGTATCCCCATCTTTTTGAAGGTAACCTTAGTTAGATTTTTGAAATTCGGGGACGAATTTCTTTAAGGGGGAGAGATTGTAACACCTTAGGATAAGGGTTAGTGAATAATTATAATTAAATAATGGTTTTTAAATAAAAAGTTTACCAAATTGTGTTTTAAATATTTTTCCTAATCTAATAAATATTTTTCCAAAATTTTCCTAGGCTTGCACACACATGTGCATGTAAACTAGGGTTTTTAATTCAAGTAAATACAATAATTATTAACCATGGTGGGTTAATTATAGGATTAATTCTTTTGGATTCTTAAATGGGTTTAATTAATTAGTTAAATTAAAAGATTACTTTAATTTGAATTTTAGGGTTAAGTGTTGACTTGTGAGAGAGAGAGAGAGGGCATCATGGCTTTAGGCCATGCTTGCATTAAATGAGGAGAGAGAGAGAGGGGTGACTTTTGTTTGAATGATTGTGGTGGCTCTCATTTCTCTTTTGGTTTTCTCTCAAGTCTCACACCAACACACTCACACACACACTTACCTCTTCAAGCAGCAGCAGCAGAAGCAACTGAAGCAGCAGCAGAAGCACAAGCAGCAGCAGCAACATTCAGCAACAGCAGCACAGTGAGTAGCAGTGAGCACCAAGCTTCACAACAGCAACTGCAGCCTCTTCTCTTCTCTTCTCCACCTTCCTGCAGCTCCCTAGGGTCGAGAGTGAGGTATATTTCCTATCTTGCTTCACTAGTTTGCCTAATTAGTGTAGTTTTGCATCGGTTATTTGAAATTAGTGTGTTTTAGTGCGATATGGGGTGATTAGCGAGAACCTTGTGCTAATGAGGTGAGATTTGGTTTCAGTAGGATGATTGTGGTCTGTTGAGGCCATTGTGACTTAGTCGAACCCCGATTACACTAAAATACCACCAGTTTTCTTATGTGATGCAAAATGTCGTTTTTGTGCAAAAGTGAACTTTTCTGGATCTGCTATTGACCCGGTGAGTGCAGAATGAAATTGAGGAGACTGTAGTGTAGTGGAGTGGAGATGATGCACCAGGTGAAACCCGACCCCCATACAGCTACAGTAGGCCGCCAATTTCCTCATTCTGGCCGCCAATTGCGGCCAGATGGGTAGGGTTTGGGTTGGGGTTTGGTCCAGTGGGTGTCTGCTACTGTGGGTAGTGTTTTGGTATATATATATTTTTAAGATCATTTCTGTAGGAAAATCTGGGACCAAATACCTGTTTTGCCGTTTTTCTAAACCTTCGCGACACGCGTGATACGTGAGTAGGTTTGGGTTCTGCGTATCGCGGCGCGTCGGGGTAGTTTCGTGGCGCGTGAGTACACGTTTTAGCGTATCGCGCACACGCGCGATTGGTTTGCGACACGGGTTTCTTGTTGGATTGTAATGTCGCGTTTTGTGACTTAAGCTTATGTGTGATATGTGTATGTGATTCTAGGTTCGCAGGCCAGTGAGACGGACGCTGCGAAGAAGGGCAAGCAAGTGGTTGGATACACTTAGCGCGAGACACGGTGAGTAGATTTCACATCTACGGGGATATCGCCCGCATGGCGTTATGCGTCAGGGCTGATAGGATCTTAGTATTACATATTGCATTTACCTATGGACTGTCATCTCATATTGCATTTCCCTGCTATGTGTTATTGATATATGCTAGAACTGATAGAACACCACACTATTACTAACGGTTTATGTTGCACGAGCACTATTTACATGCTACACACACACCGTTAGTAATTGCCATGCCACACTCACTGTAGAACTGCCATGATTATACTGTTGTATTATTGCTGTAGTTCATTTTACATGTGATTGATACGATTTTTCATGTATATTGGGAGCCGCATGACATCTTTTAAAACCGGAAATGAAACTACTTTAAAAAGCGGTCTTCCCCTTATACCCATACCATGGATTGATGTATATTGTACCTCGCATTGGATTTTACTATTGGTATTGGATTTTCATGTGATTTCTGTTTTGAGGACCGTGGAACTATTTAAGGAAAGATATGTTATTTTGAAAAACCCGGTACCTCGTGATATGATATTTTGGTGTGTCCACCACGCGTTTTCTCGGTGCTGAGACGTGTGCTTGAAACCCGATTCGAGGAGTGGATGTTCCGTTTGCGGGTTCGTGGTGGGCCCGGTATGGTTCCCCTCGGCGAGATGATCGATGGGATTTGCCGATTGAGCCTGGAGGCGGGCGAGTACCTACCGGTGATTGGTTGGACCTGGCAGTTGTCCGGAGGATACTGACCAGAGTCGAGTGATGGATGCGGGATGACCGTGCTGCCGGGGCCGAGGGCCGATACCGCAGACGGACCCCGTGGGGCCGGTCTGGACTGACGGCGCCCGATGTTCGAGGATTTACGTGTCGATGCTAGGCACGGGTATTTTATGATGTTTTGGGTGCCGATGTTGGGCACTCGTGATTCCTCCGAGATATACAGGATTTGAGGGCCGATGGGTGTGCCGGCGCCTGAGTATATGTGGGATTTGGGTGCAGTTTGAGGCACCGATCATTGCTTTCCATGTTGACATAGTCCATGTAGATATTATTTATCCCATACTCAGTATTGATTACGATACATCTCATCCTGTGGCATTTACCTGTTAGAGTACATGCATTACTATTGTATCCACTGTTGACATGCATTGATATCATCTGCTGGCATTAGTAGAGCCACGCTATATGTGCATGCCTGCGATCACCTTTATATGTTATCTCTATTCACGAGTTGGCAACTCACCCCCGTTGTGCCACAGTGTTTGCAGGTTGCCCTTGGGAGTAGTCACGGCTGGCTGTTACCGCATCTTTTGGCACAGATACCCCTTTTGAGCAGAGATAGTCTTTTGCTGTTTAGGTGGGTTTTGTACGGTATCTGTTATCTTTCAGTTGTATATTGATGTATCTAGTACTCTCCATCTACCTTCTGTATTGACTTAGAAACAGTTGTGAGGACGATATGTATGATTTTATGTTCTGGTGTCGAGCTCGCATGTGAGTCGACGTTACTTTATGCAGTTTTACCTTTTATGATATTGTCCTTGTTTTACTGTGTATTCTTCGCTACGGCGTCGTATATCATATTGTGATGTTTTATTCATGTCACTTGTTATTTCCGCTACACCTTACTTTTTCCCGACTTTCGGGGCTAATGTTTTAAAAGGAAATGTTACCAAAATTATAAAACTCATAACTTGTGAACTTAAAAAGGGATTTCTACTAAATAAATGGAAGTTTTTCAGATACTTACTACTGCTTTGCAAAACGTTTTAAATCACTCTATTTATTGGTTTTGATTTCTGGGTTCGGCTTACTTAGCCGCGTTACGCCTGTAGACGTTGCGTGGTTAAGTGCCGGTCACGAGTCGAATTCTCGGGTCGTGACAGATAGGATCCCTATTAGTTAATGCCGACGTACGATGATTTTTCGTGCGTGATGAGTTTGACTTGATGATTGATCCTTACCTTTGACTAGAGGTTGCCGTACGATGGATCATACCGTACGCGATGTTGTTGGGCTGGATGCCGATTAATAGATTCCCCGACTCGGTCATATTAGATACGTATACCGTCAGCATTTGCATATGATTTACCTTATGCCGCATTCATATTATTTCCATTGCATACACTTGCACCATTATCGATGATGCGTATGTTACACGTACACAGATTTGCTGGCTCACACACTTCATCATCGATAATTGCCATGCCACTACACAGTAGGGTTGCTGCATCATGACATATACATATATACTTGCGGATATACACATTTGTATATCCATATTGGTGCACATATACCTTGATACATCCATACTTGTGCACACATACATTGGTACATCTACACTTGCGCATATTCATATTGTAACTATATAGATAACTGGTTTTATGGTAAAATTGGGAACCACATATTATATTTAAAAACTGGAATCATTTTAAAAGAGCGGTTTTCCCTTAATATGTCATATCACTGTTCCACGTTGCATGATACACGGATATGCTTACATTTCTATTATATGTCACATGCATCATGCTCTATGATTTTACGCATTGAGATATGCTGTTTTCATGAGATTTCCGGATTTGAGAACCGTGGACATTTTAAAAGAGATTATGTGTTGTTTTAAAAACCCGGTTTCTCTTGATATGATATTTCAGTGCGTCCACCATGTGTTTTCTCGGTTCTGAGAGCGACATGTGAAACCCGATTCGAGGAGGCAGATGAGGCCGATTGCTGGAACATGGTGGACACGGTATGGCACCCCGGGGCGAGAACGGATCGCTGTGCAGTAGACGGTGAGCCTGGCAGAGGGACTACTACCTACCGGAGATAGTATTTGGGCTCGGAGGATACCGACCGGAGTCGAGAGATGATATGGGCCGATCCGGACTGACGGAGCCCGTGGGCCGATCTGGACTGACGGAGCCCGATATATGAGGATTTACGTGCCGATGCTGGGCACTGTTTTCATGATGTTTTCGAGTGTCGATGCTAGGCACTCAGGTTCTATGATTTTGATGTGTCGGAGGGACACCGTTGATATACATCCTCATACTTTCATGTACACTCCTTTATGATATTTACGTGCATACAGACAATGATTATATGGGTGGACGTGATCCACATGTATACATACCTTGATTATGGTTGGAAGAGATCCATATACATGCATTGATTATTACTGTTGGATGTTATCCGCATGCATATAAGTATTGACTACCTTGTTGGCACATATACAGACCCGGTCACCCTAGATATCATAGCATTACCTTTATGATATAGTTGACCTTGGAGTCGTTGTTTATTCGATTTCAATTTGTTGATATTTTTCTACTCACGAGTTGGCAACTCACCCCCGTTGTGCCATAGTTCTTGCGGGTTGACCGCTTGGATCAGTAGCGGCTTCGCTGGCACACAGTTGCATTCGGGTGTTTTGCATTGGTAGGTGGGATATTTGTATCATTCCCACTCTTGTATTTACATTTCATATTGTATCTAGTTAACTCCATCAATCAAAACTTGTAAATTGTATAAGTAATGAGACTTAGTGGGATTGTGGTTGAGAGACTTAAAGCGAGGGGTTTTCCGCTACTTGTGATTTATATGTCTTGCTTTTCTTTATCTTTTGTGGTGAACTTCGCCGTTGGGCGTCGTATACTTATATATATTGTCTTGCGTGGTTGTGATCCGCCGTTTGGCGAAGAGCTAGCTCCCGCTTGGGGATGCCATTATCATTATTATGTATTTATGGTTTTGGATCAAAATATACAAAGGAGGTGCTGCCGAAATTTTAAAAAGACGAAACATGTTTTCAAACTAGTAAATTTCACTTGCATCATTCATATTCCTTTTCTATGCATTAAGAAAACATGATTTCATTATACCTTTATTTCCAAACTTCACCTCCTTTATTTTTCTTAAAAGGTTTAGATTTCTGGGTTTCAGCTTACTTGAATTCCGTTACGCCTTTAGACGTTGCGTGATTCAAGTGCTGGTCACGAGCTAATATTTCGGGTCGTGACAAAGTTGGTATCAAAGCGCTTGGTTTAACCTTGATCGAGTCTATGTTTGACTATGTGGATTCTAGGGCGGGGCTTATTTTGGAACCTAGGCTTGACCATACGGAACTTAGACTTGAACGGGAGGTATTAGACCCGAACATTCGTTTCATAGGCTAACCCTGATTAATGGTGTTTGTAGCTTGAGTAGAGTGACGTATCGTACGTATGTTCCGCGGCATATTTACGATATGATACTCCACTTAAGAAACCTTAGGGTGTACATATTTTGAGACTTATGATTCTTTTCGTACCCATGATTATACATCCATTTGAGATCCTTGATTTTATTTGTTTCGTGATCATACCTTCATTGATGTTGTTCCTTCTTATGATCATGTATCCATTCTGGATCTATCGTTTCCTCTCATGCCGTTGATATGCTTTCTTTGATACTCAATTGAGGTTCCTGTCACCATGGTTTGAGCACAGTTGAGCTGCTGCTAGTGTTGTGGTCACGGCGAGCTCGTCTGGTACGAGGGCTGACCATTGTGTTTTCTGGTGACATGGGAACGTCTCGATGTAGCGTTCAGGAGGCGAGTGCTTGGTTTTACACCGGATGATCAGGCCATTGTTAGAGCTGCCAGTTGCGAGAGGACTGTTGATGTACAACATACCTCAGAGATTTTGATGTCGCCTACCGTGCAGACAGGTGACCAGCTGTTGCTGAGAGGTTGAGATGTCGCTTCCAGAGCTTACGACCTAATATCGCCGGAGCTTCCAGGTAGAAATACAACAGATGATAGCTAGTCTACCCCGAATTGAGAGATGAAGGCGATTCGTCAGATTGATGCGCCGATGCAGGCCCATTTGAGTTGAAGATTTCTAGTGTGGAGAGTCTTACTCAGACCTAGAGCAGACCGAGCCAGAGGTGACCGCCGATGTATCGTCTTTCCTGGAGGATTGAGGCATTGCTTAGCATGCGAGCGAAGAACATTCACATGTTGTATAGGCAAAGCTAAAATGTTCGAGCGAGTGTCAGAAACCCATTTTTCCTAAGTTTAAAGTGTTCGGAGGAACATGCAGGTAATTTTGTGGACCCTCTAGAAGAATGAAACCCTAACTCGACATGATGACTATGGAACCGTTTTGAACCTTAGGGTTTGTGGCAGTTTAGCGGTGCCATCAGTAAGGCTTGGGCTTGCCCTTCTACGGCTGGTCCATAGGTTCTGTGGTATGTACCAGATATTTTTAGATTGTGCTCAGGTGTTGAGACTTCGGGAAATTTTGGGACCTTGATGACTCGATCGAAAAGTTTGACGCCGTCCGGATACCATGTGATAAGGGATCAGCAAGCTGACCAGCTTTGGATAGAGGACCTCACCCAGATGCGTTATGAGTTGATCGAGGACGGACGAGTATTGAGTATTCCTCCGATGGTTGGGACGAGTTCCCGAGGACGTGTTCGGCCAGATATCTTTTACGGAATGATGAAGCTACAGAGTACGCGATTTCGAGTTCGTGCGAGAGACTCCGGATTGACCGTGGCCGAGAACAGTTGCAGTGCGCAGATAGCATGGCGTGACGTCATATTGGACGACGATAAAGACAAGTGGAACCAGAGGTTCGTGCAGGACGCTGACGAGTTGTTATTACACCCCGTCGAGATCAGAGGCCTGATATGCTTACATAGGTGTCGGGATATGGCCAGTTTCTGAGGCAATGTGTGCTGAGAACGCAGATGTCCAAAAAACGAGAAAGGATTATATAAGAGTACCAGCCACCGTACAGTTCGGCATAGGCAAGATCGGAAGAGACCCTGAGCAGGATTCCTTCCAGGAAACTGTTGCAATGAGATTTGCACCCAGGACCAGATGTGTCACGTGTATTCAGAGAGACAGAGGCCAACGCCAGTGACGTGCTGCCTTACGAGTGGTCATGATGATTGACCGAGAGACGACCAGAGAAGTGCCAGAACGGAATCATTCCCGTTAGCACACCTGACTGGGCCGATGAGCCGATGGATTGCGGGATTTGTAATCCGAGGAAGAGATGAGTACCCAGAGATAGAGGACGCCAGACCGTGAGTACGAGGCTAGCGGATATTCTTGCCCTGCCAGTTTTCAGGCACACCGATTTATTTTTCGACATTGTAGGAGGTGTACATCAATGTACTTTGTTGCGATTTGCGTTTGTGAACTGAGTATCACGCCTATATCGCTTGGATTTGAGTTTTGATGACGAATTTCCTGATATTGATTTCGTGCACAATGGCTGCACCTACTGAGTATTTGCATGTTCGCGCATAGTTTCGCACCTGATATATATATTTTATACACCGTTGTGTTGATTTGCGATTTGTGCATATCTATTGAATTTGATGTCGATTTGTCAGTTATATGTATGCCCTAAAGGCCATTACTGTACATACGATGTATATTGTAATGGATGCTTGGACATATATAGGGAGGAATTTCTTGCTCGACATGATAGTATGCTATCTGGTTGCACTTTATCTTAACATGTACTCTGATTGTCTCTATGTTACATGTTGATAAAGCCCTTAAGATATGTACTCGACTACTGGAACTATGATGAGATCATACTAGTGGGGCCATGGTAGTCGACGAGTACATCCTATAACTGTTCCTAGTCGAGGGTGTATCGAGACAGGGCATCGATGCACCGGTGTAGACTAGCGTATTCGCATCTTGACCCATATGATGGGCGATGGATGATCCCATATCCATCGGTGTTTGACATCAAGGATGGTGTACGGGTGCTCAGTAGAGACTGGGTACACTGGACGGACTCGCCGAGAATTCGTAGATGGTATTATACCTTACGTCAGATGGCAGTTCTCCGGTGACACTGGTACGGAGTAGTCTGTTGACCCGAGATCGTCATAGAGTCTTGGGTGATTCCCACTGTGCTTTGATTTCCATCATACCATGTCCAAGAGGGCGTACAAAAAGGTAGCTTTTGGGTACAGTCCCGAATCACATGGAGGTAATGAGCGATAGGAGGGGATTCGTCTCTCCCGGTATAGGGAGTTGATGTTATGCTGTGTTCGATTGGCTATAACCGGAAATCCCTGGTCAGGGTTGTTGAGATTTACTGGTAAGTGTTATCAGTAGTTTCTCGAACTGTTATAGAACTCATGTCGACACGACTTATCAAGCTACTGGGGTCTGACGTTTACCACCCCTAGGCGAGATATGCGATATATCAGACGACGAGACCGGACTGTACGGGAGTGTTACTGATAGGATTCACAGGAGAATGTATAAGCTTTCTTGTTGATCTTCTGAGCGCTCAATACCTAGGTGGCTGTTACGTTTAGCTGACCGCTTGTAGCTTGTGGGTGTTTGATATGATCATCACCTATTGCCGGCGTATTGACGATTCTTTAGAGTCCTACGCAGTGGTTTCTTGGCTCAGGCAAAACGAAGTAGGAGCACATATGTGATATGTGTGTGACCGAGGATAATGCGGTATGTGATACCGTATTGGATTCTCACGATATGAGATATCGGCCGGGTATATGTGATATAGCCAGGTCATCGTATTAGTCGGTTATATGCGATATAGCCGGATTGTCGGATTAAGTGTTGATTCGATAATTTAATGTTTAATAATATATATGATATATTAAATTACATTAACTAATATTAGCTCACTAAAAGATTTTTTTTCTCACTCGGGTAATACATTGATATATATGCGATATATGTTAATTGTATTATTTTGTTTTGTTACAATAAATATTATATATGTGATATATAATATTGTAACATGATATGATTACTAATGCAATATGTTTAGTGGAGATTAAACAAGATTAGGGTTTGATTTGTGTTAGTGCATTCATGAACCTTCTAGAAGGTTTCTTTTTGTTTTGTGTTAAGATATTTTGTTATGACTCATTCTTAACCAAACCCAAACCCTAGTCCTAGTTAAATCTCTACAAAGGTTTAGTCAACCATGGTTGCATTATTCATCATTATCATCTTTTCATTATTCATCACAAAAGGATTCTAATTATTATTCATCTTCTTCTTCCTTCTCTTTTCATTGAAAAAGCTTTCTTGCTTTTGATTTTGTGATGAAAGTGAGTGAGAATATGAAAACAAATGAGAGCAAAAATCCTACTTCATCATTCTCATCTACCCTTGCCCTTTAGATGAGAGTGTTCACTTCATTTAGTGAGTGTTAGCTTGTGTTAATGAAATTTCATGGTAGATCATCTATGTTATCGAAGATCGGAAGCAAGACTGCACCTTTCTCTTCGTGAAGCCTCTCGAGAGTCCGGAACACGATGATCGCAGCGAAGGGACTTCAACACGGAGCTTAAGAAGTGAAGGACCGGATCTACAAAGGTTGTAATCCCTCTCACTTAGTGTTAAAGTGTTTAACATACTTGTTTTCGCCTAATCTCTAGTTTAAAGATCCGGTTTTGGGTTGTTCGGCACGGCTAAATTGTTAATCGGGCATGGTTGATGCCTCGTAGACCCATGTGAGCATGCCTAGCATCCCTGAAGTGGTATCAGATCCAAGCTAGAGCTTTAGGCGAAGTCTAGATGAAGTTTAAAGTCCGATCAAACTCCGAAAACCCGATATACACTAGTTTCTCGAAATTTTTTCAAAATGTGATTTTTTGTGAATTAAAAATGCTCAAAAAAAGCAGCAGGGTATTTT
This sequence comes from Agapanthus africanus, assembly GCA_030015575.1. Lineage (NCBI taxonomy): Eukaryota > Viridiplantae > Streptophyta > Magnoliopsida > Asparagales > Amaryllidaceae > Agapanthus > Agapanthus africanus. The sequence continues at coordinate 223,460,330 of JASDDO010000012.1, forward strand.
AGGAATTACTGTGAAAAACGACACCCTAACTCAACTATTGCGCCGCGGAACCGCGGCCAAACCAAGGCATTGGCGGCGGTTCAGCGGCCGTTACTGTAGATTGAGGGTTAGTTTCTGCACAGTAATGACCGTTGGTACTTCCTGATTCTTTTGGGAATTTTTAATTATACTTAAGTGTTGAGTTTTCTGGGGTGTATTGGGGACTTGTTGATTCAATCGGATATTTTAACTTCGTTTAGTTTGTCCGGGTAATTTTTAGAAACTGTTAAAAAGTTAGAACAGATATCAATAACTTACTTTTTCCCCAGTCGGAATTTTTATCAAAAGTTGGATTTTTTCTCGAGTTTGAAACTTTCTAAGTCGTGCAAGTAACGCGGTGGACCCTCTAGAAGACAACAAACCTTAACTCGATTATGTGACCGTCTTGAACTGCCTCTGAACCTTAGGGTTTGTGGCAGTACGGCGTGCCACATGTGAGGCGTTGGCTTGACCCTTCTACGGCTGGACCATTGGTACTGTGGCATGTGATGGATGTTTTTAAACTAATTTCAAGTGTTGAGAACTATTTGGGAAAACTTGGGTGTTTGATTATTCGATCGGAAAGTTTAACATTGTCTATTTATCTGGAATGTGATACAATATGTGCAACTCACGAAGTTAGGCATGAAATTCGAAGTATGTGATATTTCGGATTTACGATGTCTAAAGAGATTGTGGATTCCAAATGTTGTAGTTTTACACTTTCTTTTCTGTGACCGTAAGCGTAGTATGTGGTGTATCGCCGGCTTCGTTGCTATACATCAACGACAATCGGGATATGCATACTTGCTTACGTTGATGATATGAGATATTATGCGTTGCTGTGATATGTTATATTGGATCGTCGCGTTTTGAATAGCCGGGGGGTTTTATGTGAGATGAGAGTTTTTCTTTTTCATTCATGTAAAATTCATTTGTATGTAATATTCTTTTATTGGGGCACTTCCGGGCTGAGGATGATGTCACCATTGTATATTATTTACTTTTCCGCATTAGGTAGACCTAAGGCGGGGAGCACAAGTAACCGGGTTCTAGGGTCCAGTTGGAGACCATCTCGAGGAGTCGAGACCGGGTCTCCTAACCCTTGAATTGGCAGAGTTGTTTGCCGCTCTCGTAGGTGTCTAGGGATGTGGGTTTGGCTATTCATCGCGACCGTGGAATCCGTGTTTTAAACAGGCTCGTATTAAAACACGGACATCCTAGTATATCCAATATTTCATATATATTCTTCTGCTGCAATGTTCAGTGATGAGATCATATTACTGCCTGAGACGAATGTTTATATTATATATATGAGATATATGTTATATTGCAGATTTCGTTTCAAAAGTGATGCTTGTGAAGCATAATAAAATGGGACTTCATTAATGAGATTAATGAAACTAAAAGAAACCTAAAAATGTTGTAAAAACATGTCTCAAAAACTGGTAGCGCTAGTTCTTGCTTTGCATAGCGGTGTTCCTTGTAGAACATCCAGCACCTTATTCGATAAGGAAAGAGCCGAGAACCCTTCACCGGGAGTGACCTCTTTAGTGAAACTAGCAGATGCTACAAACTCGGTTTGTCTTTTGATTGCTTCTATAGTTTTTGCTTTGCACAGCGGTATTTGTGAAATATTCTGCATCTTATTCGATGAGGAAAGGGCCGACGATCCCTTCACCGGGAGTAACCCCTTTAGCAAAACTAGAAAAGCCTAAAAAACACTCCATTAAAAATCACTCGATTCTACAACGATATCAAGTTCATTACGCAAAAGGTTTTCTTAAAAACCTGTCGTAGCCCTCCGTCATTTCAGATAAGTACTTCTTAGTATTCGTGCTGCGTTTGTTGACCTTAGCCAAGGCGTAGTGTGCGGTAGCTAATTAGTGCTTATCTGTATAAGCATATAATGCGATTGAGTTAGGGTAGTCGTGCGACTTTGTTGACCTTAGCCAAGGGTTGTGCGGGTGGGTTTAATTCAATCGGGAAATGACGGGTTGAACTTGGTTAGCACTTATGATTTGTTTACCTTAGCCAAGGTTATAAGTTGTTAGGGGCAAAATTATCGGGAATTTCGAGTGTTGAAATTTGCAATGAGATTGCATACCTTCTATGAGATAGTTGGATCCCGATACCCGCTGCGAGTAAGAGTTACTCCTGGGAGAGTTTTACACATTACAATTAGTCGATCAAGTAGGTGTCTAGAAAGGTGTCAACGGGGTTACGCACCTATGAAAAATGAGGTTTACTTTAATTAGGTTTGTGCGAAAGCACGGGGGACCTCTCTCAAAGTACCGGCACTGGCCTGACTGAAAGATTGACGAAATTGTAGGGTGTAATTAATCCCGGCTAGTCTTTCCTTTTAGGGTTTGAAGGAAGATTTGATAAAAACAGTGGGAGACATCCTGATTAGATAAATTAGATAACCAATCTAATCTTGCAAGAGAATACGCTGAGTGTTTTCTTCTCTCTCTCTCCAGGTAGCGACCATATCACGCCTTAATCAAGATAATAATACGGCTATATTGACCGAACCCACTTGTTATACTGCGCTAGGGAACGTTGGTCCCTCTCTAACTTATAATTGTTATAAGACAGAGCAGAAAATTGGGGAATACCAGATTTCCCGTGCCGCCCAAATGAAGATAGTACTGTAAGTCCATGTCACGCACCCCACGAACTTGCGGGGAGGCGGAATATATGAAAAACGATTATCAAAGCTTCGTAACACGGACTTGAGCGCATGAATCGTTTCTAAACCGTTACTAGCAAACTACGAAAGGTTTAACTACTCGGATTCGAAGTTATACCTCACGTTACTTGTCCTTCAGGTCTTCATCTCGGTCCTCCACTCCTCGTAGGCTCCTTGGAACATCGGCACCTCAACGGCCTCCTCGAATCAAAGATGATCCACCCGAGAGCTCCTACTACAAGCTTGTTCTCTAACTTGAGATAACTAGGTTGCTCAAAGTACTAATCTAAGCTACCTAGGGGATATAGAGTGAGGTTATGGATGTATTAGTCTATCTAACCTGTGATCTCAACACATGAGAGGTTAGGGTTAGGGTTTCAAGAATGAGAGAGCTTGAGGAGAGAGAAGGTGGTGATTATAATTAATTGAAATTGTTTCTCAATTCTAATATATTATGAAGCATAAAGAATTATCAAATGAATAAATCAAATGCATTATCATCATGCTTCATTGAATATGTGCAATGAATCATCAAGTGAGTCATTAAGCAATAAATGCTTCATTAACTCACTTGAATGATTCATTTCATTTGTCACAAAATCAATTAATGCTAATGCCACCTTACCCTCCAAGTCACCATGCTTCTAGAAGCTTCCCGGAAAATTACGAGAACGCCCCTTCAATCCGTGAAAACACGGAAAAACTTTAGACTGTATAAATCCAATAACCTGATACTAGAATCTGGTTTAAACCAAAGCCGGCTAGTAAAAATTGTCTGAACGTCGTATGTGCGTTTAAACATGTATACGTCCGAACCCTTGTCGTAAAACCATACGACCTCTATATCGTTTCGCCTGGAGCAGGGAAACTCTCTGTATGGGACTCTAAAGAATCGACACTACGCTGGCAGTGGGTTTAACCACAGACCGTAAGCGGCACTAGCTGTACGTAACGGTCCCCAGGTAGATGTCGATAAGAAAGCCGATGAGGAAACCCATCCGAACTCCTACTGAGACTGATGTGACAATCTCCGTACAGTCCGGTCTGTTCGTCTAAGACTATCGCATATCGAGCCTAGGGGGCGGAAAGCGTCAGTCCCCTAATAGCGGTATAAGTCGTGTCAGAGCGTAGCCTATCACATCCTGAGAAACTACTGGAACCTACCAGTAAATCTCGCTTACCCTGGCCAGGGACTTTGCATAATGGCTCTCTGACACAGCGCGATATCAACTCCCCAATACCGGGAGAGACGAATCCTTTCTAACCGCCACTGCCTCCAAGTGCTCGGGACTGCACCCAACTGCTACCTGTTTGCACGACTCCTTTGAGCCGTGGTAGGGTAGCAATCTAAGAACAGTGGGACACACTCGAGGCGAAGTAGCAGTGTCAAGTATGCGGACTATGCTGTACTCATGTCACCTGGGAACTATTAACTGACGATGGGTATAATACCAACCAATCAGTTCCCCTGCGAGTCATGTCCGGTGTACCTGTAACCTAACGAGCACCTGTATACTATCTCCAGTACGACGTACTGATGGCTGTGGGACAGACCATCTCCCCAACTGGGATGAGAAGCGTACATACTAATTCTACTCCGGAATATCGATGCCCTGTCTCGATAATCCTACGACTAGGGACAAGTATAGGATGTTTCTTATAGACTACCCAGCCCCTACTAGTGTGACTGCCATCACAACGCTGGTAATCAAGCAAAGATCCTATAGGCTCTACTAATATGTATAAGTGATACGTTACAAGAAACATATGCACATATTAAAGTAGACTCAAACCAAGTAGCATACTAACATTTTTAGCAAGACTGTTATATATAACTGTGAATATCCCAAGCTTCCATTAAGTAATATACAACCTAGTATGATACAATAATGGCCCCTAGGGCATATACACTAACAATCTCCCACTTGCACTAAGGCCATGAGCTGGCATATCGTAGACCTATCATCTCGAATAGCCTCTCGAACTGCGTCTGAGGAATGGCCTTTGTGAATGGATCAACAATGTTATTCTCCGTCTCTACTCTCTTCACCTCGATCTCCTAGCGATCTACGATCTCCCTGATCAGGTGGTACCGCCTTAAGATGTGTTTGGACTTCTGATGGGACCTGGGTTCCTTCGCTAAAGCTATAGCGCCGTTGTTGTCATAATACAGAGGTATTGGATCAACACTGGTAGGAACCACCTGAAGTTCTGTGAGGAACTTCTTCATCCAGAATGCTTCTTTTGCGGTATCGCAAGCAGCTATGTACTCCGCTTCCATTATTGAGTCAGCAACGGTGTCCTGCTTGGAACTCTTCCAACAGACCGCCCCTCCATTGAGGGTAAAGACATAACCCGACATGGACTTGGAGTCATCCTTGTCACTCTGGAAGCCGGAGTCGGCAAAGGCCTCAATCTGGAGGTCTTTTCCGCCATACACTAAGAACATATCCTTAGTCCTCCTTAGGTACTTGAGAATGTTCTTTACTGCTATCCAGTGCTTCTCCCCTCGGTTTTCCTGATACCGGCTTACAACGCTCAATGCGTATGCTACATCTGGTCTGGTACATAACATCGCATACATTAAAGAGCCTACCGCAGAAGCGTAGGGTATAATTGATATGCGATCCCTTTCCAAATCAGTCTTGGGAGACATCTCTTTGGAGAGGGTGATTCTGTGACAAGCCGGTAGATTACCGCGCTTAGAATCATCCATACTGAATCTCTTCACTATGGTGTCTATGTACCTGGACTGCGAAAGTCCTAACATCCTTTTTAATCTATCACGATAGATCCGGATCCCCAGAATGTAGGTGGCATCACCCAGGTCTTTCATAGAGAATTTAGGTGACAAGAATCTTTTGACTGACTGTAACATAGGAATATCATTTCCTATTAGGAGAATGTCATCCACGTACAAGACGAGGAATACTACAGCTCTCCCTACAATCTTACTGTATATGTAAGGTTCATCTGGATTTTTGATAAAGTCAAATTCTTTGACAGCATCATCAAAACAGATGTTCCAACTCCGTGATGCCTGCTTTAGTCCATAAATGGACTTAAGCAACTTGCATACTTTACCGCTGCTCCCACTCTGAATGAATCCCTCTGGCTGATCCATATAGACGCTCTCTTGCAAATTACCATATAGAAAGGCCGTCTTTATGTCCATCTGCCAGATTTCATAATCGTGGAAAGAAGCAATAGCAAGAAGGACCCGAATGGATTTAAGCATAGCTACTGGAGAAAAGGTTTCGTCATAGTCCAAACCAGGTCTTTGACGGAAACCCTTTTCAACCAGTCTAGCCTTGTATGTTTCAACCTGTCTATCTACACCAATCTTCTTTTTGAAGATCCATTTGCATCCTACGGGTTTTACCCCATATGGAGCAATGTCCAAAGTCTATACTTTGTTAGTGTACATGGACTCCATTTCGGTCCGCATTGCATCCAGCCATTTTACTGAGTCACCGCTCTGAATGGCTTGCTGGAAGCTAGTAGGCTCATCATAGTCAATAGTGCAATCCTCTCTATCCCCGTCTATGAGAAAACCGTAGTATCTCTCGGGCGGATGAGACTGCCTACTACTCCTGTGGAGTGGCGTCGGGATGTCCCTTTCTTCTGAAGCCTCAGGTTCTACCATACTTTCAGTAGTAGTTTGTGGTTCTGGAATTTCTTCCAGTTCTATTTCGCTCCCACTTGTTTCCTTTTCTAAAAACTAATGTTCTAGAAAATGGGCATTACGAGAAACAAAAACCTTTTGTTCCTCTACGTAATAGAAAAAATACCCCCTGGAGTTCTTTGGGTATCCCACAAACTTACATAGTACTGAGCGTTCCTCGAGCTTGTCCACATGCTGCTTTTTAATAAAAGCTGGACATCCCCATGCCTTCAGGTACTGAAGACAGGGTTTCTTTCCACTCCACATCTGATATGGTGTGGTAGGCACAGTTTTGGTTGGAACCTTGTTCAAAAGATATGCAGCTGATTCTAACGCATATCCCCAGAAAAATCACGGTAATTCAGCCTTACTCATCATGGAACGAACCATATCCAATAGGGTTCGATTCCTCCTTTCTGATACACCGTTGTGTTGTGGTGTGTATGGAGGAGTAAGTTGAGAGAGAATACCATTCTCTTTTAAGTAACCCAGGAACTCGGCACTTAAGTATTCACCACCTCGATCAGATCTCAGTGTCTTTATACTCTTGCATGTTTGTTTTTCCACTTCATTCCCGTATTCTTGGAATTTCTTAAAAGCCTCGGATTTATGCTTCATTAAGAAGATATATCCATACCTAGAGAAATCATCCGTAATAGTAATGAAGTAGGAATAACCACCTCGTGCATGTATAGATATTGGACCGCACACGTCACTGTGTATGAGTCCCAAGAGCTCGCTTGCTCTTACTCCGTGTCCAGTGAACGGAGTCTTTGCCATCTTTCCTATGAGACAAGATTCACAAGTAGCATAAGATTGATATTCGAACGGATTCAAATATCCTTCTCTATGTAACTTAGTCAACCTTCTCTCATTGATGTGACCTATTCTACAATCCCATAAGAAAGCCTGATTTATTTATGGAGACTTTCTTTTAAGTGTGTTCTGGACATTGAAAACCTGAGCTTGACTTAATACGTATATACCGTTATCTAATGTACCGGACCCAATCAGAACTTGATTTAGGTGGATGTTAACTACATCGCTTACGAATGTAAAATCATATCCCTCTCTCGAAAGTGAGGACACTGATATGATATTGCAAGTCATACTAGGTACATACAGACAGTTACGTAGAATCAATATCTGCCCACTTGTCAAACCTAGGAGATATTCTCCCACGGATTCAGCGTCCACGCTCATTCCGTTTGCAACTCTGAGAGACCAATCACCTACCTTTATAACTCTACGGTTTCTCAAAGCATGTAATGAATTACAGATATGATATCCTACTCCGGTATCTAGTACCCAGGAAGTAGAGTTTATTGACAAACAGTTCTCAACTACAAACACATTTGAGGCTGAAGCCACAACATGCTTCGTATCCTGGCTACTGGCTTCTAAGGCCCTGCAATCTTTCTGCCAATGCCCAATCCCATAACAATAGGAACGTCCCTCTTTTACTATATCCAGTCCCGAAACTTTTGCCTTTCTCTTTCCTTCTTCCCCGGTTTCCTTTAGGGTAGGAGGCAGAGACTGTAGAATCAAGTCAGTATCTGACTCGTTTCCCAACACGGTCTCCAGGTCCTGGAGCTCATCAATACAGCTAGTCATTGTAAGGACGTTGTCCCCTACAGATGACCCGTCAACCAACCTCGCTTGAATTAATTCGTTCGAGGTCTCATATCTTGCGATATGAGATTGCTCTCCATATAAATCTTTGTTATGGAGAAAGATGGAAACTAAGTCCATCTTCTCGTGCTGCTTCTGGTATATACCATCAACTGAACCTAATACGAGGCACTTAGCTTTCGCTTTATCTTTTTCCCTTTTCTGACGGATATCCATATCCGCAACAGTGGAAACTGGACCTGGGACGGCGGGATCTTGAGTAGTAATAGGGTGGTCCAGCTTTTCATAGGCAATGTACATCTGGACAGACCTTTGCCAGTCATATAAGTAAGATTCAGTCAATTTATTATCTAGATGTAACCTAGTCGTGGTCACAAGGTCGCTGCAATTAAGAGAGAGAGAAGAAAACATTTTAACATGATGCTCTTGCAAGTTTAGAATGGTTTTTAATTTATCTAAGTAGGATGGCTCCCACTGTTTCTCAAATCCCTCATCAAACCATAAAAGAAGAATTAGCCAGGACTATTCTCACCGTAAAATTCTTGCTTAACCGTTCAGCCAGGTCAGTGTCGATACTTCGAGGGAGGTTTTCCAACGCTTTCGTGAAGTTCCTTAATTAAATAACCTCTTTTCTCTTGGGGCGTAACCCCGCTGACACCTTTCTAGGCACCTACTTGGTTTATAGCATTGATCGTTAAGTGACGAATCTCCTGATAAGTAGTATATACTCACTGTAGGATCGGGATCCAAAATATCATCGTATGATAATGTTGAAGGAATCCTACCAACATTCATCAAACTCCAAAATGGTATGCTCTCACTGCAAATTTCAGTTTCTTTAGAAATTCCCGATATAAATTTTTGCCCCATGCTCTTATGACCTTGACGAAGGCCAACATATAATAAGTCACATATCAAGTTTTACCCGTCATTGTCCAGGTTAATTTGAACCCACCCGTACATAACCTTGACGAAGGCCAAAATAGTAGTACGACTGTCCCAAACCAACGCATCTATCTATGTTACAGAAAAATATCCAGCAGCTACCAATCACTATGCCTTGGCGAAGGTCAAAATACATAGCTTGAATACTACTGAATATTTAACTGAAATGACGGAGGGCTACGACTGGTTTTGGCAAAACCGTGAACATAGTGAACTTGATATAATCGAAGGAACCTGATACTTTTTAAAAGGAGTGGTTAAAGCTCCGCAATTAAAAATTCTGATCTTTTAAAATAACCGAGTGGTTTCTTTTAAATTTGTTCCAACGATTAAATTTTGGTTTATTTTCTTTGCATTATAATAATGCGTCCCATCATTTATCCTATCATTGCAGAAAACAACGAAAAATACCATGTCCTCTTATGCCATCCGCATTCGCCACGGGGTCCCGTCATCACCCGTTAGGTTACTTAACTAATGACAGAGCGGGGGCTGGGCTAGCGCGGGTGTAAAACATAAGTGACGTTTAATAGCTATCATATATAGATATTGTACATTCGTCAGACGCAATAATAAGCATTCCAGATTACTGATGAACTTTATTGGATATACTAGCAATCCGCATTTGCTTTGAGCCTGCAATAAAAGACGGATTACACAGTTGTGATGAATAGCCATTACCCCACCCTAGACCCCTACGGGTACGGCAAACTACCCGCCAAGTACCCGAAGTGAAGCGGTCTCCCTCAACAAAGTGAGTAGGCCACTAAACACTTTAAAGTACCCGGTAGTTTGTCTACCCCGCCTTGGGTCTATCCTAGGAGCAAAAACAGTAAAAAGAAATAATACAACGGTGGCTACAACCGCAACCTGGATGCGCCCCGCAAAAGAATATTACATCATATTACATTTACATCGAATGAATGAATATTAAACCCATCTCAAACCCCGGCTAATCATCACAACATTCCAATCAAATCCATATACACAAACAGTAAACAATACAGAAATGTGCAACCCCTTGCCAACCGACATACTAGCAGTTAGGGGAGGTTTACGAACACATTAAACATTACAGATAAAAACACAATTAGCAATTAATTTAGAACATCGATCGACAACCATTATCCGTGTCTACCCCAAAAGCAAACCTGTACTGAAATAACCTGGGTAGAAAACAGAATATACAGGAAAACAAAACACCAGAAAACATGAATAACAGAGCAAACCCGAGTCAACTCGGAGTTGACTCAGCGGCGTATCCGCGGCACAAGCACTTTATTGCCGCGGATCCGCGACCATAACACCGGGTTGGAACTTCGTATTTTCCCAGTATTCTTAAATTTCCCTGCTGTGAATTTTAAGGCATATCAAATAATTTTTTAGACATGTTTAAAATTAACAGAAACTTAGGGATCTCGGGGTTTCGTTTTCGTGTTTTCCGTCGATCGAACTTCTAATTAGTTGCTAACAAGCTAGTAATGGTTTAGTTGTCTCTGATACCACTGTAAGTCCATGCCACGCACCCCACGAACTTGCGGGGAGGCGGAATATATGAAAAACGATTATCAAAGCTTCGTAACACGGACTTGAGCGCATGAATCGTTTCTAAACCGTTACTAGCAAACTACAAAAGGTTTAACTACTCGAATTCGAAGTTATACCTCACTTTACTTGTCCTTCGGGTCTTCATCGCGGTCCTCCACTCCTCGTAGGCTCTTTGGAATATCGGCACCTGAACGGCCTCCTCGAATCAAAGATGATCCACCCGAGAGCTCCTACTACAAGCTTGATCTCTAACTTGAGATAACTATGTTGCTCAAAGTGCTAATCTAAGCTACCTAGGAGATATAGAGTGAGGTTATGGATGTATTCGTGTATCTAACCCTTGATCTCAACACATGAGAGGTTAGGGTTAGGGTTTCAAGAATGAGAGAGCTTGAGGAGAGAAAAGGTGGTGATTAGAATGAATTGAAATTGTTTCTCACTTCTCATATATTATGAAGCATAAAGAATTATCAAATGAATAAATCCAATGCATTATCATCAGGCTTCATTGAATATGTGCAATGAATCATCAAGTGAGTCATTAAGCAATAAATGCTTCATTAACTCACTTGAATGATTCATCTCATGAGTCACAAAATCAATTAATGCTAATGCCACCTTACCCTCCAAGTCACCATGCTTCTAGAAGCTTCCCGGAAAATTACGAGAACGCCCCTTCAATCCGTGAAAACACGGAAAAACTTTAGACTGTATAAATCCAATAACCTGATACTAGAATCTGGCTTAAACCAAAGTCGGCTAGTAAAAACTGTCTGAACGTCGTACATGCGTTTAAACACGTATGCGTCCGAACCCTTGTCGTAAAACCATACAACCTCTATATCGTTTCTCCTGGAGCAGGGAAACTCTCTGTGTGGGACTCTAAAGACTCGACACTACGCTGGCAGTGGGTTTAACCATAGACCGCAAGCGACACTAGCTGTACGTAACGGTCCCCAGGTAGATGTCGATAAAAAAGCCGATGAGGAAACCCATCCGAACTCCTACTGAGCCTGATGTGACAATCTCCGTACAGTCCGGTCTGTTCGTCTAAGACTATCGCATATTGAGCCTAGGGGGCGGCAAGCGTCAGTCCCCTAATAGCGGTATAAGTCGTGTCAGAGCGTAGCCCATTACACCCTGAGAAACAACTGGAACCTACCAGTAAATCTTGCTTGCCCTGGCCAGGGACTTTGCGTAATGGCTCTCTGACACAGCGCGATATCAACTCCCAATACCGGGAGAGACGAATCCTTTCTAACCGCCACTGCCTCCAAGTGCTTGGGACTGCACCCAACTGCTACCTGTTTGCATGACTCCTTTGAGCCGTGGTAGGGTAGCAATCTAAGAACAGTGGGACACACTCGAGGTGAAGTAGCAGTGTCAAGTATGCGGACTATGCTGTACTCATGTCACCTGGGAACTGTTAACTGACGATGGGTATAATACCAACCAATCAGTTCCCCTGCGAGTCTTGTCCGGTGTACCCGTAACCTATCGAGCACCTGTATACTATCTCCAGTACGATGTACTGATGGCTATGGGACAGACCATATCCCCAACTGGGATGAGAAGCGTACACACTTAGTCTACTCCGGAATATCGATGCCCTGTCTCGATAATCCTACGACTAGGGACAAGTATAGGATGTTGCTTATAGACTACCCAGCCTCCACTAGTGTGACTTCCATCACAACGCTGGTAATCAAGCAAAGATCCTATGGGCTCTACTAATATGTATAAGTGATACGTTACAAGAAACATATGCACATATTAAAGTAGACTCAAACCAAGTTGCATACTACCATTTTTAGAAAAACTGTTATATATAACTATGAATATCCCAAGCTTCCATTAAGTAATATACAACCTAGTATGATACAATAATGGCCCCCAGGGCATATACACTAACAAGTACATGTTGATGCATCATCTTCGGGTGTGTTCATTACAGAGAACTGTTTCTCAGTATCCTTTAAGTCCTGGGTATGAGATACCAGATCAGGATCCCGCATATGTAATCTGTTACATAAGCTACAGATAGGTAGAGAACTGAGAACGGGTGATAAGTTTCATGAGATAGAAAACGGTGCAAGTGTTGCAGCCAAGTCTGTTGGTCACTATCACCCTGTATTACCTGAATACATTGATTCTGAACGAATGTTATTAGATACCGAACCTGATATACAACATCATATCAGTCTCTTTATTAGTAAAGAAAGGATATAATATTGTATTGTTGGATAATGTTTTGAACATTTCCTATATCAAGAGTTGATCGGTTCAGGCACGTTATCTAAAAGCATTGATGTTCTAAATCAAACTACAGTTCTTAGTATACAGAACACACACGAGAGGAAGAGTTCAGAAATGAACGAATCCTTCTTGAGGCATTGTAGACTAGGTCATATCAATGCGACCTGACTAGCTAAGTTACATTTAGATGCATATTTAAATCTGTTTGAATTTACATCTTGTGAAACTTGCCGGTCATGTCACAAAGATAAGATGACCATAGCTCTGTTTATTGGAAACAGAGAAAGAGTTTGTGAACTCTTGGGATTGATACATGCTGATGTATGAAAGTCTCCTATCTACACATGCCAAGACCGGTTCTTTGTACTTCATTACATTCTCCAATGATCTCTCAATATTCAGACATATGTTCCTGTTGAAACACAAGTCCAAACCTTTTGAGATATTCACAGAATGTAAGTTAGAAGTAGAGAACCAAAATACGGGTATAAGTATTATGTCCTTTGATGAGATCAGGGAGGAGAATACTTGAGCACGGAATTCCTGGACTATTCTAAAGGAGAATGAGATTCTCTCTCAGCATTACTCCTCCACAAACACCACAGCACGTCGGTGTATCGGGACGGAGCAAAACACCCTATGTGATATGGTGTGCTCTATGATGAGTACTACTGAGTTTCCTATTTCCTTTCGGGAAGTTATGCACTTGAGAAGCTGCATACCTATTGAATAAGGTTCAAATTAAATCAGTTGTCTACCACTTCATATGTGATATGGAAAAGGAAGAGCCCATATCTTAAGTTTGTTAAGATTTGGGGTTGTCCGGCTTATGTCTAAAAGGCAAAATCCGGGCAAGCTCGAGGCAAAGTCAGTTCTGTAGAACTGGAAAGGTTCCAGCTATACAAACTGCAACTGATGATTTGATAGACCCGAAGGATTCAATAGTTTCTAACGAACCTCAACCTCTCCGCCGATCTAGCAGGGTTCCTCACCCACCTGAGAGATACTTCGGTTTCTCTATAACAGTGGGAGTGAGGATTGCATCATGAGATGATGACCCAACTATTTTTGAGCTGGCCATCAGGAGTGGGACTTTGTAAGAATGGCTGGATGCTTAGTGATCTGAGATGGAATCCTTAAACACCAACAAAGTATGGACTTTGGTTGCTTTATCTGAAGGGTTAAATCCCCATCAGGAGCAAGTATATCTTAAGAAGATTACTTGGTGTACATGGAAAAGTTGAGACTTTCAAAGCTATGCTTAAGTCCATCCAGATCCTACTTGCCATTGCTACATACCCTGACAACAATTTCTGGCGGTTAGGTGTCATGACAGCTTTTCTAAAATGATGTTTTAGAAGAGAGCGTCTATAAGTACACAGCCAGAGGGCTTCGTAGACAGTGGGAGCAGCGGAAACGCGTGCAAGATGTTTTATGTGATAAAGCAGGCATCGCGGATTTGGAACGTCTGTTTTGATGTGGTAGTCAAAGAGTTTAACTTCATCAAAATGGTAGATGAACCTTGTATATACAAAAAGGTAGTAGAGAGTATGGTGGTGATCCTCGTAGAGTACGTGGATGACATACTCTTGATAGGAAAGGAGTTTCCTATGCTACGCTCGGTCAATCTCCGCTTATCACAATGATTCTCCATATAGGATCAAAATGATACCTCCTAAATCCTGGGTTTTGGATCTATGAGATAGTTCTAATTGGATGTTAGGATACTCACTAGTTGTAGTGAGATGGTATCAATCGATCCTGGGGAGAATCACTGGAAAGGTTCCAGGGTGATAAGGACGACTGAATGTCGGTCGCAGGCATTGTCTTTACCCTCCGTGGAGGGACGGTATGTTGGAAGAGTTCCAAGCTAGATACCGTGATTTACTAGATGATTAAAAGCAAGATACATCGTTACCAAGGATGCTACCAAAGAGGCAGTCTGGATATATAAGTTCATGAGATGAACTTCGTTCCTACCATTGTGTGATAATGGAGTTATGGCTTTTGCCAAGGAACCCCCGTCCCATCAGAAATCCAGATATAATTCTTAGGCAGTATCACCTGATCATGGAGATGGTTGATCTCCAGGGAGATCGAGATTAGGAGAGTAGACACAGAGGACAACAGCATGGATCCACTCACAAAGGACTTTTTCCCAAGTAGAGACTTTTATGGGATGGTTGAGTATGAGATACTTCAACTGCAGCTAATTGTTGGGTATGTGATACCACAACAGATGGCCCTAGTGCAAGTGGGAGATTGCTAGTTATATGTATGCCCTAGAGGCCATTACTGTACATACGATGTATATTGTAATGGATGCTTGGACATATATAGGGATGACTTTCTTGCTCGACATGATAGTATGCTATCTGGTTGCACTTTATCTTAACATGTACTCTGATTGTATCTATGTTACATGTTGATAAAGCCCTTAGGATATGTACTCGACTACTGGGACTATGATGAGATCATACTAGTGGGGCCACGGTAGTCGACGAGTACATCCTATAACTGTTCCTAGTCGAGGGTGTATCGAGACAGGGCATCGATGCACCGGTGTAGACTAGCGTATTCGCATTTTGACCAATATGATGGGCGATGGATGATCATATATCCATCGGTGTTTGACATCAAGGATGGTGTACGGGTGCTCAGTAGAGACTGGGTACACTGGACGGACTCGCCAAGAACTCGCAGATGGTATTATACCTCACGTCAGATGGCAGTTCTCCGGTGACACTGGTACAGAGTAGTCTGTTGACCCAAGATCGTCATAGAGTCTTGTATGATTTCCACTGTGCTTTGATTTCCATCATACCATGTCCAAGAGGGCATGCAAAAAGGTGGCTTTTGGGTACAGTCCCGAATCACATGGAGGCAATGAGCGATAGGAGGGGATTCGTCTCTCCCGGTATAGGGAGTTGATGTTGTGCTGTGTTCGATTGGCTATAACCAGAAATCCCTGGACAGGGTTGCTGAGATTTACTGGTAAGTGTTATCAGTAGTTTCTCGAACTGTTATAGACCTCATATCGACACGACTTATCAAGCTACTGGGGTCTGTCGTTTACCACCCCTAGGCGAGATATACGACATATCAGACGACGAGACCGGACTGTACGGGAGTGTTACTGATTGGATTCACAGGAGAATGTGTAGGATTTCTTGTTGATCTTCTGAGCGCTCAATACCTGGGTGGATGTTACGTTTAGCTGACCGCTTGCAGCTTGTGGGTGTTTGATATGATAGTCACCTACTGCCGGCGTATTGACGATTCTTTAGAGTCCAACACAGAGGTTTCTTGGCTCAGGCAAAACGAACTAGGAGAACATATGTGATATGTGCATAACCGAGGATAATGCGGTATGTGATACCGTATTGGATTCTCGCGATATGAGATATCGGCCGGGTATATGTGATATAGCCGGGTCATCGTATTAGTCGGTTATATGCGATATAGCCGGATTGTCGGATCGAGTGTTGATTCGATAATTTAATGTATAATAATATATATGATATATTAAATTACATTAACTAATATTAGCTCACTAAAAGATTCTTTTTCTCACTCGGGTAATACATTGATATATATGCGATATATGTTAATTGTATTATTTTATTTTGTTACAATAAATATTATATATGTGATATATAATATTGTAACATGATATGATTACTAATGCAACATGTTTAGTGGTAATTAAACAAGATTAGGGTTTGATTTGGGTTAGTGCATTCATGAACCTTCTAGAAGGTTTCTTTTTGTTTTGTGTTAAGATATTTTGTTATGACTCATTCTTAACCCAACCCAAACCCTAGCCCTAGTTAAATCTCTACAAAGGTTTAGTCAACCATGGTTGCATTATTCATCATTATCATCTTTTCAGTATTCATCACAAAAGGATTCTAATCATTATTCATCTTCTTCTTCCTTCTCTTTTCATGGAAAAAGCTTTCTTGCTTTTGATTTTGTGATGAAAGTGAGTGAGAATATGAAAACAAATGAGAGCAAAAATCCTACTTCATCATTCTCATCTACCCTTGCCCTTTAGATGAGAGTGTTCACTTCATTTAGTGAGTGTTAGCTTGTGTTAATGAAACTTCAAGATAGATCATCTATGTTATCGAAGATCGGAAGCAAGACTGCACCTTTCTCTTCGTGAAGCCTCTCGAGAGTCCGGAACACGATGATCGCAGCGAAGGGACTTCAACACGGAGCTTAAGAAGTGAAAGACCGGATCTACAAAGGTTGTAATCCCTCTCACTTAGTGTTAAAGTGTTTAACATACTTGTTTTCGCCTAATCTCTAGTTTAAAGATCCGGCTTTGGGTTGTTCGGCACGGCTAAATTGTTAATCGGGCATGGTTGATGCCTCATAGACCCATGTGAGCGTGCTAGCATCCCTGCACGATTTTGTACCTTTGTATCAGGTGTTTATGATTTCGTGGATTTCATACGAATGATTTGATTTTTGCACTCGGTATAGCTTATATGTGCTTGTAGTGCATTGATATGTGTTTTGTGCACCCAGTTGCACACAATTTTGATTTATACACCTTGGTGTACTCGGTGTTGCTTTTATGCATTTGATTCATTGATTGTATTTCGTGCATTTGATGCACCAGATGTTGTTTTCGTGCACAATAGGTGCACCAGATATTGTTGTCATGCACACCGTTGCAGTGGACAGTTGCTTTTATGCACACCCGTTGCACTTAGTTTTTCCTTGTGCGTATAGTGGCACCTGTATTTGGATTTGATTTTTCCATTCGCACCAGACGCATGTGATTATTGAATACGCCTTTTGAGGCTGATTTTTCTTTTGAGCACTTTGTTTTAATGTTGGGCACTATATTGTGTAGTAGCCAAACATGACTGATCCGAGGACAGTACCTGAGTACTCTGCATGCATTAATAGATTACCAAATGGGTTTTCAAAAGGAGCTATAGTCTCGCTATTTTCTACGTGTCCGTGAGCGACACGAACGTTTATAAAGGAAAACCTTTTGGGATATTTTGAAAGCGACGGAACGTGTATTTAGGAAAACATATATGGACATATATTATTATTTTAAATTAGCGTCCGTCGGTTATGCCGTGAGTTACGCATTCCCACGGCGATTTAGAAAAGATTTTGCATGTATTTTATTCAAATTTTGGAGTTTTCAAAGATGCGTACTATACACATATTATAGTATTTGGCTAGTGTATATTGGATTTCAGTAGTGGATTTCGAGATCCGCATCTCTATTGTAACTTCGAGGATAAGCGTGTACATCCGATGATTTGCGTGATGCTTGACGGAGTTCGATTTTGAGTTTTTACTCGTTTTCATGCGCACTTGACGCGATGAGCTGTGTTATTTCTGCGTTTTCCATGACTTCGGAGCCCCGTTGATTTGAGTTGATTATTGAAATGTTTTAGATTTTTGGGGTTTAAATTTAAATTCAGGGATGGATTTATTTAAGGGGGGAAGATTGTAATATTTCAGAAAATATAAAATATTATATTTAGGAATTTAATATTAAAATAATATATTTCCCGAAAACTGCCGATTTGCGAAATTGGGGTTTTCGAAAAAGGGTATAAATATATACCAATAATTGGGAAATAAATAGAAATTAAAATGATTTATTCATTTAAAAATATATTTAAAGGATTTGGCAATTTTAAAATTTATTATATGTAGTTTCGATAAAAACCCGATTAGTGTACTGCTAATCGCGATTAAGCCAAATCCGCATTTCTACAGTTTTCATGGTTAGTGCATCATGACATGTTACATGTTATTTGATTTGTGTGTTTTATGTTAGGGTTGGGCTTTTGGGTGAGAAAAGAAAAGAAAAAGAAAAAGGCCAAAGGGGACAAAATGAGGAGGTTAGTTAGATTATGTGAGAGAGAGAGTGTGTGATTTAGTGAGAGAGAGGGAGGGGGCTGCTGCCTCATTTGGATCCCCCATCATTTTCTCTTCTCTCCTTCATCTTCCTCAAGCTCACAACCCTCCCCTTCCATCCCTCGATCTATCTCCTAATAAGCCCCAAAACCCTATACCCCTTCACAAAAAAATGATCACCTCCTCACCCTTATCGCAATGAACCAAGAAAATTGAGATTTTGACAACCTTGAGGAGCTAGGGTTTTTCTTGGGTTGCCCAAGTGAGGTAATTTCATCACCCTTAGCATAGTATTTCCTTCACTTTACCTTTCATGCAAGTTTAGAGGTGAAATTGTGATGTTTTGTGAGCTTTGGAAACCCTAGTAAAGGGTTGAGTGTTTGTTGAAATTGGTGATGTGTTGTGGCTGTTAACTAGACTTGGGTGCTGTTTAAGGAGCTGGACCAGAGCTTAGAAACCCAAAACAAGGATTTAGAAACCCCGACATCGGATAAATGTATGATTTGAGAGGGTATTTTGGAATGTGGAGCAACCCGGGGGCACTAGAAATGATTTTGCAATTACCGGGAGTCGTGCAGGCACCTAGGAAGCTACCATTGAAACCCTAGCCCCATACCCCAACCCAAGGCCGCAGATTTATCCATTCTGGCCGCAATTTGCGGCCAGAGCAGGGAAATAGGTCCCGGTTTGGTCCATGGCTCCTTTTGCACTAAAATAGACCCCTCCTATATGCAGAATTGGCTAATTGTCATATGGGGAAAATCTGGGTGCATTTTGGTGTGTTTTAGGCTATGTTTTCCGGATTTTGAAATGAAATTTCTTGACATTTGGATTTGTATTTAGTTGTTGGATGTTTGTACATCGACACTAGGGGTTGTTTGATTGTTTTTGCACGTGTAGGCCATAGGTTCTAACCTATGAGCGCACCGTGCGCCGTATTGGTTTTCCGGATTCGATTTTAATACGTATTGCGATTATTTATTATTGTAGGTACCCTCTCATGGATTCCGAGGTGAAGGAGCACGGCGTCATCGATTTCGGCGAGCGAAGACCAGATGAGTGGATCTATATCCATGGGGGAAGTCGGGTGGATGGCGTACAGCACCCCCGCAAAATTTTGATGGAAAACTGATTTATGGCATATGGTTAGGAAACCTAGATTAGGAAACTAGGGTTAGAATGAGATAGTTATGAAACCATATTAGAAACTAGAGGATAGTTAGAAGTGATATGTTACTACTATCATAGGATGACGTTTAGCGATATTGCCGTTTAGGGTACGGTAGGACTAGATAGTCGATGTAGATGCGTCATCCGAACCATACCGTTTTCTAAACCGAAGAATCGTATGTATCTTTTAAATATATACCTTGAGGGATGTTACGGATTTTCAAAAGATATCTTTTCCTTAAAAACACCGTAACCCCTATTTTCAAAACTACGATTCGCTTCTTCAAAAATCCGATTGTATGGTTCGGGTGTGTATGTTAGATTAGATACTTATACTTATAGTAGGGATTGAATGTTTATGTAAACTCGACATGATGATATGATGACATGATGATATGATGACATGATGACATGATGATATGATGGTATACGGATGCGAGTCGATTGAGATGATTTATACCCTGCCAGTCCACTGATATGAGATTATTGCGGATGTGACATGGGACACAAGTATATATATATATATATAATGTTGTGAATCATAGATGATAGGCCATGCGTGATATTAGGCCGTACCCTCACTTGTCATATAGGATGATAGGATCCTTATTAGTTAATGCCGTCGTACGATGATTTTCCGTGCGTGATGAGTTTGACTTGATGATTGATCGTTACCTTTGACTAGAGGTTGTCGTACGATGGATCATACCGTACGCGATGTTGTTGGGTTGGATGCCGATTGATAGATTCCCTGGCTCGGTTATATTAGATACGTATACCGTCAGCATTTGCATATGATTTACCTTATGTCGCATTCATATTATTTCCATTGCATTGCTTATACCTGTGGTAGTACACTTGCACCATTATCGATGATGCGTATGTTACACGTACACAGATTTTCCGGCTCACACACTTCATCATCGATAATTGCCATGTCACTACACAGTAGGGTTGCTGCATCATGACATATACATCTATACTTGCGGATATACACATTTGTATATCCATATTGGTGCACATATACCTTGATACATCCATACTTGTGCACACATACATTGGTACATCTACACTTGCGCATATTCATATTGTAACTATATAGATAACTGGTTTTACGGTAAAATTGGGAACCGCATATTATATTTAAAAACTGGAATCATTTTAAAATAGCGGTTTTCCCTTAATATGTCATATCACTATTCCACGTTGCATGATACACGTATATGCTTACATTTCTACTATATGTCGCATGCATCATGCTCTATGATTTTACGCATTGAGATATGCTGTTTTCATGAGATTTCCGGATTTGAGAACCGTGGACATTTTAAAAGAGATTATGTGTTGTTTTAAAAACCCGGTTTCTCTTGATATGATATTTCAGTGCGTCCACCATTTGTTTTCTCGGTTCTGAGAGCGACATGTGAAACCCGATTCGAGGAGGCGGATGAGGCCGATTGCGGGTACATGGTGTAAGTCGATGTACAACACCCCACGACTTGCGGGGAGGCGGAAATTTGAAAAACGATCTTGTTCTTTGCTTAAACATCGACTAACCGCATGAATCGAAGCTAAACGACAACTAACATGAAACATAGAAGTTCTATACTACTATGTTTAGGGATTATACCTAACGAATCGTGTCCTTCGTCTTTGCGAACTCCACTTCCTCCTCGGCCTTCTCGAAGTAGTAGACGATCCACCCGAGAGCTTTACTCCAAGCTTAGCCTCTAAACTTGAGGCAACTAACCTTCTTTAAGTGCTAATCAAAGAAGCTAGGTGATATAGAGTGAGGGTTATAGTTTAGTTAGTCTAACTAATCCTTGTACTCAACACATGAGAGGGGAGGATTAGGGTTTGAAGAGGGAGAGCTTGAGGAGAGAGAAGATGAACATAATAATGAAGTGAGAATAATGAGTTATGATAATATATATCAAGCATTTCTTTTTATCAAGAAAAGAATATAAATCAATTTAACAACCATGCTTGATAATATCTAGTGATGATTCAACTCCATGAGTCATTAAGCATTTATGATGCTTTAATGACATGGATGAATCATCCATATGACTCACTAATCACATTCATTGTATATGCCACCTAAACCTCCTTAGTCACCACCTTTTAGATGCTTCTCGCGCAATTATGAGAACGCCC
Source organism: Agapanthus africanus (assembly GCA_030015575.1). Lineage (NCBI taxonomy): Eukaryota > Viridiplantae > Streptophyta > Magnoliopsida > Asparagales > Amaryllidaceae > Agapanthus > Agapanthus africanus. Next base: position 223,482,310 of record JASDDO010000012.1, read on the forward strand.
CTCCTTTCCGCAAAAATACGGAAAGACTTTAGACTGTATAAATCCAATAACCGGATACCAGTAACTGGCTTAAACCAAAGGCCGACTGGTAAAAACTGTCCGAAAGTCGTACGTGCGTAAACACACGTATGCGTCCGAACCCTTGTCGTAAAACCATACGACCTCTATATCGTTTCTCCCGGAGTAGGGAAACTCTCTGTGTGGGACTCTAGAGACTCGACTACTACGCTGGCAGTGGGTTTAACCACATACCGCAAGCGGCACTAGCTGTACGTAACGGTCCCCAGGTAGATGTCGATAAGAAGGCCGATGAGGGAACCCATCCGAACTCCTACTGAGTCTGATGTGACAATCTCCATACAGTCCGGTCCGTTCGTCCAAGACTATCGCATATCGGGCCTAGGGGGGCGGCAAGCGTCAGTCCGCTAATAGCGGTATAAGTCGTGTCGGAGGGAAGCCAATTACACCCTGAGAAACTACTGGAACCTACCAGCAAATCTCGCTTGCCCTGGACAGGGACTTTGCGTAATGGCTCTCTGACACAACGCGATATCAACCCCCAATACCGGGAGAGACGAATCCTGTCTAACCGCCACTGCCTCCAAGTGCTCGGGACTGCACCCAACTGCTACCTGTTTGCACGACTCTTTTAAGCCGTGGTAGGGTAGCAATCTAAGAACAGTGGGACACACTCGAGGCGAAGTAGCAGTGTCAAGTCTGCGGACTATGCTGTACTCATGTCACCTGGGAACTGTTCACTGACGACTGGTATAAAACCAACCAACAGTTCCCTGTGACTCCTGTCCGGTGTACCCATAACCTAACGAGCACCTGCATACTATTTCCAGTACGACGTACTGACGGCTATGGGACAGACCATTTCCCCAACTGGGATGAGAAGCGTACACACTAGTCTACTCCGGAGTATCGATGCTCTGTCTCGATAATCCAACGACTAGGGACCTGAATAAGGATGTGCTTGTAGACTACCCAGCCTCCACTAGTGTGACTGCCATCACAACGCTGGTAGTCAAGCAAGATCCTAAGAGCTCTATCAATACGTATACTCACATATTAAGATAGAAAAACCAAGTAGCATACTACCATATTTAGCAAGACTGTTATATACTTGTGAATATCCCAAGCTTCCATTAAGTAATATACAAACTAGTATGATACAGTAATGGCCCCTAGGGCATATACACTAACAATCTCCCACTTGCACTAGGGCCATGTTCTGGCATATCGAAGACCGATGATCTCGAGTAGCCTCTCGAACTGAATCTGAGGTAGGGCCTTCGTGAATGGATCAGCAATGTTCTCTTCAGAAGCAACTCTCTGAACCTCGATCTCCTGACGATCAATGATCTCCCTGATCAGGTGATACCGCCTTAAGGTGTGTCTGGATTTCTGATGGGACCTTGGTTCCTTCGCTAAAGCTATAGCTCCGTTGTTGTCGCAATACAGAGGTATTGGATCAACTATGGTAGGAACCACCTGATGTTCTGTTAGGAACTTCTTCATCCAGACTGCTTCTTTTGCGGCATCGCAAGCAGCTATATACTCCGCTTCCATCGTTGAGTCAGCAACGGTGTCCTGCTTAGAGCTCTTCCAGCACACCGCCCCTTCATTGAGGGTAAAGACATAACCCGACATGGACTTGGAATCGTCCTTATCACTCTAGAAGCCGGAATCGGCAAAGGCCTCCAACCTGAGGTCTTTTCCGCCGTAAACCAAGAACATCTCCTTAGTCCTTCTCAGGTACTTGAGAATGTTCTTTACTGCTATCCAGTGCTTCTCCCCTGGGTCTGACTGATACCGGCTTACCACGCTCAGTGCATAAGCTACATCTGGTCTGGTGCACAACATCGCATACATTATAGAGACTACCGCAGAAGCGTAGGGTATAATAGACATGCGTTCCCTTTCCAAATCAGTCTTGGGAGACATCTCTTTGGAGAGGGTGATTCCGTGACAAGCCGGTAGATTACCGCGCTTAGAATCTTCCATACTGAATCTTTTCAGTATAGTGTCGATATACCTGGACTGCGAAAGTCCCAACATCCTCTTGGATCTATCACGATAGATCCGGATCCCCAGAATGTAAGAGGCATCACCCAGGTCTTTCATGGAGAACCTGTGTGACAAGAATCCTTTGACAGATTGTAGCATAGGAATATCATTTCCTATCAATAGAATGTTATCCACGTATAAGACGAGGAATACGACACTTCTGGCTACAACTTTACTATATATGCACGGTTCATCTGGATTTTTGATAAAGTCATATTCTTTGACTGTCTCATCAAAACAGATGTTCCAACTCCGCGATGCCTGCTTTAGTCCATAAATGGACTTAAGCAGCTTGCATACTTTCCCGCTGCTCCCACTCTGATTGAAACCCTCTGGCTGATCCATATAGACGCACTCTTCTAAATTTCCATTCAGAAAAGCCGTCTTTACGTCCATCTGCCAGATTTCATAATCATGGAAGGCAGCAATAGCAAGAAGGACCCGAATGGATTTGAGCATAGCCACTGGAGAAAAAGTTTCGTCATAGTCCAAACCAGGTCTTCGACGAAAACCCTTTGCAACAAGTCTAGCCTTATAGGTTTCCACCTGTCCATCTACACCAATCTTTTTCTTGAAGATCCATTTGCATCCTATGGGTTTTACCCCATCTGGAGCAAAGTCCAAAGTCCATACTTTGTTGGTGTACATGGACTCCATTTCGGTCCGCATTGCATCTAGCCATCGTACCGAGTCGCCGCTCTGGATGGCCTGCTGGAAGTCAGTAGGTTCATCATCATCTATGATGCAATCCTCTCTATCCCCATCTATGAGAAAACCGTAGTATCTCTCAGGCGGATGAGACGACCTACTACTCCTGCGGAGGGGTGCGGGAATGTCCTGTTCTTCTTGAACTTCCGGTTCTACCAAACTTTCAGTATTAGTTTGTGGTTCTGGAATTTCTTCCAGTTCTATTTCGCTCCCACTTGATTCCTTTTCTAAAAACTGCTGTTCTAGAAAATGGGCATTACGAGAAACAAATACCTTTTGTTCCTCTGCGTAATAGAATAGATATCCCTTGGAGTTCTTTGGATATCCCACAAACTTACACATTACTGATTGTGCCTCGAGCTTGTCCACATGCTGCTTTTTAACAAAAGCTGGACATCCCCAAATCTTTATATACTGTAGATGGGGTTTCTTCCCGCTCCATATCTGATATGGAGTGGTAGGCACAGTCTTGGTAGGTACCATGTTCAAAAGATATGCCGCTGATTCTAGCGCATAACCCCAGAAAGATCGCGGTAACTCAGCATTACTCATCATGGATCGTACCATATCCAATAGGGTTCGATTCCGTCTCTCCGATACACCGTTGTGCTGTGGAGTGTATGGAGGAGTAAGCTGAGAGAGAATTCCTTTCTCTTTTAGGTAACCTAGGAACTCGGCACTCAAGTATTCACCACCTCGATCAGATCTAAGTGTCTTGATACTTTTGCCGGTTTGGTTTTCTACTTCATTCTTATACTCTTGGAATTTCTCAAAAGCCTCGGATTTATGTTTCATCAGATAAATGAATCCGTATCTTGAGTAATCATCCGTGAAAGTAATGAAATAGGAAAAACCACCTCTTGCATGTGTAGACATTGGACCACATACATCGCTGTGTATGAGTCCTAAGAGCTCGCTTGCTCTTACTCCTTATCCAGTAAATGGAGTCTTTGTCATCTTTCCTTTGAGAAAAGATTGACAAGTGTCATAAGTTTGATATTCGAACGAGTCCAAATATCCTTCTCTATTCAACTTAGTCAACCTTCTCTCATTGATGTGACCCAGTCTACAATGCCATAAGAAAGCTTTATTTAAATCTGGAGACTTTCTTTTTAGTGTGTTATAGACATTGAAAATTTGGAGTTAGTTTAAAACATATATACCGTTATTTAGTGTACCGGACCCAATCAAACCATGATTAAGGTGGATGTTAACAACATCTCTTACAAACGTGAAATCATAACCTTTATTTGATAAAAAGGAAACTAATATGATATTACACGTTAAGCTTGGTACAAAAAAACAGTTATGTAAAACCAAAATGTGTCCACTCGTCAATCCTAGGTGATAATCCCCGACGGACGCAGCTCCCACGCTAGCTCCGTTAGCAACCTTTAGGGTCATATCACCTTCCTTCAGCACTCTACGGTTTCTCAGTGCCTGCAATGAATTGCAAATATGAGATCCTGATCCGGTATCCAATACCCAGGAAGTAGAGTTGATCGACAGACAATTCTCAATTACAAACACACCTGAAGTCGAAGCCACAGCTTGCTTCGGTTCCTGGTTCTTGGCGTTCCACGCCTTGCAATCCTTCTTCCAGTGCCCTTTCCTGTGACAATGGAAGCACTCATCCTGGCCCACTACCGGTACCGCAAACTTTTTCTTTCCCTTCCCTCCCACCTTACTTACACCTCCTCTAGGTCTGGGGACGGCCTTCTTCTTCCTTCCTTTGGCCCTAGCCTTGGACCCGGAAGAAGATGCACCGCCAACAAACATAGCGGGTGTTTCCCTTGCCTTCTGCAAGGTGCCTTCTGCACTCCTTAACATGTTTAGGAGTTCCGTAAGTTCAACTTCTTTTCTTTGAATGTTGAAGTTCAGGATAAACTGGGCGTAGGTGGAAGGAAGGGACTGGAGAATAAGGTCTGTATAGAGCTCATTATCCAAAGTCATCCTAAGGTCTGCGAGCTCTTCTATATAGCCGATCATCTTTAGGACATGTTCTCCTACCGAAGACCCGACAGCCAACCTCGCTCGAAACAAGTTCTTTGAGGTCTCGTATCTTGCTATACGAGATTGCTCTCCATAAAGTTCCTTTGTATGGAGAAATATGGCGTCTAGTTCCATATCCTCGTGCCTCCTCTGATGTTCATTGTTCATCGAGGCAAGCACGATGCACTTGGCTTTCGCGCAATCGAAATCCCAGGTTTTGCGGATTTCCTTATCCGCATTACTGGATTTGGGACCAGGGACAGCAGGTGCCATAGCGGTGAGGACGTACCCCAATTTGTCATAGGTCAAAGCCATTTTGACATTCCGCAGCCAATCTTTATAGTTTGGCCCTGTCAGTATATTTTTCTCTAAAAGTAACTTAAGTCCAGTCATTTTCAGGATCGCTGCAATTAGGAGAGAGAGAAGAAAACTCTTTAGCATGATGCTCTTGCAAGTTTAGAGTGGTTTTTAGTTTATCTAAACTGGATGGCTCCCACTGTTTCTCGAATCCTTCCTCAAACCATAAAAGAAGAATTAGCCAGGACTATTCTTACTGTACAATACTTGCTTAACCGTTCAGCCAGGCAGGTGTCGGTACTTCGAGGGAGGTTTTCCAACGCTTTCGCGAAGTTCCTTAATTAAATAATCTCTTTTCTCTGGGGGCGTAACCCCGTTGACACCTTTCTTGACACCTACTTGGTTTATAGCATTGATCGGTAAGTGACGAATATCCTGATGAGTAGCATATACTCACAGTAGGATCGGGATCCAAATATCATCGTATGATAATGTTGAAGGAATGCTACCAACATTCATCAAACTCCAAATGGTATGCATCTCTTTGCAAATTTCAGTTTCTTTAGAAATTCCCGATATAAGTTTTTGCCCCATGCTCTTATGACCTTGGCGTTATGTCAAAATGTCATAAGTCACATGTCAAGTTCTACCCATCATTATCTTGTCAATTTGAACCCATCCGTATATATCCTTAACGTTCGGCCAAAATGATAATACGACTGTCCCAAACTAACTCATCTATCTATGCAACAAATGAATATCCAGTAGCTACCAAACACTATGCCTTGGTGTTAGGTCAAAATGCATAGCTTGAATACTACTGAATACCCAGATGAAATGACGGAGGGCTACGAATGGTTTTGGCGAAACCGTGAACGTAGTGAACTTGATATAACCGAAAGAACCGGATAGCTTTTAAAAGGAGTGGTTAAAGCACCGCATTTAAAAAAAATATCCGTTTTAAAATTAACCGATTGGTTTCTTTTAAATTGTTCCAACAATTAAACTTTTGGTTTATTTTCTTTGCATTATAAATAATGCGTCCCATCATTAACCTATCATTGCAGAAAACAACGAAAATACAACGTCCACTTATGCCATCCGCATTCGCCACGGGGTCCCGTCATTACCCGTTAGGTTACTTAACTAACGACAGAGCGGGGGCTGGGCTAACGCGGGTGTAAAACATAAGTGACTTCTAAATAGCTATCATATATAGATATTGTACATTCGTCAGACGCAATAATAGGCATTCCAGATCACAGATGAACTTTATTGGATTTACAAGCAATCCGTGTTTGTTTTGAGCCTGCAACAAAAGACGGAGCCTGCAACAAAAGACGGATTACACAGTTGTGATGAATAGCCATTACCCCACCCAAGACCCCAACGGGTATGGCAAACTACCCACCCGGCAGTTTGTGCACCCCACCTTGGGTCTGTCCTAGGAGCAAAAACGGTAAAATGAAATAATACAACGGTGGCTACAACCGCAACCTGGATGTGCCCCGCAAAATTATATTACAACAAATTACATTTACATCAAATGAATTAAATAATAACCCATCACATAACCCCGGCTAATCATCACAACAGTCCAACACAGTTCATATACACAAACAGATAAAATCCATTACAGAAATGTGCAACCCCCTGCCAACCGACATACTAGCAGTTAGGAGAGGTTTACGAACACATTATACAAACACAGATATAATCCAACAAGAAAATACTGTATAATTTCGATCGATTAAGCACTTTTAATTTTGCTCCAATACTTCTCTGTAAATCTGAAACCTGAGCAAAAATAAAAAATTCCAGAAAATACCAAATATCCCATAGAACCAACACAGGAAAATTGGGTTCCTGAATCGCCAACTCGGCGGCGGAATAGCGGCGGATCGGTGGGATCCGCCGCGGTTCCGCGGCGCTTTAGGCGATTCAGGGGCCCAATTTTCTTGGGTGTTCTACTACTGTCTTTTCAAGCTTTCTGAACATCCCTGAAAAATTTTTGGACTTCATTTAAAAATCGACAAAAACTTGTGATTTCGGGCTTTTCCGGTTTCGTTTTTTCCGTTCGAAATTCATACAAATTTGCAAGTAAGTTATTTATTGTTTAGCGAGGCTCTGATACCACTGTAAGTCGATGTACAACACCCCACGACTTGCGGGGAGGCGGAAATTTGAAAAACGATCTTGTTCTTTGCTTAAACATCGACTAACCGCATGAATCGAAGCTAAACGATAACTAACATGAAACATAGAAGTTCTATACTACTATGTTTAGGGATTATACCTAACGAATCGTGTCCTTCGTCTTTGCGAACTCCACCTCCTCCTCGGCCTTCTCGAAGTAGTAGACGATCCACCCGAGAGCTTTACTCCAAGCTTAGCCTCTAAACTTGAGGCAACTAACCTTCTTTAAGTGCTAATCAAAGAAGCTAGGTGATATAGAGTGAGGGTTATGGTTTAGTTAGTCTAACTAATCCTTGTACTCAACACACGAGAGGGGAGGATTAGGGTTTGAAGAGTGAGAGCTTGAGGAGAGAGAAGATGAACATAATAATGAAGTGAGAATAATGAGTTATGATAATATATATCAAGCATTTCTTTTTATCAAGAAAAGAATATAAATCAATTTAACAACCATGCTTGATAATATCTAGTGATGATTCAACTCCATGAGTCATTAAGCATTTATGATGCTTTAATGACATGGATGAATCATCCATATGACTCACTAATCACATTCATTGTATATGCCACCTAAACCTTCTTAGTCACCACCTTCTAGAAGCTTCTCGCGCAATTACGAGAACGCCCCTCCTTTCCGCAAAAATACGGAAAAACATTAGACTGTATAAATCCAATAACCGGATACCAGTAACTGGCTTAAACCAAAGCCGACTGGTAAAAACTGTCCGAAAGTCGTACGTGCGTAAACACACGTATGCGTCCGAACCCTTGTCGTAAAACCATACGACCTCTATATCGTTTCGCCCGGAGTAGGGAAACTCTCTGTGTGGGACTCTAGAGACTCGACTACTACGCTGGCAGTGGGTTTAACCACAGACCGCAAGCGGCACTAGCTGTACATAACGGTCTCCAGATAGATGTCGATAAGAAGGCAGATGAGGGAACCCATCCGAACTCCTACTGAGTCTGATGTGACAATCTCCATACAGTCCGGTCCGTTCGTCCAAGACTATCGCATATCGGGCCTAGGGGGCGGCAAGCGTCAGTCCCCTAATAGCGGTATAAGTCGTGTCGGAGGGAAGCCCATTACACCCTGAGAAACTACTGGAACCTACCAGCAAATCTCGCTTGCCTTGGACAGGGACTTTGCGTAATGGCTCTCTGACACAGCGCGATATCAACCCCCAATACCGGGAGAGACGAATCCTGTCTAACCGCCACTGCCTCCAAGTGCTCGGGACTGCACCCAACTGCTACCTGTTTGCATGACTCCTTTGAGCCGTGGTACGGTAGCAATCTAAGAACAGTGGGACACACTCGAGGCGAAGTAGCAGGGTCAAGTCTGCGGACTATGCTGTACTCATGTCACCTGGGAACTGTTCACTGACGACTGGTATAAAACCAACCAACAGTTCCCTGTGAGTCGTGTCCGGTGTACCCGTAACCTAACGAGCACCTGCATACTATCTCCAGTACGACGTACTGACGGCTGTGGGACAGACCATTTCCCCAACTGGGATGAGAAGCGTACACACTAGTCTACTCCGGAGTATCGATGCTCTGTCTCGATAATACAACGACTAGGGACCTGAATAAGGATGTGCTTGTAGACTACCCAGCCCCCACTAATGTGACTGCCATCACAACGCTGGTAGTCAAGCAAGATCCTAAGAGCTCTATCAATACGTATACTCACATATTAAGATAGAAAAACCAAGTAGCATACTACCATATTTAGCAAGACTGTTATATACATGTGAATATCCCAAGCTTCCATTAAGTAATATACAAACTAGTATGATACAGTAATGGCCCCTAGGGCATATACACTAACACATGGTGGACCCGGTATGGTACCCCGGGGCGAGAACGGATTGTTGTGCAGTAGACGGTGAGCCCGGCAGAGGGACTACTACTTACCGATGATAGTATTTGGGCTCGGCGGATATCCGGAGGATACCGACCGAAGTCGAGAGATGATATAGACCGATCTGGACTGACGGAGCCCGTGGGCCGATCCGGACTGACGGAGCCCGATATATGAGGATTTACGTGCCGATGCTGGGCACTATTTTCATGATGTCTTCGAGTGTCGATGCTAGGCACTCAGGTTCCATGATTTTGATGTGTCGGGAGGGACACCGTTGATATACATCCTCATACTTTCATGCACACTCCTTTATGATATTTACGTGCATACAGACATTGATTATATGGGTGGACGGGATCCACATGCATACATACCTTGATTATAGTTGGACGAGATCCATATACATGAATTGATTATTATTGTTGGATGTTATCCGCATGCATATAGGTATTGACTATCTTGTTGGCACATATACAGACCCGGTCACCCTAGATATCACAGTATTACATTTATGATATAGTTGACCTAGGAGTCGTTGTTTATTCGATTTCTATCTGTTGATATTTTTTTACTCACGAGTTGGCAACTCCCCCCCGTTGTGCCACAGTTCTTGCAGGTTGACCGCTTGGATCGGTAGCGGCTTCGCTGGCACACAGTTGCATTCGGGTGTTTTGCATTGGTAGGTGGGATATTTGTATCATTCCCACTCTTGTATTTACATTTCATATTGTATCTAGTTAACTCCATCAATCAAAACTTGTAAATTGTATAAGTAATGAGACTTAGTGGGATTGTGGTTGCGAGACTTAGAGCGAGGGGTTTTCCGCTACTTGTGATTTATATGACTTGCTTTTCTTTATCTTTTGTGGTGAACTTCGCCGTTGGGCGTCGTATACTTATATATTGTCTTGCGTGGTTGTGATCCGCCGTTTGGCAAAGAGCTAGCTCCCGCTTGGGGATGCCATTATCATTATTATGTATTTGTGGTTTTGGATCAAAATATACAAAGGAGGTGCTGCCAAAATTTTAAAAAGACGAAACATGTTTTCAAAATAGTAAATTTCACTTGCATCATTCATGTTCCTTTTTTATGCATTAAGAAAACTTGATTTCATTATACCTTTATTTCCAAATTTCACCTCCTTTATTTTTCTTAAAAGGTTTAGATTTCTGGGTTTCAGCTTACTTAAATTCCGTTACGCCTTTAGACGCTGTGTGATTCAAGTGCTGGTCACGAGCTAATATTTCGGGTCGTGACAAAGTATTTTGATACGTATACTGGGCTGTATTCCGTATTTATATGGAATTTGTTCTAGAAGATGGATACTTCATTTCTTGATTTTTCTTTTATAGAAAATCAAAAATGAGGTGGAGGATGAGGTGTAAAGAAGTATGGTGTAGAGAGGTATGGCTTGATTTTTATATGATATATTTCATTTGAATACACTATTCTTTCATGGTTGCAAATGATCAAGCCATTCTTTTCCATGCTTGCTAGTTTTTTCTTCACAAAAGACTTAGCCATTTTCCATTGCTTCTTCTTCTTCACCTCCTCCTCTTTTTTTTAGGTAGCTCACATGAGCTTAGAAAAGGGAGAAAAAGATAGTGAGAATATTGCTACATCCCCACTCTCTATTCGTAGCGAGCTTGGAGCGTCGGTCGCTTCACTAGGTGAAGCCGAAGCTTGGATCGGTTTCCCTCGGGTGGATCTTCTTCGGAAAGGATGGTCGCCACTCAAGCATGACCCGGACAGCATACACGGAGTTTGAAGGGGTCTTCTATGATTGGGTGGACACGCGTCGAAGGTAGTATTCCGTATCTTTGCATGCTTGGTTTTCTAGTTTAGGCGTTTGGATCAATTCTAGGTTTGGGGTTCCTTCATGTTTGCTTGAAATTTTTGTTCGTCATTCGCACTTCCGCTACGTCGTAGGCACTGGGGAACCCTATAGTGGTATCAAAGCCTCCTAAACACCTTAAATTATCTAGTTACGACATTAGAATTCGTGTTTTTCCGGACATCAAAAACTTTCGAAAAAACAGTCCTAAATTTTTGAGTTTTGAGATGTTTGCATACCACGCGGGCTCACGGTTTGAACAGAGAAGCGGTGGGGAGGTGTGTGGGTAGCCCGGGGATACCCCCGGAGGGATCGAAGGGCTGGGCCCACTCCCCAAGACTACCATGAGGTGGTATTGGGGGTAGGGACCTCAAACTGCCCCCCATAGGCTGTTTCGGGTCTGCCTCACTCCCTGGCCACTTCGTGGTGGCCTTGGGGGTGGGGTACCCACCTTAGGCCTCCAAACTCGACGTTAATTTTGTGCCCTAACTCTCCGCGAAGGTTCATGCGCGTTTTTTTTATTCAGACTTCCGAATTTACTCAAAACTCGATTTTTGGATGTTTAGTGCACTTGGTTTTTGATCCCTTGATATATTTGCGATGTGCACTAATTGTGTTGCGGAATTCTAATGTCATGACTTCGTTTACGTGCGTGGATGTGCTTTTAACATCGTCTAATTGCATATGCTCATTTAGACGGGGTTACACACTTATTTCGGTTACTTGTTTATGGTGATATATATCTTGATTATAGTTTAGTCGGATTGTCGTGTCGGATAGCCCCTCGTGCACTGCTTGTATAGTTTTGATTTACTTTGTTGTAGTCATTTGTTCGGGATGAGCTCCAATATATGGCCGCCGTTTCCGTATTATGTATATTCTTTTATTGGGTCTCAACCAGGATGCGGTCGATGTCACCATTGTATATATTTCATTTCTGTACTAGGATTAACCCAGGAGAAGTGCTTGAGTAGCCTAGTTCTAGAGTGCAGCAGGTGGCCATCTCATGGAATTGAGACTGGGCCGCCTCGCTCTAGAATTGGCGGGTTTCTCGCCGCACTTGTAAGGGTTATAGGATTCTACCCGCGGAGGGGTGTACAAGTTACCGTATTCTAGAAAGCGGCAGGTGATCGACTCATTTTATTGAGGGCGAGTTTCCCAGTTTCTCGAATTGGCAGGTGGCTTTCCGCGCTCATAGAGGTCTAGGATTGACTATGTACGGGAAATCCACACGACCAGGGAACGTCGCGTTTCATTTACGGATCAGATGAAACGTGTGGCTCCAAGTTTATCCGCTATTCCATATTGTTGTTCGAATGCCTATGATGATTCTTATCTACCTGCGATGTTGATATATATATATATATATATATATATATATATATATATATATTATTAGATACTTCTATATATTTTGCATCCGCGCTAGCCCTATCTCCGTCAATAGCATGCTTTTATATGCCATTCGCATTTGCCACGGGGTCCTGGTTCTTCATCGTAAGTTTACTTAACTACTCGGTTTGTTTCTGCCGTGGCTTAGAAACTAGATTTAAGGGGACTGCATTATATCTTTAATGCAGAGGAAAACAAACCTATTTGATGTTGTTGGAACCAGTTTTTTAAAACTACTCGATTTTCTTAAAAACAACTGTCATATTCCTTTTTTTGTATAAAGGTATTCGGTTAGGAATATCCAGCATCTCATTCTACGAGGGAAGAGACTTGATCCATTCACGGGGAATTCACTCTTAAGCAAAGGTTTATGTTACTAGTTTTAAAAAGCGGAGTTTAAACTACTCTATTTCAAAGCCACTCGAGTTCTTTCAACGATATCAAGTTCATTACGTTAAAGGGTTTTCACCAAAAACCAGCCGTAGCCTTCCGTCATTTCAGATTAGTATTGCTTAGTATTTGCACTACGTTTGTCATTGCTATTCACCGAGGTGTAGTGTGCTGTAGCTCTATAATGCTTTTCTGTCACAAGGATATATAGATTGGTTAGGACAATCATACGACTTTGTTGATTATTCGTCAAGGGTCGTGTGGGTGGGTTTAACGCAATCAAGAAAATGACAGGTTGAACTTGATCAGGACCCTTGATTTGTTGATTATTCATCAAGGTCCTTGGGTCCTAGGGGTAAAAACCATATCGGGAGTTTCAAATATAAAGGAAACTTGTCAGGCATGCGCATACCTTCTTGAGTGTGGTGACTTGAGTGGATTTCGTTAGGTTATCATACGATGATAGTTGGGTCCCGATTCCCACTGATGAGAAGGTATTACTCCTCGGGAGATTTTTCACTTCCCAATTAGCTAACCTATTAGGTGTCTAGAAAGTGTTAACGAGATTACGCCTTTACAGAAATGAGGTTATTAATTAGGGCCGTGATAAAGCGCGGAGGACCTTCCTCGGAGTACCAACGCTGACCTGGCTGAACTGTTAGCGAACTTGTAAGGTGTATATGATCCCGACTAGTTCTCCTTTTAAGGTATGAAGGAGAATTCGAGGAAATAGTGGAAGCCATCCTGATTAGATAAAGTGATAACTAATCTAACTTTGATAGAGTGCACGCTGAGTGTTTCTTTTTTCTCTCTGGTACAGCGACCATGACTTACCTAAAACTGATTAACCAAATTAACCGAACCTTGTTACACACGTTGGCTTTGGATTGTCATGATTCACGACAAAGTCGCAAATATCCGTGCTACTCCTACTTTTACTTTGCATTTCTCTAGAACACCCCGTGTTACTACGATGATCGATATTTCTTGGAAATGGTCGTCGTATAGTTACATACAAACTCGAAGAAGTTATTTCAGTCGAGAATGGTCACTGGTTCAGGAGAATTTTGATTATATTATTCGGTTGTCTCTTCTTTTTACCTTCTCTCAGGTGGCGAGAGCTCCTTGTATTAAGAGAGTACACCTATTGCACTTATTGGATAGTCTTCTTCCAAACCTTAGGCATGTGCCGAATGGTAGGGAAAGAAGAAAACCAGTTAGCGTAAGTGCGGTGTACAGAAGCAAGGATGTAGAGACATATAAAGGGATTGAAGTGAGGGCAAAGGAAATTGCGACTACCGTTATGAATCTGGATAGGGAAAAAGCATTACTAGGAATATCCGGCCACCCCCTTGAAACATTTATATTTCAGATTTTCTGTGTACTTGTAAATGAAAACTGTTTTCCCAATTAATTCTCACTCCAGGGTATGTATTTACCGGATTTGGATCTCACATTTATCCGATATTACAGATGCTGAGTAAGAGTAGAATATTAGGAAATGGGAAATTTGATCCTCAATATCGGAATTTGTTGTAATTGGTGATATTGCATTGAATCGCCTGGTTTTGCCTAACGGTAAAATATTTGGTTTCGAATAACCGTTGTTATGCACCAATTTTTAAAATGAAATATCTTTATCTTTATTTTATAAAGTGATATAAATTTTGAAAATTGTGTTCCAAACATTTACCTTTATCAGTTGGGGATAAGGTAAGGTGCATTTAATAACGGTGTAAGACATTCTCGACCAAAATACAGTTTTCAACTTATAAAACACGGAATTTGAGTTAGTATTCTCTTGGGACTTATACATGAAAATGTATGTTGTCCAATGTCCTTCTAGATAAGGGGTTAGTACTCTTACTTCATTCAGGTTTATTTATGAGTTCTCTGGTTTTAGACACGCATTTGTTGTAATGCAAGGTCCATTTTTTTGAGAAGTTTATAGGTATAAGAATAAAGTAGAGAACCATACGTTGGAAGTATTAGGATTATTTGAAGTGATCGAAGATATAGATACTTATGCTAGGTATTCCATCATAGTAATATTAAGATCTTGATTCTCTTTTAGGTTACTCATCCACGGGTTCGCTCCTTGATGAGTAATGTTGTATTGGTCTTTTTCCATTTAAGTGATATGCACTGGAAACAGCTGCATGATATTTGAATCTAGTTCCATCTAAATTAGTGTCTTTGATTCTATATGGATATAAATTGGTTGCATATCTTGAGATTATTAAGATATGGAGTTATCCGGTTTCTGTTTAAAAGTAAAATCCGGAAAAACTCAAGGCACGCTTCGGTAATGGCTGCTTGTGGATTATCCCAAGCATTCGCTAGGATTTTTCTTCTACTATTTTCAAGATCAATAGTTACATTGTTCTTGACTCGCCGCCTTTTTATAAAATGAATCTTTTTGCAAAAAAAACTAGTAGGAGAATGGTAGAACTGAAAGTGATTTCAGAAACACAAACGGTTACTGAAAATTTTGTAGAACCTAAGAATTCAATTTGACTTGACAATCCATTAGTCACTCCGTAGATTTTAGTTGGTGAGCTCAGCCACCCGAGAGATACTTCGGTTTTCTTGGAGACGGTGATAGGAAGGTCGGCATCATGGTTATGATGGCCCTACTAGTTATCTGTAGGTTATAGGAAGTGGTAACTTCCAGGTGACCAGATGCTTTATATCCAAATTAGACTCTACACACTTCAGCAAATATTGGATTTTGGACTTTGTTGGGTGCTTCTGAAGGGGTAAAACCTATTAGGAGCAAGTAGATCTTTCGAGATCTGTGCAGATGGAAAGCTATTAACCTAATAAGGCTAGACTTGTTGTAAATATTTTCATCAAATGCCCGTTGTGGATTGTCATGAGAATTTTAGTTCAGTGTCTACGCTGAAGTCCATACGGATATGACTTGGCACTGCTGTTGCTCTAGACTATGATATCTGGTAAGAGGATGACTATAACGTCTTTCCAAATGGGAATTTAGAAATGCACGTGTATATGACTCTACCAGAAAGTTATCTTATCCTGTGGGAGCAGCGGAAGGTTTGCAAGTTGCATATGCCAATTCGTAGACTAAAGCATGGATAGTGGAGACGGATCATCTGTTTTGATGTGACAATCAAGGTGATTGACTTTATCAAAATAACAAATGAACCTAGTAAGAAGGGTGTAAGGAATACTGTCCGGGGTTTTGGATGACATACTCC
The DNA here is from genome assembly GCA_030015575.1 of Agapanthus africanus. Lineage (NCBI taxonomy): Eukaryota > Viridiplantae > Streptophyta > Magnoliopsida > Asparagales > Amaryllidaceae > Agapanthus > Agapanthus africanus. The sequence continues at coordinate 223,498,284 of JASDDO010000012.1, forward strand.
AGATAGGAAGTGATGTTTCTATATTACAATCGGTCAAAATTTGGTTGTCACATATTGTTTTTTCTACGTTGGATATGGATAATATATTAGGAATTCTAAAGACTAGATCTATGGTTTTATATCTAGATTTGGGAAGTTTCTCAATTGGGTACTTAGACTGCATTCTAAAAGTATTTTAGAATGGACGACTCCCGGCGTGATGTGTACCCGCAGGTGATGGAGTCACCCTCTCTAATGAGATGTCTTTTAGACTAATGAGGAGAGGGACTGACATGAATGACATATTATTTTCTTTGGCAATTGAGTCAATCATGCAATATCTTGTACAAAACCATATATTACTTATACACTTGCTGTAGTAAGCAGATATTAATCCAATCATGGAGAAACAAAGGGAATTAGTTATGAACATTAGAGAATGTTTTTGGTATATGATAACGACAGCCTCCTTCGGAAGACGGTTATCGGTTTAGGCTTTCCAGGTGAACTGGATGACAGAGATGTTGTCAGAGTTTTGAGTTTTACCTTTTCTGAGGATCAGTATTGTGGTGTAACACTTTGAAATTCGTTTAGATTAATTTCGTGTTAATTAGCGATAATGCGTGTTTTTCATAAAATCACCTAATTAATAAATATCCACATAAAATGGAATAAATTAAATTTTTTATAGTGAAAATATGTAAATATTTATATAATAGTGTTTAATTAATTATTAATAAGTTTAGTGTTCACTTAGATAACAAATTTTCTTATCTATATTTTCCTAAGCAAAATTTATTGTAGCATGCATGCACAATTTTCACCCTAGGTTAATTGGTGCTTAGCAACCATAACAACTTAACACATAATGTAACACATTCTTCATATTTCCTCTTATCCTTTTAAAACCATAATAAAACAAATCAAATAAAGAAAATAAGAAAAAAGAAAAGAAAAGAGAGGTATGGTGCATTTAATGAGCATGGAGGGCTTGACTTTGGGGCGCTCTCTCTCTCTCTCTCCCTCATTCACTCAGCAGCAGCAGCAGCTTAGCAGCCCCCCTCATTCTCCTTCCTCTCATCAATTCTAACCTCAAACCTCCATTAAAAACCATCATTTATCACACCAACCTCACATTTATCACTCCAAGATCACTCCTTTGTTGGTTTTTGAGCCTACTCTGAGCTCTAGGTGGCAAGGTGATCAGTCGAAAATACTGCATTTTTAACACGGCAATTTCCCTATCTTTTGCACTCATCTAGAAGTGTTCGGCATTCATATTACACATATTAGCAAATCAGTCGTTAAAGATCAGATTGCATGTGTTAGACTCTAAAACCGGCACTATAAAGGAAATTGACCGCATTTCATGGCATCGCATCATTCCTGTATTGCGCAACACTTGTTTCGAGATTTGTGCAGGAAATTGCAGGAACAAAGCCAAAAGAAGCTGATCATAAATATGCCAACTCAAAGGCTAATGATCTGGTAGCAATACAGAAGGCCAAACAAAATTCAACATATCAGAAGCAGGTCCAAATGTCAGGCCAAGTCCCCAGTTAAAAATTCAAGCCCTAAGGCCTCCAAAGCGTCGCGGTTCCGCGGCGGGAGCGCGCTTGCGCCGCGGAACCGCGGTGGCTTGATGGCTTCAGACGACCATATTTCTTACACGTGTCTCTCATAACGGTATAAGCTTCCAGAAGACTCCCGATTCTCCACGTAGCACATCTAGAAGGCTCGTCTTAACAAACTTCATCTAGAAGCTTCTCCTCAACAAAACTTTTGGAGGGAAATTCAAAATTCAAATCCTAGATCTAGAATTTTGGGAAATCTATAAATAGAAGCCTATACCTAGGGTTAAATTTCTTCCTTAATCTTCAATCATTAGTTCATTCTTTACCTCTTACACCATCTTTTTCCACAAGTCTAGTGACAAGACTTGTGCGAAACCCTAACCCTAATTCCAATCAAATTCAAGATCTCGAGTACCAAATCAAGCGAGAAGCCTTCAACCTTTTAGGAGCGGAGCCGATCTCCAATCGAATAAGTGATCCAAGCCGATCCGCGACTCACGGAGACGAGCGAAGCCAAATCGACGATCGAGTTCTTCCTCTTGTAGTTCTTGAGCGATTGTAATGAAATTGTTGATATAAATAAAAGGTGAAATTCTTTAATCTTGTTTTCTTTAAATTCTTGCATCATGATTCGATCTCAATTTGTAATTGTAGTTCTTGTTGTGATGTTTGAGTAAAACTCTGCTCGTCAAGGAGTCGAGAAGATCAATAGAATGATGATGCAACAAATCTTAAAACGATTCTAAAGTCCTACGAGTTTTGTAAACCCTAGCAAGTTCAAGAATCGATGACCTAGTTTCGTTGCGATACTTTCTTGATTGTTATCGCTCGAAATTAGGGATCTACGATCGTTTCTTGAATTTAATAGAGGCTAGAATGTGAATGATATCGACGAAGGAACAAGGGATAAATGATGAAACCCTAGTTTCACTAGAAATCCCTAATTCTCGTCAATCATCATCGATCTAGTATCAATTCATCGAAGGATAAGAATACGTCATCGTGAGATTGCATCACATCTATAGATCCGATCGATTCCTACGAGCCTCATTTAGATTCTTGATATTTGCTTGGAAAAATCATCAAACTATCAATTCTTGATTCTATCTTTTTCTTGTTATTAGATCTATATTTTCTAATTCTTGAACTTCAACTATAAATCATGAATTGTTTTGTTTTCTTTTCCTTAAAGTTTCGACTCATCTAATTCAAAAGACGAACGATTACACTTTCCCTGTGGACGATCCGCATTCGCTAACGATCTACATCCGACACCGTAGTTGATTGCGGTCAAAATAATTCTTTGATTGTGAATTTTATTCATTTTCTAAAATACTGACACAAAGAAACTTATTCAAGTTACACGACACAGTCTTGAATTTTATAATCAATCAAATGGCTCCGTTGCCGGGGATAGTGCGCTAATTGTTCGTATTTTGAAATTTGAGTTGAAAAATTTATTCCATTATAATTTTTAGATCTAAACTCGCACAAACCCTAATACGTGTGTTGTGATTTGATTGAGAGGAAATCTGGAATTATTGGAGCTGGAGAATTTTTTTTCTGAAATTTCCAGAGAGTTGTGGAGGTGAATATTAGCAATCTGAAGAAGTTTTGTGCAGTGAACAGTTCTTTCAACCGCGATTCCGCGGCATTAATGCGCAATTGCGGCGGTTCCGCCGCAGGTTAACTTGCTCTCTGTACAAAAACTTCAGGTATCTTTCTACACTTTCTTATCTTCTTCCTCATCTGCTCCAAATAACAAATTGCTGCAGGTTTCTTTGCAAATAATCGCAGCGCCGCAAAAAGCAAAATAAATTGTGCTTGTTTTTGATTTTCGTGGTTGTTTGCATAATTAATACGGATATTAAGGGGAAAAGACCAAATCCAGATTAGGTGGGGAGTTCATTTCCCTTCCTAAGCCCCGAAAATCGCAAAATTTGCATCCGCATTTACCCTAATTAACTAAAAAATATCTAGAGATGACTCTAAGGACCGTCGTGCTCACTTAGGACAAGAGAAGGCCATGGGTAATTCATTGCTTATCTGCGTTTTCTTGTGGTGTCTAAGGCAAGTGTGTCGAAGGCTAGTGGTTATTAATTAGGCCCACTACTTACGTAGTGGAGTACCTTTCCACTTACCTGGCACTTACCTGGCCACAGAGGGATAAAGAGGCAGTGGAGGATTTTATCCTGCGACTTATCTTTTGGCAGTTAGGAGCGGTCTAGAGATCTGACCTAGGCGACCCCTAGAATTATGGTTTTGTGTGTTGCATTTGTTGTGTTGCATCATTTTTTTTCAAAAATCCGTTTATTTTCAAAACAAACACCACATTCATATCATTTCCCCTAATTATAAATTCACGCTGCCACTTGTACTAACCCTTTTTAGTGCAAGATAGGCTGGACACGGATTTCTAGTGCCCGTTAAGTCCGCGTTTCCCCGATCGACCCTAAAGTCGGTATTTCTACATTTACCCTTTCTTTTACCCACCACCACACCCACATCGATGGATCCACCTCTATCGAACTTCTTTTCCACTAATCTGCCTCCGTCCGTTGGTGCGCAGAATCCACCTCGCATCTCTCTCCAAGAGAGGTGCTATCCAACACGAGGTCCACTTTCCACTTGTCTTTCCATTCCACCAGCCAACGGGGAAAATTTTCAAATAAAACCCCAATACATCAACCTTCTACCAAAATTTCACGGTCTCGAGTCTGAAGACGCATATGCATTTATCACCAAGTTTGAAAATGTATGCGCAATGATGGGTACTTCACAGCTTTCTGTAGATGCTTTACGTCTTCGTCTTCTCCTATTCACCTTGTGCGATATAGCCGAGAAGTGGCTGTATAACACCACCGCACATTCCATTTCAAATTGGGAAGAATTCGTCAAAGCATTCCTTAAGAAATTCTACCCACATCAAAAGACAGCTCGAGTCCGTAGCGAAATCTATCAATTCACCCAGCTTCTAAATGAAACATTTTCAAAATGTCTTGAACGTTTCAAGGATCTGTTAGTCCAATTTCCACATCACGGCATCTCGAGATGGGAACTGTGCCGAATCATTTATGAGGGAATTAATCCTAACACAAGACAGACCCTTGAATCCATATGTCAAGGCAACTTCATGACCAAAGATGATGGGGAAGCCTGGAATTTTCTAGAAAATTTCGCTGAAAAATCTTTACAGTGGGAGGGTGTGAGTCAATCGTCTAGGGATGGCAACAATATTTCCATAGGAGTTAGAGCTGACATTTCAGCTATGCAAAAGAAACTCAAGACTATGGAAAATAAATTCTTAGCCGCCCTAAGTCAAATATCACTCTCCAAAACTGTATGTGGCTGCTGTTCTGATCTTTCTCACTTGACGGAAGAATGTCCGTTTCAAGGTCATGAGCATACCAATGCCACATTTCAAAGACCTAGAAACGATCCATTTTCTTCCACATATAATCAGGGTTGGAGGAATCACCCAAATTTTGCTTGGAACCAATCACAATCTCAAAACACGGTTCAAAGCCAAAATAATTTCCAAAGGGTCCCTCCACCACAACAGCAACCACAACTTCAATTGAGTCAGCACCCCTTCCAAGTACATAATTTTCAAAATCCGGTCAACACACCCGCACCGTCTAGTCCTTTACAATTGACCGAGACTAATGAATCCTCTTCATTCATAAACTTGCTTCTGACAAATCTCATGCAAGTATCGGCTGAAATAAAGACTCCCGTCGATGATATAAAGAAAAACTCAGCGTCTCAAGCTGAGAGTATCAAATCAATGGAAGCAGAAATTGCACGATTAAAAGCCGAAATGAGTGCAAGAGAGAAAGGGAAACTTCCAGCTCAACCCTTACCCAATCCTGGCTATTCACATCATGTGGATGCAATCACATTGAGATCTGGAAGAGTGCTTGACACTCATGTTGGGGAAGAGTTTGATGACACAGATAAATCAATCAATAACACCCCGGCTGAGACCTTTCCTTCCACTTCTACATCTAATTCTAACCCCAGTTCTTTTACCCCACCATTTTCTTCCGAGCCTATTCTTCGTTTCCCAAAAGGCTCGCCACTTCAGCCCACCTCTTCTACTCCTCCATAGACGATCCCCACTTCTATTCTGGGATCGGGGCCACACACACTTCCTTCTCCTATAATGGACCCAGCGCTTATTGCTAAAGCACCTTATCCTAATCGATTAAGGGCTAACACATCGAGTCCACATATGGAGAAGATTATGGACATTTTTAAGCAAGTTAACATCATCATCCCTCTCCTAGATGCTATCCAACAAGTTTCGTCCAATGTGAAAACTCTTAAGAACTTGTGCACTAGGAAGAGGAAGACTCAAGTGCCCATGAAGATATTCATGGCAAAAACGGTAGACACGGCCTTCCCCCAACAATTACCGAGGAAACGTAAGGATCCTGGCTATCCTACTATTTCCATTTCTATTGGGGAGAAACACATCAACCGTGCTCTACTAGACCTTGGCGCTAGTGTTAACTTGCTTCCATACACAGTCTATGAGCAGTTAGGGATTGGAGAGTTGAAGCCAACCCATTGCACTCTCCAGATGGCTGACTGATCGATCACCAAACGTAGGGGTGAACTGGAGGATGTGTTAATAAAAATCGGGGAATTCATATTCCCTGTGGAAATTATTGTAATTGATACACAGCCTGTAGCGAACCCACGGAATCAAATTCCGGTGATTTTAGGTCGCCCCTTTTTGGCCACTTCCAATGCTATAATCAACTGTCGTAATGGTTCTATGACCCTATCCTTCGGGAATAGGTCAATTGAGCTGAACATTTACAAGTTGGGAAGTGTACCCTCCGAACCTACTGCTCATGTCTGTTCTGTCGACTTAATGGATGTCGAAAGCAGCGAATTTGATGATCCTCCTGATACCGATCTAGACTCTTTTCATACGTTATTGTTTGACCCAACTATGTATCATACACATATGGACTCTTCCACCGAGATGTCCGGGTCAACAATTAACACCGATTATGAACTGTTTCTGGAGTCTGAAGATCACCCCGCACTTTGTGATGACATTATTCATCGGGGTATAAATGGAACTTTTGAGGAGATCTTCGCTGATGAACTCGCATTTTTGAATGACACGGGTGTTGAGATGAATCATGGCCCAATCAATGAAATTGAACCTCCACCCCTTCGTCTGAACTGTAAAAAGAATGCGAGAAATCCATCACATTCACTGCATCGTCTCTCCAAAATGAGATGCACCCACATTCTATTCCACCACTTAACCTTTCCCCACTTCTTCTTCCACCAACCAGAGCACTGCATTGATAAAATCTTTGAATGGTTGGAGTTAACTTTCGGTCTTTGCAAAGCTTGGCATCGACCACTGATTTTTGACCCCCTCTTGTGATTTTCAAAGATTAACATTGTTTAACTCAAGTTTTTTTGGGGGGGGGGTATATTTTCTGGCTCTTGAAAAGAAAATTTTTACAAAATGATGAGCCAAAAATAAGTTTGGGGGAGGTTCTTCACTTAAATATTTTGCCCCCACTAATAAATTCCTCACAAGCTTGCAGGTTGACCCTCAGAGTAGTCGTGGCAGGGCTACATCATTGTATCTTTTAGTACGGATACCGCTACAGTTGGCGTGTGAGCCGGTTTGCTTATTGGTGGGTTTTGCGGTTATCCGTTTACTTTTCATTGTACACTTTATTGTATCTAGTACTCTCCATCTACCATTTCATGTATTGACTTAGAGACCAGTTGTGAGGACGATGTGGTATATTATTTTTGTACTCTGGATGTCGAGCTCGTGTGAGCCGACTTTATTTATGCAGTTTTATCTTTCATGCTGTTTTTCACTATATTGTTCATTTTTTCGCTACGACGTCGTATATTATTTTGTGGTGGTTGTTTCCGCCGTTGGGCGTGATTGCTCCCGTTTGGGATGGTTTAATTATATCATGTGATGTCTTACTTGTATCTTATGCTTGTACCCGTTTCGGAGCTAGTTTTTACAAAGGAGGTGTTGCCGAAAATTTTAGGAAATTAATTTAAAATTTAAAGATTTTTACTCGAGATTTCTAAATGTTTTAATCCAATGTTTTCTTCACTCACTACCTTTATTGGTTTTGATTTCTGGGTTCCGGCTTATTTAATCGCGTTACGCCTGTTAACGTTACGTGGTTAAGTGCCGGTCACGGGCCGAATTCTGGGTCTTGACAAAGTTGGTATCAGAGCGTAGGTTTTACCTTTCGGAGTGTAGGATGTCCTTGGTATGATGGAGTAGGTAGCTTAAGCAGAGTGGCGCAGCGTGTGTATGTTCCGCGGAATACTCACGACACGGTACTCCGCCTAAGTGACTTTAGGACTTATTGGTTGAAATTCCTTCGTGATTATATATATCCTTGTGATTCGATTTCCGTATTCTTATCGAATCTTGTTTTCATCTCCAGCCACTATGCTGCCGAAGACTACGAGGGCTCAGAGTGCGGCCGCGAGAGCCGAGGTTAGAGTTGGCTCATTTGAGACGAGGACTGACCCGGGCGGTACGCCAGTTGTTCTGGAGCAGATTGATCCACCTTCGACAGACCATATTGCTATGCTTGGGGCCGGTATGCAGGATTTGCGCTATATGATAGGGTCGTTAGTTGAGGCCATTCGAGCACAGAGACAGGAGTTCGTCCTACCTGTTGTGGGGACCGAGGTGGTTCCTACTGTTCAGGCAGTTGTATTTGCAGCTACAGAGGTGATCATCATTTCATTAGCTGAGTTCATGAGGCTAAAGCCTCCAGTTTTCACAAGCACAGATGCAGCTGAGGACCTGCGGTCATTTATCGATAGGATGGCCAGGATATGTTGTTCTCTGAGATGCTCCGACGCGAGATGGGTAGAGTTCGCGAGCTTTCATCTGGAAGGTCTTGCGAAGAAGTGGTGTGAGTCTCTCGAGAAGGGTAGAGCCGCAAGTCTTTCCCCTATGACCTGGGTTGAGTTCGTGACGGTGTTTCTTGTAAGTCTACGGTAGCGCCCCGGCCGTCTAACAGACGCCAAATGCGGAACAAAAACTTTTAACTGGCGCTATCGTATACTATAACCCGGATCTGCCATTATTGCTAAACTAACAAACTGGAAAGAGGGTAGAAAGGTTATACCGAACGATCCGAGTCCTTCGTTCTTTAACCATCATCCCACGCTTTCTTGCGGCGGCTCCGATCTCATCGATCTCTGATCTCCTCGTCCAGATGGCACCACGTCAACGGATCTTTAAACGGGCTCCCGCCTCTGACTCGAGGCAACTCGGTCATCAAGTTTGCTAAAAGAAACGACCAAGATTGATGTAGAGAATGAGTAGAATACTTTGTCTCACTTCGTCCAAAGCCGTGGACGAACGGTTAATGAAGTTACCACTCGAAATGAAATGGAATGAGAAATGAGTTATCAAATTTCCATACACTCAAAACCATAGTCTTTTTAATCAAAATCAATCTTTTTCTCTCTCACAAGGGACCGGCCATCATATAGAAGGGGGGGTGAGTGTAGGAACCAAGTGGTGACATTAAGGATAAAAAATCATGAAGAAAATATCTAAGAAAGAACAAAATGCATTAATATAATGAATGACACATCTAAACCTAGTCATCATAAAATTAATGCAAACAAAGGTTCATGAACCTAGTCACCAATCTAGAAGCACGACTCACTCTCATGACTCACCCGAGTGACGGAAAGAAAAATCCTCATTTAACCGAATGTCAAATACGGAAACATAAAACTGGAAACTGGTAACTTCCAAAAGCGATCCTAAAACGAATTTCAGGACAACCCCGTAACCGTATAAAAATACCCGCATTTGTATTACGACCGAATACAAATTCAACTGAGACAAAAATATTATATCTACTCAATATAATACTCGGATCTGGCTTAAACCAAAGCTCACCAGTATTATCTGCCCGAAATATGACACGTGCATAAACGCACATGCATTTTCCGAACCCTTCCATAAAACCATACGGCCTCTACAAGGTTTCGCCCGAACTTGGGAAACTGCCTTTGGGGGACTCTAATGACTCGTCAGTACCATGGCAGTGGGTTTAACCACAAGACGTCAGTGGTACTAGCTGTGCGTAACGGCTGCCCATGTACTGACCTCAAGGGAGGCCGATGAGCGAACTCAACCGGAAACCCTACTGAGCCTAACAGTGACAATGTATATACAGTCCGGTCCGTTCGTCTATGAGTATCGCATATCTGCCTATGGGGCTGGTAACGTCAGACACCCAAAAGCGGAATAAGTCGTGTCGGAGTGTAGCCTAAAAACACCCTAAGATACTACTGGAGTACCTATCAGTAAATCTCCTGCCACGGCCGTAGGCTTTGTGTAATGGCTCTCCTAGACACAGTGCGATCTCACCCCCAATACCGGGAGAGACGAATCCCCTACCGATCCTCTCACGTGCCTCCATGTGGCTCGGGACTATGCCCAAAAACTACCTGTTTGCACGACTCCTTTGAGCCGTGGTAGGGTAGAAATCAAAGCACAGTGGGAACTCACACGAGACAAATGACGACCTCAGGTCGATGAACTAACCTGTACACATGTCACCAGGGAACTGCTATCTGACGATATGTATAATACCAACTAGCAGGTTCCCGGCGAGTCCTGTCCGGTGTACTCATAACCCAATGAGCACCTGCATACATCTTAGGTGATCCAACTGACACCAGTGGCTTGTGAGACCGGCCACCACCCCTCGTCGGGGTCTCGACTGTATACACTAGTCTACTCCGGAGTATCAATGCCCTGTCTCGAAACTCCCATGACTAGGGTCCACAATTAAGGAAATGCTTATAAAACACCCAACTCTCACGTATATGATCGCCATCATACTGTTAGTAGTAAAGCAAGATCCTAAGGGCTCTATCAAAGTGTAAAAGTGATCAGTCACCTGAACCTGTACATGACTGATAAAGGCAAACCAGATAGCATACTATCATCTCGAGTAAGACTGTCCTACCGGTATAAGTCCTCCGCAATCATTGCAATCACGTACCTGCGATGCAATAATTGACTCTGAGGGCACTATATCCAACAATCTCCCACTTGCACTTAAGGCTAATTATTGCGATGTTGACTACTCACAGCCCGTGTGAAACCGAACATCCAACTCCTCTACTAATCAGTTTCACAAAGCCCGTTTGTAAAACTATTGTGTTCGAGAAATAGCCTCAGTGAGTGGATCCGCCCTGATATTTCTTTCTATATCTCTCTTAATCTCAAGTTCGCAGAGAAAGCCATCTCCCGAATTGAGTAATACTTGTCTTAGAATATGTCTGGATATCTGATGGGACTTAGTTCATAAATGAACTCTAAATCCAAACTTCTTAGACTGTATCGATCACTGAACCTAATCAGTATCCGGCACCATGCCTCCCACAGTATTCTCTTGGACCACCTGTCCATAATACCGTCCCTCGTCAGAGGGAAAACTATAACTCTGACAATCACTCTGTCAACCATGTCACCTTTGAAGCCTGGAATGATAATTGTCTCCCGAAGGAGGCTGCCGTCATCAAATCCGTAAAACATGTTCTTATGTTCTAAAACTGCTTCCTTATGTTTCTCCAGGATTGGATTAAAACAAACTTATTGCATCTAGTGCAAAAACAACATCTGGTGTGGTACTTGACATCTCATGATTGACTCAATTACCTAAGCAAGTGATCTGCCAATCATGCCCATCCCTCTCCCCTTTATTTTGTAAGACACCTTTAGAGAGGGTGACTCCATCACCTGCAGGTACACCACCATACTAGGTGTCATCTATTCCAAATACCATTAGAATACTATCAAAGTACCCACATTGGGAAACTACCCAAATCTAGATCTAAAACCATAGATCTAGAAACCAGAATGTCTGATATTAAATCCATATCCTGTCTGGAGAAACAACTGTGTGACGACCACTGTACAACCGATCGTAGTATAAGAATTTTACTTCCTACTCTGTGTATGTCATCCAAATACCAGGACATCATACCCTACTACCTTTTTAACAGATCCATCCCCTATTCTGATGAAGTCAAACCCATGACTGTCACATCAAAAATAGATGATCTATCTCCGCTATATCTGCTCTAGTCTATAAATAGACATAAGCAACTTGCCCACTATGCTTCCGCTTCTCCCACTGACTACGACAACCCTCTTGCAGAATAATATATACGTGCACTTTTAAAGCTAGTTTAGAACGACGCTATACTTAACCTCCTGCCGGGTCTCATAGTCTGGAACAACAGTAGTGTCAAGTCTGGGTAAGCAAGAACCTCCCTGTCACCGTCCTTGAGGCTATCGGAGTACCTCTCGGGTGTTTGAGGTTACCCATCATATCTGCGGAGTGGCTAATGGAATGTCAAACCTGATTGAATATATAGGTCCTATTAAATTTTCCGTAATCGTTCGCGGTTCTGGAATCACTTCCAGTTCTAACATACCCCCACTACTGTTTTCTGAAAAAATCCATTTTACTAAAACTGTGGCGAGTCAAGAACAATATCACTATTGATCTTCCAAATGGTAGAAAATCAACCCTCGTCATAGCCAGGGTCAACCCACAAACTGCCATTACAGAAACGTGCCCTGAGTTATCCAGAGTCTGGTTTTAAGCATAAGCCGGACAACTCCCCGTACCTTAACATCGTTAAGATACGAACCATTCTATATCCAATATAGAAACTTTGGCACTTTATTTAATTGGAACCAGATTCAAATCATGCAGCTGTCTCCAGTGCATATCAACTTAATGGAAAGAGCCTAATCATCATTACTCAACTTAGGAATCCATCCAATTATGAGTAACCCGAAAGAGAAACAAGTTTCTCAAAACCATTACTATCATCTGAATACGAATCACAAGAATCTACATCTTCGATCTCTTTGAAGAATCCTGATACTTGTGACACCTGGCTCTCTACTTTATTCTTATACCCACAACTTCTCAGAACTTAGACCTTGTATTTGTACGAAACACTTGTCTAAAAACTAGAGAAGTCATAAGTAAACAGAACATAGTACGAGGACCTACCCCTCTGTCCTGATGGACACTGGACAACATACAATACTCTGTATATGTCTGCTGAGTTGAATAACTCAAAAACTTGTGCGTCGTAGGTTGAAAACTGTACCCTGGCGATTTCCTCAAATATCACCAATTACAACGAATTCCGATATAATGAGGATAATCACCTAATTCCCAATAACTTACTCCCACTCATCATCTGTAAAACCATACAGATATGAGAATCATACCTGGTAAATACATACCTTGGAGTAAGTGTCTAATCGGGAAAACAGTTTTGCTTTAACAATGCACTGAAACATGAAAAATGTTTCGTAGGGGTATCCTGGTATTCCTAGTAATGCCTCTTCCAAAATCCAATTCATGACTATAACCGTATATTTCATTTGCCATCTCTCCAAATCCCTTTATTTGTCTTTAGTCGTTACCTTCTGTACACCATCGTTAGGCTAAATGGTTTTCTTCCTTCCCTACCGTTCGGCACCAGCCTATGGTTTGGAAGAAGACTATCCAGTAAGCATAATAAGTGTACCCTCCTAAACCAAGGAGTACTCGCATCTTGAGAGAAGGTGATGATAAAAGACAACTGAATAATACCTTATTCTTTTAAAGGTGAAATAGGAGTGGCGATGAAGTGCGCGGTTTCGTCGTGAATGATAGCAGTCGCAATTTACTTTGCCCTCTTTCTAATCCCTTTATTTTGTCTTTATATATTACCTTCTGTACACCCTACTTAGGATAATTGATTTTCTTCATTCCCTACCTTTCGGCACCTGCCTATGGTTTGGAAGAAGACTATCCAATAAGCGTAATAGGTGTACTCTCCTAAACCAAGGAGCCCTCGCAACCTGGGAGAAGGTGATAATAAAAGGCAATTGAATAAACCAATTCTTTTTCTCCTGAACCTGGATCCATCCTCGAAGAAGTCCCTTCGAGTTCGTATATAACCATACGATGGATCTATCCAATGAAAGTGGATGTCCGTAGTAATACGGGGTGTTCTGAGAAATGCAAAGGGTAGAAGAAGGAGTGGGAATGACTTATGCAACTCGAACAATCCAAAAGCCAGTATTTTAAGAAGGTTCGGTCAATTTGGTCACTGAGTCATAGTTTAGGGTCGGTCAAAGGTCGCTGTCAGAGAGAGAGAGAAAAGAAACACTCTGCGTGCACTCTAATCTAGATCAGAATGGTTATCACTTTATCTAATCAGGAAACCTCCCACTGTACTGACAAATTCTCCTCCAAACCTAAAAGGAGAATCAATCAGGATCATCCGAAGAGTAAACCAACTCATCAGTGGGAATCAGGATCCAACTCTCATCGCATGATAACGTGACGGAATCCACTCACGTTACTCACACTCCAGAAGGTATGCGCATACTTGGCAAGTTTCAGTTTCTTTACAAACTCCCGATATGATTTTTTCCCCATGCTCTTATGACCTTGGCGTTGGTTTAAATGTCATAAGTCACATGCCAAGTTCTACCCGTCACTATCTTTTCAATTTGAACCCACCCGCACATGCCCTTGACGTTGGCCAAAATGGCAGAACGACTGTCCCAAACCAACTTATCTATCTATGCAACAAATGAATACCCGGCAGCTACCAAACACAATGCCTTGGCGTTGGTCAAAATACATAGCTTGAATACTACTGAATACCCAAAAGAAATGACGGAGGGCTACGGCTGGTTTTTTCCGAAAAACCTTTAACGTAATGAATTTGATCTCGTTGAAGGAACCTGATAGCTTTTTATAAAAATATAGTGGCGAAAACCTTTGCTAAAGAGGTCACTCCCGGTGAAGGGATCTCGGCTCTTTTCTCGTCGAATGAGGTGCAGGATATTCCACCTGAATACCGCGATGCAAAGCAACTTGTAATCGACTATAGTGAAGTTATTACCCTGACGCAAACTTCTGCCCAAGGGGCCATTCCCGGTGAAGGGATATCGGCCCTTGCCTCGTCGAATGAGGTGCAGGATATTCCAACCGAATACCGCTATGCATAACAAAAGGAAACGTCTTTGTAATAACACCTTTTAAAATTATTCCAACAACATCCAAACAGGTTTGTTTTTCTTTGCATTGATCAGAATCAACGCAGTTCCATCATTAATCACACCAGAAAAGAACGAAAATAAAATGTACGTATATGCCATCCGCATTCGTCACTGGGTCCCGTCATCACCCGTTAGGTTACTTAACTAACGACAGAGCGGGGACTGAACTAGCGCGGGTGTAAAACATATACAACATCTAATAGTATATATACCAATATACAATAATCGCTCCAGGCATGATAATATGCAACATTACAGAAAAGTAATAAGCATCACAGAACAATACAGATAATCTGGGATCCCCGAGTTTCACAGAGCCGCTGCTGAAACCCGACGTTCCCCTGGTCGTGTGGATAGCCCGTGCAATGAAACCTAGACCCCTACGGGTGCGGCAAGTTACCTGCTAAAACCTGAAGCGAGGCAGCCCCTTACAGCAAAGTGAATGGACCACCCTGCACTTCACGAAATCCGATAGCTTGAGCACCCCTCCTTGGGTCAACCTGTACCCCTATGAGTGCGGCGAATAGTCTGCCAATTCCAGAGTGAGGCCCCTCTGCCTCTCAAATCCTTGAGATGCAGACCCGTTTCCCTCCAGAACCCGGCTATCCGTATACTCCGTCGCGGGGTAAAACCTAGTACAGAAAAAAATATGTACAACGGGTACATCGACCTCAACCCGGTCGTACTCCAAAAGAATATTATACAACAGGCAGTGACGGCAGTCCACATGTTGGAAGCTCACCCTGCAATATCAAATGTACAAATAAATCCAAACTGTACTACCATTGCACACTGCCATCCACCAGGACAAATCTGCAACATCACAACACAAAACAGAACATCAACGCGAATGTCACGTTCGCAAACCCGTCTAAAAGAACTATAGCAATCAGACGCAGTTTACCGATCGAATGACATTCACGGTCGGAGATATAATGTAAGTACTGTAAACTAACGTGTTTAAATTTCGATCGATTAAATATCACGAAGTGGGCCCCACGTACATCTGCTGTACAGTAACAAAATCTGGGCCCAAAAGAATACTAGCAAAAACCACAATTTACCCAAGAGAAGCAACTGTACAAATTTAGATCAATGATTCCACAGATTGGCCGCGGATGCGCGGTCAAACACTAGATTTGACCGCGATTCCGCGGCGGTCTTGTAGGGTCATGTGACCAAATTTGTACCATGTGCTTAGAAAAGCCTGCTGAATTTTCCGTGAAGTGTAAAATTATTTTTAGAACCCTTTTAAAATCGACAGAAACTCAGAACAGAAAAATTGTAGTTTTTGATATTCGGTCCGATCGATATTTTAAACGCGTTACCACAAGTTAGTAAAAGCAAAATGGTGAGGCTCTGATACCACTGTAAGTCTACGGTAGCGCCCCGGCCGTCTAACAGACGCCAAATGCGGAACAAACACTTTTAACTGGCGCTATCGTATACTATAATCCGGATCTGCCATTATTACTAAACTAACAAACTGCAAAGAGGGTAGAATGGTTATACCGAACGATCCGAGTCCTTCGTTCTTCAACCATCATCCCAAGCTTTGTTGCGGCGGCTCCGATCTCGTCGATCTCCGATCTCCTCGTCCAGGTGGCACCACATCAACGGATCTTTAAACGTGCTCCCGCCTCTGACTCGAGGCAACTCGGTCATCAAGTTTGCTAAAAGAGACAACCAAGATTGATGTAGAGAATGAGTAGAATACTTTGTCTCACTTCGTCCAAAGCCGTGGACGAACGGTTAATGAAATTGCCACTCGAAATGAAATGGAATGAGAAATGAGTTATCATATTTCCATACACTCAAAACCATAGTCTTTTTAATCAAAATCAATCTTTTTCTCTCTCACAAGGGGCCGGCCATCATATAGAAGGGGGGTGAGTGTAGGAACCAAGTGGTGACATTAATGATAAAAGATCATGAAGAAAATATCTAAGCAAGAACAAAATGCATTAATTTAATGAATGACACATCTAAACCTAGTCATCATATAATTAATGCAAACAAAGGTTCTTGAACCTAGTCACCAATCTAGAAGCTTCTAGAAGCACGACTCACCCTCATGACTCACCCGAGTGACGGAAAGAAAAATCCGCATTTAACCGAATGTCAAATACGGAAACAGGAAACTGGAAACTGGCAACTTCCAAAAGCGATCCTGAAACGAATTTCAGGACAACCCCGTAACTGTATAAAAATACCCGCATTTGTATTACGACCGAATACAAATGCAACTGAGACAAAGATATTATATCTACTCAATATAATACTCGGATCCGGCTTAAACCAAAGCCCACCAGTATTATCTGCCCGAAATATGACACATGCGTAAATGCACGTGCATTTTCCGAACCCTGCCATAAAACCATACGGCCTCTACAACGTTTCGCCCGAACTTGGTAAACTGTCTGTGGGGGACTCTAATGACTCGTCAGTATCCTGGCAGTGGGTTTAAACACAAGCCATCAGTGGCACTAGCTGTGCGTAATAGCTGCCTATGTACTGACCTTAAGGGAGGCCGATGAGCGAACTCATCCGGAAACCCTACTGAGCCTAACAGTGACAATGTATATATAGTCCTGTCCGTTCGTCTATGAGTATCGCATATCTGCCTATGGGGCTGGTAACGTCAAACCCCCAAAAGCGGTATAAGTCGTGTCGGAGTGTAGCCTAAAAACACCCTGAGATACTACTGGAGTACCTACCAGTAAATCTCCTGCTATGGCCGTGGGCTTTGTGTAATGGCTCTCCTAGACACAGCACGATCTCACCCCCAATACCGGGAGAGACGAATCTCCTGCCGATCCGCTCACGTGCCTCCATGTGGCTCGGGACTGTGCCCAAAAACTACCTGTTTGCACGCATCCTTTGAGCCGTGGTAGGGTAGAAATCAAAGCACAGTGGGAACTCACATGAGACAAATGACGACCTCAAGTCGATGAACTAACCTGTATACATGTCACCAAGGAACTGCTATCTGACGATATGTATAATACTAACTAGCAGGTTCCCGGCGAGTCCTGTCCGGTGTACTCATAACCCAATGAGCACCTGTATACATCTTAGGTGATCCAACTGACACCAGTGGCTTGTGAGACCGGCCACCATCCCTCGTCGGGGTCTCGACTGTATACCCTAGTCTACTCCGGAGTATCGATGCCCTGTCTCAAAACTCCCACGACTAGGGACCACAATTAAGGATATGCTTATAAACCACCCAACTCTCACGTATATGATCGCCATCATACTGTTGGTAGTAAAGCAAGATCCTAAGGGCTCTATCAAAGTGTAACAGTGATCAGTCACCTGAACCTGTACACGACTGATAAAGGCAAACCAGATAGCATACTATCATCTCGAGTAAGACTGTCCTACCGGTATAGGTCCTCCGCAATCATTGCAATCACGTACCTGCGATCCAATAATTGACTCTAAGGGCACTATATCCAACATTTCTCGCCCGTTTTCTTCCACAGAGTGTTAGAGATGCTCGAGCGCACAGTTTCGAGTTGTTACGCCAGACTCCGAGTATGACGGTGGCAGAGTACGACATGCAGTTTACCGAGGTATTTACGTACGCCCCGTAATTGGTAACTACTGAGGAGATGCGAGTCAAGAGGTTTGTTCGAGGCTTGCTTACCCCATTGTTTCTTGCTATCAGCGCACAGCATTGTGATACCTATGCAGTAGCTGTGGATGCAGCCCTATTAGCCAAGGAGCGTCTTGCCGAGACTTCGGTAGTCCCAGAACCGAAGAGGGTTCATACTGATATATCAGCATGGAGACTGCCGTTTAGGCGCCGCGACAGACGTCTTGCAGGTGGCAGAAACTCGAGGCGAGGCAGGTTGTTCAGCTCTTATCCCCAGGAGCGTCAGCGGTCATCGTCCGGATGTTTCCAGTGCGGGAGTTCTTATCATCGTGTTCGAGATTTTCCTGAGCCACGTGAGGGCGAGACAGCCGTACCGCATGTTACCTTACCACCTTCTCCACCTCAGAGAGCGTTGCCTCTTGTACCTATTGTTGCTCCGCTTCAGACTGTTAGTGTATATGCCCTAGGGGTCATTATTGTATCATACTTGTATGTATATTACTTAATGGAAGTTTGGGATATTCACAGTTGTATATACAGTCTTGCTAAAAATGGTAGTATGCTACTTGGTTTGTGTCTACTTTAATATGAGCATATGTTTCTATCACTTATACATATTAGTAGAGCCCATAAGATCTTTGCTTGATTACCAGCGTTGTGATGGCAGTCACACTAATGGGGGCTGGGTAGTCTATAAGCAACATCCTATACTCGTCCCTAGTCGTAGGATTCTCCAGACTGGGCATCGATACTTCAGAGTAGACTAGTGTGTACGCTTCTCATCCCAGTTGGGGAGATGGTCTGTCCCACAGCTATCAGTACGTTGTACTGGAGATAGTATACAGGTGCTCGTTAGGTTATGGGTACACCGGACAGGACTCGCAGGGGAACTGTCGGATGGTATTATACCCGTCGTCAGTTAACAGTTCCCAGGTGACATGAGTACAGCATAGTCCGCAGACTTGACACTGCTACTTCTCCTCGAGTGTGTCCCACTGTTCTTAGATTGCTACCCTACCACGGCTCAAAGGAGTCGTGCAAACAGGTAGCAGTTGGGAGCAGTCCCGAGCACTTGGAGGCAGTGGCGGTTAGATAGGATTCGTCTCTCCCGGTATTGGGAGTTGATATCGCGCTGTGTCAGAGAGCCATTACGCAAAGTCCCTGGCCAGGGCAAGCGAGATTTACTGGTAGGTTCCAGTAGTTTCTCAGGGTGTAATGGGCTACGCTCCGACACGACTTATACCGCTATTAGGGGGCTGACGCTTGCCAGCCCCTAGGCACGATATGTGATAGTCTTAGACGTACAGACCGGACTGTACGGAGATTGTCACATCAGGCTCGGTAGGAGTTCGGATGGGTTTCCTCATCGGCCTTCTTATCGACATCTACCTGGGGACCGTTACGTACAGCTAGTGCCGCTTGCGGTCTGTGGTTAATCCCACTGCCAGCGTAGTGTCGAGTCTTTAGAGTCCCACACAGAGAGTTTCCCTGCTCCAGGCGAAACGATATAGAGGTCGTATGGTTTTACGATATGGGTTTGGATGCATACGTGTTTAAACGCACGTACGACGTTTGGACAGTTTTTTCTAGTCGGCTTTGGTTTAAGCCAGATTCTAGTATCAGGTTATTGGATTTATACAGTCTAAAGTTTTTTCGTGTTTTCACGGATAGGAGGGGCGTTCTCGTAATTTGTCGAGAAGCCTCTAGATGGATGATGACATGGAGGGTAAGGTGGCATTAACATTTAATGAATTTGTGACTCACTTAGATGAATCATTCAAGTGAGTTAATGAAGCATTTATTGCTTAATGACTCACTTGATGATTCATTGCATATATTTAATGAAGCATGATGATAATGCATTTTGATTTATTCTTTTTGATTTTCTTATGCTTCATATTATATTAGAAGTTAGAAGCTTTTTCATTCACAACTTATGCTCACCTTCTCTCTTGTCAAGCTCTCTTTTGAAACCCTAATCCTCCCCTCTCATGTGTTGAGATCAAGGATTAGATAGAATAATACATCCATAACCTCACTCTATATCCCCTAGGTAGCTTAGATTAGCACTTTGAGCAACCTAGTTATCTCAAGTTAGATATCAAGCTTGGCGTAGGAGCTCTCGGGTGGATCGTCTTTGACTCGAGGAAGCCGTTGAGGTGCCGATGTTCCAAGGAGCCTACGAGGAGTGGAGGACAGCGATGAAGAACCGAATGACAAGTAACGTGAGGTATAACTTCGAATCCGAGTAGTTAAACCTCTCGTAGTTTGCTAGTAACGGTTTAGATACGATTCATGCGCTCAAGTCCGTGTTACGAAGCTTTGATAATCATTTTTCATATATTCCGCCTCCCCACAAGTTCGTGGGGTGCGTGACATGGACTTACAGTGGTATCAGAGCCAACTAAACCATTACTAGCTTGTAAGCAACTAACTAGAACTTAGATCTTTTGGATATAATGCCCTCAGAGTCAATTATTGGATCACAGGCACGTGATTGCAATGATTGAGGGACGATCTATACCAGTAGGACAGTCTTACTCAAGATGATTGTATGCTATCTGGTTTATCTTTATCATCGTGTACTGCTTCAGGTGACCTTACAGGTCACTATTGCACGTTGATAGAGCCCTTAGGATTCTTGCTAGACGGCCAGCAGTATGATGGCGATCATATACGTGGGAGCTGGGGTCTATAAGCACATCTTTAAAAGGTCCCTAGTGTAACTCCACGTTGCTCACCCCGGTTCTTACGGGGAGGCGGAAACGGCGAAAAACAATTTTTTGGCGCAAAGGCAACATGGACTAAAGCACAGATCTTTGCTAAACTACAAACTAGCAAACAACTATCGGTGTTATCTACTATGCCATAGAGATTATACCTCACGATACCGGTCCTTCGGGTCTTCTCTCCGCTGTCCCGCTCGTCCATCCAAGCTCCGAGGATCGATCCGGATCTTGGTCACCTCCGCGGCCTCCTTGAGTCGAAGACGATCCACCAGAGAGTTGTACACCGAGCTCCACCTCGAGCCGAGGCAACTAGGGCAACAAGATCGCTAGTCTTGATGTCCTAGGTTGTGTAGAAGTGGTTGATGGAGGTGTTTGTCTATGTGGATTCTTTTTCTCTCAACACATGAGATCAAAAGAATTTTTCAAGAGGAGGAAGATGAAGGAAAACTAGAAACCATGGAACTTTTCTTTTCTTCTCATTTGTAAGAGAGAGAATGAGAATGAGAAAATGAATTATCCACTAAAGAAAAAAGGCACCATGGTTGCAATAATACTAAACATCATCATTACTAATCCTATCATGATAATGTTGATGGCTACATTGACATGACCATTTTCATAATCCAAAAAGAAAAAGAAAACCAAAGAAGACTGTAGACCTCTCATGAAGGTCAAGGTCAACTTTGGTCAACGGGTCAACAAAGTCAAGAGTGGTCAAGATGGTCAAATGGTTAAAGCAATTAGCTATCACTAAATTATCACTAAAAGATTAGTAAGTAATGTCTCCGGCTCATAATGGTTTTGACCGAACGAGTTGCCAAAACCCTAATGAGCCTGCTACATAACGATTTTGGCCGAACCAACTGCCAAAACCCTAATGAGGCACCTCCACCTTCATCGCTCCTCAAAACTGTGCATACACACCCTCATCCGCATTCTGTAGAATGCGAATGCACAGAAGGCAAAACTAATCCATCCGTGCAATACTAGGATCCGGCTTAAACCAAAGCTCACTAGCATTGCCTGCCCGAACAGCATACGCACACAAGTGCACGTAAGTGATCGCAGCCCTGCCGTAAAACCATACGGCCACTACACGTTTCGCTCAGTGCAGGGAAACTCTCTGTGTGGGACTCTAAAGACTCGACACTACGCTGGCAGTGGGTTTAACCACAGACCGCAAGCGGCACTAGCTGTACGTAACGGTTCCCAGGTTGATGTCGATAAGAAGGCCGATGAGGTAAACCCATCCGAACTCCTACTGAGCCTGTATGTGACAATCTCCGTACAGTCCGGTCTGTTTGTCTGATACATCGCATGGCGGGCCTAGGGGGTGGTAAACATCAGTCCCCTAATAGCGGTACAAGTCGTGTCGGAGTGTAGCCCAGAACACCCTGAGATAACACTGGAAACCTACCAGTATATCTTCCTTGCCCTGGCCAGGGACTACTCGTGTAATGGCTCTCCTAGACAGAGCGCGATGTCAACCCCCAATACCGGGAGAGACGAATCCTGTCTAACTGTCACTGCCTCCAAGTGTTTCGGGACTGCACCCAACTACTACTTGTTTGCACGACTCCTTTGAGCCATGGTAGGGTAGTAATCTAAGTACAGTGGGAATACACTCGAGGCGAAGTGACAGTTTCAAGTCAGCGGACTAAGCTGTACTCATGTCACCTGGGAACTGATAACTGACGATAGGTATAATACCGACCAACAGTTCCCGACGAGTCCTGTCCAGTGTACTCGTAACCTAACGAGCACCCGCATACTATCTCCAGTACGACGTACTGATGGCTGTGGGACAGACCATCTCCCCTGCTTGGATGAGAAGCGCATACGCTAGTCTACTCCGGAGTATCGACGCCCTGTCTCGATAGTCCTACGACTAGGGACCTGTATAAGGATGTGCTTATAGATTACCCAGCCCCCATAAGTATGACTGCCATCACAACGCTGGTAATCAAGAAAAGATCCTATGGGCTCTACTAATATGTATAAGCGATATGCTAAAAGAAACACATGCACATATTGATGTAGATACAAACCAAGTAGCATACTACCATTTTGAGCAAGATTTTCTATACAACTGTGAATATCCCAAGCTTCCATTAAGTAATATACAAACTAGTATGATACAGTAATGGCCTCTAGGGCATATACACTAACAATCTCCCACTTGCACTAAGACCATGAACTGGCGTATCGAAGACCTATCATCTCGATCAGCCGCTCGAACTGAGTCTGGGGTAGGGCTTTCGTGAGTGGATCTGCAGTGTTATTCTCCGAATTTACTCTCTTCACCTCGATCTCCTGGTGATCTACAATCTCCCTGATCAGGTGGTACCGCCTCAAAATGTGCCTGGACTTCTGATGGGACCTGGGTTCCTTCGCTAAAGCTATAGCGCCGTTGTTGTCGCAATACAGCAGTATTGGATCAACAATGGTAGGAACCACCTGAAGCTCCGTGAGGAACTTCTTCATCCAGACAGCTTCCTTTGTGGCATCGCAAGCTGCTATGTACTCCGCTTCCATAGTTGAGTCTGCAACGGTCTCCTTCTTGGAACTCTTCCAGCAAAACGCCCCTCCATTGAGGGTAAAGACATAACCCGACATAGACTTGGAGTCATCCTTGTCACTCTGGAAGCTGGAGTCAGCAAAGGCCTCGATCTGGAGGTCTTTTCCGCCATACACCAAGAACATCTCCTTAGTCCTTCTCAGGTACTTGAGAATGTTCTTTACCGCTATCCAGTGTTTCTCCCCTGGGTCCGACTGATACCGGCTTACAACGCTCAATGCGTATGCTACATCTGGTCTGGTACATAACATCGCATAAATTATAGAGCCTACCGCAGAAGCGTAGGGTATAATAGACATGCGATCCCTTTCCAAATCAGTCTTGGGAGACATCTCTTTGGAGAGGGTGATCCCGTGACAAGCCGGTAAATTACCGCGCTTGGAATCTTCCATACTGAACCTTTTCAGTATGGTGTCAATGTACCTGGACTGTGAAAGTCCCACCATCCTCTTAGATCTATCACGATAGATCTGGATCCCCAAAATGTAGTTGGCATCGCCCAGGTCCTTCATGGAGAACCTCTGCGACAAGAATCCTTTGACTGACTGTAGCATAGGAATATCATTTCCTATTAGGAGAATGTCATCCACGTACAAGACGAGGAATACCACAGTTCTCCCTACAATCTTACTGTAAATTCATGGTTCATCTGGGTTTTTGATAAAGTCGAATTCCTTGACAGTATCATCAAAGCAGATGTTCCAACTCCGCGATGCCTGCTTCAGTCCATAGATGGGCTTGAGCAACTTGCATACTTTACCGCTGCTCCCACTATGAATGAATCCTTCCGGCTGATCTATATAGACGCACTCTTCTAAATTTCCATTTAGGAAAGCCGTCTTTACGTCTATCTGCCAGATTTCATAATCGTGGAAAGCAGCAATGGCAAGAAGGATCTGAATGGATTTAAGCATAGCCACTGGAGAAAAGGTCTCGTCATAGTCCAAACCAGGTCTTTGACGAAAACCCTTTGCAACAAGTCTAGCTTTATAGGTTTCAACGTGCCCATCTACTCCAATCTTCTTCCTGAAGATCCATTTGCATCCTACGGGTTTTACCCCTTCTGGAGCAAAGTCCAAAGTCCAAACTTTGTTGGTGTACATGGACTCCATCTCGGTCCGCATTGCATCCAGCCATTTTACCGAGTCACCGCTCTGAATGGCTTGCTGGAAGCTAGTAGGCTCACCAAAATCAATAGTGCAATCCTCTCTATCGCCGTCTATGAGAAAACCGTAGTTTCTCTCGGGCGGATGAGACTGCCTACTACTCCTACGGAGCGGCGTAGGAATGTCCTGTTCTTTCGAACCCTCTGGCTCTACTAAGCTTTCAGTAATAGCTCGTGGTTCTGGAATTTCTTCCAGTTCTATTGCGCTCCCACTTATCTGATTTTCCAAAAACTTAGTTTCCAAGAAGCGGGCATGACGAGAAACAAAAACTTTTTGTTCCTCTGCGTAATAGAAAAGATACCCCTTGGAGTTCTTTGGGTATCCCACAAACTTACACCATACTGAACGTGCCTCGAGCTTGTCCGCATGCTGCTTTTTAAAAAAAGCTGGACACCCCCATGTCTTAAAGTGTTTAAGGCAGGGTTTCTTCCCACTCCACATCTGATATGGTATGGTAGGCACTGACTTAGTAGGAACTTGGTTCAAAAGATATGCAGCTGTTTCTAGTGCATAACTGTTAGGTCCACGTTACCTCTCCCGGTACTTTCGGGGTTGCGGAAACGGTAAATCAAAATTTTTCTAAACTTTGTAACATGGACCGTAAAAGCCGGAACTTCGCTAAACTAAACTAGCATACTTGCAAAGGAGAGTTAGCTACTCGGCAAAGTGGTTATACCTCAACTTGAACTCCTTCACTTCTTGTTGTTGTTCCTCTTTGATGTTCTTCTCTTCTTGTTGTTCTTCTCATTGCTTGCTCAAAGGTTGATCCGGACTTCGGTCACCTCCGCGGCCTCCTTGAGTCGAAGACGATGCACCCGAGAGATGTACACCGAGCTCCACCTCAAGCCGAGGTAACTAGGGCAAGGAGATTGCTAATCTAGAAGCCCTAGGTTGTGTAGAGAATATGTATGGATGTGTTTGTCAAGTAGAATCCTTTTTCTCTCAACACATGAGATCAAAAGAGAAATCAAGAGGAGGAAGAAGAAGGAGATTTTCTAGCAACCATGGAGCTTCTCATTTCAAGAGAGAGAATGAGAATAAGCAAAATGAAAAGCTTAACCAAAGAAAACCTAACCATGGTTGCAATAATGCACAAACATTATCATTATAAATCCAATCAAGATAAAGGTGATGGCTACAAATGACATGACCATTATCATAACTAAATAAAAAGAAAACCAAAGAATACTTTAGATCTTCTAAGAAGATCCAAGTCAACTTTGGTCAAAAGGTCAACAAAGTCAAGATGGTCAAATGGTCAATGTAATTAGTCATAACAAAATTATCAATGAAAGGATTAGTAAATAATGTCCCCGGCTCATTATGGTTTTGACCAAACGAACTGTCGAAACCCTAATGAGTCCGCCTCAAAATGGTTTTGACCGAATCAACTGTCAAAACCCTAATGAGCCTGCCACATAGTGGTTTTGGCCGAACCAACTGCCAAAACCCTAATGAGGCATCTCCTCCTTCATCGCTCCAGAAAACTGTGCATACACACCTGCATCCGTATTCCGTAGAATGCGGATGTGCAGAAGACAAAACAAATCCATCCATGCAATACTAGGATCCGGCTAAAACCAAAGCCCACTAGTATTGCCTGCCCGAACACCACACGCACATAAGTGTACGTAAGTGATCGCAGCCCTGCCGTAAAACCATACGGCCTCTACACGTTTCGCTCAGTGCAGGGAAACTCTCTGTGTGGGACTCTAAAGACTCGACACTACGCTGGCAGTGGATTTAACCACAGACCGCAAGCGGCACTAGCTGTACGTAACGGTCCCTAGGTAGATGTCGATAAGAAGGCCGATGAGGTAAACCCATCCGAACTCCTACTGAGTCTGTATGTGACAATCTCCGTACAGTCCGGTCTGTTCGTCTGATACATCGCATGTCGGGCCTAGGGGGGGCGGCAAGCGTCAGACCCCTAATAGCGGTACAAGTCGTGTCGGAGTGAAGCCCATAACACCCTGAGATAACACTGGAACCTACCAGTATATCTCGCTTGCCCTGGCCAGGGACTACTCGTGTAATGGCTCTCCTAGACACAGCGCGATGTCAACCCCCAATACCGGGAGAGACGAATCCTGTCTAACCGTCACTGCCTCCAAGTGCTTCGGGACTGCTCCCAACTACTACCTGTTTGCACGACTCAGTAGAGCCGTGGTAGGGTAGTAATCAAAGAACAGTGGGAACACACTCGAGGCGAAGTGACAATGTCAAGTCAGCGGACTAAGCTGTACTCATGTCACCTGGGAACTGATAACTGACGATAGGTATAATACCAACCATCAGTTCCCGACGAGTCCTGTCCAGTGTACTCGTAACCTAACGAGCACCCGCATACTATCTCAAGTACGACGTACCGACGGCTGTGGGACAGACCGTCTCCCGTGCTGGGATGAGAAGCGCATACGCTAGTCTACTCTGGAGTATCGATGCCCTATCTCGGTACTCCCATGACTAGGGACGTGTATAAAGATGTGCTTGTAGATTACCCAGCCCCCACGAGTGTGATCGCCATCACAACGCCGGTAATCAAGCAAAGATCCTAAGGGCTCTACTAATGCGTATAGGTGATATAATAAATAAACACACATGTACACATTAAAGCAGAGACAAACCAAGTAGCATACTACTATATTGAGCAAGATTGTCTGTACAACTGTGAATATCCCAAGCTTCCATCAAGTAATATACATGCTAGTATGATACAGTAATGGCCTCTAGGGCATATACACTAACAATCTCCCACTTGCACTAAGGCCATGTACTGGCGTATCGAAGACCTATCATCTCGATCAGCCGCTCGAACTGAGTCTGGGGTAAAGCCTTTGTGAATAGGTCCGCAGTGTTGTCCTTTGTGTCCACTCTCCGCACCTCGATCTCCTGTCGATCAATGATCTCCCTGATCAGGTGATACCGCCTTAAGATGTGCCTGGATTTCTGATGGGACCTTGGTTCCTTCGCTAAAGCTATAGCCCCATTGTTATCGCAATACAGAGGTATTGGGTCAACAATGGACGGAACCACCTGAAGTTCACTAATGAACTTTTTTATCCAGACCGCCTCTTTTGCGGCATCGCTTGCAGCAATGTATTCAGCCTCCATCGTCGAGTCTGCGACGGTATCCTGCTTGGAACTCCTCCAACATACCGCCCCTCCGTTGAGGGTAAACACAAAACCCGAGACGGACTTGCTGTCATCTTTGTCACTCTGGAAGCTTGAATCGGTAAAGGACTCGACCCTGAGGTCTCCATTACCGTAAACCAGGAACATCTCCTTAGTCCTTCTTAGGTACTTGAGAATGTTCTTCACTGCTGTCCAGTGGTCCTCCCCTGGGTCTGACTGATACCGGCTTACCGTGCTCAACACGTAAGCTACATTTGGTCTTGTACATAGCATCGCATACATTATAGATCCTACCGCCGAAGCGTAGGGTATAGTGCTCATGCGAACCCTCTCCTCGTCAGTCTTAGGAGACATCTTCTTGGAGAGGGTAATTCCGTGCAATGCGGGTATGTTATCGCGCTTGGAACCCTCCATACTAAATCTCTTTAGTACGGTCTCTATGTACCTGGACTGCGAAAGTCCCAATAGTCTCTTGGATCTATCTCTATAGATCTTGATCCCCAGAATGTACGAGGCATCACCCAGGTCCTTCATGGAGAACCTTTGTGACAAAAACAGCTTGACCGATTGTAGCATAGGAATGTCATTTCCTATCAAAAGAATGTCGTCCACGTACAAGACTAGGAATACGACAGTTCGTCCTACAATCTTCTTATATACACAGGGTTCATCTTCGTTCTTGATGAAATCAAATTCCTTGATTGCCTCATCAAAACAGATGTTCCAGCTCCGCGATGCCTGCTTTAATCCATAAATGGATTTAAGCAACTTGCACACCCTTCCGCTGCTCCCACTGTCTACGAAACCTTCTGGTTGATCCATGTAAACGCACTCTTCCAAACAACCGTTTAGGAAAGCCGTCTTAACATCCATCTGCCAGATTTCATAGTCATGGAAGGCAGCAATGGCAAATAAGATCCGAATGGATTTGAGCATAGCCACCGGAGAAAAAGTCTCATCATAGTCCAAACCAGGTCTTTGACGAAAACCTTTTGCAACGAGTCTAGCTTTATAGGTTTCCACCTGCCCATCTACACCAAGTTTCTTTTTGTAGATCCATTTGCATCCAACGGGTTTTACCCCAGGTGGAGCAATATCCAAGGTCCACACTTTATTGGCGTACATGGACTCCATCTCGGATTGCATTGCTTCCTGCCACTTATCAGAGTCCCTACTGATAATGGCCTGCCTGAAACTGGTAGGGTCATCTTCTTCCAAGATGCAATCCTCTCGATCCCCGTCAATGAGAAAACCGTAGTATCTCTCGGGCGGATGAGAAATCCTACCAGATTTGCGGAGTGGCTGAGGTTCTTCTGGGGTTATTGAATTCTGAGGTTCTGTCAAATTTTTAGTTTCAGTTTGTGGTCGCTGAATTTCTTCCAATTCTACCGTGCTCCCAATAATTTCTTTTGCAAGAAACTCGGTTTCTAAGAAAACGGCATGCTGAGCGACAAACACCTTCTGTTCCTCGGTGTGGTAGAATAGATATCCATAACCATTCTTTGGATATCCCATAAACTTACATAAAACTGACCGTGCCTCTAGTTTATCCGGTTGATGCGTTTTGACATAAGCCGGACAACCCCATATCTTAGATCTTTTAAGATATGGCCTCTTTCCATTCCATATCTCGAACGGAGTCTTAGGCACTGATTTAGACGGAACATCATTCAATAGGTATGCTGCTGTCAATAGCGCATGTCCCCAAAATAAAAGAGGCAACTCGGCATTACCCATCATGGAGCGAACCATATCCAGTAGGGTACGATTCCTCCGCTCCGAAACACCGTTGTGCTGTGGTGTATAAGGAGGAGTAAACTGAGAGAGAATACCATTCTCTTTTAAGTAATCTAGGAATTCCGTGCTTAAGTACTCCCCTCCCCTGTCAGACCGGAGGATCTTGATACTTTTGCCTGTCTGGTTCTCTACTTCGTTTCTGAATTCCTTGAATTTCTCAAAAGCTTCAGATTTGTGTTTCATCAGATACACATATCCGAACCTAGAGAGATCGTCAGTGAATGTGATGAAGTACGAGAACCCACCCCTTGCATGTATAGCCATCGGACCGCATACATCACTATGTATGAGTCTCAAGAGCTCGGTTGCTCTTTCTCCATGTCCGGTGAATGGAGATTTGATCATCTTCCCTTTGAGACAAGACTGACAAGTTCCATAAGATGAAAACTAGAACGCATTCAAGAGTCCATCTTTATGCAACTTACTCAGTCTTTTCTCTCCGATATGACCAAGTGTACAATGCCACAAGTAGGATTCATTCGTATCTGAATTCTTCCTCTTGCGTGTGTTTTGTATATTGAGAACTGTATTCTGATTTAGAACGTAGATACCATTAAACAGTGTACCCTCTGCAACCAGCACCTTATCAAGGTAAATGTTCATGATATTCTTTTCAAGAACAAACTTATATCTATCTTTATCGAGTAAAGAAACTGATATGATGTTGCAAACCATGGAGGGTACATAGTAGCAATCGTTCAAAATCATAGTCTTTCCATTTGGCAATACTAGGTGATATTCACCGACGGCTGCCGCATTAACTTGTGCTCCGTTCGCTACTCTGAGCGACATATCACCCGGTGCAACTTTCCTACTTTTTCTCAGTCCCTGCAATAAATTATAGATATGAGATCCTGATCCGGTATCAAGTACCCAGGAGGTAGGGCTGACCGTAAAACAGTTCTCAATTACAAGAACACCTGAAGTAGATGCAAAACCATGCTTCTTCTTCAACTGGGTATCCTGGAAATCCATACTTTCCTCTTTCCCATTCTCATACTCATGACTGTTGTCACAAGTTAGAGCTGAACCAACTTTCCCCAGTCCCGAATAAGAATTCGGATCGGTCAAGCGATACATTTTATTATCTTGATTAGGGCGTGAAAAGGTTGCTGCCTGGAGAGAGAGAAAAGAAACACTCAGCGTATGCTCTTGCAAGATTAGATTGGTTTATTAATTTATCTAACCAGGATGTCTCCCACTGTTTCCTCAAATTCTTCTTAAAACCTTTTAAAAGAAGAACTAGCCGGGTTTTAATTCACGTCACAATACTTGCTTAACCTTTCAGCCAGGCTAGTGTCGGTACTTCGAGGGAGGTTTTCCAACGCTTTCGCGAAGTTCCTTAATTAAAGAACCTCTTTTCCCTGGGGGCGTAACCCCGCTAACACCTTTCTAGACACCTACTAGGTTTATAGCATTGATTGTTAAGTGAAATAATCTCCCGAGAGTAAACCAACTCATCAGTGGGATCGGGATCCAACTGTCATTGTGTGATAACCTAGATGGAATCCACTCTAGTCACCACACTCCAGAAGGTATGCTAAATCTGCAAGTTTCAGTTCTTTTGAAACTCCCGATGTGGTTTTTGCCCCTAACTGTTCATGACCTTGACTAGGTCAACAAGCCACAAACTGTTAGACAAGTTCTACCCGTCATAATCCTGATTGCATTAGACCCACCCGTACGTGCCCTTGACTAGGTCAACAAGGCCGCACGACTGTCCTAACCAATCACTTTTGCAATCCATAGAAAAATATTATTTAGCTACCGTTCACTACGCCTTGACTAGGTCAACAAACGCAGCACGAATACTAACTAACATTAATCCGAAATGACGGAGGGCTACGGCTGGGTTTTTGGCGAAAAACCCGTTAACGTATTGAACTTGATATCGTTGAAGGAACATGATTGCACCCTTTTTGAAAATATAGTGGCGAAAACTTTTTGCTAAAGAGGTCACTCCCTGTGAAGGGATCTCGGCTCTTTCCTCGTCGAATGAGGTGCAGGATATTCCAAATGAATACCTCGATGCAAAGCAAGAATAATCGACTATAGTGAAGTTATTACCCTGACGCAAACTTTTGTCCAAGGGGTCACTCCCGGTGAAGGGATCTCGGCCTTTGCCTCGTCGACTGAGGTGCTGGGCATTCATAACCGAATACCGCGATGCAAAACAAAGATGAACGTCCTTGCAATAACAGCTTTTTGAAAAATTGTTCCAACAACGTCTTTTAGGTTTATTTTCTTGCATTAGTTCTTTTAATGCGTGATATTCTTGCATTAGTACTTTTAATGCGTCCCATCATTTAATCCTACCATTGCAGAAAACAACCAAAATATGACGTACGCTTATGCCATTCGCATTCGCCACGGGGTCCCGTCATCACCCGTTAGGTTACTTAACTAACGACAGAGCGGGGGCTGGGCTAGCGCGGCTGTAAAACATAAGCAACGCCTAAATAGAAAGCAATGATAGACATTACAGATCACAGATGAATACATTGGATATACTAGCAATCCGCAATCCTTACGAGCCTGCAACGAAAAGCGGATTACACGGTCGCGGTGAATAGCCAAATACCCCACCCAAGACCCCTACGGGTGCGGCAAACTACCCGCCAAGTATCCGAAGCGAAGCAACCTCCCTCAATGCCATGAGTAGGCCACTCGGCACTTCGAGATACCCGGTAGTTTGTGCACCCCCTCCTTGGGTCTATCCTAGGAGCAAAAACAATAAAAAGAATTATACAATGACGGCTACAACCCCGACCCGGTTGTGCGGCCAAACAAATAATAATTATTACATCAATTTACATTTACAATGAATGAAAGAAAAACAAGAGCTCATCTCACATCCACCCCGGCTATTCACCCGCGACAATCCAATCCATTCATATCCACAAACCAATAACAATCACAGATCATGTATAACCCCGACCAATCGACTTATAGCGATTAGCCGACGTTCAATACATGCAAACATCACAGATATAACCAACATAGCCAAAGTGCAGTGAAGTTCGGAAAAATACGGAATTATAGGACCCCAAAAGTAAACTTCTGTTCTGGAAAATCTGGGCACATATAATATATTTTAAAAATCCCAAAACCAACACAGACACACACTGCACGAAAAACGATGCAGAGAAGACGACAAACGGCGGCGCTTTCGCGGCACATGCCTACCTCGTGCGGCGGAAGCGCGGCGGTTTGAATGAATTAGGGCAACGTTTTTCTTGGGTGTTCACACAAAACCCTGAGCCGAATTTACAAGTATAATGTTTTTCATTTAGAGCAGAAAAAATTTCAACAGAAACTTAGGGTTTCGTTTTTCCGGTTTTGTGATTTTTTCGGTTCCGAACTTCATTACACTTCACTACCAAGCTAGTTTAAGTTTAGTTAGGCTCTGATACCACTGTTAGGTCCACGTTACCTCTCCCGGTACTTTCGGGGTTGCGGAAACGGTAAATCAAAATTTTTATAAACTTTGTAACATGGACCGAAAAAGCCGGATCTTCGCTAAACTAAACTAGCATACTTGCAAAGGAGAGTTAGCTACTCGGCAAAGTGGTTATACCTCAACTTGAACTCCTTCACTTCTTGTTTTTGTTCCTCTTTGATGTTCTTCTCTTCTTGTTGTTCTTCTCATTGCTTGCTCAAAGGTTGATCCGGACTTCGGTCACCTCCGCGGCCTCCTTGAGTCGAAGACGATCCACCCGAGAGATGTACACCGAGCTCCACCTCAAGCCGAGGTAACTAGGGCAAGGAGATTGCTAATCTAGAAGCCTTAGGTTGTGTAGAGAATATGTATGGATGTGTTTGTCAAGTAGAATCCTTTTTCTCTCAACACATGAGATCAAAGGAGAAATCAAGAGGAGGAAGAAGAAGGAGATTTTCTAGCAACCATGGAGCTTCTCATTTCAAGAGAGAGAATGGGAATAAGCAAAATGAAAAGCTTAACCAAAGAAAACCTAACCATGGTTGCAATAAAGCACAAACATTATCATTACAAATCCAATCAAGATAAAGGTGATGGCTACAAATGACATGACCATTATCATAACTAAATAAAAAGAAAACCAAAGAATACTTTAGATCTTCTAAGAAGATCCAAGTCAACTTTGGTTAAAAGGTCAACAAAGTCAAGATGGTCAAATGGTCAATGTAATTAGCCATAACAAAATTATCAATGAAAGGATTAGTAAATAATGTCCCCGGCTCATTATGGTTTTGACCAAACGAACTGTCGAAACCCTAATGAGTCCGCCTCAAAATGGTTTTGACCGAATCAACTGTCAAAACCCTAATGAGCCTGCCACATAGTGGTTTTGGCCGAACCAACTGCCAATACCCTAATGAGGCATCTCCTCCTTCATCGCTCCAGAAAACTGTGCATACACACCTGCATCCGTATTCCGTAGAATGCGGATGCGCAGAAGACAAAACAAATCCATCCATGCAATACTAGGATCCGGCTTAAACCAAAGCCCACTAGTATTGCCTGCCCGAACACCACACGCACATAAGTGTACGTAAGTGATCGCAGCCCTGCCGTAAAACCATACGGCCTCTACACATTTCGCTCAGTGCAGGGAAACTCTCTGTGTGGGACTCTAAAGACTCGACACTACGCTGGCAGTGGGTTTAACCACAGACCACAAGCGGCACTAGCTGTACGTAACGGTCCCCAGGTAGATGTCGATAAGAAGGCCGATGAGGTAAACCCATCCGAACTCCTACTGAGTCTGTATGTGACAATCTCCGTACAGTCCGGTCTGTTCGTCTGATACATCGCATGTCGGGCCTAGGGGGGCGGCAAGCGTCAGACCCCTAATAGCGGTACAAGTCGTGTCGGAGTGAAGCCCATAACACCCTGAGATAACACTGGAACCTACCAGTATATCTCGCTTGCCCTGGCCAGGGACTACTCGTGTAATGGCTCTCCTAGACACAGCGCGATGTCAACCCCCAATACCGGGAGAGACGAATCCTGTCTAACCGTCACTGCCTCCAAGTGCTTCGGGACTGCTCCCAACTACTACCTGTTTGCACGACTCAGTAGAGCCGTGGTAGGGTAGTAATCAAAGAACAGTGGGAACACACTCGAGGCGAAGTGACAGTGTCAAGTCAGCGGACTAAGCTGTACTCATGTCACCTGGGAACTGATAACTGACGATAGGTATAATACCAACCATCAGTTCCCGAAGAGTCCTGTCCAGTGTACTCGTAACCTAACGAGCACCCGCATACTATCTCAAGTACGACGTACCGACGGCTGTGGGACAGACCGTCTCCTGTGCTGGGATGAGAAGCGCATACGCTAGTCTACTCCGGAGTATCGATGCCCTATCTCGGTACTCCCATGACTAGGGACGTGTATAAGGATGTGCTTGTAGATTACCCAGCCCCCACGAGTGTGATCGCCATCATAATGCCGGTAATCAAGCAAAGATCCTAAGGGCTCTACTAATGCGTATAGGTGATATAATAAATAAACACACATGTACACATTAAAGCAGAGACAAACCAAGTAGCATACTACTATATTGAGCAAGATTGTCTGTACAACTGTGAATATCCCAAGCTTCCATCAAGTAATATACATGCTAGTATGATACAGTAATGGCCTCTAGGGCATATACACTAACAATAACTCTAGAAGGATCGCGGTAACTCATCCTTACTCATCATGGAACGACCATATCCAATAGGGTTCGATTCTGCCATTCTGATACACCGTTGTGTTGTGGTGTGTATGGAGGAGTAAGCTGAGAGAGAATTCCATTCTCTTTTAAGTAGCCCAGAAACTCGGCACTTAAGTATTCTCCACCTCGATCAGATCTTAGTGTCTTGATACTTTTGCCTGTTTGTTTTTCAACTTCATTCTTGTATTCCCGAAATTTCTCAAAGGCTTCGGATTTATGCTTCATCAAGAAGACATGTCCAAACCTAGAGAAATCATCTGTGAAAGTAATGAAGTATGAATAACCACTTCGCGCATGTGTAGACATTGGACAACACACGTCACTGTGTATGAGTCCCAAGAGCTCGTTCGCTCTTTCTCCGTGTCCAGTGAACGGAGTCTTTGTCATCTTTCCCATGAGACAAGATTCAAAAGTGGCATAAGACCGGTACTCGAACGGATCCAAGTATCCTTCTTTATGTAACTTTGTCAACCGTGTCTCTTTAATGTGACCCAGTCTACAATGCCATAAGAAAGTCTGATTTAATTCTGGAGACTTTCTTTTAAGTATGTTCTGGACACTGAAAATCTGAGCTTGATTCAATATGTAGATCCCGTTCTTTAATGTACCTGACCCAATCAGAACTTGATTTATGTGGATGTTGACCACATCGCTTACAAAAGTAAAGTAATATCCTTCCTTAGAAAGTAAGGATACAGATATGATATTACAAGTCGCACCTGGTACATAAAAACAGTGACGCAGAATCAATATCTGCCCAGTTGTCAGTCTAAGAGATACTCCCCTACGGATTCAGCATACATGCTCATTCCGTTAGCAACCCTGAGAGTCATATCACCTATCCTGATAACCCTACGGTTTCTCAAAGCCTGTAACGAATTACAGATGTGAGATCCTGATCCGGTATCCAATACCCAGGAGGTAGGGTTAACTGACATACAGTTCTCTATCACAAACACACCCGAAGCCGAAGCTACAACATGCTTCGAATCCTGGGTACTGGCTATGCTGGCCCTGCAATCCTTCTGCCAATGTTCATTCCCGTAACAATAGGAACGTCCCTCTTTTACTACATCCAATCCCGAAACTTCTGCCCTTTCCTTACCTTTTACTTCCCTGGTTTCTTTCTGGGTAGAAGGTAGAGACTGTAGAATCAAGTCAGCATCTGACCCGTTCTTCAATGTGGTCTTCAGGTCCGTGAGCTCAAAATAGCTGGTCTCTGTAACGACGTTGTCCCCTAAAGATGACCCGATAGCCAACCTCGCTGGAAGCAATTCGTTCGAGGTCTCATATTTTGCGATACGAGATTGTTCTCCATATAAATCTTTGTTATGGGGGAAGATAGAAACTAAGTCCATCTTCTCGTGCTGCCTCTGGTATGCACCATCAACTGAGGCTAACACGAGGCACTTGGCTTTCGCACAGTTCTTTTCCGATGTCTCGTGGATATGAATATCCGTGACAGGGGAAACTGGACCTGAGACGGCAGGGATTGGATCAGTCAAGAGGTCTCCCAGCTTGTCATGGGCAATGGACATCTGGACAGACCTTTGCCAGTCATAACAGTCAGATTTAGTCATTTTATTATCTAGATGTAACCTAAGTGCGGTCACTGTGTCGCTGCAATTAAGAGAGAGAGAAGAAAACAGTCAGCATGATGCTCTTGCAAGTTTAGATTGGTTTTTAATTTATCTAAACAGGATGGATCTCACTGTCTCTCGAATCCCTCCTCAAACCATAAAGGAAGAATTAGTCAGGATCAATCTCACCGTACAATACTTGCTTAACCGTTCTTCCAGGCCAGTGTCGGTACTTCGAGGGAGGTTTTCCAACGCTTTCGCGAAGTTCCTTAATTAAATAACCTCTTTTCCCTGTGGGCGTAGCCCCGCTAACACCTTTCTAGACACCTACTTGGTTTATAGCATTGATCGTTAAGTGAGAAAGTTCCCGAGGAGTAGCATATACTCACAGTAGGATCGGGATCCAAATATCATCGCGTGACAAAACTGAAGGAATCCTACCAGAATCATCACACTCCAAATGGTATGCAGCGCTAGCAAATTTCAGTTCTTTTGAAACTCCCGATGTGGATTTTTTCCCCATGCTCTTATGACCTTGACTAAGGCCAACAAATCATAAGTCACATGTCAAGTTCTACCCGTCGTTGTCCAGGTTGATTTGAACCCACCCATATATACCCTTGACTATGGCCAACAAAGTAATACGACTGTCCCAAACCAACGCATCTATCTATGCAACATATGAGTACCCACCAGCTACCAAACACTGTGCCTTGACTAAGGCCAACAAACACAGCTTGAATACTGTTGGATATTCATATGAAACGACGGAGGGCTACGAATGGTTTTGGCGAAACCATGAACGTATTGAACTTGATATAATCGATGGAACGAGATAGCTTTTAAAAGGAGTGGTTCAAGCTCCGCATTTAAAAGCTGGTTTTTGAAAAGAACCGAGTGGTTTTGAAAGTGTTCCAACGACTTTTACTTGGTTTATTTTCTTGCATTAATTTTAATGCGTCCCATCATTTAATCCTACCATTGCAGAAAACAACGAAAATATGACGTATGCTTATGCAATCCGCATTCGCCATGGGGCACCGTCATCACCTGTTAGGTTACTTAACTAACGACAGAGCGGGGGCTGGACCAGCGCGGATGCAAAACATAAACAACGCCTAAATAGATATCATATATAGATATATACATTCGTCAGATGCAATGATAGCCATTCCAGATCACAGATGAACACTTTGGATATACTAGGAATTCGCGATTCGTTCGAGCCTGCAACGAAAAGCGGATTACACGGTCGCAATGAATAGCCAAACCCCACCCTAGACGCCTACGGGTGCGGAAAACTACCCGCCAAGTACCCCAAGCGAAGCAACCTCCCTCAATACGTGAGTAGGCCACTCGGCACTTCGAGATACCCGGTAGTTTGTGCACCCCACCTTGGGTCTATCCTAGGAGCAAAAACAGTAAAAAGAAATTATACAATGGCGGCTACAACCACATCCCGGATGTGCGGCCAAACAAATAATATTACATCAATTTACAAATTTTACAATGAATGAAAGAAAAAGAATCTCTCATCTCACATCCACCCGGCTATTCATCCGCGACAATTCAACGAGTTCATATCCACAAACCATCAACATTACAGATTACAGATATGTATAACCTCCACTAATCGACGTATAGCGATTAGCAGACGTTCAATACAGATATCACATTATAGATAATATCCATTAGCCAAAGTCTACGGAATATCGATCAAAATACGGATTTGTAACCACCCCAAAAACAAATTTGTTCTCTGGAAAATCTTGGCAGAAAGAAACTATATCAAAAATCCCAAAACAACACAGTAAGAACACTGCAGCAAAACGGAGTCGCGGCCGAGTCAACTCGGCCGCGGATCCGCGACCAATCACATGGTTTGGCCACGGTTCCGCGGTGAGTTGGCCGAGTAGGCGGCTCATTTTTGCAGTGTGTTCTATAAAAACCCTGAGAAGATTTTTCATGTATGTCAAATAATTTTTTGAACAGTATAAAAAATCGACAGAAAGTTGATTTTTCTCGGACGTGTTTTGTGATTTTTTTCCAATCGATATTCTAAATACTTTGCAAACTTGCTAGTTTATGTTTCGCAAGGCGCTGATACCACTGTAAGTCTACGTTGCTCACCCCGGTTCTTACGGGGAGGCGGAAACGGCGAAAAACAATTTTTTGGCGCAAAGGCAACATGGACTAAAGCACGGATCTTTGCTAAACTACAAACTAGCAAACAACTAGAGGTGTTATCTACTATGCCATAAAGATTATACCTCACGATACCGGTCCTTTGGGTCTTCTTTCCGCGGTCCCGCTCGTCCATCCAAACTCCGAGGATCGATCCGGATCTTGGTCACCTCCGCGGCCTCCTTGAGTCGAAGACGATCCACCCGAGAGTTGTACACCGAGCTCCACCTCGAGCCGAGGCAACTAGGGCAACAAGATCGCTAGTCTTGATGTCCTAGGTTGTGTAGAAGAGGTTGATGGAGGTGTTTGTTTATGTGGATTCTTTTTCTCTCAACACATGAGATCAAAAGAATTTTTCAAGAGGAGGAAGATGAAGGAAAACTAGCAACCATGGAGCTTTTCTTTTCTTCTTATTTGTAAAAGAGAGAATGAGAATGAGAAAATGAATTATCCACTAAAGAAAAAAGGCACCATGGTTGCAATAATACTAAACATCATCATTACTAATCCTATCATGATAAAGTTGATGGCTACATTGACATGACCATTTTCATAATCCAAAAAGAAAAAGAAAACCAAAGAAGACTGTAGACCTCTCATGAAGGTCAAGGTCAACTTTGGTAAACGGGTCAACAAAGTCAAAAGTGGTCAAGGTGGTCAAATGGTCAAAGGAATTAGCCATCACTAAATTATCACTAAAAGATTAGTAAGTAATGTCTCCGGCTCATAATGGTTTTGACCGAACGAATTGCCAAAACCCTAATGAGCCTGCCACATAACTGTTTTGGCCGAACCAGCTGCCAAAACCCTAATGAGGCACCTCCACCTTCATCCCTCCTCAAAACTGTGCATACACACCCGCATCCGCATTCCGTAGAATGCGAATGCACAGAAGACAAAACTAATCCATCCGTGCAATACTAGGATCTGGCTTAAACCAAAGCCCACTAGCATTGCCTGCCTGAACAGCATATGCACACAAGTGCACGTAAGTGATCGCAGCCCTGCCGTAAAACCATACGGCCTCTACACGTTTCGCTCAGTGCAGGGAAACTCTCTGTGTGGGACTCTAAAGACTCGACACTACGCAGGCAGTGGGTTTAACCACAGACCGCAAGCGGCATTAGCTGTACGTAACGGTCCCCAGGTAGATGTCGATAAGAAGGCCGATGAGGTAAACCCATCCGAACTCCTACTGAGCCTGTATGTGACAATCTCCGTACAGTCCGCTCTGTTCGTCTGATATATCGCATGGTGGGCCTAGGGGGTGGTAAACGTCAGTCCCCTAATAGCGGTACAAGTCATGTCGGAGTGTAGCCCAGAACACCTTGAGATAACGCTGGAAACCTACCAGTATATCTCGCTTGCCCTGGCCAGGGACTACTCGTGTAATGGTTCTCCTAGACACAGCGCGATGTCAACCCCCAATACCGGGAGAAACGAATCCTGTCTAACCGTCACTACCTCCAAGTGCTTCGGGACTGCACCCAACTACTACCGTTTTCACGACTCCTTTGAGCCGTGGTAGGGTAGTAATCTAAGTACAGTGGGAACACACTCAAGGCGAAGTGACAGTGTCAAGTCAGCGGACT
Organism: Agapanthus africanus; assembly: GCA_030015575.1. Classification (NCBI taxonomy): domain Eukaryota; kingdom Viridiplantae; phylum Streptophyta; class Magnoliopsida; order Asparagales; family Amaryllidaceae; genus Agapanthus; species Agapanthus africanus. The sequence goes on from JASDDO010000012.1 coordinate 223,539,045, forward strand.
AAGCTGTACTCATGTCACCTGGGAACTGATAACTGACGATAGGTATAATACCGACCAACAGTTCCTGACGAGTCCTGTCCAGTGTACTCGTAACCAAACGAGCACCCGCATACTATCTCCAGTACGACGTACTGATGGCTGTGGGACAGACCATCTTCCCTGCTGGTATGAGAAGCGCATACGCTAGTCTACTTCGGAGTATCGATGCCCTGTCTCGATAGTCCTACGACTAGGGACCTGTATAAGGATGTGCTTATAGATTACCCACCCCCCACAAGTGTGACTGCCATCACAACGCTGGTAATCAAGCAAAGATCCTAAGGGCTCTACTAACATGTATAAGCGATATGCTAAAAGAAACACATGCACATATTGAAGTAGATACAAACCAAGTAGCATACTATCATTTTGAGCAAGACTGTCTATACAACTGTGAATATCCCAATCTTCCATTAAGTAATATACAAACTAGTATGATATAGTAATGGCCTCTAAGGCATATACACTAACACCTAGTCGTGGGAGTTTTCAAGACAGGGCATCGATACTCCGGAGTAGACTAGTGTATACAGTCGAGACCCCGACGAGGGGCGGTGGCCGGTCTCACAAGCCACTGGTGTCAGTTGGTTCACCTAAGATGTATACAGGTGCTCATTGGGTTATGAGTACACCGGACAGGACTTGCCAGGAACATGCTAGTTGGGATTATACCAGACGTCAGATAGCAGTTCCCTGGTGACATGTGTGTAGGTTAGTTCATCGAACTGAGATCGTCATTTATCTCGTGTGAGTTTCCACTGTACTTTGATTACTACCCTACTACGACTCAAAGGAGTCGTGCAAACAGGTTTTAGTTGGGTACAGTCCCGAGCCACATGGAGGCAGTGAGCGGATCTGCAGGGGTTTCGTCTCTCCCGGTATTGGGGGTGAGATCGCCCTGTGTCTAGGAGAGCCATTACACAAAGCCCTCGGCCGAGGCAGGAGATTTACTGGTTGGTATTCCAGTAGTATCTCAGGGTGTTCTGGGCTACACTCCGACACGACTTGTACCGCTTTTTGGGGTCTGACTTTTACCAACCCCCTAGGCCCTCCATGTGATACTCATAGACGAACGGACCGGACTGTACGGATATTGTCACTGACAGGCTCAGTGGGGTGTCAGGATGAGTTCGCTCATCGACCTCCCTTTTGGTCAATACTTGGTTGCTCGTTACGTACGGCTAATACCTCTGACGTGCTAGTGGTTAAATTCACAGCCAAAGTATTGACGAGTCTTTAGAGTCCCCCACAGACAGTTTCTCAAGTTTCGGGCAAAACGTTGTAGAGGCCGTATGATATATGGCAGGGTTCGATCTTCTACGTGCGGTATTGCACGCATCATGATCGGACGGATCATACTAGTGGAATTTGGTTTAAGCCGGATCCTAGTATTAGATTTGTTGGATTACTTTAGTCTCATCGCATTCGCATTCAGTCGGAATGCGGGTGCAGGTATATATATACTGGTGAGGGGTATCCTTGTGATCCGTAACGAGTTTACTTTATATGTTGCCGGATCTTTTTGTTGTGGCAAACATTTGGATTAATGTTTTCTTAAGGAAATAATGAGCTAGATTTTCATCATGACAATGCATTAATGTGACATGGACTTGTATCATGAGTCATGGTCTCTTTTTTAGCAAATGTGTCACATTAATGAATTGTTTAATGTGTTGAAATGAGATGGAGAGAGAGAGGGGCTGCCATGGTGGTGATGATTGGTCTTGTATTTTCATAATCTCACTCTCACACTCTCATTTTTCAACAAAAGAAAAGAAAAGAAAAAGAAAAGCTCTTCTTCTTCTTCTTCCTTTAGCTCATTGCTTCCATCAATGGCAACATTTTAACCTCCATCCAAAGTCATGGATGCAAGAGACAAAGTGATCACAAACACTCTCTACAATACCTTGGACGCGTCGGCTAGTACACTTCGCGCCCGAGTTGCTTCGGATGAAGCGGGAGCCCGTAAAAAGACTTCTCGATGTGGTGCCCTTTTCGACGAGGAGATGAAGACCGGAGTTGCCGCGGGGAGATCGGAATGGTGGCCGAAGACCGAAGGACACGGATCGCTCGGTATAGCATTCTATCCCTTCTCTAGATAGCTAGGTGTAGGTTAATGGTTACGATACGGGTTTTTAGGATGCGGTAGTGCCGGTTTAAAGTTAAGAAAATTTTTCGTTTCCGCATTTTGGCCTCGGATAGACGGCCGGGGCGCTACTGTAGTCCTACATGGTATCAGAGCCACGCCATTAACCTAGTCTAGCTTGCTCTAACGTGTTTAGAACTCGATCGGACAAAAAATCCCAAAACCGCGTTTTCAAATTTGACAGTTTCTATCGATTTTCATTTGTGCCCAAAAAATTATTTGGTATGTTGCAGAAAATCGTGCAGGCTGTTATATGAACACTGTAGAAATTTGGTTGCATGAAGTCACTGTATCACCGCGGAACCGCGGCCGTAACCCCCTTTTTGCCGCGGTTCCGCCGCAGGACAGTGACGTCACTGCACCAAATTTCTTTCAGTGATTCCTGTGTTGAAAATGGGGTTTTGGGTATATTGTTTTTGGGCCCAGATTTGTTTGAGTATTGGGTATTGTGCTTGGTGCCCACTTCGGGAAATTTTGTCGATCGAAAATTTTAAACATATTAGTTCACAGTATTTACATTATATCTGCGACCGTGAATGTCATTTGATCGGTAAATCCTGTCTAACTGCTATAGCCCTTTTAGACGGATTTGCGAACGTGACATTCATGTTGATGTTCTGTGTTGTGCTGTGATGTTGCGGATTTATCATGGTGGATATCCTGGATGCAATGGTAGTACAGTTTGGTTGTTTATGTACATTTGATATTACGGGGAGAGCGTCCGACATGTGGACTGCCATCACTGCCTGTTTGTATATTATTCTTTTTGGGGCACGACCGGGCTGAGGTCGATGTACCCGTTGTATATTTTACTTTCTGTACTAGGATTATCCCGTGAAGTGGTGCACGGATAGCCGGGTTCTAGAGGGCAACGGGCCCGCATCTCATGGCTTTGAGACGGAGGGGGCTTCACTCTAGAATTGGCGGGCTAATCGCCGCACTCGTAGGGGGTACAGGTTGACCCAAGGAGGGGTGCTCAAGTTACCGGATTCCACGAAGTGCTGGGTGGTCCATTCACGTTGTTGAAGGGGGCTGCCTCGCTTCAGGTTTTGGCGGGTAACTTGCCGTGCCCGTATGGGTCTAGGATTTCATTGCACAGGCTATCCACACGACCAGGGGAACGTCGGGTTTCGGTAGAGGCTCTATGAAATCCAGGGATCCAAGATTATCTGTATTGTTCTGTGATGCTTATTACATTTCTGTGATGTTGCATTTTATCACGCCATGAGCGAATATTATATATTGATATATATACTAGTAGATGTTGTATATGTTTTACACCCGCGCTAGTCCAGTCCCCGCTCTGTCGTTAGTTAAGTAACCTAACGGGTGATGACGGGACCCAGTGGCGAATGCGGGTGGCATATACGTACATCGTATTTTCGTTCTTTATTGGTGTGATCAATTGATGGGACTGCGTTGATTCGGATCAATGCAAGCTAAACAAACCTATTCTGATGTTGTTGGAACATTTTTCAAAAAGCTATTATTGCAAGGACGTTCTCTTTTATTTTGCACAGTGGTATTCGGTTATGAATATCCAGCACCTCAGTCGACGAGGCAAGGGCCGAGATCCCTTCACCGGGAGTGACCCCTTGGACAGAAGTTTGCGTCAGGGTAATAACTTCACTATAGCCGATTGTCTTTTGCTTTGCATCGTGGTATTCATTTGGAATATCCTGCACCTCATTCTACGGGGAAAGAGCCGAGATCCCTTCACCAGGAGTGACCTCTTTAGCAAAGGTTTTCGCTACTATATTTTTATAAAAAGCTATGCAGTTCCTTCAACGATATCAAGTTTATTACGTTAAAAGTTTTTCGCCAAAAACTAGACGTAGCCCCTCCGTCATTTCTTACAAGTATTACTTAGTATTCGTGCTGCGTTTGTTGACTGTGTCAAGGCGTAGTGTACGGTAGCTAAGTAGTGTTCGTTTGTGGCATATTAATGGGATTGGTTAGGACAGTCGTGCGGCCTTGTTGATTGTGTCAAGGGCTTGTACGGGTTGGTTTAATGCAATCCAGGATAATGACGGGTTGAACTTGACTAGGACTCTTTGATTTGTTGACTGTGTCAAGGTCACTTGGGTCCTAGGGGTAAAAAACACATCGGGAGTTTCTAAAGAAACTGAAACTTGCCAGGCATGCGCATACCTTCTAGAGTGTGATAACGTGAGTGGATTCCGTCACGTTATCATGCATGATAGTTGGATCCCGATTCTCACTGATGAGTTGGTTTACTCCTCGGGTGATCCCGACTAATTCTTCTTTCAGGTTTGGAGGAGAATTTGAGGTTACAGTGGGAGGTTTCCTGATTGGATAAATTGATAACCATTCTGATCTAGGTTAGAGTGCACGCTGAGTGTTTCTTTTCTCTCTCTCTTTGGAAGCGATCATGACTCGACCCCTGACAATGACTCAGTGACCAAGTTGACCGAACCTTCTTATAAGACCGGCCTTTTGGATTGTCAGAGTTGCATACCTCATTGCCACTTGATCAGTCGAAAATATTGTATATTTTAGCCGGCAATTTCCTTAACATTTGCATACATTTAGAAGTGTTCGGCATTCATATTCTACATATTAGCAAATCTGTCACAAAATACGAGATTGCATGTGTTAGACTTTTAAACCGACACTTTAAAGGAAATTAACCGCATTTCATGGCATCGCATCATTTCTGTATTTGCGCAACACTTGTCTTGAGTCTGTGCAGGAAAATATGGAAGAAAAGCAAAAGAGCTGATCAAAAATACGCCAACTAAATCATTTCAGATCTGGTAGCAATTCAGAAGGAATTATACAATTCTATACATCAAAATAAGGCCCATGAGACATACCAAACAAGTACCAGAGAGCCCAAGCATCAACTCCCACAAGTAGCCGCGGAAGCGCGGAGGAAGCTGGCTTGCGCCGCGGATCCGCCGCACTTCTGCCACGTCAGCATTGCAATTTTAAAGCAGAATTCTTCTCCCAGGGCCCACAGTCCTTTGTGATACTTCAAATTCCAGAATTCCCTCGAAGCTACTGCCAGATCAGCAAAGAAAATTAAGAAAAGCTAATCCTAATTAAGCTCCTAATTAATCCTCTTCTAGAAGCTCCCTCCTAACTAATCACATCTAGAAGCTTCTCCCCTAACTAACTTTTGGAGGGAAATTTGAATTCCCTCAACAAACTTTTGGAGGGAAACTTAGAATTTGAAATCTTAGATCTAGAGTTTAGTTATCTATAAATAGGAACCTAGACCTAGGGTTAAAGGATAATCAATAATCATTGGTTCATTTTACATCATCTTCATCCACAAGTCTAGTGACAAGGATTGTGCGAAACCCTAACCCTAATTCCACTCCAAATCCAAGATCTTGAGTACCAAATCAAGCGAGAAGTCTTTAACCTTTTAGGAGCCGAGCCGATCTTCAATCGGGCAAGTGATCCAAGCCGATCCGCGATCCACGGAGACGAGCGAAGCCAAATCGACGATCAAGTTTTTCCTCTTGTAGTTCTTGAGCGAATGTAACTAAATTGTTGATATAAATAAAAGGTGAAATTCGTTAATCTTGCTTTCTTTTAATTCTTGCATCATTATTAGATCTCAATTTGTAATTGTTGTTCTCTTTGTGATGTTTGAGTAAAACTCCGCTCGTAAAGGAGTCGAGACGATTGTAGAATGATGATGTAACAAATCTAAATACTATTTTTAAGTCCTACGAGTTTTGTAAATGTCACGACCCAGAATTGGCCCGTGACGGCCCTAATACTACGCAACGCCTAAAGACGCAACGTAGTAAAAGAAAGCCAAACCCAGAAGTCTAAACCATGAAGAATACGGAAAAGATAATATAAGTTTTGAAACAATTGAAATCGCAACCCAAATTCTTTAAAAGTCTTACTTTCTTTCTTAAAATTTTAGCAACACCCCCTTTTTGTAAAGACAAGTCAAGAAGAATACAACAGAGAAATAAGGACAGTAGAGAAAAAGCTGTATATAAAAGACATCAAATCCACAATAATACACACTAACGTCCTCACAAAGTCTCTATGTCAAATATACAATAGTAGATGGAGAGTACAAAATACAATAAGGGTACAATAGAAAATACAGATAACCATCTAACCCACCTAAGCAAAGTGGTACTGTGAGCTGATGCGGTATCTGTAGCAAAGGATGGTAGCTGGATAGCTGAATAGAGGAATAGCCTGCCTCGACTACTCTGAGGAAAAAACCTGAAACACCTGTGGCACAACGGGGGTGAGTTGCCAACTCGTGAATAGTATAAAACATATGCAGGTAATCGCAGGAATGCACGTACAGCATGAATCTAAGATATGCGATTACAATAATAATACGTCATGCAATACTGAAATAAGGAGAGTACACTAGCAGGTACAATCAATATATGAAGCAATAGTAACATGACAATAGTATGCAATAACTATGCAATAGAGATATGAGAAAGCAAATATGCAACTATCATAAGGGTACACTACAAGTACTACCAATATATGAATCTGTGCACAAGGTAGGTAAGGGTGAGGTATAGGGTGGAATATGTCATTTCCCACGGAAACCTGACGTCGTGGTAGGATCACAATCCCTCAAGATACTCCAATCCCAAATCCTCAAACCAGCCCCCACATTGGGCACTCACATCATATAAGTCTCACATCTCCTCAATGTACAATATCGAGTAATCTCCTATATCCCGAATGTACAAATCACCAATCACATAGATATGTCCAATATCCAATCCCAATGAATCACCTAATATCCCAAGTCAAATCCCAAGTAAGTTTCTAACATCCTAAAGGTATGTATATAAGTACGGAAATAAATATGATGGGGCAATACACATATATTAGCGTCCCATTCCACTAATATTGGTGTAAGGGTATATATAACAACGGCTAAGTCCCCTGTTATATATACAAAAAGGGGTTGAAGAAATATCATGAAAACCGTGTGCCAAGCATCGACACAGAAATCCTCGTATATCGGGCTCCGTCAGTTCGGATCGGCCCACGGTGTCCGTCTGCGGTATCGGCCCTCGGCCTCGACAGTACAGATCCTCCCGCATCCATCTCTCGATTCTGGCCAGTAGCCTCCGGACAACTGCCAGGTCCAATCGATCACCGGTAGGTACTCGCCCGCCTCCATGCTCAATCGGCAAACCCATCGATCTTCTTGCCGAGGGGAACCATACCGGGCCCCACCATGTACTCTCATACGGCAACCACACCTCGTATGGAGTATATAATCAGTACCGATAAAACTCATGGGGGACGCTCAAATATCATATCAAGGGAACCGGGTTGTTCAATGTATGCATAATTTCATGAACCCCCGCGGTTCCCAAATCCCGAAAACATCATATAAAATCCAGATAAACAATACGCAAATCCAGGAATAAAAGTATGCGATATATCTGAATGCGAGCAGGTAAACACAAGTATAAAGATGAACCAGATGTATGCGAAATCAAGATAAGGTTCAGCTAAGTAACATCAGTAAATGTGAATATGCGACAACAACTGAATATGTATCTAACATACAGGTGTAGCAAGGTATAGGTATCTACCTATAGGAACTGATGTAGTATACCCCCCTGGGTATAAGTAACATATGTAGGAAATCCCTCCCGGTATAGGTAAAATATGTAGGAGGTATACCTGTAGCTGTATCGCAACGTGAAAATATACCTATCACTAAAGGTATGATACGCTATAGGTATACCGATAAGCTAGATGTCATGTGCGGCCAGCAATAGTAGCTATAAGGGGTAGTGTGTGACATGGCAATTATTGACGGTGTGGGTGTAGCATACAATCCGTGCTCGTGCAACATGAACCGTCAATAATGTGTGCAGTGTCCTACGGCTGCTAGTCACAGTATAATTACAACAAGGAAATAAAGGTAAAGGCGCAATTCTACAATGACGTAGAATGTGCGACAGGAATTGAATCCTAGCCCAGACGCATAACGCCATGCGGGCGATTCCCCTGTAGATGTTATATGTACTCACCTATACTCCATGCTAGGTGAATCCTACCATCTGCTCCCCCTGTAGCCGTGTCTGTAGCTCCTGCCTGCAAACCTGTAAATACGACATGAATATCACATATAAGCCAAATATCCCGCGAAACGCGATATCGAATCGAAACGAGAAACTCGCGTCGCGAACTAAACGCGCGTGTGCACGATACGCTGGATCGTGTGTGTACGCGTCTAAAACCATCGCGACACGCCGCGATACGCTGGATCACAGAACCCACTCACGTATCGCGCGTATCGCGCAAACACCACGAACACAAAAACGACATATTGCCCCTGATTTTCCTACAGGTAAAATATTACAAAACTAGACATACCAACACACTACACAACACTGCAGACTGCCCCAGACAAAACCCCAACACCCAGACCCCTAACCTGGCCGCAATTTGCGGCCAAAATGCTAAAATTGGCGGCCATAGAAGAGAATGGGGGTCTCGTATTCTGGTGGTGTTATCTATGCCTAGTGTACATGCTCCAGTTTCCTCAATTTTGTTCTGTATGGTTCGGGTCAATAGCAGATCACAAATGTCACAAATAACACTTTAAAACACCAATTTTGCACAATTAAGAAACCTTATGGTATTTTAGTGTAATCTAGGGATTTCTCAGTTCAAGTGGCCCTATTAACACTAAAATAGGCTAAGTTATCTAACACAATCATCAATTTTCCAAAAGTCCACATAAAACACCATAATCTAGCACTAAACTAGCAATTTAACACTAAACGACACAAAACGACACATAACTAATACAACTAGGGATTGGGTTCAGAAAATATACCCAATTGGACCCTAGTGAGCTGGTGAAGAGGTGTAGGGAGGAGGCGAGAGCTCCTGCAGGAGCTGGGGCTCCTCCTGCAGCTGCTGCTCCTGGTGCTGCTGCAACTGTTGCTACTTGCTGCTGCTTCTGCTACTGCTGTTGCCATTGTTTTTGTTGTTGTTGTTGTTGCTGTTGCTGGGGCAGCTGCTGCTGTTGATGAAGATGATGATGATGCTGCTGATGATGATGATGTTGTTGTAGCTGATGTTGTTGTCGTTGTTGTTGTTCTTGCTGGTGAAGATGATGCTGCTCCTGAAGGCTGCTGCTTCAGCAGTTGCTGTGAGTGTGTGTGTGTGTGTGAGGGTGAGTGAAATGAGAGAAAAGAGAATGAGAAATGAGAGAATTAACAAGCTAACCCCTCCTCTCTTCTCACTCCCTCTCACCTCATTAAATGAGGCATGGGCAAAGCCATGATGCCCATGCTCTCTCCCTCTCTCTCTAAGTCAACAATTCAACCATATTAAGAAAAGCCCTTTTTAAAATCATTTTCATTTTTAAAACCATCTTGCTTAAAACCCATACTATTAACAACCATAACACTTAAACAATACATAAAACTAACTTAAGACAAAGGTTAGCTAACCATGATTGCAAATCATGGTTTAACTCCAAAAACAACCCTAGTTATCATGCACAAATGTGTGTGTGCCTAACAAAATTCTAATAAAATATACATTAAATAGGATAAAATATTTAAAACTTAATTTGGTAAACTTTTTATTAAAAACCACACATTAAAATATAATTAGCTACAAAACACATTCTAAGGTGTTACAATCTCCCCCCTTAAAAGAAATTCGTCCCCGAATTTAAAAATATACTGATACGCGTACCTTCAAAGGGAAGATTAAAAATCCTCAAATCTCGTTCGCAGCCTCCTAAGTGACTAACTCACTATACGGCTACGTCCAAGGAAACCCTTCACAGATGGCAAGACCCTTGACCGATGTTCCTCCACCTGCCGAGCCATTAACACACATGGCTGCTGGTGAACGAAAGATCGCGTCCAGCTCAATGGTCTGATGCCAAATCATGTGAGAAGGTCATGAAGGTAATTGTAAAGTATCATCACAAGGAATACGGGGTGAAAATTCAATAATCTGGGCGGAAGTGCCAAATTGAAGGCAACAAAACTAACTCACTTATAGGATCTCAGAAGGACCTAAATCTTGGGACAAGCTTCCGAACGTCCAACACGTCATTTATCGGAAAGTCCATAGGAATACATGATCTGTCCTACGAACTCGAGTCTATGACCAACACAGTCGTCATAAGACCTCAGTTCGAAATGGACAATCCCCATCCTGACCTAACACAACTGGACCATCTCCGAAGTCTCTAGACTAGCTGGGGTCCAAAGTCCTACTTACGCAGAGTCAGAAAAACAGCAGGCTGGTGGTCGACACGACGTAACCCCTAAGCCTAAGGGTGGCCAATTGGAGTGTCTCTTGATAACAGCTATCGAAGGAGAACCCTAACGATGGCGAGTGACGATCCCCAACCGCTGACAACAATCAAACAAACACACAACTTAAACAAAACAACTGAGCAAACTGAGTATAACCAGATGAAAAGAATCTGAATGGAGTCACACCCTAACCAAACTTGGGTAGAAACCATAACGAAATTCGTGGAGATCTGCTCCCATTCCTACTTCGGAACGGTAAAAGATTGCAACTCCCCAGCCGGCCTCAGATGCTCGACTCAAGCACACAACAAGACTGACACCTTGAAATGAAACCTGAAACTTCTCTTTACATCTCTGTCCACTCGTAACTATCTAACAAGTCACGCCAAAGCTGGTGGAACTTGAATGCATAAAGAAAGTTGACAGATGTGCATGTTCTAGGATTGCACGTCTCTACCTGATAATGTCAGGTACACAAACGCGTCCCTAACTTAGCACACCTTGGTCACAATTCAAGGTCTCCGAAACATTACCCAGCCGAGTATGCTCAAGTATCCCTGACGTACGAGCTTCGACGGGTGGTGTCTCGCGAAAACGAGTTAAGGAAAGTGGTCGGGCGCGGACATGAGCAAGCTGTCCCCTCCGTAGAGATGAACTAAGCTATACTCAACGATCACACAAAACTGTAAATCTGCAGAAGACTAACACAACAATCCAAATCTGCTGCAGGAAGATGTACATTAAGCTCCAGTGGTCCGTGGAAAATCTGACACGACTCTCAAACAAGAAGTGTCTCCAATTTCCAACGCAAAACCACCGTGGCCATCTCCAGATCATGAGTGGAATATCCTTCTCGTACTTCCTCCAAATGTAGGGAAGCAAAAGCGATGACTCTGTAGTGTCACCACAGTACACAATCGAGCCCACTCAAGAAACACTACAGTTAAACAACAAGGTCGCCCGAACCAAAAGCAAAGAAAGACTGATGCAGTTGTTAACTGAATCTTCAACTGCTGAAAACTCCGTACACATGCCTCAGTCCAAAGAAAAGAAACCTCCCTTCTGGTCAATTCAGTCGACGGTGCAGCACCACTCTAGCAATCCTGCAAGAAACGGCGGTAAAAACCTGCTAAGACCAACCATCTGCGGATCTCCGTCCTGCACACAAGTCTGGGCCTAAGCTGTACGGCCACGATCTCCCTCGAAACCGTCTCCCGTGACTACAAGACCTAGGAGTCAACACGAACAAGCCTGAAGAAACACTCTGAGAATTTAGCAAACTGCTGGGGCTCTCCCAGTATCTGCATAGCAAATCCTCAGTGCTACTCCTGTCCCCCAAGACACATTAAATAGACCAGAATGTCGTAAATAATACAACAGAAACTGGTCGAGGAACGGCCTGAAGAAATCTGGTTCATCATATTTACGAATGCTGCTAGGGCATCAGGGAATCCAATGACTCACCGATACACACAAAGCCCATAGCACGCATAAGGCAGTCTTCGGAATGCCATCATCCCGAATCCGCAATAGTGATGACCTGATCCCAAACACACTTAGAAAAATGTCTCGCACTCTGGAGCTGATCGAAGAAATCGCCACGGCAAGGTGAAGGATACCTATCCGCACCGTAAGCCGGTTCAATTGACGATCCGTCGATACGCAGCCCTAAACTGCCGTCTTTCTCCTCGACGAACAGAAATAGGAGTTTCCAAAAGCGAAACACTCAGACGCACAAAACTCCCTAAACCGAAACTCTGCAGCTGATCCTTTAGCTCCCAAGCTTCGCCGGCTCACCCGGAACAACGTCGGAAAAACCCTCGCACGAAAGGAACCCGGTCCAACAATCCCACTGTGGCTCCGGTATCACGAATGAACGCCAAGAATCCACGACATCTCCTCAGTAGCCGACTAGAGAAAAAGGCTGAATTCAAGTTGTGAGAGGCGGCACAACTATCCACCTGCACAACAAGAACTGACTTGCCTGGGAAAGCAAACCCTAACTTGCTTCCACACGGTAGTCCACAGACGCCTAACACGTAGCTGACCAGCCCGTGCCCAGGAGAACGTCAAATCCAACATTTCTAGAAGGATCAAAACGACGGACAAAATCTCTATCTCCTATCCGATTGGCACAAAACTGAATACGTGTCGCGCAACAAAAGGATCGCTGACAAAAGTTAAGACAACTACGACTAATCTACCCAACCACGGTACAAGCGAGAAAAACAAACGAATACATCAAAAGAACATATAAATAAAAGATACCTGAAAACTCCACATTGGACGTATGCGCGTCCCGATGAGTAGAAGCAAACTCCTGTGTCTGCCCTCTACTCGCAGCTGGAAGAACTTCTCCGGTAGACTGAGCCCTCTGAGCGAATCTTCCACGTCCACGGCCTCTCTGAAAACGATCATGACGAGGTGCCAAGGAACAATTCCGGACGAAGTGCTGAAGGCTTCCGCATCTAAAACATCCACGCGCTGACTGCTGACCATCCTGGGGATGAGAGTTGAACGACTGTCCTCGTCCTAAGCCTCTGCTACTCCCGCGACGGTCACGAGACATGTCTCGATGACCAAACCTCTGTCTCTGGGCTGGTACACTGGTACGAGTCCTCCACTGTCCTGGAACCCTCTGAGCCTCTGGAATATGCGCCTCGTCAACTGGAGCTGCAACCACTGGTGCTATGTAGGTGACGGACTGCTGCATACTGATCGTAAGGGATAGCTGAGTAACAGGGGTGGCCACCTCCTTTCGTAGCTTCCGAACGACATCAACCAAGGGACTCAACGTCTGGCGGAAGTCCTGCATCTCTACAAAAAGTCTATCCATAGTATAGATCGTAGGCTGATCCGTCTGCACCTGTGCAACTAGAGTGCCATCCTGGTCAGTACTCGTCTCACCCGAGCTAACTCTGACCTCGGCCTCGCTGCATCACTCTGAGTCCCCATAGTCATCGGCGGCAAGGCTATAAATGGATATAAGATGAGATTCGATAGGAATGAGGAAATCAAATCTCAAAGATATGAATCATCAAGGAAGGGATGTCAAGGAAATTGTACTTAGGTCACTTAATGCGAAGTACCGCGCTGTGGGTATGCTGCAGACATACACACACTACGTTACTCTGCTTAAGCTACCTACTCCATCATACTAAGGTCATCCTACACTCCGAAAGGTAAAACCTAACGCTCTGATACCAACTTTGTCACGACCCAGAATTGGCCCGTGACGGCCCTAATACTACGCAACGCCTAAAGACGCAACGTAGTAAAAGAAAGCCAAACCCAGAAGTCTAAACCATGAAGAATACGGAAAAGATAATATAAGTTTTGAAACAATTGAAATCGCAACCCAAATTCTTTAAAAGTCTTACTTTCTTTCTTAAAATTTTAGCAACACCCCCTTTTTGTAAAGACAAGTCAAGAAGAATACAACAGAGAAATAAGGACAGTAGAGAAAAAGCTGTATATAAAAGACATCAAATCCACAGTAATACACACTAACGTCCTCACAAAGTCTCTATGTCAAATATACAATAGTAGATGGAGAGTACAAAATACAATGAGGGTACAATAGAAAATACAGATAACCATCTAACCCACCTAAGCAAAGTGGTACTGTGAGCTGATGCGGTATCTGTAGCAAAGGATGGTAGCTGGATAGCTGAATAGAGGAATAGCCTGCCTCGACTACTCTGGGGAAAAAACCTGAAACACCTGTGGCACAACGGGGGTGAGTTGCCAACTCGTGAACAGTATAAAACATATGCAGGTAATCGCAGGAATGCACGTACAGCATGAATCTAAGATATGCGATTACAATAATAATACGTCATGCAATACTGAAATAAGGAGAGTACACTAGCAGGTACAATCAATATATGAAGCAATAGTAACATGACAATAGTATGCAATAACTATGCAATAGAGATATGAGAAAGCAAATATGCAACTATCATAAGGGTACACTACAAGTACTACCAATATATGAATCTGTGCATAAGGTAGGTAAGGGTGAGGTATAAGGTGGAATATGTCATTTCCCACGGAAACCTGACGTCGTGGCAGGATCACAATCCCTCAAGATACTCCAATCCCAAATCCTCAAACCAGCCCCCACATTGGGCACTCACATCATATAAGTCTCACATCTCCTCAATGTACAATATCGAGTAATCTCCTATATCCCGAATGAATAAATCACCAATCACATAGGTATGTCCAATATCCAATCCCAATGAATCACCTAATATCCCAAGTCAAATCCCAAGTAAGTTTCTAACATCCTAAAGGTATGTATATAAGTACGGAAATAAATATGATGGGGCAATACACATATATTAGCGTCCCATTCCACTAATATTGGTGTAAGGGTATATATAACAACGGCTAAGTCCCCTGTTATATATACAAAAAGGGGTTGAAGAAATATCATGAAAACCGTGTGCCAAGCATCGACACAGAAATCCTCGTATATCGGGCTCCGTCAGTCCGGATCGGCCCACGGGGTCCGTCTGCGGTATTGGCCCTCGGCCCCGACAGTACAGATCCTCCCGCATCCATCTCTCGACTCTGGCTAGTAGCCTCCGGACAACTGCCAGGTCCAATCGATCACCGGTAGGTACTCGCCCGCCTCCAGGCTCAATCGGCAAACCCATCGATCTTCTTGCCGAGGGGAACCATACCGGGCCCCACCATGTACTCTCATACGGCAACCACACCTCGTATGGAGTATATAATCAGAACCGATAAAACTCATGGGGGACGCTCAAATATCATATCAAGGGAATCGGGTTGTTCAATGTATGCATAATTTCATGAACCCCCGCGGTTCCCAAATCCCGAAAACATCATATAAAATCCAGATAAACAATACGCAAATCCAGGAATAAAAGTATACGATATATCTGAATGCGAGCAGCTAAACACAAGTATAAAGCTGAACCAGATGTATGCGAAATCAAGATAAGGTTCAGCTAAGTAACATCAGTAAATGTGAATATGCGACAACAACTGAATATGTATCTAACATACAGGTGTAACAAGGTATAGGTATCTACCTATAGGAACTGATGTCGTATACCCCCCTGGGTATAAGTAACATATGTAGGAAATCCCTCCCGGTATAGGTAAAATATGTAGGAGGTATACCTGTAGCTGTATCGCAACGTGAAAATATACCTATCACTAAAGGTATGATACGCTATAGGTATACCGATAAGCTAGATGTCATGTGCGGCCAGCAATAGTAGCTATAAGGGGTAGTGTGTGACATGGCAATTATTGACGGTGTGGGTGTAGCATACAATCCGTGCTCGTGCAACATGAACCGTCAATAATGTGTGCAGTGTCCTACGGCTGCTAGTCACAGTATAATTACAACAAGGAAATAAAGGTAAAGGCGCAATTCTACAATGACGTAGAATGTGCGACAGGAATTGAATCCTAGCCCAGACGCATAACGTCATGCGGGCGATTCCCCTATAGATGTTATATCTACTCACCTATACTCCATGCTAGGTGAATCCTACCATCTGCTCCTCCTGTAGCCGTGTCTGTAGCTCCTGCCTGCAAACCTGTAAATACGACATGAATATCACATATAAGCCAAATATCCCGCGAAACGTGATATCGAATCGAAACGAGAAACTCGCATCACGAACTAAACGCGCGTGTGCACGATACGCTAGATCGTGTGTGTACGCGTCTAAAACCATCGCGACACGCCGCGATACGCTGGATCACAGAACCCACTCACGTATCGCGCGTATCGCGCAAACACCACGAACACAAAAACGACATATAGCCCCAGATTTTCCTACAGGTAAAATATTACAAAACTAGACATACCAACACACTACACAACACTGCAGACTACCCCAGACAAAACCCCAACACCCAGACCCCTAACCTGGCCGCAATTTGCGGCCA
The DNA here is from genome assembly GCA_030015575.1 of Agapanthus africanus. Classification (NCBI taxonomy): domain Eukaryota; kingdom Viridiplantae; phylum Streptophyta; class Magnoliopsida; order Asparagales; family Amaryllidaceae; genus Agapanthus; species Agapanthus africanus. Next base: position 223,555,443 of record JASDDO010000012.1, read on the forward strand.
AAATGCTAAAATTGGCGGCCACAGAAGAGAATGGGGGTCTCGTATTCTGGTGGTGTTATCTATGCCTAGTGTACATGCTCCAGTTTCCTCAATTTTGTTCTGTAGGGTTCGGGTCAATAGCAGATCACAAATGTCACAAATAACACTTTAAAACATCAATTTTGCACAATTAAGAAACCTTATGGTATTTTAGTGTAATCTGGGGATTTCTCAGTTCAAGTGGCCCTATTAACACTAAAATATGCTAAGTTATCTAACACAATCATCAATTTTCCAAAAGTCCACATAAAACACCATAATCTAGCACTAAACTAGCAATTTAACACTAAACGACACAAAACCACACACAACTAATACAACTAGGGATTGGGTTCAGAAAATATACCCAATTGGACCCTAGTGAGCTGGTGAAGAGGTGTAGGGAGGAGGCGAGAGCTCCTGCAGGAGCTGGGGCTCCTCCTGCAGCAGCTGCTCCTAGTGCTGCTGAACTGTTGCTACTTGCTGCTGCTTCTGCTACTGCTGTTGCCATTGTTTTTGTTGTTGCTGGGGCAGCTGCTGCTGTTGATGAAGATGATGATGATGCTGATGATGATGATGATGTTGTTGTAGCTGATGTTGTTGTCGTTGTTGTTGTTCTTGCTGGTGAAGATGATGCTGCTCCTGAAGGCTGCTGCTTCAGCAGTTGCTGTGAGTGCGTGTGTGTGTGTGTGAGGGTGAGTGAAATGAGAGAAAAGAGAATGAGAAATGAGAGAATTAACAAGCTAACCCCTCCTCTCTTCTAACTCCCTCTCACCTCATTAAATGAGGCATGGGCAAAGCCATGATGCCCATGCTCTCTCCCTCTCTCTCTAAGTCAACAATTCAACCATATTAAGAAAAGCCCTTTTTAAAATCATTTTCATTTTTAAAACCATCATGCTTAAAACCCATACTATTAACAACCATAACACTTAAACAATACATAAAACTAATTTAAGACAAAGGTTAGCTAACCATGATTGCAAATCATGGTTTAACTCCAAAAACAACCCTAGTTATCATGCACAAATGTGTGTGTGCCTAACAAAATTCTAATAAAATATACATTAAATAGGATAAAATATTTAAAACTTAATTTGGTAAACTTTTTATTAAAAACCACACATTAAAATATAATTAGCTACAAAACACATTCTAAGGTGTTACAGTAAACCCTAGCAAGTTCAAGAATCGATGACCTAGTTTCGTAGCGATGCTTTCTTGATTGTGATCGCTCGAAATTAGGGATCTACGATCGTTTCTTGAATTTACTAGAGGCTAGAATGTGATTGATATCCACGAAGGAACAAGGGATGAGATGAAACCCTAGTTTCACAAGAAATCCCTAATTCTCGTCGATCATCATCGATCTAGTATCAATTCATCGAAGGATAAGAATACGTAAATGTAAGATTACATCACATCTATAGATCCGATAGATTCCTACGAGCCTCATTTCGATTCTTGAGATTTGGTTTGGAAAAATCAATAAACTATCAATTCTTGATTCTATCTTTTAATGCTTTCTTAGATCTATATTTTTCTCTTTCTTGAATTGCAATTACAAATCATGAATTGTTTTGTTTTCTTTTCATTAAAGTTTCGACTCATCTAATTCGAAAGACGAACGATTACCCTTTCCCTGTGGACGATCCGCACTCACATACAAACTACATCCGACACCGTAGTTGATTGCGGTCAAATAAATTTTGGTTGTGATTTCTTTACCATAACAATCAAATGGCGCCGTTGCCGGGGACTATTTGATTCGATAAACACAATCCAAGAAAATCATTCAATCAAATGGCGCCGTTGCCGGGGATAGTGCGCTAATAGTTCGTATTTTGAAATTTGAGTTGAACAATTTATTTCATCATAATTTTTAGATCTAAACTCGTACAAACCCTAATACGTGTGTTGTGATTTGTTGCGAGAAAATCTGGAATCATTGGAACTGGAGAAAATTTTTTCTGAATTTTCCAGAGAGCTTAAGAGTTCAAGTTGAACAGTGTTAAGAAGTTTGGTGCAGTGAACAGTCATTCGGACCGCGCTTCCGCGGCTAAAGACCAGCATCCGCGGCGGATGCGCCGCAGTTTTAGCTCTTCTCTGCATCATGTTTTCTCTGTGAGTCTCTAGCTTTCTTATCTTCTTCTCTGTCTGCTTCAATAACAATTTTGTGCAGGTTTCTTTGCAAATAAATCGCAGCGCCGCAAAGCAAAATAAAATTTGTGCGTGGTTTGATTCTTTTGGTTGTTTGCATATTAATACGGAAATTTAAGGGGCACGACCAAATTCAAATTAGGTGGGGATTTCATTACCCTTCCTAGGCCCCGAAAATCGCAAAACTTGCATCCGCATTTACCCTCATTAATTAAAAAATATCTAGAGATGACTCTAAGGACCGTCGCGCTCAATTAGGACAGAAGAGGGCCGTGGGTAATTCATTGCTTATCCGCGTTTTCTTATGGTGCCTAAGGCGAGTGTGTCTAAGGCTAGTGGTTTTTAATTAGGCCCACTACTTACGTAGTGGAGTACCTTCCCACTTACCTGGCACTTATCCGGTCACAGGGGGACAAAGAGGCAGTGGAGGATTTATCCTGCGACTTGTCTTTTGGCAGTTAGGAGCGGTCTAGAGCCAGACCTAGGTGACCACTAGATTTTAGGGTTTTGCTTGTTGCATTTGTTGTGATCGCATCATTTTTCAAAAATCCGTATTATTTTCAAAACAAACACCAACACTTCATTTCCTCTAATTATACCAACGCTGCCACTTGTGCTACAACCATTTAGCACAATGTTAGGCTGGACACGGGATTCCATTTCCCGTCTTGTCCGCATTTCTTTTATCGACCCCAGAGTCGGTAATTCTTCATCTTCTCCCCCACCACCCACCACACCCGCGATGGACCCAAATCCATCAAACTTTAACACTACTCTGCCACCGCCCGCAGGTGCGCAGAATCATCCACGCATTTCTCTCCAAGAGAGATGCTATCCTACACGTGTTACCCTTCCCACCTGTCTTTCTATACCACCTGCCATCGGGGAAAATTTTGAGATCAACCCCCAATTCATCAAACTATTACCCAAATTTCATGGTCTTGATTCTGAAAACGCATACATGTTTATTTCCAAATTTGAAAACGTATGTGCTTTGATGGGGAATTCACAACTGTCTTTGAATGCTCTGCGTTTACGTCTTCTCCCATTCACTTTGTGTGATTTAGCCGAGAAGTGGCTTTACATCACACCCGCACATTCTATTTCAACATGGGACGAATTCGTTGCAGCATTCCTTAAGAAATTTTATCCCAATCACAAGACCGCCCGTGTTCGGAGCGAAATCTCTAAATTTACCCAACTTCCCAATGAACCATTTTTGAAATGCTTCGAACGGTTCAAGGATCTTCTTATCCAATGCCCTCATCACGGAATCCCCAGATGGGATTTGTGTCGAATTATCTATGAGGGTATTGATCTCACTACTAGACAGATGCTTGAAACCATGTGTCATTGCCAATTCCTATCTAAAGATGATGGTGAAGCTTGGAAATACTTAGAAGATTTAGCTCAAAACACATCACAATGGGTAAGTGTTAGACCACCACCACCTAGGGAAGATGTCAATCAGCTCGATGTTTCCGTCACCTTGAAAGCCGAAATGGCCGCAATACAAAGGAAACTCGACGCTATAGAAAACAAAATCTCTTCAGCCTCCCTAAACCAATCCACACATCCCAAAACCGTGTGTGGCTGCTGTTCAAACCCTTCACATTTGACGGAAGAATGTCCTTTGAATGTACCGTTTCAAGGTCACACTAATGCTGCACTTCAGCAAAGACCTGGAAACTATCCCTCTTCTTCCTCATATAATCAAGATTGGAGGAATCACTCGAACTTTTCTTGGAACCAATCACAATCTCAAAACACGGTTCTAATCCTAAACAATTTTCAAAGGGTCCCTCCACCACAACAGCAACCACCACTTCAATTGAGTCAGCACCCCTTCCAACCGCAAAATTTTCAAAATCCTGCCAACACTTTTGCACTACATGAAAACTCGTTGCAATTGGCCGGTACTGATAATATCTCTGCACTGGTGCAAACCTTGGTTACTTTCATGAAACAATCCATCCAAGAGTCGGCAAGTTTTCAATCTTCCATCGATAATATGATAAAGATCATTCTCACTCAAAATGAGAATATCTAATCAATGGAAGCTCAAATTGAACGAATAACAGCCGAAATAAGTGCTAGAGAAGAAGGGAATCTTCCATCTCAACCCGTACCTGATCCTAGACCTTCACATTACACTAATGTGGATGCTTTTACAACGTTGAGATCTGGAAGAGTGCTAGACAATCATTCGGGTGAACAAATTGATAATGATGAATTGATCATTAACACCCCGGCTTCAACTTCCACTTCCACTCACACTTCTATTTCTTATCTTATTTCGTCTAACTTACCTTCTTCTTCCGAGCCTATTCTCCGTGTTCCCAAAGGCTCGAACCCTCCACCCACCTCATCTTTTCCACCCCCACAAACTTCTCCACAAATGTTGGACCCAACACTTATTGATAGAGCTCCATTTCCAAATAGGTTGAGGCCCAAGAAACATGATGCCCAAATGGAGAAGATTGTGGACATGTTTAAGGAAGTTAACATCAACATCCCTCTCCTAGATGCTATTCAACAAGTTCCGTCCTATGCAAAAACTCTTAAGAACTTGTGCACTAGGAAGAGGAAGACTCAAGTGCCTAAAAAAATCTTCATGTCGAGTACTGTAGACACGGCTTTTCCCCAACAATTACCACGGAAACGTAAGGACCCTGGCTGTCCTACTATTTCCATTTTTATTGGGGAGAAACACATCAACCGTGCGTTACTTGACCTTGGCGCTAGTGTTAACTTGCTTCCTTACTCGGTTTATGAGCAACTAGGTATCGGAGTGTTAAAGCCCTCGAGCATAACTCTCCAGATGGCTGACCGATCAATCACTAAACCTAGGGGTAAACTGGAGGATGTGTTAATAAAAATCGGGGAATTTGTATTTCCTGTGGATTTTATTGTACTTGATACACAGCCTGTAGCGAACCCACGGAATCAAATTCCGGTGATTTTAGGTCGCCCCTTTTTGGCTACTTCCAATGCAATAATCAACTGTCGTAATGGTTCTATGACCCTATCTTTCGGGAATAGGTCAATAGAACTGAACATTTACAAGTTGGGAAGTGTACCCTCTGAACCTACTGCTCAGGTCTGTTCTGTCGACTTAATGGATGTCGACAGCAGCGAATTTGATGATCCTCCCCATATCGATCTTGACACTTTTTATACGTTGTTGTTTGACCCAATTATGTATCATACACATATGGACTCTTCCACCGAGATGTCCGGGTCAACAACTAACACTGATTATGAACTGCTTTTAGAGTCTGAAGATCACCCCGCACTTTGTGATGACATTATTCATCGGGGTATGAATGGAACTTTTGAGGAAATCTTCGCTGATAAACTCGCATTTTTGAATGACACGGGTGTTGAGATGAATCATCTCCCAATCATTGAAATTGAACCTCCACCCCTTCTTTTAAACTATAAGAAGAATGAGAGTAATCCATCACATACACTGCATCGTCTCTCCAATATGAGACGCACATACATTCTCTTCCACCACTTACCTTTTCCCCACTTCTTCTTCCACCAACCCGAGCACTGCATTGATAAAATTTTTGAATGGTTGGTGTTAACATTTGGTCTTTGCAAAGCTTGGCATCGACCACTGATTTTTGACCCCCTCATATGATTTTAAAAGTTTAACATTGCATAATTCAAGTTTGGGGGGGTATATAATCGGGCTCCTAAAAAGAAATTTTACAAAATTTTGAGCCAAAAATAAGTTTGGGGGAGGTTCTTCACTTAAATATTTTGCCCCCACTAATAAATTCCTCCCAAGCTTACAGGTTTCTCGAGATTTAGCTGAAGGCAACAGTGAGGATACTGTTGAAAACAAGTTTAGGGGAGGTTTGTGCTTATTTTCGCATCATTTGCATCATACATTGCATAAGCACAAAACATTTTTGAAAACCGATAAAAATTTAAAAATTTTCAAAATTATAAAAATATTTTTTGTACATAAATAAGATAATGAAAGTTTAGATAGTGAACAATTACATCCATGAGATTAGAAAAATTTAAGAAAACTAAGAAAATTAGAAGTTTTCTTATACGAACTAGTAATAAGTAGTTATGAGCCGTTGTCCCAAGGGTTAGTAAGATGAAAGACGTCACTAATCTGAGGATAAAAATAAGTCTGAAAAATAGTTTCTATTCTGGAAGCCAAACATTTTGAACGTTGCTACCCTGCTATTCGCACTTACACACATCTTAAAGCCTGGGATAGTAGAGGATACCTTGAAATGCTCTTGTCTTAAAGCCAAAAGTATGAAGGAAATCAAAAAAAATGAAAAGTGGTGATAAAAATGGACACTGGTTTTGTTATCACCGAGGGCAATAAAAATATATAGCAAAGGGTGCTTCTTCACCTAGTGCCCTAAGGCCAACTGGTCTGGGAGTCACTGCTATGCCTGAGGTGGTGCAAGACGAGGAAAATACACCAAGCATGCAAGCACAGGAGTAATCGGTCGGTTAGTACCTCAAGAAGTATTAACGGTCGCATGAAAGTGTGTGAGCAATCTCGTTTATCCAAAAAAAAAAGTACTGAGGCCGATGGGCAAGAGTATGATAGCTTGAATTGAATTCTCCGGGTGTAGAGATGTCCTTTACACACAGGCAGGGTGATATGATCGATATTTGGAAGAAAGATAGGAATGAAGAATAAGACGATGTTTTATTGAGGGAGGACGTGATTTCTGACATCTTTTCATGACCATTAAGATAGGGCTCATGACAACCGAAAAGCTAGCTTAGTTGGAAACCCTAATTTTCAAAGCTTTTCTTTTACAATTCTTTTCTTTAAATGTAATATTCATGATCTTTCTTTTATTATTGGATTTTGTGGGTGCAATCCGCTGAAAACCCTCAGGAGACAACACTCCTCCTACTAGGGACACCTAGAGGTTTAAAGGCTTGTTGCACGTGCTCAGTGCAATCGTGTTGCCTACGAAAGTGTACTTGTTAGTTTTTTCTCTTTCTTTATTTTCTCCTTCTCTTTTTAATACAACTTTCGCTCGAGACGATCGAAATTAAGTTTGGGAGTATTTGATCAGTCGAAAATATTGTATATTTTAGCCGGCAATTTCCTTAACATTTGCATACATTTAGAAGTGTTCGGCATTCATATTCTACATATTAGCAAATCTGTCACAAAATACGAGATTGCATGTGTTAGACTTTTAAACCGACACTTTAAAGGAAATTAACCGCATTTCATGGCATCGCAACATTTCTGTATTTGCGTAACACTTGTCTTGAGTCTGTGCAGGAAAATACGGAAGAAAAGCAAAAGAGCTGATCAAAAATACGCCAACTAAATCATTTCAGATCTGGTAGCAATTCAGAAGGAATTATACAATTCTATACATCAAAATAAGGCCCATGAGACATACCAAACAAGTACCAGAGAGCCCAAGCATCAACTCCCACAAGTAGCCGCGGAAGCGCGGCGGAAGCTGGCTTGCGCCGCGGATCCGCCGCACTTCTGCCACGTCAGCATTGCAATTTTAAAGCAGAATTCTTCTCCCAGGGCCCACAGTCCTTTGTGATACTTCAAATTCCAGAATTCCCTCGAAGCTACTGCCAGATCAGCAAAGAAAATTAAGAAAGGCTAATCCTAATTAAGCTCCTAATTAATCCTCTTCTAGAAGCTCCCTCCTAACTAATCATATCTAGAAGCTTCTCCCCTAACTAACTTTTGGAGGGAAATTTGAATTCCCTCAACAAACTTTTGGAGGGAAACTTAGAATTTGAAATCTTAGATCTAGGGTTTAGTTATCTATAAATAGGAACCTAGACCTGGTTAAAGGCTAATCAATAATCATTGGTTCATTTTACATCATCTTCTTCCACAAGTCTAGTGACAAGGCTTGTGCGAAACCCTAACCCTAATTCCACTCCAAATCCAAGATCTTGAGTACCAAATCAAGCGAGAAGTCTTCAACCTTTTAGGAGCCGAGCCGATCTTCAATCGGGCAAGTGATCCAAGCCGATCCGCGATCCACAGAGACGAGCGAAGCCAAATCGACGATCAAGTTCTTCCTCTTGTAGTTCTTGAGCGAATGTAACTAAATTGTTGATACAAATAAAAGGTGAAATTCGTTAATCTTGCTTTCTTTTAATTCTTTCATCATGATTAGATCTCAATTTGTAATTGTTGTTCTTTTTGTGATGTTTGAGTAAAACTCCGCTCGTAAAGGAGTCGAGACGATTGTAGAATGATGATGTAACAAATCTTAATACTATTTTTAAGTCCTACGAGTTTTGTAAACCATAGCAAGTTCAAGATTCGATGACCTAGTTTCGTAGCGATGCTTTCTTGATTGTGATCGCTCGAAATTAGGGATCTACGATCGTTTCTTGAATTTACTAGAGGCTAGAATGTGATTGATATCCACGAAGGAACAAGGGATGAGATGAAACCCTAGTTTCACAAGAAATCCCTAATTCTCGTCGATCATCATCGATCTAGTATCAATTCATCGAAGGATAAGAATACGTAAATGTAAGATTACATCACATCTATAGATCCGATAGATTCCTACGAGCCTCATTTCTATTCTTGAGATTTGGTTTGGAAAAATCAACAAACTATCAATTCTTGATTCTATCTTTTAATGCTTTCTTAGATATATATTTTTCTCTTTCTTGAATTGCAATTACAAATCATGAATTGTTTTGTTTTCTTTTCATTAAAGTTTCGACTCATCTAATTCGAAAGACGAACGATTACACTTTCCCTGTGGACGATCCGCACTCATATACAAACTGTTGGAGATAGTGCCCTCATAGTCAATTAATAGATCGCAGGTACGTGATTGCAATGATTGCGGAGGACCTATACCGGTAGGACAGTCTCACTCGAGATGATAGTATGCTATCTGGTTTGCCTTTATCAGTCGTGTACATGTTTAGGTGACTGATTACATGTTACACTTTGATAGAGCCCTTAGGATCTTGCTTTACCACCAACAGTATGATGGCGATCATATACGTGAGAGTTGGGTGGTTTATATGCATATCCTTAATTGTAGTCCCTAGTCGTGGGAGTTTCGAGACAGGGCATCGATACTCCGGAGTAGACTAGTGTGAACAGTCGAGACCCCGACGAGGGGCGGTGGCCGGTCTCACAAGCCACTGGTGTCAGTTGGATCACCTAAGATGTATACAGGTGCTCATTGGGTTATGAGTACACCGGACAGGACTCGCCGGGAATCTGCTAGTTAGTACTATATCTATCGTCACATAGCAGTTCCCTGGTGACATGTGTACAGGTTAGTTCATCGACCTGAGGTCGTCATTTGTCTCGTGTGAGTTCCCACTGTGCTTTGATTTCTACCCTACCACGGCTCAAAGGAGTCGTGCAAACAGGTAGCTTTTGGGTACAGTCCCGAGCCATATGGAGGCACGTGAGCGGATCGGCAGGGGATTCGTCTCTCCCGGTATTGGGGGCAAAATCGTGCTGTGTATAGGAGAGCCATTACATATAGCCCACGGCCGTGGCAGGAGATTTACTGGTAGGTACTCCAGTAGTATCTCAGGGTGTTATTGGGATTCACTCCGACACGACTTATACTGCTATTGGGGGTCTGACATTACTAGCCCCCTAGGCAGATATGGGATACTCATAGACGAACGGACCGGACTGTATATACATTGTCACTGTTAGGCTCAGTAGGGTTTCTGGATGAGTTCGCTCATCAGCCTCCCTTGAGGTCAGTCCATGGGCAGCCGTTACGCATTGCTAGTGCCGCTGACGGTTTGTGGTTAAACCCACTGCCAGGGTACTGACGAGTCATTAGAGTCCCCAACAGACAGTTTCCCAAGTTTGGGCGAAACGTTGTAGAGGCCGTAAGTTTTTATGGCAGGGTTCGGAAAATGCACGTGCGTTTACGCACGTGTTATTTTTCGGGCAGATAATACTGGTCGGCTTTGGTTTAAGCCGGATCCGAGTATTATATTGAGTAGGTATAATATCTTTGTCTCGGTTGCATTTGTATTCGGTCGTAATACAAATGCGGGTATATTTATACAGTTTCGGGGTTATCCTGAAAGTCGTTTCAGGATCACTTTTGGAAGTTCCCTGTTTCCAGTTTTCTATCAGCCGTATTTAGCATTCGGTTAAATGCGGATTTATCTTTTCTTCTCTGAGGTGAGTCATGAGTGTGTGGAAGGTTCTTGGAGCTTCTAGATGATGACTAGGCTTCATGACTCATTAGTGCATTAATGGTTTTTTGATGATGTGTTTTATGAGTGACCCTTTACCATTGATTTCTTTTGTTTGCATGATAGATATTTGTTAAAGATCTTTTGCTTAAGGTTACTCTCCCCTCTCTCCTACACTCACCCTCCACCTTCTTAAATAGTGGCCGGCCCCCTTGAGAAGGAAATGTGAGATTGATTTCTTTTTGATACAAAAGACTATGGTTCAAAGTGTATGGAAATTTGATAGTTCATTTCTTGTTCCATTTCATTTCCATCGGCAACTTCATTAACCGATCGTCCACGGACTTGGACGAAGTGAGACAAAGTCATCTACTCATTCTCTACATCATTCTTGGTCGTCTCTTTTAGCAAACTTGACGACCGAGTTGCCTCAAGTCAGAGGCGGGAGCCCGTTTAAAGAATCAGAGACGTGGTGCCACTTGGACGAGCAGATCGGAGATCGACGAGATCGGAGCAGGCGCAACGGAGCGTGGGATGATGGTTAAAGAACGAAGGACTCGGATCGTTCGGTATAACCTTTCTACACTCTTTACAGTTTGTTAGTTTAGCAATAATGGCAGATCCGGGTTAAAGTATACGATAGAGCCAGTTAAAAGTTTTTTGTTCCGCATTTGGCGTCTGTAGACTGCCGAGGCGCTAGCGTAGACTTACAGTGGTATCAGAGCCTAACCATTTTGCTATACTAACTTGTGCTAACGCGTTTAAAACATCGATCGAACCGGAAATCAAAAACTGCAAAATCCAAGCTTGACTGTTTCTGTCGATTTTAAAAGGGTTCCAAAATTAATTTTACACATCACAGAAAATTCAGCAGGCTTTTCTAAGAACACAGTAGAAATTTGGGCACGTGATTCGATGATACAGCCGCGGAAACGCGGTCAAACCTATGGTTTGACCGCGCTTCCGCGGCCATACAGTGAGCTCGTGGCCCCAAATTTTCACAGTGGGTTCTTGGTTGGATTTTCGGGTTTTTGGTATATATCGTTTTGGCCCAGGTTTTGTTACTGTTCACCAGTAAGTTGTGGGGCCCACTTCTTGATATTTGGTCGATCGAAATTTAAACATGTTAGTTTACAGTGCTTACATTATATCTCCGATCGGGAATGTCATTTGATCGGTAAACCGCGTTTGATTGCTATAGTTCTTTTAGACGGGTTTGCGAACGTGACATTCGCGTTGATGTTTTGTTTTGTGCTGTGATGTTGCGGATTTGTCGTTGTGGATAGCAGTGTGCAATGGTAGTACAGTTTGTGTTTATTTGTACATTTGATATTGCGGGGCGAGCGTCCAACTTGTGGACAGCCGTCACCGCCTGTTGTATAATATTCTTTTGGGGCACGACCAGGTTGCGGTCGATGTACCTTTTGTACTATTTTTCATTACTGTACTAGGTTTTGCCCCGAGACGGAGTGCACGGATAGGCGGGTTCTGAGAAGCAACGGGTCCGCATCTCATGGCTTTGAGAGGCAGAGGGGCCCCACTCTAGAATTGGCAGACTATTCGCCGCACTCGTAGGGGGTACAGGTTGACCCAAGGAGGGGTGCCTAAGATTACCGGATTCCGTGAAGTGCTGGGTGGTCCATTCACTATGCTGTAGGGGGCTGCCTCGCTTCAGGTTTTGGCGGGTAACTTGCCGCACCCGTAGGGGTGTCTAGGTTTCATTGCACAGGCTATCCACACGACAGGGGAACATCGGGTTTCAGCAGCGGCTCTGTGAAACCCGGTGATCCCAGATTATCTGTATTGTTCTGTGATGCTTATTACTTTTCTGTAATGTTGCATATTATCACGCCTGGAGCGATTATTGTATATTGGTTTATATACTATTAGATGTTGTATATGTTTTACACCCGCGCTAGTCCAGTCCCCGCTCTGTCGTTAGTTAAGTAACCTAACGAGTGATGACGGGACCCAGTGACGAATGCGGATGGCATATACGTACATTTTATTTTCGTTCTTTTCTGGTGTGATTAATTGATGGGACTGTGTTGATTCTGATCAACGCAAAGTATAACAAACCTGTTTACAGTTGTTGGAACAAATTTAAAAAGTGTTATTGCAAAGACGTTTTCTTTTGTTATGCATAGCGGTATTCAGTGGAATATCCTGCACCTCATTCGACGGGGCAAGGGCCGATATCCCTTCACCGGGACTGACCCCTTGGGCAGAAGTTTGCGTCAGCGTAATAACTTCACTATAGTCGATTACAAGTTGCTTTGCATAGCGGTATTCAGTGGAATATCCTGCACCTCATTCCATGAGGAAAGAGCCGAGATCCCTTTACCGGGAGTGACCTCTTTAGCAAAAGGTTTTAACCACTATATTTTAAAAAAGCTATCAGGTTCCTTCAGCGATATCAAGTTCACTACGTTAAAGGTTTTTCGCCAAAAACCAGCCGTAGCCCTCCGTCACTTCTTTTGGGTATTTAGTAGTATTCAAGCTATGCATTTTAGCCAAAGATAAGGCATAGTGTTTGGTAGCTGCTGGGTATTCAATTGTTGCATAGATAGATGAGTTAGTTTGGGACAATCGTTCTGCCGATTGGCCAAAGTCAGGGGCATGTACGGGTGGGTTCAAATTGACAAGATAGTGACGGGTAGAACTTGGCATGTGACTTATGACATTTTGACCAAAGCCAAGGTTATAAGAGCATGGGGAAAAAATCATATCGGGAGTTTCTAAAGAAACTGAAACTTGCCAAGTATGCGCATACCTTCTGGAGTATGAGTAACGTGGATGCATTCCATCACGTTATCATGCGATGAGAGTTGAATCCCGATTCCCACTGATGAGTTGGTTTACTTTTCGGGTGATCCCGATTGATTCTTCTTTAGGTTTGGAGGAGAATTTGACAGGACAGTGGGAGGTTTCCCGATTAGATAAAGTGATGACCATTCTGATCCAGGTTAGAGTGCACGCAGAGTGTTCCTTTTCTCTCTCTCTTTGGCAGCGACCTTTGACCGACCCTAGACTATGACTCAGTGACCAGGTTGACCGAACCTTCTTAAAATATTGGCTTTTGGATTGTCTATGTTGCATAAGTCATTGCCACTCCTTCTTTTACCCTTTGCATTTCTCAGAACACCCGTATTACTACGGATATCCACTTCCATTGGATAGATCCATCGTATGGTTATATACGAACTCGAAGGGACTTCTTCGAGGATGGATCCAGGTTCAGGAGAAATAGAATTGGTTTATTCAGTTGTCTTTTATTATCACCTTCTCTCAGGTTGCGAGAGCTCCTTGGTTTAGGAGAGTACACCTATTACGCTTATTGGATAGTCTTATTCCGAACCATAGGCTGGTGCCGAAAGGTAGGGAATGAAGAAAACCAATTAGCCTAAGTAGGGTGTGCAGAAGGTAATATGTAAAGACAAAATAAAGGGATTAGAAAGAGGGCAAAGTAAATTGCGACTGATATCATTCACGACCAAAACTGCGTACTTCATCGCCACTCCTATTTCACCTTTAAAGGAATAAGGTATTATTCAGTTGTCTTTTATCATCACCTTCTCTCAAAATACGAGTACTCCTTGGTTTAGGAGGGTACACCTATTATGCTTACTGGATAGTCTTCTTCCAAACCATAGGCTGGTGCCGAACGGTAGGGAAGGAAGAAAACCATTTAGCCTAACGATGGTGTACAGAAGGTAACGACTAAAGACAAATAAAGGGATTTGGAGAGACGGCAATAAAATATACGGTTGAAGTCATGAATTGGATTATGGAAGAGGCATTGCTATGAATACCAGAATACCCCTACGAAACATTTTCATGTTTCAGTGCATTGTTAAAGGAAAAACTGTTTTCCCGATTAGATACTTACTCCAAGGGTATGTATTTACCAGGTTTCATTCTCATATTTGTACGGTTTTACAGATGATGAGTGGGAGTAAGTTATTGGGAATTAGGAGATTATCCTCATTATATCGGAATTCGTTGTAATTGGTGATATTTGAGAAAATCGCCAGGGTACAGTTTTCAACCTACGACGCACAGGTTTTGAGTTGTTTAACTCAGTGGACTTATACCGAGTATTGTATGTTGTCCAAGTGTCCATCGGGACAAAGGGGTAGGTCCTCGTACTATGTTCTGTTTACTTATAACTTCTCTAGTATTTAGACGAGTGTTTCGTAGAAATACAAGGTCTAAGTTTTGAGAAGTTGTGGGTATAAGAATAAAGTAGAGAACCAGGTGTCACAAGTAACGGGATTCTTCAAAGAGATCGAAGATGTAGATTCTTGTGATTGGTATTCAGATGATAGTGATGGTTTTTGAGAAACGAGTTTTCTCTTTCAGGTTGCTCATAATTGGATGGATTCCTAAGTTAAGTAATGCTGATTAGCCTCTTTCCATTAAGATGAAATGCACTGGAGACAGCTGCATGATTTGAATATGGTTCCAATTAAATAAGTGCCAAAGTTTCTATATTGGATATAGAATAGTTCGTACCTTAAAAGATGTTAAGGTACGGAGAGTTGTCCAGCTTATGCTTAAAACCAGACTCTGGATAACTCATGGCACGTTTCTGTAATGGCTGTTTGTGGGTTGACCCTGGTTATGACGAGGGTTGATATTCTACCATTTAGAAGATCAATAGTGATATTGTTCTTGACTCGCCACAGTTTTAGTAAAATGGATCTTTTTCAGAAAACAGTAGTGGGAGTATGGTAGAACTGGAAGTGATTCCAGAACCGCGAACGATTACGGAAAATTTAATAGGACCTATATATTCAATCTGGTTTGACATTCCATTAGCCACTCCGCAGATATGGTAGGTAACCTCAGACACCCGAGAGGTACTTCGGTAGGCTCAAGGACGGTGACAGGGAGGTTCTTATTTATCCAGACTTGACACTACTGTTGTTCCAGGATATGAGACCCGGTAGGAGGGTTGTCGTAGTCAGTGGGAGCAGCGGAAGCATAGTGGGCAAGATGCTTATATCTATTTATAGACTTGAGCAGT
The DNA here is from genome assembly GCA_030015575.1 of Agapanthus africanus. NCBI lineage: Eukaryota > Viridiplantae > Streptophyta > Magnoliopsida > Asparagales > Amaryllidaceae > Agapanthus > Agapanthus africanus. The sequence goes on from JASDDO010000012.1 coordinate 223,570,834, forward strand.
TATAGCGGAGATTGATCATCTAATTTTGATGTGACAGTCATGGGTTTGACTTCAATCAGGATAGGGGATGGATCTGTTAAGAAGGTAGTAGGGTGTGATGTCATGGTATCTGGATGACATACACAGAGTGGGAAGTAAAATTCCTATACTACGATCGGTTGTACTGTGGTCGTCACACAGTTGTTTCTCCAGACAGGATATGGATATAATATTTGACATTCTGGTTTCTAGATCTATGGTTTTAGATCTGGATTTGGGTAGTTTCCCAATGTAGGTACTTTGACAGTATTCTAATGGTTTTTAGAATAGATGACTCCTAGCATGGTGGTGTATCTGCAGGTGATGGAGTCACCCTCTCTAAAGGTGTCGTATAGACTAAAGGGGAGAGGGATGTGCATGATTGACAGATCACTTGCTTAGGTAATTGAGTCAATCGTGAGATGTTAAGTACCACACCAGATGTTGTTTTTGCACTAGATACAATAAGTTTGTATTAATCCAATCCTGGAGAAACATAAGGAAGCAGTTTTAGAACATAAGTACATGTTCTACGGATTTGATGACGGCAGCCTCCATCGGGAGACGATTATCATTCCAGGCTTCAAAGGTGACATGGATGACAGAGTGATTGTCAGAGTTATAGTTTTCCCTCTGACGAGGGACAGTATTATGGACAGGTGGTCCAAGAGAATACTGTGGGAGGCATGGTGCCGGATACTGATTAGGTTCAGTGATAGATACAGTCTAAGAAGTTTGGATTTGGAGTTCATTTATGAACTAGGTCCCATCAGATATCCAGACATATTCTAAGACAGGTATTACTCAATTCGGGAGATGGCTTTCTCCGCGAACTTGAGATTAAGAGAGATATAGAAAGAAACTTCTAGGCGGATCCACTCACTGAGGCTATTTCTCGAACACAATAGTTTTACAAACGGGCTTTGTGAAACTGATTAGTAGAGGAGTTGGATGTTCGGTTTCACACGGGCTGTGAGTAGTCGACAACGCAATAATTAGCCTTGAGTGCAAGTGGGAGATTGTTGGAGATAGTGCCCTCATAGTCAATTATTAGATCGCAGGTACGTGATTGCAATGATTGCGGAGGACCTATACCGGTAGGACAGTCTTACTCGAGATGATAGTATGCTATCTGGTTTGCCTTTATCAGTCGTGTACATGTTCAAGTGACTGATTACATGTTACACTTTGATAGAGCCCTTAGGATCTTGCTTTACCACCAACAGTATGATGGCGATCATATATGTGAGAGTTGGGTGGTTTATATGCATATCCTTAATTGTGGTCCCTAGTCGTGGGAGTTTCGAGACAGGGCTTCGATACTCCGGAGTAGACTAGTGTGTACAGTCGAGACCCCGACGAGGGGCGGTGGCCGGTCTCATAAGCCACTGGTGTCAGTTGGATCGCCTAAGATGTATACAGGTGCTCATTGGGTTATGAGTACACCGGAGAGGACTCGCCGGGAATCTGCTAGTTAGTACTATATCTATCGTCAGATAGCGGTTCCCTGGTGACATGTGTACAGGTTAGTTCATCGACCTGAGGTCGTCATTTGTCTCGTGTGAGTTCCCACTGTGCTTTGATTTCTACCCTACCACGGCTCAAAGGAGTCGTGCAAACAGGTAGCTTTTGGGTACAGTCCCGAGCCATATGGAGGCACGTGAGCGGATCGGCAGGGGATTCGTCTCTCCCGGTATTGGGGGCGAGATCGTGCTGTGTATAGGAGAGCCATTACACATAGCCCACGGCCGTGGCAGGAGATTTACTGGTAGGTACTCCAGTAGTATCTCAGGGTGTTATTGGGCTTCACTCCGACACGACTTATGCTGCTATTGGGGGTCTGACGTTACTAGCCCCCTAGGCAGAAATTCGATACTCATAGACGAACGGACCGGACTGTATATACATTGTCACTGTTAGGCTCAGTAGGGTTTCTGAATGAGTTCGCTCATCAGCCTCCCTTGAGGTCAGTCCATGGGCAGCCGTTACGCATTGCTAGTGCCGCTGACGGTTTGTGGTTAAACCCACTGCCAGGGTACTGACGAGTCATTAGAGTCCCCCACAGACAGTTTCCCAAGTTTGGGCGAAACAATGTAGAGGCCGTATGGTTTTATGGCAGGGTTCGGAAAATGCACGAGCGTTTACGCACGTGTTATTTTTCGGGCAGATAATACTGGTCGGCTTTGGTTTAAGCCGCATCCGAGTATTATATTGAGTAGGTATAATATCTTTGTCTCAGTTGCAATTGTGTTCGGTCGTAATACAAATGCGGGTATATTTATACAGTTTCGGGGTTATCCTGAAAGTCGTTTCAGCATCACTTTTGGAAGTTGCCAGTTTCCAGTTTTCTATCAGCCGTATTTAGCATTCGGTTAAATGCGGATTTATCTTTTCTTCTCTGAGGTGAGTCATGAGTGTGTGGAAGGTTCTTGGAGCTTCTAGATGATGACTAGGCTTCATGACTCATTAGTGCATTAATGGTTTTTTGATGATGTGTTTTATGAGTCACCCTTTACCATTAATTCCTTTTGTTTGCATGATAGATATTTGTTAAAGATCTTTTGCTTAAGGTTACTCTCCCCTCTCTCCTACACTCACCCTCCACCTCCTTAAATAGTGGCCGGCCCCCTTGAGAAGGAAATGTGAGATTGATTTCTTTTTGATACAAAAGACTATGGTTCAAAGTGTATGGAAATTTGATAGTTCATTTCTTGTTCCATTTCATTTCCATCGGCAACTTCATTAACCGATCGTCCACGGACTTGGACGAAGTGAGACAAAGTCATCTACTCATTCTCTACATCATTCTTGGTCGTCTCTTTTAGCAAACTTGACGACCGAGTTGCCTCAAGTCAGAGGCGGGAGCCCGTTTAAAGAATCAGAGACGTGGTGCCACTTGGACGAGCAGATCGGAGATCGACGAGATCGGAGCAGCCGCAACGGAGCGTGGGATGATGGTTAAAGAACGAAGGACTCGGATCGTTCGGTATAACCTTTCTACACTCTTTACAGTTTGTTAGTTTAGCAATAATGGCAGATCCGGGTTAAAGTATACGATAGCGCCAGTTAAAAGTTTTTTGTTCCGCGTTTGGCGTCTGTAGACTGCCGGGGCGCTAGTGTAGACTTACACAAACTACATCCGACACCGTAGTTGATTGCGGTCAAATAATTTTTGGTTGTGATTTTTTTACCAAAACAATCAAATGGCGCCGTTGCCGGGGACTATTTGATTCGATAAACACAATCCAAGAAAATCATTCAATCACCACTCCTACTTTTACCCTTTTCTCCAGGACGCCGCGTATTACTATGAACGTCCACTTCCATTGGATAAAACCATCGTATGGTTATATACGAACTCGAAGGAATTCATTCGAGGATGGTTTCCTGTTCTGGAGAAAATGAATAGGACTATTCAGTTGTCTTTTCCTTTTACCTTCTCTAAGGTTGCGAGTGCTCCTTGGACTAGGACAATACACCTATTACGCTTATTGGATAGTCTTCTTCCAAACCATAGGCAGGTGCCGACCGGTAGGGAATGAAGAAAACCATTTAGCCTAAAAGGTATACAGAAGGTATTAAGTAAAGACATATCAAGGGATTAGTAAGAGGGCAAAGTAAATTGCGACTGCTATTCACGACCAAACCAAGTATTTCTTTGCCATTCCGATATCACCTTTGTATTTCTCCAGAACACTCCGTATCACTACGAAGATCCACAATTACTTGGATACTCCATCGTATGGTTATATACGAATTCGAAAGGAACTTGTTCCAGTTCGGGGATGGATTCTGGTTCAGGAGAAATAGGAATAAGGTTTATTCAGGTGTCTTTTATCTTTACCTTCTCTCGGGTTGCGAGTGCTCCTAGGATTAGGATAGTACACCCATTATGCTTATTGGATAGTCTTCTTCCAAACCATAGGCTGGTGCCGAACGGTAGGGAAGGAAGAAAACCATTTGGCCTAAAGGGGTGTGCAGAAGGTAATGACTAAAGACAAATAAAGGGATTTGGAGAGATGGCAAAGAAATATACGGTTACAGTTGTGAATCTGGATAATGGTAGAGGCATTACTAGGAATACCCGGATACCCCTACGAAACATTTCAATGTTGCAGTTTCACTGTGTACTGTTAAAAGAAAACTGTTGGAGATAGTGCCCTCAAAGTCAATTATTGGATCGCGGGTACGTGATTGCAATGATTGAAGCAGGACCTATACCGATATGACAGTCCTGCTCGAGATGATATTATGCTATCTGGTTTGTCTTTATCATTGTATACATGCTTTAGTTCACTGTTGCATGATGATAGAGCCCATAGGATTCTTGCTTGACTGCCAGCAGTATGATGGCGATCATATACGTGGGAGCTGGGGTCTGTAAGCACATCCTTAAAGTGTCCCTAGTCGTGGGAGTTTTGAGACAGGGCATCGATACTCCAGAGTGGACTAGTGTATACAGTCGAGACCCCGACGAGGGGAGGTGGACGGTCTTACAAGCCACTGGTGTCAGAAGGATCACCTAAGATGTATACAGGTGCTCATTAGGTTATGAGTACACCGGACATGACTCGTCGGGAACATGCTAGTTGGTATTATACATATCGTCAGATAGCAGTTCCCTGGTGACATGTGTATAGGTTAGTTCATCGACCTGAGATCGTCATTTGTCTCATGTGAGTTCCCACTGTGCTTAGATTACTATCCTACCACGCTCAAAGGAGTTGTGCAAACAGGTTTTAGTTGGGTACAGTCCCGAGCCACAATGGAGGCAAGTGAGCGGATCGGCAAGGGATTCGTCTCTCCCGGTATTGGGGGTGAGATCGCGCTATGTCTAGGAGAGCCATTACACAAAGCCCTCGGCCGAGGCAGGAGATTTACTGGTAGGTACTCCAGTAGTATCTTAGGGTGTTCTGGGCCACTCTTTGACACGACTTATACTGCTTTTAGGGGTCTAACGTTACCAGCCCCTAGGCAGATATGCGATACTCATAGACGAACGGACCGGACTGTATGTATATTGTCACTGTTAGGCTCAGTATGGTTTAGAGATGAGTTCGCTCGTCAGCTTCCCTTCTAATCAATACATAGGCAAAACGTTACGTACAGCTCGTACCTCTGACATGCTAGTGGTTATACCCAGTGCCAGTGTGTTGATGAGTCATTAGAGTCCCCCACAGACACTTTCCCAAGTTCGGGCGAAACGTTGTAGAGGCCGTATGGTTTTATGGCAGGGTTCGGAAAAAGCACGTGAGTTTTCGCACGTGTCATTTTTCGGGCAGATAATACTGGTCGGCTTTGGTTTAAGCCGGATCCGAGTATTATACTGTGCAGATATAATATCTTTGTCACAGATGCATTTGTATTCGGTCGTAATACAAATGCGGGTATGTTTATACCATTACGGGGTTATCCTGAAATTCGTTTCAGGATCACTTTTGGAAGTTGCCAGTTTCTAGTTTTCTATCAGCCGTATTTAACATTCGGTTAAATGCGGATTTATCTTTTCTTGATGAGGTGAGTCAGTGTTCTAGAAGGTTCTAGAGAGGGTGACAAGGCTTGTGAGTCATTAGGTCATTAATGGTGCATTTAATGACAAGGTGACTAGGTTAATTGTGATTGGTTTGCATTTAATGATTTCTAGTGAGTCATTCTTTGATTAATGGTTATGATAAGTATCTTGGTTTATGGTCACCCTCTTATCTCTCCTACACTCACCTGCCCCCTCTACTTATATGGCCGGCCCCCTTGAGGAAAGATTATGGTTGTTCATTAGAAAAAAGATATAAGTTTTGGTACATAGAAATTAGTTGTGATCGGTTTCTCTTTTCACCCGATCCAAAAAACAACTTCATTAACCGTTCGTCCATATCCTTGGACGTAACGAGACAAAGTGTTCTACTCATTCTCTACAATATCTTGGTCGTCTCTTTTAGCAAACTTGAAGATCGAGTTGCCTCGGTTCAGAGGCGGGAGCCCGTTTAAAGATCCGTCGACGTGGTGCCACCTGGACGAGAAGACTGGAGATTCAGGAGATCGGAGCAGCCGCAACAAGCGTGGGATGATGGTTGAAGACCGAAGGACTCGGATTGTTCGGTATAACCTTTCTACCCATTTTTTAGTTTGTTAGTTTAGCTTTAATGGCAGATCCGGGCTATAGTACGCGATAGCGCCAGTTGTAAAAAGTTTTTGTTCCGCATTTGGCGTCTGTTAGACGGCAGGGGCGCTACCGTGGACTTACAGTGGTATCAGATCCTCACCATTAAGCTATACTAATTTGTGCTAACACTTTTAAAAGATCGATCGAACGGAATTTCCGAAATCACAATTTTATGCTCACTGAGTTTCTGTTGATTTAAAATGTTGTCTAAAAATTATTTTGCATACAGCAGAAAACAAAGCAGGGTTTTTTAAGCATACTGATGAAAATTGGGCATGTGATCCCACTAGAGAACCGCGGATCTGCGGTCAAACCAAGGGTTTGACCGCGGAACCGCGGCGCTTTAGTGGGAACAGTGCATCAATTTTTCAAAGTGAGCTGAATTTGGGAAATTGTGGGTTTTGGAATAGTTCTTTTTGGCCCAGATTTTGTTACTGTACAGCAGATGTACGTGGGGCCCACTTCGGGAAATTTAGTCGATCAAAATTTTAAATTTGTTAGTATGCAGTACTTACTTTATATCTCCGACCGGGAATGTCATTCGATCGGTAAACCGCGTCTAATTGCTATAGTTCTTTTAGACGGGTTTGCGAACGTGACATTCGCGTTGATGTTCTGTGTTGTGCTGTGATGTTGCGGATTTGTCGTGGTGGATAGCAGGGTGCAATGATAGTGCAGTTTGGATTTATTTGTAGATTTGATATTGCGGGGCGAGCGTCCAACATGTGGACTGCCGTCACTGCCTGTTGTATAATATTCTTTTGGGGCACGACCGGGTAGAGGTCGATGTACCCGTTGTACATATTTTTATATATGTACTAGGTTTATCCCGCGAAGGAGTGCACGGATATCCGGGTTCTGGAAGGCAACGGGTCCGTATCTCATGGTTTTGAGAGGCAAAGGGACCTCACTATAGAATTGGCAGACTATTCGCCGCACTCATAGGGGGACAAGGTTGACCTAAGGAGGGGTGCTCAATTTACCGGATTCCGTGAAGTGCCGGGTGTTCCATTCACTATGCTGTGGGGGACTACCTCACTTCAGGTTTTGGCGGGTAACTTGCCGCACCCGTAGGGGTCTAGGTTTCATTGCACAGGCTATCCACACGACCAGGGGAACGTTGGGTTTCAGCGGCGGCTCTGTGAAACTCGGGGATCCCAGATTATCTGTACTGTTCTGTGATGCTTATTACTTTTCTATAATGATGCATATTATCACGCCTAGAGTGATTATTGTATATTGGTATATATACTATTAGATGTTGTATATGTTTTACATCCGCACTAGTCCAGCCCCCGCTCTGTCGTTAGTTAAGTAACCTAACAGGTGATGACGGGACCCAGTGGCGAATGCGGATGGCATATACGTACATTTTATTTTCGTTCTTTTCTGGTGTGATTGATTGATGGGACTGCGTTAATTTTTATCAATGCAAGGATAAAACAAATCTATATTTGATGTTGTTGGAACAATTTTTAAAAAGTGTTGTTACAAAGACGTTTCTTTTTACTTTGCATAGTGATATTCAGTTAGAATATCCTGCACCTCATTCGACGAGGCAAGGGCCGAGATCCCTTCACTGGGAGTGACCCCTTGGGCAGAAGTTTACGTCAGAGTAATAACTTCAATATAGTCAATTACAAGTTGCTTTGCATCGAGGTATTCAGTTGGAATATCCTGCACCTCATTCCACAAGGAAAGAGCCGAGATCCCTTCACCGGGAATGACCTCTTTAGCAAAACGTTTTCGCCACTATATTTTTATAAAAAGCTATCAGGTTCATTCAACGAGATCAAGTTCATTACGTTAAAGGTTTTTCGCCAAAAACCAGCCGTAGCCCTCCGTCATTTCTTATGGATTGTCAGTAGTATTCAAGCTATGTTTGTTGACTAAAGTCAAGGCATAGTGTTTGGTAGCTGCTGAACATTCATCTGTTGCATAGATAGATGTGTTGGTTTGGGACAGTCGTATTACCTTGTTGACTAAAGTCAAGGGTATGTATGGGTGGGTTCAAATCAACCTGGACAATGACGGGTAGAACTTGACATGTGACTTATGATTTGTTGACTAAAGTCAAGGTCATAAGAGCATGAGGCAAAAATCATATCGGGAGTTTTCTAAAGAAACTGAAACTTGCCAAGTATGCGCATACCTTCTGGAGTGTGATAACTTAAGTGGCTTCCATCAAGTTATCATGCGATGATAGTTGGATCCCGATTCTCACTGATGAGTTGGTTTACTCTTCGGGTGATCCCGACTAATTCTTCTTTCAGGTTAGGAGGAGAATTTGAGATTACAGTGGGAGGTTTTCTGATTAGATAAAATGATAACCATTCTGATCTAGGTTAGAGTGCACGCAGAGTGTTTCTTTTCTCTCTCTCTCTTGGGTAGCGACCTTTGACCGACCCTAGACTATGACTTAGTGACCAAGTTGACCAAACCTTTTTAAAATACTGGCTTTTGGATTGTCTGAGTTGCATAAGTCATTGCCGCTCCTTCTTTTACCTTTTGTATTTCTCAGAACACCCCGTATTACTACGGATATCCACTTCCATTGGATAGATCCATCGTATGGTTATATACGAACTTGAAAGGACTTCTTCGAGGATGGATCCAGGTTCAGGAGAAATAGAATTGGTTTATTCAGATGTCTTTTGTTATCACCTTCTCTCAGGTTGCGAGGGCTCCTTAGTCTAGGAGAGTACACCTATTATGCTTATTGGACAGTCTTATTCCAAACCATAGGCAGGTGCCGAAAGGTAGGGAATGAAGAAAACCAATTAGACTAAGTAGGGTGTGCAGAAGGTAATATGTAAAAACAAGATAAAAGGATTAGAAAAGAGGGCAAAGTAAATTGCGACTGTTATCATTCACGACCAAACCGCGTACTTCAACGCCACTCCTATTTTCACCTTTGCTTTTTCCCCAGTTCGGGAGAAATAGAATAAGGTATTATTCAGTTGTCTTTTATCGTCACCTTCTCTCAAGTTACGAGTACTCCTAGGATTAGGAGAGTACACCTATTATGCATACTGGATAGTCTTCTTCTAAACCATAGGCTGGTGCCGAACGGTAGGGAAGGAAGAAAACCATTTAGCCTAACGAAGGTATACAGAAGGTAACGACTAAAGACAAATAAAGGGATTTGGAGAGATGGCAGAGAAATATACGGTTAAAGTCATGAATTGTATTATGGAAGAGGCATTACTAGGAATACCAGGATACCCCTACGAAATATTTTCATGTTTCAGTTACACTGCGCATTGTTAAAAGAAAACTGTTTTCCCGATTAGATACTTACTCCAGGGTATGTATTTACCAGGTTTCATTCTCATATCTGTATGGTTTTTACAGATGATGAGTGGGAATAATTTATTGGGAATTAAGGTGACCATCCTCATTATATCGGAATTCGTTGTAATTGGTGATATTTGAGGAAATCGTCTGGGTACAGTTTTCAACCTACGATGCACAGGTTTTGAGTTATTCAAACTCAGCGGACTTATACAGAGTATTGTATGTTGTCCAGTGTCCGTCAGGACAAAAGGGTAGGTCCTCGTACTATGTTATGTTTACTTGTGACTTCTCTAGTTTTTAGACAAGTGTTTCGTAGAAATACAATGTCTAAGTTTTGAGAAGTTGTGGGTATAAGAATAAAGTAGAGAACTAGGTATCGCAAGTATCGGGATTCTTCAAAGAGATCGAAGATGTTGATTCTTATGATTGGTATTCAGTTGATAGTAATGGTTTTGAGAAACTTGTTTCTCTTTCAGGTTACTCATAATTAGATAGATTCCTAAGTTGAGTAATGTTGATTAGCCTCTCTCCATTAAGTTGATATGCACTGGAGACAGCTGCATGGTTTGAATCTGGTTCCAATTAAATTAGTGCCTCTATTTCTATATTGTATATAGAATGGTGCATATCTTAACGATGTTAAAGATACGGGAAGTTGTCCAGCTTATGCTTAAAACTAGACACTGGATAACTCAAGGCACGTTTCTGTAATGGCTATTTGTGGGTTGACCCTGGCTTTGACGAGGGTTGACATTTCTACCATCTGGAAGATCAATAGTGATATTGTTCTTGACTCGCCACAGGTTTAGTAAAATAGATTTTTTCAGAAAACAGTAGTGGGAGTATGGTAGAACTGGAAGTAATTCCAGAACCGCAAACGATTACCGAGAATTTAATAGGACCTATATATTCAATCAAGTTTGACATTCCAATAGCCACTTCGCAGACATGGTGGGTAACCTCAGATACCCGAGAGGTACTCCGGTAGCCTCAAGGACGGTGACAGGGAGGTTCTTGTTTACCCAGACTTGACACTACTGTTGTTCCAGACTATGAGACTCGGCAGAAGGATAAGTATAGCGTCGTTCTAGACTAGCTTTAGAAATGTACGTATATATTATTCTGCCATAGGGTTGTCATAGTCAGTAGGAGCAGCGGAAGCATAGTGGGCAAGTAGCTTATGTCTATTTATAGGCTTGAGCAGATACAGCGAAGATAAGATCATTTAATTTTGATATGACAGTCATGGGTTTGACTTGATCAGAATAGGGGATGGATCTGTTTAGAAGGTAGTAGGGTGTGATGTCCTGGTATTTGGATGACATACACAGAGTAGGAAGTAAAATTCCTATACTACGATCGGTTGTACTGTGGTCGTCACACAGTTGTTTCTCTAGACAGGACATGGATATAATATCAGACATTCTGGTTTCTAGATCTATGGTTTTAGATCTAGATTTGGGTAGTTTCCCAATTTGGGTACTTGGACAGTATTATAATGGTATTTAGAATAGATGACTCCTAGCATGGTAGTGTAACTGCAAGTGATGGAGTCACCCTCTCTAAAGGTATCTTAGAGACTAAAGGAGAGAGGGATGTGCATGATTGGCAGATCACTTGCTTAGGCAATTGAGTCAATCATGAGATGTCAAGTACCACACCAGATGTAGTTTTTGCACTAGATGCGATAAGTTTATATTAATCCAATCCTGAAGAAACATAAGGAAGCAGTTTTAGAACATGAGTCAATGTTCTATGGATTTGAAGACGGCAGCCTCCTTCGGGAGATGGTTATCATTCCAGGCTTCAGAAGTGACATGGTTGACATGGTGATTGTCAGAGTTATAGTTTTCCCTATGATGAGGGACAGTATTATGGATAGGTGGTCCAAGAGGATACTGTGGGAGGCATGGTGCTGGTTACTGATTAGGTTCAGTTATCGATACAGTCTAAGAAGTTTGGATTTGGAGTTCATTTATAAACTAGGTCCCATCAGATATTCAGACATATTCTAAGACAGGTATAACTCGATTCAGGAGATGGTATTCTCCGCGAACTTGAGATTTAGAGAGACATAGAAAGAAACATCAGGGCGGATCCACTCACTGAGGCTATTTCTCGAACACAAGAGTTTTACAAACTAGCTTTGTGAAACTGATTAGTAGAGGAGTTGGGTGTTCGGTATCACACGAGCTGTGAGCATGCGACATCGCAATAATTAGCCTTAAGTGCAAGTAGGAGATTGTTGGAGATAGTGCCCTCAAAGTCAATTATTGGATCGCAGGTACGTGATTGCAATGATTGAGGCAGGACCTATACCAATATGACAGTCTTGCTCGAGATGATATTATGCTATCTCGTTTGTCTTTATCATTGTATACATGCTTTAGTTCACTGTTGCATGATGATAGAGCCCATAGGATTCTTGCTTGACTGCCAGCAGTATGATGGCGATCATATACGTGGGAACTGTGGTCTGTAAGCACATCCTTAAAATGTCCCTAGTCGTGGGAGTTTCGAGAGAGGGCATCGATACTCCAGAGTAGACAAGTGTATACAGTCGAGACCCCGACGAGGGGCGGTGGCCGTTCTCACAAGCCACTGGTGTCAGTAGGATCACCTAAGATGTATACAGGTGCTCATTAGGTTATGAGTACACCGGACAGGACTCGCCAGGAACATGCTAGTTGGTATTATACATATCGTCAGATAGCAGTTCCCTGGTGACATGTGTACACGTTAGTTCATCGACCTGAGATCGTCATTTGTCTCATGTGAGTTCCCACCGTGCTTAGATTACTACCCTACCACGCTCAAAGGAGTTGTGGAAACAGGTTTTAGTTGGGTACAGTCCCGAGCCACATTGGAGGCAAGTGAGCGGATCGGCAGGGGATTCGTCTCTCCCGGTATTGGGGGTGAGATCGCGCTGTGTCTAGGAGAGCCATTACACAAAGCCCTCGGCCGAGGCAGGAGATTTACTGGTAGGTACTCCAGTAGTATCTCAGGGTGTTCTGGGCCACTCTCTGACACGACTTATACTGCTATTAGGGGTCTGACGTTACCAGCCCCTAGGCAGATATGCCATACTCATAGACGAACGGACCGGACTGTATGTATATTTTCACTGTTAGGATCAATAGGGTTTAGAGATGAGTTCGCTCGTCAGCTTCCCTTCTAATCAATACATAGGCAAAACGTTACGTACAGCTCGTACCTCTGACGTGCTAGTGGTTATACCCAGTGCCAGTGTGTTGATGAGTCATTAGAGTCCCCCACAGACACTTTCCCAAGTTCGGGTGAAACGTTGTAGTGGCCGTATGGTTTTATGGCAGGGTTCGGAAAAAGCATGTGCGTTTTCGCACGTGTCATTTTTCGGGCAGATAATACTGGTCGGCTTTGGTTTAAGCCGGATCCGAGTATTATACTGTGTAGATATAATATCTTTGTCTCAGATACATTTGTATTCGGTCGTAATACAAATGCGGGTATGTTTATACCATTACGGGGTTATCCTGAAATTCGTTTCAGGATCACTTTTGGAAGTTGCCAGTTTCCAGTTTTCTATCAGCCGTATTTAACATTCAGTTAAATGCGGATTTATCTTTTCTTGATGAGGTGAGTCAGTGTTCTAGAAGGTTCTAGAGAAGGTGACAAGGCTTGTGAGTCATTAGGTCATTAATGGTGTATTTATTGACAAGGTGACTAGGTTAATTGTGATTGGTTTGTATTTAATGATTTCTAGTGAGTCATTCTTTGATTAATGGTTATGATAAGTATCTTGGTTTATGGTCACCCTCTTATCTCTCCTACACTCACCCCCTTCTACTTATATGGCCGGCCCCCTTGACGAAAGATTATGGTTGTTCATTAGAAAAAAGATATAAGTTTTGGTACATAGAAATTAGATGTGATCGGTTTCTCTTTTCACCCGATCCAAAAGGCAACTTCATTAACCGTTCGTCCATAGCCTTAGACGTAACGAGACAAAGTGTTCTACTCATTCTCTAAAATATCTTGGTCGTCTCTTTTAGCAAACTTGACGATCGAGTTGCCTCGGTTCAGAGGCGGGAGCCCATTTAAAGATCCGTCGACGTGGTGCCACCTAGACGAGAAGACTAGAGATTCAGGAGATCGGAGCAGCCGCAACAAGCGTGGGATGATGGTTGAAGACCGAAGGACTCGGATCGTTCGGTATAACCTTTCTACCCACTTTGTAGTTTGTTAGTTTAGCTTTAATGGCAGATCCGGGCTATAATACACGATAGCGCCTGTTGTAAAAAGTTTTTGTTCCGCATTTGGCGTCTGTTAGACGGCCGGGGCGCTACCGTGGACTTACAAAAACTGATTTCCCAATTAGCCCTTTCTCCGGGGTATGTATTTACCAGGTATGATTCTCACATCTGAATGGTTTTGCAGATGATGAGTGGGAGTAAGTTATTGAAAATTAGGTGATCATCCTCATTATATTGGAATTCGTTGTAATTGGTGATATTTGTGGAAATCACCTGGGTTGTTTGCCGGACGGAAAATATTTGGTTTTGAATATCCGTTGCTATGCACCAATTTCAAATTGATATATCTGTACGTCTATTTTTATAGAGTGAGATATAACATTTTGAAATTATGTCTATGACATTTACCTATATCAGTGGATGGTTAGGCAAGGAGCATTGAACAACAGTGTTATTCTTCTTAACCATAAGTACAGTTTTCAACCTACGACACGCAGGGAATGAGTTATTAGACTTAGGGGACTTATACAGAGTATTGTATGTTGTGCAGTGTCCATTAGGACAGAGGGGTTGGTACTCGTACTATATTCTGTTTGCTTGTGACTTCGTTAGTTCTTAGACATGTGTTTCGTAGAAATACAAGGTCTGATTTTTGAGAAGTTATAGGTATAAGAGTAAAGTAGAGAACCAGATGTTGCAAGTATCGGGATTCTTCAAGGTGATCGAAGATGTAGATACTTGTGTATAGTATTCAGTTAATAGTAATGGTTTTAAGAGAACTTGCTTCTTTTTCAGGTTACTCATATTTGGATGCACTCCTAAGTTGAGTAATGCTGATCGGACTCTCTCCATTTAGTTGACATGCACTGGAGACAGCTGCATGATTTGAATCTGGTTCCAATTAAATCAGTGCCTCTGTTTCTATATTGGATATAGAACGGTTCATATCTTAACAATGTTAAGGTACGGGGAGTTGTCCGGCTTATGCTTAAAACCAGACTCTGGATAACTCAAGGCACGTTTCTGTAATGGCTGTTTGTGGGTTGACCCGGGCTATGACGAGGGTTGACTTTCTACCATCTGGAAGATCAATAGTGATATTGTTCTAGACTCGCCACAGTTTAAATAAAAATGGAATTTTTTTTCAGAAAACTGTATTGGGAGTATGGAAGAACTAGAAGTGATTCCAGAACCGCAAACGATTACTGAAAATTTGATAAGAACCTAAAGATTCAATCTGGTTTGACATTCCATTGGCCACTCCGCAGATATGGTGGGTAACCTCAGGCACTCGAGAGGTACTTCGGTATGCTCAAGGACGGTGACAGGGAGGTTCTTGACTACCCAGACTTGCTATTGCTGTTGTTCCAGACCGTGAGACCCGGCAGGAGATGAGTGTAGCATCGTTCTAAACTAGCTTTATATGTGCACGTGTATATGACTCTGCCAGAGGGTTGTCGTGGTCAGTGGGAGCAGCGGAAGCATAGTGGACAAGTAGCTTATGTCTATTTATGGACTAAAGCAGATATAGCGTAGACAGATCATCTATTTCTGATGTGACCGTCATAGGTTTGACTTCATCAGAATAGGGATGGATCTGTTATGAAGGTAGTAGGGTGTGATGTCTTGGTATTTGGATGACATACACAGAGTGGGAAGTGAAATTCCTATACTATGATCGGTTTTACTGTGGTTGTCACACGGTGTTTTCTCCACACAGGATATGGATATCATATCAGATATTCTGGTTACTAGATCTATGGTTTTAGATCTAGATTTGGGTAGTTTCCCAATCTGGATACTTTGACAGCATTCTAAAAGTGTTTTAGAATGGACGACTCCTGGTATGGTGGTGTACCTGCAGGTGATGGAGTCACCCTCTCTAAAGGTGTCTTACATACTAAAGGGGAGAGGGATGTGCATGATTGGCAGATCACTTGCTTAGGCAATTGAGTCAATCATGAGATGTCATTTACCACACCAGATATTGTTTTTGCACGAGATGCAGTAAGTTGATATTTATCCAATCCTTGAGAAACATTCGGAAGCAGTTTTAGAACATAAGTGGATGTTCTAAGGATATGATAACGGCATCCTCCTTCGAGAGACAGTTATCATTCCAGGCTTCCAAGGTGACCTGGATGGCAGAGTGGCTGTCAGAGTTATAGTTTTTCCTCTGACGAGGGGCAGTAGTTTGGACAGGAGGTCCAAGCGGATACTGAGAGAGGCATGGCGTAGGATACTGATTGGTTTCAATTGACGATACAGTCTAAGAAGTTTGAATTTGGAGTTCATTTATGAGCTAGGTCCCACCAGATATCCAGACATATTCTAAGACAGGTATTGCTCATTTTGGGAGATGGATTTCTCCGCGAACTTGAGATAAAGAGAGACATTGAAAGAAATATCATATTAGATCCACTCACTGAGGCTATTCCTCGAACGCAATAGTTTCGCAAACAGGTTTTGTGAGACTGACTTGTAGAGGAGTTGGGTGTTCGGTATCACACGGGCTGTGAGTATGCGACATCGCAATAATTAGCCTTGAGTGCAAGTGGGAGATTGTTGGATATAATGCCCTCAGAGTCAATTATTGGATCACAGGCACGTGATTGCAATGATTGAGGGAGGACCTATACCGGTAGATAGTCTTACTCAAGATGATAATATGCTATCTGGTTTATCTTTATCATCGTGTACTGCTTCAGGTGACCTTACAGGTCACTATAGCACGTTGATAGAGCCCTTAGGATTCTTGCTTGACGGCCAGCAGTATGATGGCGATCATATACTTGGGTGCTGGGGTCTATAAGTACATCCATAAAAGGTCCCAAGTCGTGGGAGTTTTCGAGACAGGGCATCGATACTCCAGAGTAGACTAGTGTATACAGTCGAGACCCCGACGAGGGGCGGTGGTCGGTCTCATAAGCCACTGGTGTCAGTTGGTTCACCTAAGATGTATACAGGTGCTCATTGGGTTATGAGTACACCGGACATGACTCACCGGGAACATGCTAGTTGGGATTATACCAGACGTCAGATAGCAGTTCCCTGGTGACATGTGTGCAGGTTAGATCATCGACCTGAGATCGTCATTTGTCTCGTGTGAGTTCCCACTGTACTTTGATTACTACCCTACCACGGCTCAAAGGAGTCATGCAAACAGGTTTTAGTTGGGTACAGTCCCGAGCCACATGGAGGCAGTGAGCGGATCTGCAGGGGTTTCGTCTCTCCCTGTATTGGGGGTGAGATCGCGCTGTGTCTAGGAGAGCCATTACACAAAGCCCTCGGCTGAGGCAGGAGATTTACTGGTAGGTATTCCAATAGTATCTCAGGGTGTTCTGGGCTACACTCCGACACGACTTGTACCGCTTTTGGGGCTCTGACTTTTACCAACCCCCTAGTCCCGCCATGCGATACTCATAGACGAACGGACCGGACTGTACGGATATTGTCACTGATAGGCTCAGTGGGGTGTCAGGATGAGTTCTCTCATCGACCTCCCTTTTGGTCAATACTTGGTAGCCCGTTACGTACGGCTAATACCTCTGATGTGCTAGTGGATAAATCCACAGCCAAAGTATTGACGAGTCTTTAGAGTCCCCTACAGACAGTTTCTCAAGTTTCGGGCGAAACGTTGTAGAGGTCGTATGATATATGGCAGGGTTCAATCTTATACGTGCGGTATTGCACCCATCATGATCGGACGGATCATACTGGTGGGCTTTGGTTTAAGCCGGATCCTAGTATTAGATTTGTTGGATTACTTTAGTCTCATCGCATTCGCATTCAATCGGAATGCGGGTGCAGATATGTATATACTGGTGAGGGATATCCTTGTGATCCGTCACGAGTTTACTTTAGATGTTGCCGGATCTTTTTGTTGTGGCAAACATTTGGATTAATGTTTGCTTAAGGAAATAATGAGCTAGATTTTCATCATGACAATGCATTAATGTGACATGGACTTGTATCATGAGTCATGGTCTCTTTTTTAGCAAATGTGTCACATTAATGAATTTTTTAATGTGTTGAAATGAGATGGAGAGAGAAAGGGGCTGCCATGGTGGTGGTGATTGGTCTTGTATTTTCATAATCTCACTCTCACACTTTCATTTTTCAACAAAAGAAAAGAAAAAAAAAGAAAAGCTCTTGTTGTTCTTCTTCTTCCTTTAGCTCATTGCTTCCATCAATGGCAACATTTTAACCTCCATCCAAAGTTATGGATACAAGTGACAAAGTGATCACAAACATTCTCTACAACATCTTGGACACGTCGGCTAGCACACTTCGCGCCCGAGTTGCTTCGGATGAAGCGGGAGCCCGTAAAAAGACTTCTTGATGTGGTGCCCTTTTCGACGAGGAGATGAAGACCGGAGTTTCCGCGGGGAGATCGGGATGGTGTCCGAAGACCGAAGGACACGGATCGCTCGGTATAGCATTCTATCCCTTCTATAGATAGCTAGGTGTAGGTTAATGGTTACGATCTGGGTTTTTAGGATGCGGTAGCGCCGGTTTAAAGTCAAGAAAATTTTTCGTTTCCGCATTTTGGCCTCGGATAGACGGCTGGGGCACTACCGTAGTCCTACAAGATCGACGGATAAACGCGAAAACAAAACCCAAGCCCTAACAGTTTCTGTAAATTCTAAACGTGTCGAAAAAAATATTTGATATGCCTTAAAATTCACAGCAGGGAAATATAAGAATTCTGGGAAAATACGAGATTGCAACTCGGTTAGATGGCTGCGGATCCGCGGCAAGATAGTGCTTTTGGCCGCGGATCCGCCGCCGAGTCAACTTCGAGTTGACTCGAATTTGCTCAGTGATTCATATTGTTTGGTGTTTTGGTTTCCTGTATATTCTGTTTCTGCCCAGGTTACTTCAGTGCTGGTTTGCTTTTGGGGTAGACACGGATAATGGTTGTCGATCGATGTTCTAGGATATTTGCTAATTGGGTTTTTATCTGTAATGTTTAATGTGTTCGTAAACCTCCCCTAACTGCTAGTATGTCGGTTGGCAGGGGTTGCACATTTCTGTAATGTTTACTGTTTGTGTATATGGACTTGATTGGAGTGTTGTGATGATTAGCCGGGGTTTGAGATGTGTTTAATATTCATTCATTCGATGGAAATGTAATATGATGTAATATTCTTTTGCGAGGCACATCCAGGTTGCAGTTGTAGCCACCGTTGTATTATTTCTTTTTACTGTTTTTGCTTCTAGGATAGACCCAAGGCGGGGTACACAAACTACCGGGTACGTTGAAGTGTTTAGTAGCCTACTCACATTGTTGAGGGAGACCGCTTCACTTCGGGTACTTGGCAGGTAGTTTGCCGTACCCGTAGGGGTCTAGGGTTGGGGTAATGGCTATTCATCACAACTGTGTAATCCGTCTTTTATTGCAGGCTCAAAGCTAATGTGGATTGCTAGTATATCCAATAAAGTTCATCTGTGATCTGGAATGCTTATTATTGCATTTGACGAATGTACAATATCGATATATGATAGCTATTAGACGTCACTTATGTTTTACACCCGCGCTAGCCCAGCCCCCGCTCTGTCATTAGTTAAGTAACCTAACGGGTGATGACGGGACCCAGTGGCGAAAGCGGATGGCATAAGAGGACGTGGTATTTTCGTTGTTTTCTTCAATGATAGGATAAATGATGGGACGCATTATTATAATGCAAAGAAAATAAACCAAAGTTTAATCGTTGGAACAAATTTAAAAGTGTCACGACCCGAAAGTACGGAACATGACCGGCACTTAGACTACGAACGTCTCAAGGAGTACGTATGCTAAGTAAGCCGAAACCCAGAAATCCAAACCAAGAGAAGTAGTAGAGAATAGGAAGAACCATATCAAATCAACCTATATGCAACATAATATACAACGCCTAAAGGCGAGGATCACAACAGAAATGGAACTCAACCAGCAAGAAACTCAAGAAATAAAACATGCTACTCTATGGTCGAAAGAATAACATTACTGGTCTCTATCTCAAAAAAATACAAGTTTGGTTGATGGAACTTCTAGATACAACTGAAATATAATATACAAGGTATAATGATGGGTAAGATACAATAAACCCACCTACTAGCAAGTCGCCCGAAAAGAAACCGTGCCCGCAAAGCCGTAATGAAATCCGTACGGCAACACCTCCAAGAAACTGGGGCACAACGGGGGTGAGTTGCCAACTCGTGAGTAGAAAAAGATCTACGAACAGAAAATCGCATGAATAACGCAACCTAAGTCAATGATCATAATATATCCTCAAATATATGAATAACATGCAGCCTATAACAATGGCTAGGGTAATATCTAACCCGAGTGTGATCTCATGTGCCCGTGTCAGTGCCTCAGGTAGCAATATATCATATGAATGAGGTATGAATGCATGAAAACAGAATACATGTAAATGAAGAAACTGTTTTCATAAATTAGTGAGATTTCCTTTGTATTTTTAAAATGAGGTATCATAAATGAAATCAGCATCAACAGTGTCTAGCATCGACACAAAACATAAATCTCAATGTCTCAAAACCTCAGGCTCCGGCCATCCGGACTGGCCTGTATCATCAAATCTCAGTACCTCAATATCTCGAAATCTCAATGTCTCAATCTCAATATGTAGGGCGCCGTCAGTCCAGACCAGCCCCTACCATCCATCTCAAGACCACGACGGTATCCTCCGGATATCCGACACGTCGGGTAAAATCACCGGTAGGTAGTCTCCCCCTGCCAGGCTCATCGTCATCACCACGAGCTTCTTGCCCCGGGGTACCTTACCGGGTCCACCATGTACCCGAAACGGTTCATCCAACTCCTCGAATCGGGTCTCCAAATCTATCAGCAAACTCATGGTGGACGACTCATACATCATGGGGAAAACCGCGCTTTTTATTTAAAAAGAGAAAGAAGAAGTTTGTATATGTTTTTCGGTTTTCCCCAAATCCAGAAAATCTCATGGAAATCCAAATCCAAAACCTCAATAGCACGTAAAAAGTGAATATATGCATGAGAATCCATGAATGCGGCATAACAATGAATAACAGTATGCATGAGGTAACAGGTAATAACTATAATGTCTAAACTAACATATAAGGCAAGTACACTAATATCATGTCTAAACTATTAGCTAACAGGCTATGTCAAGCAATAATATTTTCTAAGGTGTACGTGACATGGCAATTACCGATGAAGATGTGTGTGAGCCGGCAAGTAAGTGTACGTGGTACATACGCATCATCGGTAATGGTGCTGGTGTCCTAACCATAAGATATCAACAGTAGAATATGAAGCATAATATAAGCATGTGATGCGGAGCAAACAACAATAATGAGCGGGAGCTGAATACTAGACGCAACAATAATTAATCTGTTTTAACCTAATATAAGTCCTACAATGGTGCCTTTTGAAATAACACAAATCGTGGGGTTTTGAAAATAAGGGCTACGGTGTTTTAAAGAAAAGATACGTTTTTTGAAATATCCGTAAGATCCCTTAGGCTGTCTTTAAAAATACGCACGATTCGTAAGCTTTGAAATAGGTAGGAACCGAATCTAATCTAACAACTAACTAAACTAAAGGGCTACGCTATAAGCTAGACTACAGGTAAGGAAACCGCCTAACATCTGAGTCGATACATATACATACCTGTATATATATTAGTCGGTGATCCCGCCTCAATAATATCATATCCGATACCATATCTATAATCAGACATCCCAAGTCAAGAGTGCGGATCGATCATCAAGATATAGCTCGTACGTAAATCCGTCGTACGGCATCCCCCAATCTGGGTACGGGTCAATATCATATTCCTCACACTATTCCTCTGGTATCCTCTTTATCCAAGATCATAGTCTAGGGTACTGACCTATGTCTAGTACAATACTAATATCCTCAATATACTCATGATCTGACTACTGATCGACAATCTCGTACAAACCGATATCGTCAGCACATATCATCATCAAGGGGTATACATCGCCCGATACGGCCTAATATCAATATCCTAGCATATTATGCCTCATATCACGATCACATGTCGACCATTTATTTATAACACTATTCACCCGTATCGCCGCCGCAAGATCCGCTATAACACCAGGACGTACCTTAAGTACGAATCCTGCCATATCACCGAGATCACAACCACAAACAAATCTTATCGACTCAGCTCAATCCCAAGTATCCTCCTCAAATCTGTATGTGAACACATAGTCCCATACCCATGTGAACATATAAATATATTCCCATACACGCACATATGAAATAAGGAATGTATGCAAGTATGTATATGTGTGTATGTGTAAGTGTAGTGCACCGACTACCTAAGGTTTCGTAACCATGCACCAATCCAACACCAATATCCATCTAAAATCATCAATAATAAATCCTAACAACATATCATAAATTGTTGGTGTGTATACGCATCTGTATACATCACCACGGACTGCAGGGGTGCTATATGCCATCTACCCGACTTCTCCCCGTAGATATAAATCTACTCACCTGGTCCTCGCTAGCCGGTACCGACGTCGCCACGCGCTTGCTTGTCGTCTCGAAGTCCACATGGGGGTACCTACATATCATAACGCACCATATCGCATTAAAACTAAATTCGAAATCGAAACGGCATACGAAATCAAATCGGCACGCGTATCACGCATAGGTCCAAACCTATCGCCTACGCATGCAAGAATAGTCAAACCAACCCTCGATGTCGATGTACAAACGTCAAACCATCGAGAAAAATCCAATCACACTCATTTGCACATTCACGAACACTAATTTTAATATAAACTAGGTTAAAACTCACAAAAACCTCAATTTTGCTTAAAAAGTCATTTTTCCGAAAATCTAGCAAGCACAATTCGCCGTTTTTGTACAAAACAGGATGTTTAAATGAATGTAGCGGCCAATATATTTATTAAATATATTAAATAAGTCGTATAAACAAATTTCCGGAATTTAATCTCATTAAATTCCAAAAATCCTAATATTCTAGTTTACAAAATACCCTTTTTTAACAATTTCATAGCAAAAATGCACAAACTACAATTTAGGTTGGATTTCCATGAACTAAAGTGTTAAACTACACTTAATAAAGTTAATAATATGATAAAAACCCTAACCATATTTTTAATCTCATATTTCGAATTAAATCAAAAAAACTAGTTTGCAACAAAAAACTTAATTTGGACATTTTTCAAGTAACAACTTGTAATTAACAACTAGATTAGTTTTCTACAAAACTAAATATATTAATCCACCTCACTAAACCATACACAATCAAACACAACTCATTTCCACAACAAACCCTAACTTAGTAATCAAAACCCTTTCTTTAAATTTCAAAACTTGAAATTTAAAACCCTAATTTAACACCTAATAGCTAGATTCAAGTAATTTAACAACAAATTAAGCATAAGGTTATGATTATACCTCACAAGCTTGAGATCAAACTTGCAAAAAATCTTAGCCTCCAACAATGATTTCATGCTCCAAGATCCATGCTTGAATAGCTAAAGAATAATGGGTAAAGCTTGGATTTAGAATTAGCTTTGAATTTTTGAGAAAAAGGGTGGATTTTTGATAGAAATTTTGGGGATTTTGATGGAAAAATGAGTTGAAGTATTTGGGGCTGTTTTGGTTCAGGTTTTAGCCAGAAATCTTGGGGGATTGGGGGAGGGAGGAGAGAGAGTGAGGTGGGGAAAGTTAGTTCAAGTCAAAGTCAACTCAAATTATACCATTTTCTACTCTTTTTTCTTTTCTTTTCTTTCATTTCTTTTCTTTAAAATCCAAGTGGGGACAAAAGAGGGGGCTGCTGAATTCTTCAAGGGGATAAGTGAATGGGGGTGTGTGGGTGTGGGTACGGGTGTGGGGTGATGAAAAATGATAAATACAATACCCCAAACATCCATTTACGCTAAAAAAAAGCCTTTTTTCTTCAATAATTTCTAAACCGTTTTGGCAAATGATTTCGTTCCAAAAACCACATGATAAAATTTTATTTAATGTTTTATGATGCACAAAATTTGTTTCAACTCATTCCAATTTGTAATTTTCCCTAATTAAATGTATTAGTGACGGCTTAAAATAATAATAAAATAATATTTTTTTCAGAAAATTTGAAATTTCACCAGCGGCTCAATAAACACCAAATAATAGCAATTACATAGCTAGAATTTGTATATTTAATTTTTATAATAAGATATTTGTATTTTGACTTTTTACAGAAAACCCCCTTATTTTACCGATTTTTTTCGAAATTTCACCGAAACGATTTTCAAAACGTTACAAAAAGAAACAACTCGGTTATTTTAAAAGATCAGAATTTTTAATTGCGGAGCTTTAACCACTCCTTCTAAAAAGTATCAGGTTCCTTCGATTATATCAAGTTCACTACGTTCACAGTTTTGCCAAAACCATTCGTAGCCCTCCGTCATTTCATTTGGATATTCAGTAGTATTCAAGCTATGTATTTTGACCAATGCCAAGGCATAGTGTTTGGTAGTTGCTGGGTATTTCATTTGTTACATAGATAGATGTGTTAGTTTGGGACAGTCGTATTATCATTTTGGCCAACGTCAAGGATATGTATAGGTGGGTTCAAATTAACAAGGATAATGATGTGTAGAACTTGACATGTGACTTATGATATTTTGACCAACGCCAAGGTCATAAGAGCATGGGGTAAAAATTTATATCGGGAATTTCTAAAGAAACTGAAATTTGCAGAGAGAGCATACCATTTTGGAGTTTGATGAATGTTGGTAGGGTTCCTTCAACATTATCATACGATGATATTTTGGATCCCGATCCTACTGTGAGTATATACTACTTATCAGGAGATTCGTCACTTAACGATCAATGCTATAAACCAAGTAGATGCCTAGAAAGGTGTCAGCGGGGCTACGCCCCCAGAGAAAAGAGGTTCTTTAATTAAGGAACTTCGCGAAAGCGTTGGAAAACCTCCCTCGAAGTATCGACACTGACCTGGCTGAACGGTTAAGCAAGTATTGTACAGTGAGAATTGTCCTGGCTAGTTCTTCTTTTTTGGTTTGAGGAGGGATTCGAGAAACAGTGGGAGCCATCCTGTTTAGATAAATTAAAAACCACTCTAAACTTGCAAGAGTATCATGCTAAAAGTGTTTTCTTCTCTCTCTTAATTGCAGCGACCTTGTGACCACGACTAGGTTACATCTAGATAACAAATTGACTGAATCTGACTTATATGACTGGCAAAGGTCTGTCCAGATATCCATTGCCTATGACAAGCTGGACCACCCTATTACTACTCAAGATCTCGCCGTCCCAGGTCCAGTTTCCACCATCACGGATATTGATATCCGTCAGATAAGGGAAAAGGATAAAACGAAAGCCAAGTGCCTTGTGTTAGCATCAGTTGATGGTGTATACCAGAAGCAGCACGAGAAGATGGACTCAGTTTCCATCTTTCTCCATAAAGATTTATATGGAGAGCAATCTCATATCGCAAGATATGAGACCTCGACCGAATTAATTCAAGCGAGGTTGGCCGTCGGGTCTTCTGTAGGGGACAACGTCCTTACAATGACTAGCTATATTGATGAGCTCAAGGACCTGGAGACCACGTTGGGAAACGGGTCAAACATTGACTAAATTCTACAATCTCTGCCTCCTACCCTGAAGGAAACCAGGGAAGTAGAAGGAAAGAGAAGGGCAAAAGTTTCGGGACTGGATATAGTAAAAGAGGGACGTTCCTATTGTTATGGGATTGGGCATAGGCAGAAAGATTGCAGAGCTTTAGAAGCCAGTAGCCAGGATACGATGCATGTTGTGGCTTCAGTCTCAAGTGTATTTGTTATTGAGAACTGTTTGTCAATTAACTCTACTTCCTGGGTACTCGATATCGGAGCAGGATCTCATATCTGTAATTCATTACATGCTTTGAGACACCGTTGAGTTATGAAGGTAGGTGATTTTTCTCTCAGAGTTGCAAACGGAATGAGCGTGGACGCTGAATCCATGGGAGAATATCGCCTAGGTTTGACAAGTGGGCAGATATTGATTATACGTAATTGTCTGTATGTACATAGTATGACTTGTAATATCATATCAGTATCCTCACTTTCAAAAGAGGGATATGATTTTACATTCGTAAGCGATGTAGTTAACATCCACCTAAATCAAGTTTTGATTGGGTCCGGTACATTAGATAACGGCATATACGTATTGAGTCAAGCTCATGTTTTCAATGTCCAAAACACACTTAAAAGAAAGTCTCCATAATTAAATCAGGATTTCTTATGGCATTGTAGACTAGGTCACATCAATGGGAGAAGGTTGACTAAATTATATAGAGAAGGATATTTGAATCCGTTCGAATATCAATCTTATGCTACTTGTGAATCTTGTCACATAGGAAAGATGACAAAAACTCCGTTTACTGGACACGGAGTAAGAGCAAGCGAGCTCTTGGGACTCGTACACAGTGACGTGTGCGGTCCAATGTCTACACATGCGCGAGGTGGTTATTCCTACCTCATTACTTTTACGGATGATTTCTCTAGGTATGGATATGTCTTCTTAATGAAGCATAAATCCGAGGCCTTTGAGAAATTCCAAGAATACAAGAATGAAGTGGAAAAACAAACAGGCAAGAGTATAAAGACACTGAGATTTGATCGAGGTGGTGAATACTTAAGTGCCGAGTTCCTGGGTTACTTAAAAGAGAATGGAATTCTCTCTCATCTTACTCCTCCATACACACCACAACGCAACGGTGTATCAGAAAGGAGGAATCGAACCCTATTGGATATGGTTCGTTCCATGATAAGTAACCCTGAGTTACCGCGATCATTCTAAGGATATGCACTAGAATCAGCTGCATATCTTTTGAACCTAGTTCCTACCAAGACTGTGCCTACCACACCATATCAGATGTGGAGTGGAAAGAAACCCTATCTTCAGTATCTGAAGATTTGGGGATGTCCGGCTTTTGTTAAAAAGCAGCATGCCGACAAGCTCGAGGCACGATCAGTACATTGTAAGTTTGTGGGATATCCAAAGAACTCCAAGGGGTATCTATTCTATTACGCAGAGGAACAAAAAGTTTTTGTTTCTCATAATGACCATTTTCTAGAATATCAGTTTTTAGAAAAGGAAACAAGTGGGAGCGAAATAGAACTGGAAGAAATTCCAGAACCACAAACTACTACTGAAAGTATGGTAGAACCCGAGGCTTTAGAAGAAAGGGACATCCCAATACCACTCCGCAGGAGTAGTAGGCGGTCTCATCCGCCCGAGAGATACTATGGTTTTCTCATAGACGGGGATAGAGAGGATTGCAATATTGACTATGATGAGCCTACTAGCTACCAGCAAGCCATTCAGAGCGGTGACTCAGTAAAATGGCTGGATGCAATACGGACCGAAATGGAGTCCATGTACACTAACAAAGTATGGACTTTGGACATTGCTCCAGATGGGGTAAAACCCGTAGGATGCAAATGGATCTTCAAAAAGAAGATTGGTGTAGATAGACAGGTTGAAACCTATAAGGCTAGACTTGTTGCAAAGGGTTTCCGTCAAAGACCTGGTTTGGACTATGACGAAACCTTTTCTCCAGTGGCTATGCTCAAATCCATTTGGGTCCTTCTTGCTATTGCTGCCTTCCACGATTATGAAATCTGGAAGATGGACGTAAAGACGGCCTTTCTAAATGGAAATTCGGAAGAGAGCGTCTATATGGATTTTCTAGAGGGATTCATTCAGAGTGGGAGCAGCGGTAAAGTATGCAAGTTGTTTAAATCCATTTATGGACTAAAGCAAGCATCTCGGAGTTGGAATATCTGTTTTGATGATGCTGTCAAAGAATTTGACTTTATCAAAAATCCAGATGAACCTTGCATATACAGTAAGATTGTAGGGAGAGCTGTAGTATTTCTCATCTTGTACGCGGATGACATTCTCCTAATAAGAAATGATATTCCTATGTTACAGTCAG
Organism: Agapanthus africanus; assembly: GCA_030015575.1. Taxonomy (NCBI): domain Eukaryota; kingdom Viridiplantae; phylum Streptophyta; class Magnoliopsida; order Asparagales; family Amaryllidaceae; genus Agapanthus; species Agapanthus africanus. Next base: position 223,598,538 of record JASDDO010000012.1, read on the forward strand.
TGAAAATATTCTTATCACAGAAATTCTCCATGAAAGACCTAGGTGATGCCACCTACATTCTGGGGATCCGGATCTATCGTGATAGATCAAAAAGGATGTTGGGACTTTCACAGTCCGGGTACATAGACACCATAGTGAAGAGATTCAGTATGGATGATTCTAAGCGCGGGAACCTACCGGCTTGTCACGGAATCACCCTCTCCAAAGAGATGTCTCCCAAGACTGATTTGGAAAGGGATCGCATGTCGATTATACCCTACGCTTCTGCGGTATGCTCTATAATGTATGCGATGTTATGTACCAGACCAGATGTAGCATATGCATTAAGCGTTGTAAGCCGGTATCAGGCAAACCCAGGGGAGAAGCACTGGATAGCAATAAAGAATATTTTCAAGTACCTGAGGAGGACTAAGGAGATGTTCTTGGTGTATGGCGGAAAAGACCTCCAGATGGAGGCCTTTGCCGACTCCGGCTTCCAGAGTGACAAGGATGACTCCAAGTCCATGTCAGGTTATGTCTTTACCCTCAATAGAGGGGCGGTCTGTTGGAAGAGTTCCAAACAAGAGACCGTTGCTGACTCAACAATGGAAGCGGAGTACATAACTGCTTGCGATGCCGCAAAAGAAGCTGTCTGGATGAAGAAGTTCCTCATAGAACTTTAGGTGGTTCCTACCAGTGTTGATCCAATACCTCTTTATTGTGACAACAACGGCGCTATAGCTTTAGCGAAGGAACCTAGGTCCCATCAGAAGTCCAGACACATCTTAAGGCGGTATCACCTGATCAGGGAGATCGTAGATCGCCGGGAGATCGAGGTGAAAAGAGTAGAGATGGAGAATAACATTGCTGATCCATTCACAAAGGCCATTCCTCAGACGCAGTTCGAGAGGCTATTAGAGATGATAGGTCTACGATATGCCAGCTCATGGCCCTAATGCAAGTGGGAGATTGTTAGTGTATATGCCCTAGGGGCCATTATTGTATCATACTTGTATGTATATTACTTAATGGAAGCTTGGGATATTCACAGTTGTATATACAGTCTAGCTAAAAATGGTAGTATGCTACTTGGTTTGTGCCTACTTTAATATGAGCATATGTTTCTATCAGTTATACATATTAGTAGAGCCCATATGATCTTTGCTTGATTACCAGCGTTGTGATGGCAGTCACACTAATGGGGGCTGGGTAGTCTATAAGCAACATGTAGGGTTCCTAGGCACTCTTGTGAAGGTTCATAAGGCATCAAACATGCCCGGATTAAATTTTAGACGTGCCGAACAACCCAAATCCGGGATCTTTGCTAGATTATTAGGGTTTAACATGCAAGAAGATAACTTTTATCTAAGTGTGAGGGATTACAACCTTTGTAGTCCGCTCCTTCACTTCACAAGCTCCGAGTAGAAGTCCCTTTGCCGCGATCCACGATCTCCCGGACTCATGAGAGGCTCCACGACTCGAACGATCCATGCTAGCTCGAAGTATTCCAAATCTCCGATGATCTACCTTGAAGTTGCTTCGACTCAAGCTTTCTCACTCAAAAGAGAAGAACACACTAATCCCATGGGCTAGATGAGATGAGGATGAGAGAGTAGTAATTTTGCTTTCTTTTAATATCATTTTCTCATTTTATTTCATCACTTAAGAAAATCTAGCAAGCTTTTCTTTCAAGAGAGAAGAAGAAGATGATAATGGAAAAAGAATAATGATAAACCTTTTTCTTTTGTGATGAATAGAATAAAAACATATGATTGATATATAACCATGGTCAAGGATGAATGGATGAGAATGTGTAGAGAAACAACTAGGGTTAGGGTTTGGTTAACTTAAAAGAATGTGTCATCCATAAAGATCTTAAGAATGACAAAAGAAAAAGCTTCTAGAAAGAACTTGAAGCTACTAACCCTAATCAAACCCTAACCTCAATTAATCATCCTTAAACATGTTTAACAATTAATCATATCATGTTACAATAATATATATCACACATATATTATATATTTGCAACAAAAGAAAATAATACAATTAACATATATCGCATATATATCAATGTATCATCCACTGAGAAAATGAAATAATAAAGCAAGCTAATATTAGTTAATATAATAATATATCATATATATTATTATATATTAAATCATCGAATCAACACTTGATCCGACGATCCGGCTATATCGAATATAACCGTCTAATATATCATGTACCGATTCATCGAATCAACACTTGATCCGATGTCCCGGTTCAAATCTAAATATCACGAGAATATAATACGGTATCCCATATCGCATTATTCTCGGTCCTGCATATATCACATATGTGCCTCTACTCCGTTTCGCCTGAGCCAAGAAACCTCTGTGTAGGACTCTAAAGAATCGTCAATACGCCGGTAGCAGGTGATAATCATATCAAACACCCACAAGCTGCAAGCGGTCAGCTAAACGTAACAGCCACCCAGGTATTGAGCGATCAGAAGATCAACAAGCTAGCCTGTGCGTTCTCCTGTGAATCCGATCAGTAACACTCCCGTACAGTCCGGTCTGTTCGTCTGATATGTCGCATATCAAGTCTAGGGGTGGTATACGTCAGACCCCAGTAACCGATAAGTCGTGTCGATGTGTGGCTCATAACGGGTCGAGAAACTACTGGTAACACTTACCAGTAAATCTCTATATCAGCCCTGGCCAGTGACTTCCAGTTATAGCCAATCGAACACAGCACAACATCAACTCCCTATACCGGGAGAGACGAATCCCCTCCTATCGCTCATTGCCTCCATGTGATTCGGGACGGTACCCAAAAGCCACCGTTTTGCACGCCCTCTTGGACGTGGTAAGGTGGAAATCAAAGCACAGTGGGAATCACACAAGACTCTATGACGATCTTGGGTCTACAGACTACCCTGTACCTGTGTCACCGGAGAACTGCCATCTGACGTGTGGTATATCACCATCTAGGAGTTCTCGGCGAGTCCGTCCAGTGTACCCAGTCTCCACTGAGCACCCGTACACCATCTCTGATGTCAAACACCGATGGATATGTGATCATCCATCGCGCATCATATGGGTCAAGATGCGTATACGCTAGTCCACTCTGGTGTATCGATGCCCTGTCTCGATATACCCTCGACTATGAACTGTTATAGGATGTACTCATCGACTACCGTGGCCCCACTAGTATGATCTCATCATAGTCCCAGTAGTCGAGTACAGATCCTAAGGGCTTTATCAACATGTGAGAGTAAAACAGTAAACCAATAAAAGTCAACATGTTAAGATAAAGTGAAACCAAATAGCATACTATCATGACGAGCAAGAAAGTCATCTCTATATATAACCAAGCATCCATTATAATATACATCATATGTACAACAATGGCCTCTAGGGCATATACATAACTAACAATCTCCCACTTGCACTAAGGCCAGCTGCTGTAGTATCTCATACCTAGCATCCCGAATAATCTCTCAATCTGTATCTGGGGAATAGCCTTCGTGAATGGATCCGCAGTGTTGTCCTTCGTATCTACTCTCCTGACCTCGATCTCCCGGCGATCAACTATCTCCCTGATCAGGTGATACCGCCTCAGAATATGTCTGGACTTCTGATGGGACCTGGGTTCCTTGGCCAAAGCCACATCTCCATTGTTATCGCAATACAGAGGTATTGGATGCTCAATGGATGGAACCACACCAAGTTCACTAATGAACTTTTTGATCCAGACAGCCTCTTTGGCAGCATCTTTGGCAGTGATGTATTCAGCCTCCATCGTTGAGTCTGCAACGGTATCCTGTTTGGAACTCTTCCAACATACCGCCCCTCCATTGAGGGTAAAGACAAAACCCGAATGCGACTTAGAGTCGTCCTTATCACTTTGGAAGCTGGAATCGGTAAAGGACTCCACCTGGAGTTCTCCGTTACCATACACCAAGAACATCTCCTTAGTCCTTCGTAAGTACTTGAAATGTTCTTCACTGCTGTCCAATGACTCTCTCCTGGATCTGCTTGATACCGACTCACTACACTTAGTGAGTATGCTACATCGGGTCTGGTACATAGCATCGCATACATGATAGAGCCTACTGCCGAAGAATAGGGTATCCCTTGCATGCGAGCTCTCTCCAAATCAGTCTTGGGAGACATCTCTTTGGAGAGAGTGAGTCCAGAGATCGTGGGCTGATTCCCACGCTTGGATTCTTCCATACTAAACCTCTTTAGTATGGTGTCAATGTACCTAGATTGGAACAATCCCAGTATCCGTTTAAATCTATCTCTATAGATCATGATTCCCAATATGCAGGAGGCATCACCTAGATCTTTCATTGAGAATCTCTGTGATAAGAAGAGCTTGACTGATTGCAGCATAGGAATATCATTTCATATCAAGAGTATGTCATCCACGTACAATACGAGGAAGACAACCTTACCCTCTGCTTCCTTCTTATAGATACAAGGTTCATCTATATTTTTGATGAAGTCAAACTCTTTGACTACAACATCAAAACAGATGTTCCAACTCCGCGATGCTTGCTTTAACCCATCAATGGATTTAAGCAGCTTGCACACCTTTCCGCTGCTCCCACTATCTACGAAGCCCTCTGGCTGAGTCATGTACACGCACTCTTCTAAATCACCGTTTAGAAAGGCGGTCTTAACATCCATTTGCCAGATTTCGTAATCATGGTATGCAGCAATGGCAAGTAAGATCCGGATGGACTTAAGCATAGCCACTGGAGAAAAGGTTTCGTCATAGTCCACACCTGGTCTTTGACGAAAACCTTTTGCTACAAGTCTAGCTTTGAAAGTCTCAACTTTTCCATCTACACCAAATTTCTTTTTAAAAATCCACTTGCTCCCAATGGGTTTTACCCCTTCAGGAGCATTTTCTAAAATCCATACTTTATTGGTGTACATGGATTCCATCTCAGATCGCATTGCATCCAGCCATTTCACAGAGTCACCACTCGTGATGGCCTGCTCGAAACTAGTCGGCTCATCATCATCCATGATGCAATCCACGCTTCCACCATCAATGAGAAAACCGTAGTATCTCTCAGGTGGACGAGAAACCCTACTAGATCGGCGGAGAGGCTGGGGTTCGTCGGGTATTACTGAATCCTCTGGTTCCACTAAATCATCTGTTGTAGTTTGTTCTGCTGAAACTTCTTCCAGTTCTACCTCAGAGCCACTAATCTCTTTTGCAAGAAATTCCTTTTCTAAAAAGGTGGCGTGTTGAGCAACAAACACTTTTTGTTCCTCGGAGTGGTAAAAGATATACCCTCGCGAATGCTTGGGATATCCAATAAACTTACATAAAACAGATCTTGCCTCGAGTTTGTCCGGGTTTCGTCTTTTGACATAAGCCGGGCAACCCCATATCTTAACAAAATTAAGATATGGTCTCTTCCCTTCCCATATCTCATATGGGGTGGTAGGCACAGATTTCGTAGGAACTTTATTCAGTATGTATGCCGCTGTCTCAAGCGCATACCCCTAGAAGGAAATAGGTAACTCAGCCTCGCTCATCATAGAGAGCACCATATCTAATAGGGTGCGATTCCTCCGCTCAGATACACCGTTGTGCTGTGGTGTATAAGGAGGAGTAAGCTGAGAGAGAATCCCATTCTCTTTTAGATAATCTAGGAACTCACCGCTTAAGTATTCACCTCCTCGATCAGATTGAAGAATCTTAATACTTTTGCCCTACTTCGTGCTTATATTCTCTGAATTTCTCAAAAGCTTCAGACTTGTGTTTCATTAGAAACACATGTCCGTATCTAGAGAGATCGTCAGTGAATGTAATGAAGTAGGAAGAACCGTTCCTGGCATGCGTAGACATGGGACCACAAACATCACTATGTATCAGTCCTAAGAGTTCAGTAACTCTTTCTCCGTGTCCACTAAACAGAGCTTTGGTCATTTTTCCTTTGAGACATGAATGGCAACTATCATAAGATGATAATTCGAACGGATTCAAATAACCATCCCTATGTAACTTAGCCAGTCGTGTCGCATTGATATGACCAAGTCTACAATGCCACAAGAAGGATTCGTTCATATCTGAACTTTTCCTCTTGTTTGTGTTTTGTATATTTAGAACTGTATTCTGATTTAGAATGAATATGCCATTATGTAACGAGCCTGATGCAATCAACTTTTGATCTAGGAATATGTTCATAACATTATCCTGTACTACAAAATTATATCCCTCTTTACTCAATAAAGAAACTGATATAATGTTGCACATAATGTTCGGTATATAATAGCACTCATTTAGAATCAGTGTATTACGACTTGGCAATACAAGGTGATATTCGCCAACTGCTTTGGCTACAATACTTGCACCGTTCCCTACTTGAACGGAATGATCACCTTTTCCCAGTTCTCTACCTTTTCGCAGCCCATGTAACTGTTTACATATGTGGGATCCTGATCCGGTATCTAATACCCAGGACGTAGGGTGAACTGAGAAACAGTTCTCAATAACTAACACACCCAAAGAAGATGCATCAACATGCATGTTCTTTTGGGCGGCGTGAGAATCCAGATATTCTCCTGTTTCCTGTTCAGTCTTATAACTCTTATAAGAAAGAACGGGTCCAACAATCCCTAGCTCAGTACAATAATCAGGTTCAGTCAATACATCCATATTATTATCTTGATTATGGCATGACATGGTCGCTACCTGGAGAGAGAGAGAAGAAAACACTTTAGCGTATGCTCTTGCAAGATTAGATTTGTTATTATCTTATCTAATCAGGATGTCTCCCACTGTTTTTATCAAATCTACCTTAAAACCCTAAAAGGTAAGATTAGCCGGGATTAATTACACCCTACAATTTCGTCAATCTTTCAGCCAGATCAGTGTCGGTACTTTGAGGGAGGTTCCCCGTGCTTTCGCACGTACCTAATTAAAGTAAACCTCGTTTTCCCAGAGGCGTAACCTCGTTAACACTTTTCTAGACACCTACTTGAATGACTAATTGTCCTGTGTAAAACTCTCCCAAGAGTAACTCTTACTCGCAGTGGGTATCAGGATCCAACTATCTCATAGGAGGTATGCAATCTCATTGCAAATTTCAACACTTGAAATTCCCGATAATATTTTGCCCCTAGTGTCTTATGACCTTGACGGAGGTCAACAAACCATAGGCTACTAGTCAAGTTCAACCTGTCATTTCTTGATTGAATTAAACCCACCCGCACGACCCTTGACGGGGGTCAACAAGGCCGTACGACTACCCTAATCCAATCTGCATCATATGCATAAGCAGGTAAATACTAATCAGCTACCGCACACTACGCCTTGACAGAGGTCAACAAACGTAGCACGAATACTAACTAGTCTTTATCTGAAATGACGGAGGGCTACGCAGGTTTTTCAGAAAACCCTGAGCGTAATGAACTTGATATCGTCGTAGAATCGAGTAATTTTGAAAAGGAGTGTTTTTGAGGCTTTTCTTGTTTCGCTAAAGGGGTCACTCCCGGTGAAGGGATCGTCGGCCCTTTCCTCATCGAATAAGGTGCATGATATATCATATATACCGCTGTGCAAAGAAAAACTCTAAAAACAATCAAAAGACAAACCGCGTTTTGTAGCATCTGCCAGTTTCGCTAAAGGAGTCACTCCCGGTGAAGGGATCTCGGTCCTTTCCTCATCGAATAAGGTGCGGGACATATCATATATGTCACTGTGCAAAGCAAAACTGTAGCTACCCCTTTTATAAAGTTTTTGATTCTACAACATCTTTAGGTTTCTTTTCTTTTATTAATCACATTAATAAAAATCCCATCAGCTTATGCTTCCTAAGCATCACAGAAGAAACGAAAGCATTAATATTTATATATCAGCATATATATATATAGTATAAGCATTCGTCTCAGGCAGTAATATGATCTCATCACAGAACATTGCAGCAGAAGAATATATATGAAATATTGGATATACTAAGACGTCCGTGTTTTCAATACGAGCCTGTATAAAACACGGATTCCACGGTCGTGACGAATAGCCAAACCCACATCCCAAGACCCCTACGAGAGCGGCAAGTAACACTGCCAATTCTAGGGTTAGGAGACCCGGTCTCGACTCCTCGAGATGGCCTCCCACTGGACCCTAGAACCCGGTTATTTATGCTCCCCACCTTGGGTCTACCTAATGCGGAAAAGTAAATAATATACACTGGTGACAGCAACCTCAACCTGGAAGTGCCCCAAATAAAAGAATATTACATTACAAATGAATTTTACATGAATGAAAATAAAAACCCTCATCTCACATAAATCCCCCGGCTATTCAGAACGCGACGATCCAATATAACATATCACAGCAACACATAATATCTCATATCATCAACGTAAGTAAATATGCGCATCCCAATTGTCGTTGACATATAGCAACGAAACCGGCGATATCACATATTACACTTACGGTCACAGAAAAGAAAGTGTAAAACTACAATATTTGGAATCCACAATCACTTTAGACATCGTAAATCCGAAATATCACATACTCCGCATTTCATGCCTAACTCTATGAATTCCACATATTGTATCACATTCCAGATAAATATACAGTATTAAACTTTCCGAACAGATAATCAAATACCCAAAATTTCCCAAACTGCTCAACACTTGAGCGGAGTTCAAATAATCCCAGAATATGTCACAGTACCGGTGATCCAGCCGTAGAAGGGTCAAGCCAACGCCTCATATGTGGCACGCCGTACTGCCCCAAACCCGAAGGTTCAAAAGGCAGTTCAAGATGGTCACATAATCGAGTTAAGGTTTGTTGTCTTCTAGAGGGTCCACCGTTTAACTTGTACAATTTTCCCGAAAGATTTAAACCCGAATAAATTTCAACACTTGAAAATTTGCCGTACCGGGAAACAGTAAGTTAATGATATCCGTTCAAATAGTTTAACAGTTTCTAAATATCCGGAAAGAAATACGAATTTAAATATTTCCGATCGAGTCTACTATTACAAAACAAACCCCAGAATTTTAAACACCTGAAACAGATTAAAAATACACAGAATAGTTAGCAAGTACCTACGGTCTATACCATGAAGCCACGTGTCACAATCCTACAATTCAGCCGCGGAACCGCCGCGAGAACCATGTTCCTGCAGCGGTTCCGCGCTCAGTTGGTGGAATTGTGGGCACGTGTTTCAGGGTAATTCTTAGAATTGCCTGCTGATTTTTTTACATATTTTTAATTCAGAAAAATCCAAAAATTTAAAAAATTTCCAGAGAGTGGTCAAGTTTCGTCGTTTCGGGTTCGATCGGAGTTTTAACTTCGTAAACACATCGCCTAATGCTCTAGCTAGGCTCTGATACCACTGTAGGGTTCCTAGGCACTCTTGTGAAGGTTCATAAGGCATCAAACATGCCCGGATTAAATTTTAGACGTGCTGAACAACCCAAAGCCGGGATCTTTGCTAGATTATTAGGGTTTAACATGCAAGAAGATAACTTTTATCTAAGTGTGAGGGATTACAACCTTTGTAGTCTGCTCCTTCACTTCACAAGCTCCGAGTAGAAGTCCCTTTGCCGCGATCCACGATCTCCCGGACTCATGAGAGGCTCCACGACTCGAACGATCCATGCTAGCTCGAAGCATTCCAAATCTCCGATGATCTACCTTGAAGTTGCTTCGACTCAAGCTTTCTCACTCAAAAGAGAAGAACACACTAATCCCATGGACTAGATGAGATGAGGATGAGAGAGTAGTAATTTTGCTTTCTTTTAATATCGTTTTCTCATTTTATTTCATCACTTAAGAAAATCTAGCAAGCTTTTCTTTCAAGAGAGAAGAAGAAGATGATAATGGAAAAAGAATAATGATAAACCTTTTTCTTTTGTGATGAATAGAATAAAAACATATGATTGATATATAACCATGGTCAAGGATGAATGGATGAGAATGTGTAGAGAAACAACTAGGGTTAGGGTTTGGTTAACTTAAAAGAATGTGTCATCCATAAAGATCTTAAGAATGACAAAAGAAAAAGCTTCTAGAAGGAACTTGAAGCTACTAACCCTAATCAAACCCTAACCTCAATTAATCATCCTTAAACATGTTTAACAATTAATCATATCATGTTACAATAATATATATCACATATATATTATATATTTGCAACAAAAGAAAATAATACAATTAACATATATCGCATATATATCAATGTATCATCCACTGAGAAAATGAAATAATAAAGCAAGCTAATATTAGTTAATATAATAATATATCATATATATTATTATATATTAAATCATCGAATCAACACTTGATCCGACGATCCGGCTATATCGAATATAACCATATAATATATCATGTACCGATTCATCGAATCAACACTTGATCCGATGTCCCGGTTCAAATCTAAATATCGCGAGAATATAATACGGTATCCCATATCGCATTATTCTCGGACCTGCACATATCACATATGTGCCTCTACTCCGTTTCGCCTTAGCCAAGAAACCTCTGTGTAGGACTCTAAAGAATCGTCAATACGCCGGTAGCAGGTGATGATCATATCAAACACCCACAAGCTGCAAGCGGTCAGCTAAACGTAACAGCCACCCAGGTATTGAGCGATCAGAAGATCAACAAGCTAGCCTGTGCGTTCTCCTGTGAATCCGATCAGTAACACTCCCGTACAGTCCGGTCTGTTCGTCTGATATGTCGCATATCAAGTCTAGGGGTGGTATACGTCAGACCCCAGTAACCGATAAGTCGTGTCGATGTGTGGCTCATAATGGGTCGAGAAACTACTGGTAACACTTACCAGTAAATCTCTATATCAGCCCTGGCCAGGGACTTCCAGTTATAGCCAATCGAACACAGCACAACATCAACTCCCTATAACGGGAGAGACGAATCCCCTCCTATCGCTCATTGCCTCCATGTGATTCGGGACGGTACCCAAAAGCCACCGTTTTGCACGCCCTCTTGGACGTGGTAAGGTGGAAATCAAAGCACAGTGGGAATCACACAAGACTCTATGACGATCTCGGGTCTACAGACTACCCTGTACCTGTGTCACCGGAGAACTGCCATCTGACGTGTGGTATATCACCATCTGGGAGTTCTCGGCGAGTCCGTCCAGTGTACCCAGTCTCCACTGAGCACCCGTACACCATCTCTGATGTCAAACACCGATGGATATGGGATCATCCATCGCCCATCATATGGGTCAAGATGCGTATACGCTAGTCTACTCTGGTGTATCGATGCCTTGTCTCGATATACCCTCGACTAGGAACTGTTATAGGATGTACTCATCGACTACCGTGGCCCCACTAGTATGATCTCATCAAAGTCCCAGTAGTCGAGTACAGATCCTAAGGGCTTTATCAACATGTGAGAGTAAAACAGTAAACCAATACAAGTCAACATGTTAAGATAAAGTGAAACCAAATAGTATACTATCATGACGAGCAAGAAAGTCATCTCTATATATAACCAAGCATCCATTATAATATACATCATATGTACAACAATGGCCTCTAGGGCATATACATAACTAACACAACATCCTATACTCGTCCCTAGTCGTAGGATTCTCCAGACTGGGCATCGATACTCCAGAGTAGACTAGTGTGTACGCTTCTCATCCCAGTTGGGGAGATGGTCTATCCCACAGCTATCAGTACGTTGTACTGGAGATAGTATACAGGTGCTCGTTAGGTTACGGGTACACCGGACAGGACTCGCAGGGGAACTGTTGGATGGTATTATACCCGTCGTCAGTTAACAGTTCCCAGGCGATATGAGTACAGCATAGTCCGCAGACTTGACACTGCTACTTCGCCTCGAGTGTGTCCCACTGTTCTTAGATTGCTACCCGACCACGGCTCAAAGGAGTCGTGCAAACAGGTAGCAGTTGGGTGCAGTCCTGAGCACTTGGAGGCAGTGGCGGTTAGACAGGATTCGTCTCTCCCGGTATTGGGAGTTGATATCGCTCTGTGTCAGAGAGCCATTACGCAAAGTCCATGGCCAGGGCAAGCGAGATTTACTGGTAGGTTCCAGTAGTTTCTCAGGGTGTAATGGGCTACGCTCCTACACGACTTATACCCCTATTAGGGGACTAACGCTTACCGCCCCCTAGGCTCTATATGCGATAGTCTTAGACGAACAGACCGGACTGTACGGAGATTGTCACATCAGGCTCAGTAGGAGTTCGGATGGGTTTCCTCATCGGCCTTCTTATCGACATCTACCTGGGGACCGTTACGTACAGCTAGTGCCACTTGCGGTCTGTAGTTAAACCCACTGCTAGCGTAGTGTCGAGTCTTTAGAGTCCCACACAGAGAGTCTCCCTGCTCCAGGAGAAACGATATAGAGGTCGTATGGTTTTACGACAAGGGTTTGGATGCATACGTGTTTAAACGCACGTACGACGTTTGGACAGTTTTTTCTAGTCGGCTTTGGTTTAAGCCAGATTCTAGTATCAGGTTATTGGATTTATACAGTCTAAAGTTTTTCCGTGTTTTCACGGATAGGAGGGGCGTTCTCGTAATTTGTCGAGAAGCTTCTAGATGGATGATGACATGGAGGGTAAGGTGGCATTAACATTTAATGAATTTGTGATTCACTTAGATGAATCATTCAAGTGAGTTAATGAAGCATTTATTGCTTAATGACTCACTTGATGATTTATTGCATATATTTAATGAAGCATGATGATAATGCATTTTGATTTATTCCTTTTGATTTTCTTATGCTTCATAATATATTAGAAGTGGGAAGCTTTTTCATTCACAACTTATGCTCACCTTCTCTCTCCTCAAGCTCTCTCTTGAAACCCTAATCCTCACTTCTCATGTGTTGAGATCAAGGATTAGATAGACTAATACATCCATAACCTCACTCTATATCCCCTAGGTAGCTTAGATTAGCACTTTGAGCAACCTAGTTATCTCAAGTTAGAGATCAAGCTTGGCGTAGGAGCTCTCGGGTGGATTGTCTTTGACTCGAGGAGGCCGTTGAGGTGCCGATGTTCCAAGGAGCCTACGAGGAGTGGAGGACAGCGATGAAGACCCGAAGGACAAGTAACGTGAGGTATAACTTCGAATCCGAGTAGTTAAACCTCTCATAGTTTGCTAGTAATGGTTTAGATACGATTCATGCGCTCAAGTCCGTGTTACGAAGCTTTGATAATTGTTTTTCATATATTCCGCCTCCTCGCAAGTTCGTGGGGTGCATGACATAGACTTACACAGACTTATGCACAGAGAGGTCGTGGCTGAAGAGGGTTTGTTCAGAGAGGACGGGATAACCGAGGCAGAGGACAACCAGTAGCCGGTAGAGGACAGCCAGTCGCAGGTAGAGCGCATTCACGGGTTTCTGCTTTGACTCATCAGGACGCACAGGCGTCCAATGCAGTGGTTTCAGGTACCCTATCAGTATGTTCTTTTGATGCACATGTGTTGTTTGATCCGGGGTCTACACACTCGTATGTTTCTACACACTTCGTGCCGAGTTTGGGCAGAGAGTCATGTTTCCTAGATCAGCCGCTTGTTGTGACTACTCCTATTGGGGAGTCGTTTATTGCGAGACACGTATATCGGTCGTGTATTGTCCGTATTGGTGAGAGAGAGTTGTCCGTCGACTTGATCCTTTTTGAGATGTTGGACTTCGACGTTCTCCTGGGCATGGACTGGTTAGCTACGTGCTATGCGTCTGTGGACTGCCGCGAGAAGACTGTTAGGGTTTTTTCCCGGCGAGTCGGTTTTTGTTGTATAGGGGACCGTGGTGCCGCCCCTCACAGTTTGATTTCATCTCTTCGCACTGGACAGATCTTGAGGAAGGGATGTAAGGGATTTTTAGCGTATGTTTATGATACTAGAGCTGCAGAGGTCCCGTTGGACCAGGTCCCGATTGTTAGCGAGTTTCCTGATATTTTCCCAGACGAGCTGCCTGGGCTACCGCCTGAGCGCGATATTGTGTTCTGCATTGACTTGATTCCCGGCATGGGGCCTATTCCATACCGCCCTATTGGATGGCCCCGGCGGAGCTTAGAGAGTTGAAGGGTCAGTTGCAGGATTTGTTAGATAAAGGGCTTATTCGACCTAGTGTATCTCCTTGGGTGCTCCTGTCCTATTCGTCAAGAAGAAGGACGGCAGTTTGCGCTTGTGTATTGATTACCGTCAGCTGAACCGGGTTACTTTGCGGAACATATATCCCTTGCCTCGTATCAATGATTTGTTCGACCATCTTCAGGGTGTGGGACACTTCTCGAAGATTGATTTGCGATCAGGCTACCATCAGTTGCGGGTTCGGCAGGACGATATTCCGAGGACGGCTTTTCACACGCGTTACGGACACTATGGGTTTTTGGTGATGTCGTTCGGACTCACCAACGCCCCAGCAGCGTTTAAGGACTTGATGAACCGCGTTTTCACGCCGTATCTTGATCAGTTCATCATCGTATTTATTGAAGACATCCTAGTGTATTCCAGGAGCCGAGAGGAGTACGAGCAGCACTTGCGGATCACATTGCAGACTCTGAGAGAGCACCAGCTGTTCGCGAAATTCTCCAAGTGCGCATTCTGGCTTGACAGCGTTGATTTCTTGGGTCACACGGTTACGAGTGATGGTATACGTGTGGACCCGAAGAAGATCGAAACCATTCAGCATTGGCCCAGACCAGCATCAGTTACAGAGATCCGCAGCTTCCTAGGACTGGCAGGCTACTATCGACGATATGTTCAGGACTTCTCCCATATTGCTGCACCGTTGACCGGGCTGACCCGGAAGGGAGTTCCTTTTGTTTGGACAGAGGCGTGCGAGCATAGCTTTCAGCAGTTGCATACTCGTTTGACTAGAGCGCCGGTATTATCTTTGCCTTCGGGATCGGGCGGATTTGTGGTGTATTGCGACGTTTCTCGAGTGGGGCTAGGCTGTGTATTGATGCAGCTGTAAGTCCACGTTGCCCACCCCGGTGCTTGCGGGGAGGTGGAAACGTTATGAAAAATCTGATTTTTACAATACTAGGCAACATGGACTATGTAAAGGAGGGATCTATGCTAAACAAAACTAACTACAAAAGCTAAAAGAGTTTAGCTACTCGGAAAAGGGGTTATACCTAGGTCTTCAAGTCCTTCACTTCTTGCTCCTTGGAGTGAAAGAACGGATCGTCTCGTCGCCTTCACTTGCCGAAGAAAGATCCACCCGAGGGCCTCTACCTTTGGCTCCAACTTCAAACTAGAAGTAACTAAGGTGCTTGGTGTGCTAAACCTAGGACCTTAGAAAGAGTAGAGAGTAATTTTGAAGGGATTATCTCTACCTCAAATGGTTCTCAACTCATGAGAGGGGAGAGCTAGAGAGAGAGGAAGAGGAGGAGAGAGAATGAAAATGATAAAGTGAGAAGAATAATGCAACCCTTCTCACATATATGTGATTTATGAAAAATAGATAATTAGCTAAAGATAATTGTCATGGTTAATCAAGAAATGACCATTATTATTTCACATTAAATGCTTTTGCAAGGATCAAAGAGCATCTTTCATATGGAATGATGATGGTCAACTTGTCAACCTAGGTCAACAAGTCAAATATAGTCAAATGGTCAACAACCCTAACCATGCACAATTATAATTAACTAATATTAATAAATCATAATTCACACATAAACATTAGGGTTAAGAAAATGACAATGGTCATCAACCCTAATGAAAGTCCTCTGCCTCTGTCTCAGTCAACTGTGCATACACACCCGTATCCGTGTTCCGAGGAACACGAATACAATGAGATAAAACCAATCCCAAATCATATACTAGGATCCGGCTTAAACCAAAGGCCGCTAGTATAAGCTGTCCGGACACCAAACGTGCACAAGTGCGCGGATGTGAACGAACCCCGTCGCAAAACCATGCGACCTCTACTCATTTTGCCTAAAGGAGAATAATCCTCTGTGTGGGACTCTAAAGACTCGACACTACGCTGGCAGTGGGTTTAACCACAGACCGCAAGCGGCACTAGCTGTACGTAACGGTCCCCAGGTAGATGCCGATAAGAAGACCGACGAGGTAAACCCATCTGAACTCCTACTGAGCCTGTATGTGATAGTCTTCGTACAGTCCGGTCTGTTCGTCTAAGAACATCGCATGGCGGGCCTAGGGGGCGGTAAACGTCAGTCCCCTACTAGCGGTACAAGTCGTGCCGGAGTGTAGCCCAGAACACCTGAGATAACACTGGAAACCTACCAGTCTATCTAGCTTGCCCTGGCCAGGGACTTTGTGTAATGGCTCTCTTAGACATAGCGTGATATCAACCCCCAATACCGGGAGAGACGAATCCTATCTAACCGTCACTACCTCCAAGTGCTTCGGGACTGCACCCAAAAACTACCTGTTTGCATGACTCCTTTGAGCCGTGGTAAGGTAGTAATAAAGTACAGTGGGAACACACTCGAGGCGAAGTGACAGTGTCAAGTCAATGGACTAAGCTGTACTCATGTCACCTGGGAACTGATAACTGACGATAGGTATAATACCAACCAACAGTTCCCGACGAGTCCTGTCCAGTGTACTCATAACCTAACGAGCACCCGCATACTATCTCAAGTACGACGTACTGACGGCTGTGGGACAGACCGTCTCCCAAGCTGGGATAAGAAGCGCATACGCTAGTCTACTCCGGAGTATCGATGCCCTGTCTCGATAGTCCTGCGACTAGGGACCTGCATAAGGATGTGCTTATGGATTACCCAGCCCCCACGAGTGTGACTGCCATCACAACGCTGGTAATCAAGCAAAGATCCTAAGGGCTCCACTAATGTGTAAAGGCGATATGCTGAAAGAAACACATGCACACATTATAGCAGAAACAAACCAAGTAGCATACTACCATTTTGAGTAAGAATGTCAATACAAGGTGAATATCCCAAGCTTCAATCAAGTAATATACAATCTAGTATGATACAGTAATGGCCTCTAGGGCATATACACTAACAATCTCCCACTTGCAATAAGGCCATGTACTGGCGTATCGAAGACCTATCATCTCGATCAGCCGCTCGAACTGAGTCTGGGGTAAGGCCTTGATGAATGGATCAGCAGTGTTATCTTCCGTAGCAACTCTCCGAACCTCGATCTCCTGGCGACCCACGATCTCCCTGATCAGGTGATACCGCCTCAAGATGTGCCTGGACTTCTGATGGGACCTGGGTTCCTTCGCTAAAGCTATAGCCCCGTTGTTGTCGCAATACAGAGGTACTGGATCAACAATGTACGGAACCACCTGAAGTTCTGTTAGGAAATTCCTTATCCAGATGGCTTCTTTTGCGGTATCTGCAGCAGCGATATATTCCGCTTCCATCGTCGAGTCAGCAACGGTTTCCTGTTTGGAACACTTCCAACACACCGCCCCTCGATAGAGGGTAAAGACATAACCCGACATGGACTTGGAATCATCCTTGTCACTCTGGAAGCTGGAGTCAGCAAAGGCCTCGATCTGGAGGTCTTTTCTGCCATACACCAAGAACATCTCCTTAGTCCTTCTCAGGTACTTGAGAATGTTCTTTACCGCTATCCAGTGTTTCTCCCCAGGGTTTGACTGATACCAGCTTACCACACTCAGTGCATAAGCTACATCTGGTCTGGTACACAACATCGCATACATTATAGAGCCTGCCGCAGAAGCGTAGGGTATAATAGACATGCGATCCCTTTCCAAATCAGTCTTGGGTGACATCTCTTTGGAGAGGGTGATCCCGTGACAAGACGGTAGATTACCACGCTTGGAATCTTCCATACTGAATCTTTTCAGTATGGTGTCGATGTACCTGGGCTGTGAAAGTCGTAATATCCTCTTGGATCTGTCACGATAGATCCGGATCCCCAGAATGTATGAGGCATCACCCAGGTCTTTCATGGAGAACCTGTGTGACAAGAACCCTTTGATAGATTGTAGCATAGGAATGTCATTTCCTATCAAGAGAATGTCATCCACGTATAAAACGAGGAATACTACAGTTCTTGCTACAAATCTACTATAGATGCATGGTTCATCTGGATTTTTGATAAAGCCAAATTCCTTGACCGTCTCATCAAAACAGATGTTCTAACTCCGCGATGCCTGCTTTAGTCCATAAATGGACTTAAGCAACTTGCACACCTTTCCGCTACTCCCACTCTGAATGAAACCCTCTGGCTGGTCCATATAGACACACTCCTCTAAATTTCCATTTAGAAAAGCGGTCTTTATCTCCATCTGCCAGATCTCATAATCGTGGAAGGCAGCAATGGCAAGAAGGATCCGAATGGATTTCAGTATAGCCACTGGAGAAAAGGTTTCGTCATAGTCCAAGCCAGGTCTTTGACAGAAACCCTTTGCAACAAGTCTAGCTTTATAGGTCTCAACCTATCCATCTACACCAATCTTCCTTTTGAAGATCCACTTGCATCCTACGGGTTTTACCCCATCTGGAGCAATGTCCAACGTCCATACTTTGTTGGTGTACATGGACTCCATTTCGATCCGCATTGCATCCGGCCATTTTACCGAGTCAACGCTCTGAATGTCCTGCTGGAAGCTAGTCGGCTTATCACTATCAATGATGCAATCCTCTCTATCCCCGTCTATGAGAAAACCGTAGTATCTCTCGGGCGGATGAGACTGCCTACTACTTCTGCGGAGCGGCGTAGGAATGTCCTGATCTTTCGAACCCTCTGGTTCTACTAAGCTTTCAGTAATAGCTCGTGGTTCTGGAATTTCTTCCAGTTCTATTGCGCTCCCACTTATCTGATTCTCCAAAAACTGAGTTTCCAAGAAGTGGACATGCCGGGAAACAAAAACCTTTTGTTCCTCTTCGCAATAGAAGAAATATCCCTTGGAGTTCTTTGGATATCCCACAAACTTGCACTGTACTGAGCGTGCCTTGAGCTTGTCCGTATGCTTCTTTTTGACAAAAGCTGGACATCCCCATGTCTTAATGTGCTTAAGATAGGGTCTCTTCCCACACCACATCTGATATGGTGTAGTAGGCACATTCTTAGTTGGAACTCGGTTCAAAAGGTATGCGGCTGATTCTAGTGCATATCCACAGAATGATCGCGGTAACTCAGCATTACTCATCATGGACCGTACCATATCCAATAGGGTTCGGTTCCGTCTCTCCGATACACCGTTATGTTGCGGAGTGTATGGAGGAGTAAGCTGAGAGAGAATTCCATTCTCTTTTAAGTAATCCAGGAACTCGGCACTCAAGTATTCACCACCTCGATCAGATCTCGGTGTCTTGATACTTTTGCCTGTTTGTTTTTCTACTTCATTCTTATATTCCTGGAATTTTCCAAAGGCTTCGGATTTATCTTTCATTAAGAAGACATATCCGTACCTTGAAAAGTCATCCGTAAAAGTAATGAAGTAAGAATAACCGTTTTGTGCATGCGTAGACATTGGACCGCACACGTCGCTATGTACGAGTCCCAAGAGCTCGCTCGCTTTCACTCCGTGTCCAGTGAACGGAGTCTTTGTCATCTTTCCTTTGAGACAGGATTGACAAGTTGCATATGATTGATATTCGAACGGATCCAAATATCCTTCTGTATGTAACTTCGTCAACCTTCTCTCATTGATGTGACCCAGTCTACAATGCCACAAGAAAGTCTGATTTGTTTCCGGAGACTTTCTTTTGTGTGTATTCTGGACATTGAAAATCTGTGGTTGGTTTAATACGTATATACCATTGCTCACTGTACCTGACCCAATCAGAACTTGATTAAGGTGAATGTTTACAACATTACTTACAAGCGCAAATTCATAACCTTCTTTAGAAATCAAAGATACAGAAATGATATTACAAGTTGCATTGGGTACAAAAAAACAATTACGTAAAACCAAAACATGTCCATCTGACATTCCCAGGTGATAGTCCCCCACGGCCTCAGCATCTATGCTAGCTCCGTTTTCAACTTTGAGGGTCATGTCACCTGCCTTCAAAAACCTACACTTTCTCGACGCCTGCAAAGAATTACAGATATGTGATCCTGATCCGGTATCCAATACCCAGGACGTAGAGTTTATTGATAGACAGTTTTCAATAACATACACACATGAAGTTGAAGCCGCAACTTGCTTCAGATCCTGTGTTCTGGCCTGCCAAGCCTTGCAATCTTTCTTCCAGTGTCCACTCTTGTGACAGTAAAAGCATTCTTCCTTATCCACAAGCTTCCCCGCTACCTTTGTTGCTTTTGCCTTTCCCTTCGTATCTGTTTGTTATATGTATGCCCTAGAGGCCATTACTATACATAGGATGTATATTGTGTTAGTGTATATGCCCTAGAGGCCATTACTGTATCATACTAGTATGTATATTACTTGATGGAAGCTTGGGATATTCACAGTTGTATATACAATCTTGCTCGAAATGGTAGTATGCTACTTGGTTTGTCTCTGCTTTAATATGTGCATGTGTTTCTTTTAGCATATTGCTGGTATACATATTAGTAGAGCCCTTAGGATCTTTGCTTGATTACCGGCGTTGTGATGGCGATCACACTCGTGGGAGCTGGGTAATCTATAAGCACATCCTTATACAGGTCCCTGGTCGTTGGACTATCGAGACAGGGCATCGATACTCCGGAGTAGACCAGCGTATGCGCTTCTCATCCCAGTCTTGGAGACGGTCTGTCCCACAGCCGTTAGTACGTCGTACTTGGGATAGTATGCGGGTGCTCGTTAGGTTACGAGTACACTGGACAGGACTCGTCGGGAACTGTTGGTTGGTAATATACCTATCGTCAGTTATCAGTTCCCAGGTGACATGAGTACAGCTTAGTCCGCTGACTTGACACTGTCACTTCGCCTCGAGTGTGTTCCCACTGCTCTTTGATTGCTACCCTACCACGGCTCTACTGAGTCGTGCAAACAGGTAGCAGTTGGGAGCAGTCCCGAAGCACTTGGAGGCAGTGACGGTTAGACAGGATTCGTCTCTCCCGGTATTGGGGGTTGACATCGCGCTGTGTCTAGGAGAGCCATTACACGAGTAGTCCCTGGCCAGGGCAAGCGAGATATACTGGTAGGCTTCCAGTGTTATCTCAGGGTGTTCTGGGCTTCACTCCGACACGACTTGTACCGCTATTAGGGGACTGACGTTCACCGCCCCCCTAGGCCCGCCATGCGATGTATCAGACGAACAGACCGGACTGTACGGAGATTGTCACATACAGGCTCAGTAGGAATGCAGATGGGGTTCACCTCGTCAGTCTTCTTATCGACATCTACCTGGGGACCGTTACGTACAGCTAGTGCCGCTTGCGGTCTGTGGTTAAACCCACTGCCAGCGTAGTGTCGAGTCTTTAGAGTCCCACACAGAGAGCTATTCGCCTTTAGGCAAAACGAGTAGAGGTCGCATGGTTTTGCGACAGGGTTCGTTCGCATCCGCGCACTTGTGCACGGTTGCTGTCCGGACAGTTTATACTAGCGGGCTTTGGTTTAAGCCGGATCCTAGTATATGATTTGAGATTGGTTTTTCTCATTGTGTTCGTGTTCCTCGGATCACGAATGCGGGTGCGTATGCACAGTTGCTTGAGATTGAGGGAGAGGACCTTGTTTAGGGTTAATGACTTTTGTCATTTTATTAACCCTATTGTTTTTGTGTGTATTATTGTTAATTGATAATTAGCTTAATTATTGTGCATGGTTGTTGTTGTTGACACTTTGACTTTGTTGACTTGTTGACCAAGTTGACAATTTGACCATGATCATTTCATTTGGAAGATGCTCTTTGATTCTTGCAATTTGCATTAATAATGAAATGATAATGGTCACCTCATGATTTACCATGACAATTTTCAAGCTAATTATACAATTAAAATAACTCACACATATTAGTGAGAATGGCTCACTAATTTATAATTCTATCATATCTTTTCTCTCTCTTGCTCATCCTCTCCCTCAAGCTCTCTCCCTCTCATGTGTTGAGAAACAAAAAGCTTGAGAAAAACCTTCACTTGATCTTCTCTACTCACATCTAGGGTTCAAGTCTTAGCATTTCTTGAACTCTAGTTACTCCTAGCTTGGAGTTGAAGCTAAAGGTGGTGGCTTTCAAGTGGATCTTTCTTTGACGGAAGGAGACTAGCAAGGTGAGGCCTTTCTACCGTTCCGACGGGCTAGGAGAGAAGGACTAAAGACCAAAGGTATAACCTTTCCATCACTTAGCTACTTTGTAGTTAGGGTTAGCTAGTTTTAGTTTAGCAAAGATCCTCACAAGCTTGGTCCATGTTGCCTAAGTCATTAAAAATCCGTTTTTATTATGTTTTCCGCCTCCCCGCAAGTACCGGGGTGGGCAACGTGGACCCAACAGTGGTATCAGAGCCTAACTAAACTCAAACTAGCTAGGTAGTGAAGTGTAACGAAGTTTCGAAACCGGAAAATCCGAAAACCAAACCATGCAAAACCCAAGTTTCTGTTAATTTTTCCTCTGGTCAAAATGACATTTGTTATATACCAAAAATTATCTCAGGGTTTTGTGTGAAAAACCACCAAAGACGAACCAGAGAGGAGATGAGAGGAGCGCGGATCCGCGGCAAGAGGAGGCTCCTGCCGCGGAAGCGCGGCCGTCTTGTCCCCTCTCTGCATCGTTTTTGGTGCAGTAAGTTTCTGTGTTGGTATTGGGATTTTTAAGATAAATATTATATGCCCAGATTTTCCAGAACTAAAATTTACTTTTGGGGGCCTATAAATCCGTATTTTTCGGAACTTCACTACGCTTTAACTACATCGGTTATATCTGTAATGCTTGCATGTATTGAACGTCGGCTAATCGCTATAAGACGATTAGTCGGGGTTATACATGATCTGTGATTGCTATTGGTTTGTGGATATGAATGGATTGGATTGTCGCGGGTGAATGGCCGGGGTGGATGTGAGATGAGCGTTGTTTTTCCTTTCATTCATTTGTAACATGTAAATTGATGTAATAATATTCTTTGTATGGCCGCACAACCGGGTCGGGGTTGTAGCCGTCATTGTATTATTCTTTTTACTGTTTTTGCTCCTAGGATAGACCCATGGAGGGGTGCACAAACTACCGGGTATCTCGAAGTGCCGAGTGGCCTACTCACGGTGGTGAGGGAGGTTGCTTCGCTTCGGGTGCTTGGCGGGTAGTTTGCCGCACCCGTAGGGGTCTTGGGTGGGGTATTGGCTATTCACCGCGACCGTGTAATCCGCTTTGCGTTGCAGGCTTGAACGCATTGCGGATTCCTAGTATATCCAATGTATTCATCTGTGATCTGTAATGTCTATCATTGCTTTCTATTTAGGCGTTGCTTATGTTTTACAGCCGCGCTAGCCCAGCCCCCGCTCTGTCGTTAGTTAAGTAACCTAACGGGTGATGACGGGGCCCCGTGGCGAATGCGAATGGCATAAGCGTACGTCATATTTTGGTTGTTTTCTGCAATGGTAGGATTTAAATGATGGGACGCATTAAAAGAACTAATGCAAGAAAATAAACCTAAAAGACGTTGTTGGAACGATTTTTCAAAAAGCTGTTATTACAAGGACGTTCATTTTTTGTTTTGCATCGCGGTATTCGGTTATGAATGCCCTGCACCTCAGTCGACGAGGCAAGGGCCGAGATCCCTTCACCGGGAGTGACCCCTTGGACAAAAGTTTGCGTCAGGGTAATAACTTCACTATAGTCGATTATTCTTGCTTTGCATCGAGGTATTCTTTTTAGAATATCCTGCACCTCATTCGACGAGGAAAGAGCCGAGATCCCTTTACAGGGAGTGACCTCTTTAGCAAAAAGTTTTCGCCACTATATTTTCAAAAAGGGTGCAATCATGTTCCTTCAACGACATCAAGTTCATTACGTTAACGGGTTTTTCGCCAAAAACCCAGCCGTAGCCCTCCGTCATTTCCTACAAGTACTACTCAGTATTCGAGCTGCGTATTTTGGCATTGTCAAGGCGTAGTGATCGGTAGCTAAGTATTGCTTGTTTGCAGCTTTATTTTTCGGATTATTTAGGACAGTCGCATAGCTATGTTGGCATTGTCAAGAGTTATGCGGGTGGGTCTAAGTTAATCAAGATGATGACGGGCCGAACTTGACTAACAGTTCATGATATGTTGGCATTGTCAAGGTCATGAATGGTTAGGGGCAAAAACCACATCGGGAGTTTCAAAAGAACTGAAACTTGCAGATTTAGCATACCTTCTGGAGTGTGGTGACTAGAGTGGATTCCATCTAGGTTATCACACAATGACAGTTGGATCCCGATCCCACTGATGAGTTGGTTTACTCTCGGGAGATTATTTCACTTAACGATCAATGCTATAAACCTAGTAGGTGTCTAGAAAGGTGTTAGCGGGGTTACGCCCCCAGGGAAAAGAGGTTCTTTAATTAAGGAACTTCGCGAAAGCGTTGGAAAACCTCCCTCGAAGTACCGACACTAGCCTGGCTGAAAGGTTAAGCAAGTATTGTGACGTGAATTAATACCCGGCTAATTCTTCTTTTAAAGGTTTTAAGAAGGATTTGAGGAAACAGTGGGAGGCATCTTGGTTAGATAAATTAATAAACCAATCTAATCTTGCAAGAGCATACGCTGAGTGTTTCTTTTCTCTCTCTCCAGGCAGCAACCATTTCACGCCCTAATCAAGATAATAAAATGTATTGCTTGACCGATCCGAATTCTTATTCGGGACTGGGGAAAGTTGGTTCAGCTCTAACTTATGACAACAGTCATGAGTATGAGAATGGGAAAGAGGAAAGTATGGATTTCCAGGATACCCAGGCGAAGAAGAAGCATGGTTTTGCATCTACTTCAGGTGTTCTTGTAATTGAGAACTGTTTTACGGTCAGCCCTACCTCCTGGGTACTTGATACCGGATCAGGATCTCATATCTGTAATTTATTACAAGGACTGAGAAAAAGTAGGAAAGTTGCACCGGGTGATATGTCGCTCAGAGTAGCGAACGGAGCACAAGTTTATGCGGCAGCCGTCGGTGAATATCACCTAGTATTGCCAAATGGCAAGACTATGATTTTGAACGATTGCTACTATGTACCCTCCATGGTTTGCAACATAATATCAGTTTCTTTACTCGATAAAGAAAGATATAAATTTGTTCTTGAAAAGAATATCATGAACATTTACCTTGATAAGGTACTGGTTGCAGAGGGTACACTGTTTAATGGTATCTACGTTCTAAATCAGAATACAGTTCTCAATATACAAAACACACGCAAGAGGAAGAATTCAGATACGAATGAATCCTACTTGTGGCATTGTAGACTTGGTCATATCGGAGAGAAAAGACTGAGTAAGTTGCATAAAGATGGACTCTTGAATGTGTTCGAGTTTTCATCTTATGAAACTTGTCAGTCTTGTCTCAAAGGGAAGATGACCAAATCTCCGTTCACCGGACATGGAGAAAGAGCAAGAGAGCTCTTGGGACTCATACACAGTGATGTGTGTGGTCCGATGTCTATACATGCAAGGGGAGGGTTCTCGTACTTCATCACATTCACTGACGATCTCTCTAGGTTCGGATATGTGTATCTGATGAAACACAAATCTGAAACTTTTGAGAAATTCAAGGAATTCAGAAACGAAGTAGAGAACCAGACAGGCAAAAGTATCAAGATCCTCCGGTCTGATAGAGGAGGGGAGTACTTAAGCACGGAATTCCGAGATTACTTAAAAGAGAATGGTATTCTCTCTCAGCTCACTCCTCCTTATACACCACAGCACAACGGTGTGTCAGAGAGAAGGAATCGTACCCTATTGGATATGGTTCGATCCATGATGAGTGATGCTGAGTTACCTCTTTCATTCTGGGGACTTGCGCTAGAAACAGCGGCATACTTACTGAATCAGGTTCCGACTAAATCCGTGCCTACGACTCCATATGAAATATGGAGTGGTAAGAAACCATATCTAGAACGAATTAAGATATGGGGCTGTCCGGCCTATGTAAAAGTACAAAAACCAGACAAGCTTGAGGCACGGTCAGTTTTATGTAAGTTTGTGGGATATCCTAGAAATTCTCTGGGATATCTGTTCTACCACACTGAGGAACAGAAGGTGTTCGTTGCTCGCCGCGCCACCTTTTTAGAGTGGCAATTTCTTGCAAAAGAAATAAGTGGGAGCACGGTAGAACTGGATGAAATATCTGATCCACAAAATCAAACTGAGGATTTAGTAGAACCAGAAAGTTCAGTGACCCCAAACGAACCTCAGCCACTCCGCAGATCTGGTAGGATTTCTCATCCGCCCGAGAGATACTACGGTTTTCTCATAGACGGGGATCGAGAGGATTGCATCTTGGAAGAAGATGACCCTACCAGTTTCAGGCAGGCCATTATCAGTAGGGACTCTGATAAGTGGCAGGAAGCAATGCAATCCGAAATGGAGTCCATGTACGCCAATAAAGTGTGGACCTTAGATATTGCTCCAGACGGGGTAAAACCCATAGGATGCAAATGGATCTACAAAAGGAAACTTGGTGTAGATGGGCAGGTGGAGACCTATAAAGCTAGACTCGTTGCAAAAGGTTTTCGTCAAAGACCTGGTTTGGACTATGACGAGACTTTTTCTCCGGTGGCTATGCTCAAATCCATTCGGATCCTACTTGCCATTGCTGCCTTCCATGACTATGAAATCTGGCAGATGGATGTTAAAACGGCTTTCCTAAACGGTTGTTTGGAAGAGTGCGTTTACATGGATCAACCAGAAGGTTTCGTAGACAGTGGGAGCAGCGGAAAGGTGTGCAAGTTGCTTAAATCCATTTATGGATTAAAGCAGGCATCGCGGAGCTGGAACATCTGTTTTGATGAGGTAATCAAGGAATTTGATTTCATCAAGAACGAAGATGAACCCTGCGTATATAAGAAGATTGTAGGACGAACTGTCGTATTCCTAGTCTTGTACGTGGACGACATTCTTTTGATAGGAAATGATATTCCTATGCTACAATCGGTCAAGCTGTTTTTGTCACAAAGGTTCTCCATGAAGGACCTGGGTGATGCCTCGTACATTCTGGGGATCAAGATCTATAGAGATAGATCCAAGAAACTGTTGGGACTTTCACAGTCCAGGTACATAGAGACCGTACTAAAGAGATTTAGTATGGAGGGTTCCAAGCGCGGTAACATACCCGCATTGCACGGAATTACCCTCTCCAAGAAGATGTCTCCTAAGACTGACGAGGAGAGGGTTCGCATGAGCACTATACCCTACGCTTTGGCGGTAGGATCTATAATGTATGCGATGCTATGTACAAGACCAGATGTAGCTTACGCGTTGAGCACGGTAAGCCGGTATCAGTCAGACCCAGGGGAGGACCACTGGACAGCAGTGAAGAACATTCTCAAGTACCTGAGAAGGACTAAGGAGATGTTCCTGGTTTACGGTAATGGAGACCTCAGGGTCGAGTCCTTTACCGATTCAAGCTTCCAGAGTGACAAAGATGACAGCAAGTCCGTCTCGGGTTTTGTGTTTACCCTCAACGGAGGGGCGGTATGTTGGAGGAGTTCCAAGCAGGATACCGTCGCAGACTCGACGATGGAAGCTGAATACATTGCTGCAAGCGATGCCGCAAAAGAGGCGGTCTGGATTAAGAAGTTCATTAGTGAACTTCAGGTGGTTCCGTCCATTGTTGACCCAATACCTTTGTATTGCGATAACAATGGGGCTATAGCTTTAGCGAAGGAACCGAGGTCCCATCAGAAATCCAGGCACATCTTAAGGCGGTATCACCTGATCAGGGAGATCATTGATCGACAGGAGATCGAGGTACGGAGAGTGGACACAAAGGACAACACTGCGGACCCATTCACGAAGGCTTTACCCCAGACTCAGTTCGAGCGGCTGATCGAGATGATAGGTCTTCGATACGCCAGTACATGGCCTTAGTGCAAGTGGGAGATTGTTAGTGTATATGCCCTAGAGGCCATTACTGTATCATACTAGTATGTATATTACTTGATGGAAGCTTGGGATATTCACAGTTGTATATACAATCTTGCTCGAAATGGTAGTATGCTACTTGGTTTGTCTCTGCTTTAATATGTGCATGTGTTTCTTTTAGCATATTGCTGGTATACATATTAGTAGAGCCCTTAGGATCTTTGCTTGATTACCGGCGTTGTGATGGCGATCACACTCGTGGGAGCTGGGTAATCTATAAGCACATCCTTATACAGGTCCCTGGTCGTTGGACTATCGAGACAGGGCATCGATACTCCGGAGTAGACCAGCGTATGCGCTTCTCATCCCAGTCTGGGAGACGGTCTGTCCCACAGCCGTTAGTACGTCGTACTTGGGATAGTATGCGGGTGCTCGTTAGGTTACGAGTACACTGGACAGGACTCGTCGGGAACTGTTGGTTGGTAATATACCTATCGTCAGTTATCAGTTCCCAGGTGACATGAGTACAGCTTAGTCCGCTGACTTGACACTGTCACTTCGCCTCGAGTGTGTTCCCACTGCTCTTTGATTGCTACCCTACCACGGCTCTACTGAGTCGTGCAAACAGGTAGCAGTTGGGAGCAGTCCCGAAGCACTTGGAGGCAGTGACGGTTAGACAGGATTCGTCTCTCCCGGTATTAGGGGTTGACATCGCGCTGTGTCTAGGAGAGCCATTACACGAGTAGTCCCTGGCCAGGGCAAGCGAGATATACTGGTAGGCTTCCAGTGTTATCTCAGGGTGTTCTGGGCTTCACTCCGACACGACTTGTACCGCTATTAGGGGACTGACGTTCACCGCCCCCCTAGGCCCGCCATGCGATGTATCAGACGAACAGACCGGACTGTACGGAGATTGTCACATACAGGCTCAGTAGGAATGCAGATGGGGTTCACCTCGTCAGTCTTCTTATCGACATCTACCTGGGGACCGTTACGTACAGCTAGTGCCGCTTGCGGTCTGTGGTTAAACCCACTGCCAGCGTAGTGTCGAGTCTTTAGAGTCCCACACAGAGAGCTATTCGCCTTTAGGCAAAACGAGTAGAGGTCGCATGGTTTTGCGACAGGGTTCGTTCGCATCCGCGCACTTGTGCACGGTTGCTGTCCGGACAGTTTATACTAGCGGGCTTTGGTTTAAGCCGGATCCTAGTATATGATTTGAGATTGGTTTTTCTCATTGTGTTCGTGTTCCTCGGATCACGAATGCGGGTGCGTATGCACAGTTGCTTGAGATTGAGGGAGAGGACCTTGTTTAGGGTTAATGACTTTTGTCATTTTATTAACCCTATTGTTTTTGTGTGTATTATTGTTAATTGATAATTAGCTTAATTATTGTGCATGGTTGTTGTTGTTGACACTTTGACTTTGTTGACTTGTTGACCAAGTTGACAATTTGACCATGATCATTTCATTTGGAAGATGCTCTTTGATTCTTGCAATTTGCATTAATAATGAAATGATAATGGTCACCTCATGATTTACCATGACAATTTTCAAGCTAATTATACAATTAAAATAACTCACACATATTAGTGAGAATGGCTCACTAATTTATAATTCTATCATATCTTTTCTCTCTCTTGCTCATCCTCTCCCTCAAGCTCTCTCCCTCTCATGTGTTGAGAAACAAAAAGCTTGAGAAAAACCTTCACTTGATCTTCTCTACTCACATCTAGGGTTCAAGTCTTAGCATTTCTTGAACTCTAGTTACTCCTAGCTTGGAGTTGAAGCTAAAGCTGGTGGCTTTCAAGTGGATCTTTCTTTGACGGAAGGAGACTAGCAAGGTGAGGCCTTTCTACCGTTCCGACGGGCTAGGAGAGAAGGACTAAAGACCAAAGGTATAACCTTTCCATCACTTAGCTACTTTGTAGTTAGGGTTAGCTAGTTTTAGTTTAGCAAAGATCCTCACAAGCTTGGTCCATGTTGCCTAAGTCATTAAAAATCCGTTTTTATTATGTTTTCCGCCTCCCCGCAAGTACCGGGGTGGGCAACGTGGACCCAACATATTGTAGTGGATGCTTGGACATATATAGGGATGACTTTCTTGCTCGATATGATAATATGCTATCTGGTTACTCTTTACTTTAACGTGTACACTGATTGTCTCTCTGTTACATGTTGGTAAAGCCCTTAGGATGTGTACTTGACTACCTAGACTATGATGTGGATCATACTAGTGGGGACATGGTAGTCCATAAGTACATCCTTCAAAGTCCCTAGTCGTGGGTGTATCGAGACGGGGCATCGATATACCAGAGTAGACTAGCGTGTAGCTTCTAGACCTATATAGATGGGTGATGGATGATCCTATATCCATTGGTGTTTGACATCAGAGATGATATACGGGTGCTCAGTGGAGACTGGGTACACTGGACGGACTCGCCGAGAACTCCCAGATGGTATTATACCTTACGTCAGATGGCAGTTCTCTGGTGACACTGGTACAGGTTAGTCTGTATACCCGAGATCGTCATAGAGTCTTGTGTGATTCCCATTGTGCTTTGATTTCCACCTTACCACGTCCAAGTGGGCGTGCAAAACGGTGGTTTTTGGGTACAGTCCCGAGTCACATGGAGGCAATGAGCGATAGGAGGGGTTTCGTCTCTCCCGGTATAGGGAGTTGATGTTGCGCAGTGCTCGATTGGCTATAATAGGAAGTCCTTGGCCAAGGCTGTTTTAGGGATTTACTGGTAAGTGTTACCAGTAGTTTCTCGACCCGTTATGAGCCTCATATCGACACGACTTATCGAGTTATTGGGGTCTGACGTTTACCACCCCTAGGCGAGATATGCGACATATCAGACGAACAGACCGGACTGTACGGTAGTGTTACTGATTGGATTCATAGGAGTGTGACTGGGCTTGCTCGTTGATCTTCTGATCGCTCAATACCCGGGTGGCCGTTACGTTTAGCAGACCGCTTGCGGCTTGTGGGTGTTTGATATGATCATCACCTACTGCCGGCGTATTGTCGACTCTTTAGAGTCCTACACAGGGGTTTCCTGGCTCAAGCGAAACGAAATTGGAGCGCATATGAGAAATGTGCGGGACCGAGAAAAATACCAGTATGTGATACTATATTCTATTCTCGCGATTTGTGACATTGATCGGTTGTATGCGATATAGCCGGGTTATCGGATCAAGTGTTGATTCGATAAGTTGTTACTGTATGATATTAGTCGGTTATATACAATATGACCGGATCGTTAAATCAAGTGTTGATTTAATGATTTAATGTATAATTATATATTTGATATATTACTTTACATTAACTAGTATTGGTTCATTTAAGATTGATTTTCTCACTTGAATGTGCACATTGTTTATATGTGATATATGCAAGTGTACATGTTTGTATCATGCTTGATGATACAAACAAGTTGTGTGTATGAGACTTGAACCAACTCAAGCTTAAATTAGGGTTTACTATTTTCCTAACAAATAACAAAAGAGTGAGACTTTGGTCAAAATTATCAAGCTTCATGAAGCTTGATAAACGTTGACAAAGTCAACTCTTTTGTCATTTGTTCAAGATATTAGTTAACCCAACTCTTAACCTAATGCTTTGGTTAATTCTCTACAAGAGTTAAGCATGAGTGCTTAACTCAACCATGGTGCCATGATTAAAAGGATAAGATTCATATGATTCTTTCTTCTTCTTCATCTTCATCAAGCTCACAAAAGCTTGCTAGCTCCAATGGTGCCATGAGAAAAAGAGTGAGAAATCCAATTCTAAAGTGAACCCACTTCCTATTTCTTCATCCTCTACCACTTGCCATGTAGTATAGGGTGTTCTCTTCACAAAGTTTTTCACCAAGTGAAGGAATAGCTTGAGTTTGAGTCTCCCCGACGTTGATCATCTTCGGCCACGAAGTCAACGACCTAGCCCGCTCATTTCTCCGACGAAACCATCGCTAGAGTCCGGGATCCCGATGATCGCAGCGGAGGGACGTCAACACGGAGCTAAAGAAGTGGAGGACCAGATCTACAAAGGTTGTAATCCCTTTCACTTAGTAGCAAAGTTGTTTGCTTGCTTATTGTTTCGCCTAATCTCTAGTTAACGATCTAGTTCAGGGTTTCTCGGCACCGGAAAATTTGAATTTGGCATGGTTGATGCCTTGTGGAACCTCTTGTGTGTGCCTAGTAACCCTACAGTGGTATCAGAGCCTAGCTAGAGCATTAAGCGATGTGTTAACGAAGTTAAAACTCCGATCGAACCCGAATACCACAAAATACACCCCTCTTTGTACAATTTTTAAAATCTGTGAATTTTCTTAATTAAAAATGCCTAAAAAAATCAACAGGAAATTCTAAGAAACATTGTGAAAAACGACAAAGTTTGGCGCTTAAACCGCCGCGGAACCGCGGCACAAGCATGGCTCGTGCGGCGGTTCCGCGGCCATAATGTGACGTCACCTCTGTCCTTTTTCACAGTAATGTTTCTATTTAATTTCTTGATCTTTTCTCGGTATTTTTATCTGACTCAAGTGTTGAGTATTTTGGGGTTTATTTTGTAGTCGTTGTTTCGATCGGAATATTTGATTTCGTTGGGTTTTCCAGATATTTAGAAAGTATTAAAAAGTTCGACCGGATATAAATACCCGATTTTTCCCCTGCCGGGAAATTTCCAAGTGTTGGATTTTTCCGTAGTTTAAGAACGTCTAAGTAGTGCAAGTAACGCGATGGACCCTCTAGAAGACAACAAACCTTAACTCGATTATGTGACCGTCTTGAACTGCCTTTTGAACCTTCGGGTTTGGGGCAGTACGGCGTGCCACATGTGAGGCGTTGGCTTGACCCTTCTACGGCTGGACCATTGGTACTGTGATATGAAGTGGATGTTTATAAACTTATTTCATGTGTTGAGCTATTTCGGGAAAACTTGGGTGTTTGATTGTTTGATCGGAAAGTTTAACATTTTCTATTTATCTGGAATGTGATACAATATTTGGAATCCACAAGTAGTTATGAGATAACTAATTTGGTTGTTATGAACATAGCAGTTTAGTCTCAATTGATCGGTTGCCACGGAATTTTGATGCGATCAAAAGTCCGTCGCAATCACGTAGCGTACGCGGATACTTGCCGGGTAAACTTAATAGACAGCCATGCCCCATAGCCCCGACCAAGTGACTGTAGGAGAACCCCGTCGCCAAAATCATCCGTTCGGGTGCTCGCAGAAACGGTTTTCCGCCTTATTGCACTTCGTCGACGGCATCCGGTGGTGCGGCCGTCTACTAAAGTTTGCGACGAGCATTCGATCAGTTTATCGGGAATCTTGTTGAATTGCCCGACTAGATATTGAAAAGAGTTTTCGATATAGATACTAAAATGCGGAGTTTATAAATGTTAGGCATGCGATGTCTAAGGAGGTTGTGGATTCCAACTGTTGTAGTTTTACACTTTTTTTTCTATGACCGTAAGTGTAATATGTGATATCGCCGGTTTCGTTGCTATATGTCAACGACAATTGGGATGCGCACATTTACTTACGTTGATGACATGTGATGTTATGTGTTGCTGGATATGTTATATTGGATCGTCGCGTTTTGAATAGCCGGGGGTTTTATGTGAGATGAGAGTTTTTTTTTCATTCATGTAAAATTAATTGTATGTAATATTCTTTTATTGGAGCACTTCCAGGTTGCGGAAGATGTCACCATTTGTATATTATTTACTTTTTCGCACTAAGATAGACCCAAGGAGGAGAGCACAAGTAACCGGGTTCTGGAGTCCAGTGGGAGACCAACTCGAGGAGTCGAGTCCGGGTCTCCTAACTCTAGAATTGGTGGGGTTGCTTGTCGCTCTCGTAGGGGTCTAGGGGTGTGGGTTTGGATATTCATCGCGACCGTGGAATCCGTGTTTTATACTGGCTCGTATTAAAAACACGGACGTCCTAGTATATCCAATGTTTCATATGTTTCTTCTGCTGCGATATCTGTTATGTGATCATTTGATGTTCTGTGATAAATACTTTATATAGTATATATGATATATTATATAGATGTTAATTATGTTTTACACCCGCGCTAGCCCTGCCCCGCTCTACCGTTAGTAACCTAACCTAACGG
The DNA here is from genome assembly GCA_030015575.1 of Agapanthus africanus. NCBI lineage: Eukaryota > Viridiplantae > Streptophyta > Magnoliopsida > Asparagales > Amaryllidaceae > Agapanthus > Agapanthus africanus. Next base: position 223,632,529 of record JASDDO010000012.1, read on the forward strand.
TGCACGAGGGGACATCGAGACGAATGCGGATGGCATAAGTGTACGTCGTATTTATCTGTGATGTTTAGGTGATTTAAATGATGGGACTTCATTAATATGATTAATGAAATAAAAGAAACCTAAAAGATGTTGTGGAATCGAATTTTCAAAAACAGGTAGCTACAGTTCTTGCTTTGCATCGCGGTGTTCCTTGTAGAACATCTTGTACCTTATTCGATAAGGAAAGGGCCGAGATCCCTGCACCGGGAGTGGCCCCTTTAGAAATAACTGGCAGATGCTACACCCCTCGGTTTGTCTTTTGATTGCTCCTATAGTTCTTGCTTTGTACAGCGGTATATATGATATATCCTGCACCTTTTTCGATGAGGAAAGGGCCGACGATCCCTTCACCGGGAGTGACCCCTTTAGCAAAACTAGAAAAGCCTAAAAAACACTCCATTTTAAAATCATTTGATTCTACAACGATATCAAGTTCATTACGCAATAGGTTTTCAGAAAAACCTGTCCTAGCCCTCCGTCATTTCAGATAAGTAGTAGTTAGTATTCGTGCTACGTTTGTTGGCCTGCGTCAAGGCGTAGTGTGCGGTAGCTAACTAGTATTTATCTTCTTATGCATATGATGCAGATTGGATTAGGGTAGTCGTGCGACTTTGTTGGCCTGCGTCAAGGGTCGTGCGGATGGGTTTAATTCAATCAGGAAATGACGGGTTGAACTTGACTAGCGCACTATGGTTTGTTGGCCTGCGTTAAGGTCATAGGACACTAGGGGCAAAATTATCGGGAATTTTAAGTGTTGAAATTTGCAATGAGATTGCATAGCTTCTATGAGATAGCTGGATCCCGATACCCACTGCGAGTAATTGTTACTCCTGGGAGAGTTTTACACATTACAATTAGCTGATCAAGTAGGTGTCTAGAAAGGTGTCAACGGGGTTACGCCTCTGGGAAAACGAGGTTTACTTTAATTAGGTCCGTGCGAAAGCAAGGGGAACCTCCCTCAAAGTACCGACACTGGCCTGGCTGAAAGATTGGCGAACTTATAGCGTGTAATTAATCCCGGCTAGTCTTTCCTTTTAGGGTTTGAAGGAAGATTTGATAAAAAAAACAGTGGGAGCCATCCTAATTAGATAAAATAATAACCAATCTGATCTTGCAAGAGCGCACGCAGAGTATTTTCTTCTCTCTCTTTCCAGGTAGCGACCATGTCACGCCTTAATCAAGATAATAAAACGGATATATTGACCGAACACGCTTGTTATACTGTGCTGGGGAACGTTGGTCCCGCTCCAACTTATAATTGTTATAAGACAGAGCAGGAAATTGGGGAATACCGGATTTCCCGTGCCCCCCAAACGAAGAAAGTGCATGTTGATGCATCATCTTCGGGTGTGTTCGTTACACAGAACTGTTTCTCAGTATCCTCTGCGTCCTGGGTATCTGATACCGGATCAGGATCCCACATATGTAATATGTTACATAGGGCTAAGAAAGGTAGAGAACTGAGAACGGGTGATAAGTTTCATGAGGCAGAAAATGGTGCAAGTGTTGCAGCCGAGTCTGTTGGTCACTATCACCCTGTATTACCAATACATTGATTCTAAACAAATGCTATTAGATACCGAACCTGATATACAAAATCACATCAATCTCTTTATTAGTAAAGAAGGATACAATTTTGTATTGTTGGATAATTGTTTGAACATTTCATATATAAATAGTTGATCGGTTCAGGCACGTTATCTAAAAGCATTGACGTTCTAAATCAAACTACAGTTCCTAGTATACAGAACACACACAAGAGGGAGAGTTCAGAAATGAACAAATCCTTTTGAGGCATTGTAGACTAGGTCATATTAATGCGACCCGACTAGCTGAAGTTACATTAAGATGCATATTTAAATTAGTTTGAATTTACATCTTGTGAAACTTGCCAGTCATGTCACAGAGATAAGATGACCATAGCTCTGTTTATTGGAAACAGAGAAAGTGTTAGTAAACTCTTGGGATTGATACATAGTGATGTATGTAAGGTCCCCTGTCTACACATGCCAGGACCGGTTCTTTGTACTTCATTACATTCTCTGATAATCTCTCAAGATTCAGACATATGTTCCTGTTGAAACATAGGTCCGAAATTTTTGAGATATTCACAGAATATAAGTTAGAAGCAGAGAACCAAAATACGGGTATAAGTATTATGTCCTTTGATGTGATCAAGGAGGAGAATACTTGAGCACGGAATTCCTGGATTATTCTAAAGGAGAATGAGATTCTCTCTCAGCATTACTCCTCCGTATACACCATAGCACGATGGTATATCGGGGCGGAGCAATAACACCTTATGTGATATATTATGCTTTATGATGAGTACTACTGAGTTTCCTATTTCCTTTTAGGGAGTTATGCACTTATGAAGTTGCATACCTATTGAATAGGGTTCCGATCAAATCATATGTCTACCATTTCATATGAGATATGGAAAAGGAAGAGCCCATCTCTTAAGTCAGTTAAGATTTGGGGTTGTCCGGCCTATGTCTAAAAGGCAAAATCCAGACAAGCTCGAGGCAAAGTCAGTACTGTAGAAGTTTGTTGGATATCCCAAGCATACTTAAGGGAATATCTTCTGCCTAACCGAGGAACAAAAGATGTTTTGTTACTCAGCATGCCACCTTTGTGAAAGGGAATTTCTTATGAAGAAATTAGAGGACATGAGGTAGAACTGGAAGGAGTTCCAGCTATACAAACTGCAGCTGATGATTTGGTAGAACCAAAGGATTCAATAGCAACCAACGAACCTCAGCCTCTCCGCCGATCAAGTAGGTTTCCTCACCCACCTAGGAGATACTTCGGTTTCTCTATGACAGTGGGAGCGAGGATTGTATCATGGGATGATGACCTAACTAGTTTCGAGCTGGCCATCAAGAGTGTGACTCTGTAAGAATGGCTGGATGTTTATCGATCTGAGATGGAATCCTTATACACCAACAAAGTATGGACTTTGGTTGCTTTATCTGAAGGGTTAAATCCCCATCAGGAGCAAGTATATCTTGAGAAGATTACTTGGTGTACATGGAAAAGTTGAGACTTTCAAAGCTAGACTTGTTAAAGGTTTGCATCATTGACCAGGTATGGATTATAATGAAACCTTTTCTAAGTAGCTATGCTTAAGTCCATCCAGATCCTACTTTCCACGGCTACATACCATGACTACGATATCTGGCGGTTGGGTGTCATGACTGCTTTTCTAAATAATGATTTAGAAGACAGAGTCTATAAGTACACAGTCAGAGGGCTTCGTAGACAGTGGGAGCAGCGGAAACGTGTGCAAGATGTTTTATGTGATAAAGAATGCATCGCGGAGTTGGAACATCCGTTTTGATGAGTTAGTCAAAGAGTTTGACATCATCAAAATGGTAAATGAACCTTGTACATACAAAAAGGTAGTAGGGAGTATGGTGGTGATCCTCGTAGAGTACATGGATAACATACTCTTGATAGGGAAGGAGTTTTCTATGCTACGCTCGGTCAATCTCTGCTTATCACAAGGATTCTCCATATAGGATCAAAGTGATACCTACTAAATCCTGGGTTTTGGATCTATGAGATAGATCTAATTGGATGTTAGGATACTCACTAGTTGTAGAGAGAAGGTATCAATTGATCCTGGGGAGAATCACAGGAAAGGTTCCAGAGTGATAAGGATGACTGAATGTCAGTCACAGGCATTGTCTTTACCCTCAGTAAAGGGACGGTATGTTGGAAGAGTTCCAAGCTAGATACCGTGGCATACTAGACGATAAAGGCTGGATACATCTCTACCAAAGATGCTACCAAAGAGACAGTCTGGGTGTATATTAGTTCATGAGATGAACTTCGTTCCTTCCATTGTGTGACAATGGAGTTGTGGCTTATGCCTAGGAGTGCCCGTCCCATCAGTGATCAAGACATATTCTTAGGCAGTATCACCTGATCGTGGAAATGTTTGATCTCCAGGGGATCGAGGTTAGGAGAGTAGACTCAGAGGACAACACGGTGGATCCACTCACAAAGGCTTTTTCCCAGAGAGAGACTTTTATGGGATGGTTGAGTATGAGATGCTACAACCACTAATCTATGGCCCTAGTGCAAGTGGGAGATTGTTAGTTATATGTATGCCCTAGAGGCCATTACTATACATAGGATGTATATTGTAGTGGATGCTTGGACATATATAGGGATGACTTTCTTGCTCGATATGATAGTATGCTATCTGGTTACTCTTTACTTTAATGTGTACACTGATTGTCTCTCTGTTACATGTTGGTAAAGCCCTTAGGATGTGTACTTGACTACCTGGACTATGATGCGGATTATACTAGTGGGGACATAGTAGTCCATAAGTACATCCTTCAAAGTCCCTAGTCGTGGGTGTATCGAGACGGGGCATCGATATACTAGAGTAGACTAGCGTGTAGCTTCTCGACCCATATAGATGGGCGATGGATGATCCCATATCCATTGGTGTTTGACGTCATAGATGATATACGGGTGCTCAGTGGAGACTGGGTACACTGGACGGACTCGCCGAGAACTCCCAGATGGTATTATACCTTACGTCAGATGGCAGTTCTCTGGTGACATTGGTACAGGTTAGTCTGTATACCCGAGATCGTCATAGAGTCTTGTATGATTCCCACTGTGCTTTGATTTCCACCTTACCACGTCCAAGAGTGCGGGCAAAACGGTGGTTTTTGGGTACAGTCCCGAGTCACATGGAGGCAATGAGCGATAGGAGGGGTTTCGTATCTCCCGGTATAGGGAGTTGATGTTGCGCAGTGCTCGATTGGCTATAACAGGAAGTCCTTGGCCAAGGCTGTTTTAGGGATTTACTGGTAAGTGTTACCAGAGTTTCACGACCCGTTATGAGCCTCATATCGACACGACTTATCGAGTTATTGGGGTCTGACGTTTACCACCCCTAGGCGAGATATGCGACATATCAGACGAACAGACCGGACTGTACGGTAGTGTTACTGGTTGGATTCACAGGAGTGTGAGCGGGCTTGCTCGTTGATCTTCTGATCGCTCAATACCCGGGTGGCCGTTACATTTAGAAGACCGCTTGCTGCTTGTGGGTGTTTGATATGATCATCACCTACTGCCGGCGTATTGACGAGTGTTTAGAGTCCTACATAGGGGTTTCCTGGCTCAAGCGAAACGAAATAGAAGCGCATATGAGATATGTGCGGGACCGAGAATAATACCAGTATGTGATACTATATTCTATTCTCGCGATTTGTGACATTGATCGGTTGTATGCGATATAGCCGGGTTATCGGATCAAGTGTTGATTCGATAAGTTGTTACTGTATGATATTAGTCGGTTATATACAATATGACCGGATCGTTAAATCAAGTGTTGATTTAATAATTTAATGTATAATTATATATTTGATATATTACTTTACATTAACTAGTATTGGTTCATTTAAGATTGATTTTCTCACTTGAATGTGCACATTGTTTATATGTGATATATGCAAGTGTACATGTTTGTATCATGCTTGATGATACAAACAAGTTGTGTGTTTGAGACTTGAACCAACTTAAGGTTAAATTAGGGTTTACTATTTTCCTAACAAATAACAAAAGAGTGAGACTTTGGGCAAAGCTATCAAGCTTCATGAAGCTTGATAAACATTGACAAAGTCAACACTTTTGTCATTTGTTCAAGATATTAGTTAACCCAACCCATAACTGTCACTACCCGAGAATTTCGACTCGTGACCGGCACTTAACCACGCAACGTCTACAGGCGTAACGCGGCTAAGTAAGACGAACCCAGAAATCAAAACCAATAAATATAGAGTGATTTAAAACAGTTTCGTAAAAACAGTCATGCATTTCCGAAAAACATTTTATTAATTTAGTAGAAATCCCTTTTAGTTCAAGAGTTATAACTTTTATAATTTTGGCAACATTTCCTTTTTTTTAAATATTTGCCCCGCAAGTCGGGTAAAAGCAAAGTGTAGCAGAAATGACAAGTAAAATGAAGGAAGCATCACAATATGATATACGACGCCGTAGCGAAGAATACGCAGGAAAGCAAGGACAAAATCACAAAAGGTAAGACTGCATAAAATAAAGTCGGCTCACATGCGAGCTCGACACCAGAATACAATATCATACATATCGTCCTCACAACTGTCTCTAAGTCAATACAGAAAGGTAGATGAAGAATACTAGATACATCAATATACAACTGAAAGATAACAGATACCGCACAAAAACCCACCTAACAGCAAAAGGCTAACTCGCCTCAGCAATGGTATCTGTGCCAAAAGATGCGGTAAACAGCCAGCCGCGACTACTCCCAAGGGCAACCTGCAAATACTGTGGCACAACGGGGGTGAGTTGCCAACTCGTGAATAGAGATAACATATAAAGGTGATCGCGAGCATGCACATATAGCGTGGCTCTACTAATGCCAGCAAATGATATCAATGCATGCCAAACAGTGGATGCAATAGTAATACAAGTACTCTATCAGGTAAATACTACAGGATGAGATACACAGCAATCAATACTGAGCATGGGATAAATAACATCTACATGAAATATGTCAACTTGGAAAACAATAGGCGGTGCCTCAAGCTGCACCCAAATCCCAAATATACTTAGGCGCCGGCACACCCATCGGCCCTCAAATCCTGTACACCTCTGAGAAATCACGAGTGCCCAACATCGGCACCCAAAACATCATCAAATACTCGTGTCCAACATCGACACGCAAATCCTCATATATCGGGCTCCGTCGGTCCGGATCAGCCCACGGGGTCCGTCTGCGGTGTCGGCCCTCGGCCCCAGCAGTACGGGTCATCCCGCATCCATCTCTCGACTCTGGTCAGTATCCTCCGGACAACTGCCAGGTCCAACCAATCACCGGTAGGTACTCGCCCATCTCCAGGCTCAATCGGCAAAACCCATCGATCATCTCGCCGAGGGGAACCATACCGAGCCCACCACGAACCCGCAAACGGAACATCCACTCCTCGAATCGGGTTTCAAGCACACGTCTCAGCACCGAGAAAACGCGTGGTGGACACACCAAAATATCATATCAGGAGGTACCGGGTTTTCAAAATAATGCATCTTTTCTTAAATATTTCCACGGTCCTCAAAACCAGAAATCACATGAAAATCCATCACCAATAAGTCAATCCAATGCGAGGTACAATGTAAATCAATCCATGGTATGAGTATAAGGGGAAAACCTCCTTAAAAATAGTTCTCGTTCTTAAAGATGTCATGCGGCTCCCAATTTCTAGAAAATCATAACCAATCATAGGTAAGATGAACTACAGCAGTATAATCATGGTAGCTCTACAGTGAGTGTGGCATGGCAATTACTAACGGTGTGTATGTAGCATGCAGAATCGTGCCCGTGCAACATAAGCCGTTAGTAATAGTGCAGTGTTCTATCAGTTTTAAGCATATATACATATATAAATATGGCAGGGAATGCAATATGCGATGACAATCCATGGTATGGTATATGCAAATATATATAACAATAAGGTCCTATCAGCCCTGACGCATAACGCCATGCGGACGATATCCCCGTAGATGTGAAATCTACTCACCGAAGTCTCGCGCTAAGTATAGCCGACGACTTGCTTGCCCTTCTTCGCAGCGTCCGTCTCACTGGCCTGCGAACCTAGAATCACATAACATATATCACACATAAGCTCAATTTCACAGAAACGCGACATTACAGCCCACTAGAAACCCGTGTCGCAAACCACTCGCGCGTGTGGGCGATACGCTAAAACGTGTGATCTCGCGCCTGAAACTACCCCGACGCGTCGCGATACGCAAGAACCCAAACCTACTCACGTATCACGCGTGTCGCGAAGGTTTAGAAAAACGACAAAACAGGTATTTGGTCCCAGATTTCTATACAGAACTAAACTTACAAAAATATATATATCACAGAATCCTACACACTAGCAGACACCTACAGGACCAGACCCAAACCCAAACCCTACCCATCTGGCCGCAATTGGCGGCCAGAATGAAGGAATTGGCGGCCAAAGGGGTGAATTAGGGGGTCGGGTTCTAGCTAGGGTATCAGCACATCTCCACTACACTGCAGTCTCCTCAATTCCATTCAGAACTCATCGGGTCAAAAGCAGTTCCAGAAAACCTCAATTTTGCACAAAATACGATAAATTGCATCAATTAGGGAAACTGGTGGTATTTTAGTGCAACTATGGTTAAACTAGGTTAATATGGTCTCAATAACCCACTAACAACCTACTGAAACCAAATCACACCAAATTAGCACAAGATTCCTACTAAACACCTCATATCGCACTGAAACGCACTAAAAACCACTAACCGATGCAAAACGACACTAACCAAGCAAACTAGGGAATAAGTTTAGGAAATATACCTCATGCTTAACCCTAGGGAGCTGAAGGAAGAAGAAGAGGTGAAGGGGAGAAGCTGCAGTTGCTGTTGCTGCTCACTGTAGCTGCCGCTGCTACTACTTCTTGCTTTTGCTGCTGCTGTGCTTGGTTCTGGAGCTGGGGGTAGAGAGGTAAGTGTGTGTGTGTGTGTATATGAGAGTTGAGAGAAAAACAAAGAAATGAGAGGATACAAAGCATCACCCAATTGTCAACCCTCCTCTCTCTCTCTTCATGATTGCAAGCATGGCTTGAGCCATCATGCCCTCTCTCTCTCTCTCACAAGTCAACACCCATAACCATTCAAATTAAAATAACTTTTAATTAACTAATTAAACTTGATTAAAACCCAAAAGGCTTAATCCTCAAGATTAACCCACCATGGTCACTTAACATGGTAAAAACTCATTTAAAAACCCTAGTTTACATGCACATGTGTGTGCAAGCCTAGGAAAATTTTAGAAAAATATTTATTAAATTAGGAAAATTATTTGAAACACAATTTGGTAAACTTTTTATTAAAACCCATTATTTAAATATAATTAGTCACTAAACAAATCCTAAGGTGTTACAATCTCTCCCCCTTAAAGAAATTCGTCCCCGAATTTCAAAAATCTAACTACACGTACCTTTGAAAAGATGGGGATACGTCTTCATCATCTCGCTTTCGGTCTCCCAAGTGACCTCCTCACGGTTCTGACCACGCCAAAGTACTTTAACTGTTGGAATGTCCTTCGATCTCAATTTCTTCACTTGTCGATCCAAGATCATCACCGGCTGCTCTGTATAGGAAAGGTCGCGCTCCAGCTGGATCGTCGGATGCTGAATCGCATGCGAAGGATCATGAAGATACCTGCGGAGCATCGAGACATGAAATACGGGGTGCACATCTGGAAAGCTGGGCGGAAGGGCTAAACGGTAGGCTACTGCACCAACACGCTCGAAGATCTCGAAGGGGCCCACATACCTGGGACTGACCTTCCCCTTCTTCCCAAACCTCATCACACCTTTCATCGGGGAGACCCTCAAGAAAACATGATCACCAACAGAAAACTCAAGTCTGCGTCGCCGACGGTCTGCATAAGATCTCTGCCTACTCTGTGCTGCTCTCATCCTATCGCGAATGAACTGGATCTTCTCTGTCGTCTCTTCAACAATCTGTGGCCCTAAGATACTGCTCTCACTGAGCTCTGTCCAACAGGCGGGTGACCTGCATCTCCTCCCGTAGAGAGCTTCAAATGTTGCCATCTGAATGGTCTCCTGGTAGCTGTTATTGTAGGAGAACTCTACTAAGGGCAAATGATGATCCCAGCTACCTCCAAAATCTAATACACAAGCTCTGAGCATGTCCTCGAGAGTCTGAATGGTCCGCTCTGACTGTCCGTCGGTCTGCGGATGAAATGCCGTACTGAAACTCAAGCGAGTGCCCAAGGCCTCCTGAAGCCTCTGCCATAGTCTACTGGTAAACTGGGTGCCTCTGTCGGACACAATACATGTCGGGACTCCGTGTAGTCGCACAATCTCGTCGATGTAGATCTGGGCATACTGAGTAAATCCGAAAGTCGTCTTCACTGGTAGGAAGTGAGCCGACTTCGTCAAACGATCCACGATCACCCAGATGGAGTCATACCCTCGACTAGTCCTGGGTAGACCCACCACGAAATCCATCGAAATATGTTCCCATTTCCACTCCGGAATGGGTAACGGCTGTAGCTCTCCTGCGGGCCTATGGTGCTCAGCCTTGACTTGCTGACAAGTCAGGCATCTCGACACGAAATCTGCGATGTCACTCTTCATTCCGTCCCACCAATAAACATCTCTCATATCATGATACATCTTGGTGGAACCGGGATGTACACTTTACACCGATCGATGTGCCTCCTCAAGAATCTCGCACCGCAGTCCCTCAGCATCTAGTACGCACAGTCTAACTCCAAAACGTAGTACCCCCTGATCATCGATCACGAACTCGGAAAATCTGCCCTGTCCAATCTATGCCATGATCTCTGAACATCGGTCATCACTGAACTGTGCCTCACGTATACGATCGATCAACTGTGGGCGTGCACGGACATGCGCTATCTGTCCTCCAATCGGCGTGAACTCGAACTGTACTCGGTTGTCGCATAATATCTGCCAATCTGCTGACGACTGCCCATGTACTGCGCTCAAACAAGATAGACTACTCCCGGGCCTCCTGCTCAAAGCATCCGCCACCACATTTGCCTTGCCCGGGTGATATAAGATCTCGCAGTCGTAATCCTTCACTAACTCCATCCATCGACGCTGTCGAAGGTTCAGGTCCCGCTGCTGGAATATGTATTTCAGACTCTTGTGATCCGTGAATATCCGGCACGACTCGCCGTATAGGTAATGTCGCCAGATCTTAAGTGCAAAGACCACTGCAGCCATCTCCAAGTCATGAGTAGGGTAGTTCTGCTCATGTTTCTTCAATTGTCGCGAGGCATACGCGATCACCCTATCGTGCTGCATCAAAACGCACCCTAGCCCCACTCGAGAGGCATCACAATAGACCACAAACCCGCCTGATTCGGAAGGCAAAGATAACACCGGTGCCGTCGTCAGCCGAGTCCGCAACTGCTGAAAACTGTGCTCGCACTCCTCCGTCCAGTCGAAAGGAACTCCCTTCCGGATCAAACCGGTCAACGGTGTAGCAATACGGGAGAAGTCCTGCACAAAACGCCTGTAGTAACCGGCCAACACCAAAAAGCTGCGAATCTCCGTCACCGACGTGGGTCTGGGCCAACGCTGAACGGCCTCGATCTTCCTCGAGTCTACACATATACCGTCTCGTGAAATCACGTGTCCCAAGAAGTCTACGTTGTCCAGCCAAAAAGCACACTTGGAGAATTTCGCATAAAGCTGGTGCTCCCTCAAGGTCTGCAATGAAATCCGCAGGTGCTGCTCGTGCTCCTCACTACTCCGGGAATACACCAAGATATCGTCAATGAAGACTATGATGAACAGATCCAAATATGGCTGGAAAATATGGTTCATCAAGTCCATGAATGCTGCTGGCGCATTGGTGAGTCCGAATGACATCACCAAAACCTAGTAATGGCCGTAGCGCGTACGGAAAGCTGTCCTGGGAATGTCCTCCTGTCGAACCCGCAGCTGATGATAGCCCGATCGTAAATCGATCCTCGAAAAGTACCCTGCCCCCTGAAGCTGGTCGAACAAATCGTCGATGCGCGGCAAAGGATACCTGTTCCGCACTGTTACCCTGTTCAGCTGGCAGTAGTCGATACACAGACGCAAACTGCCGTCCTTCTTCTTGACAAACAGGACTGGAGCACCCCAAGGAGAAACACTGGGTCGAATAAGTCCCTTATCCAGCAAATCTTGCAGCTGACCCTTCAATACTCTAAGTTCCGCCGGGGCCATTCGATAAGGCGGTACGGAAATAGGCCCCGAGCAAGGAACCAAATCAATACAGAAAGAAATGTCGCGCTCGGACGGTAGCCCAGGAAGCTCGGTAGGGAACACATCAGGAAACTCGCTAACAACCGGAACCTGATCCAATGGAACCTGTGTAGCACTAGCATCGCAAACATAGGCGAGAAATCCCTGAAATCCCTTCCTCAAAAGCTGTCCAGCAAGAAAAGAAGAAATCACACTGTGAGGGGCGGCATCACGGTCCCCCAACACAACAAAAACCGACTCGCCGGGAAAGCAGAATCTAACTGTCTTCTAACGGCAGTCCATAGAAGCATAGCACGTGGCTAACCAATCCATGCCCAAAAGAACGTCGAAGTCCAACATCTCCAGAAGGATCAAGTCGACAGGCAACTCTCTCTCGCCAATACAGACGATACAGGATCGGAACACGTGCCTAGCAATAAACGACTCTCCCACAGGAGTGGTCACCACAAGCGGCTGATCAAGAAAACCGGACTCTCTACCCAAACTCGGCACAAAGTGCGTGGATACATACGAGTGTGTGGATCCGGGATCGAACAATACGTGTGCATCAACTGTACAAACAGGAAGGATACCTGAAACCACTGCATTGGACGCCTGCGCGTCCTGATGCGTCAAAGCAAAGACCCGCGCCTGTCCACCACCTGTAACTGACTGCCCTCTGCCTCGGTCATCTCGTCCTCTCTGAGCAACTCCTCCACGGCCACGACCTCGCTGTGTATGAGTCTGGCGCGGAGCAACGGTAGGTACAACGGGCAACGCCCTCTGAGGTGGTGAAGGTGGTAAAGTAACATGCGGTGCTGCCGCCTCCCTCCGGTGTGTCTCGGGACAATCCCTAACGAGGTGAAGTAGGCTGCCGCATCTAAAGCAACCCCGCGGCGACTGCTGACTCTCTCGTGGATATGAACTAAACATCTGGCTCCGTCCCGAATCTCTGCCACTCCCCGTAACAGGGCGATACCTGTCGCGGCGTCTGAATATCTGTCTCCGTGTGGATATACCAGTACGAACTCTCTTCGGCTCTGGGACTGCCGAAGTCTCAGCAAGGTGCTTCTCGACTACTAGGGCTGCGTCTACAGCTGCTGCATAGGTCTCGTAGTGCTGCGCGCTGATCGCAAGGAACAGTGGTGTAAGCAAGCCTCGAACAAATCTCCTGACTCGCAACTCCTCGGTAGCCACTAAATATGGGGCACAAACTGCTAGCTCTGTAAACAACACGTCATACTCTGCCACTGTCATCCCTGGTGTCTGGCGCAAGGACTCAAATCTGCGTGCTCGGGCATCCCTAACGCTCTGGGGAAGGAAACGGGCTAGAAATACTGTCACGAACTCCGTCCAGGTCATAGGAGGAAGACCTGCTGCTCTGCCCTTCTCAACTGAATCACACCACTTCTGCGCAAGACCTTCTAGACGAAAGCTTGCGAACTCGACCCATCTCGCATCTGCGCATCTGAGGGAACGGCATATCCGGGCCATCCTGTCAATGAAAGACTGTGGGTCCTCGGCTGTATCGGTGCCTGTGAAGACCGGAGGCTTCAGCCTCATGAACTCTGATAGCGAAACCGTAATCACCTCTGTGGCTGCAGGGACAACTGGCTGTGCGGTAGGTACCATCGCGGTCTCTGGAACAGGTGGAGCTACCTCTGGTCGCTGGGCTCGAAGCGTCTCAACTAGCGATCCTATCATCTGGCGCATCTCCTGCATGCTAGATCCCACCGTCTAGCGCATCTCCTGCATACCAGCCCCTAGCGTGGCGATCTGATCTGTCACGGCAGGAACAGCCTACTCGGGTACAACGGGTGCACTGCCTGGATCAGTCCTCGTCTAGGACGAGTCAACTCGTATCTCGGCCCTCGCGGCCGCTCTCTGTGCCCTCGTAGTCTTTGGCGGCATAGTGGCTGAAAGAAATTTAGGATTCGATAAGAACGCGGGAATCGAATCGCAGGAATGTATGTATTCGAGAAGGAATTTAAATCAACAAGTCCTAAGGTCGCGTAGGCGGAGTACCGTGTCGTGAGTATGCCGCGGAACATACACACGCTACGCTACCTTGCTGCAGCTACCTACTCCATCATACCAGGGTCATCCTACACTCCGAAGGTAAAACCTACGCTCTGATACCAACTTTGTCACGACCCGAGAATTTCGACTCGTGACCGGCACTTAACCACGCAACGTCTACAGGCGTAACAAGGCTAAGTAAGCCGAACCCAGAAATCAAAACCAATAAATATAAAGTGATTTAAAACATTTTCGTAAAAACAGTCATGCATGTCCGAAAAACATTTTATTAATTTAGTAGAAATCCCTTTTAGTTCAAGAGTTATAACTTTTATAATTTTGGCAACATTTCCTTTTTTTTTAAATATTTGCCCCGCAAGTCGGGTAAAAGCAAAGTGTAGCAGAAATGACAAGTAAAATGAAGGAAGCATCACAATATGATATACGACGCCGTAGCGAAGAATACACAGGAAAGCAAGGACAAAATCACAAAAGGTAAGACTGCATAAAATAATGTCGGCTCACATGCGAGCTCGACACCAGAATACAATATCATACATATCGTCCTCACAACTGTCTCTAAGTCAATACAGAAAGGTAGATGGAGAATACTAGATACATCAATATACAACTGAAAGATAACAGATACCGCACAAAAACCCACCTAACAGTAAAAGGCTAACTCGCCTCAGCAATGGTATCTGTGCCAAAAGATGCGGTAAACAGCCAGCCGCAACTACTCCCAAGGGCAACCTGCAAATACTGTGGCACAACGGGGGTGAGTTGCCAACTCGTGAATAGAGATAACATATAAAGGTGATCGCGAGCATGCACATATAGCGTGGCTCTACTAATGCCGGCAGATGATATCAATGCATGCCAAACAGTGGATGCAATAGTAATACAAGTACTCTATCAGGTAAATACTACAGGATGAGATACACAGCAATCAATACTGAGCATGGGATAAATAACATCTACATGGAATATGTCAACATGGAAAACAATAGGCGGTGCCTCAAGCTGCACCCAAATCCCAAATATACCCAGGCGCCGGCACACCCATCGGCCCTCAAATCCAGTACACCTCTGAGAAATCACGAGTGCCCAACATCGGCACCCAAAACATCATTAAATACTCGTGTCCAACATCGACACGCAAATCCTCATATATCGGGCTCCGTCAGTCCGGATCAGCCCACGGGGTCCGTCTGCGGTGTCGGCCCTCGGCCCCGGCAGTACGGGTCATCCCGCATCCATCTCTCGACTCTGGTCAGTATCCTCCGGACAACTGCCAGGTCCAACCAATCACCGGTAGGTACTCGCCCACCTCCAGGCTCAATCGGCAAAACCCATCGATCATCTCGCCGAGGGGAACCATACCGGGCCCACCACGAACCCGCAAACGGAACATCCACTCCTCGAATCGGGTTTCAAGCACACGTCTCAGCACCGAGAAAACGCGTGGTGGACACACCAAAATATCATATAACGAGTTGCCGGGTTTTCAAAATAATGCATCTTTTCTTAAATATTTCCACGGTCCTCAAAACCAGAAATCACATGAAAATCCATCACCAATAAGTCAATCCAATGTGAGGTACAATGTAAATCAATCCATGGTATGAGTATAAGGGGAAAACCGCCTTAAAAATTGTTCTCGTTCTTAAAGATGTCATGCGGCTCCCAATTTCTAGAAAATCATAACCAATCATAGGTAAGATGAACTACAGCAGTATAATCATGGCAGCTCTACAGTGAGTGTGGCATGGCAATTACTAACGGTGTGTGTGTAGCATGCAGAATCGTGCCCATTCAACATAAGCCGTTAGTAATAGTGCAGTGTTCTATCAGTTCTAAGCATATATACATATATAAATATGGCAGGGAATGCAATATGCGATGACAATCCATGGTATGGTATATGCAAATATATATAACAATAAGGTCCTATCATCCCTGACGCATAACGCCATGCGGGCGATATCCCCGTAGATGTGAAATCTACTCACCGAAGTCTCGCGCTAAGTGTAGCCGACGACTTGCTTGCCCTTCTTCGCAGTGTCCGTCTCACTGGCCTGCGAACCTAGAATCACATAACATATATCACACATAAGCTCAATTTCACAGAAACGCGACATTACAGCCCACTAGAAACCCGTGTCGCAAACCACTCGCGCGTGTGCGCGATACGCTAAAACGTGTGATCACGCGCCTGAAACTACCCCGACGCGTCGCGATACGCAAGAACCCAAACCTACTCACGTATCACGCGTGTCGCGAAGGTTTAGAAAAACGGCAAAACAGGTATGTGGTCCCAGATTTCTATACAGAACTAAACTTACAAAAATATATATATCACAGAATCCTACACACTAGCAGACACCTACAGGACCAAACCCTACCCATCTGGCCGCAATTGGCGACCAGAATGAATGAATTGGCGGCCAAAGGGGTGAATTAGGGGGTCGGGTTCTAGCTAGGGTATCAGCACATCTCCACTACACTGCAGTCTCCTCAATTCCATTCAGAACTCATCGGGTCAAAAGCAGTTCCAGAAAACCTCAATTTTGCACAAATACGATAAATTGCATCAATTAGGGAAACTGGTGGTATTTTAGTTCAACTGGGGTTAAACTAGGTTAATATGGTTTCAATAACCCACTAACAACCTACTGAAACCAAATCACACCACATTAGCACAAGATTCCTACTAAACACCTCATATCGTACTAAAACGCACTAAAAACCACTAACCGATGCAAAACGACACTAACCAAGCAAACTAGGGAATAAGTTTAGGAAATATACCTCATGCTTAACCCTAGGGAGCTGAAGGAAGAAGAAGAGGTGAAGGGGAGAAGCTGCAGTTGCTGTTGTTGCTGTTGCTGCTCACTGTAGCTGCTGCTGCTGATCTCTGCTACTGCTGCTACTGCTTCTTGCTGTTGCTGCTGCTGTGCTTGATTCTGGAGCTGGGGGTTGAGAGGTAAGTGTGTGTGTGTGTATATGAGAGTTGAGAGAAAAACAAAGAAATGAGAGGAAACAAAGCATCACCCAATTGTCAACCCTCCTCTTTCTCTCTCTACATGATTGCAAGCATGGCTTGAGCCATGATGCCCTCTCTCTCTCTCTCACAAGTCAACACGCATAACCATTCAAATTAAAGTAACTTTTAATTAACTAATTAAACTTGATTAAAACCCAAAAGGCTTAATCCTCAAGATTAACCCACCATGGTCACTTAACATGGTAAAAACTCATTTAAAAACCCTAGTTTACATGCACATGTGTGTGCAAGCCTAGGAAAATTTTAGAAAAATATTTATTAAATTAGGAAAATTATTTGAAACACAATTTGGTAAACTTTTTATTAAACCCATTATTTAAATATAATTAGTCACTAAACAAATCCTAAGGTGTTACATTAACCTAATGCTTTGGTTAATTCTCTACAAGAGTTAAGCATGAGGGCTTAACTCAACCATGGTTCCATGATTAAAAGGATAAGATTCATATGATTCTTTCATCTTCTTCATCTTCATCAAGCTCACAAAAGCTTGCTAGCTCCAATGGTGCCACGAGAAAAAGAGTGAGAAATCCAATTCTAAAGTGAACCCACTTCCTATTTCTTCATCCTCTACCACTTGCCATGTAGTATAGGGTGTTCTCTTCACAAAGTTTTTGACCAAGTGAAGGAATAGCTTGAGTTTGAGTCTCCCCGACGTAGATCATCTTTGGCCTCGAAGTCAACGACCTAGCCCGCTCATTTCTCCGACGAAACCATCGCTAGAGTCCGGGATCCCGATGATCGTAGCGGAGGGACGTCAACACGGAGCTAAAGAAGTGGAGGACCGGATCTACAAAGGTTGTAATCCCTTTCACTTAGTAGCAAAGTTGTTTGCTTGCTTGTTGTTTCGCCTAATCTCTAGTTAACGATCTAGTTCAGGGTTTCTCGGCACCGGAAAATTTGAATTTGGCATGGTTGATGCCTTGTGGAACCTCTTGTGTGTGCCTAGTATCCCTACAATATCCACCTTACTAACACCGCCCCTTGGTTTGGAGGGGGTTTTCTTCTTCTTTCCCTTGGCTTTCGCCCTGGACATAGAAGAGGAAGATCCTCCTACAAACAAAGTGGATGTTTCCCTACCTTTCTGTAGGGTGCCCTCTGCACTCCTTAGCATGTTGAGGAGCTCTGAAAGTTCAACTTCCTTTTCTTGCAAGTTGAAATTCAGGATGAACTGGGCGTAAGTGGAAGGAAGGGACTGAAGAATCAAGTCTGTGTAGAGCTCATTCTCCAACGTGGTCCCAAGGTCCGCGAGCTCCTCTATATAGCCAATCATCTTAAGCACGTGTTCCGCTACCGATGATCCGACGGCAAATCTTGCCGAAAATAACTTCTTCGACACTTCGTATCTGGCGATACGAGACTGTTCTCCATACAGTTCTTTTGTATAGAGAAATATGGATTCGAGGTCCATATTCTCATGCCTCCTCTGATGTTCGTTGTCCATAGAGGCAAGCACGAGGCACTTGGCCTTCGCGCAGTCGATTTCCCAGGTCTTACGGATTTCCCTATCCGCGACGCTGGTTTTGGGACCTGGGACAGGGGGAGCTTTGGTGGTAAGAAGATACCCTAACTTGTCCTAAGTGATTGCCATTTTGATATTCCTGAGCCAATCTTTGTAGTTTGGCCCTGTTAGTATGTTTTTATCAAGAAGTAACTTAAGTCCAGTCATGATAATTGGTCGCTGCAATTAGGAGAGAGAGAAGAAACACTTTAGCATGATGCTCTTGCAAGTTTAGAGTGGTTTTTAATTTGTCTGAACAGGATGGCTCCCACTGTCTCTCGAATCCCTCCTCAAACCATAAAGTAAGAACTAGTCGGGATCAATCTCACCGTACAATACTTGCTTAACCGTTCATCCAGGCCAGTGTTGGTACTTCGAGGGAGGTTTTCCAACACTTTCGCGAAGTTCCTTAATTAAGTAACCTCTTTTCCCTATGGGCATAGCCCCGCTAACATCTTTCTAGACACCTACTTGGTTTATAGCATTGATCGTTAAGTGAGAAAGTTCCGGAGGAGTAGCATATACTCACAGTAGGATCGGGATCCAAATATCATCGCGTGACAAAACTGAAGGAATCCTAGCAGAATCATCACACTCCAAATGGTATGCAGCGCTAGCAAGTTTCAGTTCTTTTGAAACTCCCGTTGTGGATTTTTTCCCCATGCTCTTATGACCTTGACTTTGGCCAAAATATCATAAGCCACATGTCAAGTTCTACCCGTCATTCTCCAGGTTAATTTGAGCCCACCCGCACATACCCTTGACTTTGGCCAACATGGTAGAACGACTGCCCCAAACCAACACATCTATCTATGCTGCACATGAATACCCAATAGCTACCAATCACTATGCCTTGACTTTGGCCAACATACATAGCTTGAATACTTATTGACCATTCATGTGAAACGACGGAGGGCTACGAATGGTTTTGGCGAAACCGTGAACGTAGTGAACTTGATATAATCGATGGAACGAGATAGCTTTCAAAAAGGAGTGGCTCAAGCTCCGCATTTAAAATTTGGTTTTGAAAAGAACCGAGAGGTTTTGAAAGTGTTCCAACGACTTTTACTTGGTTTATTTTATTTCTTGCATTAATTCCAATGCGTCCCATCATTTAATCCTACCATTGCAGAAAACAACGAAAATATGACGTACGCTTATACCATCCGCATTCGCCACGGGGTCCCGTCATCACCCGTTAGGTTACTTAACTAACGACAGAGCGGGGGCAGGACTAGCGCGGATGCAAAACATAAGCAACGCCTAAATAGGTATCATATAGATATATATAAACATTCGTCACATGCAATGATAGCCATTCCAGATCACAGATGAATACATTGGATATACTAGGAATCCGCAATTTATACGAGCCTGTAACGAAGAACGGATTACACGGTCGTGATGAATAGCCAAACCCCACCCTAGACCCCTACGGGTGTGGCAAACTACCCGCCAAGTGTCCGAAGTGAAGCAACCTCCCTCAACAACGTGAGTAGGCCACTCGGCACTTCGAGGTACCCGGTAGTTTATGCACCCCACCTTGGGTCTATCCTAGGAGCAAAAACAGTAAAAAGAAATTATACAATGACGACTACAACCCCGACCCGGTTGTGCGGCCATACAAATAATATTACATCAATTTACATATTACAAGAATTGAATGAATAAGAAAACTCTCATCTCACAACCCCCGGCTATTCATCCGCGACAATCCAACGAATTCATATACACAAACCATCAACATCACAGATCACAGATATGTATAACCCCCACTAATCGACGTATAACGATTAGCAGACGTTCAATACATATATCACATCACAGATATAACCCATTAGCCAAAGTGTAAAGAAATTCGATCAAAATACGGATTTGTGACCACCCCAAAAACTAACTTGTTCTCTGGAAAATCTGGGTGGAAACAAACTATATTAAAAATCCGAAAACCTCAACAGAAGAACACTGCACCAAACTCGGTCCACGGCCGAGTAAACTCGGCCGCGGATCCGCGGCAAGAAGCATGTTCTTGCCGCGGAACCGCGGCGCTTTGACCGGTTCAGTGGATCATTTTTGGTGTGTTTCTTTACAAAACCCTGAGCCGATTTTTGAAGTATGATTTATTATTTTTAGAGCAGAAATAAAAATCGGCAGAAACTAGGGTTTTTGAAAATGTGTTTTGCGATTTTTTCCGATCGAAGTTCTAGATACTTTGCTAACTAGTTAGTTTGTGTTTAGCTAAGCTCTGATACGACTGTAAGTCCACGTTGCCCACCCCGGTGCTTGCGGGGAGGCGGAAACGTTATGAAAAATCTGATTTTTACAACACTAGGCAACATGGACTATGTAAAGGATGGATCTTTGCTAAACAAAACAAACTACAAAAGCTAAAAGAGTTTAACTACTCGGAAAAGGGGTTATACCTAGGTCTTCAAGTCCTTCTCATCTTGCTCCTTGGAGTGAAAGAACGGATCGTCTCGTCGCCTTCTCTTGCCGAAGAAAGATCCACCCGAGGGCCTCTACCTTTGGCTCCAACTTCAAACTAGAAGTAACTAAGGCGCTTGGTGTGCTAAACCTAGGACCTTAGAAAGAGTAGAGAGTATTTTTGAAGGGATTATCTCAAGCTCAAATGGTTCTCAACTCATGAGAGGGGAGAGCTAGAGAGAGAGGAAGAGGAGGAGAGAGAATGAAAATGATAAAGTGAGAAGAATAATGCAACCCTTCTCACATATATGTGATTTATGAAAAATAGATAATTAGCTAAAGATAATTGTCATGGTTAATCAAGAAATGACCATTATCATTTCACATTAAATGCTTTTGCAAGGATCAAAGAGCATCTTTCATATGGAATGATGATGGTCAACTTGTCAACCTAGGTCAACAAGTCAAGTATAGTCAAATGGTCAACAACCCTAACCATGCACAATTATAATTAACTAATATTAATAAATCATAATTCACACATAAATATTAGGGTTAAGAAAATGACAATGGTCATCAACCCTAATGAAAGTCCTCTGCCTCTGTCTCAGTCAACTGTGCATACACACCCGTATCCGTGTTCCGAGGAACACGAATACAATGAGATAAAACCAATCCCAAATCATATACTAGGATCCGGCTTAAACCAAAGCCCGCTAGTATAAGCTGTCCGGACACCAAACGTGCACAAGTGCGCGGATGTGAACGAACCCTATCGCAAAACCATGCGACCTCTACTCATTTTGCTTAAAAGAGAATAACCCTCTGTGTGGGACACTAAAAACTCGACACTACGCTGGCAGTGGGTTTAACCACATATCGCAAGCGGCACTAGCTGTACGTAACGGTCCCCAGGTAGATGCCGATAAGAAGACCGACGAGGTATGTGACAGTCTCCATACAGTCCAGTCTGTTCATCTAAGAACATCGCATGGCGGGCCTAGAGAGGCGGTAAACTTCAGTCCCCTACTAGCGGTACAAGTCGTGCCGGAGTGTAGCCCAGAACACCTGAGATAACACTGGAAACCTACCAGTCTATCTCGCTTGCCCTGGCCAGGGACTTTGTGTAATGGCTCTCCTAGACATAGCGCGATATCAACCCCCAATACCAGGAGAGACGAATCCTGTCTAACCGTCACTGCCTCTAAGTGCTTCGGGACTGCACCCAAAAACTACCTGTTTGCACGACTCTTTTGAGTCGTGGTAGGGTAGTAATCAAAGTACAGTGGGAACACACTCGAGGCGAAGTGACAGTGTCAAGTCAACGGACTAAGCTATACTCATGTCACCTGGGAACTGATAACTGACGATAGGTATAATACCAACCAACAGTTCCCGACGAGTCCTGTCCAGTGTACTAGTAACCTAACGAGCACCCGCATACTATCTCAAGTATGATGTACTGACGGCTGTGGGACAGACCGTCTCCCAAGCTGGGATAAGAAGCGCATACGCCAGTCTACTCCGGAGTATCGATGCCCTGTCTCGATAGTCCTGCGCCTAGGGACCTGCATAAGGATGTGCTTATGGATTACCCAGCCCCCACGAGTGTGACTGCCATCACAACGCTGGTAATCAAGCAAAGATCCTAAGGGCTCCACTAATGTGTAAAGGCGATAGGCTAAAAGAAACACATGCACACATTAAAGCAGAAACAAACCAAGTAGCATACTACCATTTTGAGTAAGAATGTCAATACAAGGTGAATATCCCAAGCTTCCATCAAGTAATATACAATCTAGTATGATACAGTAATGGCCTCTAGGGCATATACACTAACAGCAGCACGGTAGGGTTATCGTGTATGCTTCTCGGCAGCTAAAGAAGCATGAGCAGAACTACCCCACTCATGATTTGGAGATGGCTGCAGTGGTCTTTGCACTGAAGATCTGGCGACATTACCAATACGGCGAGTCGTGCCAGATATTCACTGACCATAAGAGCTTAATGTATATATTTCAGCAGCGAGACCTGAATCTTAGACAGCGCCGTTGGATGGAGTTAGTGAAGGACTACGATTGCGAGATCCTTTATCACTCGGGCAAAGCGAATGTAGTGGCGGATGCCTTGAGTCAGAGGCCTGGGGTAGTCTATCTTGTTTGAGCGCAGTGCAGAGGCAGTCATTGGCAGATTGGCAGACTTTATGCGACAGCCGAGTGCAGTTCGAGTTCTCTCCGATCGGGGGACAGCTTGTGCATATGCGTGCACGTCTACAGTTGCTTGACTGTATACATGAGGCACAGTACAGAGATGACCGTTGTTCAAAGATCATGGCACAGATTGGACAGGGCAGATTTTCCGAGTTCGTGATCGATGACCAGGGGATACTACGATTTTGGACTAGACTGTCCGTACCAGATGCTGACGGACTGAGACGTGAGATTCTTGAGGAGGCACATCGATCGGTGTACAGTGTTCATCCAGGTTCCACCAAGATGTACCATGATCTGAGAGATGTTTACTGGTGGGACGGGATGAAGAGGGACGTCACAGACTTCATATCGAGATGCCTGACTTGTCATCAAGTCAAGGCCGAGCACCAGAGGCCAGCGGGGGAGTTGCAGCCTTTGCCCATTCCGGAGTGGAAATGTGAGCAGATTTCTATGGACTTCATCGTAGGTCTACCCAGGACTAGTCGAGGGTATGAATCCATTTGGGTGATCGTGGATCGATTGATGTAAGCGGCTCACTTCCTACCAGTGAAGACCACTTTCGGATTTGCTCAGTATGCCCAGATTTACATCGACGAGATCGTACGGTTGCACGGCGTCCCGACGTGTATTGTGTCCGACCGAGGCACCCAGTTTACCAGCCGACTATAGCAAAGGCTTCAGGAGGCTTTGGGCACCCGCTTGAGTTTCAGCACAACATCTCATCCGCAGACCAACGGCCAGTCAGAGCGGACTATTCAGACTCTTGAGGGCATGCTCCGATCGTGCGTTTTAGATTTCGGTGGTGTTAGTTATGTATATGCCCTAGAGGCCATTGTTGTACATGTGATGTATATTATAATGGATGCTTGGATATATATAGAGATGACTTTCTTGCTCGTCATGATAGTATGCTATTTGGTTTCACTTTATCTTAACATGTTGACTTGTACTGGTTTACTGTCTTACTCTCACATGTTGATAAAGCCCTTAGGATCTGTACTTGACTACTGGGACTATGATGAGATCATACTAGTGGGGCCATGGTAGTCGATGAGTACATCTTATAACTGTTCCTAGTCGAGGGTATATCGAGACAGGGCATCGATACACCAGAATAGACTAGCATATACGCATCTTGACCCATATGATGGGCGATGGATGATCCCATATCCATCGGTGTTGGACATCAAGGATGGTGTGCGGGTGCTTAGTGGAGGCTGGGTACACTGGACGGACTCGCCGAGAACTCCCAGATGGTGATATACCACACGTCAAATGGCAGTTCTCTGGTGACAATGGTACAGGGTAGTCTATAGACCCGAGATCGTCATAGAGTCTTGTGTTATTCCCACTGTGCTTTTATTCCCACCTTACCACGTCCAAGAGGGCATGCAAAACGGTGGCTTTTGGGTGCAGTCCCGAATCACATGGAGGCAATGAGCGATAGGAGGGGATTCGTCTCTCCCGGTATAGGGAGTTGATGTTGTGCTGTGTTCGATTGGCTATAACTGGAAGTCCCTGGCCAGGGCTGATATAGAGATTTACGGGTAAGTGTTACCAGTAGTTTCTCGACCCGTTATGAGCCTCACATCGACATGACTTATCGGTTACTGGGGTCTGACGTATACCACCCCTAGACTTGATATGCGACATATCAGACGAAGAGACCGGACTGTACGGTAGTGTTACTGATTGGATTCACAGGAGAACGTACAGGAAAGCTTGTTGATCTTCTGATCGCTCAATACATGGGTGGCTGTTACGTTTAGCTGACCGCTTGCATCTTGTGGGTGTTTGATATGATCATCACCTGCTACCGGCGTATTGACGATTCTTTAGAGTCCTACACAGATGTTTCTTGGCTCAGGAAAAACGGAGTAGGGGCACATATGTGATATGTGCAGGACCGAGGATAATACGTTAGGAGACACCGTATTATATTCTCGCGATATTTAGATATGAACCTGGTTATCGGATCAAGTGTTGATTCGATGAATCGGTACATGAGATATTAGTCGGATATATTCGATATAGCCGGATTGTTGGATCAAGTGTTGATTCGATGATTTAATGTATAATAATATATATGATATATTGTATTACATTATCTAATATTGGCTCGCTTTATTATTTCATTTTCTCACCGAGTAATACATTGATATATATGCGATATATGTTAATTGTATTATTTTCTTTTGTTACAAATATATAATATATATGTGATATATATTATTGTAAAATGATATGATTAATAATGGAACATATTTAGTGGAGATTAAACAAGGTTAGGGTTTTATTTGGGTTAGTTGCTTCATGCACCTTCTAGAAGCATTTCTTTTGTCATGAGTTAGATATTATGGTTGATATTATCCTATGACTCATTCTTTAACCCAACCAAACCCTAGCCTTAGTTAATTCTCTACAAGGGTTATCCTTGTCATCCTTGACCATGGTTCCATGATTAATCATATATTTCATTTCATTATTCATCACAAAAGGATTAACTCATTTTTCATTATCTTCTTCTCTCATGAGCTTTGAGAAAGCTTACTAGTTATTCCTTTTGTGATGTTTTCATATGAGAATTTGATATAAAAAGATAGCATAAATACTACTCCATCATCCTCATCTAATCTAGCCCATTAGATTAGGGTGTTCACCTCATTAGAGTGAGAGAGCTTGAGTTATAGCAACTTCGACGTAGATCATTGGAGAAAAGGAACACTGCAAGCTAGCATGGATCGTTCGAGTCGTGGAACCTCTCTTGAGTCCGGGAGATCGTGGATCGCGGCTAAGGGCCTTCTACTCGGAGCTTATGAAGTGAAGGAGCGGACTACAAAGGTTATAATCCCTCACTTTTATATGTAAAGATGTTTACTTGCATCTTAAACCCTAATAATCTTGCAAAGATCCCGTCTTTGGGTTGTTCGACACGTCTAAAATTTTATTCGGGCATGGTTGATGCCTTATGAACCCTCACAAGAGTTCCTAGGAACCCTACAGTGGTATCAGAGCCTAGCTAAAGCATTAGGCGACGTGTATACGAAGTTAAAACTCCGAACGAACCACGATACGACGATTTGAACCCCTCTCTGGACATTTTTTAAAAACTGTGATTTTTCTGTATTAAAAATACCTAAAAAATTCAGCAGTGAAATATAAGCATTACAGTGAAAAACGAGAGCATAAGCTGTTGGAGATAGTACCCTCGAAGTCAATTATTGGATCACAGGTACGTGATTGCAATGATTGAGGCAGGACCTATACCGATATGACAGTCTTGCTCGAGATGATAGTATGCTATCTGGTTTGACTTTATCATCGTATACATGCTTTAGTTCACTATTGCATGATGATACAGCCTATAGGATTCTTGCTTGACTACCAGCAGTATGATGGCGATCATATACGTGGGAGCGGGGGTTCGTAATCACATCCTTAAAAATGTCCCTAGTCGTAGGAGTTTCGAGACAGGGCATCGATACTCCAGAGTAGACTAGTGTATACAGTCGAGACCCCGAAGAGGGGCGGTGGCCGGTCTCACAAGCCACTGGTGTCAGTTGGATCACCTAAGATGTATACAGGTGATCATTGGGTTATGAGTACACCGGATATGACTCGCCGGGAATCTGCTAGTTGGTATTATACCTAGCGTCAGATAGAAGTTCCCTGGTGACATGTGTACAGGTTAGTTCATCGACCTGAGGTCGTCATTTGTCTCGTGTGAGTTCCCACTATGCTTTGATTTCTACCCTACCACGGTTCAAAGGAGTCGTGCAAACAGGTCTTTTTTGGGTACAGTCCCGAGCCACATGGAGGAAAGTGAGCGGATCGGCAGGGGATTCGTCTCTCCCTGTATTGGGGGTGAGATCGCGCTGTGTCTAGGAGAGCCACTACACAAAGCCCTCGGCTGAGGCAGGAGATTTACTGGTAAGTACTCCAGTAGTATCTCAAGGTGTTCTTGGCCACTCTCTGACACGACTTATACAGCTAATGGGGGTCTGACGTTACCAGCCCCCTAAGCAGATATGCGATACTCATAGACGATCGGACCGGACTGTATGTATATTGTCACTGTTAGGCTCAATAGGTTTTATGGATGAGTTCGCTCGTCAGCTTCCCTTCCAATCAATACATAGGCAACCGTTACGTACAGCTAGTACCTCTGACATGCTAGTGGTTATACCCAGTGCCAGTGTGTTGATAAGTCATTAGAGTCCCCCACAGACAGTTTCCCAAGTTCGGACGAAACGTTGTAGAGGCCGTATGGTTTTATAGCAGGGTTCGGAAAATCCACGTGCGTTTTCGCACGTGTCATTTTTCGGACAGATAATACTGGTAGGCTTTGGTATAAGCCGGATCCCAGTATTATACTGTATAGATATAATATCTTTGTCTCAGTTGCATTTGTATTCGGTCGTATAACAAATACGGGTATGTTTATACTGTTACAGGGTTATCCTGAAATTCGTTTCAGGATCGCTTTTGGAAGTTGCCAGTTTTCAGTTTTCTATCAGCCGTATTTAACATTCGGTTAAATGCGGATTTATCTTTTCTTGAGATGAGTGTGGAAGTTTCTAGATGGTGACTAGGCTTGTGAGTCATTAGTGCATTGATTATTGCATTAATGGTTTTGGTGACTAGGTTAAATGATTCATCCTTTGCTTTAATTGTGTTCATACAAGGTGTAATGTGACTCATCCTCTTCATTGATCTTGTGATCACCTCCCCCTCTCCTACACTCACCTCCCTCCCCTCTATATAGTGGCCGGCCTCCCCTCTCTTGTTGGATTATGGTTGTTACTCACTAGGGAAAAATTATGATAGATTTGTATATGGAAATTTCATATAGCTCAAATTCTTATCACCCGATTCCAAAAGGCAACTTCATTAACCGTTCGTCCATAGCTTTGGACGTAACAAGACAAAGTGTTCTACTCATTCTCTACATCATCTTGGTCATCTCTTCAAGCAAACTTGACGATCGAGTTGCCTCGGTTCAGAGGCGGGAGCCCGTTTAAAGATCCTTCGACGTGGTGCCACCTGGACGAGAAGACTGGAGATTCAGGAGACCGAAGCAGCCGCAACAAAGAGTGGGATGATGGTTGAAGACCGAAGGACTCGGATCGTTCGGTATAACTCTTCTACCCACTTTGTAGTTTGTTAGTTTAGCTTTAATGGCAGATCCGGGTTATAGTACACGATAGCGCCAGTTGTAAAAGTTTTTGTTCCGCATTTGGCGTCTGTTAGACGGCCGGGGCGCTACCGTGGACTTACAGTGGTATCAGAGCCTCACCATTAAGCTTTATTAACTTGTGCAACGCGTTTAAAACATCGATCGAACGAATTTTCGAAAACCACAAATTCCAGGGTTAAAGTTTCTGTCGATTTTAAAAGGTGTCTAAAAATTATTTTACATATCGAAGAAAACTAAGCAGGCTTTTCTAAGCATTATGGAAAAATTTGGGAACGTGATCCCATAAGACCACCGCGGAACCGCGGCGTGTTTGTGGGAACAGTGCTCCAACTTTCCAGAGAGCTTAATTTTGGAAATTGTGGTTTTTGGTATATATCTTTTAGGCCCAGATTTTGTTACTATACAGCAGATGTTTGTGGGGCCCCTTATGGGATATTTGGTCGATCGAAATTTAAACATGTTAGTTTGCAGTACTTACTTTATATCTCCGACCGGGAATGTCATTTGATCGGTAAACCGTGTCTAATTGCTATAGTTCTTTTAGACGGGTTTGCGAACGTGACATTCGCATTGATGTTCTGTGTTGTGCTGTGATGTTGCGTATTTGTCGTGGTGGATAGCAGGGTGCAATGATAGTGCAGTTTGGATTTATTTGTACATTTGATGTTGCGGGGTGAGCGTCCAACATGTGGACTGTCGTCACTGCCTGTTGTATAATATTCTTTTGGGGCACGACCGGGTTGAGGTCGATGTACCCGTTGTACATATTTTTATTTCTGTACTAGGTTTATCCTGTGGAGGAGTGCACGAATAGCCGGGTTCTGGAGGGAAACGGGTCCGTATCTCATAGCTTTGAGAGGCAGAGGGGCCTCACTCTAGAATTGGCAGACTATTCGCCGCACTCGTAGGGGGTACAGGTTGACCCAAAGAGGGGTGCTCAATTTACCGGATTCCGTGAAGTGCCGGGTGTTCCATTCATTATGTTGTGGGGACTACCTCGCTTCAGGTTTTGGCGGGTAACTTGCCGCACCCGTAGGGGTCTAGGTTTCATTGCACAGCCTATCCACGCGACCAGGGGAATGTCAGGTTTCAGTAGCGGCTCTGTGAAACCCGGGGATCCCAGATTATCTGTATTGTTCTGTGATGCTTATTACTTTTCTGTAATGTTGCATATTATCACGCCTGGAGCGATTATTGTATATTGGTATATATACTATTAGATGTTGTATATGTTTTACATCCGCGCTAGTCCATCCCCCGCTCTGTCGTTAGTTAAGTAACCTAACGGGTGATGAAGGGACCCAGTGACGAATGCGGATGGCATATACGTACATTTTATTTTCGTTCTTTTCTTGTGTGATTGAATGATGGGACGACGTTGATTCTTATCAATGCAAGTAAAACAAACCTATTTTTGATGTTGTTGGAACAAATTTAAAAATGTGTTATTACAAAGATGTTTCCTTTTATTTTGCATAGTGATATTCAGTTAGAATATCCTGCACCTCATTCGACGAGGCAAGGGCCGAGATCCCTTCACCGGGAGTGACCCCTTGGGCAGAAATTTACGTCAGGGTAGTAACTTCAATATAGTCGATTACAAGTTGCTTTGCATCGCGGTATTCAGTTAGAATATCCTGCACTTCATTCCACGAGGAAAGAGACGAGATCTCTTCACCGGGAGTGACCTCTTTAGCAAAGGTTTTTCGCCACTATTTTTTATATAAAGCTATCAGGTTCCTTCAACGAGATCAAGTTCATTACGTTAAAGGTTTTTCTCCAAAAACCAGCCGTAATTCTCCGTCATTTCTTATGGATGGCCAGTAGTATTCAAGCTATGTTTGTTGGCCTTCGTCAAGGCATAGTGTTTGGTAGCTGCTGGGTATTCATTTGTTGCATAGATAGATGCATTAGTTTAGGACAGACGTACAGCCTTGTTGGCCTACGTCAAGGGCATGTACGATGACCTAAATTAATCAGGACAACGACGGGTAGAATTTGACATGTTGCTTATGATTTGTTGGCCTACGTCAAGGTCATAAGAGCATGGGATAATAATATATCGGGAGTTTCAAACATACAGGAAACTTGCAAAACTTGAGCATACTTTCTGGAGTATGATAACATGAGTGGATTCCTTCACATTATCATGCGATGAGAGTTGGATCCCGATTCCCACTAATGAGTTGGTTTACTCTTCGGGTGATCCCGACTAATTATTCTTTCAGGTTTGGAGGAGAATTTGAGATTACAGTGGGAGTTTTCCTAATTAGATAAAGTAATAACCATTCTGATCTAGGTTAGAGTGCACGCAGAGTGTTTCTTTTCTCTCTCTCTTTGGCAGCGACCTTTCACCGACCCTAGACTATGACTCAGTGACCAAGTTGACCGAACCTTCTTAAAATACTGGCTTTTGGATTGTCTGAGTTGCATAAGTCATTGCCGCTCCTTCTTTTACCCTTTGCAATTCTCAGAACACCCCGTATTACTACGGATATCCACTTCTATTGGATAAATCCATCGTATGGTTAGATACGAACTTGAAGGGACTTCTTCGAGGATGGATCCAGGTTCAGGAGAAATAGAATTGGTTTATTCAGTTGTCTTTTATTATCACCTTCTCTCAGGTTGTGAGGGCTCCTTGGTTTAGGAGAGTACACCTATTACGCTTATTGGATAGTCTTATTCCAAACCATAGGCTGGTGCCGAAAGGTAGGGAATGAAGAAAACCAATTAGCCTAAGTAGGGTGTACAGAAGGTAATAACTAAAGACAAAATAAAGGGATTAGAAAGAGGGCAAAGTAAATTGCGACTGTTATCATTCACGACCAAACCGCGTAGTTCATCGCCACTCCTATTTCACCTTTGCTTTTTTCCCCAGTTCGGGAGAAATAGAATAAGGTATTATTCAGTTGTCTTTAATCATCACCTTCTCTCAAGTTGCGAGTACTCCTAGGTTTAGGAGGGTACACCTATTATGCTTATTGGATAGACTTCTTCCAAACCATAGGCTGGTGTCGAACGGTAGGGAAGGAAGAAAACCATTTAGCCTAACGATGGTGTACAGAAGGTAACGACTAAAGACAAATAAAGGTATTTGGAGAAATGGCAAAGAAATATACGGTTATAGTCATGAATTGGATTATGGAAGAGGCATTACTAAGAATACCAGGATACCCCAATGAAACATTTTCATGTTTCAGAGCATTGTTAAAAGAAAACCGTTTTCCCGATTAGATACTTACTCCAGGGTATGTAATTACCAGGTTTTATTCTCATATCTGTATAGGTTTTACAGATGATGAGTGGGAGTAGGTTATTGGGAATAAGGTGATCATCCTCATTATATCGGAATTCGTTGTAATTGGTGTTATTTGAGGAAGTCGCCTGGGTTTTTTGCTGGACGGCATATATTTGGTTTTGAGTATCCGTTGTTGTGCACAAATTTCAAAATGATATATATGTACGTTTATTTTTATAAAGTGAGATATAACCTTTTGAAATTATGTCCGTGATATTTACCTATATCAGTTGATGATTGGGTAAGGAGCATTGAACAACGGAGTAGTTCTTAATCATAAGTACAGTTTTCAACCTACGATGCACAGGTTTTGAGTTATTCAACTCAGCGGACTTATACAGAGTATTGTATGTTGTCCAGTGCCCATCAGGACAAAGGGGTTGGTCCTCGTACTCTGTTCTGTTTACTTGTAACTTCTCTAGTTTTTAGACAAGTGTTTCGTAGAAATACAATGTCTAAGTTTTGAGAAGTTGTGGGTATGAGAATAAAGTAGAGAACCAGGTGTCGCAAGTATCGGGATTCTTCAAAGAAATCGAAGATGTTGATACTTGTGATTGGTATTCAGATGATAGTAATGGTTTTGAGAAACTTGTTTCTCTTTCAGGTTACTCATAATTGGATGGATTCCTAAGTTGAGTAATGTTGATTAGCCTCTCTCCATTAAGTTGATATGCACTGGAGACAGCTGCATGATTTGAATCTGGTTCCAATTAAATTAGTGTCTCTATTTCTATATTGTATATAGAATGGTTCACATCTTAACGATGTTAAGATACGGGGAGTTTGTAGGGTTCCTAGGCACACAAATGAGGTCTCACAAGGCATCAACCATGCCAATTTCAAATTTTGCAAGTGCCGAGAAACCCTAATACGGATCGTTAACTAAAGTTTAGGCGAAACAAGCAACTAGTTAACTGCTTAACTAAGAAGTGAACGAACATACAACCTTTGTAGATCCGGTTCTCCACCTCCATGGCTCCGCGATGAAGTCTCCTCGCTGCGATCATCGGATCCCGGGCTCTAGCGTCGGCTTCATCGGAGAAATGGGTGGGCTAGGTCGTCGACTTCGATGCCGAAGATGATCAACGTCGAGACAACACAATATCAAGCTCCAACTTCACCAAGCCATGAAACTTGTGAAGAAAACACCCTGTACTACTAGGCAAGTGGTAGAGGATGAAGAAATAGAAAGTAGGTTCACTTTAGAATTGTATTTCTCACTCTTTTTCTCAAGTTTCCATTGATGGAGGCAAGCCTTCTTCCTTTTTGAAGATGAAGAAGAAGAAGAAAAAGGATTATGATAAGAATTATATGAGAAAATAGAAAATAGATCATTCTTATCATAATTTCAACCATGGTTAGATGTAGAGAATTAACTAAGGTTAGGTTGAATGGTTAGGGTTAGGAGAAGAAGACAAGAATGGTTGCTTTAGTCAAAGTTGCATGAAGCTTCAAGAAGCTTCATGTAAGAAAACAACCATTTTGTTTTCTTTTCTAATTTTTTTAATCCAAAATAAATAGATAAAAGAATAAGTGAGTAAATCAAAACCCTAACCATTAACATAACCATGGTTTAAGTCTTTATACAAACCCAAGTTGCATGTATCATAAAACATGATACAAACAAGTGCACAAAACTATATCATATATACAATGTGCACATTCGAGTGAGAAAATCCATCTTAAGTGAACCAGTACTAGCTAATGCAAAGTAATATATCAAATATATAATTATGCATTAAATCATTAAATCAACACTTGATTTAATGATCCGGTCATATCGCATATAACCGACTAGTATCAAGTGTATCAATGTATCGAATCAACACTTGATCCGGTAACCCGGCTATATCACATATAACCTTCCGATGATACAAATCACGAGAATAGAATACGGTATCACATACACGCATTATTCTCGGTCTCGCACATATCTCATATGCGCTCCTATTTCGTTTCGCTTGAGGCAGGAAACCTCTGTGTAGGACTCTAAAGACTCGTCAATACGCCGGCAGTAGGTGAAGATCATATCAAACACCCACAAGCCGCAAGCAGTCTGCTAAACGTAACGGCCACCCAGGTATTGAGTGATAAGAAGATCGACGAGAAAGCCCGCTCATACTCCTGTGAATCCAACCAGTAACACTTACCGTACAGTCCAGTCTCGTCGTCTGATATGTCGCATATCTCGCCTAGGGGTGGTAAACATCAGACCCCAATAGCTCGATAAGTCGTGTCGATATGAGGTCTATAACAGTTCGAGAAACTACTGGTAACACTTACCAGTAAATCTCAGCATCCCTGGCCAGGGATTTCCGGTTATAGCCAATCGAACACAGTGCAACATCAACTCCCTATATCGGGAGAGACGAATCCCCTCCTATCACTCATTGCCTCCATGTGATTCGGGACTGTACCCAAAAGCCACCGTTTTGCACGCCCTCTTGGACGTGGTAAGGTGGAAATCAAAGCACAGTGGGAATCGCACAAGACTCTATGACGATCTCGGGTCAACAGACTACTCTGTACCAGTGTCACCAGAGAACTGCCATCTGATGTAAGGTATAATACCATCTGGGAGTTCTCGGCGAGTCCGTCCAGTGTACCCAGTCTCCACTGAGCACCCGTATATCATCTCTGATGTCAAACACCAATGGATATGGGATCATCCATCGCCCATCTGTATAGGTCGAGAAGGTATACGCTAGTCTACTCTGGTATATCGATGCCCTGTCTCGATATACCCACTGTTAGTTATATGTATGCCCTAGAGGCCATTACTGTACATATGATGTATATTGTAATGGATGCTTGGACATATATAGGGAGGACTTTCTTGCTCGACATGATAGTATGCTATCTGGTTGTACTTTATCTTAACATGTACTCTGATTGTCTCTATGTTACATGTTGATAAAGCCCTTAGGATGTGTACTCGACTACTGGGACTATGATGAGATCATACTAGTGGGGCTATGGTAGTCGACGAGTACATCCTATAACTGTTCCTAGTCGAGGGTGTATCGAGACAGGGCATCGATACACCAGAGTAGACTAGCGTATACGCATCTTGACCCATATGATGGGCGATGGATGATCCCATATCCATCGGTGTTTGACATCAAGGATGGTGTACGGGTGCTCAGTGGACACTGGGTACACTGGACGGACTCGCCGAGAACTCCCAGATGGTATTATACCTCACGTCAGATGGCAGTTCTCCGGTGACACTGGTACAGAGTAGTCTGTAGACCCGAGATCGTCATAGAGTCTTGTGTGATTCCCACTGTGCATTGATTTCCATCATACCACGTCCAAGAGAGCGTGCAAAAAGGTGGCTTTTGGGTACAGTCCCGAATCATATGGAGGCAATGAGCGATAGGAGGGGATTCGTCTCTCCCGGTATAGGGAGTTGATGTTGTGCTGTGTTCGATAGGCTATAACCGGAACTCCCTGGACAGGGTTGCTGAGATTTACTAGTAAGTGTTATCAGTAGTTTCTCGAACTGTTATAGACCTCATATCGACACGACCTATTGAGCTACTGGGGTCTGACGTTTACCACCCCTAGGCGAGATATGCGACATATCAGACGACGAGACCGGACTGTACGGGAGTGTTACTGTTTGGATTCAAAGGAGAATGTACAGGCTTGCTTGTTGATCTTCTGACCGCTCAATACCTGGGTAGCTGTTACGTTTAGCTGACCTCTTGCAGCTTGTGGGTGTTTGATATGATCATCACCTACTGCCGGCATATTGACGATTCTTTAGAGTCCTACACAGAGGATTCTTGGCTCAGACAAAACGGAGTAGGAGCACATATGTGATATATGCGGAACCGAGGATAATGCGATATGAGATATCGTATTCTATTCTCGCGATATTTGATATCAGCGGGGTCATCGGATCAAGTGTTGATTCGATGAATCGGTACGGATATATATTAGTCGGTTATATACGATATAGCCGGATTGTCGGATCAAGTGTTGATTCGATAATTTAATGTATAATAATATATATGATATATTAAATTACATTATCTAATATTAGCTCACTAAAAGATTCTTTTTCTCACTCGGGTAATACATTGATATATATACGATATATGTTAATTGTATTATTTTATTTGGTTACAATAAATATTATATATATGATATATAATATTGTAACATGATATGATAACTAATGCAACATGTTTAGTAAAGATTAATCAATATTAGGGTTTGATTTGGGTTAATGAATTCTAGTGGATTCTAGAAGGTTTTCTTTTTTGTTTTGGAAAAGATATTTTCAAGTGACTCATTCTTAACCTAACCCAAACCCTAGCCTTGGTTAATTCTCTACAAAGGTTAAGTTAACCATGGTTGCATTATTGATCATTATCTTCTTTGCATTATTCATCACAAAAGGATTCTCTATCATATTTCTATTATTCATCATCTTCTTCCTTCTTCTTTCTTCATGGAAAAAGCTTACTAGCTTTTTCCAAGTGATGAATAAATGTGAGAAAAAGATAAATAAAGAGAGCAAAAATCCTACTTCATCATCCTCATCTTCCCTTGCCCTTTAGATGAGAGTGTTCACTCAATTTTAGTGAGTGTTAGCTTGTGTTAATGAAACTTCAAGGTAGATCATCTTTGTATCGAAGATCGGAAGCAAGACTGCATCTTTCTCTTCGTGGAACCTCTCGAGAGTCCGGAACTCGATGATCGCAGCGAAGGGACCTCAACACGGAGCATATGAAGTGAAGGACCGGAACTACAAAGGTTGTAATCCCTCTGACTTAGTGTTAAAGTCTTTAGCATGTTAGTTTTCTCCTAATCTCTTGTTTAAAGATCCGGCTTCGGGTTGTTCGGCACGGCTAATTTTTTAATCGGGCATGGTCGATACCTCGTAGACCCTTGTGCGCGTGCATAGCAACCCTACACCCACGACTAGGGACTTTGAAGGATGTACTTATGGACTATCATGTCCCCACTAGTATGATCCGCATCATAGTCCAGGTAGTCAAGTACACATCCTAAAGGCTTTACCAACATGCAACAGAGAGACAATCAGTGTACACGTTAAGGTAAAGATCAACCAGATAGCATACTATCATGTCGAGCAAGAAAGTCCTCCCTATATATGTCCAAGCATCCACTACAGTATACATCCTATGTATAGTAATGGCCTCTAGGGCATACATATAACTAACAGTGTTGTCCGGCTTATGCTTAAAACAAGGCTCTGGATAACTCAGGG
This sequence comes from Agapanthus africanus, assembly GCA_030015575.1. NCBI lineage: Eukaryota > Viridiplantae > Streptophyta > Magnoliopsida > Asparagales > Amaryllidaceae > Agapanthus > Agapanthus africanus. Next base: position 223,669,366 of record JASDDO010000012.1, read on the forward strand.
CACGTTTCTGTAATGGCAGTTTGTGGGTTGACCCTGGCTTTGACGAGGGTTGACATTTCTACCATCTGGAAGATCCATAGTGATATTGTTCTTGACTCGCCACAGTTTTATTAAAATGGACTTTTTCAGAAAACAATAGTGGGAGTATGGTAGAACTGGAAGAGATTCCAGAACCACAAACGATTACGGAAAATTTAATAGGACCTATATATTCAATTAGGTTTGACATTCCAATAGCCACTCCGCAGTTATGGTGGGTAACCTCAGACACCCGAGAGGTACTCCGGTAGCCTCAAGGATGGTGACAGGGAGGTTCTTGTTTACCCAGACTTGACACTACTGTTGTTCCTGACTATGAGACCCGGCAGGAAGATATGTATAGGCTCGTTCTAAACTAGCTTTAGAAGTATACGTATATATTATTCTTCCAGAGAGTTGTCGTAGTCAGTGGGAGCAGCGGAAGCATAGTGGGCAAGTTGCTTATGTCTATTTATAGGCTTGAGCAAATATATAGCGGAGATAAGATCATCTGTTTTTTGATATGACAGTCATGGGTTTGACTTCATAGAGGATGGATCTGTTGAGAAGGTAGTAGGGTGTGATGTCCTGGTTTTTGGATGACATACACAGAGTAGGAAGTAAAATTCCTATACTACGATCGGTTGTACTGTGGTTGTTACATAGTTGTTTCTTCACAAAGGACATGGATATAATATCAGACATTCTGGTTACTAGATCTATGGTTTTTAGATCTAGATTTGGGTGGTTTCCCAATTTGGGTACTTTGACAGTATTCTAATGGTATTTAGAATAGATGACTCCTGGCATGGTGGTGTACCTGCAGGTGATTGAGTCACCCTCTCTAAAGGTGTTTTAGAGACTAAAGGAGAGAGGGAAGTGCATGATTGGCAGATCACTTGCTTAGACAATTGAGTCAATCATGAGATGTCAAGTACCACACCAGATGTTGTTTTTTGCACTTGATGCGATAAGTTAATATTAATCCAATCCTGGAGAAACATAAGGAAGAAGTTCTAGAACATAAGTGAATGTTCTACGGATTTGATGACGGCAGCTTCCTTCGGGAGACGGTTATCATTCCAGGCTTCCAAGGTGACATGGATGACAGAGTGATTGTCAGAGTTATAGTTTTCTCTCTGACGAGAGACAGTATTATGGACAGGTGGTCTAAGAGGATACTGTGGGAGGCATGGTGCTGGATACTGATTAGGTTCAGTTATCAATAATGTCTAAGAAGTTTGGATTTGGAGTTCATTTATGAACTAGGTCCCATCAGATATTCAAACATATTCTATGACAGGTATTACTCGATTCAGGAGATGGCTTTCTCCGCGAACTTGAGATTAAGAGAGACATAGAAAGAAACATCAGGGCGGATCCACTCACTGAGGCTATTTCTCGAACACAAGAGTTTTACAAACTAGCTTTGTGAAACTAATTAGTAGAGGAGTTGGATGTTCGGTATCACACGGGCTGTGAGAATGCGACATCGCAATAATTAGCCTTAAGTGCAAGTAGGAGATTGTTGGAGATAGTGCCCTCAAAGTCAATTATTGGATCGCAGGTACGTGATTGCAATGATTGAGGCAGGACCTATACCGATATGACAGTCTTGCTCGAGATGATAGTATGCTATCTAGTTTGATTTTATCATCGTATACATGCTTTAGTTCACTATTGCATGATGATAGAGCCCATAGGATTCCTGCTTGACTACCAGCAGTATGATGGGGATCATATACGTGGGAGCTGGGGTTTGTAAGCACATCCTTAAAAGTGTCCCTAGTCGTGGGAGTTTCAAGACAGGGTATCGATACTCCAGAGTAGACTAGTGTATACAGTCGAGACCCCGACGAGGGGCGGTGGCCGGTCTCATAAGCAACTGGTGTCAATTGGATCACCTCAGATGTATATAGGTGCTCATTGAGTTATGAGTACACCGGACAGGACTCGCCGGGAATCTGCTAGTTGGTATTTTACCTAGCGTCAGATAGCAGTTCCCTGGTGACATGTATACAGGTTAGTTCATCGACCTGAGGTCGTCATTTGTCTCGTAAGAGTTCCCACTGTGCTTTGATTTCTACCCTACCATAGCTCAAAGGAGTCGTGCAAACAGGTCTTTTTTGGGTACAGTCCCAAGCCACATGGAGGCAAGTGAGCGGATCGGCAGGGGATTCGTCTCTCCCGGTATTGGGGGTGAGATCGCGCTGTGTCTAGGAGAGCCATTACACAAAGCCCTCGGCCGAGGCAGGAGATTTACTGGTAAGTACTCCAGTAGTATCTCAGGGTGTTCTGGGCCACTCTCTGACACGACTTATACCGCTAATGGGGGTCTGATGTTACCAGCCCCCTAGGCAGATATGCGATACTCATAGACGAATGGACCAGACTGTATGTATATTGTCACTGTTAGGCTCAGTAGGTTTTATGGATGAGTTCGCTCGTCAGCTTCCCATCCAATCAATACATAGGCAACCGTTACGTACAGCTAGTACCTCTGACATGCTAGTGGTTATACCCAGTGCCAGTGTGTTGATAAGTCATTAAAGTCCCCCTTAGACAGTTTCCCAAGTTCGGGCGAAACGTTGTAGAGGCCGTATGGTTTTATGCCAGGGTTCGGAAAATGCACGTGCGTTTTCGCACGTGTCATTTTTCGGGCAGATAATACTGGTAGGCTTTGGTATAAGCCGGATCCCAGTATTATACTGTATAGATATAATATCTTTGTCTCAGTTGCATTTGTATTCGGTCGTAATACAAATGCGGGTATGTTTATACTGTTACGGGGTTATTCTGAAATTCGTTTCAGGATCGCTTTTGGAAGTTGCCAGTTTCCAGTTTTCTATCAGCCGTATTTAACATTCGGTTAAATGCGGATTTATCTTTTCTTAAGATGAGTGTGGAAGTTTCTAGATGGAGACTAGGATGGTGACTAGGCTTATGAGTCATTAGTGCATTGATTATTGCATTAATGGTTTTGGTGACTAGGTTAAATGATTTATCCTTTGCTTTAATTGTGTTCATACAAGGTGTTATGTGACTCATCCTCTTCATTGATCTTGTGATCACCTCCCCCTCTCCTACACTCACCTCCCTCCCCTCTATATAGTGGTCGGCCTCCCCCCCTCTTGTGGGATTATGGTTGTTACTCACTAGGGAAAAGATTATGATAGATTTGTATATGGAAATTTCATATAGCTCAAATTCTTATCACCCGATTCCAAAAGGCAACTTCATTAACCGTTCGTCCATAGCTTTGGACGTAACGAGACAAAGTGTTCTAGTCATTCTCTACATCATCTTGGTCGTCTCTTCTAGCAAACTTGACGATCGAGTTGCCTCAGTTCAGAGGCGGGAGTCCGTTTAAAGATCCGTCGACGTGGTGCCACCTGGACGAGAAGACTGGAGATTCAGGAGATCGGAGCAGCCGCAACAAAGCGTGGGATGATAGTTGAAGACCGAAGGACTCGGATTGTTCGGTATAACTCTTCTACCCACTTTGTAGTTTGTTAGTTTAGCTTTAATGGCAGATCCGGGTTATAGTACGCGATAGCGCCAGTTGTAAAAGTTTTTGTTCCGCATTTGGCGTCTGTTAGACAGCCGGGGTGCTACCATGGACTTACATAAGCCGTACAAACCGCCGCGGAACCGTGGCCGTACCGCGGATCCGCGGCCGTACAGAAGACTTATGCACTCTTTTCAGCACAGTAATGCCCGTAGCTGCTTAGTTATATTTTCTGGGTATTTTTAATCTGACTCAAGTGTTGAGTGTTCTGGGGTTTATTTTGTAATCGAAGATTCGATCGGAAAATTTAATTTTGTTATGTTTTCCGGATATTTCGAAACTGTTGAAATGTTCGAGCGGATAGCTTTAACTAATTTTTTCCCGGCACGAAAAACTTTCAAGTGTTGAATTTTTCTCGGGTTTAAATCTTTCAGAAAAATGTGCAAGTAACGCGGTGGACCCTCTAGAAGAACACAAACCTTAACTCGATTATGTGACCGTCAGAACTGCCTCTAAACCTTAGGGTTTGGGGCAGTACGGCGTGCCACATGTAAGACGTTGGCTTGACCCTTCTACGGCTGGACCATTGCTACTGTGACATATTCTAGGATTATTTGAACTTCGCTCAAGTGTTGAGCTATTTAGGAAATCTTGAGTATTTGATTATTCGATCGGAAAGTTTAATTTTATCTATTTATCTGGAATGTGATACAATATGTGGAATTCATATAGTTAGGCATGAAATGCGAAGTATGTGATATTTCGGATTTACGATGTCTAAAGAGATTGTGGATTCCAAATGTTGTAGTTTTACACTTTCTTTTCTGTGACCGTAAGCGTAGTATGTGGGGTATCGCCGGCTTCGTTGCTATACATCAACGACAATCGGGATACGCATACTTACTTACGTTGATGATATGAGATATTATGTGTTGTTGTGCTATGTTATATTGGATCGTCGTGTTCTGAATAGCCGGGGGTTTTATGTGAGATGGGGTTTTTTTTATTTTCATTCATGTAAAATTCATTTGTATGTAATATTCTTTTATTGGGGCACTTCCGGGCTGAGGATGATGTCACCATTGTATATTATTTACTTTTCCGCATTAGGTAGACCCAAGGAGGGGAGCACAAGTAACCGGGTTCTGGGGTCCAGTGGGAGGCCATCTCGAGGAGTCGAGACCGGGTCTCCTAACCATAGAATTGGAAGTGTTACTTGCCGCTCTTGTAGGGGTCTAGGGATGTGGGTATGTCTATTCATCACGACCGTGGAATCCGTGTTCTATACAGGCTCGATATAAAACACGGACATCCTAGTATATCCAATATTTTATATATGTTCTTCTGCAGCAATATTCTGTGATGAGATCATATTACTGCCTGAGACGAATGCTTATACTATATATATGCTGATATATAAATATTACTGCTTTCGTTTCTTCTGTGATACTTGGGAAGCATAAGCTGATGGGATTTTATTAATGAGATTAATAAAAAGAAAAGAAACCTTAAAGATGTTGTAGAATCAAAACTTTATAAAAAGGGTAGCTACAGTTTTGCTTTGCATAGTGGTATATATGATATACCCTGCACCTTATTCAATGAGGAAAGAGCCGAGATCCCTTCACCGAGAGTGACCTCTTTAGCTAAACTGACAAATGCTACAAACTCACGGTTTTGTTTTTGACAGCTTATATAGTTCTTGCTTTGCATGGTGGTATATATGATATACCCTGCACCTTATTCGATGGGGAAAGTGCCGAGATCCCTTCACCAGGAGTGACCTCTTTAGCGAAACTAGAAAAGCCTCAAAAACACTCCTTTTTGAAAAACACTCGATTCTACAATGATATCAAGTTCATTACGCTCATGGTTTTCGAAAAAACCTGCATAGCCCTCCGTCATTTCAGATAAAGACTAGTTAGTATTCGTGCTGCGTTTGTTGACCTTGTCAAGGCGTAGTGTGCGGTAGCTGACTGGTACTTATCTGTTTAAGCATGTGATGTGATTGGATTAGGGTATTCGTACGACCTTGTTGGCCTTTTTCAAGGGTCGTACGAGTGGGTTTATTTCAATCAAGAAATGACGGGTTGAACTTGACTAGCTTCCTATGGTTTGTTGGCCTTTATCAAGGTCATAGGGGTTAGGGGCAATAGTATTATCAGGAATTTCAAGTGTTGAAATTTGCAATGAGATTGCATACCTCCTATGAGATAGTTGGATCCCGATACCCACTGCGAGTAAGAGTTACTCCTGGGAGAGTTTTACACAAGACAATTAGCCGATCAAGTAGGTGTCTAGAAAAGTGTTAATGAGGTTACGCCTATGGGAAAACGAGGTTTACTTTAAGTAGGTCCGTCCGAAAGCACGGGGAACCTCCCTCAAGTACCGACACTGATCTGGCTGAAAGATTGACGAAATTGTAGGGTGTAATTAATCCCGGCTAATCTTACCATTTAGGGTTTGAAGGAATATTTGATAAAAACAGTGGGAGACATCCTGATTAGATAAGATAATAACCAATCTAATCTTGCAAGAGCATACGCTAAAGTGTTTTCTTCTCTCTCTCTCCAGGTAGCGACCATGTCAGGCCATAATCAAGATAATAATATGGATGTATTGACTGAACCCGCTCATTATACTGTGCAGGGGAATGTTGGTCCCGTTCTTTCTTATAAGAGTTATTAGACTGAACAGGGAATAGGAGAATATCTGGATTCTCACGCCGCCCAAACAGAGGACATGCATGTTGATGCACCTTCTTCGAGTGTGTTAGTTATTGAGAACTGTTTCTCAGTTCACCCTACGTCCTGGGTATTAGATACCGTATCAGGATCCCACATATGTAAACTGTTACATGGGTTACGGAAAGGTAGAGAACTGGGAAAAGGTGATCATTCTATTCAAGTAGAGAATGGTGCAAGTATTGCAGCCAAAGCAGTTGGCGAATATCACCTTGTATTACCAAGTCGTAATACACTGATTTTGAATGAGTGCTATTATATACCGAACGTGATGTGCAACATTATATCAGTTTCTTTATTAAGTAAAGAAGGATATAATTTTGTAGTACAGGATAATGTTATGAACATCTTGCTAAATCAAAAGTTGATTGCATCAGGCTCGTTACATAATGGCATATTCATTCTCAATCAAAATACAGTCCTCAATATACAAAACACACACAAGAGGAAGAGTTCAGAAATGAACGAATCCTTCTTGTGGCATTGTAGACTTGGTCATATCAATGCGACACGACTGGCTAAGTTACATAAGGATGGATATTTGAATCCGTTCGAATTATCATCTTATGAAACTTGCCATTCATGTCTCAAAGGAAAAATGACCAAAACTCCGTTTAGTGGACATGGAGAAAGAGTTACGGAGCTCTTAGGACTGGTACACAGTGATGTATGCGGTCCTATGTCTACGCACGCCAGAAACGGTTCTTCCTACTTTATTACATTCACTGACGATCTCTCAAGATTCGGATATGTGTTCCTGATGAAACACAAGTCTGAAGCTTTTGATAAATTCATAGAATATAAGCACGAAGTAGAGAACCAAACGGGCAAAAGTATTAAGATCTTTTGATCTGATCGAGGAGGAGAATAATTAAGCAATGAGTTCCTAGATTATCTAAAAGAGAATGGGATTCTCTCTCAGCTTACTCCTCCTTATACACCATAGCACAACGGTGTATCGGAACGGAGGAATCGCACCCTATTAGATATGGTGCGCTCTATGATGAGCGAGGCTGAGTTACCTATTTCCTTTTGGGGGTATGCGCTAGAGACAGCAGCATACCTATTGAATCAAGTTCCAACTAAATCTGTACCTACCACATCATATGAGATATGGAGTGGGAAGAGACCGTGTCTTAAACGAGTTAAGATATGGGGTTGTCTGGCCTATGTCAAAAGGCAAAATCCAGACAAACTCGAGGCACGGTCAGTTCTATGCAAGTTTGTGGGATATCCCAAACATTCACATGGATATCTTTTCTACCATCGCGAGGAACAAAAGGTGTTTGTTTCTCGACATGCCACCTTTTTAGAAAAGGAATTTCTTGCAAAATAAATTAGTGGCGAAGAGGTAGAACTGGAAGAAATTCCGGGTACACAAACTGCAACTGAAGATTTAGTGGAACCGGTGGATTCAATAGTACCCGACGAACCCCAGCCTCTCCGCCGATCTAGCAAGGTTTCTCGTCCACCTGAGAGATACTACGTTTTTCTCATTGATGGTGGAAGCGAGGATTGCATCATGGAAGATGATGACCCGACTAGTTTCGAGCAGGCCATCACAAATGGTGACTCTGTGAAATGGTTGGATGCAATGCGATCTGAGATGGAATCCATGTACACCGACAAAGTATGGACTTTGGAAAATGCTCCTGAAGGGGTAAAACCCATTGGGGGCAAGTGGATTTTTAAAAAGAAATTTGGTGTAAATGGAAAAGTTGAGACTTTCAAAGCTAGACTTGTTACAAAGGGTTTTCGTCAACGACCAGGTGTATATTATGACGAAACCTTTTCTCCAGTGGCTATGCTTTAGTCCATCCGGATCTTACTTGCCATTGCTGCATATCATGACTACGAAATCTGGCAAATGGATGTTAAGACCGCCTTTCTAAATGGTGATTTAGAAGAGTGCGTGTACATGACTCAGCCAGAGGGCTTCGTAGATAGTGGGAGCGGCGGAAAGGTGTGCAAGCTACTTAAATCCATTTATGGGTTAAAGCAAGCATCGCGGAGTTGGAACATCTGTTTTGATGTTGTAGTCAAAGAGTTTGACTTCATCAAAAATATAGATGAACCTTATATCTAAAAGAAGGTAGTAGAGAGTAAGGTTGTCTTCCTCGTATTGTACGTGGATGACATACTCTTGATAGGAAATGATATTCCTATGCTGCAATCAGTCAAGCTCTTCTTATCACAAAGATTCTCAATGAAAGATCTAGGTGATGCCTCCTGCATATTGGGAATCATGATCTATAGAGATAGATCTAAACAGATACTGGGATTGTCCCAATCAAGGTACATTGACACCATACTAAAGAGGTTTAGTATGGAAGAATCCAAGCATGGGAACCAACCCACGATCTCTGAACTCACTCTCTCCAAAGAGATGTCTCCCAAGACTGATTTGGGGAGAGCTCGCATGCAAGGGATACCCTATTCTTCGGCAGTAGGCTCTATCATGTATGCGATGCTATGTACCAGACCCGATGTTGCATACTCACTAAGTGTAGTGAGTCGGTATCAAGCAGATCCTGGAGAGAGTCACTGGACAGCTGTGAAGAACATTCTCAAGTACTTGCGAAGGAATAAAGAGATGTTCTTGGTGTATGGTAACGGAGAACTCCGGGTGGAGTCCTTTACCGATTCCAGCTTCCAAAGTGATAAGGACGACTCTAAGTCGCTCTTGGGTTTTGTCTTTACCCTCAATAGAGGGGCGGTATGTTGGAAGAGTTCCAAACAGGATACCGTTGCAGACTCGACGATGGAGGCTGAATACATCGCTGCCAACGATGCTGCCAAAGAGGCTGTCTGGATAAAGAAGTTCATTAGTGAACTTGGTGTGGTTCCATTCATTGAGCATCCAGTACCTCTGTATTGCGATAACAATGGAGCTGTGGATTTGGCCAAGGAACCCAGGTCCCATCAAATGTCCAGACATATTCTGAGGCGGTATCACCTGATCAGGGAGATAGTTGATCGCCGGGAGATCGAGGTCAGGAGAGTAGATACGAAGGACAACATTGCGGATCCACTCATGAAGGCCATTCCCCAGATACATTTTGAGAGATTATTCGGGATGCTAGGTATGAGATACTACAACAACTGGCCTTAGTGCAAGTGGGAGATTGTTAGTTATGTATATGCCCTAGAGGCCATTGTTGTACATGTGATGTATATTATAATGGATGCTTGGATATATATAGAGAGGAATTTCTTACTCGTCATGATAGTATGCTATTTGGTTTCACTTTATCTTAACATGTTGACTTGTACTGGTTTACTGTCTTACTCTCATATGTTGATAAAGCCCTTAGGATCTGTACTCGACTAGTGGGACTATGATGAGATCATACTAGTGGGGCCATGGTAGTCGATGAGTACATCCTATAACTGTTCCTAGTTGAGGGTATATCGAGATAGGGCATCGATACACCTGAGTAGACTAGTGTATACGTATCTTGACCCATATGATGGGTGATGGATGATCCCATATCCATTGGTGTTGGACATCAAGGATGGTGTGAGGGTGCTTAGTAGAGACTGGGTACACTGGACGGACTCGCCGAGAACTCCCAGATGGTGATATACCACACATCACATGGAAGTTCTCCGGTGACACTGGTACAGGGTAGTCTGTAGACCCGAGATCGTCATAGAGTCTTGTGTGATTCCCACTGTGCTTTGATTCCCACCTTACCACATCCAAGAGGGCGTGCAAAACGGTGTCTTTTGGGTGCAGTCCCGAATCACATGGAGGCAATGAGCGATAGGAGGGGATTCGTCTCTTCCGGTATAGGGTGTTGATGTTGTGCTGTGTTCGATTGGCTATAACAGGAAGTCCCTGGCCAGGGATGATATAGAGATTTACGGGTAAGTGTTACCAGTAGTTTCTCAACCTGTTATGAGCCTCACATCGACACGACTTATCGGTTACTGGCGTCTAACGTATACCACCCCTAGACTTGATATGCGACATATCAGACGAAGAGACCGGACTGTACGGGAGTGTTACAGATTGGATTCACAGGAGAACGTACAGGCAAGCTTGTTGATCTTCTGATCGCTCAATACCTGGGTGGCTGTTACGTTTAGCTGACCGCTTGCAGCTTGCGGGTGTTTGATATGATCATCACCTGCTACCGGCGTATTGACGATTCTTTAGAGTCCTACACAGAGGTTTCTTGGCTCAGGCAAAACGGAGTAGGGGCACATATGTGATATGTGAAGGACCGAGGATAATACGTTATGAGATACCGTATTATATTCTCGCGATATTTAGATATGAACCGGGTCATCGGATCAAGTGTTGATTCGATGAATCGGTACATGAGATATTAGTCGGTTATATTCGATATACTAGGATTGTTGGATCAAGTGTTGATTCGATGATTTAATGTATAATAATATATATGATATATTGTATTACATTATCTAATATTGGCTCGCTTTATTATTTCATTTTCTCACCGAGTAATACATTGATATATATGCGATATATGTTAATTGTATTATTTTCTTTTGTTACAAATATATAATATATATGTGATATATATTATTGTAACTTGATATGATTAATAATGAAACATGTTTAGTGGAGATTAAACAAGGTTCGGGTTTGATTTGGGTTAGTTTCTTCATGCGCCTTCTAGAAGCATTTCTTTTGTCATGAGTTAGATATTATGGTTGATATTATCCTATGACTCATTCTTTAACCCAATCAAACCCTAGACCTAGCTAATTCTCTACAAGGGTTATCCTTGTCATCCTTGACCATGGTTCCATGATTAATCATATATTTCATTTCATTATTCATCACAAAAGGATCAACTCATTTTTCATTATCTTCCTCTCTCTTGAGCTTTGAGAAAGCTTACTAGTTTTTCCTTTTGTGATGTTTTCATATGAGAATTTGATATAAAAATATAGCATAAATACAACTCCATCATCCTCATCTAATCTATCCCATTAGATTAGGGTGTTCACCTCATTAGAGTGAGAGAGCTTGAGTTATAGCAACTTCGACGTAGATCGTCGGAGAAAAGGAACACTACAAGCTAGCATGGATCGTTCGAGTCGTGGAGCCTCTCTTAACTCCGGAAGATCGTGGATCACGGCTAAGGGACTTCTACTCGGAGCTTATGAAGCGAAGGAGCGGACTACAAAGGTTGTAATCCCTCACTTTTATATGTAAAGATGTTTACTTGCATGTTAAACCGTAATAATTTTGCACAGATCCCGACTTTGGGTTGTTCGGCACGTCTAAAATTTTATTCGGGCATGGTTGATGCCTTATGAACCCTCACAAGAGTGCCTAGGAACCCAATAGGTGGTAGCTGAGATCACCATTTGCCCTTAGTAGAGTTCTCCTACAACAACAGCTTCCAGGAGACCATTTAGATGGCACCATTCGAGGCACTATATGGGAGGAGATGCAGATCGCCCGTCTGTTGGACAGAGCTCAGAGAGAGCAGAATTTTGGGGCCGCAGATTATTGAGGAGACGACCGTGAAGATCCAGTTGATTCGCGATAGGATGAGAGCATCCCAGAGCAGGCAGAGATCTTATGCGGACCGTCGTCGGCGCAGACTTGATTTTTCTGTTGGCGATCATGTTTTCTTGAGGGTCTCCCCAATGAAGGGTGTGATAAGATTTGGGAAAAAGGGAAAACTTAGTCCCAGATATGTGGGCCCCTTCGAGATCCTCGAGCGTATTGGTGTTGTTGCGTATCGGTTAGCTCTTCCGCCCAGTTTTCCTGACGTTCACCCCGTATTTCACGTTTCGATACTCCGCAAGTATCTCCATGACCCGTTTCATGTGATTCAGTACCCGACGATCCAGCTGGAGCGCGATCTTTCTTTTGCAGAGCAGCCGGTGGTCATCCTGGATCGGCAGGTGAAGAAATTGAGGTCGAAGGTTATACCGTCCGTGAAGGTCCTTTGGCGTGGCCCGAGCAGCGAGTAGGTCACCTGAGAGACCGAGGACGAGATGAGGAAGAAATATCCCCATCTCTTTGAAGATACGCGTAGCTAGATTTTTAAATTCGGGGAACGAATTTCTTTAAGGGGGGAAGATTGTAACACTTTTAAATTCGTTTAGATTAATTTTGTGTTAATTAGCGATAATGCGTGTTTTTCATAAAATCTCCTAATTAATAAATTTCCACATAAACTGGAATAAATCAAATTATTTATAGTGAAAATATGTAAATATTTATCTAATAGTGTTTTATTAATTATTAATTAGTTTAGTGTTCACTTAGTTAGCAAATTTTCTTATCTATATTTTCCTAAGCAAAATTTAGTGTAGCATGCATGCACAATTTTCACCCTAGGTTAATTGGTGCTTAGCAACCATAACAACTTAACATATAATGTAACACATTCTTCATATTACCTCTTATCCTTTTAAAACCTTAACAAAACAAATCAAATAAAGAAAATAAGAAAAAAGAAAAGAAAAGAGAGGCATGGTGCATTTAATGAGCATGGAGGGCTTGACTTTGGGGCACTCTCTCTCTCTCTCTCTCTCCCCCCCATTCACTCAGCAGCAGCAGCAGCAGCTCAGCAGCCCCCCCTCATTCTCCTTCCTCTCATCAATTCTAACTTCAAATCTCCATTACAAACCATCATTTATTACACCAACCTCACATTTATGACTCCAAGACCACTCCTTTGTTGGTTTTTGAGCCTACTCTGAGCTTTAGGAGGCAAGGCCAGCAAGTTTGTGCCACCACTTGGCCTTTGTGAGGTATTAAGCCCACCTTAATCACCTCTTTGCTAAACTTGTAGTTTATTTAGCTTAATTAGTGTTTATGTGGGTTTTAGTGCTAATTAGGTGGTTTAAGTGAAGATTAGGTTAAGTTAGGGTTGTTTTGGCTTGATTAACTTAATTAAGTGCTATTAGTGTCGTTTAACCCAAGTATTTGCTTCAGTTTACACTAAAATACCATATTGTTTTAGTTTAGTGTTAATTAAACGTTTTACTTAAGATTTTGGGTAGTTTTGTGATCTGCTTTTAAACCGAGTGCTTCAGGCAAAAGTTGCAAATACTGGGACTTAGTTACTGAGCCAGGAACACACACACAAAGCACGAGACTCCACTTTCCATCCCAGGCCGCAGAAAAATTAGTTATGGCCGCAAATTGCGGCCAGAGGGGTGATTTGGATGTCGGGGTTTTTTCTGTAGGTGTCTGCTAGGTTTTGTAGGTGTTTGGTATATGCAACTTTTCCTATTTCCACTCGAGTCAAAATCTGGAACCAAATACGTTATTTTTAATACTTTTAAACTTGCGCGACACATACGTTCTGAGTTTGGGTCTGGTGGTTGCTGGGTATCGCAGCGTGTCAGGGTGGTTTTAGATGCATGCACACACATTTTGGTGTCACGTTTGCACACGCGTTATCTTGCGTCGCTAGTTTCTCGTATGGTCTTGATATCACGATTTTGCAGGATTTTAACCTTATGTGTGTTGCTTGTGTAAATTCTAGGATCGCAGGCGGAGACTTCGGACGCCGTGAAGAAGGGAAAGTAGGTGGTCGGATATACTTAGCTCGAGCTCACCGGTGAGTAGATTTAACATCTACGGGGAAATCGCCCGTATGGCGTTATGCGTCAGTGCTTGGTAGGATATTGTAGCCGTATGTTATATTCATATATATTGATTGTGCATATGTACCATTGTTGCATACCCCTCCCTTGTTGCATATGGACGTAGTATTTATGAGACACAGCACTGTTACTAATGGTTCATGTTTGCGCGAGCACTATCTGTATGCCACACACACACCGTTAGTAATTGCCATGACATTCACACTATAGAATTGCTATGAACCATACATCGTTTAGCTTACCTCATTATTGATGATTAGACATGATTTTTTGTTCCCTTGTATGCATACTTATTTGCGTATTTACATACTTGCATCTTCATACTTGCATATGCATACATACTTGCACACATACCTACTTGTACATATGTGCTTACATACACCCATACTTGTTATAGCTACATATGCATCCTTGATGAAGTTGGACTTAATTTTTGGGAATTGGGAACCGCATGACATATTTTAAAACTGTATTCATTTAAATAGAGCGGCTTTCCTTTGATATGCTCATATTACGGCTTCATGTTGCATACATCATATTGCCTGGATTTACGCATTGAATTATGGATTTCATGTGATTTATTGGATTTGAGAACCGTGGTATAATTTCAAGAAAAGTATGCATTGTTTTGAAAACCCGGTTCTCTTGATATGATATTTCAGTGCGTCCACCATGCGTTTTCTAGGTTCTGAAACGTGTGCTAGAAACCCGATTCAAGGAGTTGGATGATCCGTTTGCGGGTTCATGGTGGACCCGGTATGGTACCCCGGGACGAGAACGGATTTGCTGTGCAGTAGACGGTGAGCCTAGCAGAGGGACTATTACCTACCGGTGATTGGTTGGACCTGGCGGTTATCCGGAGGATACTGACCAGATCGAGAAATGGATATTGGGCCGACCCGTACTGCCGGGACCCGATGACCGATTCCGCAGACGGAGCCCGTGGGCCGATTTGGACTGACGGAGCCTGATATACGAGGATTTGCGTGTCGATACTGGACACGAGTATTTCATGATGTTTTCGAGTGTCGATGTTGGGCACTCAGGTTCCATGAGATTTACAGGATATGTTGGTCGATTAGATTGACGGCGCCTGAGTTATTGGGATTTAGGGTGTATTTGGTAGACACCGGGTTTTTCCACGATGATGATTCGTGTAAATGATATTTCATCCCATGCTCAGCATTCATCGATATGCATTGCATCATGTATTTATAGTACCTGATAGAGTACTTCGCATGATTTTTGCATACCCAGATTATCATATTGATGTTATCAAATTGCACATGTTAGAGTATCACAGTACGTGCATACTTGCGATTACCTATATATTTTATTTACAATTCACGAGTTGGCAACTCACCCCCGTTGTGCCACAGTGTTTTGCAGGTTGACCCTTGAATGAAGATCGGGACTTGTCTATGATCCAAAAGCCTTGTCTCTGCTGAGGAGAATCTTCTTTTGACCAAAGCGTTCAGAGTAGTCGCGGCAGGGCTACATCATTGTATGTTTTACTACGGATACCGCTACAGTTGGCGTGTGAGCCGGTTTGCTTATTGGTGGGTTTTGCGATTATCCGTTTACTTTTCATTGTACACTTTATTGTATCTAGTGCTCTCCAACTACCATTTCATGTATTGACTTAGATACCAGTTATGAGGACGATGTGGTATATTATTTTTGTACTCTGGATGTCGAGCTCGTGTGAGCCGACTTTATTTATGCAGTTTTATCTTTCATGCTGTTTTTCACTATATTGTTCATTTCTTCGCTACGGCGTCGTATATTATCTTGTGGTGGTTATTTCCGCCGTTGGGCGTGATTGCTCCCGTTTGGGATGTTTTAATTATATCATGTGATGTCTTACTTGTATCTTATTCTTGTACCCGTTTTGGGGCTAGTTTTTACAAAGGAGGTGCTGCCGAAAATTTTAGGAAATTAATTTAAACTTTAAAGATTTTTACTCGAGATTTCTAAATGTTTTAATCCAATGTTTTCTTCACTCACTACCCTTATTGGTTTTGATTTCTGGGTTTCGGCTTACTTAATCGCGTTACGCTTGTAGACATTACGTAGTTAAGTGCCGGTCACGGGCCGAATTCTAGGTCGTGACATGTGGATAGTGTTCCAATAGGGATACTGAGATAGGTATTGTTCAGGATGCTGGTTATGACTCAACAGAGAATACAGCCCAAGAAGTTTGTAGGATAAGATTGTTTATTTATTAACTTTGTCCTATCTTGTATCTAGAGAAAATTCTTGAGGCAGGGTATCGCTCAGTTCGGGAGATTTTTCATCTCCAAGAAGTTAAGATATAGAAAGAGGAAGTTGAAACATTGTAGCAGATCCACTCACTGAGGCTATTTCTCAAACACAGATGTTCCTCAAACGAGTTTTGAGAAGCTGATTAGCAGAGAAATTGGGTATTCGATAGCACACAGGATGTGGGTATGCGATACCGTAATAATTAACCTTAAGTGTAAATGGGAGATTGTTGGATATAGTTCCCCTAAGGAAATTATTGTAATTGCAGGCACGCGATTATGATAATTGAGGGAGGACTTATACAAGTAGAACAATCTTACTCGAAATGATAGTATGCTATCTGGTTTGTCTTTGTCATTGATGTGTACACATTTTACTTATTATTACGTGTCACTAATACATTATGATGAAGCCCGTAGGATTCTTGCTTGACTACAGCAATATGATGGCGATCATATACGTGAGTGCTGGGTAGTCTATAAGCACATCCTTAAATGTCCCTAGTCATGGGAGTATCGAGACTGGGCATCGATATTTCGGAGTAGACTAGTGCATACGTTTTGAGACCCTGACAAGGGACGGTGGTCGATCTCACAAGCCATTGGTGTTATGTCACCTAAGATAGTATACAGGTGCTCACTAGAGGTGAGTACACTGGACGGACTCACTGAGAACTTCTATATGCTATTATATCCATCGTCAGATGAAAGTTCTCGAGTGGCATTAGTACATGTTAGTCTTTTGACCTGAGATCGTCATTTTTCCCGTGTGAGTTCCCACTGTACTTTGATTACTATCCTGCCACGGCTCAAAGGAGCAATGCAAACAGGTTTTAGTTAGATACAGTCTCGAGCCATATGGAGGTAGTGAGCGATTGTTGGGGATTCATCACTCCTGGTATTAGGAGTTGATATCGTGCTGTGTTCGGTAGGCTATCGCCTCAAATCTATGGCCACGGTAGATGAGATTTACTGATATGAGTTCAGTAGTTTCTCGGTTGGTGATGAGCTTGACTTCGACACGACTTATCGGGTAATTAAGGGTCTGACGTTTCCACCCCCCAGATCCGGTATACGATACTCTCAGACGAAGAGACTGGACTGTACGGAGATTGTCACATTCAGGCTCAGTAGGGTTCGGACGGAATTGTTTATCGACCCTCTTTTGATAGAAACCTGGGCAGCCGTTACGTACAGCTAGTGTCGCTAACGTGCTTGTGGTTTTTTGATTTATCAAGTAAATCACTGCCAGTGTATTGTCAAGTCTTTAGAGTCCCACACAGATGGTTTTCCCGATTCAGGCGATATGATTTAGATGACGTATGTTGGTGCATACAGGGTGTTCGATTAAATACGTGTACAGGCTACACGGACTTTAATCGGATGGTTGATAATAGTAGTGGCTTAGGATTAAGCCAGATTATTAAATCTTGTTTTGATTTAATAACTTATATATATATTTTTAATATGTATATTCTAATATTATTGTTTACTATTCATTTTCTCTCTTTTAAGTATTCGTATTTTTGTACGAATACGCATACATGTATTTCAATACGTATAACGGGTTCTATTCCGTATTTATACGGAATTTGTTCTAGAAGATGGACACTTCATTTCTTGATTTTTCTTTTATAGAAAATCAAAAATGAGGTGGAGGATGAGGTGTAAAGAAGTATGGTGTAGAGAGGTATGTCTTGATTTTTATATGATATATTTCATTTGGATACACTATTCTTTCATGATTGCAAATGATCAAGCCATTCTTTTCCATGCTTGCTAGTTTTTTCGTCACAAAAGACTTGGCCATTTTCCATGGCTTCTTCTTCTTCACCTCCTCCTCCTTCTTCTAGGTAGCTTACATGATCTTAGAAAAGGGAGAAAAAGAAAGTGAGAATATTCCTACATCCCCACTCTTCATTCGTAGCGAGCTTGGAGCGTCGGTCGCTTCACTAGGTGAAGCCGGAGCTTGGATCGGTTTCCTGTTCATATCAGAATTTTGCATTATTATATTCGCCATTCTTAATCATATTGCAAATAAATAGGTGCTTTTGATCCATATATGCTAAATAGTTGCAGGTTACAGGTTCTCAGAACAAATACAGTGAAAATGGTGAAAAGACGCTATAAATGTGAGACTGCGACCAAAAAATAGATGAATCTGTATGATGCCGCTTACCAGTTTAAAGAACAAATGAAGATCAATGAACAGTTCGATTGCATAACGTATGAGGGCAGCACAAGATTCAAGACTTCAACACGAAGCTAACGGTAAAAGTCCACAACATTCTGCACTGTGGAAATCTGGAATAAAATAAAAGATATTCTGAGAAACCAAGTGAAGAAACCAGAAGTAAAATGCAACATGAAGCAGCCCTAAAGAAATGAGCCCATTAGCCTATCAAATGGCCGCGGAACCGAGGCCAAACAAGGCTTTTGGCCGCTGATCCGCGGCCGTACAATGCACGTGTCAGTGGATAAGACGGTGCGTTGACCGGGTCTTCTTAAGGTAGATTTGAAAATTTATGAATGGATCAGAATGTAACCTAGGGTTTCCTGTATCTATAAATAGGAGAGCAAAAGGCCAATAATTTTTGTGCCTCTTTTTGGGTGCCTCTTTTGAGATGCCTCTTTTTATTTCTAGATCTTAGATTTTCATTCCTTATAATCGTCAAAGAGTGCATCAATAAAGAAGTTTTTTTTATCTTGCCTCAGTTATTTTAATTTCTTTTCTGCCCTAGTTATCTAGCAATTTTATTTCTCTGCCGTAGTTGTAAATTTTTTATCTGCCGTAGTTAATTAAAAGAAAAACATAAAAATGAATTCGTTTATCAATTCCCTAATGAGTGAATAGTTCCTCACTTGTTAGGGTTAGGTTTAGGGAAGGTTTGAGAGATGAAAATCTCTCACCCTTTCTTGCCCATTCAAACATTTTAAATAGGACACTATGCATATATACACACACCGCTCACTATGGCACCCTATCCCACGAGGTAGTAGTGGTGATACCATAGTTAAAGACCGGTTGTGTATGATTTCCATGATGGTTAGGGTTAGAGTTAAGAAAGGACGGAAAAGGACCAAGAGGAAGAAACCTAGTTTCTTCCCGATCGTGCTAATCCCCTTTATTAACAATTACCTTAACACCTAAAAGTTCTTAATTAGGGCATAGAAAGCGGTGAGAATAATTGATTTTCTAAACTAACCTAATCTTAACCTAGCAAGCTTTTTATAAACTTTTATCCCATCAAACGGCCGCGGAACCGCGGCCAAACAAGGCTTTTGGCCGCGGATCCGCGGCCGTACAATGCACGTGTCGGTGGATAAGACGGTGCGTTGACCGGGTCTTCTTAGGGTAGATTTGTAAATTTATGAATGGATCAGAATGTAACCTAGGGTTTCCTTTATCTATAAATAGGAGAGCAAAAGGCCAATAATTTTTGTGCCTCTTTTTGGGTGTCTCTTTTGAGATGCCTCTTTTTATTTCTAGATCTTAGATTTTCATTCCTTGTAATCGTCAAATATTGCATCAATAAAGAAGTAAGTTTTTTTATCTTGCCTTAGTTATTTTAATTTCTTTTCTGCCCTAGTTATCCAGCAATTTTATTTCTCTGCGGTAGTTGTAAATTTTTTATCTGCCGTTGTTAATTAAAAGAAAACCATAAAAATGAATTCGTTTATCAATTCCCTAATGAGTGAATAGTTCCTCACTTGTTAGGGTTAGGTTTAGGGAAGGTTTGAGAGATGAAAATCTCTCACCCCTTTCTTGCCCATTCAAACATTTTAAATATGACTCTATGCATACATACACACACCGCTCACTATGGCACCCTATCCCACGAGGTAGTGGTGATACCATAGTTAAAGACCGGTTGTGTATGATTTCCATGGAGGTTAGGGTAAGAGTTAAGAAAGGATGGACAATGACCAAGAGAAAGAAACCTAGTTTCTTCCCGATCGTGCTAATCCCCTTTGTTAATAATTACCTTAACGCCTAAAAGTTCTTAATTAGGGCATAGAAAATGGTAAGAATAATCGATTTTCCAAACTAACCTAATCTTAACCCTAGTAAGCTTTTTATAAACTTTTATCTCATTCTTAGATCTTAAAATAAAACCAAAAATCTTTTTGATTTAACTCGTTAAAACACAAAGAATAGGAATCCATCTCCCTGTGGACCGACCCGTACTCAACCGGCTAGCTACCAAGCGACACCGTTATTGACTGCGGTTAATTCTTTGATTTCAAAAACGCACGTACGCAAACTTCCTAGCAATCAAATGGCGCCGTTGCCGGATAGTCGGTAGTCTCTTTCTTTGTGTAATTTCGGGTTAAAAATAAAAAATAAAAATAAAAAAATAAAAATTATAAAAATTATAAAAATTGAAAAAAATTTAAACAAAATAAAATAAAATGTATCTTGTTCTTTTTGAGAGGTATTGTGTGAATTGTGCAGGAAAAGAAGACGGACAGATTCAGATCTGGAAAATCCCAGTGAACAAATCAAGAAACAGAGAATCTGAACAAACAGGGGAGAATCCAAACAACAAACAGAAATTTTTTAGAGATTTAAACCACCTAAACAGCCGCGGAACCGCGGCAGAATTAACAGTTTGACCGCGGAACCGCGGTCAAAAGGTGACGTCAGCAAATAAAAATTTCTGTAAGTATCTCTTTTCTTCTTCTCTCCTATCCTGGGCTCCATTGAAAATTTTTCCTGCAGGGTTCTTTGCGCAAAATCTTTCTCCCTCTCCAATAAATTGTTTTTGTGCAGGATTCTTTGCGCTGCAAAATAATTTTTTTTAAAGCGTTTTAGATTTTTGTGTGCTTATTGTTTTGCATTTTTAAAACGGACTTTTAAGGGGCTATAACACCAATCAAGATTGGGTGGGGATTTCATTAACCTTCCTAAGACCCCAGAAATCATAAAAAGCATTTTGAATCAACCCTCGAGTTAATTAAAAAATATTAGACTCTGCCAATAAGGATTGTCGCGCTCAATAGGACAAAAGAAAAGTTGTAGACATCGGTCGTTTATCTAAACCAGACTTTGTGGTGCCTAGGCTAGACAAGTAGGAAATGTAATTTTAAAAGGCCCGTCTCACGGTGATTCGTGAGCGGATCCCTCCTTTTTTTACTTGTGCTTACGTGACCACAATTGGCGGTGAAGAGGCGATTTGAGGATCTCACAACTTGCCTTTGGAACAGTTAGGAGCTGTCTAGTTGACTTAGGAGACCCTAGCTCTAGGCTTGATTGTGCATGCTTATATTGTGACTGTTTGAAAGTGTTTAGTAGTCCGTAAAAATTTTTGCAAAAACTCTTTCTAAAAAAAACACTTTCAAAAATTTCAACAACACAAAAACAAACAATTTCTAAAAAAAAATAATTTAAAAAAAAAATAAAACATAAAAAAATCAAAAAAAATCATCACATTCTTTTTCTTCTCCTTTCTTACATCATGGGTACCCCACCTCCCAAAACTTTTGCCGAACTTTGGTACCCTCATCCAAACATTGCTTCCTATGCGCATTGTTTTGGTCGAATTACGGACGACCCCTCCATGCCCAAAATTTCTTTGAAAGATCGAATAGAAACGTCTAGGAGAAACAGTTGGACTCCGCAATCCACATTGTTTCAAACGTTTCAACCTTCACCACTTTCTTACGTTGATACCCTTTTTGAGAGTTCGGAGGTAACTCCGAAACCCATGTCTATTGCTGAACATATTGAACAATCTCGTAGCCGATTTTTCACTCCTTTCAACACTTCCAGTTCTTGGGATCAAAAATTCCATTCACCTATTTATCCAAATGTTGATCTTACTCCTATCCAACCTTTCAATTCCTACCAGCCCTACCCGACTTTCGCACCTTCTCTAGACACTGCTTCTACATAGCCATTTGGGAGTTTCTAGAATCCAAACAATTTTGAATCTTTTACTGAAACCCCTTCACAACCCATGTCTAGTCTGGAACAGTCGTTGGAAGCTTATATTGTAGCGACAAACCAATAGATGAGGCGGTTGGATGCGTCCATGGCCGCCCTTATACAACCTAGTGACCCGGTAGCTAGTTTCCAACTAGCTCAAAAAATTTCAATGTATGATGAGGCGGTTGGAAAGATTGAGAATTTGAGTGAAGAGAGTGAGCTATACACCCTTCCAAATCAAACCTACTCATCCCCAATTGAATCCCACAACTCCGGTTTTGAATGTCTATCAAGTGTCCCAAATGATCCACCAGTTGAAGATAAAACATGTAATGAGTTGTGCGACTTTGTAGTGTTTGATTTACCTGATTGTGAAGAGTCCCTTTCGAGTGAACCCACACCCAATCCTTTTGACCTCTACACCTCCACTCTAGAACCTGAATTGATAAATATCCATGCTTTTGATGAGGTGTCCGAAAAAATTGATTTTCACTTGATTGAGGATATTGACGCAGAGAATATTTTGGATGATGAACCCGCATATTTGGCCGAGTTTTTCTCTCCAATTCATCATACCGAATCATTAAATGTATTCCCCGAACTTCATATGCGTCTTGATTTTGATAAGAATGGTATGGATAAGCTAAATTTTGAGGAGAGTATTGAAGATAGTATTGAGGATGAACCAGTTTTGTTTGATGAGTCGGATTTTCCAATTCATCCTCCTGAACCTTTAACTGTTATACTTCCTAAATCACCCCCCTTCATCATTTCCATCGTTCCGACCGCGCAAGAATCCGTTACGCTTTCATTTCCAATATCTGGTTTACCAAGTTCGACGTACCCATGTTTGCTCACGAATCTTGAAGGATTTGTCCTCATTTCTCAGTGGGTTGATAGATTAGCACAATCGCTTTTTACACATCGGTCATTACAAAATGTGCTAATTTATACACTCCATCTCCACCCTCAAGTTCGTATTCAACTTCTTTCTCCGACTTTCTCTGGTTTTTCTTCTAATCTTCCTTTAATGATACTGAGTGTTAATAAATCACAATCCGATATTTTGAGTTCGATAATTCCAGAAAAACAACTTGATTTAGACTATTTTGAAAATAAGGTAAATGAGCCTTACGACTATCCTACCTTCATAATTTTTGATAAATCAAGTGTGTTGAATTCTGGCGCGACACTTATTGACATTGAAACGTTCAATCGAACCTTCGATGAAAGTTTCGAAGATATTTTCGCCGACAAATTCGCATTCTTAAACGACATGGATTTTGTTATTAATCAATCTCCACTTGAAGAAGTCGAACCACCATCATTTCCGTTTCCCTTCCGCCATTCTTCTCCTCCACCGAGACCGTATACTACTTCTATTCCCACACGGCCTCGTGTGCTTCTCATTTCTTTTCTCTATACTCCATTCTTTCACCAACCATACCATTATAACGATAAAATTTTGAATGGTTGGTGCTAACATTTGGCTTGTGTAAGGCCTTGTATAGCTTGATACTGTGTTTTTCTCCCCCCTAACTCTAAACCTTAACGTTTAAACAGCGAAAACACCGTTTCACTTAAGTTTGGGGGGAGGCCTTTTTGTGTTTATATATATATATATTTTTTTTTTCTAAAAATAAAATAAAATAAACAGGGGAGTGCCGACAATTTTGACCCTCTTGGTGTAGCCTGACAATGAGGACACTGTCAAGTTTAAGTTGGGGGTGTGCTCGGTAAGCTTTCTTCCTTCGCATTCATGTGTATATTCTTGCATCTGCATGCTTATTTAAAAACCCATAAAAATTGAAAATTTTAAAAAAAAATTTAAAACTTGAAAAGTTCAATTTTGGCCATATTTGACTTAAGTTCAACATGATGGTTGAATAGTAGGGAAAAACTAGATCCTAAACTTAGTAAATTAAAAACCCTAAAAATAACCTTTCTTAAAATTTAACTGTAGAAAATATATGTCCTTGTAGTTTATTTAGAAATAGGCAAATTTTGAGTTCAGTTCTTAGGCTAAGTCAAAATAAGGGAAGAGTATTGAATTTTTATTTGAAGTGTAAGTCTGAAAAATAATTCTGAATCATAAGTCCAAATTTTGAAAATATATACCCTACAATTAGCACATACACGCACCTTGAAACTTGGAATAGCAGAGGATACCTTGAAATGCTCTTGTCTAAAATCCTTAGTATGAAGGAAAATTAAATAAAAGTATAAGTGTGAATAAAGAGATAAAAAAATGAACACTGGTTTTATAATTACTTAAGGCTGCGTAAAATAAAAAAAATATATAGCAAGGGTGCTTTATCACCTAGTGCCTTAGACCAACTGGTTTGGGAGTCACTGCTGAAGCCTTAGGTGTTACAAGACGAGGAATTATGCCTAAATACGCGAACATATTTTGTAATCGGTTGTTAGTACCTCAAGAAGTATTAACGGTCGCATGAAGGATGCGTGAGCAATCTCATCTAAAAATTCACCAACTAAAAGTACTTTGGATGATGGACAAGAGTATAATAGCTTGAATTGAATTTCCAAGTGTAGGGGTGATACATACACACACGTAAGGGTATATGATTGGGGTTTGGATAAGAGATAGGAATGAATGATAGGGCTTATATTTTCAGTAGAGATGATAAAAATTCCTAAGTTGAGATGGAACCTTAGAAGGAAAATTCAAAAGATGCTGAAAGCTAAATAAATTTATAGAACATATTCAATCTTAAGTTAAATGATAAGGAAGTGTGAATAATATGGGTTGATGATTTCTAAGTTGAAGATAAAACAATTTCTTACTAGAATACTGAATTGAAGAATGAAAGTCAATAGGCCAAATTGATCGGATTTTGTGGGTAGTATCCGCTGAAAACCCTCAGAAGACAACACTCCTCCTACTAGGGACACTTAGAGGTTTAACAGCTTATTGCAATCGCGATTCCCTGTGAAAGTGAGGTTAGAATTTTGTTGAGAATAAAAATGGCTTTGCTCGGGACGAGCAAAAGTTAAGTTTGGGAGTATTTGTTCATATCAGAATTTTTCATTATTATATTCCTCATTCTTAATCATATTGCAAATAAATAGGTGCTTTTGATCCATGTCTGCTAAATAGTTGCAGGTTACAGGTTCTCAGAACAAATACAGTGAAAATGGTGAAAAGACGCTATAAATGTGAGACTACGACCAATAAATAGATGAATCTGTATGATGCCGCTTACCAGTTTAAGGAACAAATGAAGATCAATGAACAGTTCGATTGCATAACGTATGAGGGCAGCACAAGATTCAAGACTTCAACACGAAGCTAACGGTAAAAGTCCACAACATTCTGCACTGTGGAAATCTGGAAGAAAATAGAAGATATTCTGAGAAACCAAGTGAAGAAACCAGAAGTAAAATGCAACATGAAGCAGCCCTAAAGAAATTAGCCCATTAGCCCATCAAACGGCCGCGGAACCGCGGCCTAACAAGGCTTTTAGCCGCGGATCCGCGGTCGTACAATGCACGTGTCGGTAGATAAGATGGTGCGTTGACCGGGTCTTCTTAGGGTAGATTTGTAAATTTATGAATGGATCAGAATGTAACCTAGGGTTTCCTGTATCTATAAATAGGAGAGCAAAAGGACAAAAAATTTTGTGCCTCTTTTTGGGTGCCTCTTTTGAGATGCCTCTTTTTATTTCTAGATCTTAGATTTTCATTCCTTGTAATCGTCAAAGAGTGTATCAATAAAGAAGTAATTTTTTTTATCTTGCCTTAGTTATTTTAATTTCTTTTCTGCCCTAGTTATCTAGCAAATTTATTTCTCTGTCGTAGTTGTAAATTTTTTATCTGCCGTAGTTAATTAAAAGAAAACCATAAAAATGAATTCGTTTTTCAATTCCCTAATGAGTGAATAGTTCCACACTTGTTAGGGATAGGTTTAGGGAAGGTTTGAGAGATGAAAATCTCTCACCCCTTTCTTGCCCATTCAAACATTTTAAATAGGACTCTATGCATACATACAAACACCGCTCACTATGGCACCCTATCCCATGAGGTAGTGGTGATACCATAGTTAAAGATCGGTTGTGTATGATTTCCATGGAGTTTAGGGTAAGAGTTAAGAAAGGAAGGACAAGGACCAAGAGGAAGAAACCTAGTTTCTTCCCGATCGCGCTAATCCCCTTTGTTAACAATTACCTTAACACCTAAAAGTTCTTAATTAGGGCATAGAAAGCGGTGAGAATAATTGATTTTCCAAACTAACCTAATGTTAACGCTTGCAAGCTTTTTATAAACTTTTATCTCATTCTTAGATCTTAAAATAAAACCCAAAATCTTTTTGATTTAACTCGTTAAAACACAAAGAATAAGAATCCATCTCCCTGTGGACCGACCCGTACTCAACCGGCTAGCTAGTAAGCGACACCGTTATTGACTGCGGTTAATTCTTTGATTTCAAAAACGCACGTATGCAAAATTCCTATCAATCATTTCCCTCAGGTGGATCTTCTTCAGGAAGGTCGGTCGCCATTCAAGCATGATCCGGTAAGCATACACGGAGCTTAGAGGGGTCTTCCACGATTGGGTGGACATCGTTGAAGGTAGTATTCCGTATCTTTGCATACTTGGTGTAACATT
Organism: Agapanthus africanus; assembly: GCA_030015575.1. Classification (NCBI taxonomy): domain Eukaryota; kingdom Viridiplantae; phylum Streptophyta; class Magnoliopsida; order Asparagales; family Amaryllidaceae; genus Agapanthus; species Agapanthus africanus. Next base: position 223,696,063 of record JASDDO010000012.1, read on the forward strand.
TCAGAAATATAAAATAATATTTTTGGGATTTAAATAATAAAATAATATATTTCATGAAAACTATTCGAGTATGAATATGGGGTTTTCGTAAAATCGTATAATTATATACCAATATTTGGAAAATAATTGGATATTAATATGAATTATTTATTATAAAGGAATTTATTGGATTTGGACATTTTATAAATAATTATGCAATTAATTATATGTAAGTTTATGTTAAACTTGATTAGTGCACTACTAATCATGATTATGCCAAATCCATCTTTTAATTAACCATGGCTAGTGCACCATGACATGTTATAGTTGTAGCATCATGTTTCATTTTTATTTGTGGTATTTGGTTTTAAATGAAAAGAGAGGGGAAAAATGAGAAAAAGAAAAGAAAAGACATGGGAGGCATGGAGGGCATGGGTATGAGAGAGGGGAGAGAGAGAGAGGGGTCTTTAGTCACCGAGGTTACTTCTTCGTTACATTCTTTCTTCAACTCCTTCATCTTCATCTCCTCCTCCTTTCTCCACCCCACTTCCACCCTCACAAACATCCTCAAATCCTCATCAAAACCCTACACCATCTTCATTAAAAATGACCATCACGTCATCCTACACCCCTTAGAGAGTTCAAGTTTAGATTTTGAGCACTTCCAACAATCTTGAAATTTTCTTTAGTTGCTCCAAGAGGTATAACCTTCACTTTTCTTCTTGTTATCAAGTTTCTTCATCTCCTAGTTAAGTTTAGAGTTCGCTTAAGCATGTTTAGTGATCTTGGAAATTTCTATGTTGATTATTAGTGGGTGATTTGAGTAGTAGAGATGCAATTGAGGTTTAGTGAGTGTTTACAAACCCTTAGTGATGATATTTTGGGCAGACTCGAGACTAGAACCTTAAAACACGAACTTAGAATTTTCCTGATATCGTTTTTTGCCAAATTGTGAAATCTCTGTAGAATCTGCTATGACCTAAGGGCTTTATAAAATAAGTTCCCAACACTGTGAGATGTGCAGGTTACCGAGAATTTTCCCTAGAAACCCGAGCCCTACCTTTAAACCCAGGCCGTAAATTTATTCATTGTGGCCACACTGTGGAGTCTAGGGTTGAGTTTTGGTCCATGGTTTTTTTATCTGATATTTAGACCTACCCTAAATGCAAAATCTCATAATTTGACCTAGGGTAGAATCTAGGAGTGATTTTCCATGTCGCTGATCTCGGCTTTCCGATTTCTGAAAACTTGATTTTTGTATTTGAGTTTGGACTCGGTCGTTGGACGTTTGGATGTCGACGCAGAGGGTTAATTGGTTGTTCTTGCATGAGTTGGCTATAGGTTCTAACCTATGAGCACTTCGTGTGCCGTATCGGTTTTCGGACTTGGTTTTAATATCATTACGATGTATATTGATTGTAGGTACTTTCGTGTGGACTTCCGAGATGACGAAGGAGATCAAGAAGTTCATTAACTTCGACTAAGCAAGGATGTTGCAGTCGGGTAGATCTATATCTACGGGGGAAGTCGGGTGGATGGCGTATAGCACCCCCACAATCATAATAATTGAAAACCGATATATAAAATACATTTTTGGAGAAACCTATGCTATGAAATTACGGATATGATCAAAGGATTAGTATGAGATGATATGATAAATACAAGATGACTCGGATTGATATATTGATATGATGAAATGAGGATGTGAAGCGATATATATATATATATATATATATATATATATTATAATTGAAACGAGGACAAGTACGAGATGATGTATTTAAGATAACATGAGCGGATATGCTTGATATAAGAATGTGAGGCGATGTGAAAACATATATACTTATGCCAAGATATGTTATGAGATTGATGAGATATGATGTGAGATTGATATAGATATGATACGAGGTTGATATAGATATGACATGAGATATATATATGTACGTATATATGAGAATGAAAGGTGATATGACGTACGAGACCATAGATCCGTACCCTGTTTATGTATTGGACGATAGATCCTTATTCTGATTTGATGACATCGTAAGATGGATTATACCGTATGTGATAGGATACCGGATGATTGATCCGCACTATCGACTCGAGGATGATGTACGAGGATTATATCATATCTGATACTCTGAGGCTGGATCGCCGACTTATGGATTTGTAGTGATTTAGAGAATCTTTGATTTCTAAACTCCTTGATAGATATGGTTTTGTAACGTTTTGAAAATCGTTTAGGTGAAATTTCGGATAATCGGTAAAATAACTGGCATTTTCCGTAAAAACCAAGATATAATTATTTTTCAATATAGAATTAAATATACCTATTCTAGCTATGTAATTGCTAGTATTTGGTATTTAATTGGTCACTTGTAAATTTCTAGTGTACTAAAATATTTTCTGTAATTAATTATTTTAAATATTATTTTAAGCCTTCACTAATACATTTAATTATTGATAATTACAAATTGGAATTGGTTAATACAAGTTTTGTACATCATGACATATTAAACCAACATGTAACATGTTTTTGAAATGAAAAGAAGTCGTCAAGATGGTTTTAGAAAATATAAAATATATAGGCTTAAATGGTGAAAATAAACTAAATAGAAATGAGATTTAGGCTTGTTGACTTGTGGTTTTGGGTTGTTTTTGATTTAGAAAAGTTTCCCACACACCCAAACACCCCCCACCCTTGTGCTGGCTAAGCCTAACATGAGCATCCCCAATCCCCCCAATGTTTTCCCACATCAAGAAAAAAAAAGAAACAAAGGAAAAAGAAAACAATTAAACAAAAGAGGTATGGGTTTATATACTTAAAGTATGGGTTCCTTACTTGGACTTTTTCCATATCCAACACCTCACTCCACTCCCTCATCATCTGGCCGAGCTCCCTCAACAGCAGCCCCCCATTTTCTCCTCTCATTTCTTTTCAAAAAATTCATCATTTTGCCTCAAAAATCAATCTAAAACCTCAAAAATTCTTCAATCCATTCCTTACCCATTATTCCTTGGCCCATCTAGCATGGATCTTGGAGCAAAGTTAGCATTTCGGAGGCTACGTTTTGCATGTGTGGATCTCATTCTAAATGATTTTTAGGTATAATCTTAACCCAATGTCTACTTGATGCTTGATCACTTCAATTTAACTATTTTTGATGTTTAATTGTGGTTCTAAGTGCTAACTTGAAATTTCTAGAATAGGGTCGAGATCAAGTTAGGGTTTTTATAAATTGATCATGGTTTAAATGTGTAGTCTAACACTTTAAGACATGAAAAATGTAAGCTAGTTTCTAGTTTGCCAATTGTTATTTTAAAAATTGTCCAAATTATATATTTTGCAAACTAGATTTTTAGAATTATGAAAATAAGTGAGATTTAAAAATCTAGTAATGGTTTGGGTGGCTTAATTAAGATGTCTAGTGAGTATTGTGATCACTAGTTTGTTAAAACATTAAGTTTTGAACTAAAACGGAAATTGGTGCTTACAAGGTTTTCGGAATTAAATTGATTTTATTTAAGTTGTGGTATTGTTGATTTCTAACCTATTCACTAAGATATTTAATGCATTGTGAATGCGCGATTGGGTTTTAGACATGGTTGTAGTCACGTATTGCGACCCTAGTTGTAGTTGTGGCGTTGTCGCGGCGTGTTTCGTGCACCGAGTGTGCGCGCGTCAAGTTAATGCGCGTGGTTGACTGGTATTGTTTATATCCGCGACTATTTATATTTATTCTTTTGTTTTCCTTGTGTACATTCCTAGGATCGGGTGTAGAGGCGTCGGATGTGGCGCGGAGATGGCGGAGCTGGAATCGGATCAGAGTAGCCGAGTCGTCCAGGTGAGTAGATATATATCTACGGGGGAAGTCGGGTGGATGGCGTATAGCACCCCCGCAGTTTCGTAGTGTAGTCTGCGTGTGTGTGTGTGTGTGTGTGTGTGTGTGTGTGTGTGTATTTATGATATTGTGTTTTGTGATACGAGGTTAACTTAGCAAGAAATACTTTAGGCGCCTTGGGTTAGTTTTAGCGAAATTGTAGGAAATGCTTTTAGCTTAGTTTCTTAGTCGCGAAACCCTAGAGTAATGATTTACACACATGCACACACACACGCATACATTCGATCTCTTATGCGTATATGGGGATATGTATATATATATATGTATATATATGTATGTGAATATGTATATATATATACGTATATAGGGATGATGAGGATGGTATATGATACTTGGAGATGAGTCGATATGATGAGGCATGATACCGTGAGATCGGTGATGTGATTTGGGTCGTGTTATGAGATACGACAAATTATTATAGCGGATCGTTGGGCGATGTGTTTTCATACACACACAGATATATGTTGATGGTATCGGCATATACTAGACTTAGATCAGTACCCTGTTCATGATATTATGATAATTATACCAAGTGGATATTGAGGTATATGTGATAGGAGACCCGTACCCCGATTTTGGGATGCCGTACTGTCACGTCCCGAAAGTACGGAATATGACCGGCACTTAAACTACGAAACGTCTCGAGGCGTACGTAATCTAAGTAAACCGAAAACCCAGAAATCCAAACCAAGAAAAGTAGTAGAGTGAAGGAAAAATCAATTTAAAACAAGTAGTTTTAATAGCATAAGCCGAATTATGCGGTTTTTAAGAGCATCAAAATTTACTGAAAATTTCGGCAGTCTCCTTTGTAAATACTAGCCCCCAAACGGGATACAACATGAATAGTATACAAAATCAATAAAAAGGCATCCCCAAGCGGGAGCTAGCTCTTCGTCAATCGACGGTTACAACCACACAAGAAATATAATATACAACGCCAACGGCGAGGATCAAAATTCAAAGGAAACTCAAAACCACAAGAAAACCGCAGAAATATAACGCGCGACTCTAAGGTCGAAGGAATAACATCACTGGTCTCTATCTCGAAAATAAATACATGTTTGGTTGATGGAACTTCTAGATACAACAGAGTAATAATATACAAGTTATATAATGGGGGGTACGATACAAGTAAACCCACCTACTAGCCAATCACCCGATGGAAACTATACCCGCAAGCCGTAAAGAAACCTGTACGGCAAACCTGCAAGAAACTGGGGCACAACGGGGGTGAGTTGCCAACTCGTGAATAGAAAAACATCTACGAATAGAAATCGCATAAATAACGCAACCTAGGTCAATGATCATAATATATCCTCAATATATATAACATGCAACCTATAACAAGGCTAGGGTAAATATCTAACCCGAGTGTAATCTCATGTGCCCGTGCCAGTGCCTCAGGTAGCAATATATCATATGAATGAGGTATGAATGCATGAAAACAGAGTACATGTAAATGAAGAAACTGTTTTCATAAATTAGTGAGATTTCCTTTGTATCTTTAAAATGAGGTATCACAATGAAATCAGCATAAAACAGTGCCTAGCATCGGCACAAAACGTAATCCCAATATCTCGATATCTCTGTATCACAGTCTCTGTACCTCAATATCTCGAAATCTCAATGTCTCAATCACAATATCTAGGGCGCCGTCAGTCCAGACCGGCCCCTACCATCCATCTCAAGACCACGACGGTATCCTCCGGATATCCGACGCGTCAGGTAAAATCACCGGTAGGTGGTGCTCCCCTGCCAGGCTCACATCGTCATCATCACGCGCTTCTTGCCCCGGGGTACCTTACCGGGTCCACCATGTACCCGAAACGGTTCCTCCACTCCTCGAATCGGGTCTCGAAATCCATCAGCAAACTCATGGTGGACGACTCATACATCATGGGAAAACCGCACTTTTTATTTTTAAAAGAGAGAAAGGTTTATTTATGTTTTTGCGGTTTTCCTCCAAATCCAGAAAATCTCATGGAAATCCGAATCCAAAACCTCAATAGCATGTAAAATAGTGAATATATGCATGAGAATCCATGAATGCGGCATAACAATGAATAACGGTATGCATGAAACGACAAGTAATAACTACAATATCTAAGCTGGCATATAAAGTATGTACACTAATATTATGTCAAACTACTGGCTATCAAGCTATGGTAAGTAATAATATTTTCTAAGGTGTACGTGACATGGCAATTACCGATAAAGATGTGTGTGAGTCGGCAAGTAAGTGTATGTGGTACATACGCATCATCGGTAATGGTGCTGGTGTCCTAACAGCATAATGTCAACAATGCAATATGAAATAACAATGTAAGTATGCGATGCGGAGCGAGCAACCAAAATGAGCGGGAGCTAAATATTGAACAATGGTGCCATTTGAAATAACACGAATCGTGGGGTTTTGAAAATAGGGCTACGGTAGTTTTAAGAAAGGATACGTCTTTTGAAATATCCGTAGATCCCTTGACCTGTCTTTTTTTAAAATACCCACGATCCGCTAGTTTTGATATAGGTAGGAGTCTAATCTAATCTAACAACAACACTAAACTATACGACTGAACTACAGGTAAGGAAACCACCTATCATCTGAGTCGATACACATACATACCTGTATATGTATAGTCGGTGATCCCGCCTCAATAATATCATATCCGATACTATATCTATAATCATATATCCCAAGTCAAGAGTGCGGATCAATCATCAATATATAGCTCGTACGTAAATCCGTCGTACGGCATCCCAAATCTAGGTACGGGTCAAAATCATATTCATCACACTATTCGTCCGGTATCCTCTTTATCAAAGATCATAGTCTAAGGTACTGACCTATGTCTAGTACAATAGTAATATCATCAATATAGTCATGATCTGACTACTGATCGACAATCTCGTACAAACCGATATCATCAGCACATATCATCATCAAGGGGTATACATCGCCCAATACAGCCTAGGACCAATATCCTAGCATAATGTATCTCCTAGCACGATCACATGTCGACCACCTATTTATAATACTATTCACCCGTATCGTCTCCCCAAGATTCACTATAACACCAGGACGTACCTCAAGTACGAATCCTGCCATATCACCGATATCACAATCTCAACACAAATCTCATCGACTCATCTCAATCCCAAGTATCATCCCCAAATCCGTATGTGAACACATAGTCCCATACCTATATGAGCACATAACTATATATTCCCGTATGTGCACAAAAGAAAGAAGAAAATATGCAAGTATGGATGGGTGTGTGCAAGTGTGTGCCACCGCTACTCTAGGGTTTCGCGGCACTCAATCATCCAAGGACACCAAATATCCATATTTATCATCAATAACTCAAACAATATAAAAACAATATATATATGTGTGTATACGTATTCGTATACATCACCACGAACTGCGAGGGTGCTATACGCCATCCACCCGACTTCTTCCCGTAGATATAAATCTACTCACCTGGTCCTCGCTCGCCGGTGCCGACGTCACCACGCGCTTGCTTGTCGTCTCGAAGTCCACATGGGGTACTTACATATCATAACGCACCATATCGCATTAAAGTCCGACTCATGACCAAAACGACGCACGAAACCCACATAGGTCAAAACCTAAGGTTGCTTTCACAAATCGACCTAAAAACCCTCGACGTCGGCGTACAAACGCCAAACCATCGAGAAAGCTCCCAACACACTCATTTGTACAATTACAAGCACTAATTATAATTATAAAATAGCTTAAAATTCACAAAAACCCCAATTTCACTTAAAAAGTCATTTTTCCGAAAATCTAGCTAGCACAAATCACCGTTTTAGTACAGAACTCGATGTATAAACGAATCTAGCGGCCACAATATTCACTAAATATCTTAAATAAGTCATAAAAATAATTCCTATAATTTAATCTCATTAAATTTCATAAACTCCAAAATTCTAGTTTGCAAACATATCAATTTTAACACTTTTTAAAGTAAATTTCACAATTCATCCATTAAGCTTAGTTTTGCATATACAATAGTATTAAACCAAAATTTATAATGCTAATAATGTCATGAAACCTTAATCATATTTTAATCTAAACCATTTAATAAATTTCCAAAAACCTAGTTAGCAATTTAGCAATATTAGAACAATTTACAAAAAAACAATTAGTAACCTAGTAATTAGCTTTGTTTTAGCATGCCCACTAGATAATAACCACACAATTAGATCATGACCTAAACCCTAACTTAGTAATCAAAACCCTTTCTTTAAATTTCAAACTTGAAATTTAAAACCCTAATTTAACACCTAATAGCTAGATTCATGTAATTTAACAACAAATTAAGCATAAGGTTATGATTATACCTCACAAGCTTGAGATCAAACTTGCAAAAATCTTAGCCTCCAACAATGGTTTCATGCTCCAAGATCCATGCTTGAATAGCTAAAGAATAATGGGTAAAGCTTGGATTTAGAATTAGCTTTGAATTTTTGAGAAAAAGGGTGGATTTTTGATAGAAATTTTGGGGATTTTGATGGAAAATGAGATGAAGAATTTGGGGCTGTTGTGGTTCAGGTTTCGGCCAGAATTCTTGGGGGATTGGGTGAGGGAGGAGAGAGAGTGAGGTGGGGAAAGTCCACTCTAGTCAAAGTCCACTCTAATTCTATCATTTCCTACTCTTTTCTTTTCTTTTCTTTTGACAAAAGAAGTGATTGGAGAGAGGGAGAGGGGGAGGGCTGTCATGGTGGGACCGGCCACATGGGGAGAGGGAGAGAGGGTGAGGTGTGGGTGTGTGGGTTAGGGAAAAAGATAAATGTATTACCCCAATTCCCGTTAACACTAAATTCACCGGAAAAAGCCTTTTTCTTCGATATTTTCTAAACCGTTTTGGCAAACGATTTCGTTTCAAAAACCACATGATAAAATTTTGTTTAATGTGTTATGATACAAAAAATTTGTTTCAATTCATTCCAATTTGTAATTTTCCCTAATTAAATGTATTAGTGACGGCTTAAAATAATATTAAAATAATTAATTTCGGAAAATTTTTCAGAAAATTTGAAATTTCACCAGTGGCTCAATAAACACCAAATACTAGCAATTACATAGCTAGAATATGTATATTTAATTTTATAATAAAGATATTTGCATTTTGACTTTTTTACAGAAAACCCCCTTATTTTACCGATTTTCCGAAATTTCACCGAAACGATTTTCAAAATGTTACACGTACGATGGATTTACCATACGAGATATAAATATGATGATTGATCCGCACTCATGATTCGAGGATGTCGTATTATATATATGTTATCGTATGTGACGCTATTGAGGCGGGATCACCGACTACTAGATATATAGATCGACTCAGATTTAGGTGGATTTCCTTACCCTTCTATTAGTCTCTTAGCTGCCTTGTAGTTTATATAGTGGATGTTAAAGTTGGGCGTGAGTCATACTTATTTCCAAAACTAGCGAATCGTGAGTATTTTAAAGACAGGCCGAGGGAGACTACGGATATTTCAAAGGACGTACATTTTCTTAAAAACGTCGTAACCCTTATTTTCTAAACACCACGATTCGTGCGATTTAAGACAACAAACTGTATGACTCGTATATAGATATGTATATTCTGTATTGTCGCGTTTATTATTCATTCTCCGTTTATTTCATGTTGTTATCATCGCATTGCATGTTTAATGTGTACTTTAGTGATTATGAAACCATGCTGTCATGACACCAGCACCATTACCGATGATGCGTATGCTCCACGTACACTTTCTTTCCGGCTCACACACATCATCATCGGTAATTGCTATGTCACGTACACTTTAGAGATTATTACTTTATTGATATTGTTTGCTAGCTGATAGTTCCGATATATCATTACTGTGCTAGTTTCGATATTGCATTTATTATTGTGATGTTTCATGCATATTTATATTGTAACGTTTTGAAAATCGTTTAGGTGAAATTTCGGATAATCGGTAAAATAACTGGTGTTTTGCGTAAAAACCCAGATATAATTATTTTTGCACATAAACTTAAATAAACCTATTCTAGCTATGAAATTGCTAGTATTTGATTTTTAATTGGACACTTATAAATTTCTAGTTTACTTAAAAATTTTCCGAAATTAATTATTTTTAATATTATTTTAAGATTTCACTAATACATTTAATTAGTGATAATTACAAATTTGAATGGGTCAATTACACACATAGGAACCATGACAAACTAAAACCTAGTTGTAACATAAAATTTTTAATCAAGTTATTCAAGTTCTAGTTAGTTCTATGGTCAAAATAAAATAAACTAGAATAAATTTATAATAGGAAATTGATGTAACTTGCATTTAATGAACTTGGGAGAACTTTTTCTCATTAGAACCATCTACCCAAACCCATACACCCCCTCTTCCTCAGCTGGCCGAGCCCATTAGGCTGCCCCCACACTCACGCCTCACACTTCAAAATCACAAAGAAAAGGAAATTAAAATGAGAGGAATAATTTGGTTTTAAGTCAAATTGAGGTATGGGTTTTATTTGACTTGGCCACAAACCTGTTAGTTATATGTATTCCCTGGAGGCTATTATTGTACATATGATGTATATTATAGTGGATGCTTGGACATACATAGGTAGGACTTTCTTGCTCAACATGATAGTATGCTTTCTGGTTGCTCTTTATCTTAACATGTACACATAATGTCTCTTTGTTACATGTTGATAAATCCCTTAGGATGTGTACTTGATTACCAGGATTATGATGCAGATCATACTAGTGGGGGCCTGGGCAGTCTATAAGTACATCCTTTAATTGATCCTAGTCGAGGGAATATAAGGCATCGATACTCCAGAGTTGACTAGTGTATAGCTTCTCGACCTATATGATAGGCGATGGATGATCCCATATCCATTAGTGTTTGACCTCAGAGATGGTATACGGGTGCTCAGTGGAGACTGGGTACACTGAACGGACTCGCCGAGAACTCCTAGATGGTATTATACCTCACGTCAGGTAGCAGTTCTCTGGTGACACTGGTACAGCTTAGTCTGTTGACCCGAGATCGTCATAGAGTCTTGTGTGTCTCCTACTGTGCTTTGATTTCCACCCTACTATGGCTCTACTGAGTCATGCAAACAGGTGGTTTTTGGGTACAGTCCCGAGTCACATGGAGGCAATGAGCGATAGGAGGGGATTCGTCTCTCCCGGTATTAGGGGGTTGATGTTGCGCTATGCTCGATTGGCCATAACATGAAATCCCTGGCCAGGGTTGATGTGATTTACTGGTAAATGTTATCAGTAGTGTTTTGCTCATTATGGACCTTACATCGGCATGACTTATCAAGCTACTGGGGTCTGACGTTTACCACCCCTAGACGAGATATGCGACATATCAGACGAATAGACCGGACTGTACGGTAATGTTACTGATTGGATTCGCAGGAGTGTGAGTAGGCTTGCTTGTTGATCTTCTGATCGCTCAATACCCGGGTGGCCGTTACGTTTAACAGACCGCTTGCGGCTTGTGGGTGACTGATATGATCACCACCTACTGCCGGCGTATTGACGAGTCTTTAGAGTCCTACACAGAGGTTTCCTGGCTCAGGCGAAACGAAATAGGAGCACGTATGTGATATGTGCGGGACCGATAATAATACGAGTATGTGATACCGTATTCTATTCTCGCGATTTGTATCATCGGTCGGTTATATGTGATATAGCCGGGTTATCGAATCAAGTGTTGATTCGATATATTGATACATATGATATTAGTCGGTTATATTTGATATGACCGGATCATTAAATCTGTAGGGTTCCTAGGAACATTCAAGAGGTTCCACAAGGCATCAACCATGCCAAATTCAAATTTTTAGGTGCCGAGAAACCCTAATATAGATCGTTAACTAGAGAATAGGCGAAATAAAAAGCTAGCAAACAACTTTGCTACTAAGTGAAAGGGATTACAACCTTTGTAGATCCGGTCCTCCACTTCTTTAGCACCGTGTTGACGTCCCTCCGCTGTGATCATCGGGATCCCAGAATCTAGCGATGGTTTCGTCGGAGAAATGAGCGGGCTAGGTCGTTGACTTCGAGGCCGAAGATGATCTACGTCGGGGAGACTCAAACTCAAGCTATTCCTTCACTTGGTCAAAAACTTTGTGAAGAGAACACCCTATACTACATGGCAAGTAGTAGAGGATGAAGAAATAGGAAGTGGGTTCACTTTAGAATTGGATTTCTCACTCTTTTTCTTATGGCACTATTGGAGCTAGCAAGCTTTTGTGAGCTTGATGAAGGAGAAGAATAAGAAAAGAATTATTAGAATCATTATCCAAATGAAACTTATCCAATAAATAATGGCACCATGGTTGAGTTAAGCCCTCATGCTTAACTCATGTAGAGAATTAACCAAAGCATTAGGTTAAGGGTTGGATTAACTAATATCTTATACAAATGACAAAAGAGTTGACTTTGTCAATGTTTATCAAGCTTCATGAAGCTTGATAACTTTGACCAAAGTCACACTCTTTTGTTATATGCTAGGAAAATAGTAAACCCTAATTTAACCTTGATTTGGTTCAAGTCTCATACACTCAACTTGTTTGTATCATCAAGCATGATACAAACATGTACACTTGCATATATCACATATAAACAATGTGCACATTCAAGTGAGAAAATCTATCTTAAGTGAACCAATACTAGTTAATGTAAAGTAATATATCAAATATATAATTATACATTAAATCATTAAATCAACACTTGATTTAACGATCCGGTTATATTGCATATAACCGGCTAATATCAAGTGTATCAATGTATCGAATCAACACTTGATTCGGTAACTCGGCTATATCTCATACAACCGTCCGATGATACAAATCGCGAGAATAGAATACAGTATCACATACTGGTATTATTGTCGGTCCCGTACATATCTCATATGCGCTCCTATTTCGTTTCGCTTGAGCCAGGAAACCCCTGTGTAGGACTCAAAAGACTCGTCAATACGCCGGCAGTAGGTGATGATCATATCAAACACCCACAAGTCGCAAGCGGTCTGCAAAATGTAACGGCCACCCGGGTATTGAGCGATCAGAAGATCAACGAGCAAGCCCGCTCACACTCCTGTGAATCCAACCAGTAACACTACCGTACAGTCCGTTCTATTCGTCTGATATGTCGCATATCTTGTCTAGGGGTGGTAAACGTCAGACCCCAATAACTCGATAAGTCGTGTCGATATGAGGCTCATAATGGGTAGAGAAACTACTGGTAACACTTACCAGTAAATCCCTAAAACAGCCTTGGCCACGAACTTCCTGTTATAGCCAATCGAGCACAGTGCAACATCAACTCCCTATACCGGGAGAGACGAAACCCCTCCTATCGCTCATTGCCTCCATGTGATTCGGGACTGAACCCAAAAACCACCATTTTGCATGCCCTCTTGGACGTGGTAAGGTGGAAATCAAAGCACAGTTGGAATCACACAAGACTCTATGACGATCTCGGGTATACAGACTAACCTGTACCAGTGTCACCTGAGAACTGCCATCTGACGTATGGTATAATACCATCTGGGAGTTCTCGGCGAGTCCGTCCAGTGTACCCAGTCTCCACTGAGCACCCGTATATCATCTCTTATGTCAAACACCAATGGATATGGGATCATCCATCGCCCATCTGTATGGGTCGAGAAGGTATACGCTAGTCTATTCTGGTATATCGATGCCCCGTCTAGATACACCCACGACTAGGGACTTTGAAGGATGTACTTATGGACTACCATGTCCCCCATAGTATGATCCGCATCATAGTCCAGGTAGTCAAGTACACATCCTACGGGCTTTACCAACATGTAACAGAGAGACAATCAGTGTACACGTTAAAGTAAGAGTAACCAGATAGCATACTATCATATCGAGCAAGAAAGTCATCTCTATATATGTCCAAGCATCCACTACAATATACATCCTATGTATAATAATGGCCTCTAGGGCATACATATAACTAACAATTTCCCACTTGCACTAGGGCCATCTGATAGCAGTGGTTGTAGTATCTCATACTCAACCATCCCATAAAAGTTCCTCTCTGGGAAAAGGCCTTTGTGAGTGGATCCGCCGTGTTGTCCTCTGAGTCTACTCTCCTAATCTCGATCCCCTGGAGATCAACCATCTCCACGATCAGGTGACACTGACTGTCACGACCCGAGTATTTTGACTCGTGACCGGCACTTAACCACGCTACGTCTACAGGAGTAACGCGACTAAGTAAGCCGAACCCAGAAATCAAAACCATTTAGAAATAGTGAGTGTTGAAAACATTTAGTTAAAACATTTAGAAAACCTTAAATAATTCAATAAGTTCTTTAAAAGTTACTTAATCGTTTAAATAATTTTGGCAGCATTTCCTTTATAAAAGTAGCCCCGAGACCGGGTATAAAAGAGGATACGAGTAAAAAAAATGAGATATAATGAAACAAAACATTCCCAAACGGGAGCAATCACGCCCAACGGCGGAAACCATCATCACAAGAGTAATATACGACGCCGTAGCGAAGAATGAGCAATAAGTAAACATCACAGAAAATAACTGCATATAAAAACAGTCGGCTCCCACGAGCTCGACACCAGAATACAAAATATACATCATCGTCCTCACACAGTATCTAAGTCCAGTACATAAATGGTAGATGGAGAGTACTAGATACAAAAGGGATACAATAAAAGTAATCAGATACCACAACCCCCTAAATGCAAAACAGCTCTCGCCGCAACTGTGATGGTATTTGTAGCCAAAAGATGCAAAAGACAGCCTGACGCGACTATGCTGAGGGCAACCTATAAATACTGTGGCACAACGGGGGTGAGTTGCCAATGTAAGTCGATGTTCAACACCCCAATACTTATGGGGAGGCGGAAATATGAATAACAATCAAGTTCTATGATCAAACATCGATTAACCGTATGAATCGTTTGCTAAACAAGTTTTAACACAAGCTATAGAGTTTTAGTCTACTATGCGAAGAGATTATACCAAACGGTTCTAGTCCTTCGTCTTGATGTTCTCTACGGCCTCTTTGGATCTCCACGCCCTCTTCGGCTTTCTTCCGTGATAGACGATCCACCCGAGAACCCTAATCCAAGCTATAACCTCTAAACTTGAGGTTACTTAGTTTCTCTAGTTGCTAAATAGAGTAGCTAAGGTGATGTAGAGATAGGTTATGGAGTAATTAGTCTTTCCTAATCCTTGTTCTCAACTCATGAGGGTAGGATTAGGGTTTGGTGAAGGAGAGAGAACTTGAAGAGAGAGAGTGAGAAGATGATAATGATATTATTATAATGAATAAAGCTTCTCACTTGATATATATGAAACATAATGAATAAAAAGAAGAATGAATAATAAGTGAATATTCATCATGTTTCATTTAATCAAGTGGGTGATTCATCATGTGAGTCATTAAGCAATTAATGATGCATTAATGATATGATGAATCACTCACAATGAGTCACTTAAACATTAAATGAAAAAGCCACCTCTCTCTTTATGTCACATCCTTCTAGAAGCTTCTCGGAAAATTACGAGAACGCCCCTCTCATCCGTGAAAACACGGAAAAACTTTAGACTGTATAAATCCAATAACCTGATACTAGAATCTGGCTTAAACCAAAGCCGGCTAGTAAAAACTGTCCGAATGTCGTACGTGCGATCAAACACGTATGCGTCCGAACCATTGTCGTAAAACCATACGACCTCTATATCTTTTCGCCTGGGTTTGGGAAATCTCTGTGTGGGACTCTAAAGACTCGACTACTACGCTGGTAGTGGGTTTAACCACAGACCGCAAGCGGCACTAGCTCTACGTAACGGTCCCCAGGTAGTTGTCGATAAGAAAGCTGATGAGGTAACCCATCTGAAATCCTACTGAGCCTGTCTGTGACAATATCCGAGCAGTCCGGTCTGTTCGTCTAAGAGTATCACATGTACGGTCTACGGAGGTGGTGGACGTCAGACCCCTAATAACCATACAAGTCGTGTCGGTATGGCTCTATCACCATCCGAGAATCTACTGATCAACCTATCAGTAATTCTCAATCAGCCCTGGCCAGGGACTTATGGTAATGACCAACCGATCACCGTGCGATATCAACTCCCTATACCGGGAGAAACAAATCCCTAACAGTCACTCACTGCCTCCACGTGGCTCGGGACTGTGCCCAACTGAAACCTGTTTGCACGACTCCTTTGAGCCGTGGTAGAGTAATAATCAAAGCACAGTGGGAACTCACACGAGACAAATGATGACCTTAAGTCAACAGACTATCTGCACACATGTCACCTGAGAACTGCTATCTGACGTTAGGTATAATACCATCCAGTCAGTTCTCGGCGAGTCCTGTCCGGTGTACTCACACCCAGTGAGCATCTGTATACAATCTTAGGTGAACACCACCAATGGTTGCGGGACCAATCCATCGCCCTTCGTCAGGGTCTAGATATGTATACACTAGTCTACTCCAGAGTATCGATGCCCAATCTCGATACTCCTGCGACCAGGGACATCTAAGGGTGTGCCTATTGACTATCCAGCTCCCACTAGTATGCCTGCCATCACAACGCCAGTAGTCAGACAAAACACCCTATGGGCTTTATCAACATATATATATAAATACCAAGTAAAATATATTATACGTTAAGACAAAGTCAAACCAAATAGCGTACTATCATATTAAGCAAGACTGTCATGTACATACATATCCCAAGCATCCTATACAATGTAGGCCTCTAGGGCATATATATCCAACAATCTCCCACTTGCACTAAGGCCTATAATTGGCGCAATGAGTACCCACTGTCTCTACCAGATCCAGTTGCTTGCGTACCGCATGCCCAACATCTCAAAAAGTCTCTCGAACTGTACTTGAGGAATGGCCTTGGTGAATGGATCTGCCGTGTTGTCTTTTGTGTCTACTCTCCGTATCTCGATCTCCCGACGATCCACGATCTCCCTGATCAGGTGAAAACGCCTTAAGATATGCCTGGATTTCTGATGGGACCTTGGTTCCTTTGCTAAAGCTACAGCGCCATTGTTATCGCAATACAAAGGTATTGGATTGGCAATGGACGGAACCACTTGAAGTTCAGAAATGAACTTCCTTATCCAGACAGCCTCTTTTGCGGCTTCACTAGCAGCTATATACTTAGCCTCCATAGTTGATTCTGCGACGGTATCTTGTTTGGAACTCTTCCAACTTACCGCCCCTCCATTGAGGGTAAACACAAAACCCGAAATAGATTTAGAATCATCCTTGTCACTTTGGAAGCCGGAGTCGGTTAAAGCCTCTACCTGGAGGTCCTTATTGCCGTAAATCAAGAACATCTCCTTAGTCCTTCTTAGGTACTTGAGAATGTTCTTCACCGCTATCCAATGTTTCTCACCTGGGTCCGATTGATACCTGCTTACCACACTAAGTGCGTAAGCTACATCTGGTCTGGTACATAACATCGCATACATTATTGATCCTACCGCCGAAGCGTAGGGTATAATGCCCATGCGAGCCCTCTCTTCATCAGTCTTTGGAGACATGTCTTTGGAGAGGGTGATTCCGTGACAAGCGGGCATATTGCCGCACTTGGAATCTTCCATACTAAATCTCTTTAGTATAGTGTCTATATACCTGGACTGTGAAAGTCCTAATATTCTATTAGATCTATCTCGATGGATCTTAATGCCCAGAATGTATGATGCATCTCCCAAGTCTTTCATAGAGAATTTCTGTGACAAGAAGAGCTTTACTGATTGTAGCATAGGGATATCATTCCCTATCAGTAGTATGTCGTCGACGTACAAAACGAGGAAGACTACTGCTCCTTCTACAATCTTCCTATAAACACATGGTTCATCTACATTTTTGATAAAGTCAAATTCCTTGACTGTTTCATCAAAGCAGATGTTCCAACTCCGCGACGCTTGCTTCAACCCATAAATGGATTTAAGCAATTTGCACACTCTTCTGCTGCTCCCACTGTCTAAGAAACCTTCTGGTTGATCCATGTAAACACTCTCTTCTAGATGTCCATTTAGAAAAGCTGTTTTTACATCCATTTGCCAGATTTCATAGTCATGGAAGGCAGCAATGGCAAGCATGATCCGAATGGATTTAAGCATAGCTACTGGTGAAAAGGTTTCATCATAGTCCAATCCTGGTCTTTGACGGAAACCTTTTGCTACTAGTATAGCTTTGTAGGTTTCCACTTGTCCAAATGCACCAATCTTCTTTTTGAAGATCCATTTGCACCCAACTGGTTTTACCCCAGGAGGAGCAACTTCTAAAGTCCATACTTTATTGGTGTACATGGATTCCATTTCGGATCTCATTGCATCCAGCCACTTCACTGAGTCGCTACTTGTGATAGCTTGCTGAAAACTAGTAGGCTCATCATCATCGATGATGCAATCCTCTCGATCCCCATCAAGAAGAAAACCATAGTATCTTTCAGGAGGATGAGAAAGCCTACTAGATCTGCGGAGTGGCGTTGGTTCGTCATGTTCTATTGAAATCTGAGATTCTTCTAAGTCTTCGGTTACAGTTTGAGGTTCTGGAATTTCTTCCAGTTCTACCGCGCTCCCATTAATTTCTTTTGCAAGAAATTCGCTTTCTAAGAAGACAATGTGACGAGCGACAAACACCTTTTGTTCTTCAGTGTGGTAGACCATGTACCCCCTTGAATGCTTGGGGTATCCTACAAACTTGCACAAAACCGATCGTGCTTCGAGCTTGTCCGGATTATGCTTTTTAACATATACCGGACATCCCCATATCTTGATTTACTTGAGATATGGTCTCTTCCCACACCACATTTCATATGGAGTGGTAGGTACAGACTTAGTTGGAACTCTATTTAATAGATATGCGGCTGATTCTAGAGCAAATCCCCAGAAGGAAAGTGGTAACTCAGCACTACTCATCATCGAACGCACCATATCTAATAGCGTGCGATTCCTTCTTTCTGATACACCATTATGCTGAGGTGTATAAGGTGGAGTAAGCTGATAGAGTATTCCATTTTCTTTCAAGTATTCAAGGAAACTGGTACTTAAGTATTCTCCACCTCGATCAGATCGAAGTGTCTTGATGCTTTTACCTGTTTGTTTCTCTACTTCATTTTTATACTCCTTAAACTTCTCAAAAGCCTCGGATTTATGCTTTATTAAGAACACATGTCCATACCTAGAGAAGTCATCAGTAAAATTGATGAAGTAGGAGTGACCACTTCGTGCATGTATAGACATCGGACCACATACATCACTGTGTACTAGTCCCAAGAGTTCGGTGGCTCTTTCTCCGTGTCCGGTGAACGGAGATTTGGTCATTTTTCCTTTGATACATGATTGACAAGTTGCATATGATGAATATTCAAACGGATCTAGATATCCATCTTTATGTAACTTAGTCAACCTTGTTTCATTTATATGACCAAGTCTACAATGCCATAGGAAGGCTTGATTCGAATCTGGAGCCTTTCTTTTACGCGTGTTTTGAATATTGAAAATTTGTGGTTGATTAAGTATGTATATGCCGTTTTCCAGTGTGCCAAACCCAATCAGTTCTTGATTTAGGAGAATGTTCATAACATTTCTTTCAAGCACAAAATTATATCCTTTATTAGAAAATAAAGATACTGATATAATATTACATAACATACTAGGAATACAAAAACAGTTATACAATACCAAAATGTTTCCACTATTCAACCCTAGGTGATATTCCCCTATTGCAACTGCATCTACATGCATTCCATTGCCCATCCGGAGAGTCATATCACCTGCCCCCAGTACTCTAATATTTCTCAGATCCTGCAAAGAATTACAGATGTGAGAACCAGAACCGGTATCAAGTACCCATGAAGTAGAGTTTACTGAAAGACAATTTTCGATTACGAACACACCTGAAGTAGAAGCAACTTCTTGCTTCATGTCCTTGGCTTTGAAGGCCTGACAATCCTTCTTTCAGTGCCCCTGCTTGTGACAATAGAAGCACTCGTTCTTTTCTGCCTTCACCCTTCCTGCCTTGTTCATTCCCTGCACCTTCTTGACCCCACCCTTCGGTTTGGTGGCTTTCATCTTCTTCTTCCCTTTAGCTTTCGCTTTAGTTTTAGAAGAAGATGATTGGCCAACATACAGAACGGGGGTCTTCTCCTTTTTCAAGGAGGTCTCTGCTACCCTCAACATATTGAGGAGCTTTGGAAGATCCGCTTCCATTTCGTGCATGTTGAAGTTCAGCACGAACTGAGAGAAGGTGTGGGGAAGGGACTGCAAAATCAAGTCGATATATAAATCATTCTCTATCACGCATCCCAGGTTTGCGAGTTCCTCAATAAGGATGATCATTTTGAGGACGTGCTCTCCAACAGGCGATCCTGGAGCTAACCTCATCTGGAATAGTTTCCTTGAGGTTTCGTACCTCGCGATACGGGAGTGTTCACCATACAATTCCTTGCAATGGAGGAATATGGATGCAATATCCATACTCTCGTGCTGTTTCTGGAGTTCATTATTCATGGACGCCAGCACGATACACTTAGCTCGCTCACAGTCTAGATCCCAGGTTTTACGAACTTCCTTGTCCGCAACTGAGGAATCTGGTCCTGGGATAAGGGGAGGAACAGCGGTGGTAACATATGCAACTTTGTCACAAGTCAGCGCAATATTGACGTTTCTTAGCCAGTCTTTATAGTTCTGCCCGGTCAGTATATTCTTTTCAAGTAATAGTTTTAGTCCAGTCATGGTAGCTGCCAAAGAGAGAGAAAAGAAAACACTCAGCATATGCTCTTGCAAGTTTAGATTGGTTTATTAATTTATCTAAACAGGATGGCTCCCACTGTTTCCTCAAATCCTTCTTCAAAACCTAAAAGAAGAACTAGTCAGGATTTAATCACACGTCACAATACTTGCTTAACCTTTCAGCCAGGCTGGTGTTGGTACTTCGAGGGAGGTTTTCCAACGCTTTCGCGAAGTTCCTTAATTAAAGAACCTCTTTTCCCTGGAGGCGTAGCCCCTCTAACACCTTTCTAGGCACCTACTTGGTTTATAGCATTGATTGTTAAGTGAGAGAAATTCCCGAGAGTAATCCTACTCATCAGTGGGATCGGGATCCAACTATTATTGCATGATGCCCTAGATGGAAGCCACTCTAGTCACCACACTCCAGAAGGTAAGCTAAATCTGCAAGTTTCCTTTATGTTTGAAACTCCCGATGTGATTTTTACCCCAAGCTCTTATAGACCTTGACGTAGGCCAACAAGTCATAAGACGCAAGTCAAGTTCTACCCATCGTTGTCCTGATCAATTTAAATACATCGTACAAGCCCTTGACGTAGGCCAACAAGGTGTACGTCTGTATTAAACTAATGCATCTATCTATGCAACAAATAGGCACACACACTGCTACCATACACTATGCCTTGACGTAGGCCAACAAGCATAGCATGAATACGATGTGCTGTCTATCTGAAACGACGGAGGGTTACGGCTGGTTTTTGGCAAAAAACCGTTAACGTAATGAACTTGATTTGATCGAAGGAACTAAGATAGCTTTTATTAAAAGGAGTGGTTTAAGCTCCGCATTTAAAATTTTCTTTTTCAAGAAAACCGAGTGGTTTTTAGAAATTGTTCCAACGATTCAGTTTAGGTTTTATTTTCTTTGCATTAATAATAATGCGTCCCATCTTTAACCTATCATTACAGATAACAACGAAAATATGACGTCCTCTTATGCCATCCGCATTCGCCACGGGGTCCCGTCATCACCCGTTAGGTTACTTAACTAACGACAGAGCGGGGGCTGGGCTAGCGTGGGTGTAAAACATAAGTGACGTCTAAATAGCTATCATATATATAGATATTTTACATTCGTCTGAGGCAATGATATACATTCCAGAACACAGATAAACAATATTGGATTTGCAAGCAATCTGTATTTCTTTTGAGCCTGCAAGAAAAGACAGATTACACAGTTGTGATGAATAGCCATTACCCCACCCACGACCCTTACGGGTGCGGCAAACTACCCGCCAGGCAGTTTGTGCAACCCATCTTGGGTCTATCCTACGAGCAAAAACAGTAAAAAGAAATAATACAACGGTGGCTACAACCGCAACCTGGATGTGCCCCGCAAAATAATATTACAACTTGTTACATTTACATCAAATGAATTAATACAAAAACCCATCACAAAACCCGACTAATCACCACAACAGTCCAATACAGTTTATATGTACAAACAGATAAAACCATTACAGAAATGTGCAACCCCCTGCTAACCGACATACTAGCAGTTAGGGGAGGTTTACGAACACATTATACAATCACAGATATAATCCAATATTCAAATACTGTACAATTTCGATCGATTAAACACTTTTAATATTGCTCCAAAATCTGCTCTGTAAAACTGAAACCTGAGCAAAATTTAAATATTCCAGAAAATCCCAAATTCAACAGAGAACCCACCCAAGAAAACTGGGATCATGACTCGGCAACTCGGCCGCGGAAGCGCGGCGGGTCGGTGGGATCCGCCGCGGAACCGCGGTCGTTTGGTCGAGTCATGGCCCCAAATTTCTTGGGTGTTCTTCTGGTGTCATAACAAGCTTTCTGAACATCCCTGAACAATTTTTGGACTTCATTTAAATTTCGACAGAAACTTGAAATTTTTAGGGTTTTCCGGCTTCGTTTTTCCGTTCGAAATTAGTACAAATTTGCAATTAAGTTAAATCTTGTTTAGCTAGGCTCTGATACCACTTTAAGTCGATGTTCAAGACCCCAATACTTGTGGGGAGGCTGAAATATGAATAACAATCAAGTTCTATGATCAAACATCGATTAACCGTATGAATCGTTTGCTAAACAAGTTTTAACACAAGCTATAGAGTTTTAGTCTACTATGCGAAGAGATTATACCAAACGGTTCTAGTCCTTCGTCTTGATGTTCTCTACGGCCTCTTTGGATCTCCACGCCCTCTTCGGCTTTCTTCCGTGATAGACGATCCACCCGAAAACACTAATCCAAGCTATAACCTCTAAACTTGAGGTTACTTAGTTTCTCTAGTTGCTAAATAGAGTAGCTAAGGTGATGTAGAGATAGGTTATGGAGTAATTAGTCTTTCCTAATCCTTGTTCTCAACTCATGAGGGTAGGATTAGGGTTTGGTGAAGGAGAGAGAACTTGA
This sequence comes from Agapanthus africanus, assembly GCA_030015575.1. Classification (NCBI taxonomy): domain Eukaryota; kingdom Viridiplantae; phylum Streptophyta; class Magnoliopsida; order Asparagales; family Amaryllidaceae; genus Agapanthus; species Agapanthus africanus. The sequence continues at coordinate 223,719,183 of JASDDO010000012.1, forward strand.
AGAGAGAGAGTGAGAAGATGATAATGATATTATTATAATGAATAAAGCTTCTCACTTGATATATATGAAACATAATGAATAAAAAGAAGAATGAATAATAAGTGAATATTCATCATGTTTCATTTAATCAAGTGGGTGATTCATCATGTGAGTCATTAAGCAATTAATGATGCATTAATGATATGATGAATCACTCACAATGAGTCACTTAAACATTAAATGAAAAAGCCACATCTCTCTTTATGTCACATCCTTCTAGAAGCTTCTCGGAAAATTACGAGAACGCCACTCTCATCCGTGAAAACACGGAAAAACTTTAGACTGTATAAATCCAATAACCTGATACTAGAATCTGGCTTAAACCAAAGCCGGCTAGTAAAAACTGTCCGAATGTCGTACGTGCGATCAAACACGTATGCGTCCGAACCTTTGTCGTAAAACCATACGACCTCTATATCTTTTCGCCTAGGTTTGGGAAATCTCTGTGTGGGACTCTAAAGACTCGACTACTACGCTGGCAGTGGGTTTAACCACAGACCGCAAGCGGCACTAGCTGTACGTAACGGTCCCCAGGTAGTTGTCGATAAGAAAGCTGATGAGGTAACCCATCTGAAATCCTACTGAGCCTGTCTGTGACAATATCCGCGCAGTCCGGTCTCTAAGAGTATCACATGTACGGTCTAGGCTGGTGGTGGACGTCAGACCCCTAATAACCATACAAGTCGTGTCGGTATGGCTCTATCACCATCCGAGAATCTACTGATCAACCTATCAGTAATTCTCAATCAGCCCTGGCCAGGGACTTATGGTAATGACCAACCGATCACCGTGCGATATCAACTCCCTATACCGGGAGAGACGAATCCCTAACAGTCACTCACTGCCTCCACGTGGCTCGGGACTGTGCCCAACTGAAACCTGTTTGCACGACTCCTTTGAGCCGTGGTAGGGTAATAATCAAAGCACAGTGGGAACTCACACGAGACAAATGATGACCTTAAGTCAACAGACTATCTGCACACATGTCACCTGAGAACTGCTATCTGACGTTAGGTATAATACCATCCAGTCAGTTCTCGGCGAGTCCTGTCCGGTGTACTCACACCCAGTGAGCATCTGTATACAATCTTAGGTGAACACCACCAATGGTTGCGGGACCAATCCATCGCCCCTCGTCAGGGTCTAGATATGTATACACTAGTCTACTCCGGAGTATCGATGCCCAATCTCGATACTCCTGCGACCAGGGACATCTAAGGGTGTGCCTATTGACTATCCAGCTCCCACTAGTATGCCTGCCATCACAACGCCAGTAGTCAGACAAAACACCCTATGGGCTTTATCAACATATATATATAAATACCAAGTAAAATATATTATACGTTAAGACAAAGTCAAACCAAATAGCGTACTATCATATTAAGCAAGACTGTCATGTACATACATATCCCAAGCATCCTATACAATGTAGGCCTCTAGGGCATATATATCCAACAGCCAACTCGTGAATAGAGATAACATATAAAGGTAATCACGAGCATGCACGTGCTGCACTATTCTAACAAATGCCAGCAGATGATATCAATGCATGATAAGCAGTATGTGCAATAATCATGCAGATGCTCTGTCAGGTAAAATAACTACAGGATGAGATATATGGTAATCAATGCTGAGCATGGGATAAACAACATCTACACGGAATATCAACGTGGAAAACAATCGGTGCCCACAACTGCACCCAAATCCCAAATAACTCAGGCTCCGGCACACCCATCGGCCTTCAAATCCTGTAAATCTCTGAGAAATCACGAGTGCCCAACATCGGCACCCAAAATATCATAAAATACTCGTGTCCAGCATCGACACGCAAATCCTCATATATCGGGCTCCGTCAGTCCGGATCAGCCCAGGGCTCCGTCTGCGGTATCGGCCCTCGGCCCCGGCAGTACGGATCATCCCGCATCCATCTCTCGACTCTGGTCGGTATCCTCCGGATAACCGCCAGGTCCAACCAATCACCGGTAGGTACTCGCCACCCTGCCAGGCTCATCGTCTACTCTACGAAAAACATTTCTCGCCCCGGGGAACCATACCGGGTCCACCACGAACCCGCAAACGGATCATCCATCTCCTCGAATCGGGTTTCAAGCACACGTCTCAGCACCGAGAAAACGCGTGGTGGACGCACCAAAATATCATATCACGAGGAACCGGTTTTTCAAATAGTGCATCTTTTCTTAAAATTCCCACGGTCCTCAAAACCAGAAATCACATGAAAATCCAACACCAAGAAGTAAATCCAATGCGATGTGCTACGTACATCAATCCATGATATAGGTATAAGGGAAAACCGCTTTTAAAATTAGTTTCCGTTTTTAAAGATATCATGCGGCTCCCAATTTCCATGAAAGTCATATCGAATCATATATGAAATGAAATACGACAATATAATCATGGCAGTTCTACAGTGAGTGTGTCATGGCAATTACTAACGGTGTGTGTGTAGCATGCAGATTAGTGCTCGTGTAACATGAACCGTTAGTAATAGTGCTGTGTTCTATCAATTCTAAGCATACATACAGCAGGGAATGCAATATGCAATGACAGTTCATGAGGTAAATGCAACATATAATAATAAGGTCCTATCAGCCCTGACGCATAACGCCATGCGGGCGATATCCCCGTAGATGTTAAATCTACTCACCGAAGTCTCGCGCTAAGTGTAGCCGACGACTTGCTTGCCCTTCTTCGCAGCGTCCGTCTCACTCACCGGCGAACCTAGAATCACATAACATATATCACACATAAGCTCAATTTCACAAAACGTGATATTACGATACAATTAGAAACCCGTGTCGTAAACCAATCGCGCGTGTGCGCGATACGCTAAAATGTGTGATCACGCGCCTGAAACTACCCTGACGCGTCGCGATACGCAGAAACCCCAAACCCACACGCGTATCACGCGTGTTGTTCATATTAGATTTTTGCATTTTCATACCGCCCAATTTTTATCACATTGCTTATCGGTAGGTACTCTTGAGCCGTGTTTGCTAGTCAATTGCAGGATACAGGTTCTCGGCTCTAAACGGTGAAATTCATGGAAAAACACGACAAAATCCGGGTTCCTGCCAACCACAGATAAAACACGGGTCTCCGCTCTTTATCCGTCTGTTACCACACACCAGTTTAGGAGACAAAATGGCAAATCGATTGTCACCTTCATGCACAAGGCTCAATGGCAACATAAGTTCCAAGAAATCTACGCGGAGCTCAAGAAAATCTTGACAAAAAGTCCACCTTTCCCTCAACAGAAATTCTGGAAGAAATGTGGAAGTATTTTCAGAAAATACATGTACCAGACAAGAGGGGACAGTAGATCAGGGCAGTACAAGAAAGACCATACCCTGACTCCACCATAGGGCCGCGGATCCGCGGCCAATAGGGGGTATAGGCCGCGGATCCGCGGCCGTACGGCTTCCTCAGCTCACGAAATTTAGGGGGTATTTGGGCCTTTTCATGTGTATTCTGATGGTTGCCCTAGATTTTCAGTTTTCAGCCTATAAATAGCCCAGAACTTTGTGAAGGGAAGGGTCCATAATCTTGTATTCTCTTTTCTAGGTTTTAGTTGTGTTTCTTCTTCCTCTTCTCATCTCTTCTCCATTAAAACTTGTAGTGAGCTTTGTGGGTGAAGAATGATGAATAAAGAAGACTCTTTCATTATTATGCTTGTCTTATTATCTTGTTAATTGTTGTAATTTTAATTTGTTAACTAGTTGTTGTTATTTCTTGTTGTTTCTTTCTTCTCTCTTTTTCTTTATCCTTAACACAACCATGATGCTTACGCTTGATCCTTGCTAAGGTGAGGTCGCAAATAGCTAGTTGTTATCTTCTAATCTCTTTCTTTCTATCTTCCTCTTTTGTTTTGTTTTATTTTTCCGTATCATGATGTGTGAGTAGTTTCATACTTATTAGGGTAGGATAAGGGAAGTTTGAGAGAAGGAAATCTCTCTCACTCTTTCCTTGCCCAACAGCTTAATTCGACTCCCGTTAATTGAACCACAATCCGCTCCTTACGGCACCCTATCCTACATGATAGCGGTGATTCCGTAGTGAGACCGGTTGTGGTTGAATTAACCGGAGATTATGGCTAATAGCCAAGAACGGACGGACAAGCACCAAAAGGAAGAACTTATGCGTTGGAAAGCCTAGCTTATACTCGCAAGTTCCTTCCTAGTCGTGCTAATCCCCGTTGTTGCCGATTACCGTAACACCGATATTAAGAGGGGCAACGAAAGATGTGGGAGACTCCTAACTCAAACTAACCTAATCCTAACCCTAACAAGCTCTCTTTACATATCAATTTACCACTTAATTAATCACAACAAAATCTGAAAAACTGGACTTAACTCGTTAAAGCACATAGAAAAAGATTCCCATCTCCCTGCGGACGACCCGTACTCAACCGGCTATCTACAAGCGAAACCGTCTTGATTGCGGTATTTAACTAAAACTTGAACACGCAGAATCTCTAACAATCAAATGGCGCCGTTGCCGGGGAGACGGTAGTTTATTTCTTTGTGTAATTTCGGGTTAACTTGTGAATATAAAAACAACCGAAAAACAAAACAAAAAAATATACTTTGTAAAAAAATCATTTTGTTATTTTTGATTAGTTTTTGTGCAAGTGTGCAGGAAAATACGGAGTTCAAGTTCAGTGCCAAAGACGTGGGAAGTTAGACCCACATTTCGCGGCTACACCGCGATGGATTAAAAAGAAAGAAACGGTCTACTGAAAGATCCTGGAACAGAACCAGTGAGCAAATCCAGATTCAGGGTCTTAAAAACAGCAGAGGACACCCAATACAGCACATACAAGAAAATTGAAGCTTCAAAGCCTCAACATAGCCGCGGAACCGCGGCCGTTGCATGCGTTTGTCCGTGGAACCGCGGCCATCTGTTGGCTTCAGGGTTTCAGTTTTTTTTTGGTGAGTCTCTCTCTCCTTCCCCACTCCTCTGGACTCCAATAAACTGTGTTTTCTGCAGATTTCTTTGCGCAAAATCTTCTCCCCCTTCCAATAAACTGTTCTTGTGCATGATTCTTTGCGCCGCGCTAAAAATAAAAATTGTTTGCAGTTGATTTGTTACCGCTTTGCATTCTTTAATACGGACTTAAGGGGCTTGAAACCAATTCAGATTGGGTGGGGATTTCATCACCCTTCCCAGGACCCCAAAAATCACAAAAGCATATGCATTGTCCATTGTAATTAAAAAAAATACTAGACTTCAGCCCTAAGGACTTCGCGCTCATTAGGAGAAGTTAAACCGTGTTTAGAACCTCGCTTAACGATATATTGTTTACGGGGTGTCTAGGAAAGTGTTAACGGCGCAACCGCCAAAAGAGAGAGGGTTATTTAATTAAGGAACTTCGTGAAAGCGTTGGAAAACCTCCCCTTATCTCTGCACTTACCTGGCCTCGTGATCAGTGTATTTTTAAGCCCGTTTCTCGACACAGTTTTGCTTCGACAATCAAGTTCTGGAGCAGGTCTAGCAGACCTAGGTGACCCTAGATCTAGGTGTGATTGTGCATATCTTGTTTGTGATTGCTTAAAGCCGTAAGTCCGTACATATCTTTGTAAAGCTCTTTCTAAAAACATAAAAAAGAAAAAAAAAATCAAAACTTGCCCTTTGTCGCCAAAATCCATTTTTCACCCACCACCCATCGCCTTTCTCCATTGACGTTTTCTTACCCTCACCTTCTCCGCTTTGACTATACTAAACTCGTTTAGTGTATGTCCGCTTATACTCGGGACACTAGCGCCCGTCTAGTCCGCGTTACGTTAGTCGCTACCGACTACGCGATCGACTCAGACGTCGATACTCCGTCCACTCCTCTTTCACCTTTACCTTTGCCGGCCAACTCCGACGTTGACCGGAATTCTGTTCATACCTCTTCACCTTCACCTTCACCAACCTCTTCTTCCGCGATGTCAAGATTTAATCCGAACAACTCTTTGACTACCCCTGGATTGGCTCCACCTCCTACGGAGACCAATATTCCACCACCACCGCCTGTTGTAGCGCCGCAGCGAATCGCGCTCCAGGATCGTTTCTATCCCACCCGTTCTGCACTTCCCACCTGCCTTTCTCTTCCACCGGCCAATGGGGATAATTTTGAAATTAAGCCCCACTTCATCAACATGCTTCCACGATTTCATGGGCTTGAATCTGAAGATGCCTATATCTTCATCAACAAATTTCAAAACGTCTGTACCATGATGAAAACTACCCAACTGTCGGATGATGCTATACGTCTACGAGTCATTCCGTTCACTTTATGCGATCTCGCTGAAAAATGGCTGTATAGCACCGCTTCCCACTCAATAACCAGCTGGGACGAGTTTGTTAAAGCGTTTCTAAAGAAATTTTATCCAAATCATAAAACCGCAAGGATTCGAATTGAAATCAACCAATTCTCTCAGCTTCCTTCTGAACCCTTCTGGAAGTGCTTTGACCGGTATAAAGACCTTCTTGTTCAGTGTCCTCACCACGGTATAGAGAAATGGCAACTTTGCCAAACCTTATACGAGGGTCTGAACCCAGCAACGAAGCAGTTGTTGGAAACCATCTGTCAGGGCCACTTCCTATCAAAATCTGACGAGGAAGCGTGGCAGTTCTTTGACGACCTTGCGGAGCAAACGCTACAATGGGAGAGCACCAGACCGACTTCTTCTTCTTCTACCTCCACTTCTACCGGTCAGTCTAGGGTAGGAATTCACCAACTTGATGTCTCTATTGCGATGAAAGCTGAAATGGCTGCAATAACGAGAAAGCTTGAAGCGATAGAGAGCAAATTCTCTTCTCCTGCTCCTACCCCTGTTCTTCCTCTTCGTACCATTTGCGCTTGTTGTTCCGATCCTTCCCACTTGACCGAAGAGTGTCCTTACAATCCACCATCGCAAGGACAGGATCAGGTTAATGCTGCATTCCAGCAAAGACCAAGGAATGATCCATACTCTTCCACCTACAATCCCGGTTGGAGGAACCACCCCAATTTCGCCTGGAATCAGAATCAGAATCAATTACAAGGCAACAATTTCCAAAGGGCCCCTCCGCCGCAACAACAAGCAAAACAACAAACTCAGTTTTAGCAGCCCTTCCAACCCCAACCTTTCTAAAATCAGACGAACAACTTTGCACCCAACAATTCCTTTCCACCAAACAACTTTGTTCCGTCAAACAATGATAAGGTTTCCTCGTTCGAACGAAGTCTGGAGGCGTTCGTTAAACAATCGACCCTATCCACTGCCAACATCCAGTCTTCCATTCAGTCCTTAGTGCAACACACTGCCGCACACGGACAAAGCATCAAGACCATCGAGGCCCAGATTGCACAACTGAACGCGGCCTTAAGCGAGCGGGAAAAGGGGAAGCTCCCGTCCCAACCACTCCCAAATCCCGGTCACCCACATAATGCCCATGTTGCTCTTGAACAACAGAACCATAATGTGAGTGCCGTGACCACACTGAGATCGGGAAGGATGATGCAAAATAACATTGGCACACGGATCAACGATGACACCCCGGCCGCTTCTTCTTCTTCTTCCCCGGCTTCTTCGTCTTCTGAGCCTATTCTACGTTCTTCACCAGGCTCTCCTTCCTCTTCTTCTGCTCCGAATGGACCCACTTCTCACTCCACGAAAACACCTATTCTGGGATCCGTTCCAACTCCACAATCTCCTCCTCCAGCATTAGACTCAACTAATTTTAAAAATGTTCCATTTCCAAACCGGTTGAGGTCTAATAAACAAAATCCTCAAATGGAGAAGATTCTGGAGTTATTTAAGCAAGTTAACATTAACATTCCTCTTTTAGATGTTGTCCAACAAGTCCCGTCCTACGCGAAAATCTTAAAGGACTTGTGCACGAAAAAGAGGAAGTCTCAGGTACCCAAGAAAGTTTTCTTGGCTAGTGCTGTGAGTGATGCTCTTACCCAATCTTTACCACAAAGACGGAAGGACCATGGCTGTCCTACGATTTCAATTACCATTGGGGATAAGAACATCAACAGCGCACTATTAGATCTTGGTGCCAGTGTTAACCTTCTTCCGTATTCAGTATACGAGCAATTAGGCGTCGGAGAGCTGAAACACACGCACTGCACTCTCCAAATGGCCGACCGATCGATCACCCATCCTAGGGGTGAGCTAGAGGATGTGTTAATAAAAGTCGGGGACTTCATATTCCCCGTTGACTTCATTGTATTAGACACACAGCCTGTAGCTAACCCCCGGAATCAAATTCCGGTGATACTCGGTCGCCCATTTCTTGCAACCTCAAATGCTGTGATCAATTGTCGCAATGGTTCGATGAACCTCTCTTTTGGAAACATGACGATTGAACTCAACATTTTTAGGTTGGGGAATCAGCCCGCCGAGCCTAATGCTCATATACTGGACGTCTGCTCGATCCAGGAGATCACCCCAGAAGAATGTGAATTCGAGGAGTTTCTGTTTGACCACGATAATCTTGACGCCACTAGTGCGTTTCTCTTCGAACCTGCTGCTGTTTCTGCGCCCGACAACGACTACGAGTGTTTTACGTTCTCGAACGATCTTAATCGCGCACAACCCGAGTTTGAATCTTTCGAATTTCCGGATGAGTTACCTGAACCATCCGACTCGGTCGCTTACACTCGTTTTGAACCTTTGCTGGAGTCCTTTGAGTTCGAGACCTTTGCACCAATCTTGCCTTCCATCGTTTCACCTCCAACGCTCGAACTCAAGCCTTTGCCGTCTCACCTTAAGTACTCTTACTTAGGTGAGAACGAGACCCTCCCTGTCATCATTTCGGCTTCTCTAGCTCCAGAGCAAGAGAAAGCCCTTCTTGCGGTCTTGCACAGCAACAGGCAAGCTTTTGGCTGGTCCATGGCGGACATCAAGGGGATTAGTCCCCTGATCGTTGAGCATCACATTCATCTGATGGATGATGCCAAACCAGCCCGGGATCCACAAAGACGTCTCAATCCAGTCATGAAAGAGGCTGTGAAGAAGGAGATCGTAAAATGTCTAGATAGTGGTATCATTTACCCCATCTCTGATAGCCAGTGGGTGAGCCCCATTCATGTTGTCCCCAAAAAGTCGGGCATCATGGTCATAACCAACGAGGCGAACGAGTTAATCCCTACTCGCACCCAAACTGGGTGGCGAGTATGCATTGATTACAGAAAACTCAACGCCGCAACGCGGAAAGACCACTTTCCGCTACCTTTCATTGACCAGATGCTTGAACGATTGGCCGGACACGAGTACTACTGCTTTCTTGATGGCTACTCCGGCTATAATCAAATTCCCATCGCTGAAAAAGACCAGGACAAGACCACTTTCACTTGTCCTTTCGGCACATTTGCATATCGTCGCATGCCCTTTGGGTTATGCAATGCGCCCGCTACCTTCCAGCGGTGTATGATGAGAATTTTCTCAGACATGGTGGAAAAATTTCTGGAGATTTTCATGGATGATTTCTCCATCTTCGGCGATTCCTTCAACGAGTGTTTGCTGCATCTTGACGCTGTCCTTACCCGATGTAAGGACAAGAATCTCACTTTGAACAGGGAGAAGTGCCACTTCATGGTGCGCGAAGGTATTGTCTTAGGACATATCATTTCGCAAAATGGCATAGAGGTTGACAAAGCAAAGATTGAGGTCATTTCCAATCTACCTCCTCCCCGATGCATCAGAGATATCCGAGCCTTCCTTGGCCATGCCGGTTTCTATAGACGGTTTATCAAGGACTTTAGCAAGATTGCTAGGCCCTTGACTCTTTTGCTGGCCAAGGACACGCCATTCGACTTCAACTCGAGCTGTGTGACTGCATTCAATTCACTGAAACGCTCACTCACTTCTGCTCCCGTTCTTTCTTCACCTAACTGGATGCACCCATTCGAGATTATGTGCGATTCATCCGACTTTGCCATTGGTGCTGTCCTTGGACAACACATCAACAAGATGCCGCACGTAATCTATTATGCGAGCCGAACCCTGAACGACGCACAACTCAATTATACAACAACTGAGAAGGAATTCTTAGCTGTTGTATTTGCTTTAGAAAAGTTCAGGCCCTACCTCATTGGCTCTCCAGTCATTGTCTACACCGACCATTCTGCTCTGCGCCATCTTTTTGCGAAGAAAGATGCAAAATCTCGGTTAATCCGTTGGATCCTCTTGCTTCAAGAGTTTGACCTTGTCATTAAGGACAAACGAGGATGTGAAAACGTGGTTGCCGACCATCTCTCACGACTTCCTTCTTCGCCTTCGCTTCAAATTCCGATCAACGACGTGTTCCCGGATGAACAGCTTTTGACAGTGTCTTGCGAACCCTGGTTCGCAGATATTGTGAACTATTTGGCCACGGGATTACTACCGACTGAATGGTCGAGTCAGGACAGACTTCGCTTCTTATCCCAAGTAAAGCACTTTTACCGGGACGAACCCTATTTGTTCAAGTACTGTCCCGACCAGATTATTCGTCAGTGTGTCCTTGACGAGGAATTCAAGAGTGTGCTGTCATTTTGCCACGATCAAGCGTGTGGCGGGCATTTTGGGCCCAAAAAGACAGCTGAGAAGATCTTGCAATGTGGTTTCTACTGGCCACAACTCTTCAAAGACGCTCATGACTATTGCAAGACTTTCTCCCGGTGCCAACACTTGGGCCGGATATCCCGGAGGAACGAGATGCCGCTCCAACCGATCTTGGTTGTGGAGATTTTCGATGTTTGGGGGATAGATTTCATGGGGCCGTTTCCCAGCTCTTTTGGGAACGTGTACATCCTTCTCGCTGTTGATTATGTCTCTAAATGGGTCGAGGCTGTGCCCAGCCGGACTAACGACAACAAGGTTGTCGTTAGGTTCCTTAAAGAAAACATTTTCTCCCGGTTTGGGCACCCCCGAGCGATCATTAGCGACAATAGAAGTCATTTCTGCAACAAGACTTTCGAGGCCTTGATGCGAAAATACTCCATTAATCATAAGCTATCCATGCCCTACAACCCCCAAACCTGCGGGCAGGACGAAGTTTCAAATCGGCAAATCAAGCAGATACTGGAGAAGACGGTTTCCAAGAACCGTAAGGATTGGTCGCTGAAACTCACTGATGCCCTATGGGCATTTCGAACCGCTTATAAGACCGACCTTGGCATGTCTCCCTATCGGCTTGTGTATGGAAAAGCCTGCCACCTACCTGTCGAAATAGAGCATCACGCATTTTGGGCGATAAAAGAGTTGAATCTATCTCTCGAAGATGCGGGCAGCCATCGGAAGCTGCAGTTGAACGAACTTAGCGAGCTTAGGGATGAGGCTTACGATAACGCGGTTGTCGTTAAGAATCGAACGAAGGTGTTTCACGATAAACACCTTTTGCGTAAAACCTTCGTACCTGGTCAGCAGGTACAGCTTTACGACACCCGACTTCTCTTCTATCCAGGAAAGCTCAGATCTCGCTGGAAAGGGCCGTATTTTGTGCGGAATGTGTATCCGCAGGGCGCTGTGGATTTGGAGAATCCGAAGGACGGTTCATTTTTCAAAGTGAACGGACACCGATGCAAACCGTACCTTAGCACCGAACCAACAGAGGAGCTCCTGTTCTTATAGGAGCCGGTTTACCCTGTCTGATCTTCCTCTGCCTACCTCCAAACTTCGGTTATCCAGCCAAGAACAGTGGACACTGTTCCAAATAAGTTTGGGGGTATGTATAAACCATTTTGTAGATATTTGTGTATATTCTTTTTCTTTTTCTTTTCTTTAAAAACCAAAACAAAAAAAAAATTTGTGTAACGCTAACCGACAATTTTGAACCTTCACATGATCTCTTCATGCAATGACAGTGAGGACACTGTCCAGTTTAAGTTTGGGGGTATGCTCGGTACACATTTTTTACCTTCGCATTCATATGTATATTTTGCATCTGCATATTAAAATCCATAAAATCCATAAAAATCTGAAAATTTTCTAAAAATATAAAAACTTTTCTGTCAAGTTAGTTTGTGGAAGAACTCTGATTCAACATTTCGACGGTTTTTGTTTAAAAAAATAGGAATAACTAAATCTTATGTTTAGATTTTGAAAACCTGAAAGATAACTCTCCTTTGAAGTTAACTATTAGCTGATATACGTATTTACATCACACTACACGTGTCGTGAGTTTTTGGGAATTAGATGACAAGTCTTTTATGTTTAAAAACTTTTAAACAGATAAATGATTTTCTGAGGATCAAATAGGTTTGTTCTGAAATAAGTAATGTCAAGAATAGTTTATGAAGTAAAGCGAATATGAAGGAATGCTATTGATGCCGTAATTGGAAGCTAAGTCTGAAAAATAACCCATCTGAAACTTGATTGGAATGATTACACACCGAACCCACTAAACACGTCTTTTATCCAAAAAAATAATTGAACTGCCGGTTATATATCCGTTCGTCTTAAATCATCTGATTTTCACGCCAAACTGTCTTTTGTTTTTGGACCTAAGTAATTTGAGTAATTAAGTCCGCTGGGGTGTTTTTACACCTAATGCCCTAAAATCAACTAGTTTGGGTGCATTGGCCCAAAGCTCGCTAAGAAGCCTAGAAAGTCCAGATTAAAACAAAGTCAAGCAAGTGTTCTCTCCGAGTTAAAATTCGTAACGGTTCTTTGTGTGAGAATAATCTTGATAAAAGACAGGCTTTTATAAAAAAAATTTAACGGAGATATGAAGGTTTTATTCTATGATAAAGACTATTGCACGTTCACAGAGGTGTGTAAGAAATGAAAACAAGAAAAAGGTGGAGTGAAAAATACGACTTAGTTTCCTGTGAAGGAAGATAGAAATTCTGAAGTTGAAACCTTACTGGAAAACGAAACTTGAAAAATGCTTAACTCTTTATAAAACTTATGTGATCCTTTTAAAATTGTTATCTGGGCTTTATTGTGCGACATGATGACTTTAATCGATCCTTCTGGAACTTAACGACACTATTTGCACTGCACGTAAAGACATATAAAATCTGTAGTTAAATAAGAAGCGAGGTGTGAAAAATAAAGGTTCGATAGTCTAGACTTAGGATTATAGAATTGTTATTTTCTTAAACAAAACTTTAGGGTTTGAATCTTAGTTATTTTACAAAACCAACTTGACCGGATTTTGTGGGTAGTATCCGCTGAAAACCCTCAGGAGACAACACTCCTCCTACTAGGGACACCTAGAGGTTTAACGGCTTGTTGCACATGCTCAGTGCAATCGCGTTCCCTGCGAAAGTGAGGTTAGGAAATTTTTTGTGAATAAATTGGCTTTGCTCGGGACGAGCAAATGATAAGTTTGGGGGTATTTGTTCATATCAGATTTTTGCATTTTCATACCGCCCAATTTTTATCACATTGCTTATCGGTTGGTACTCTTGAGCCGTGTTTGCTAGTCAATTGCAGGATACAGGTTCTCGGCTCTAAACGGTGAAATTCATGGAAAAACACGACAAAATCCGGGTTCCTGCCAACCACAGATAAAACACGGGTCTCCGCTCTTTATCCGTCTGTTACCACACACCAGTTTAGGAGACAAAATGGCAAATCGATTGTCACCTTCATGCACAAGGCTCAATGGCAACACAAGTTCCAAGAAATCTACGCGGAGCTCAAGAAAATCTTGACAAAAAGTCCACCTTTCCCTCAACAGAAATTCTGGAAGAAATGTGGAAGTATTTTCAGAAAATACATGTACCAGACAAGAGGGGACAGCAGATCAGGGCAGTACAAGAAAGACCATACCCTGACTCCACCATAGTGCCGCGGATCCGCGGCCAATAGGGGGTATAGGCCGCGGATCCGCGGCCGTACGGCTTCCTCAGCTCATGAAATTTGGGGGGTATTTGGGTCTTTTCATGTGTATTCTGATGGTTGCCCTAGATTTTCAGTTTTCAGCCTATAAATAGCCCAGAACTTTGTGAAGGGAAGGGTCCATAATCTTGTATTCTCTTTTCTAGGTTTTAGTTGTGTTTCTTCTTCCTCTTCTCATCTCTTCTCCATTAAAACTTGTAGTGAGCTTTGTGAGTGAAGAATGATGAATAAAGAAGACTCTTTCATTATTATGCTTGTCTTATTATCTTGTTAATTGTTGTAATTTTAATTTGTTAACTAGTTGTTGTTATTTCTTATTGTTTCTTTCTTCTCTCTTTTTCTTTATCCTTAACACAACCATGATGCTTACGCTTGATCCTTGCCAAGGTGAGGTCGCAAATAGCTAGTTGTTATCTTCTAATCTCTTTCTTTCTATCTTCCTCTTTTGTTTTTTTTTATTTTTCCGTATCATGATGTGTGAGTAGTTTCATACTTGTTAGGGTAGGATAAGGGAAGTTTGAGAGAAGAAAATCTCTCTCACTCTTTCCTTGCCCAACAGCTTAATTCGACTCCCGTTAATTGAACCACAATCCACTCCTTACGGCACCCTATCCTACATGATAGCGGTGATTCCGTAGTGAGACCGGTTGTGGTTGAATTAACCGGAGGTTATGGCTAAGAGCAAAGAACGGACGGACAAGCACCAAAAGGAAGAACTTATGCGTTGGAAAGCCTAGCTTATACTCGCAAGTTCCTTCCTAGTCGTGCTAATCCCCGTTGTTGCCGATTACCGTAACTCCGATATTAAGAGGGGCAACGAAAGATGTGGGAGACTCCTAACTCAAACTAACCTAATCCTAACCCTAACAAGCTCTCTTTACATATCAATTTACCACTTAATTAATCACAACAAAATCTGAAAAACTGGACTTAACTCGTTAAAGCACATAGAAAAAGATTCCCATCTCCCTACGGACGACCCGTACTCAACCGGCTAGGTACAAGCGAAACCGTCTTGATTGCGGTATTTAACTAAAACTTGAACACGCAGAATCTCTAACAATCACGTGTCGCGGAGGTTTAAAATACGAGAAATAGGTATATAGTTCCAGATTTTTATACAGAACTTAATTTACAAAAATATATATACCATAACACTACACACAGCAGAAGACACCCAAAGGACCAAACCCCAACCCAAACCCTACCTATCTGGCCGCAAATTGCGGCCAGATCGAATATTTCGGCGGCCACTGTACGGAGTTTGGGGGTCGGGTTCTACCTGGGGTATCAGCACCTAACAAGTATACTGCAGTCTTCTCAAAATTAATCTGAACTCATCGGGTCGATAGCAGTTTCCAGAAACTCAAATTTTGCTTTAAAACGACGAATTGCATCAAATAGGGATCTGGTGGTAATTTAGTGCAATTGGGGGCTAAGCTAGGTTGAAATGGCCTTAACAACACTCTATCAACCTACTGAAACCAAATCACACATCACTTGCTCAAGGTTCCCGTTAAACACCTCATATCGCACTAAATCGCATCAATAACCACTAACCGAAGCAAAACTACACTAAACAAGTAAACTAGGGAGTAAGTTTAGGAAATATACCCCACACTCGACCCTAGGGAGCTGGAGGAAGAAGAAGGAGTGAAGGGAAGGGGCTGCAGTCGAAGTTGAGGCTGCTGCTGCTGCTAACTGCTGCTACTGGTGCTGTTGCTGTTGCTGGAATGCTTGCTGCTGCTGCTGTGAAGTCTGTTGCTGCTGCTGTGGATGCAAGGAGCTGCTGCTGCTGAAGAGGTAAGGGTGTGTGTGTGTGTGTGAGAGTGGGTGAGGTTGAGAGAAAGGAGTCCAACAAAATGAGAGAAAAATCATCACCCCAATGTCAACCCCTCCTCTCTCTCTCCTCATTAATTGCAAGCATGTCTTAAGCCATGATGCACTCTCTCTCTCTCTCTCTCTCACCAAGTCAACCCCCAAGGAATTCAAATTAAAGCAACTATTAATTAACTAATTAAACCCAAAAGACTTAATCCCCATGATTAAACCCACCATGGTTGCTAATCCTAGTATTAACTCTTTTAAAAACCATAGTTTACATGCACATGTGTGTGCAAGCCTAGAAACTTTTTAGAAAAATATTTATTAAATTAGGAAAAATATTTAAAACCCACTTTGGTAAACTTCTTTTTAAAAACCCATTATTTAAATATAATTAGTCACTAACACATCCTAAGGTGTTACAATGACTTAGAATATGTATGGATCACTGATGGGACGGGCGTTCCTTGGCATAAGCCACAACTCCATTGTCACACAATGGGAGGAACGAAGTTCATCTCATGAACTTATATACACCCATACTGCCTCTTTGGTAGCATCTTTGGTAGCGATGTATCCAGCCTTTATCGTCTAGTATGCCACGGTATCTAGCTTGGAACTCTTCCAACATACCGTCCCTTTACTGAGGGTAAAGACAATGCCTGCAACTGACATTCAGTCGTCCTTCTCACCTTAGAACCTTTCCAGTGATTCTCCCCAGGATCAATTGATACCATCTCACTACAACTAGTGAGTATCCTAACATCCAATTTGATCTATCTCATAGATCCAAAACCCAGGATTTAGGAGGTATCACTTTGATCCTTTATGGAGAATCCTTGTGATAACCGGAGATTGACCGAGTGTAGCATAGGAAACTCCTTCCCTATCAAGAGTATGTCATCCACGTACTCTACGAGGATCACCAGTATACTCCCTACTACCTTTTTGTATATACAAGGTTCATCTACCATTTTGATGATGTCAAACTCTTTAACTAACTCATCAAAACAGATTTTCCAACTCCGCGATGCCTGCTTTATCACATAAAATATCTTGCATACATTTCCGCTGCTCCCACTGTCTACGAAGCCCTCTGGCTGTGTACTTATAGACGCTTTCTTCCAAATCATCATTTAGAAAAGCAGTCAAGACACCCAACCGCCAGATATCGTAGTCATGGTATGTAGCCGTAGCAAGTAGGATCTGGATGGACTTAAGCATAGCTACATAGAAAAAGGTTTCATTATAAGCCATAACTGGTCTATAAACCAAACCTTTAACAAGTCTAGCTTTGAAAGTCTCAACTTTTCCATGTACACCAAGTAATCTTCTCAAGATATACTTGCTCCTGATGGGTATTTAACCCTTCAGATAAAGCAACCAAAGTCCATACTTTGTTGGTGTATAAGGATTCCATGTCAGATCGATAAACATCCAGCCATTATTACAGAGTCACACTCCTGATGGCCAGCTCGAAACTAGTTAGGTCATCATCCCATGATACAATCCTCGCTCCCACTGTCATAGAGAAACCGAAGTATCTCTCAGGTGGGTGAAGAAACCTACTAGATCGGCGGAGAGGCTGAGGTTCGTTGGTTTCTATTGAATCCTTTGGTTCTACCAAATCATCAGCTGCAGTTTGTCTAGCTGGAACTCTTTCCAGTTCTACCTCATGACCAATAATTTCTTCATAAGAAATTTCCTTTCACAAAGGTGGCATGCTGAGAAACAAAACAAATTTTTTTGTTCCTCGGTTAGGTAGAAGATATTCCCTTGCGAATGCTTGGGATGTCCAACAAACTTCTACAGAGTTGACTTTACCTCGAGCTTGTCCGGATTTTTCTTTTTAGACATAGGCCGGACAACCCCAAATCTTAACAAACTTAAGATATGGGCTCTTCCCTTTCCATATCTCATATGAAGTGGTAGGCAACTGATTTGATCGGAACCCTATTCAATAGGTATGCAACTTCATAAGTGCATAACTCCCTAAAAGGAAATAGAAAACTCAGTAGTACTCATCATAGAGCGCACCATATCATCCAGGGTGTGATAGCTCCGCCCCGACACAACGACGTGCTGTGGTGTATGTGGAGGAATAATGCTGAGAGAGAATCTCATTCTTAGAATAGTCCAGGGATCTCGTGCTAAAGTATTCTCCTCCCTGATCACATCAAAGGACATAATACGTATACCCGTATTTTGGTTCTCTACTTCTAACTTATATTCTGTGAATATCTCAAAAATTTCGGACTTGTGTTTCAACAGGAACATATGTCTGAATCTTGAGAGATTATCAGAGAATGTAATGAAGTACAAAGAATCGGTCCTGGCATGTGTAGACAGGGGACCTTACATACATCACTATGTATCAATCCCAAGAGTTTACTAACTCTTTCTCTGTTTCCAATAAACAGAGCTATGGTCATCTTATCTTTATGACATGACTGGAAAGTTTTACAAGATGTAAATTCAAACTAATTTAAATATGCATCTATATGTAACTTCAGCTAGTCAGGTCGCATTGATATGACCTAGTCTACAATACCTCAAGAAGGATTCGTTCATTTCTCAACTCTTTCTCTTGTGTGTGTTCTGTATACTAGGAACTGTAGTTTGATTTAGAACGTCAATGCTTTTAGATAACGTGCCTGAACCGATCAACTATTGATATAGGAAATGTTCAAAACATTATCCAACAATACAAAATTGTATCCTTCTTTAATAAATAAAAAGATTGATATGATTTTGTATATCAGGTTCGGTATCTAATAGCATTTGTTCGGAATCAATGTATTGGTAATACAGGGTGACGGTGGCCAACAGACTTGGCTGCAACACTTGCACTGTTTTCTGCCTCATGAAACTTATCACCTGTTCTCAGTTCTCTACCAATCTGTAGCCCATGTAACAGTTTACATATGCGGGATCCTGATCCGGTATCACATACCTAGGACGTAAAGGATACTGAGAAACGGTTCTCTGTAATGAACACACCCGAAGATGATGCATCAACATGCACTCTCTTCGTTTTGGCGGCACGGGAATTCTGGTAACCCCCTAATTCCTGCTCTGTCTTATAACATTTATATGTTGGAGCGGGACCAACGTTCCCCAGCTCAGTATAACAAGTGGGTTCGGTCAATACATCCATATTATTATCTTGATTAAGGCATGACATGGTCGCTACCAGGAGAGAGAGAGAAGAAAACACTCTGCGTGCGCTCTTGCAAGATCAGATTGGTTATTATTTTACCTAATCAGGATAGCTCCCACTGTTTTTATCAAATCTTTCTTCAAACCCTAAAAGGAAAGACTAGCCGGGATTAATTACACCCTACAACTTCGCCAATCTTTCAGCCAGGCCAGTGTCGGTACTTTGAGGGAGGTTCGCCGTGCTTTCGCACGGACCTAATTAAAGTAAACCTCGTTTTTCCCATAGGCGTAACCCCGTTGACACCTTTCTAGACACCTACTTGATCGGCTAATTGTAATGTGTAAAACTCTCCCAGGAGTAACAATTACTCGCAGTGGGTATCGGGATCCAACTATCTCATAGAAGGTATGCAATCTCATTGCAAATTTCAACACTTGAAATTCCCGGTAATATTTTGCCCCTAGCGTGCTATGACCTTGACGCATGCCAAACAACCCATAGTCCGCTAGTCAAGTTCAACCCGTACATTTCTTGATTGAATTAAACCCACCCGCACGACCCTTGCCGCATGCCAAACAACGCCATACGAATACCCTAATCCAATCGCATCGTATGCTAGCAGATAAGCACTTGTTAGCTACCGTACACTACGCCTTGACGCATGCCAAACTACCGCAGCACGAATACTAAGTAGTACTTATCTGAAATGACGGAGGGCTACGACAGGTTTTTTGAAAACCTATTGCGTAATGAACTTGATATCGTTGTAGAATCAAATAATTTTAAAATGGAGTGTTTTTTAGGCTTTTCTAGTTTTGCTAAAGGGGTCACTCCCGGTGAAGGGATCGTCGGCCCTTTCCTCATCGAATAAGGTGCTGGATATATCATATATACCGCTGTGCAAAGAAAGAACTATAGGAGCAATCAAAAGACAAACCGAGGGTTGTAGTATCTGCCAGTTATTGCTAAAGGGGTCACTCCCGGTGAAGGGACCTCGGCCCTTTCCTTATTGAATAAGGTGCAGGATGTTCTACATGGAACACCGCGATGCAAAGCAAGAACTGTAGCTACCTGTTTTTGAAAATTCGATTCCACAACATCTTTTAGGTTTCTTTTATTTCATTAATCATATTAATGAAGTCCCATCATTTAAATCACCTAAACATCACAGATAAATACGACGTACATTTATGTCATCCGCATTCGCTTCGATGTCCCCTCGTGCACCGTTAGGTTAGGTAACTAACGGCAGAGACGGCAGAGCTAGCGCGGGTGTAAAACATAAGTAACGTCTATATAATATATCAAATATACTATATATAGTATCTATCACAACATATCAAATGATCACATCACAGATATCGCAGCAGAAGAAACATATGAAACATTGGATATACTAGGACGTCCGTGTTTTCAATACGAGCCTGTATAAAACACGGATTCCGCGGTCGTGATGAATAGCCAAACCCACACCCCTAGACCCCTACGAGAGCGGCAAGCAACCTTACCAATTCTAGAGTTAGGAGACCCGGACTCGACTCCACGAGTTGGTCTCCCACTGGACTCCAGAACCCGGTTACTTGTGCTCTCCTCCTTGGGTCTATCCTAGTACGAAAAAGTAAATAATATACAAAAGGTGACATCTTCCGCAACCTGGAAGTATCCCAATAAAAGAATATTACATACATTTTATTTTACATGAATGAAAATAAAAAACCCCATCTCAAATAAAACCCCCGGCTATTCAAAACGCGACGATCCAATATAACATATCCAGCAACACATAACATCACATGTCATCAACGTAAGTAAATGTGCGCATTCCAATTGTCGTTGACATATAGCAACGAAACCGGCGATATCACATATTACACTTACGGTCACAGATAAGAAAGTGTAGAACTACAACAGTTGGAATCCGCAACCTCCTTAGACATCGCATGCCTAATAGTTATAAACCCCGCATTTTAGTCTCTATATCGAAAAGACTTTTCAATATCTAGTCGGGCAATTCAACAAGATTCCCGATATACTGATCGAATGCTCGTCGCAAACTTTAGTAGACGGCCGCACCCCCGGATGCCGTCGACGAAGTGCAATAAGGTGAAACACCGTTGCCGCGAGTACCCTAACGGATGCTTTTTGGCGATGGGGTTCTCCTACAGTCATTTGGTCGGGGCTATGGGGTGTAGCTGTCTATTAAGTTTACCGGCGAGTATCTGCATACGCTACGTGATTGCGACGGACTTTTGATCGCATCAAAATTCCGTGGCAACCGATCAAGTGAGACTAAAGTGCTATGTTTATAACATCCAAATCAGTTATCTCATAACTACTTGTGGATTCCAAATATTGTATCACATTCCAGATAAATAGAAAATGTTAAACTTTCCGATCGAACAATCAAACACCCAAGTTTTCCCGAAACAGCTCAACACATGAAATAAGTTTTAAAACATCCACTTCATGCCACAGTACCAACGGTCAAGCCGTAGAAGGGTCAAGCCAACGCCTCACATGTGGCACGCCGTATTACCCCAAACCCTAAGGTTCAAAGGGCAGTTCAAGACGGTCACATAATCGAGTTAAGGTTTGTTGTCTTCCAGAGGGTCCATCGCGTTACTTGCACTACTTAGAACGTTCTCAAACTACAGAAAATATCCAACACTTGGAAATTTCCCGGCAGGGGAAAAATTGGGTATTTGTATCCGGTCAAACTTTTTAACATGTTCAAAAATACCCGGAAAAACATACAGACGAAGTTAAACTTCCCGATCGAAACACCGAGTCCCCAATACAAACCAGAAAACTCAACTCTTGAGTAAAGATTAAAATTACCCAGAAAACACAGGAGTCAAATAGAAACATTACTGTGCAAAGTGTGGTCAACGAAGCAACAGTATGGCCGCGGAACCGCCGCGCCACGTGGGGTACGGCCGCGGTTCCGCGGCACATTGATGGAGTTAGGACCACGTTTTGCACAATAATTCTTATAAAACCCTTCTGAATTTTTTGAGTATTTTTAATTCAGAAAAATCCACAAATTCAAAAAAATGTACAGAGAAGGGTTCCGTTTAGGGTTTCGGGGTTCGATCAGACTTCTAACATCATCTACACTTCGCCTAAGGCTCTAGCTAGGCTCTGATACCACTGTAGGGTTTCTAGGCACACTCAAGAGGTTCCACAAGGCATCAACCATGCCAAATTCAAATTTTTAGGTGCCGAGAAACCCTAATATAGATCGTTAACTAGAGGATAGGCGAAAATAAAAGCTAGCAAACAACTTTGCTACTAAGTGAAAGGGATTACAACCTTTGTAGATCCGGTCCTCCACTTCTTTAGCTTTGTGTTGACGTCCCTCCGCTGCGATCATCGGGATCCCGGACTCTAGCGATGGTTTCGTCGGAGAAATGAGCGGGCTAGGACGTTGACTTCGAGGCCGAAGATGATCTACGTCGGGGAGACTCAAACTCAAGCTATTCCTTCACTTGGTCAAAAACTTTGTGAAGAGAACACCCTATACTACATGGCAAGTGGTAGAGGATGAAGAAATAGGAAGTGGGTTCACATTAGAATTGGATTTCTCACTCTTTTTCTCATGGCACCATTGGAGCTAGCAAGCTTTTGTGAGCTTGATGAAGGAGAAGAAGAAGAAAAGAATTATTAGAATCATTATCCAAATGAAACTTATTCAATAAATAATGGCACCATGGTTGAGTTAAGCCCTCATGCTTAACTCATGTAGAGAATTAACCAAAGCATTAGGTTAAGGGTTGGGTTAACTAATATCTTATACAAATGACAAAAGAGTTGACTTTGTCAATGTTTATCAAGCTTCATGAAGCTTGATAACTTTGACCAAAGTTACACTCTTTTGTTATATGCTAGGAAAATAGTAAACCCTAATTTAACCTTGATTTGGTTCAAGTCTCATACACTCAACTTGTTTGTATCATCAAGCATGATACAAACATGTACACTTGCATATATCACATATAAACAATATGCACATTCAAGTGAGAAAATCAATCTTAAGTGAACCAATACTAGTTAATGTAAAGTAATATATCAAATATATAATTATACATTAAATCAACACTTGATTTAACGATCCGGTCATATTGCATATAACCGACTAATATCAAGTGTATCAATGTATCGAATCAACACTTGATTCGGTAACCCGGCTATATCTCATACAACCGTCCGATGATACAAATCGCGAGAATAGAATACAGTATCACATACTGGTATTATTCTCGGTCCCGCACATATCTCATATGCTCTCCTATTTCGTTTCGCTTGAGCCAGGAAACCCCTGTGTAGGACTCTAAAGACTCGTCAATACGCCGGCAGTAGGTGATGATCATATCAAACACCCACAAGCCGCAAGCGGTCTGCCAAACGTAACGGCCACCCTGGTATTGAGTGATCAGAAGATCAACGAACAAGCCCGCTCACACTCCTGTGAATCCAACCAGTAACACTACCGTACAGTCCGGTCTGTTCATCTGATATGTCGCATATCTTGTCTAGGGGTGGTAAACGTCAGACCCCAATAACTCGATAAGTCGTGTCGATATGAGGCTCATAACGGTTCGAGAAACTACTGGTAACACTTACCAGTAAATCCCTAAAACAGCCTTGGCCAAGGACTTCCTGTTATAGCCAATCGAGCACAGTGCAACATAAACTCCCCATACAGGGAGAGACGAAACCCCTCCTATCGCTCATTGCCTCCATGTGATTCGGGACTGTACCCAAAAACCACCGTTTTGCACGCCCTCTTGGACGTGGTAAGGTGGAAATCAAAGCACAGTGGGAATCACATAAGACTCTATGACGATCTCGGGTATACAGACTAACCTGTACCAGTGTCACCTGAGAACTGCCATCTGACGTAAGGTATAATACCATCTGGAAGTTCTCGGCGAGTCCGTCCAGTGTACCCAGTCTCCACTGAGCACCCGTATATCATCTCTGATGTCAAACACCAATGGATATGGGATCATCCATCGCCCATCTGTATGGGTCGAGAAGGTATACGCTAGTCTACTCTGGTATATCGATGCCCCATCTCGATACACCTACGACTAGGGACTTTGAAGGATGTACTTATGGACTACCATGTCCCTACTATTATGATCTGTATCATAGTCCAGGTAGTCAAGTACACATCCTAAGGGCTTTACCAACATGTAACAGAGAGACAATCAGTGTACACGTTAAAGTAAAGAGTAACCAGATAGCATACTATCATATCGAGCAAGAAAGTCATCCCTATATATGTCCAAGCATCCACTACAATATACATTCTATGTATAGTAATGGCCTCTAGGGCATACATATAACTAACAAAATCAAGTGTTGAATGATTTAATGTATAATTATATATTTGATATATTACTTTACATTAACTAGTTTTGGTTCATTTAAGATTATTTTCTCACTTGATGTGCACAAAATGTATATGTGATATATGTTTGTGTACATGATTGTATCATGCTTGATGATACATGCAAACTTGGGTGTGTGTAAGACTTACACCATGTTTATTTATAATTGTGAGGGTTTTATTTATTTTAAGTATTTCAAAATGGTGGCTTTATTTGTCATGGCTTAAAGCTTCATGAAGCTTCAAGCATCTTTGACAAAGTCCACACATTTTGTTTTACTTAAGAGTTTTTAAAACCAAACCATTATCTTAAACCATGGTTTACTCTCTACAAAGGTTAGTGGATGATACTAACTCACCCATGGTTGCATAATTGATCATAATTCAACTCACTTGAGTTTCTATTCTTCTTCTTCTTCTTCATCCAAAAGAAAAACCTTGCTAGATTTTTCTAAGTGAAGAAACAAAGTGAGAAACCAAAATCTAAAGTGAACCCACTTCCTATTTCATCATCCTCTACTACTTGCCATTTAGTTTAGGGTGTTCTCTTCACGAAGTTCTTGACCTAGTGAAGAGGTAGCTTGGGTTTGAGTCTCCTCGACGTAGATCATCTTCGGCCTCGAAGTCTACGAGCAAGCTTGTTCATTTCTCCGGGGAAATCCATTTTAGAGTTCGGGAAAACGATGATCGCAACGAAGGGACGTCAACACGGAGCTTTAGAAGTGAAGGACCGGGTCTACAAAGGTTGTATTCTTGTTCACTTCTTATGTAATGTTTGTTTACATTGTAATGTTATCCTAGTTTTCTAGTATGATTCATTAGATGTTTGCTTAGCACCCCCTTAAATTTTTGTTGTAGCATGCTTGATGCTTCCAAACCCTAGACTGGGTGCTGAGGAATCCCAACAAAACCCCAATCTCACTCTCTCTCCTCACTCATCCTCACCCAAATCTGGCCGAGCCCTCCTCTTGCTGCCCCAAAATTTCCCCCCATTTTCCCACTTCATCTCATCTCAAAATTTTCCTCAAAATTCCAAATTAAAACCTTACAAACTCCTAATTAAACCCTACCTTTTATTCTTTGTTCATTCTAGCATGGATCTTGGAGCAAGGAGACCAAATTGGGAGGCTAAGTTTGCATGTTTGATTCTTGATCTTGAGGTATAAAACTTCACCCAAGGTGTTACTTGTTAATTATATGCTTAGATCCAATTTTAATTAGATGTTATTATAACTTTAATTGCAAACTTGAAAATTCTAGAAAAAAATTTGAATGCAAGTTAGGGTTTTGGGTATTTGGATCATGGTTGTGTGATGTATTTAAGATCTTAAGGCATGTAAAGGCAAAGCTAGTTGCTAGTTTGCAAATTGTTATTTTTAAAATTTGTTCTAATTAAGCTATTTTGCAAACTAGGTTTTTAGAATTAAATTAAAAATGTGAGATTAAAATCTAGTTAGGGTTTTCATCACATCATTAACATTTTAATGTGTAGTTTAACACCTTAAGTCGTGCAAAACCTAGTCTAGTTGTTGATTTGTGTATTGTTGATTTAAAATTGTTAAAATCAGATAATTTTGCAAACTAGAATTTTGGGTTAATGAAAATTAGTGAGATTAAAATATGGTTATGGTTTGTATGACTTGGTTAAGATATTTAATGAATATTTTGGCCACTAGATTTGTTTAAACATCAAGTTTTGTACTAAAACGTTAAATGAATGCTTTCTAGGTTTTCAGGAATAAATCGATTTGATTTATTTTGAGCTTTTGATAAGTTACAACTTATTTCATATAATAATTAGTGAGTTGTGAAACCATGATTGGTACGTTTGGGTTTTATCTCGATCAATCAGCATTTGTACACCGATGTCGAGGGTTATTTGGTTATTTTGCATGAGCGGGTCATAGGTTTTAACCTATGCGCGTTTCGTGTGCCGTTTTGGTTTTGTCCGCGATTTTGGTTTACTATATTATATATGTTGCATATAGGTACCTCTCACGTGGACTTCGGAGGATGAAGAAGAGGATGGCGGCATCGATTTCGGCAGACAAGGACCAGGTGAGTAGATATATATCTACGGGGGAAGTCGGGTGGATGGCGTACAACACCCCCGCAGTTTCGTAGTATTGAACGCGAATGCGTTATGATATATATATATATATATATATATGTTTATATGTTATTATAAGATGTGTATACTTAGTTAGAAATGCTTTAGAGGACTTTGGGCTAGTGTGAGCGTATTTGGTAGTTAATGCTATAGTTTAGTGTTAGTCGTGAAACCCTAGAATAAGGTTTACACCCACACGCGCGCACACACACATACATTTTATTACTTGTGCGTATATGGGGATATATATATATACACACACATACATGTAGGTGAATATGTATTTATATGTATGTATATATATATATATATATGTATGTATATGTATACATATACTTGGATATGAGGATTGTATATGATATTTGGAGATGAGTTGATGAGATTGGGCATGATGCCATGAGATCAGTGATGTGATTTGGTTCGTATTATGAGATACGACACGATGTTATAGCGGGTCCTTAGGCGTTGTGTTTTGATACACACGCATATATATATGTAGATGGTATCAGTATATACTAGACTTTAGATCAGTACCCCAGTTTATGATATGATGATAAGGATACCAGATAAATGATGGGATAAAAGTGATATTCGACCCGTACCCAGATTTGGGATGCCGTACGATGGATTTATGTATGAGCTATATATTGATGATAGATCCGCACTCTTGACTCGAGGATGTCATATTATATATTGTATCGTATGCGATACTATTGAGGCGGGATCACCGACTAATATATATATATATATATATATATATATATATCGACTCAGACTTAGGTGGTTTCCTTACCCCTCTCGATTAGCCTATTAGTTTAGTCCTGTAGTTTACTTGTAGATGTTAGACTAGACTCGAGTCATACCTTTTTCAAAGCAAACGAATCGTGAGTATTTAAAAGACAGGCCAAGGGATTCTACGCATATTTCAAAGGACGTACCTTTCTTAAAAACCCCGTAGCCCTTATTTCTAAACACCACGATTCATATTATTTCAAAAGTCAAAAGTGTATGACTCATATATATAAAACGCATATTCTTATTATTCGCATCGCATTGCATGCTTACTTGTGTTTTAGTAATTATTATGAAACCCATGCTGTCAGGACACCAGCACCGTTACCGATGATGCGTATGCTCCACGTACACCTGCTTGCCGGCTCACACACATTATCATCGGTAATTGCCATGTCACGTACACAGTAGAAAACACTGTTCATTAGTATAAATTGTTAGCCGATAGTTTCGACATGGTACTAGTGCACTTGCTTTTATATGATAGCTTAGACATTGCATTTATTACTATGATTTCCATGCATATTTATATATTCATTTGCCATTGTTTTCTTACCCTTGCACCTAGCCTAGAGTTTGGAAGCATCACTCATGCCAATTTAAAAATAGAGAGGTCCAAACCTAACTAACCTTGAATCTTGCTAGAATTACTAGGGTAACAAGTTTGTATCACATACAAATAAGAAAAGAGATAGGGATTACAACCTTTGCAGTCCGTTCCTTCGCTTCATAAGCTCCGTGTTGAGGTCCTTTCGTTGCGATCAACATGAACTCCGACTCTCGAGTGGCTCCATGAGGTAAATGAGACACCTTGCTTGTAGTCTTCATGATCTAAGATGATCTACCTTGAAGAATCTCAAACCCAAGCTAACACTTCACTAAACAACTTATTAGAGAAGTGAACACCCTAATCTAAGTGGCTAGAATAGATGAGGACGATGATGTAGAAATTTTTCTCTCTTTTGTTTTCAAATTCTCACACTTATTCTTCACAAATGAAAAGCTAGTGAAGGTTTTCTTTCAAGAGAATGAAGAAGAAGAAGATGCTAATCCTTTTGTGATGAATAATGAATTCTTGTTGTGGTTACAAATACAACCATGGATTAAGTATGAAGGAGTTAACCCTTGTAGAGAATAAACTAGAGTTAATGATTTGGATTGGGTTAACAAAATATCAAGCTAAAGAACAAGTCAAAGCTTCATGAAGCTTCATGCAAAAGATAACCCTAATCCAAACCCTAACCAAGTTTAAACCCTAAATCAATGTTGAATTTGTAATCCTAACATGTTACAATATTATATATCACATATACAATATATTTTGTAACAAAAGAAAATAATACAATTAACATATATCGCATATATATCAATGTATTATCCCGTGAGAAAATGAATCAATAAAATGAGCTTATATTAGTTAACGTAATGTAATATATCACATATAAAATTATACATTAAATTATCGAATCAACACTTGATCCGATAACCCGGCTGTAATACATATAACCGACTAATATAATTTGTACTAATTCATCGAATCAACACTTGATCCGATGACCCGGCTATATCACATATACCCGGCCGATATCACATATCGCGACAATAGAATACGGTATCTCATATCATATTATTCTCGGTCCCGCACATATAACATATGTGCTCCTACTCCGTTTTGCCTGAGCCAGGAAACCTCTGTGTATGACTCTAAAGAATCGTCAATACGCTGGCAGTAGGTGATGATCATATCAAACACCCACAAGCTGCAAGCGGTCAGCTAAACGTAACAGCCACCCAGGTATTGAACGATCAGAAGATCAATAAGCAAGCCTATACATTCTCCTGTGAATCCAATCAGTAACACTACCGTACAGTCCGATCTCTTCGTCTGATATGTCGCATATCAAGTCTAGGGATGGTAAACGTCAGACCCTAGTAACCGATAAGTCGTGTCGATGTGAGGCTCATAACGGGTTGAGAAACTGCTGATAAGTCTTACTAGTAGCACTCCATATCAGCCCTGGCCAGGGACTTCCAGTTAAAGCCAATCGAACACAGCATAACATCAACTCCATATACCGGGAGAGACGAAACCCCTCCTATCGCTCATTGCCTCCATGTGATTCGGGACAGTACCCAAAAGCCACCGTTTTGCATGCCCTCTTGGACGTGGTAAGGTGGAAATCAAAGCATAGTGGGAATCACACAAGACTCTACGACGATCTCGGGTCTACAGACTAACCTGTACCAGTGTCACCGGAGAACTGCTATCTGACGATTGGTATAATACCATATAGGAGTTCTCGGTGGGTCCATTCAGTGTACCCAGTCTCCACTGAGCTCCTGTACACCATCTTTGATGTCAAACACCGATGGATATGGGATCAACCATCGCCCATCATATGGGTCA
This sequence comes from Agapanthus africanus, assembly GCA_030015575.1. Classification (NCBI taxonomy): domain Eukaryota; kingdom Viridiplantae; phylum Streptophyta; class Magnoliopsida; order Asparagales; family Amaryllidaceae; genus Agapanthus; species Agapanthus africanus. The sequence continues at coordinate 223,748,736 of JASDDO010000012.1, forward strand.
AGATGCGTATACGCTAGTCTACTCTGGTGTATCGATGCCCTGTCTCGATACACCCTCGACTAGGAACAGTTATAGCATGTACTCGTTGACTACCCTGGCCCCACTAGTATGATCTCATCACAGTCCCAGTAGTCGAGTACATATCCTAAGGGCTTTATCAACATGTGAGTGCAAGACTGTAAACCAATACAAGTCAACATGTTAAGCTAAAGTGAAACCAAATAGCATACTATCATGTCGAGCAAGAAAGTTCTCTCTATATATATCCAAGCATCCACTATAATATACATCATATGTACAACAATGGCCTCTAGGGCATATATATAACTAACAATCTTCCACTTGCACTAAGGCCAGCTTGTAAGGTTACTAGGCATACGCACAAGGTTCTACAAGGCATCAACCATGCCCGATTTAAAATTTAGACGTGCCGAACAACCCGAAACCAAGACCTTAGACTAGAGATTAGGCGAAACAAAGCATGTTAAACACTTTAACACTAAGAGTTTGGGATTACAACCTTTGTAGTCCGGTCCTTCACTTCTAAAGCTCCGTGTTGAGGTCCCTACGCTGCGATCATCATGTTCCAGGACTCTAGAGAGGCTCCACGAAGAGAAAGATGCAAGCTTGCTTCCGATCTTCGATAACAAAGATGATCTACCTTGAAGTTTCATTAACACAAGCTCTCACTCACAAATGAAGTGAACACCCTAATCTAAATGGCTAGGATAGATTAGGATGATGAAGTAGGATTTTAGCTCTCATTTGTTTTCTTAATCTCACTCAAAATCATCATTAATGAAAAAGCTAGAAAGCTTTTCCATCAAGAATTCAAGGAGGAAGAAGAAGAATTACTTTGTGATGAATAATGAAAGTAGTGTGAGGTTAGAAATGCAACCATGGTTCAAGTGAGAAGACTTAACCATTTTAGAGTGTTTACCATGGTCAAGGGTTTGGGTTGGGTTAAGGAAATATCAACAAAATATCTTTAACAAATATCTTTGTTTAAAACAAAAGCAAAGCTTCTAGAAGCTACTAGAAAGTTTAACCCAAATCAAACCCTAACCATGTTTAATCTCCACTAATCATGTTGCATTAATAACCATATCATGTTACAATATTATATATCACATATACAATATTTATTGTAACAAAATAAAATAATACAATTAACATATATCGCATATATATCAATGTATTACCCGAGTGAGAAAAAGAATCTTTTAGTGAGCTTATATTAGTTAATGTAATTCAATATATCAAATATATAATTATACATTAAATTATCGAATCAACACTTGATCCGATAATCCGGATATTTCACAAATAACTGACTAATATAATCTGTATCTGTTCATCGAATCAACACTTGATCCGATGACCCGGCTATATCACATATACCCGGCCGATATCTCATATCGCGAGAATCTAGTACGGTATCATATACACGTATTGTTCTCGGTCCCGCACATATCATATATGTGCTCCTACTCCATTTTTCCTGAGCCAGGAAACCTCTGTGTATGACTCTAAAGAATCGTCAATACGCCGGCAGTAGGTGATGATCATATCAAATACCCACAAGCTGCAAGCGGTCAGCTAAACGTAACAGCCACCTAGGTATTGAGCGATTAGAAGATCAACAAGCAAGCCTGTACATTCTCCTGCGAATCCAATCAGTAACACTCCTGTACAGTCCGGCCTCTTCGTCTGATATGTCGCATATCTCGCCTAGTGGTGGAAAACGTCAGACCCCAATAGCTAGATAAGTCGTGTCGATATGAGGTCTATAACAGTTCAAGAAACTACTGATAACACTTACCAGAAAATTTCAGCAACCCTGGCCAGGGATTTCCAGTTATAGCTAATCGAACACAGCGCAACATCAACTCCCTATACCGGGAGAGACGAATCCCCACCTATCGCTCATTGCCTCCATGTGATTCGGGACTGTACCCAAAAGCTACCTTTTTGCACTCCCTCTTGGACGTGGTATGATGGAAATGAAAGCACAGTGGGAATCACACAAGACTCTATGACGATCTCGGGTCTACAGACTACTCTGTGTTAGTTATATGTATGCCCTAGAGGCCATTACGATACATGAGATGTATATTGTAGTGGATGCTTGGAAATATATAGGGAGGACTTTCTTGCTCGACATGATAGTATGCTATCTGCTTACTCTTTACCTTAACGTGTACACTGATTGTCTCTCTTTTACATGTTGGTAAAGCCCTTAGGATGTGTACTTGACTGCCTGGACTATGATGCGGTTCATACTAGTGGGGACATGGTAGTCTATAAGTACATCCTTCAAGGTCTCTAGTCGTGGGTGTATCGAGACATGGCATCGATGCACCAGAGTAGACTAGCGTATACGCATCTTGACCCATATGATGGGCGATGGATGATCCCATATCCATCAGTGTTTGACATCAAGGATGGTGTACGGATGCTCAGTGGAGACTGGGTACACTGGACGGACTCGCCGAGAACTCCCAGATGGTATTATACCTCACGTTAGATGTCAGTTCTCTGGTGACACTGGTACAGCTTAGTCTGTTGACCCGAGATCGTCATAGAGTCTTGTGTGATTCCCACTGTGCTTTGATTTCCATCATACCACGTCCAAGAGGGCGTGCAAAAAGGTGGTTTTTGGGTACAGTCCCGAATCACATGGAGGCAATGAGCGATTGGAGGGAATTCGTCTCTCCCCGTATAAGGAGTTGATGTTGCGCTGTGTTCGATTAGCTATAACCGGAAATCCCTGGCCAGGGTTGCTGAGATTTACTGGTAAGTGTTACCAGTAGTTTCTCGAACTGTTATAGACCTCATATTGACACGACTTATCGAGCTTCTGGGGTCTGACGTTTACCACCCCTAGGAGAGATATGCGACATATCAGACAACGAAACCGGACTGTACGGGAGTGTTACTGATTGGATTCGCAGGAGTACTAGAGGGCTTGCTTGTTGATCTTCTGATCGCTCAATACCCGGGTGGTCGTTACGTTTAGCACACCGCTTGCGTCTTGTGGGTGTTCGATATGATCATCACCTACTACCGGCGTATTGATGAGTCTTTAGAGTCCTACACAGGGGTTTCCTGGCTCAAGCGAAACGGAGTAGGAGCGCATATGAGATATGTGCGGGACCGAGATTGATACGATATGAGTTACCGTATTCTATTCTCGCGATTCGTGACATTGATCGGTTGTATGCGATATAGCCGGGTTATCGGATCAAGTGTTGATTCGATAAGTTGTTACTTTTGATATTAGTCGGTTATAGCCGGATTATTAAATCAAGAGTTGTTTTAATAATTTAATGCATAATTATATATTTGATATATTACATTGCATTAACTAGTATTAGCTCACTTATGATTTATTTTCTCACTAGTTTGTGCACATTGTTTATATGTGATATATGCAAGTGTACATGTTTGTATCATGTTTGATGATACACACAAGATGGGTGTATGAGACTTGTACAAAGATTAGTTTTAAGATTAGGATTATTCTTTTATCATAACATTTAACAAAAGGGTTAAAATTAGTCAAAGTAATCAAGCTTGAAGAAGCTTGGAGAAACTTTGACAAAGTCCACTCTTTTTTCTTTTGTCTTGATATTCTTTAACCTAACCCTTAACCTAATCCCTTGGTCAATTCTCTACATGAGTTAAGCATGATAGCTTAACTCACCCATGGTTACATTTTTGAGGATAAGTTTTCATTTGGATGGATTATTTTTCTTTCTTCTTCTTCTTCATCATCAAGCTCCATCCAAAAGCTTACTAGCTCCAATGGTGCCATGAGAAAAAGAGTGAGAAAATCAATTCTAAAGTGAGCCCACTTCCTACTTCTTCATCCTCTACCACTTTCCATGTAGTAGAGTGTGTTCTCTTCACAAAGTTCATGACCTAGTGAAGGAATAGCTTGAGTTAGTGTCTCCCCGACGTAGATCATCTTCGGCCTCGAAGTCATCATAGCAAGCACGTTCTTTCTTCTCGTGGAGATTCTCTAGAGTCCGGAGTTCACGATCGCAGCGATGGGGACGTCTACACGGAGCTAATGAAGTGAAGGACCGGATCTACAAAGGTTGTAATCCCTTTCACTTAGTAGCAAAGTAGTTTGCTTGCTTTATGTTTCGCCTTACCTCTAGTAATCGATCTTGCATAGGGTTGTTAGGCACATAAAAAGTTGATTTTGGCATGGTTGATGCCTTGTGGAACCTCATGAGTGTGCATAGGAACCCTACAGTGGTATCAGAGCCTAGCTAGAGCTTTAGGCGAAGTGTAGACGAAATTAGAAACCCGATCGAACCCCGAAACCCTAAACAAAACCCTTCTCTGTATATTTTTCAAAATAGTGGATTTTTGTGAATTAAAAATGCTCAGAAAATAGAGCAGGAAATTCTAAGGAAAACTGCAGAAAACGACAAGCTAACTCTACAGTAGCGCCACGGAACCGCGGCCCTACCCTACTTCTGGCGGCGGTTCCGCGGCCGTATGTGATGATTATGTGCTTTATTTTCTACAGTAATGCCCGTAGCAGTTTCATCTGTTTTCTTGGAATTTTTAATCTATACTCAACAGTTGAGTTTTCTGGGTTGTTTTGGGGACTCGATGTTTCGATCCGATTGTTTAACTTTGTTTATGTTTTTCCGGGTAATTTTAGAACGTGTTAAAAAGTTCGACCGAATATAAATAACCCACTTTTTCCCCAGCCGGAAAATTTCCAAGTGTTGGATTTTTCCGTAGTTTATGAACGTCTAAGTAGTGCAAGTAACGCGATGGACCCTCTAGAAGACAACAAACCTTAACTCGATTATGTGACCGTCTTGTGTTAGTGTATATACCCTAGAGGCCATTACTGTATCATACTAGTTTGTATATTACTTAATGGAAGCTTGGGATATTCACCTTGTATATACAATCTTGCTCAAAATAGTAGTATGCTACTTGGTTTGTTTCTACTTCAATGTGTACATGTGTTTATTTTTGTATATCGCCTATACACATTAGTGGAGTCCTTAGGATCTTTGCTAGATTACCAGCGATGTGATGGCCGTCACACTAGTGGGGCTGGGTAATCTATAAGCACATCCTTATGCAGGTCCCTGGTCGCAGGACTATCGAGACAGGGCATCGATACTCCGGAGTAGACCAGCGCTTGCGCTTCTCATCCCAGTGTAGGAGACGGTCTGTCCCACAGCCGTCAGTACGTCGTACTTGAGATAGTATGCGGGTGCTCGTTAGGTTACGGGTACACTGGACAGGACTCGTCGGGAACTGACTAGTTGGTATTATGCCTATCGTCAGTTATCAGTTCCCAGGTGACATGAGTACAGCTTAGTCCGCTGACTTGACACTGTCACTTCGCCTCGAGTGTGTTCCCACTGTACTTTGATCACTACCCTACCACGGCTCAAAGGAGTCATGCAAACAGGTGGTGGTTGGGTGCAGTCCCGAAGCACTTGGAGGCAGTGACGGTTAGACAGGATTCGTCTCTCCCGGTATTGGGGGTTGACATCGCGCTGTGTCTAGGAGAGCCATTACACGAGTAGTCCCTGGCCAGGGCAAACGAGATATACTGGTAGGCTTCCAGTGTTATCTCAGGGTGTTTTGGGCTTCGCTCCGGCACGACTTGTACCGCTATTGGGGGACTGACGTTTACCGCCCCCTAGGCCCGCCATGCGATGTATCAGACGAACAGACCGGACTGTACGGAGAATGTCACACTCAGGCTCAGTAGGAGTTCAGATGGGTTTCACCTCGTCGGTCTTCTTGTCGGCATTACCTGGGGACCGTTACGCACAGCTAGTGCCGCTTGCGGTCTGTGGTTAAACCCACTGCCAGCGTAGTGTCGAGTCTTTAGAGTCCCACACAGAAAGCTTTTCGCCTTTAGGCAAAAGAGTAGAGGTCGCATGGTATTGCGACAGGTCGCATGGTTTTGCGACAGGGTTCGGTCACATCCGTGCACTTGTGCACGTACAGTGTCCGGACAGTTTACACTAGCGGGCTTTGGTTTAAGCCAGATCCTAGTGTACCTTATGGGATTGGATTTATCCAGTTTGCATTCGTGTTCCTCGGAACGCGGATGCGGGTGTGTATGCACAGTTGACAGGGAGGCACAGACAGCGGATTCTCATTAGGGTTGTTGACAGTTGACCGTTGACTATTTGACTTTTTGCTCAACCCTAATGAGAATATGATATGTGATTAACTATTATATTAATTAAGTATTATGGTGACATGGTTGTTGACTTTTGTTGACTTGTTGACTTTTGTTGACTTGTTGAATTTGTTGAGCGGTTGACTAGGCTTGACTAGTTGACCATCATGATAACCATAGCCATCATTTCATGGCAAAGACTTTTGCTTGCTTCCTCATTTGTGTAAAATGAGTGCATGATATGATATGGTTATGGTTGCTTCAACCATCACATAAGACTTTTTTGATATGATGAGTTATCATTACTTTGGATTATGAGAGGGTGAGAGACAAAAGACTTGCTCATTCTTTCTTGCTCATTCTCTCTCTTGTTCTTGAGCTCTCCATTTTTGCTCTCACCCTCTTGCTCTTGCTCCCTCTCTTTAATCTATGGTTCTCTTGTCTCATGAGTTGAGAATCAAGAACCATAGATAAAATCCCATTCTAATTCTTCTCTACTCATTCTAGTTCACTAGGTTTAGCAAACCAAGTGAACTAGTTTCTTCAAAGAACGAAGAAGGAGCTAAAGGTTGGAGCTTTCAGGTGGATCTATCTTCGGCGTACGGAGACGACGAGAAGAAGCCAATCGGACCACCATCGGAGCTTGAAGACGAAGGAGTTCAAGACAAGCTAGGTATAACCCCCTAACCGAGTAGCTAGAAACTCATAGTTAGGCTGTTAGATAGATGTTTAACTAAGATCCGGGTTATAGGTCCATGTTACCACCTCCGTAAAAATTGTTTTTTACCAAATTCCGCATTCCCGAAAGTACCGGGAGAGGTGGCATGGACTTACAGTGGTATCAGATCCTAGTTAAACTCTATCTAGCATGTTACCAAGTAAGTAGAAGATCGATCAAAGAAAAGTCCCGAAAACGAACCCCAAGAATTTCAAGTTTCTGTCGATTTTTTTACTGTTCAAAAGTTGATTATTTTAACACCTAAAATCGGCTCAGGCTTTTCTGTGAATAACCACCAAAGATGGACCCACGATCGAGTCAAAGCGCCGCGGAAGCGCGGAGGGAGCACGCTCCCGCCGCGGATCCGCGGCCGAGTTGACTCGGCCGAGGTCAATCTATGGTGCAGTGTTATTCTGGGGGTATTTTGGGAATTTTGGTACATGTATTTTCAACCCAGATTTTCCAGAACGAAAATTTTATTTTGGGGTCCCGAAAATCCGTATTTTTGATCGAACTTCTAAAAGACTTAAGCTAACGGGTTTTTCTGTAATGTGATATTTGTATTGAACGTCTACTAATCGCTATATGTCGATTAGTGGGGGTTATACAAATCTGTGATCTGTAATGTGCTGGAATGTGTATATGAATATGTTGGATTGTCGCGGGTGAATAGCCGGGGGTTGTGAGACGAGAGTTTTCTTTTCTTTCAATTCATGTAAATTTGTAAATTGATGTAATAATTATTTGTATGGCCGCACAACCGGGTCGGGGTTGTAGCCGTCATTGTATAATTTCTTTTTACTGTTTTTGCTCCTAGGATAGACCCATGGAGGGGTGCACAAACTACCGGGTATGCCGAAGTGTCGAGTGGCCTACTCATAGAGATGAGGGAGGTTGCTACGCTTCGGGTACTTGGCGGTTAGTTTGCCGCACCCGTAGGGGTCTTGGGTGGGGTATTGGCTATTCACCACGACCGTGTAATCTGTCTTTCGTTACAGACTCGTACGAATTACAGATTCCTAGTATATCCAATGTATTCATCTGTGATCTGAAATGTTTATCATTACAGTATATCTATATATGATATTATTTAGGCGTTGCTTATGTTTTACAGACGCGCTAGCCCATCCCCCGCTCGGTCGTTAGTTAAGTAACCTAACGGGTAATGACGGGGCCCAGTGGCGAATGCGAATGGCATAAGCGTACGTCATATTTTGGTTGTTTTCTGCAATGGTAGGATTAAATGATGGGACGCATTAAAAGAACTAATGCAAGAATATCACGCATTAAAAGAACTAATGCAAGATAATAAACCAAGTTAAATTCGTTGAAACACTTTCGAAAAACCACTCGGTTCTTTTCAAAACAAACTTTTAAAATACGGAGTTTGAGCCACTCCTTTTAAAAGCTATCTCGTTCCATCGACCAAATCAAGTTCACTACATTCACGGTTTTGCCAAAACCATTCGTAGCCCTCCGTCGTTTCACATGAATAGTCAATAGTATTCAAGCTGTGTATGTTGGCCAAAGTCAAGGCACAGTGATTGGTAGCTATTGGGTGTTCATGTGTAGCATAGATAGATGCGTTGGTTTGGGACAGTCGTACTGCCATTTTGGCCAAAGTCAAGGGTAGGTACGGATGGATCCAAATTAACCTGGATAATGACGGGTAGAACTTGACATGTGACTTATGATATTTTGGCCAAAGTCAAGGTCATAAGAGCATGGGGCAAAAATCCACATCGGGTGTTTCATAAGTACTGAAACTTGCTAGATTTGCATACCATTTGGAGTGTGATGATTCTGGTAGGATTCCTTCAGTTTCATCACGCGATGATATTTGGATCCCGATCCTACTGTGAGTATATGCTACTCCTCGGGAAATTACTCACTAATCGATCAATGCTATAAACCTAGTAGGTGCCTAGAAAGGTGTTAGCGGGGCTACGCCCCCAGGGAAAAGAGGTTCTTGAATTAAGGAACTTCGCGAAAGCGTTGGAAAACCTCTCTCGAAGTACCGACACCAGCCTGGCCGAACGGTTAAGCAAGTATTGTACGGTGGGATTGATCCCGACTAATTCTTCCTTTATGGTTTAAGGAGGGATTCGAGAAACAGTGGGAGCCATCCTGTTTAGACAAACTAAAAACCACTCTAAACTTGCAAGAGCATCATGCTGAGTGTTTCTTCTTCTCTCCAAATTGCAGCGACCAATCAACATGACTGGACTTAAGTTACTCCTAGATGAAAACAAACTGACAGGGCCAAACTACAAAGATTGGCTCAGGAATGTCAAGATAGCAATCACTTACGACAAGCTGGGGTATCTTCTTACCACCAAAGCTCCCCCTGTCCCTGGTCCAACTTCCAGCGTCGCGGATAAGGAAATCCGCAAGACTTGGGAGATTGATAGCGCGAAGGCCAAGTGCCTCGTGCTTGCCTCGATGGACAACGAACATCAGAGGAGGCACGAGAATATGGACTTGGAATCCATATTGCTTCATACAAAAGAACTGTATTGAGAGCAATCTCGTATCGCCAGATACGAAGCGTCGAAAAAGTTATTTTCGACAAGAATGGACGTCGGATCATCAGTAGCCGAGCACGTGCTAAAGATGATCGACTACATTGAGGAGCCCGCGGACCTAGGGATCACATTGGAGAGTGAGCTATATACGGATATAGTTCTCCAGTCCCTTCCTTCCACTTACGCCCAGTTTATACTGAACTTCAACTTACAAGAAAAAGAGGTTGAACTTTCAGAGCTCCTCAACATGCTGAGGAGCGCAGAGGGCACCCTACAGAAAGGTAGGGAAACATCCACTTTGTTTGTAGGAGGATCATCTTCTTCTAGGTCCAAGGCGAAAGCCAAGGGAAAGAAGAAGAAGGCCCCCGCCAAACCAAGGGGCGGTGTTAGTAAGGTGGATATGAAGGGAAAAGGTAAAGCAACAAAGATAGCGGGGAAGCTTGTGGATAAGGAAGAATGCTTCTATTGTCATAATAAAGGACACTGGAAGAATGATTGCAGGGCCTGGAAGGCCAGAACACAGGAATTGAAGCAGGTTGCAGCTTCAGCTTCAGGTGTGTATGTTATTGAAAACTGTCTTTCAATAAACTCTACTTCCTGGGTATTGGATACCGGATCAGGATCTCATATCTGTAATTCTTTCCAGACGTTGAGAAACCGTAGTGTTTTGAAAGCAGGTGACATGACCCTCAGAGTTGCGAACGGAGCTAGCATGGATGCTAAAGCCGTGGGGGACTATCACCTGGGAATGTCAGATGGACATGTTTTGGTTTTGCGTAATTGCTTTTTTGTACCCAACGCAACTTGTAATATCATTTCTGTATCTTTAGTTTCTAAAGAAGGTTATGAATTTGCATTTGTAAGTAATGTTGTAAACATTCACCTTAATCAAGTTTTGATTGGGTCAGGTACATTGAGTAATGGTATATACGTGTTAAACCAACCACAGATTTTTAATGTCCAGAATACACACAAAAGAAAGTCTCCAGAAATAAATCAGACTTTCTTATGGCATTGTAGACTGGGTCACATCAATGAGAGAAGGTTGACGAAGTTACATACAGAAGGATATTTGAATGCGTTCGAATATCAGTCGTATGCCACTTGTCAATCCTGTCTCAAAGGAAAGATGACAAAGACTCTGTTTACTGGACATGGGGTAAGAGCGAGCGAGCTCTTGGGACTCGTACACAGTGACGTGTGCGGTCCAATGTCTACACATGCCCGAAGCGGACATTCTTACTTCATTACTTTTACGGATGACTTCTCAAGGTACGGTTATGTCTTCTTAATGAAACATAAGTCCGAGGCCTTCGGAAAATTCCAGGAGTATAAGAATGAAGTAGAGAAACAGACCGGCAAAAGTATTAAGATTCTAAGATCGGATCCAGGTGGTGAATACTTAAGTGCCGAGTTCCTGGACTATTTAAAAGAGAACGGAATTCTCTCTCAGCTTACTCCTCCATACACCCCGCAACATAACGGTGTATCGGAGAGACGGAACCGCACCCTATTGGATATGGTGCGGTCCATGATGAGTAACGCTGAGTTGCCGCGATCATTCTGGGGATATGCGCTAGAATCAGCCGCATACCTTTTGAACCGAGTTCCCACTAAGACTGTGCCTACTACGCCATTTGAGATGTGGTGTGGGAAGAGACCCCATCTTAATCACATTAAGATATGGGGAAGTCCAGCTTTTGTCAGAAAGCAGGATGCGGACAAGCTCGAGGCACGCTCAGTACTGTGCAAGTTTGTGGGATATCCAAAGAATTCCAAGGGATATTTCTTCTACTGCGAAGAGGAACAAAAAGTTCTTGTTTCTCGTCATGCCCACTTTCTAGAACACCAGTTCATAGAAAAGGAAACAAGTGGGAGCGCAGTAGAACTGGAAGAAATTCCAGAACCACGGACTATTACTGAAAGTTTAGTGGAACCAGAGGGTTCGGAAGAATAGGACATTCCTACGCCGCTCCGCAGAAGTAGTAGGCAGTCTCATCCGCCCGAGAGATACTACGGTTTTCTCATAGACGGGGAGAGAGAGGATTGCATCATAGATTATAATGAGCCTACTAGCTTCCAGCAGGCCGTTCAGAGCGTTGACTCAGTGAAATGGCTGGATGCAATGCGGACCGAAATGGAGTCCATGTACACCAACAAGGTATGGACGTTGGACATTGCTCCAGACGGGGTAAAACCCGTAGGATGCAAGTGGATCTTCAAAAGGAAGATTGGTGTAGATGGACAGGTTGAGACCTATAAAGCTAGGCTGGTAGCAAAGGGTTTTCGTCAAAGACCTGGCTTGGACTATGACGAAACCTTCTCTCCAGTAGCCATGCTGAAATCCATTCGGATCCTTCTTGCCATTGCTGCCTTCCACGATTATGAGATTTGGCAAATGGACGTAAAGACAGCTTTTCTAAATGGAAATTTAGAGGAGTGTGTCTATATGGACCAGCCAGAGGGTTTCATTCAGAGTGGGAGCAGCGGAAAGGTGTGCAAGTTGCTCAAGTTCATCTATGGACTAAAGCAGGAATCGCAGAGTTGGAACATCTGCTTTGATGAGACAGTCAAAGAATTTGGCTTTATCAAAAATCCTGATGAACCATGCATCTATAGTAGATTTGTAGCGAGAACTGTAGTATTCCTCGTTTTATACGTGGATGACATTCTCTTAATAGGAAATGACATTCCTATGCTACAATCTGTCAAGGGGTTCTTGTCACACAGGTTCTCCATGAAAGACCTGGGTGATGCCTCATACATTCTGGGTATCCGGATCTACCGTGACAGATCCAAGAGGATATTAGGACTTTCACAGTCCAGGTACATCGACACCATACTGAAGAGATTCAGTATGGAAGATTCCAAGCGCGGTAACCTACCGGCTTGTCACGGGATCACCCTCTCTAAAGAGATGTCTCCCAAGACTGATTTGGAGAGGGATCGCATGTCTATTATACCCTACGCTTCTGCGGTAGGCTCTATAATGTATGCGATGTTGTGTACCAGACCGGATGTAGCTTATGCACTGAGTGTGGTAAGCCGGTATCAGACAAACCCTGGGGAGAAACACTGGATAGCGGTAAAGAACATTCTCAAGTACCTGAGAAGGACTAAGGAGATGTTCTTGGTGTATTGCGGAAAGGACCTCCAGATCGAGGCCTTTGCTGACTCCAGCCTCCAGAGTGACAAGGATGATTCCAATTCCATGTCCGGTTTTGTCTTCACCCTCAATGGAGGGGCGGTGTGTTGGAAGAGTTCCAAACAAGAAACCGTTGCAGACTCGACGATGGAAGCGGAATACATCGCTGCATCAGATGCCGCAAAAGAAGCTGTCTGGATGAGGAAGTTCTTGAAAGAACTTCAGGTGGTTCCGTCCATTGTTGATCCAATACCTCTGTATTGCGACAACAACGGGGCTATAGCTTTAGAGAAGGAACCCAGGTCCCATCAGAGATCCAGGCACATCTTGAGGCGGTATCACCTGATCAGGGAGATCGTGGATCGCCAGGAGATCGAGGTACGGAGAGTCGCTTCAGAAGATAACACTGCATATCCATTCACCAAGGCCCTGCCCCAGACTCAGTTCGAGCGGCTGATCGAGATGATAGGTCTTCGATACGCCAGTACATGGCCTTAGTGCAAGTGGGAGATTGTTAGTGTATATGCCCTAGAGGCCATTACTGTATCATACTAGTTTGTATATTACTTAATGGAAGCTTAGGATATTCACCTTGTATATACAATCTTGCTCAAAATAGTAGTATGCTACTTGGTTTGTTTCTACTTCAATGTGTACATGTGTTTATTTTTGTATATCGCCTATACACATTAGTGGAGCCCTTAGGATCTTTGCTTGATTACCAGCGATGTGATGGCCGTCACACTAGTGGGGCTGGGTAATCTATAAGCACATCCTTATGCAGGTCCCTGGTCGCAGGACTATCGAGACAGGGCATCGATACTCCGGAGTAGACCAGCGCATGCGCTTCTCATCCCAGTGTGGGAGACGGTCTGTCCCACAGCCGTCAGTACGTCGTACTTGAGATAGTATGCGGGTGCTCGTTAGGTTACGGGTACACTGGACAGGACTCGTCGGGAACTGACTAGTTGGTATTATGCCTATCGTCAGTTATCAGTTCCCAGGTGTCATGAGTACAGCTTAGTCCGCTGACTTGACACTGTCACTTCGCCTCGAGTGTGTTCCCACTGTACTTTGATCACTACCCTACCACGGCTCAAAGGAGTCGTGCAAACAGGTGGTGGTTGGGTGCAGTCCCGAAGCACTTGGAGGCAGCGACGGTTAGACAGGATTCGTCTCTCCCGGTATTGGGGGTTGACATCGCGCTGTGTCTAGGAGAGCCATTACACGAGTAGTCCCTGGCCAGGGCAAACGAGATATACTGGTAGGCTTCCAGTGTTATCTCAGGGTGTTTTGGGCTTCGCTCCGGCACGACTTGTACCGCTATTGGGGGACTGACGTTTACCGCCCCCTAGGCCCGCCATGCGATGTATCAGACGAACAGACCGGACTGTACGGAGAATGTCACACTCAGGCTCAGTAGGAGTTCAGATGGGTTTCGCCTCGTCGGTCTTCTTGTCGGCATTACCTGGGGACCGTTACGCACAGCTAGTGCCGCTTGCGGTCTGTGGTTAAACCCACTGCCAGCGTAGTGTCGAGTCTTTAAAGTCCCACACAGAAAGCTTTTTGCCTTTAGGCAAAAGAGTAGAGGTCGCATGGTATTGCGACAGGTCGCATGGTTTTGCGACAGGGTTCGGTCACATCCGTGCACTTGTGCACGTACAGTGTCCGGACAGTTTACACTAGCGGGCTTTGGTTTAAGCCAAATCCTAGTGTACCTTATGGGATTGGATTTATCCAGTTTGCATTCGTGTTCCTCGGAACGCGGATGCGGGTGTGTATGCACAGTTGACAGGGAGGCACAGACAGCGGATTCTCATTAGGGTTGTTGACAGTTGACCGTTGACTATTTGACTTTTTGCTCAACCCTAATGAGAATATGATATGTGATTAACTATTATATTAATTAAGTATTATGGTGACATGGTTGTTGACTTTTGTTGACTTTGTTGACTTGTTGACTTTTGTTGACTTTGTTGACCGGTTGACTAGGCTTGACTAGTTGACCATCATGATAACCATAGCCATCATTTCATGGCAAAGGCTTTTGCTTGCTTCCTCATTTGTGTAAAATGAGTGCATGATATGATATGGTTATGGTTGCTTCAACCATCACATAAGACTTTTTTGATATGATGAGTTATCATAACTTTGGATTATGAGAGGGTGAGAGACAAAAGACTTGCTCATTCTTTCTTGCTCATTCTCTCTCTTGTTCTTGAGCTCTCCATTTTTGCTCTCACCCTCTTGCTCTTGCTCCCTCTCTTTAATCTATGGTTCTCTTGTCTCATGAGTTGAGAATCAAGAACCATAGATAAAATCCCATTCTAATTCTTCTCTACTCATTCTAGTTCACTAGGTTTAGCAAACTAAGTGAACTAGTTTCTTCAAAGAACGAAGAAGGAGCTAAAGGTTGGAGCTTTCAGGTGGATCTATCTTCGGCGTACGGAGACGACGAGAAGAAGCCAATCGGACCACCATCGGAGCTTGAAGACGAAGGAGTTCAAGACAAGCTAGGTATAACCCCCTAACCGAGTAGCTAGAAACTCATAGTTAGGCTGTTAGATAGATGTTTAACTAAGATCCGGGTTATAGGTCCATGTTACCACCTCCGTAAAAATTGTTTTGTACCAAATTCCGCATTCCCGAAAGTACCGGGAGAGGTAGCATGGACTTACATCTTGAACTGCCTTTTGAACCTTAGGGTTTGGGGCAGTACGGCGTGCCACATGTGAGGCGTTGGCTTGACCTTTCTACGGCTGGACCGTTGGAACTGTGGCATGAAGTGGATGTTTTTAAACTTATTTCATGTGTTGAGCTTTTCGGGAAAACTTGGGTGTTTTATTATTCGATCGGAAAGTTTAACATTGTCTATTTATCTGGAATGTGATACAATAATTGGAATCCACAAATAGTTATGAGATAACTGATTTGAATATTATAAACATAGCACTTTAGTCTCAATTGTTCGGTTGCCACGGGATTTTGATGTGATCAAAAGTCCCTCGCAATCACGTTACGTACGCGAATACTCGCCGGGTAAACTTAATAGACAGCTACACCCCATAGCCCCGACCAAGTGACTGTAGGAGAACCCCGTCGCCAAAAGCATCCGTTCGGGTGCTCGCAGCAGCGGTGTTCCGCCTTAGTGCACTTCGTCGACGGTATCCGGGGGTGCGGCCGTCTACTAAAGTTTGTGACGAGCATTCGTTCAGGATGTCGGGAATCTTGTTGAATTGCCCGACTTGATATTGAAAAGTGTTTTCGATAATGAGACTAAAATGCGGGGTTTATAATTGTTAGGCATGCGATGTCTAAGGAATTCATTTGGTTAGGCATGTGATGTCTAAGGAAATTGCGGATTCCAACTGTTGTAGTTTTACACTTTCTTTTCTGCGACCGTAAGTGTAATATGTGATATCGCCGGTTTCGTTGCTATATGTCAACGACAATTGGGATGCGAATACTTGCTTACGTTGATGATATGAGATATTATGTGTTGCTGTGATATGTTATATTGGATCATCGCGTTTTGAATAGCCGGGGGTTTTATGTGAGATGAGAGTTTTTTCTTTTTCATTCATGTAAAAATCATTTATTTGTAATATTCTTTTATTGGGGCACTTCCGGGTTGAGGATGATGTCACCATTGTATATTAGTTACTTTTCCGCATTAGGTAGACCCAAGGCGGGGAGCACAAGTAACCAGATTCTAGGGTCCAGTGGGAGACCATCTCGAGGAGTCGAGACCGGGTCTCCTAACCCTAGAATTGGCAGTGTTACTTGCCGCTCTCATAAGGGTCTAGGGATGTGGGTTTGGCTATTCATCGCGACCGTGGAATCCGTGTTTTATACAGGCTCGTATTGAAAACATGAACGTCCTAGAATATCCAATATTTCATATATGTTTCTTCTGCTGCGATATCTGTGATGTGATCATTTGATATGTTGTGATAGATACTGTTTATAGTATATACGATATATTATATAGACGTTACTTATGTTTTACACCCGTGCTAACCCTGCCCCGCTCTACCGTTAGTTACCTAACCTAACGGTGCACGAGGGGACATCGAGGCGAATGCGGATGGTATAAGTGTACGTCGTATTTATCTGTGATGTTTAGATGACTTAAATGATGGGACTTCATTAATATGATTAATGAAAGAAAAGAAACCTAAAAGATAATGTGGAATCGAATTTTCAAAAACAGGTAGCTACGGTTCTTGCTTTGCATCGCGGTGTTCCTTGTAGAACATCCTGCACCTTATTCGATAAGGAAAGGGCCGAGATCCCTTCACCGGGAGTGACCCCTTTAGCAATGACTGGCAGATACTACACCCCTTGGTTTGTCTTTTGATTGCTTTTGGAGTTTTTGCTTTGCATAGTGATATATATGATATATCCTGCACCTTATTCGATGAGGAAAGGGCCGACGATCCCTTCACCAGGAGTGACCCCTTTAGCAAAACTAGAAAAGCCTAAAAAACACTCCATTTTAAAATCATTTGATTCTACAACGATATCAAGTTCATTACGCAATAGGTTTTCAGAAAAACCTGTCGTAGCCTTCCGTCATTTCAGATAAGTCCTACTTAGTATTCGTGCTACGTTTGTTGGCCTGTGTCAAGGCGTAGTGTGCAGTAGCTAACTAGTATTTATCTGCTTATACATATGATGCAGATTGGATTAGGGTAGTCGTGCGACTTTGTTGGCCTGCGTCAAGGGTCGTGCGGGTGGGTTTAATTCAATCAAGAAATGACGGGTTGAACTTGACTAGCGCACTATGGTTTGTTGGCCTGCGTCAAGGTCATGGGACGCTAGGGGCAAAATATTATCAGGAATTTCAAGTGTTGAAATTTGCAATGAGATTGCATACCTTCTATGAGATAGTTGGATCCCGATATCCGCTGGGAATAAGAGTTACTCCTGGGAGAGTTTTACACATTACAATTAGCCGATCAAGTAGGTGTCTAGAAAGGTGTCAACGAGGTTACGCCTCTGGGAAAACGAGGTTTACTTTAATTAGGTCCGTGCGAAAGCACGGTGAACCTCCCTCAAAGTACCGACACAGGCCTGGATGAAAGATTGGCGAACTTGTAGCGTGTAATTAATCCCAGCTAGTCTTTCCTTTTAGGGTTTGAAGGAAGATTTGATTAAAACAGTGGGAGCCATCCTGATTAGATAAAATAATAGCCAATCTGATCTTGCAAGAGCATACGCTGAGTGTTTTCTTCTCTCTCTCACCAGGTAGCGACTATATCACGCCTTAATCAAGATAATAAAACGAATATATTGACCGAACCCGCTTGTTATACTGAGCTGGGAACGTTGGTTCCGCTCCAACTTATAATTGTTATAAGACAGAGCAGGTAATTGGGGAATACCAGATTTCCCGTGCCGCCCAAACGAAGAAAGTGCATGCTGATGCATCATCTTCGGATGTGTTCATTACATAGAACCGTTTCTCAGTATCCTTTACGTCCTAGGTACGTGATACCGGATCAGGATCCCGCATATGTAATCTGTTACATGGGCTACAGAAAGGTAGAGAACTGAGAACGGGTGATAAGTTTCATAAGACAGAAAACAGTGCAAGTGTTGCAGCCAAGTCTGTTGGTCACTATCACCCTGTATTACCAGAATACATTGATTCTGAACGAATGTTATTAGATACCGAACCTGATATACAACATCATATCAGTTTCTTTATTAGTAAAGAAAGGATATAATTTTGTATTGTTGGATAATGTTTTGAACATTTCCTATATCAAGAGTTGATCGGTTCAGGCACGTTATCTAAAAGCATTGATGTTCTAAATCAAACCACAGTTCTTAGTATACAGAACACACACAAGAGGAAGAGTTCAGAAATGAATGAATCCTTCTTGAGGCATTGTAGGCTAGGTCATATCAATGCGACCCGACAGGCTGAAGTTACAAATAGATGCATATTTAAATCTGTTTGAATTTACATCTTGTGAAACTTGCCGGTCATGTCACAAAGATAAGATGACCATAGCTCTGTTTATTGAAAACAGAGAAAGAGTTAGTGAACTCTTGGGATTGATACATGCTGATGTCTGAAGGTCCCCTGTCTACACATGCCAGGACCGGTTCTTTGTACTTCATTACATTCTCTGATGATCTCTCAAGATTCAGACATATGTTCCTGTTGAAACACAAGTCCGAAGCTTTTGAGATATTGACAGAATATAAGTTAGAAGTAGAGAACCAAAAACGGGTATAAGTATTATGTCCTTTGATGAGATCAAGGAGGAGAATACTTGAGCACGGAATTCCTGGACTATTCTAAAGGAGAATGAGATTCTCTCTCAGCATTACTCCTCCGTATACACCACAGCACGTCGGTGTATCGGGGCGGAGCAATAACACCCTATGTGATATGGTGTGCTCTATGATGAGTACTACTGAGTTTCCTATTTCCTTTTGGGTGTTATGCACTTGAGAAGCTGCATACCTATTAAATTGGGTTCCAATCAAATCAGTTGCCTACCACTTCATATGTGATATGGAAAGGGAAGAGCCCATATCTTAAGTTTGTTAAGATTTGGGGTTGTCCGGACTATGTCTAAAAGCAAAATCAGGACAAGCTCGAGGCAAGGTCTGTTATGTAGAACTGGAAAGCTTCCAGCTATACAAACTGCAGCTGATGATTTGGTAGAACCAAAGGATTCAATAGTTTCCAACGAACCTCAGCCTCTCCGTCGATCTAGTAGGGTTCCTCACCCACCTGAGAGAAACTTCGGTTTCTCTATGACAGTGGGAGCGAGGATTGCATCATGAGATGATGACCCAACTAGTTTCGGGCTGGCCATCAGGAGTGGGACTCTGTAAGAATGGCTGGATGCTTATCGATCTGAGTTGGAATCCTTATACACCAACAGAGTATGGACTTTGGTTGCTTTATCTGAAGGGTTAAATCCCCATCAGGAGCAAGTATATCTTGAGAAGATTACTTGGTGTACATGGAAAAGTTGAGACTTTCAAAGCTATGCTTAAGTCCATCCAGATCTTACTTGCCACTGCTGCATACCATAACTGCGATATCTGGTGGTTGGGTGTCATGACTGCTTTTCTAAAATGATGTTTTAGAAGATAGCGTCTATAAGTACACAGCCAGAGGGCTTCGTAGACAGTGGGAGCAGCGGAAACGTGTGCAAGGTGCTTTATAGGGTAAAGCAGGCATCGCGGAGTTGGAACATCTGTTTTGATGTGGTAGTCAAAGAGTTTGACTTCATCAAAATGGTAGATGAACCTTGTATATATAAAAAGGTAGTAGGGAGTATGGTGGTGATCCTCGTAGAGTACGTGGATGACATACTCTTGATAGGGAAGGAGTTTCCTATGCTACGCTCGGTCAATCTCCGCTTATCATAATGATTCTCCATATAGGATCAAAATGATACCTCCTAAATCCTGGGTTTTTGGATCTATGAGATAGAACTAATTGGATGTTAGGATACTCACTAGTTGTAGTGAGATGGTATCAATCGATCCTGGGGACAATCACTGGAAAGGTTCCAGGGTGATAAGAACGACTGAATGTCAGTCGCGGGCATTTTCTTTACCCTCAGTAGAGGGACGGTATGTTGGAAGAGTTCCAAGCTAGATACCGTGACTTACTAGACGATTAAAGGCAAGATACATCGTTACCAAAGATGCTACCAAAGAGGCAGTTTGGATATATATATAAGTTCATGAGATGAACTTCGTTCCTACCATTGTGTGACAATGGAGTTATGGCTTTAGCCAAGGAACTACCGTCCCATCAGAAATCCAGATATAATTCTTAGGAAGTATCACCTGATCATGGAGATGGTTGATCTACTGGGAGATCGAGGTTAGGAGAGTAGACTCAGAGGACAACACGGCGGATCCACTCACAAAGGCTTTTTCCTAGAAAGAGACTATTATGGGATTGTTGAGTATGAGATACTACAACCACTGCTATCAGATGGCCCTAGTACAAGTGGGAGATTGTTAGTTATATGTATGCCCTAGAGGCCATTACTATACATGAGATGTATATTGTAGTGGATGCTTGGACATATATAGGGAGGACTTTCTTGCTCGACATGATAGTATGATATCCGGTTACTCTTTACCTTAACGTGTACACTGATTGTCTCTCTGTTATATGTTGGTAAAGCCCTTAGGATGTGTACTTGACTGCCTAGACTATGATGCGGTTCATACTAGTGGGGACATGGTAGTCCATAAGTACATCCTTCGAGGTCCCTAGTCGTGGGTGTATCGAGATAGGGCATCGATGCACCAGAGTAGACTAGCGTATACGCATCTTGACCCATATGATGGGCGAAGGATGATCCCATATCCATCGGTGTTTGACATCAAGGATGGTGTACGGGTGCTCAGTGGAGACTGGGTACACTGGATGGACTCGCCGAGAACTCCCAGATGGTATTATACCTCACGTCAGATGGCAGTTCTCTGGTGACACTGGTACAACTTAGTCTGTTGACCCGAGATGGTCATAGTGTCTTGTGTGATTCCCACCGTGCTTTGATTTCCATCATACCACGTCCAAGAGGGCGTGCAAAAAGGTGGTTTTTGGGTACAGTCCCGAATCACATGGAGGCAATGAGCGATAGGAGGGGATTCGTCTCTCCCGGTATAGGGAGTTGATGTAACGCTGTGTTCGATTGGCTATAATTGGAAATCCATGGCCAGGGTTGCTGAGATTTACTGGTAAGTGTTACCAGTAGTTTCTCGAACTGTTATAGTCCTCATATCGACACGACTTATCGAGCTACTGGGGTCTGACGTTTACCACCACTAGACGAGATATGCGACATATCAGACGACGAGACCGGACTGTACGGGAGTGTTACTGATTGGATTCGCAGGAGTACTAGTGGGCTTGCTTGTTGATCTTCTGATCGCTCAATACCCGGGTGGCCGTTACGTTTAGCACACCGCTTGCGGTTTATGGGTGTTTGATATGATCATCACCTACTGCCGGCGTATTGACGAGTCATTAGAGTCCTTTACAGGGGTTTCCTTGCTCAAGAGAAACGGAGTAGGAGCGCATATGAGATATGTGCGGGACCGAGATTGATATGATATGAGATACCGTATTCTATTCTCGCGATTCATGACATTGATCGGTTGTATCCGATATAGCCGGGTTATCGGATCAAGTGTTGATTCGATAAGTTGTTACTTTTGATATTAGTCGGTTATAGCCGGATTATTCAATCAAGAGTTGATTTAATAATTTAATTCATAATTATATATTTGATATATTACATTGCATTAACTAGTATTAGCTCACTTATGATTTATTTTCTCACTAGTTTGTGCACATTGTTTATATGTGATGTATGCAAGTGTACATGTTTGTATCATGTTTGATGATACACACAAGATAGGTGTATGAGACTTGTACCAAGATTAGTTTTAAGATTAGGGTTATTCTTTTATCATAACATTTAACAAAAGGGTTAAACTTAGTCAAAGTAATCAAGCTTGAAGAAGCTTGGAGAAACTTTGACAAAGTCCACTCTTTTGTCTTTTGTCTTGATATTCTTTAACCTAACCCTTAACCTAATCCCTTGGTCAATTCTCTACATGAGTTAAGCATGATAGCTTAATTCACCCATGGTTACATTATTGAGGATAAGTTTTCATTTGGATGGATTATTTTTCTTTCTTCTTCTTCTTCATCATCAAGCTCCATCCAAAAGCTTACTAGCTCCAATGGTGCAATGAGAAAAAGAGTGAGAAAATCAATTCTAAAGTGAGCACACTTCCTACTTCTTCATCCTCTACAACTTGCCATGTAGTAGAGTGTGTTCTCTTCACAAAGTTCATGACCTAGTGAAGGAATAGCTTGAGTTAGTGTCTCCCCGACGTAGATCATCTTCGGCCTCGAAGTCATCGTAGCAAGCACGTTCGTTTTTCTCGTTGAGTTTCTCTAGAGTCCGGAGTTTACGATCGCAGCGATGGGGACGTCTACACGGAGCTAATGAAGTGAAGGACCGGATCTACAAGGTTGTAATCCCTTTTACTTAGTAGCAAAGTAGTTTGCTTGCTTTATGTTTCACCTTACCTCTAGTAATCGATCTTGCATAGGGTTGTTAGGAACATCAAAATTTGATTTTGGCATGGTTGATGCCTTGTGGAACCTCATGAGTGTGCATAGGAACCCTACACTCTATACCAGTGTCACCAGAGAACTGCCATCTGACGTGAGGTATAATACCATCTGGGAGTTCTCGGCGAGTCCGTCCAGTGTACCCAGTCTCTACTGAGCACCCATACACCATCCTTGTTGTCAATCACCGATGGATATGGGATCATCCATAGCCCATCATATGGGTCAAGATGCGTATACGCTAGTCTACTCTGGTGTATTGATGCCCTGTCTCGATATACCCTCGACTAGGAACAGTTATAGGATGTACTCGTCCACTACCGTGGCCCTACTAGTATGATCTCATCATAGTCCCAGTAGTCGAGTACAATCCTAAGGGCTTTATCAACATGTAACATAGAGACAATCAGAGTACATGTTATGATAAAGAGCAACCAGACAGCGTACTATCATGTCGAGAAAGAAAGTCCTCCCTATATATGTCCAAGCATCCACTACAATATACATCGTATGTACAGTAATGGCCTCTAGGGCACACATATAACTAACAATCTCCCACTTGCACTTGGGCCATCCGTTGTGGTATCGCATACCCAACAATTAGCTGTAGTTGAAGTATTTCATACTCAACCTTCCCATAAACGTCTCTACTGGGAAAAAGGCTTTTGTGAGTGGATCCGCGCTGTTGTCTTCTGTGTCTACTCTCCTAACCTCGATCTCCCTGGAAGCCATCTCCATGATCAGGTTATACTGTCTAAAAATTATATCTGGATTTTTGATGGGACGGGGGTTCCTTGGCATAAGCCACAACTCCATTGTCACACAATGGTAGGAACGAAGTTCATCTCATGAACTTATATATATCCAGACTTCTTCTTTGGTAGCATCAGTTAGTGTATATGCCCTAGAGGCCATTTCTGTATCATACTTGTTTTTATATTATTTGATGGAAGCTTGGGATATTCACAGTTGTATAGACAATCTTTCTCGAAATGGTAGTATGCTACTTGGTTTGTTTCTACTTTAATGTGTGCATGTGTTTCTATTAGCATATCGCCTATACACATTAGTGGAGCCCTTAGGATATTTGCTTGATTACCAGCGTTGTGATAGCAGTCACACTAGTGGGGGCTGGGTAATCTACAAGCACATCCTTTTACAGGTCCCTAGTCGTAGGATTATCGAGACAGGGCATCGATACTCCAGAGTAGACTAGTGTATACGCTTCGCATCCCAGGAGGGGAGATGGTCTGTCCCACAGCCATCAATACGTCATACTGGAGATAGTATGCAGGTGCTCGTTAGGTTATGAGTACTCTGGAGAGGACTCACTGGGAACTATTGGTTTGGTATTATAACTATCGTCAGTTATCAGTTCCCAGGTGACATGAGTACAGGATAGTCCGTTGACTTGACACTGTCACTTCGCCTCGAGTGTGTTCCCACTGTGCTTAGATTACTACCCTACCACGGCTCAAGTGAGTCGTGCAAACAGGTAGTAGTTGGGTGCAGTCCCGAAGCATTTGGAGGCAGTGACTGTTAGACAGGATTCGTCTCTCCCGGTATTGGGGGTTGATATCGCACTGTGTCTAGGAGAGCCATTACACAAAGTCCCTGGCCAGGGCAAGCGAGATGTACTGGTAGCGTTTCCAGTGTTATCTCTGGGTGTTCTGGGCTACACTCCGACACGACTTGTACCGCTATTAGGGGACTGACGTTTACCGCCTCCCTAGGCCCGACATGCGATACTCTCAGACGAACAGACCGGACTGTACGGAGATTGTCACATTCAGTCTCAGTAGGAGTTCGGATGGGTTCACCTCATCAGTCTTCTTATCGGCATCTACCTGGGGACCGTTACGTATAGCTAGTACCGCTTGTGGCCTGTGGTTAAACCCACTTCCAGCGTAGTGTCGAGTCTTTAGAGTCCCACAAAGAGGGCTGTTCGCCTTTGGGCAAAACAGAGTAGAGGTCGCATGGTTTTGCGACGGGGTTCGTTCACATCCGTGCACTTGTGCACGTTTGATGTCCGGGAAGTTATTACTAGCGGGCTTTGGTATAAGCCAGATCCTAGTATATGTTTTGGGATTGGTTTTATCTCATTGTATTCGTGTTCCTTGGAACACGGATGCGGGTGTGTATGCACAGTTGACAAAGGCGGAGGCAGACTGTTCTCATTAGGGTTGTTGACCGTTGACATTTTCTAAACCCTAATGAGAATGAGAAATATGATTAATAATATTGATTAAGGATTATTGTGTCATGGTTGAGTTGAACATTTGACTTTTGTTGACTTGTTGACTTGTTGACTTTGTTGATCGGTTGACCATTGTTGACTTGTTGACCATCATCATTTCATTTCAAAGATGCTTCTTGTATCTTGCAATTGCATTAAATGAATGAAATGATAATGTTCATTCATAAACTAACCATCACATTTTCTTAATTATTATTATTATTATCATTATTCCAAATATGAGAGCATGGTTGTAAAAATATACTCATTCTTTCTTGCACTTTCTCTCTCATAGTTTTTGCTCATCCTCTTCCTCTCTGTCAAAGCTCTCATCTCTCATGTGTTGAGAACCATGAGCTCTTGAGGTAAAACCACCATAACTCCTCTCTACTCATTCTAGGGTTCTAGGTTTAGCAAGCGAAGCACTTTAGTTACCTCTAGGTTGAGGTAGGAGATCAAGGTAGAGGCCTTCGGGTGGATCCTTCTTCGACAAAGAGAAGACTACGAGGAGGAGCCGTTCAAATCACTCCAAGGAGCAAGAAGAGAAGGAGTTCAAGACTTAGGTATAACCCCCTTAACCGAGTAGCTAAACTTGTAGTTAGTATGCTAGGTTTTTGTTTAGCAAAGATCCTTTGTTTCTAGTCTATGTTGCATTGTATAAAAAATCGTTTTTTACCTATTCCGCCTCCCCGTAAGAACCGGGGTGGGCAACGTGGACTTACAGTGGTATCAGAGCCTCTCTAAACAACAAATAGCATGTTAGCAAAGTATTTAGAATT
Organism: Agapanthus africanus; assembly: GCA_030015575.1. Classification (NCBI taxonomy): domain Eukaryota; kingdom Viridiplantae; phylum Streptophyta; class Magnoliopsida; order Asparagales; family Amaryllidaceae; genus Agapanthus; species Agapanthus africanus. The sequence goes on from JASDDO010000012.1 coordinate 223,774,458, forward strand.
TCGAACCAAGAAAAAATCGCAAAACACGTCAAAATCCTCAAGTTTTTGCCGATTTTTAAAACAGCTCTAAAAATATTTCCACACATCTTAAAAATAAGTGCAGGGTTTCTGGGAACACACAAGAAAAACGAGCCCACGACTCGACCAGACCGCCGCGGAAGCGCGGCGAAACCATGCGTTTCGCCGCGGTTCCGCGGCCGAGTCAACTCGGTCGCGACTCGGATTTATTGCAGTGTTCTTATTTTGACGTTTTGTGATTTTTAAAATATTCTGTTTCTGCCCAGAATTTCTAGAGAACAAAGTTGTGTTTGGGGTAGTTACAAATCCGTATTTTTTTGATCGAAGTTCTGTAGACTTTAGCTAATTGGTTATATCTGTGATGTGATATATGCACTGAACGTCGACTAATCGCTATACGTCGATTAGTGGAGGTTGTGCATATCTGTGATCTGTAATGTTGTTAGATTGTGTATATGAACTCGTTGGATTGTCGCGGATGAATAGCCGGGGTTATGTGAGATGAGAGTTTCTTTTTCTTTCATTTGATGTAATATGTAAATTGATGTAATATTATTTTTATGGCCGCACATCCGGGATGAGGTTGTAGCCGCCATTGTATATTATTTCTTTTACTGTTTTTGCTCATAGGATAGAATCAAGGTGGGGTGTACAAACTACCGGGTACCTCGAATTGCCGAGTGTCCTACTCACGTTGTTGAGGGAGGTTGCTTCAGTTCGAATACTTGCCGGGTAGTTTTCCGCACCCGTAGGGGTCTAGGGTGGGGTTTGGCTATTCGTCGCGACCGTGTAATCCGTCTTTCGTTGCAGGCTCGAACGATACACAGATTCCTAGCATATCCAATGTGCTCATCTGTGATATGGAATGGCTGTCATTGCATTTGACGAATGTATATATCTATATATGATATCTAGTAGGCGTTGCTTATGTTTTGCATCCGCGCTAGTCCAGCCCCCGCTCTGTCGTTAGTTAAGTAACCCAACGGGTGATGACGGGGCCCCATGGCGAATACGGATGGCATAAGCGCACGACATATTTTCGTTGTTTTCTGCAATGGTAGGATTAATTGATGGGACGCATTAAATTAATGCAAGAAAATAAACCAAAGTTAAAATCGTTTGAACAACTTCAAAACCACTTGGTTTCTTTTCAAAACAACTTTTAAACGCGGAGCTTTAAAAGCTATCAGGTTCCTTCGATTATATCAAGTTCACTACGTTCACGGTTTCGCCAAAACCATTCGTAGGCCTCCATCATTTCAGTTAAATATTCGGTAGTATTCAAGCTATGTATTTTGACCTATACCAAGGCATAGTGATTGGTAGCTGCCGGATATTTATCTGTTGCATAGATAGATGCGTTGGTTTGAGACAGTCATACTGCCATTTTGTCGTACGTCAAGGGTATGTACGAGTGGGTTCAAATTAACCTGGTAAATGATGGGTAAAACTTGACATGTGACTTATGATATTTTGGCCTACGTCAAAGTCATAAGAGCATGGGGCAAAAATCCCCATCGGGAGTTTCTAAAGAAACTGAAACTTGCTAGTGCTGCATACCATTTGGAGTGTGATGATTCTGGTAGGATTCCTTCAGCTTTATCACACGATGATATTTGGATCCCGATCCTAATGTGAGTATATGCTACTCCTCGGAAAACTTTCTCACTTAACGACCAATGCTATAAACCAAGTAGGTGTCTAGAAAGGTGTTAGCGAGGCTACGCCCACAGGGAAAAGAGGTTATTTAATTAAGGAACTTCGCGAAAGCGTCGTAAAACCTCCCTCGAAGTACCAACACTGGCCTGGCTGAACGGTTAAGCAAGTATTGTACAGTAAGATTGATCCCGACTAATTCTTCTTTCTAAGTTTGAGGAAGGATTCGAGAAATAGTGGGAGCCATCCTGTTTAGAGAAACTAAAAACCACTCTAAACTTGCAAGAGCATCATGCTAAAGTGTTTCTTCTCTCTCTCCTAATTGCAGCGACCAAACATCATGACCGGCCTTAAGTTACTACTAGAAAAAATACACTGACAGGGCCAAACTACAAAGATTGCCTTATGAATGTCAAAATGGCAATCACTTATGACAAGTTGGGGTATCTTCTTACCACCAAAGCTCCCCCTGTCCTAAGTCCTCAACCCAGCGTCGCGGATAAGGAAATCCGTAAGACCTGGGAGATTGATTGCGCGAGGGCCAAGTGCATCGTGCTTGCCTCTATGGACAACGAACATCAGAGGAGGCATGAGGATATGGACCTAGAATCCATATTTCTCCATACAAAAGATCTGTATGGAGAGCAATCCCGTATCGCCAGATAGGAAGTCTCGAAAAAGTTGTTTTCGGCGAGATTGGCCGTCGGATCATCTGTAGCGGAACACGTGCTTCAGATGATTGGCTACATTGAAGAGCTCGCGGACCTCGGGACCACGTTAGCGAATGAGCTCTACACTGACTTGATTCTCCAGTCCCTTCCTTCCACTTATGCCCAGTTTATCCTGAACGTCAACATGCAAGGAAAAGAAGTAGAACTTCCGGAACTCCTCAACATGTTGAGGAGTGCAAAGGGCACCATGAAGAAAGAAGGGAAACACCCGCTTTTTCTGTTGGAGGACCTTCTACTTCTAGGTCCAAGGCGAAAGCCAAAGGAAAGAAGAAGAAAGCCCCCACCAAACCAAGGGGCGGTGTTAGTAAAGTGGAAGCCAAGGGAAAGGCACAGGTACCAAAGGTAGCGGGATAGCTTGTGGGGAAAGAAGAGTGCTTTTATTGTCATAAGAAAGGACACTGGAAGAAAGATTGCAGGGCTTGGAAGGCCAAGAACCAAGACCCGAAACAAGTTGTGGCTTCGGCTTCAGGTGTGTATGTTATTGAAAACTGTCTATCAGTAAACTCTACTTCCTGGGTATTGGATACCGGATCAGGATCTCATATCTGTAATTCTTTGCAGGCACTGAGAAAGCGTAGGGTTTTGAAGGCAAGTGATATGACCCTCAGAGTTGCAAACGGAGCTGGCATGGATGTTGAGTCCGTAGGGGACTATCACTTGGGATTGACAGATGGACATGTTTTGGTTTTGCGTGATTGTTATTTTGTACCCAGTGCGACTTGTAATATCATATCTGTATCTTTAATGTCTAAGAAGGTTATGATTTTGCATTTGTAAGCAATGTTGTAAACATTCACCTTAATCATGTTCTGATTGGGTCGGGTACATTAAGCAACGGTATATACGTATTGAACCAACCACAGATTTTCAATGTCCAGAATACACACAAAAGAAAGTCTCCAGAAATAAATCATGCTTTCTTATGGCATTATAGACTGGGTCACATCAATGAGAGAAGGTTGACTACGTTACATAAAGAAGGATATTTTGATCCGTTCGAATATCAATCATATGCAACTTGTCAATCATGTCTCAAAGGAAAGATGACAAAGACTCCGTTCACTGGACATGGAGTAAGAGCGAGCGAGCTCTTGGGACTCGTACACAGCGATGTATGCGGTCCAATGTCTATATATGTGCGAAGTGGTTATTCTTACTTCATTACTTTTACGGATGATTTTTCAAGGTTCGGGCATGTCTTCTTAATGAAGCATAAATCTGAATCCTTTGAAAAATTCCAGGAATACAAGAATGAAGTAGAAAAACAAACAGGCAAAAGTATCAAGACACTGAGATCTGATCGAGGTGGTGAATACTTGAGTGCCGAGTTCCTGAATTACCTAAAAGAGAATGGAATTCTCTCTCAGCTTACTCCTCCATACACTCCACAACATAACGGTGTATCGGAGAGACGGAACCGAACCCTATTGGATATGGTACGCTCCATGATGAGTAACGCTGAGTTACAGCGATCTTTCTGGGGATATGCACTAGAATCAGCTGCATATCTTTTGAACCGAGTTCCAACTAAGACTGTGCCTACCACACCATATCAGTTGTGGAGTGGGAAGAAACCCTATCTTCAATATCTGAAGATTTGGGGATGTCCAGCTTTTGTCAAAAAGCAGCATGCGGACAAACTCGAGGCACGCTCAGTACAGTGCAAGTTTGTGGGATACCCAAAGAACTCCAGAGGGTATCTTTTCTATTACGCAGAAGAACAAAAGGTTTTTGTCTCCCGTAATGCCCACTTTCTGGAACATCAGTTCTTAGAAAAAGAAATAAGTGGGAGCGTAATAGAACTGGAAGAAATTCCAGAACCACAAGCTATTACTGAAAACTTAGAACAACGAGAAGGTTCGAAAGAACAGGACATTCCTGCGCCGCTCCGCAGGAGTAGTAGGCAGTCTCATCCGCCCGAGAGATACTACGGTTTTCTCATAGACGGGGATAGAGAGGATTGCATCATTGATAATGATGAGCCGACTATCTTCCAGTAGTCCATTTAGAGCACTGACTCGGTAAAATGGCTGGATGCAATGCGGAACGAGATGGAGTCCATGTACACCAACAAAGTATGGACTTTGGACGTTGCTCCAGAAGGGGTAAAACCCGTAGGCTGCAAATAGATATTCAAAAGGAAGATTAGTGTAAATGGACAGGTTGAGACCTATAAGGCTAGACTTATTGCAAAGGGTTTTCGTCAGAGACCTGGTTTGGACTATGACGAAACCTTTTCTCCAGTGGCTATGCTCAAATCTATTCGGATCCTTCTTGTCATTGCTGCCTTCCACGATTATGAGATTTGGCAAATGGACGTAAGGACCGCTTTTCTAAATGGAAATTTGGAGGAGTGTGTCTATATGGACCGGCCAGAGGGTTTCATTCAGAGTGGGAGCAGCGGGAAAGTATGAAAGTTGCTTAAGTCCATTTTTGGACTAAAGTAGGCATCGCGGAGTTGGAACATCTGTTTTGATAAGACGGTCAAAGAATTTGGCTTTATCAAAAATCCAGATAAACCATGCATTTATAGTAAAATTATAGCACGAACTGTCGTATTCCTCGTTTTATACGTGGATGACATTCTCTTAATAGAAAATGACATTCCTATGCTACAATCTGTCAAAGGGTTCTTGTCACACTGGTTCTCCATGAAAGACCTGGGTGATGCCTCTTATATTCTGGGGATCCGGATCCATCGTGATAGGTCCAAGAGGATATTAGGACTTTCACAGTCAAGGTACATCGACACCATACTGAAAAGATTCAGTATGGAAGATTCCAAGCACGGTAATTTACCGGCTTGTCACAGGATCACCCTCTCCAAAGAGATGTCTCCCAAGACTGATTTGAAAAGGGATCACATGTCTATTATACCCTACGCATCTGCGGTAGGCTCTATAATGTATGCGATATTGTGTACCAGACCAGATGTAGCTTATGCACTGAGTGTGGTAAGCCGGTATCAGTAAAACCCTGGGGAGAAACACTGGATAGCGGTAAAGAACATTCTGAAGTACCTGATAAGGACTAAGGATATGTTTTTGGTTTACGGCGGAAAAGACCTCCAGATGGAGGCCTTTGCTGACTCCAGCTTCCAGAGTGACAAGGATGACTCCAAATCCATGTCAGGTTATGTCTTTACCGTTAATGGAGGGGCGGTTTGTTGGAAGAGTTCCAAACAAGAAACCGTTGCTGACTCGACGATGGAAGTAGAATATTTCGCTGCATCTGATACCGCAAAAGAAGCCGTCTGGATGAGGAAGTTCTTGACATAACTTTAGGTTGTTCCGTCCATTGTTGCTACAATACCTCTGTATTGTGACAACAACGGGGCTATAGCTTTAGCGAAGGAACCCAGGTCCCATCAGAAGTCCAGACACATCTTGAGGAGGTATCACCTGATCAGGGAGATCGTGGATCGCCAGGAGATCGAGGTTCAGAGGGTTGCTATAGAAGATAACACTGCAAATCCATTAACGAAGGCCATACCCCAAACTCAGTTCAAGAGGCTGATCGAGATGATAGGTCTTCGATATGCTAGTACATGGCCTTAGTGCAAGTGGGAGATTGTTAGTGTATATGCCCTAGAGGCCATTACTGTATCATACTAGTTTGTATATTACTTGATGGAAGCTTGGGATATTCATAGTTGTATAGACAATCTTGCTCGAAATGGGAGTACGCTACTTGGTTTGTTTCTACTTTAATGTGTGCATGTGTTTCTTTTAGCATATCGCCTATACACATTAGTGGAGCCCTTAGGATCTTTGCTTGATTACCAGCGTTGTGATGGCAGTCACACTAGTGGGGGCTGGGTAATCTACAAGTACATCCTTATACAGGTCCCTAGTCGTAGGATTATCGAGACAGGGCATCGATACTCCAGAGTAGACTAGTGTATACGCTTCTCATCCCAAGAGGGGAAATGGTCTGTCCCACAGCTATCAGTACGTCGTACTGGAGATAGTATGCAGGTGCTCGTTAGGTTACGAGTACACTGGACAGGACTCACTGGGAACTATTGGTTTGGTATTATAGCTATCATCAGTTATCAGTTCCCAGATGACTTGAGTACAGCATAGTCCGTTGACTTAACACTGTCACTTCGCCTCGAGTGTGTTCCCACTGTTCTTAGATTACTACCCTACCACGGTTCAAATGAGTCGTGCAAACAGGTAGTAGTTGGGTGCAGTCCCGAAGCACTTGGAGGCAGTGATGGTTAGACAGGATTCGTCTCTCCCGGTATTGGGGGTTGATATCGCACTGTGTCTAGGAGAGCCATTACACAAAGTCCCTGGCCAGGGCAAGCGGGATGTACCGGTAGCGTTTCTAGTGTTATCTCAGGGTGTTTTGGGCTACACTCCGACACGACTTGTACCGCTATTAGGGGACTGACGTTTACCGCCTCCCTAGGCCCGATATGCGATACTCTCAGACGAACAGACCGGACTGTACGGAGATTGTCACATTCAGGCTCAGTAGGAGTTCGGATGGGTTCACCTCATCAGTCTTCTTATCGGTATCTACCTGGGGACCGTTAAGTACAGCTAGTACCGCTTGCGGCCTATGGTTAAACCCACTGCCAGCGTAGTGTCGAGTCTTTAGAGTCCCACACAGAGGGTTGTTCGCCTTTGGGCAAAACAGAGTAGAGGTCGCATGGTTTTGCGACGGGGTTCGTTCACATCCGCGCACTTGTGCACGTTTGATGTCCGGGCAGTTATTACAAGCGGGCTTTGGTTTAAGCCAGATCCTAGTATATGTTTTGGGATTGGTTATATCTCATTGTATTCGTGTTCTTCGGAACACGGATGCGGGTGTGTATGCACAGTTGACAGAGGCGGAGGCAGAGGGTTCTCATTAGGGTTGTTGACCGTTGACTTTTTCTAAACCCTAATGAGAATGAGAAATATGATTAATAATATTGATTAAGTATTATTGTGTCATGGTTGAGTTGAACATTTGACTTTTATTGACTTGTTGACTTTGTTGACCGGTTGACCATTGTTGACTTGTTGACCATCATCATTTAATTTCAAAGATGCTTCTTGTTTCTTGCAATTGCATTAAATGAATGAAATGATAATGGTCATTCATAAACTAACCATCACATTTTCTTAATTATTATTATTGTTATCATTATTCCAAATATGAGAGCATGGTTGTAAAAATATACTCATTCATTCTTGCACTTTCTCTCTCATAGTTTTTGCTCATCCTCTTCCTCTCTCTCAATGCTCTCATCTCTCATGTGTTGAGAACCATGAGCTCTTGAGGTAAAACCTCCATAACTCCTCTCTACTCATTCTAGGGTTCTAGGTTTAGCAATCCAAGCAATTTAGTTACCTCTAGGTTGAGATAGGAGCTCAAGGTAGAGGCCTTCGGGTGGATCCTTCTTCGACAAAGAGAAGAATACGAGGAGGAGCCGTTCAAACCACTCCAAGGATAAAGAAGAGAAGGAGTTCAAGACTTGGGTATAACCCCCTTAACCGAGTAGCTAAACTTGTATTTAGTATGCTAGGTTTTTGTTTAGCAAAGATCCTTTGTTTCTAGTCCATGTTGCCTTGTATAAAAAATCGTTTTTTACCTATTCCACCTCCCCGTAAGAACCGGGGTGGGCAATGTGGACTTACAGAATCCTTGGTAATGATGTATCTCGCCTTTAATCATCTAGTAAGTCACGGTATCTATCTTGGAACTCTTCCAACATACTGTCCCTCCACTGAGGGTAAAGACAATGCCCGCGACTGATATTCAGTCGTCCTTATCACCCTGGAACCTTTTCCAGTGATTCTCCCCAGGATCGATTGATACCATCTCACTATAACTAGTGAGTATCCTAACATCCAATTAGATCTATCCCATAGATCCATAACCCAGGATTTAAGAGGTATCACCTTGATCCTCTATGGAGAATCATTGTGATAAGAGGAGATTGACCGAGCGTAGCATAGGAAACTCCTTCCCTATCAAAAGTATGTCATCCACGTACTCTACGAGGATCACCACCATACTTCCTACTACCTTTTGTATATACAAGGTTCATCTACCATTTTGATGAAGTCAAACTCTTTGACTACCACATCAAAACAGATGTTCCAACTCCGCGATGCCTGATTTATCACATAAAACATCTTGCACACGTTTCAGCTGCTCCCACTGTCTACGAAGCCCTCTGGCTGTGTACTTACAGACGCTCTTTTCCAAATCAACATTTAGAAAAGTAGTCATGACACCCAACTGCCAGATATCGTAGTCATGGCATGTAGCCGTGGCCAGTAGGATCTGGATCGACTTAAGCATAGCTTTGAAAGTCTCAACTTTTCTATGTACACCAAGTAATCTTCTCAAGATATACTTTCTCCTGATGGGGATTTAACCCTTCAGATAAAGCAACCAAAGTCCATACTTTGTTGGTGTATAAGGATTCCATCTCAGATCGCTAAGCATCCAGCCATTCTTACAGAGTCCCACTCCTGATGGCCAGCTCGAAACTAGTTGGGTCATCATCTCATGATGCAATCCTCGCTCCCACTGTCATAGAGAAACCGAAGTATCTCTCAGGTGGATGAGGAACCCTACTAGATCGGTGGAGAGGCAAAGGTTCGTTAGAAACTATTGAATCCTTTGGTTCTACCAAATCATCAGCTGCAGTTTGTATAGCTAGAAGTCTTTCCAGTTCTACCTCATGAACAATAATTTCTTCACAAGAAATTCCCTTTCACAAAGGTGGCATGCTGAGAAATAAAACATCTTTTGTTCCTCGGGTTGGTAGAAGATATTCCCTTGTGATTGTTTAGGATATCCAACAAACTTCCACAGAACTGACTTTGGCTCGAGCTTGTCCGGATTTTGCTTTTAGACATAGGCCGGACAACCCCAAATCTTAACATACTTAAGATATGGGCTCTTCCTAATCCATATCACATATGAAGTGGTAGGCAACTGATTTGATTGGAAACCTATTCAATAGGTATGCAGCTTCACAAGTGCATAACTCCCAAAAGGAAATAGGAAACTCAGTAGTACTCATCATAGAGCACACCATATCACATAGGGTGTGTTTGCTCCGCCCCGATACACCGACGTGCTGTGGTGTATACGGAGGAGTAATGCTGAGAGAGAATCTCATTCTCCTTTAGAATAGTCCAGGAATCCCGTGCTTAAGTATTCTCCTCCTTGATCTCATAAAATGACATAATACTTATACCCATTTTTGGTTCTTTACTTCTAACTTATATTCTGTGATTATCTCAAAAGTTTCGGACTTGTGTTTCAACAGGAACATATGTCTGAATCTTGAGAGATCATCAGTGAATGTAATGAAGTACAGAGAACCGGTCCTGGCATGTATAGACATGGGACTTTCATACATCAGCATGTATCAATCCCAAGAGTTCACCAACTCTTTCTCTGTTTCCAATAAACGGAGCTGTGGTCATCTTATCTCTGTGACATGACCGGCAAGTTTCACAAGATGTAAATTCAAAACTAATTTAAATATGCATCTATATGTAACTTCAGCTAGTCGGGTCACATTGATATGACCTTGTCTACAATGCCTCAAGAAGGATTCGTTCATTTCCGAACTCTTCCTTTTGTGTGTGTTCTGTACATTAAGAACTGTAATTTGATTTAGAACGTCTATGCTTTTAGATAACGTGCCTGAACCGATCAACTCTTGATTTAGGAAATGTTCAAAACATTATCCAACAATACAAAATTATATCCTTTCTTTACTTATAAAGAGACTGATATGATGTTGCATATCAGGTTCGGTATCTAATAATATTCATTCAGAATCAATGTATTCTGGTAATACAGGGTGATAACTACCAATAGACTTGGCTGCAACACTTGCACCGTTTCTATCTCATGAAACTTATCACCCGTTCTCAGTTCTCTACCTATCTGTAGCCCATGTAACAAATTACATATGTGGGATCCTGATCCGGTATCTCATACCCAGGACGTAAAGGATACTGAGAAACAGTTCTCGGTAATGAACATACCCGAAGATGATGCATCAACATGCACTTTCTTCGTTTGGGCAGCACGGGAATTCTGGTAATCCCCTATTTCCTGTTATGTCTTATAACAATTATAAGTTGGAGCGGGACCAACGTTCCTTAGCGCAGTATAACAAGCGGGTTCGGTCAATACATCCGTATTATTATCTTGATTAAGGCGTGACATGGTCGCTACCTGGAGAGAGAGAGAAGAAAACACTCAGCGTGCGCTTTTACAAGATTAGATTGGTTATCAGTTTATCTAATCAGGATGTCTCCCACTGTTTTAGTCAAATCTTCCTTCAAACCCTAAAAGGAAAGACTAGCCGGGATTAATTACACCCAACAAGTTCGCCAATCTTTCAGCCAGGCCAGTGTCGGTACTTTGAGGGAGGTTCCCCGTGCTTTCGCACGGCCCTAATTAAAATAAACCTCTTTTTCCCAGGGGCATAACCCTGTTGACACCTTTCTAGACACCTACTTGATCGGCTAATTGTAATGTTTAAAACTCTTCCAGGAGTAACTCTTACTCGCAGCGGGTATCGGGATCCAACTATCTCATACAAGGTAGGAAATCTCATTGCAAATTTCAACTCTTGAAATTCTCGATAATATTTTACCCCTAGCGTCCTATGACCTTGACAGAGGTCAACAAATAATAGGCTGCTAGTCAAGTTCAACCAGTCATTTCCTGATTGAAGTAAACCCACCCGCACGACCCTTGACAGAGGTCAACAAGGTCGTACGACTACCATAAATCAATCACATCATATGTTTATATAGATAAGCGCTAATCAGCTACCGCACACTACGCCTTTACAGAGGTCAACAAACGCAACACGAATACTAAATACTACTTATCGGAGGGCTACGACAGGTTTTTTAAGAAAACCCTTTGCGTAATGAACTTGATATCGTTGTAGAATCGAGTGATTTTAAATGGAATGTTTTTGAGGCCTTTTCTAGTTTTGCTAAAGAGGTCACTCCCGGTGAAGGGATCGTCGGCTCTTTCCTCATCGAATAAGGTGCAGGATATTTTACAAATATCACTATGCAAAGCAAAAACTATAGAAGCAATCAAAAGACAAACCGTGTTTGTAGCATCTGCTAGTTTCGCTAAAGAGGTCACTCCCGGTGAAGGGATCTCGGCTCTTTCCTTATCGAATAAGGTGCTGGATGTTCTACAAGGAACACCACTATGCAAAGCAAGAACTATAGCTACCAGTTTTTAAGACAAGTTTCTACAACATCTTTAGGTTTCTTTTAGTTTCATTAATCTCATTAATGAAGTCCCATTTTATTATGCTTCATAAGCATTACATTTGAAACGAAATCTGCAATATAACATATATCTCATATATATAATATAAACATTCGTCTCAGGAAGTATTATGATCTCATCACAGAACAATGCAACAGAAGAACATATATGAAATATTGGATATACTAGACGTCCGTGTTTTAATACGAGTCTGTATAAAACACGGATTCCACGGTCGCGATGAATAGCCAAACCCACATCCCTAGACCCTTACGAGAGCGGAAAGTAACACTGCCAATTTTAGGGTTAGGAGACCCGGTCTCGACTCCTCGAGATGGTCTCCCACTGGACCCTAGAACCCGGCTACTTGTGCTCCCCGCCTTGGGTCTACCTAATGCGGAAAAGTAAATAATATACAATGGTGACATCATCCTTAGCCCGGAAGTGCCCCAATAAAAGAATATTACATACAAATGAATTTTACATGAATGAAAAAGAAAAACTCTCATCTCACATAAAACCCCTGGCTATTCAGAACACGACGATCCAATATAACATATCACAACAACACATAATATCTCATATCATCAACGTAAGCAAGTATGCGTTTCCCGATTGTCGTTGATGTATAGCAACGAAGCCGGCGATACACCACATACTACGCTTACGGTCACAGAAAAAAAAGTATAAAATTGCAACAGTTGGAATCCGCAACTTCCTTAGACATCGCATGCCTAACCAAATGAATTCCTTAGACATCGCATGCCTAACAATTATAAACCCCGCATTTTAGTCTCAATCTTGAAAACACTTTTCCATATCTAGTCAGGAAATTCAACAAGATTCCCGACATCCTGATCGAATGCTAGTCGCAAACTTTAGTAGACGGCTGCACCCCGGATGTCGTCGACGAAGTGCACTAAGGCGGAACACCGCTGCCGCGAGCACCCGAACGGATGCTTTTGGCGACGGGGTTCTCCTACAGTCACTTGGTCGGGGTTGTAAGTCCGCGGCGGCGCCCCGGCCGTCGATCCGACACCGGAAACGCGGAAACAAAAACTTTGCAAACTAGCAAACCGGCACCACCGCGCACTTTTCACCCGGATCGGGCCATTAACCTAGCTATTAGCAAACTAGAAAAGAGTAGAGAAGCTATACCAAGCGATCCGTATCCTTCGGTCTTCGTCTCCACTCTGATCTACTGCGGAATCTCCGTCCGTCACGTCCTCGTCGGAAAGGGCACCACGTAGCCGGATACTTTTACGGGCTCCCACCTCTGGACCGAGGCAACTCGGGCGCGAAGTTGGCTAGCCGACGCGTCCAAGATTTGCTGTAGGCTAATGTAGAGTCTATGTCTCTTTGGGGTTTATTTGCCATGGAGGATGGAGGAAAAGGTTAAAGAAAATTGGTGCTTTCAATTTTCTAGCAAAGAAAATGAGATGAAGAATAATGCTACCACTCTAAATGAAACTCTCTCATTCTCCCTCTCTCAAGAATGGCCGGCCCCTCCTCTTCAAGAAGAAGATTGGAGAGAGAAAAACGCATCTCCAAGTATATATCAAAAGAATGATAATGTGAAAAAGAAATCATAAAGGAAAAAAGGCTCACATCAATTCCAAGCTCATATCTTTTCATCAACCATCATGGAAAAAAGCAATGGAAAAGACAAGGAAAGAATCTCATGATGGTTGAACCACAAATGTGCAAGAAACCCCTCCTCAAAATGTTATTTGCAAACTGCAAATAACACCCTCCATCGAAAAGTCCGGCCGCGAAGGAACAAAGGAAAACCGGCCGGAACGGAATGCAAACTGGCAACTCCAGAAAACTGATCCCGTAATAAATTACAGAAAAAACCCCGCTACAGCATATACATGCCCGCATTTGTATTCCCACTGAATACAAATGCAAAGAGACAAAACTACACTATCCAATACTAGGATCCGGCTTAAGCCAAAGCCGGCTAGTAAAAACCGTCCGATCACGACCCATGCAATACCGCACGTATCTGATCGAACACTGCCAAATCTCCATACGGCCTCTACAACGTTTCGCCCGAAACCCGAGTAACTGAGTGTGGTGGACTCTAAAGACTCGTCAATACTATGGCTGTGGATTTAAATGTTGGAGATAGTGCCCTCAGAGTCAATTATTGGATCACAGGCACGTGATTGCAATGATTGAGGGAGAACCTATCCGGTAGGACAGTCTTACTCGAGATGATAGTATACTATCTGGTTTATCTTTATCATCGTGTACTGCTTTAGGTGACCTGACATGTCGCTATTACACGTTGATAGAGCCCCTAGGATTCTTGCTTGACTACCAGCAGTATGATGGCGATCATATACGTGGGAGCTGGTAGTCTATAAGCACATCCTTAAAAGGTCCCTAGTCGTAGGAGTTTCGAGACAGGGCATCGATTCTCCAGAGTAGACTAGTGTATACAGTCGAGACCCCGACGAGGGGCGGTGGCCGGTCTCACAAGCCACTGGTGTCAGTTGGTTCACCTAAGATGTATACAAGTGCTCATTGGGTTATGAGTACACCGGACAGGACTCGCCGGGAACCTGCTAGTTGGTCATATACCAGACGTCAGATAGCAGTTCCCTGGTGACATGTGTACAGGTTAGTTCATCGACCTGAGGATCGTCATTTGTCTCGTGTGAGTTCCCACTGTGCTTTGATTACTACCCTACCACGGCTCAAAGGAGTCGTGCAAACAGGTTTTAGTTGGGTACAGTCCCGAGCCACATGGAGGCAGTGAGCGGATCTTCAGGGGTTCGTCTCTCCCGGTATTGGGGGTGAGGTCGCGCTGTGTCTAGGAGAGCCATTACGCAAAGCCCTCGGCCGAGGCAGGAGATTTACTGGTAGGTATTCCAGTAGTATCTCAGGGCGTTCTGGGCTACACTCCGACACGACTTGTACCGCTTTTAGGGGTCTGACTTTTACCAACCCCCTAGGCCCGACATGCGATGCTCATAGACGAACGGACCGGACTGTACGGATATTGTCACTGACAGGCTCTGTAGGGTGTCAGGATGAGTTCGCTCATCGACGTCCCTTTTGGTCAATAGCTGGTGGCCCGTCACGTATTGGCTAATACCTCTGACGTGCTAGTGGTTAAATCCACAGCCATAGTATTGACGAGTCTTTAGAGTCCACCACACTTACAGTTACTCAAGCTTTCGGGCGAAACGCTGTAGAGGCCGTATGGAGATATGGCAGGGTCCGATCAGATACGTGCGGTATTGCACGGATCAGGATCGGACGGTTTGTACTAGTGGCCGTATAGTTATATGGCAGGGTTCGATCTGATACGTGCGGTATTGCACGGATCAGGATCGAACGGATATTACTAGCCGGCTTTGGCTTAAGCCGGTCCTTCTTTAGTACAGTGTAGATTTTGTCTCATTGCATTTGTATCCGGACGGAATACAGATGCGGGTGTGTATGCACAGTATCGGGGTTTTCCTGTAATTTGTTACGGGACCAGTTTTCTGGAGTTGCCAGTTTGCATTCCGTTCCGGCCGGTTTTCCTTTATTCTTTCCCGGCCGGACTTTTCCGATGGAGGGGGTTATTTGCAATTGTGCAAATAACATTTGTGGAAGGGGGTTTCTTGCATATATATTCATTATGATATGTTTAGCATCTTTCATCCATGATGGTGCTTTAATTGAGATTTGAGAGGGAATGGGTTTAATAGTGAGAAGTATGGTTGATGTTTTGTTCGTGGTCACCTCTTCTCTTATCCTACACTCACCTCCCTTCTTATGGTTAGTATTCTCATTTCCTCCACATTATGATCATTCTCACTAGATGAAAGAGAGAACACTTGAGAGAAAGAAAAGAATGAGAGAGTTCATCTTTGTTATGTGAGGAATTCTTCATCTCCTTCTTCTTCTTGTTTTTGGAAAAATGAAAGCACCATTTTTCCTAACCCCATTCCTCCATCAAGGCAACTACAAACCCCAAATGAGACTAGCATGATCTACTACACTTTCTACAGCATATCTTGAGCATGTCGAGTTGCCGGCTTCATGCCCGAGTTGCCTCGGTATCGAGGCGGGAGCCCGTAAAAGATGCAGGCGATGTGGTGCCCTTCCGGCGAGGAGGCGACGATGTGGAGACAAGACTTTCCGCGGGAGATCGGGACGATGACGAGAAGACCGGAGGACTCGGATCACTCGGTATACTTCTCTTCCCATCTCTTGTTAGCTAGCATTAGGTTAATGGTTACGATCCGGGTTTTATTGTCCGCGGTAGCGCCAGTTTCCGAGTAAGGAAAATTTTGATTCCGCATTTTGGCCTCGGGTACGAGGCCGGGGCGCTGCCGTGGCGCAACATTAACCACTAGCACGTCAGAGGTATTAGCCATACGTGACGGGCTACCCGCTATTGACTAAAAGGGACGTCGATGAGCGAACTCATCCTGACACCCTACTCAGCCTGTCAGTGACAATATCCGTACAGTCCGGTCCGTTCGTCTATGATCATCGCATGGCGGGCCTAGGGGGTTGGTAAAAGTCAGACCCCCAAAAGCGGTACAAGTCATGTCGGAGTGAAGCCCAGAACACCCTGAGATACTACTGGAATACCTACCAGTAAATCTCCTGCCTTGGCCAAGGACTTTTCATGTACTGGCTCTCCTAGACACAGCGCGACCTTACCCCCAATACCGGGAGAGACGAACCCCTGCAGATCCGCTCACTGCCTCCATATGGCTCGGGACTGTACCCAACTAAAACCTGTTTGCACGACTCCTTTGAGCCGTGGTAGGGTAGTAATCAAAGCACAGTGGGAACTCACACGAGATAAATGACGATCTCAGGTCGAGGAACTAACCTGTACACATGTCACCAGGGAACTGCTATCTGACATCTGGTATAATCCCAACTAGCAGGTTCCCGGCGAGTCCTGTCCGGTGTACTCATAACCCAATGAGCACCTGTATACATCTTAGGTGAACCAACTGACACCAGTGGCTTGCGAGACCGGCCACCGCCCCTCATCGGGGTCTCGACTGTATACACTATTCTACTCTGGAGAATCGATGCCCTGTCTCGAAACTCCCACGACTAGGGACCTTTTAAGGATGTGCTTATAGACTCCAGCTCTCACATATATGATCGCCCTCATACTGCTGGTAGTCAAGCAAGAATCCTAGGGGCTCTATCAACGTGCAATAATGACCTGTATGGTCAACTAAAGCAATACACGATGATAAAGATAAACCAGATAGTATACTATCATCTTGAGTAAGACTGTCCTACTGGGACAGGTCATCCCTCAATCATTGCAATCACGTGCCTGTGATCCAATAATTGACTCTGAGGGCACTCTCTCCAACAATCTCCCACTTGCACTCAAGGCTAATTATTGCGATGTCGCATACTCACAGCCCGTGTGATACCGAACACCCAACTCCTCTACTAGTCAGTCTCACAAAGCTCATTTGCGAAACTATTGCGTTCGAGGAATAGCCTCAGTGAGTGGATCCGCTCTGGTGTTTCTTTCTATGTCTCTCTCTATCTCAAGTCCGCGGAGAAAGCCATCTCCCGAATTGAGCAATACTTGTCTTAGAATATGTCTGGATGTCTGATGGGACCTAGGTCAAAAGTGAACTCCAAATCCAAACTTCTTAGACTGTATCGTCAACTGAACTTAATCAGTATCCTGCGCCTTGCCTTCCCTCAGTATCCACCTGGACTACCTGTCCAAAATACTGCCCCTCGTCAGAGGGAAAACTATAAATCTGACAGCCACTCTGCCATCCAGGTCACCTTGGAAGCCTGGAATGATAACTGTCTCCCGAAGGAGAATGCTGTTATCATATCCCTAGAACATCCACTTATGTTCTAAAACTGCTTCCGATTGTTTCTCGAGGATTGGATCAATATCAACTTATTGCACCTACTGCAAGAACAACATCTGGTGTGGTACTTGACATCTCATGATTGACTCAATTGCCTAAGCAAGTGATCTTCCAATCATGCGCATCCCTCTCCCCTTTAGTCTGTAAGACACCTTTAGAGAGGGTGACTCCATCACCTGAAGGTACACTACCGTGCCAGGAGTCGTCCATTCTAAATACTCTTAGAATGCGGTCAAAGTACCCAAATTGGGAAACCACCCAAATCTAGATCTAAAACCATAGATCTAGTAACCAGAATGTACGATATAAGATCCAATTCCTATGTGGAGAAACTACTGTGTGACGACCAAAGTATAACCGATCGTAGTATAGGAATATCACTTCCTACTCTATGTAGGTCATCAAATACCAGGACATCACGCCCTACTACCTTCTTAACAGATCCATCCCCTATTCTGATGAAGTCAAACCTATGACTGTCACATCAGAAATAGATGATCTATCTCGGCTATATCTGCTTTAGTCTATAAATAGACATAAGCCAACTGTCCACCAATGCTTCCGCTGGTCCCACTGACTACGACAACCCTCTGGCAGAGTCATATAGACGTACACTTCTAAAGCTAGTTCAGAACGACGCTATACTCATCCTCCTGCCGGGTCTCACAGTCTAGAACAACAGCAATGGTAAGTCTGGGTAAACAAGAACCTCCCCGCCACCGTCCTTGAGCATACCGAAGTACCTCTCGGGTGCCTGAGGTTACCCACTTTATCTGCGGAGTGGCCAATGGAATGTCAAACCAGATTGAATCTTTAGGTTCTTACCAAATCTTCAGTAATCGTTTGCGGTTCTGGAATCACTTCCAGTTCTACCATACTCCCACTACTGTTTTCTGAGAAAAAAATCCATTTTTATTAAAACTGTGGCGAGTCAAGAACAATATCACTATTGATCTTCCAGATGGTAGAATGTCAACCCTCATCATAGCCCGGGTCAACCCAAAAACAGCCATTACAGAAACGTGCCTTGAGTAGTCCAGTGTCTGGTTTTAAGCATAAGCCGGACAACTCCCCGTACCTTAACAATGTCAAGATATGAACTGTTCTATATCCAATATAGAAACAGAGGCACTGATTTAATTTAACCAGATTCAAATCATGCAGCTGTCACCAGTGCATGTATACTAAATGGAAGGAGGCCGATCAGCGTTACTCAACTTTGGAATACTTCCAATTATGAGTAACCTGAAAGAGAAGCAAGTTCTCGTAATCACATATACAAGTATCTACATCTTCGATCACCTTGAAGAATCCCGATACTTGCAATACCTGGTTCTCTACTTTAATCTTATACTTATAACTTCTCAAAACTCAGACCCTGTGTTTCTACGAAACACTTGTCTAAGAACTAGAGAAGTCACAAGTAAACAGAATATAGTATGAGTACCTACCCCTCTGTCCTAATGGACACTGGACAATATACAATACTCTGTACAAGTCCGCTGAGTATTATAACTCATTCACTGTGTGTCGTAGGTTGAAAACTGTACTTATGGTTAAGAAGAATTACACCGCTGTTCAATGCTCCTTATCTAACCATCCACTGGTATAGGTAAATGTCATAGACATAATTTCAAAAAGGTACGTCTCACTCTATAAAAATAGACGTACAGCTATATCAATTTGAAATTGGTGCATAACAACGGATATTCAAAACCATATATTTGCCGACCGGCAAACAACCCAGGTGACTTCCTCAAATATCACCAATAACAACGAATCCCGATATAATGAGGATGATCACCTAATTACCAATAACTTACTCCCACTCATCATCTGTAAAACCATACCGATGTGAGAACCAAACCTGGTAAATACATACCCTGGAGCAAGTGTCTAATTGGGAAATCAGTTTTCTTTTAACAGTACACAGTGAAACTGAAACATTGAAATGTTTCGATGGGGTATCCTGGTGTTCTTAGTAATGCCTCTTCCATTATCCAGATTCACAACTATAACCGTATAATTCTTTGCCACTTCTCCAAATCCCTTTTTACGTCTTTAGTCATTACCTTCTATACACCCCTTTAGGCCAAATGGTTTTCTTCCTTCCCTACCGTTCGGCACCAGCCTATGGTTTGGAAGAAGACTATCCAATAAGCATAATGGGTGTACTGTCCTAATCCTAGGAGCACTCGCAACACGAGAGAAGGTGAGGATAAAAGACAACCGAATGAACCTTATTCATATTTCTCCTGAACCAGGATCCATCCCCGAACTGGAACAAGTTCCTTTCAAGTTCGTATATAACCATATGATGGATTATCCAATAAACGGGGATCTTCGTAGTGATACGGAGTGTCCTGGAGAAATACAAAGGTGATTTAGGATAGGGGAAGAAATATTTGGTTTGGTCGTGAATAGCAGTCGCAATTTACTCTGCCCTCTTACTAATCCCTTGCTTTGTCTTAACTTAATACCTTCTGTACACCGTTTAGGCTAATTGGTTTTCTTCATTCCCTACCGGTCGGCACCTGCCTATGGTTTGGAAGAAGACTATCCAATTTGCGTAATAGGTGTACTACTCCTAAACCAAGGAGTACTCGCTGTTGGAGATAGTGCCCTCAGAGTCAATTATTGGATCACAGGTACGTGATTGCAATGATTGAGGGAGGACCTATCCCGGTAGGACAGTCTTACTCGAGATGATAGTATGCTATCTGGTTTATCTTTATCATCGTGTACTGCTTTAGGTGACCTGACATGTCGCTATTACACGTTGATAGAGCCCCTAGGATTCTTGCTTGACCACCAGCAGTATGATGGCGATCATATACGTGGGAGCTGGTAGTCTACAAGCACATCCTTAAAAGGTCCCGAGTCGTGGGAGTTTCGAGACAGGGCATCGATTCTCCAGAGTAGACTAGTGTATACAGTCGAGACCCCGACGAGGGGCGGTGGCCGGTCTCACAAGCCACTGGTGTCAGTTGGTTCACCTAAGATGTATACAGGTGCTCATTGGGTTATGAGTACACCGGACAGGACTCGCCGGGAACATGCTAGTTGGTCTTATACCTGACGTCAGTTAGCAGTTCCCTGGTGACATGTGTACAGGTTAGTTCATCGACCTGAGGATCGTCATTTGTCTCGTGTGAGTTCCCACTGTGCTTTGACTACAACCCTACCACGGCTCAAAGGAGTCGTGCAAACAGGTTTTAGTTGGGTACAGTCCCGAGCCACATGGAGGCAGTGAGCGGATCTTCACGGGTTCGTCTCTCCCGGTATTGGGGGTGAGGTCGCGCTGTGTCTAGGAGAGCCATTACGCAAATCCCTCGGCCGAGGCAGGAGATTTACTGGTAGGTATTCCAGTAGTATCTCAGGGCGTTCTGGGCTACACTCCGACACGACTTGTACCGCTTTTGGGGGTCTGACTTTTACCAACCCCCTAGGCCCGACATGCGATACTCATAGACGAACGGACCGGACTGTACGGATATTGTCACTGACAGGCTCAGTAGGGTGTCAGGATGAGTTCGCTCATCGACGTCCCTTTTGGTCAATAGCTGGTGGCCCGTCACGTATTGGCTAATACCTCTGACGTGCTAGTGGTTAAATCCACAGCCATAGTATTGACGAGTCTTTAGAGTCCACCACACTTTCAGTTACTCAAGCTTTCGGGCGAAACGCTGTAGAGGCCGTATGGAGATATGGCAGGGTCCGATCAGATACGTGCGGTATTGCACGGATCAGGATCGGACGGATTTTACTAGCCGGCTTTGGCTTAAGCCGGTCCTAGTTTAGTACAGTGTAGATTTTGTCTCATTGCATTTGTATCCGGTCAGAATACAGATGCAGGTGTGTATGCACAGTGTTGGGGTTTTCCTGTAATTTATTACGGGACCAGTTTTCTGGAGTTGCCAGTTTGCATTCCGTTCCGGCCGGTTTTCCTTTGTTCTTTCCCGGCCGGACTTTTAGGATGGAGGGTGTTATTTGCAAGTTTGCAAATAACATATTGTGGAGGTTTTATTTGTAAGATGATTTATTATGATAGCATCTTTTTGATACCATTCTTATCTTTCATCATCACTTGCTTTTTGGTGATTTGAGGTTGATTTGAGTTTGTTATGATGTTGTTTGGTTGTGGTCACCACTTGTGCTCCTACACTCACCTCCCTTCATGCTTCATATTCATTCCTCCACCTTATTCTTCTCACTTGATGAAAATGGTTGAAAGAAAGAAAAGAACAAGAGAGAAGAAGAAAAAGAGAGCTTCATCTTGAGAGTTTCATTCTTGATCTCTTTTTCATGGTAGAAAAATGCAAGCACCATTTTTCTATTCTTGATTCCTCCATCACCATGGCAACAAACCCCAAATGAGATATAGCCTCTACACTACATATTCTACAGCATATCTTGAGCATGTCGAGTTGCCGGTTTCATGCCCGAGTTGCCTCGGTATTGAGGCGGGAGCCCGTAAAAGACGAAGGCGATGTGGTGCCCTTCCGGCGAGGAGGCGACGATGTGGAGGCAAGACTTTCCGCGGGAGATCGGGACGATGACGAGAAGACCGGAGGACTCGGATCACTCGGTATACTTCTCTTCCCATCTCTTGATAGCTAGCATTAGGTTAATGGTTAACGATCCGGGTTTTCATTGTCCGCGGTAGCGCCGGTTTCCAAGTAAGGAAAAATTTTGATTCCGCAATTTGGCCTCGGATAGACGGCCGGGGCGCTGCCGTGGCGCAACACTCGCAACCTGAGAGAAGGTAAAAGGAAAAGACAACTGAATAGTCCTATTCGTTTTCTCCAGAACCGGAAACCATCCTCGAATTCCTTCGAGTTCGTATATAACCATACGATGGTTTTGTCCAATGGAAGTGGACGTTCGTAGTGATACGGGGTGTCCTGGAGAAAAGGGTAAAAGTAGGAGTGGCAATGAGGTCTGCAACTCTGACAATCCAAAAGCCAGTGTCAAGAAGGTTCGGTCAACTTTGTCACTGAGTCATAGTCTAGGGTCGGGTCAATGGTCGCTGCCAAAGAGAGAGAGAAAAGAAACACTCAGCGTGCACTCTAGCCTAGAACAGAATGGTTATCACTTTATCTAATCAGGAAACCTCCCTCTGTAACGTCAAATTCTTCGCCAAACCTGAAAGAAGAATTAGCCGGGATCACCCGAGAAGTAAACCAACTCATCAGTGGGAATCGGGATCCAACTATCATCGCAAACGTGACGGAATCCGCTCACGTTATCACACTCCAGAAGGTATGCACATATCTGGCAAGTTTCAGTTCTTTTGAAACTCCCGATGTGGATTTTTGCCCCATGCTCTTATGACCTTGACGAAGGCCAACAAATCATAAGTCACATGTCAAGTTCTACCCGTCATTGTCCAGGTTAATTTGAACCCACCCGTACAAGCCCTTGACGAAGGCCAACAAGGCTATACGACTGTCCCAAACCAACGCATCTATCTATGCAGCAGAAAAGTAACAAGCGGCTACCATACACTATGCCTTGACGAAGGCCAACAAACATAGAATGAATACTACGTGCTACCCGTCTGAAACGACGGAGGGCTACGAATGGTTTCTGGCGAAAACCTTTAACGTAATGAACTTGATATCGCTGAAGGAACAGGATAGCTTTTTAAAAATATAGTGACGAAAACCTTTGCTAAAGAGGTCACTCCCGGTGAAGGGATCTCGGCTCTTTCCCCGTAGAATGAGTTGCAGGATATACCAACTGAATACCACGATGCAAAGCAAAATTAATCGGCTATAGTGAAGTTATTGCCCTGACACAAACTTTTTGTCCAAGGGGTCACTCCCGGTGAAGGGATCTCGGCCATTGCCTCGTCGACCGAGGAGCAGGGTATTCTAACTGAATACCACTGTGCAAAACAAAAGAGAACGCCCTTGCAATAACAGCTTTTGAAAAAGTGTTCTAACAACATCAGAATAGGTTTGTTTATCTTGCATTGATCCGAATCAACGCAGTCCCATCAATTGATCACACCACAAAAGAACGAAAATAATGATGTACGTATATGCCATCCGCATTCGCCACTCGGTCCCGTCATCACCCGTTAGGTTACTTAACTTACGACAGAGCGGGGACTGGACTAGCGCGGATGCAAAACATATACAACATCTACTAGTATATATATAATATATAATTTTCGCTCAAGGCGTGATAAAAAATGCAACATCACAGAAATGTACAGCATCACAGAATAATACAGATATCTGGGATCCCCGGGCTTCACAGAGCCGCTGCTTAAACCCGACGTTCCCCTGGTCGTGTGGATAGCCTGTGCAATGAAAATCCTAGACCCCTACGGGCGCGGCAAGTTACCCGCCAAAACCTGAAGCGAGGCAGCCCCTTTCAGCAACGTGAATGGACCACCCAGCACTTCACAGAATCCGGTAACTTGGGCACCCCTCCTGGGTCAACCTGTACCCCCTACGAGTGCGACGAATAGCCCTCCAATTCTAGAGTAAAGCCCCCTCCGTCTCAATGCCATGAGATGCGGGCCCGTTTCCCTCTAGAACCCGGCTATCCGTGCACCCCTCCGCGGGGTAATCCTAGTACAGAAAGTAAAATATACATACAACGGGTACATCGACCGCAACCTGGTCGTGCCCCAAAATAATAATACAAACAGGTAATGGCGAAAGTCCACATGTCGGACGCTCGCCCAGCAATATCAAATGTACATTTAAAACAAAACTGTACTAACATTGCATCTAGGCTATCCCCCACGACCGATCCGCAACATCACAGCATAACACAGAACATCAACGTGAATGTCACGTTCGCAAATCCGTCTAAAAGGGCTATAGCAGATAGACTGGATTTACCGATCGAGTGACATTCACGGTCGCGGATATAATGTAAATACTGTGAACTAGCATGTTTAAAATATCCTATCGAACAAATTTTATCAAGTGGGCCCCCAAGCAAAACTATAGCACTTACAGAAAATCTGGGCGCAAAAATAATATCCCAAAACCCCTATTTCCAAGTATAAGACAATCTGGAAAATTTGGTAAGCTGATCAGTTAAAAGCGCGGCGGAACCGTGGCCCAAGCATAGGTTTGGCCGCGGTTCCGCGGCGGTATGGAGTGATCACGCGACCAAATTTTCACACAATTCTTATATTTTCATGCACAGTATTCTGAAACAACCTGAAAAATTTTTGGAGCAGAAATAATTTCGACAGAAACACGATGCATTGGAAAATACGGTTTTTGGGGATTTTTGTTCGATCGAGTTTTAAACATACTAGAGCAAGGTAGGCATGGTTAATGGCGAGGCTCTGATACCAATGTAAGTCCGCGGCGGCGCCCCGGGCGTCGATCCGACGCCGGAAACGCGGAAACAAAAACTTTGCAAACTAGCAAACCGGCACCACCGCACACTTTTCACCCGGATCGGGCCATTAACCTAGCTACTAGCAAACTAGAAAAGAGTAGAGAAGCTATACCAAGCGATCCGTGTCCTTCGGTCTTCGTCTCCACTCCGATATACTACGGAATCTCCGTCCGTCACGTCCTCGTCGGAAAGGGTACCATGTAGCCGGATACTTTTACGGGCTCCCACCTCTGGACCGAGGCAACTCGGGCGCCAAGTTGGCTAGCCGACGCGTCCAAGATTTGTTGTAGGCTAATGTAGAGTCTATGTCTCTTTGGGGTTTAGTTGCCATGGAGGATGGAGGAAAAGGTTAAAGAAAATTGGTGCTTTCAATTTTCTAGCAAAGAAAATGAGATGAAGAATAATGCCACCACGCTAAATGAAACTCTCTCATTCTCCCTCTCTCAAGAATGGCCGGCCCCTCCTCTTCAAGAAGAAGATTGGAGAGAGAAAAAGGCATCTCCAAGTATATATCAAAAGAATGATAATATGAAAAAGAAATCATAAAGGAAAAAGGCTCACATCAATTTCAAGCTCATATCTTTCCATCAACCATCATGGAAAAAAGAAATGGAAAAGTCAAGGAAAGAATCTCATGATGGTTGAACCACAGATGTGCAAGAAACCCCTCCTCAAAATGTTATTTGCAAACTGCAAATAACACCCTCCATCGAAAAGTCCGGCCGCGAAGGAACAATGGAAAACCGGCCGGAACGGAATGCAAACTGACAACTCCAGAAAACTGATCCCGTAATAAATTACAGAAAAAACCCCGCTACTGCATATACATGCCCTCAGTTGTATTCCCACTGAATACAAATGCAAAGAGACAAAACTACACTATCCAATACTAGGATCCGGCTTAAGCCAAAGCCGGCTAGTAAAAACCGTCCGATCACGATCCGTGCAATACCGCACGTATCTGATCGAACCCTGCCATATCTCCATACGGCCTCTACATCGTTTCGCCCGAAACATGAGTAACTGAGTGTGGTGGACTCTAAAGACTCGTCAATACTATGGCTGTGGATTTAACCACTAGCACGTCAAAGGTATTAGCCATACGTGACGGGCTACCAGCTATTGACTAAAAGGGACGTCGATGAGCGAACTCATCCTGACACCCTATTGAGCCTGTCAGTGACAATATCCGTACAGTCCGGTCCGTTCGTCTATGAGCATCGCATGGCGGGCCTAGGGGGTTGGTAAAAGTCAGACCCCCAAAAGCGGTACAGGTCGTGTCGGAGTGAAGCCCAGAACACCCTGAAATACTACTGGAATACCTACCAGTAAATCTCCTGCCTTGGCAAGGACTTTTCATGTACTGGCTCTCCTAGACACAGTGCGACCTCACCCCCAATACCGGGAGAGACAAACCCCTGCAGATCCGCTCACTGCCTCCATGTGGCTCAGGACTGTACCCAACTAAAACCTGTTTGCACGACTCTTTTGAGCCGTGCCAGGGTAGTAATCAAAGCACAGTGGGAACTCACACGAGACAAATGACGATCTCAGGTCGATGAACTAACATGTACACATGTCACCAGGGAACTGCTATCTGACATTTGGTATAATCCCAACTAGCAGGTTCCCGACGAGTCCTGTCCGGTGTACTCATAACCTAATGAGCACCTGTATACATCTTAGGTGAACCAACTGACACCAGTGGCTTGCGAGACCGGCCACCGCCCCTCGTCGGGGACTCGACTGTATACACTAGTCTACTCTGGAGAATCGATGCCCTGTCTCGAAACTCCCATGACTAGGGACCTTTTAAGGATGTGCTTATAGACTCCAGCTCTCACGTATATGATCGCCCTCATACTGCTGGTAGTCAAGCAAGAATCCTAGGGGCTCTATCAACGTGCAATAGTGACCTGTATGTTCACCTAAAGCAGTACACGATGATAAAGATAAACCAGATAGCATACTATCATCTTGAGTAAGACTGTCCTACCGGGACAGGTCCTCCCTCAATCATTGCAATCAC
Source organism: Agapanthus africanus (assembly GCA_030015575.1). Taxonomy (NCBI): domain Eukaryota; kingdom Viridiplantae; phylum Streptophyta; class Magnoliopsida; order Asparagales; family Amaryllidaceae; genus Agapanthus; species Agapanthus africanus. Next base: position 223,801,412 of record JASDDO010000012.1, read on the forward strand.
GTGCCTACGATCCAATAATTGACTCTGAGGGCACTATCTCCAACAGGGGTTATGGGGCGTGGCTGTCTATTAAGTTTACCCGGCGAGTATCCGCGTACGCTACGTGATTGCGACGGACATTTGATCACATCAAAATTCCGTGGCAACCGATCATCTGAGACTAAACTGCTATGTTTATAACATTCAAATTAGTTATCTCATAACTACATGTGGTTCCAAATATTGTATCACATTCCAGATAAATAGACAATGTTAAACTTTCCGATCGAATAATCAAACACCTAAGTTTTCCCAAATAGTTCTCAACACTTGAAATTAGTATAAAAAACATCCATGATATACCACAGTACCAATGGTCCAGCCGTAGAAGGGTCAAGCCAACGCCTCACATGTTGCAATGACGTACTTCCCCAAACCCTAAGGTTCAAAGGCAGTTCAAGACGGTCACATAATCGAGTTAAGGTTTGTGTTCTTCTAGAGGGTCCACCACGTTACCTGCACGACTTAGAACGATCTTAAACTACGGAAAAATCCAACACTTGGAAATTTTCCGGCAGGGGAAAAAGGGAGTTATTGATATCCGTTCGAACTTTTTAACACGTTCTAAAATTTACCCGGAAAAACTAAACGAAGTTATACTTTCCGATCGAATTAACGAGCTCCCAATACAACCCAAAAAACTCAACACTTGAGTATAAATTAAAAATTTCCAGAACAATCAGGAAATACAGACGGATATTACTGTACAAAAATGAAAACCTAATATTACTGTTCCGCCGCGGAACCGCCGCGCAAGGCATGTTCCTGCCGTGGTTCCGCGGCGGTATGAGGGAATTAGGGTCTCATTTTCTACAGTTATCCTTATAATTCCCTGCCGATTTTTTGAGCATTTTTAATATGAAAAAATCAACTTTTTGAAAAATTTCCAGAAACTAGGGTTTTACGGGTATCCGGAGTTCGATCGGAGTTTAAACTTTGCTTAGATTTCGCCTAATGCTCTATCTTGGCTCTGATACCACTGTAGGGTTACTAGGCACACGCACAAGGTTATACAAGGCAACAACCATGCCCGATTTAAAATTTAGCCGTGCCGAACAACCCTAAACCAAGATCTTAGACTAGAAATTACGCGAAACAAAGCATGTTAAACACTTTAACACTAAGAGTTTTGGATTACAACCTTTGTAGTCCGGTCCTTCACTTCTAAAGCTCCGTGTTGAGGTCCCTTCGCTGCGATCATCATGTTCCCAGACTCTAGAGAGGCTCTATGAAGAGAAAGATGCAATCTTGCTTCCAATCTTCGATAAAAAAGATGATCTACATTGAAGTTTCATTAACACAAGCTCTCACTCACAAATGAAGTGAACACCCTAATCTAAATGGCTAGGATAGATTAGGATGATGAAGTAGGATTTTAGCACTCATTTGTTTTCTTAATCTCACTCAAAATCATCACTAATGAAAAATCTAGAAAGCTTTTCCATCAAGAACTCAAGGAAGAAGAAGAAGAATTACTTTGTGATGAATAATGAAAGTAGTGTGAGGTTAGAAATGCAACCATGGTTCAAGTGAGAAGACTTAACCATTGTAGAGAGTTCACCATGGTCAAGGGTTTGGGTGGGTTAAGGAAATATCAACAAAATATCTTTAACAAATATCTTTGCTTAAAACAAAAGCAAAGCTTCTAGAAGCTACTAGAAAGTTTAACCCAAATCAAACCCTAACCATGTTTAATCTTCACTAATCATGTTGCATTTATAACCATATCATGTTACAATATTATATATCTCATATACAATATTTATTGTAACAAAATAAAATAATACAATTAACATATATCGCATATATATCAATGTATTACCCGAGTGAGAAAAAGAATCTTTTAGTGAGCTTATATTAGTTAATATAATTCAATATATCAAATATATAATTATACATTAAATTATCGAATCAACACTTGATCCGATAATTCAGCTATTTCACAAATAACTGACTAATATAATCTGTATCTGTTCATCGAATCAACACTTGATCCGATGACCCGGCTATATCACATATACCCGGTCGATATCTCATATCACGAGAATCTAGTACGGTATCACATACACGTATTGTTCTCGGTCCCGCACATATCATATATGTGCTCCTACTCCGTTTTGCCTGAGCCAGGAAACCTCTGTGTAGAACTCTAAAGAATCGTCAATACGCCGGCAGTAGGTGATGATCATATCAAACACCCACAAGCTGCAAGCGGTCAGCTAAACGTAATAGCCACCCAGGTATTGAGCGATCAGAAGATCAACAAGAAAGCATGTACATTCTCCTGCGAATCCAATCAGTAACACTTCCGTACAGTCCGGTCTCTTTGTCTGATATGTCGCATATCACGCCTAGGGGTGGAAAACGTCAGACCCCAATAGCTTGATATGTCGTGTCGATATGAGGTCTATAACAGTTCGAGAAACTACTGATAACACTTACCAGTAAATCTCAACAACCTTGGCCAGGGATTTCCAGTTATAGCCAATCGAACACAGCGCAACATCAACTCCCTATACTTGGAGAGACGAATCCCCTGCTATCGCTCATTGCCTCCATGTGATTCGGGACTGTACCCAAAAGCCACCTTTTTTCACGCCCTCTTGGACGTGGTATGATGGAAATCAAAGCACAGTAGGAATTACACAAGACTCTATGACGATCTCGGCTCTACAGACTACTTTGTACCAGTGTCACCAGAGAACTGCCATCTGACGTGAGGTATAATACTATCTGGGAGTTCTCGGCGAGTCCGTCCAGTGTACCCAGTCTCTACTGAGCACCCGTACACCATCCTTGATGTCAAACACCGATGGATATGGGATCATCCATCACCCATCGTATGGGTCAAGATGCGTATACGCTAGTCTACTCTGGTGTATCGATGCCCTATCTCGATACACCCTCGACTAGGAACAGTTATAGGATGTACTCGTCGACTACCGTGGCCCCACTAGTATGATCTCATCATAGTCCCAGTAGTCGAGTATAATCCTAAGGGCTTTATCAACATGTAACATAGAGACAATCAGAGTACATGTTAAGATAAAGAGCAACCAGATAGCGTATGATCATGTCGAGCAAGAAAGTCCTCCCTATATATGTCCAAGCATCCACTACAATATACATCGTATGTACAGTAATAGCCTCTAGGGCATACATATAACTAACACTGCTGTTGTAGTATCTCATACCCAACATCCCGAAGAGTCTCTCAAATTGTATCTGGGGAATGGCCTTTGTGAGTGGATCCGCAGTGTTGTCCTTCGTGTCAACTCTCCTGACCTCGATCTCGCGGCGATCAACTATCTCCCGGATCAGGTGATACCACCTCAGAATATGTCTGGACTTCTGATGGGACCTGGGTTCCTTGGCCAAAGCCACAACTCCATTGTTATCACAATATAAATGTATTGGATGCTCAATGGAGGGAACCATACCAAGTTCAGTGATGTACTTCTTCATCCAGACAACTTCTTTGGCAGCATCGTTGGTAGTGATGTATTCAACCTCCATCGTCGAGTCTGCCACGGTTTCTTGCTTGGAACTCTTTCAACAAACCTCCCCTCCATTCAGGGTAAAGACAAATCCCAAGTATGACTTAGAGTCGTCCTTATCACTTTGGAAGCTCGAATCGGTAAAGCACTCCACCTGGAGTTCTCCGTTACCATACACCAAGAACATCTCTTTTGTCCTTCTCAAGTACTTGAGAATGTTCTTCATAGCTGTCCAGTGATTCTCTCTTGGATCTGCTTGATACTTACTCACTACACTTAGTGAGTATGCTACATCGGGTCTGGTACATACCATCGCATACATAATAGAGCCTACTGCCGAAGCATAGGGTATCCCTTGCATGCGAGCTCTCTCCAAATCATTCTTGGGAGACATCTCTTTTGAGAGAGTGAGTCCAGAGATCGCGGGTTGGTTCCCACGCTTGGATTCTTCCATACTAAACCTCTTTAGTATGGTGTCAATGTATCTGGATTGGGACAACCCCAGTATCCGTTTAGATCTATCTCTATAGATCTTAATCCCCAAAATGCAGAAGGCATCACCTAGATCTTTCATTGAGAATCTTTGTGATAAGAAGAGCTTGACCGAGTGCAGCATAGGAACATCATTTCCTATCAAGAGTATGTCATCTACGTACAAGTCACGACCCGAAATTGGCACGTGACGGCCCTAATACTACGCAACGTCTACAGGCATAACGCAGTAAAAGAAAGCCAAAACCCAGAAATCTAAACCATTAAAAGACAAGAAAAGATAAGAAACATTGTTTAAACCTTTAAAAAAAAAACTCAAGTATAAATTCTTTAAGTCCAATTTTCTTTCTTGAAAATTTCGGCAGCACCTCCTTTATAAAAACCAACCCCAAAAATGGGTACAACATAAATATAAAGTAAAGCAACCCCAACGGGAGCAAATCCACGCCCAAAGGCGGAAAACAACCACCACAACAATATGCGACGCCGTAGCGAAGAAAAAGAAGACGATAGAAAGGAAACTGTATAAAAGATAACAAGTCACAACATAATATACAACATCGTCCTCACCAAGTCTCTAAGTCAATATGAAAATAGTAGATGGAGAGTACAGGGATACAACGAATATACAATACAACGAATAACCACAAAACCCACCTAAGCAAACTGCACACTGTGAGCTGATGCGGTATCCGTAGTTAAAGATGATAAGATGTGTGATAATAGCCTGCCTCTGACTATCCTGAGGAACACCTGCAAACACTGTGGCACAACGGGGATGAGTTGCCAACTCGTGAATAGTAAATAACATAAGCAGGTAATCGCAAGAATGCACGTAAAGCGTGAATCTAAGATATGCAATTAACAGCAATAACATGTCATATGAAATTAGAATAATGGAAAGTACTCTAGCAGGTACAACCAATATATGAAGCAATAATAATATGAAAATAGTATACAATAATCATGCAATAAGGGTGTGAGAATATAAATATGCAACAATCATGAAAGGTACACTAACAAGTACTAATAATACATGAAACAATGCATAAACAATAAATGGGGAGTATGGAATGAAATATGTCATTTCCACGGAATCTTGACATCGTGGTAGGATCACAATCCATCAAGACAAATCCAAATCCCAATTCCTCAAATCAGCCCCCAAATTGGCTCTCATATCATATAAATCTCACAAATCCTGAATGTACAATATCGAATAAATCTCATATATCCTGAATGTACAAATCAGCAATCTCATAAATATCCTGTATCCAATATCATATGAATCACCTATATCCCAAATCAAATTATCTAGTAAATCTCTAACATCCTAAATATATTTGCATGAATAAATATGATGATGTATATAAATTGATATCAATACACATATATTAGCGTCCCATTCCACTAATATTGGTGTAAAGGCATATATAACAGCGGCCTAAACCCTTGTTATATATACAAAGGAGTAAAAAGAAATATCATGAAACCAATGTGTCAAGCATCGACACAGAATTGCTGATCTATCAGGTGCTATCACCACGACTGGCCCCCTGATAGGTACGTATCACACACTATCCGAAAAGCACGAGTGCCTAGCTCTGACCCTCATCTTTCCACGTATCTATACGTACATGACTCCCAACGGTATCCCCATGATTACCGCCGAGTCATTGGTAATGTCACTGGAAAGTATGGTTCCCCCACTAACTCATCTCCTCATTGAGATTCTTGCCCCGGGGTACCTCCGGGCTCCACCATGTACCCCAGACGGTGCCTCCCGCTCCTCGAATCGGGTATATAATCAGAACCGAAAAATCTCATGGTGGATGCTGTAATATCATATCATCAAGGGAAACCGGTTTTTTTTTCAAATAATGCATAATTTCATGAACTACCACGGTCCCCAAATCCAGAAAACAACATGAAAAATCCATATCTTAATGCGAAAATCCATGAATATAATATATGCAACAGAAAACTGTAATGTAAGCATATAAAGGAAAAGACGCTATTTAACTGCAACGAGTTAAATATAAATATATGCGGTTCCTAATTTCTCCAATTATAAATAACATCAAGTAAAGATAATCATGTAGCTATAACCAGATATGTGTGTAAACATGAAGGTATAGCAAGGTATATGTATCTACCTATCAGTAATGATGTAATATACCCTCCGGGTATAAGTGAAGTATGTATGCAAGGTATACATGTAGCTATGTCATTATGTGTGTATGTACCTATCACTAATGGTACAATACCCTATAGGTATACAGGTAACTAGCATGTAAGCATGTCAAGGCATATGTATAAGCATGTGGGTATACAGGTAACTAGAATTTAAGCATGTCAAGGCATATGTGTAAGCATGTGGGTATACAGGTAACTAGCATGTAAGCATGTCAAGGCATATGTGTAAGCATGTAGGTATACAGGTATACTATATGTCATATGCGTAAAGAAATATGAATCATTGTCTCAATATACCTAACGAAACAATATCATATCTATAAGTGGGTTGTGCGTGACATGGCAATTATTGACGGTGTGTGAAGCATACAATCTGTGCTCGTGCAACATGAATCGTCAATAATATGTACAGTGTCCTAAGGATACTAGTCCAAGCACAACAATATCTAAGTAATAGGTTAAACGAGCAATTCTTAATATGATATAAAATATGCGACAGAAATAACAACTCTATCCCAGACGCATAACGCCATGCAGGCGATTCCCCTGTAGATGTTAAATCTACTCACCAATGCTCCTGGCTAAGTGAAGCCTACCACCTGTTTTCCCTTGTCGTAGCGTCCGAAGTCCCCTCTTGCGAACTTAAAATTTCACAAACACATCACATAAGCAAAAATCCTACATCGACGAAAAGACATCGAAACGCAAGAATAACGCCCTGAAAATTGTACTGCGCACATAGCGTATCAATCGCGCACGACATCGGCCAAAAACCCTAACTGGGGTCGCTAAACTACAAAACACTAAGTCTAGACCCCGATCATCCCGATCGCGCAACACAACACAAACAATTACGAGGAATAAAATAGATACAACCTCGCAACGACCAATCGAACCCACGTCGGAAAAACCCCGAAACCTAGAAAACAACTTATCGCAATATTTCGCACTAGTTTCAACCTAACGCATATCTAGCGATTACAAACACCCTAATATAGCTTAACTAAGCTATCTAAACCACTTCTATATTTTTAACACTCGCTAATTATGTTTTAGCAAGAACCTAGTAAGCTAATTGTATAATTAAACAAAGTGTTCATTAGCAAAAATTAACATTTCCTACTAGGTTAATCATCTCCAAAACACAAATTAACACTTCAAATGAACACTAAACACTTAACAAAATTTAACCCTAACAAGAATTTCTTAAATCAAATGTAAATGAATTAATCATAATTTAAAAACTAAACTAAACACATAATTAGCTAACTAAATTAGCTAGAATAAGATTAAAGAAAATATGAAAGGATTAAGGTGAGAATTATACCTCCCCAAGAACACCAAAATGAAGCTTAATCCATCATCTTAGCATCAAAACCCATGCTTGTTGAAGATCCAAGAAGGATTAGTGAAGGAAAAGATGGTTTTATTTTTATTTAGGATTTTTGCGGATTTATTTTGGAATTTTTCTTGAAGAATTTTGAAGAAATCATGAAGAAATGAGCTTGGGAAATATTTTGGACAGAAATTTGAGATAAGGGTCGGCCATGGGGAGGTTGGGGGTATTTTTGTGAATTTTAGGTGAAGAAATGCTTGGAAAATGAGTAATAAATGCACTTTGCCACCTTTCACTCATTTCTTTTCTATTTTAAATAATTCCTTTTGCACTCAAAAAAAAATATCTAGATATTTAAAAAGAAGTTTCCAAAATAATCTAGTGACAAAAATAATTTATTCACAAAAGAAAAAAAATTTCCGATGTACGTGCACCAAATACCGCTTAAAATAATATTTTATTTAGGAAAAATTCTATCTGAACCAAAACCTCCCAAATACCCCTAAAGTTCGCGCACAAGCTTTATTTTAGCTAAACTAGGTGCGAGCAAGGTTATACGGACGTTTGATCGAAATCGGGTTAAAACGGGGAAAACTGACAATTTTGCCCTAAAACGGGAAAATTCGCAAAACGATTTCTGAAACGTTACAATCTCCCCCCCCCCCCCCCCCTTATAAAAATTCGTCCCCGAATTTAAAATTTTCACTAAGCGTACCTTCAAAGAGAAGAGTACAAAACTCCCAATTCTCGCTCCCAGCCTCCCAAGTGATCATCTCACTATACGGCTATGTCCAAGAAAACTCTCCACGGATAGCAAGACCCTTGACCGAAGTTTCTCCACCTGCCGGGCCATTAACACCAATGGCTGCTGGTGAGCGAAAAGATCGCATCAAAGCAAATGGTCTAATGCTGAATCATGTGAAAAAAGTCATGAAGGTAATTGTAAAGTATCAACACAAAGAATGCGGGGTGAAAACTCAATAATCTGAGCGGAAGAGCCAAATTAAAGGCAACGAACTAACACGCTTAAAGTATCTCAAAAGGACCTACAATCCTGGGATAAGATTCCCAAAACTCCACAAGTCATTTATCGGAAAATCCATAGGAATACATGATCTCCCACTATGAACTCAAGTCTGCGACCACTACGGTCGGCATAAGACCTCTGTCTACACTGGGCCACTCTCATCCTGACCTGAACCAACTGGATCATCTCCGAAATCTCTAGACTAGCTGGGGTCCAAAAATCCAACAACGCAGAGTTAGAAAAACAGATTGGTGATCGACACCACCTAACAAACAAAATTTAAAGGTTGCTAATTGGAATGTCTCCTGATAACTGCTATCGAAGGAGAGTCCTAACAATGGAAAGTGACGATCCCAATTGCCGACAACAATTAGTACGTATGCACGAGTATAACCTCTAGAGTCGGTATATCCCGCTCTCACAAAACCATCATCCTGCGGATGGAAAGAAGGAGCTAAAGCTCAACCAGTACCCAAGTCTTCCTGAAGCTCCTGCCCAAGACGGCAAGCGAACAGGGTGCCTTCATTGGATACGACCCATAAAGGAACTCCGTGCAATACACAAACTTAACAAAGAACAACTGAGCAAACTGAGTATAACCGGACAACAAGCATCCGAATGGAGCCACACCCTGACTAAACCTGGGTATACGCCACAACAAATATTCATGGAGATCTGCTCGCATTCCCACTTCGAAATGGTTTAAAGGTTGCAACTCTCCAGCCGGTCTCAGATGCTCAACCCAAAACACACAACAAGACAAACACCTTGAAATGAAACCTGAAAATTCTATTCATCCCGGTCCACCAGTAACTATCTCACAAGTCACGGCAAAAGTTGGTGGAACTTGAATGAACACCGAAGCTGACTGATGTGCCTGTTCTAGGATTTTGCGTCTCTGCCCATCAGCAACAGATACATACAAACGCGTCCATAAACATAGCACATCTTGGTCACAAATCAAGGGCTCTGAATCATTACCCAGCCGAGTATGCTCAAGTATCTCTGACGAACGAGCATCAGCGGGCAGTGCCTCGCGAAAGCGATTAAGGAAAAGTGGTCGGACGCGGACATGAGCAAGCTGTCCCCTCAGAAGAGGCGAACCTAAGCTGTACTCCACGATCGTACAAGAACTGTAAATCTGAAGAAGACCGTCTCAACAATCTACACCCGCTGCAGGAAGATGTATATTAAGCTCTGGTGGTCCGTGAAAATCTAACACAACTCTCGAACAAGTAGTGTCTCCAAATCTCCAACGCAAAAGCACCACGGACATCTCCAGATCATGAGTGGGTTATCATGCTAGTACTTCCTCTAAGTGTAGGGAAGAAAAAGCGATAACTCTATAATGTCACCTCAGTACACAGTCGAGCCCCACTCACGAAACATCACAGTTAAAACAACAAAGTCGCCCGAACCAAAAAGCAAGAAGAACTGGTGCAGTTGTTAATCGAATCTCCAACTGCTGAAAAACTCCGCACGCATGCCTCAGTCCAAAGAAAAAGAAACCTCCTTTCAGGTCAGTCCAGTAAACGGTGCAGCACGACACTAGCAATCCTGCATGAAACGGCGGTAAAAACCTGCTAAGCCCAAAATCTGCGGACTTCCTTCCTACACACAAGTCTGGGCCTAACCTGTATGGCCACGATCTCCCTCGAAACCATACAAAACCGTCTCCCATGACTACAAGACCTAGGAGTCAACATAAACAAGCCTGATGGAACACTCCGAGAATCTAACAAACAGCTGGCACTCTCCCAGCATCTGCATAACAAATCCTCAAGTGCTACTCCTGTCCCTCAAGACACATTAAAATAGACCAGAATGTCGTGAATAACACAACAATAACTGGTCGAGGAACGGCCTGAAGAAATCCGGTTCATCACATCTACTAATGCTGCAAGGGCATTGGTGAGTCTAATGACACACCAAAACACATAAAGCCCGTATCACGCACAAGGCAGCCTTCGGAATGTCCTCACTCCGAACCCGCAACAATGATGACCTGATCCCAAACAACTTAGAAAATGTCTCGCAATGTGGAGCTGATCGAAGAAATCGTCAAGGCGAGGTAAAGGATACCTATCCGCACCGTAAGCTGGTTCAATTGACGATCTATCGATCCACAACCACAATCTGTCGTCTTTCTCCTTGACGAACAGAAATAGGACCTTCCAAAAGCGAAACGCTCAGACTCACAAAACTCCCCAACAAACAACTCTGCAGCTGATACTTAAGCTCCCTAAGCTTCGCCAGCTCCTCTTGAACATCGTCGGAAAACTCTCGCACGAAAGAAAACCGGTCCAACAACCCTCTATGGCTACGGTATCACGAATGAACGCCAAGAATCCACGACATCCTCTCCTCAAAAGCTGACTAGCAAAAAGGCTGAATTCAAGTTGTGAGAGGCGGCACAATTATCCACCTGCACAACAAGAACCGACTCGCCGGGGAAAAAAAAACCTGACTGTTTCCTCACGGTAGTCCACAGACGCCTAGCACATAACTAACCAGTCCGTGCCCAGGAGAACGTCAAATCCAACATCTCTAGAAGGATCAAGTGACGGATGAATCTCCTAATCGATTGGCATACGACTAAAATACGTGTCGCGCAACAAAAGAATCACTGACAGAAGTTAACACAACAAACGACTGATCTAGCTAACACGAATCCCCTCGTCCCAAACCTCTGCTACTCCCGCAACAATCACGAAAGCTGTCTCGACGACTAAGCCTCTGTCTCTTAGCTGATACCCTGGTACGAGTCCTCCACGGTCCCGGAACTTCCGATGTCTCTGGAATACGTGTCTCGTCAACTAGGGCTGCATCTATTGGTGCTATGTAAGTGACGGAAAGCTGTATGTTGATCGGAAGGAACAACTGGGTAACATGGGTGACAACCTCCTGTCGCTGTGGTCGAATGGTCTCCACCAAAGAACTCATCGTCTGGTGCATGTCCTGCATCTCTGTCACAAGCCTAGCGATACTATCTATCGAAGGAGGATCCGTCTACACCTATGCAACGAGCGTGCCATCCTGGTCAGTCCTTGACCCACCCGAGTCGACTCTGACCTCGGCCCTCGCTGCACCTCACTGAGTCCCCATAGTCGTCGGTGGCAAAGGCTATAAATACGGATAGGATTCGATATGAACACGGAAATCGAATCATAAGGATATGAATCATCAAGGAAGGAATTTCAAGTAATTGTACTTAGGTCACTTTAGGCAGAGTACTGCATCGTGAGTATGCTGCAGACATACACACACTACGTTACTCTGCTTAAGGTACCTACTCCATCATATCAAGGTCATCCTACACTCCGTAAGGTAAAAACCTAGCGCTCTGATACCAATTTTGTCACGACCCGAAATTGGCACGTGACGGCCCTAATACTACGCAACGTCTACAGGCGTAACGCAGTAAAAGAAAGCCAAAACTTAGAAATCTAAACCATTAAAAGACAAGAAAAGATAAGAAACATTGTTTAAACCTTTAAAAAAAACCCAAGTATAAATTCTTTAAGTCCAATTTTCTTTCTTGAAAATTTCGGCAGCACCTCCTTTCCCAAAAATGGGTACAACATAAATATAAAGTAAAGCATCCCCAACGGGAGCAAATCCACGCCCAAAGGCCGAAAACAACCACCACAACAATATACAACGCCGTAGCGAAGAAAAAGAAAACGATAGAAAGGAAACTGTATAAAAGACAACAAGTCACAACATAATATACAACATCGTCCTTACCAAGTCTCTAAGTCAATATGAAAATAGTAGATGGAGAGTACAGGGATACAACGAATATACAATACAACGAATAACCACAAAACCCACCTAAGCAAACTGCACACTGTGAGCTGATGCGGTATCCGTAGCAAAAGATGATAAGATATGTGATAATAGCCTGCCTCGGACTATCCTGAGGAACACTTGCAAACACTGTGGCACAACGGGGGTGAGTTGCCAACTCATGAATAGTAAATAACATAAGCAGGTAATCGCAAGAATGCACGTAAAGCGTGAATCTAAGATACGCAATTAACATCAATAACATGTCATATGAATGCAGAATAATGGAAAGTACTCTAGCAGGTACAACCAATATATGAAGCAATAATAATATGAAAATAGTATACAATAATCATGAAATAAGGGTGTGAGAATATAAATATGCAACAATCATGAAAGGTACATTAACAGGTACTACTAATACATGAAACAATGCATAAACAATAAATGTGGAGTATGGAATGAAATATGTCATTTCCACGGAATCCTGACATCGTGGTAGGATGACAATCCATCAAGACAAATCCAAATCCCAATTCCTCAAATCAACCCCCAAATTGGCTTTCATATCATATAAATCTCACAAATTCTGAATGTACAATATCGAATAAATCTCATATATCCTGAATGTACAAATCAGCAATCTCATAAATATCCTGTATCCAATATCAAATGAATAACCTATATCCCAAATCAAATTATCAAGTAAATCTCTAACATCCTAAATATATTTGCATGAATAAATATGATGATGTATATAAATTGATATCAATACACATATATTAGCGTCTCATTCCACTAATATTGGTGTAAAGGCATATATAACAACGACCTAAACCCTTGTTATATATACAAAGGAATAAAAAGAAATATCATGAAACCAATGTGTCAAGCATCGACACAGAATTGCTGATCTATCAGGTGCTGTCACCACGACTGGCCCCTTGATAGGTACGTATCACACGCTATCCGAAAAGCACGAGTGCCTAGCTCTGACCCTCATCTTTCCACGTATCTATACGTACTTGACTCCCAACGGTATCCCTATGATTACCGCCGAGTCATTAGTAATGTCATCGGAAAGTATGGTTCCCCCACTAACTCATCTCCTCACTGAGATTCTTGCCCCCGGGTACCTCCGGGCCCCACCATGTACCCGCAAACGGTGCCTCCCACTCCTCGAATCGGGTATAAAATCAGAACCGACAAATCTCATGGTGGATGCTGTAAGTTCATATCATCAAGGGAAACCGTTTTTTTTTCAAATAATGCATAATTTCATGAACTACCACGGTCCCCAAATCCAGAAAACATCATGAAAAATCCATTTCTTAATGCGAAAATCCATGAATATAATATATGCAACAGAAAACTGTAATGTAAGTATATAAAGGAAAAGACTCTATTTAACTGCAACAAGTTAAATATAAATATATGAGGTTCCTAGTTTCTCCAATTCTAAATAACATCAAGTAAAGATAATCATGTAGCTATAACCAGATATGTGTGTAAACATGAAGGTATAGCAAGGTATATGTATCTACCTATCAGTAATGATGTAATATACCCTCCGGCTATAAGTGAAGTATGTATGCAAGGTATACATGTAGCTATATCATTCTGTGTGTATGTACCTATCACTAATGGTACAATACCCTATAGGTATACAGGTAACTAGCATGTAAGCATGTCAAGGCATATGTGTAAGCATGTGGGTATACAGGTAACTAGCATGTAAGCATGTCAAGGCATATGTGTAATCATGTAGGTATACAGGTATGCTATATGTCATATGCGTAAAGAAATATGAATCATTGTCTCAATATCCCTAACCAAACAATATCATATCTATAAGTGGGTTGTGCGTGACATGGCAATTATTGACGGTGTGTGAAGCATACAATCAGTACTCGTGCAACATGAATCGTCAATAATATGTGCAGTGTCCTAAGGATACTAGTCCAAGCACAACAATATCTAAGTAATAGGGTAAACGAGCAATTCTAAATATGATATAGAATATGCGACAGAAATAACAACTTTAGCCCAGACGCATAACGCCATGCAGGCGATTCCCCTGTAGATGTTAAATCTACTCACCAACGCTCCTGGCTAAGTGAAGCCTACCACCTGTTTTCCCTTGTCGTAGCGTCCGAAGTCCACTCTTGCGAACTTAAAATTTCACAAACACATCACATAAGCAAAAATCCTACATCGACGAAAAGACATCGAAACGCAAGAATAACGCCCTGAAAATTGTACTGCGCACATAGCGTATCAATCGCGCACGACATCGGCCAAAAACCCTAACTGGGATCGCTAAACTACAAAACACTAAGTCTAGACCCCGATCATCCCGATCGCGCAACACAACACAAACAATTACGAGGAATAAAATAGATACAATATCGCAACGACCAATCGAACCCACGTCGGAAAAACCCCGAAACCTAGAAAACAACTTATCGCAATATTTCGCACTAGTTTCAACCTAACGCATATCTAGCGATTACAAACACCCTAATATAGCTTAACTAAGCTATCTAAACCACTTCTATATTTTTAACACTCGCTAATTATGTTTTAGCAAGAACCTAGTAAGCTAATTGCATAATTAAACAAATTGTTCATTAGCAAAAATTAACATTTCCTACTAGGTTAATCATCTCCAAAACACAAATTAACACTTCAAATGAACACTAAACACTTAACAAAATTTAAGCCTAACAAGAATTTCTTAAATCAAATGTAAATGAATTAATCATAATTTAAAAACTAAACTAAACACATAATTAGCTAACTAAATTAGCTAGAATAAGATTAAAGCAAATATAAAAGGATTAAGGTGAGAATTATACCTCCCCAAGAACACCAAAATGAATCTTAATCCATCATCTTAGCATCAAAACCCATGCTTGTTGAATATCCAAGAAGGATTAGTGAAGGAAAAGATGGTTTTATTTTTATTTAGGATTTTTGTGGATTTATTTTGGAATTTTTCTTGAAGAATTTTGAAGAAATCATGAAGAAATGAGCTTGGGAAATATTTTGGACAGAAATTTGAGATAAGGGTCGGCCATGGGGAGGTTGGGGGTATTTTTCTGAATTTTGGGTGAAGAAATGCTTGGAAAATGAGTAATAAATGCTAATAAATGCACTTTGCCACCTTTCACTCTTTTCTTTTCTATTTTAAATAATTCCTTTTGCACTCAAAAAAAAATTTCTAGATATTTAAAAAGAAGTTTCCAAAATAATCTAGTGACAAAAATAATTTATTCACAAAAGAAAAAAATTTCCCGATTTACGTGCACCAAATACCGCTTAAAATAATATTTTATTTGGGAAAAATTCTATCTGAACCAAACCTCCCAAATACCCCTAAAGTTCGCGCACAAGCTTTATTTTAGCTAAACTAGGTGCCAGCAAGTTTATACGGACGTTTGATCGAAATCGGGTTAAAACGGGAAAAACTGACAATTATGCCCTAAAACGGGAAAATTCGCAAAACGATTTCTGAAACGTTACAGTACAATACGAGAAAGACAACCTTACTCTCTACAACCTTCTTGTATATACAAGATTCATCTACGTTCTTGATGAAGTCAAACTCTTTGACCATAACATCAAAGCAGATGTTCCAACTTCGCGTTGCTTGCTTTAACCCATAGATGGATTTAAACAGCTTGCTCACCTTTCCGCTGCTCCCACTTTCTACGAAGCCCTCTGGCTGAGTCATGTAGACGCACTCCTCTAAATCCCCATATAGAAAGACGGTCTTAACATCCATTTGCCAGATTTCGTAGTCATGGTATGCAGCAATGGCAAGTAAGACCCGGATAGATTTAAGCATAGCCACTGGAAAAATGGTTTCGTCATAATCCACACCTGGTCATTGACGAAAACCCTTTGCAACAAGTCTAGCTTTAAAAGTCTTAACTTTCCATCTACACCAAGTTTCTTCTTAATGATCCATTTGCTCCCAATGGGTTTTATCCCTTCAGGAGCAACTTCCAAAGTCCATACTTTGTTGGTGTACATGGATTCCATCTCAGATCGCATTGCATCCAGCCATTTCACAGAGTCACCACTCGTGATGGCCTGCTCGAAGCTAGTCGGGTCATCATCTTCCATGATGCAATCCTCGCTTCCACCGTCAATGAGAAAACCATAGTATCTCTCAGGTGGATGAGGAACCCTACTAGATTGGCGGAGAGGCTGGGGTTCGTCGGAAACTACTGAATCTTCTGGTTCCACCAAATCTTCTATCGTAGTTTGTGTTGCTGGAACTTCTTCCAGTTCTAACTCTTCGCCACTTATTTCTTTCATAAGAAATCCCTTTTCTAAAAAGGTGGCATGTCGAGAAACAAACACCTTTTGTTCTTCTGAGCGGTAGAAGATATACCCTCGCGAATGTTTGGGATATCAATAAACTTGCACAGGACAGACCTTGCCTCGAGTTTGTCCGGATTTTGTGTTTTCACATAGGCCGGACAACCCTATATCTGATTCAAATTTAGACATGGCCTCTTCCCATTCCATATCTCATATGGAGTGGTAGGCACTGATTTAGTGGGAACTCTATTCAATAGATATGTTGTTTTCTCAAGCGCATACCCCCAGAAGGAAATAGGTAACTCAGCAGTGCTCATCATAGAGCACACCATATCTAATATGGTGCGATTCCTCCGCTCTGATACACCATTGTGCTGTGGTGTATACGGTGGAGTAAGCTGAGAGACAATCCCTTTATGTTTTAGATAGTCCAAAAACTCAATGCTTAAGTATTCTCCTCCTCGATCAGATCGCAGGATCTTAATACTTTTGCCCATTTGGTTCTCTACTTCGTGCTTATATTCCCTGAATTTCTAAAAAGCTTCAGACTTGTGTTTAACCAGGAACACATGTCCCTATCTTGAGAGATCGTCCGTGAATGTAATGAAGTAGGAAGAACCGTTCCTGGCATGTGTAGACATGGGACCATATACATCACTTTGTATCAGTCCCAAGAGTTCTGTAACTCTTTCTTCGTGTCTACTAAACGGTGTTTTGGTCATCTTGACTTTGAGATATGACTGGCAAGTATCATAAGATGAAAATACGAACAGATTCAAAAATCCATCCTTATGTAACTTAGCTAGCCGTGTCGCATTGATATGACCTAGTCTACAATGCTACAAGAAGGATTCGTTCATTTCTGAACTCTTCCTCTTGTGTGTGTTTTGTACATTAAGTACTGTAGTTTGGTTGAGAACGTATATGCCATTATTTAACGAGTCTGATCCAATCAACTTTTGATTCAGGAAGATGTTCATAACATTATCCTGTACTACAAAATTATATCCCTCTTTACTCAATAAAGAAACTGATATAAGATTGCATATCAGGGTCGGAATGTAATAGCATTCGTTCAGAATCAATGTATTACCGTTTGGCAATACAAGGTGATATTCGCCAACTGCTTTGGCTGCAACATTTGCACCATTCCCTACTCTTATGGAATGATCACCTTCTTCTAATTCCCTACCTTTATATAGCCCATGTAACATATTATATATATGGGATCCCGATCCGGTATCTAATACCCAGGACGTAGAGTGAACGGAGAAACAGTTCTCGATAACTAACACACCCGAAGAAGATGCATCAACATGCTTATTCTTCGTTTGGGCGGCGTGAGAATCCGGATATTCTCCTATTCCCTGCTCGGACTTATAACAATTATAAGTGGGATCGGGACCAACGTTCCCCTGCTCAGTATAAAAAACGGGTTTAGTCAATACATCAATATTATTATCTTGATTAAGGCCTAATATGGTCGCTACCTGGAGAGAGAGAGAAGAAAACACTTTAGCGTATGCTCTTGCATGATTAGACTGGTTATTATCTTATCAAATTAGGATGGCTCCCACTGTTTTCATCAAATCTTCCTTCAAACCCTAAAAGGTAAGACTAGCCGGGATTAATTACACTTTACAAGTTCGCCAATCTTTCAGCCAGGCCAGTGTTGGTACTTTGAGGGAGGCTCCCCGTGCTTTCGCACGGACCTAATTAGAATAAACCTCGTTTTCCCAGAGTCATAACCCCGTTAACACCTTTCTAGTCACCTACTTGATCGGCTAATTGTCTTGTGTAAAATTCTCCAAGGAGTAACTTTTACTCGCAGTGGGTATCGGGATCCAACTATCTCATAAGAGTTATGCAATCTCATTGCAAATTTCAACACTTGAAATTCCCGATAATTCTTTTACCCGTAGTGTCCTATGACCTTGACGGAGGCCAAACTACCTATAGGACGCTAGTCAAGTTCAACCCGTTCATTTCCTGATTGAATTAGACCCACCCGCACGACCCTTGACGGAGGCTAAACTACGCCGTACGAATGTCACGACCCGAAAGAGCACGTGACTGGCCCTTGAACCATATGAAGTCTATAGGACTCCATCTGATCCAAGTAAGCCAAAAGCCCAGAAATCTAAAACTATTTTAAGAGTAAGTAAGGAAAACTGGTTTGAAGAAGTGAAAGAAAACATGTTGACGTCAAGGTTTTTAAATAACTAAGCCAAAAATGCATTTTTAAAATGTCAAGTCTTTTCTAAAAATTTCGGCAGAGTTTCTTTTGTAAATACTGGCCCCGAACGGGGTACAAAAAGAATAATATATATATGCAATGATAAAAGGCATCCCCAAGCGGGAGCTAGCTCTTCGTCAAACGACGGTCATAACCACACAAGTAATAATAAGATACAACGCCGAAGGGCGAGAATCAAAACACAAAATAACATGAAAACCGTAATACTGCTAAGCGCGACTCTAAGGTCGAAAAATACATCACTAATGTCTAAGTCTGAAACAATATACAAGTTTTGGTTGATGAAATTCTAGATACAAAGAATAATACAAGTACAATGGTGGTTCTTGATGTAAAAGAAACCACCTACCAAATGCAATTCACCCGCAAGGAAGCAATGTGCCAGAAATGCTGCAAAGGAACCTGTACGGCAGAACCTGCAAGAACTGTGGCACAACGGGGGTGAGTTGCCAACTCGTGAATAGAGAATATCTACAAGCAGAAACCGAAAGCAAGACATAATCCTAGGTCAATACGATCAGTATATAAAATCCTCAATATATAACATGCAGCCTATAACAAGGCTAGGGTAAATATCTAACCCGAGTGCAATCTCATGTGCATGCGTCAGTGCCTCAGGTAGCAATATATCATATGAATGAGATATGAATGCATGAAAACAGAATACATGTACATGAAGAAACTGTTTTCATAAATTAGTGAGATTTCCTTTGTATTTTTAAAATGAGGTATCATAATGAATCAGCATAAAACTGTGCCTAGCATCGGCACAAAACGTAATCCCAATATCTCGATATCTCAAAGTCTCAACCACAATATCTAGGGTGCCGTCAGCCCAGACCGGCCCCTACCATCCATCTCAAGACCACGACGGTATCCTCCGGATATCCGACGCGTCGGGTAAAATCACCGGTAGGTAGTGCTCACCTGCCAGGCTCAACGTCATCACCACATTCATCTTGCCCCGGGGTACCGCACCGGGTCCACCATGTACCCGAAACGGTTCATCCGTCTCCTCGAATCGGGTTTCCAAATCCATCAACAAACTCATGGTGGACGACTCATACATCATGGGAAAACCGCACTTTTTATTTTAAAAGAGAGAATATGTTTATTTGTGTTTTTGCGGTTTTCCTCCAAATCCAGAAAATCTCACGGAAATCCAAAACCTCAATAACACGTAAAATAGTGAATATATGCATGAGAATCCATGAATGCGGCATAACAATGAATAACATTATGCATGAAGTAGCAGGTAATAACTACAATGTCTAAACTAACATATAAGGCAAGTACACTAATATCATGTCTAAACTATTAGCTAATAGGCTATGTCAAGCAATAATATTTTCTAAGGTGTACGTGACATGGCAATTACCGATGAAGATGTGTGTGAGCCGGCAAGTAAGTGTACGTGGTACATACGCATCATCGGTAATGGTGCTGGTGTCCTATCAGCATGATATCAATAATGGAGTATGAAACATAATATAAGAATGCGATGCAAAGCGAACCACAAAAATGAGTGGGAGCTGAAACTAGACGTAACTATAACTAATCTGCATTAATCTAATATAAGTCCTACAAATGGTGCCTTTTGAAATAACACGAATCATGGGGTTTTGAAAATAGGGGCTACGGTGTTTTTATGAAAAGATACGCCTTTTGAAATATCCGTAGATCCCTTGACCTGTCTTTTAAAAATACCCACGACCCGCTAGTTTTGAAATAGGTAGGAGGCTAATCTAATCTAACAACTACACTAAACTATACGGCTGAACTAACCAGCTGGGCTACAGGTAAGGAAACCGCCTAACATCTGAGTCGATATATATATAGATAATAGTCGGTGATTCCGCCTCAATAGTATCGCGTACGATACAGTATATCATATGACATCCTCAAGTCATGAGTGCGGATCTATCATCAATGTAAAGCTCATACGGTAAATCGTCGTACGGCATCCCAATAGCTGGGTACGGGTTAAAATCACACTATCTCATCACATTTCAGGTATCACTATCATCATAACATATAATCTGGGGTACTGGTCTAAGTCTAGTACAACTGATACCATCAAACTACAGCGTGTGCAAGCACACGTCCCAAGGCCCGCTAGAGATCACGTATCGTATCCTCAAATACGAATCACATCAAATCACCGATCTCACGGCACCATGCCCAACATCATCGACTCATCTCCAATGTCATCCAATATCATCAAACACAGTGCAAGTATAATGAATATGGAAAGATGTGCGTGTAGGTGTAAATCTACTCTAGGGTTCGCGACTATGAACTACACTAGTCACTTCTAACCCTACACTATCCATAGTACACCTAGCTATCATATACATATATATACTACAGACTGCGGGGGTGCTATACGCCATCCACCCGTCTTCCCCCTGTAGATATAATCTACTCACCTTGCGTCTTTATCTTTCGATGCCACCACGCGTTTGCTTGTCATCCCGAAGTCTTCATGTGGTACCTACACATCAAGTGTCGTATATGCGCATTAAAACCAAATCAAAGCTAAAACGGCACACGAAATCCAAAACGATACGATAAGGGGCCTATAGGTTAGAACCTATGGCACGCCTTCAAAACCATCAATAAATCCTCTATATCGTCGTATAAACGCCAAATAGTCGAGGTAAATCACAAGACACTAATGCAGAATTAAAAATACGGAATACGGAAACACGAATCCAAAACAGCAACTTAGGAAATATGTCTCAGATTTCACCCTAGGTCAATTTATACAAATCTAAATATACCAGGGGTCTAACATAAACATGTAGGAGCTACAGAACAAATACGAGCCAAAATGGTGGGACCCAGGCCGCAAATTGCGGCCAATGGCAATAAATTGGCGGCCGGGAAGAAGAAATGGGAGCTGGGGTCTTGGGGTTAGCTTCCTGGGTGCCTGCACATCCCACTGTCCACTCAATTTTATTTTAGGGTGTCTCGGGTGATAGCAGATTCCATAAACACTACACAGATTTCACAAATTCTCCGATATCGGTTTCTAAAATCCGTATTCTTGGTGAAAGCTTCAGGTTTGGGTTTCAATTCATACACTAGGGAGTTTGTAAAACCTCTACTGAGCTCAATTTCACAATACCACACCAAATTCCCTCAAATCCTAACTTGGTTATCTCAAGTCCACAATATCACACAATATCGATTCACTTTTAACATAGGGGTATAAGTAATGCAAAAACTAATCTAATGATCCAGAAATTACCTCATTTGGCAACTCAAGAAAATTCTTGAGTTGCCCCTAGTGGCCAAAATCCTTGCTTCTTTAGCTCCAAGTGTAGATCTAGGGATTGTGCACACATTTAATGAATTGGAGATTGGGTTTTGGGGTTATTTTAGAGGTGTTTTGGAGCTTGAAGAGGGGAGGGAAAGGAGGTGCAGGAGCAGCAGCAGGAGAGAGGAAAAGAGGGAGGGAAATGAAGGGAAGAAGAATGGCTAAGTCTTTAGTCAATGAAGCCCATACCTCTCTCTCTCTCACCAACTACCAATTTCTTTATTCTTTTTCTTTTCTTTTTTCTTTTAAAACCCTTCTCACTCAAATAGTAATCCCAAAACAAACCATGGCAAGAAAATGCACAAGTATGAAAAAAAAAGATATGTGCATGTTTTGCACAAAAACGCCAAAAATCCGATTAGAAATTTTTAATCGCGATTAGCACTAAATTAGCATATAAATGATCATAAAAAATCTAAAAATGCCATAATTCCAATAATTACCCAATTTTAGAATTTTCCATAATTTTTCTCAATTTTTTTTCCTATTTATTTGTATTTAATAATACCAAAATATTAAAATATTCAATAAAATAATATTAAATTATAAAAATTCCCAAAATTAATACTTTATCTTTTTGAAATGTTACAACGAATACCCTAATCCAATCGCATCTAATGCAACAGATAAGTACTAATCAGCTACCATACACTACGCCTTGACGGAGGCCAAACTACCGTAGCACGAATACTAAATAATACTTATCTGAAATGACGGAGGGCTATGCAGGTTTTTCAGAAAACTATGAGCGTAATGAACTTGATATCGTTGTAGAAACAAGTGATTTTGAAAAGGAGTGTTTTTGAGGCTTTTCTAGTTTCGCTAAAGAGGTCACTCCCGGTGAAGGGATCTCGGCTTTTTCCTTATCGAATATGGTGCAGGATATTTCAAAAATACCGCTATGCAAAGCAAGAACTGTAGAAGCAAACAAAAACTAAACCGTGAGTTTATAGCATATGCCAGTTTTTCTAAAGAGGTCACTCCCGATGAAGGGATCTCGGCTCTTTCCTCATCGAATAAGGTGCAGGGTATATCGCATATACCACGGTGCAAAGCAAAAACTGTAGCTACCCTTTTTGAAAATTTGATTCTACAACATCTTGTAGGTTTCTTTTCATTTATTTATCTCATTAATAAATCCCATCATTTATGCTTCATAAGCATCACAGAAGAAATGAAAATACAACGTACGCATATGCCATCCGCATTCGCCACAATGTTTCGTTATTCACCGTTAGGTTACTTAACTAACGGCATATCGGGACGGGACTAGCACGGGTGCAAAACATAAGCACGTTTATTATATATCATATATACAATAATAAAGCATTCGTCTCACGCATATAAAATGATAACATCACAATATATCAACAACAAAAGAAACATATAAAATATTGGATATACTAGGAGGTCCATGTTTTATTGCGAGCCTGTATAAAACACGGATTCCACGGTCGCGATGAATAGCCAAACCCACATCCCTAGACCCCTACGAGAGCGGAAAGTAACACTGCCAATTCTAGGGTTAGGAGATCCGGTCTCGACTCCTCGAGATGGCCTTCCACTGGACCCTAGAACCCGTTTACTTGTGCTCCCCGTCTTGGGTCTATCCTAATGCGGAAAAGTAAATAATATACAATGGTGACATCAACTTCAACCCGGAAGTTCCCCGATAAAAGAATATTACATACAAAGAATTTTACATGAATGAAAATAAAAAACCTCATCTCACATAAAAACCCCGGCTATTTAATAACAAGACGATCCAATATAACATATCACAGCAATACATAATATCTCATATCATCAACGTAAGCAAGTATGTGTATCCCGATTGTCGTTGATGTATAGCAACGAAGCCAGCAATACCCCACATACTATGCTTACGGTCACAGAAAAGAAAGTGTAAAACTACAACATTTGGAATTCACAATCGACTTAAACATCGTAAACCAGAAATATCACATATTACGGATTTCATGTCTAACTATATGAATTTTACATATTGTATCACAATCACAAAATATCATGACGATGTTTAACGTTTCGATCGAATCAACATACACTGACAAATTACCCCCTGAGCTCAACACTTGAGCAAAGTCGAAATACTCAAAATCCATGCCACAGTGTCCATGGTCTAGCCGTAGAAGGAGTTAACCAACGCCTCACCTATGACACCACGGAACTACGGAAAACCCAAAGGTTCGATCGCGGTTCTGTGGGCACAGAATCGAGTTAAGGTTATTATAGTCTTCTAAGGGGTCCATAGGGATACTTGCACGACTTTACGAGTACAATCAACTTCGGAAAATTACAACACTTGGAAATTTCAGCGGGGTACAAAATGTGGTGTGCGAAGTTGGATCAAACTGCTAAAAATAGTCAAGGTTACCAATACAGTGTTAAGTTATATGACTATGAAGCACTACGAATTAGCCCCAGGTCAAATAGATCATCACATGAAAATTGGGCTAAATAAACAATACTACGAAAACCAAATTGAACACATAAGACCACAGATGGAATACGGGGGGGGGGGGGGGGGGGCAGAGGAGCTCCCAGGGCCGGCCTTGCCGGAATAATAGGCTAGGGGATCGGCCAAAATCCGAGCCCCCTCCCCCGTATTTCACCCATGTGCTTATATTTGTTTTTGAAAAAAATTTAGGGGACTTTTTACAAAATTTCCAGAGAGCAAAATGAGGGTTTCAAAATATTGTTTTTCGGAGTGGATTTCGTTTTCTTAATTGTTATAACACCGTATCTAGAATTCTATTTTGGCTCTGATACCACTGTTTGCTTACCATTGCACCTAGTCTAGGGTTTGGAAGCATCACTCATGCCAATTTAAAAATAGAGAGGTGCAAAGCTAACTAACCATGAATCTGGCTAGAATTACTTGGGTAACAAGTTTGTATCCCATACAAATAAGAAAAGAGATAGGGATTACTGAAAGGTTCCTAGGCACCCTAATGAGGTCTCACAAGGCATCAACCATGCCAAATTCAAATTTTAACGGTGCCGAGAAACCCTAGAACGGATCGTCGGCTAGATGTTTAGGCGAAAAAGAAACTAGTTAACAACTTAACTAAAATTTAAACGGAAATACAACCTTTGTAGATCCGGTGCTCCACCTCCATAGCTC
Source organism: Agapanthus africanus (assembly GCA_030015575.1). NCBI lineage: Eukaryota > Viridiplantae > Streptophyta > Magnoliopsida > Asparagales > Amaryllidaceae > Agapanthus > Agapanthus africanus. The sequence continues at coordinate 223,826,844 of JASDDO010000012.1, forward strand.
CGCAACGAAGTCCCCTCGCTGTCCAAATGAATTCCCGGGCTCTAGCGTCGGCTTCGTCGGAGAAATGGCGAGCTAGGTCGTCGATGTCCATGCCGAAGATGATCTACGTCGAGGCATCGCTAGATCAAGCTCCACCTTCACCAAGCCATGAAAACTTGTGAAGGAAACACCCTATACTACTTGGCAAGAGGTAGAGGATGAAGAAATAGGAAGTGGGTTCACTTTAGAATTGGATTTCTCACTCTTTATCATCACTTGCCATTAATGGAGCAAGCTTTCTTCCATGAAGAAATGAAGAAGAAGAAGAAGAATGTTATGATAAGAATTAATTAAAATAGAAAAGAAAATCCATTCTTATCATAACTCTTACCTTGGTTAAGTGTAGAGAGAGAACTATAGTTAAGTGGAGTGGTTAGGTTTTAACATGAGATAAAATGGTGACATAATGAAAGCTTCATGAAGCTTCATTTACAAACAAAGAAAAGCCACCATTTTCTCACTCTTTTTCTTTTTCCAAATGAATAACTAAATAGAATAAATGAATAAGAAAATAATAAACCCTAACCACTCATAAAACCATGGTTCAATCTTGTAAGTTAGTGTTGCATGCTACCACAACTCTTGTGGCGCGGCGGAAGCGATGAACAAAAATTTTCTTTGCATACAACACGCACTTAACCGAAGATCTTGTCTAAACCACAACTAGTAAACCCCAACTAGAGATCTTATCTACTATGTTAGGGATTTTACCTTGATGATACGGTTCTTCGGGTCTTCTCTTTGATGCAACTCCTTTGCTCCTTTCTTCTCTTTTGTGGACTCCTCGGCTCCTTTCTTCTCTTTTGTGGACTCCTCGGCTCCTTTCTTCGCCGGAAGGGCACCACATCGCCTACGTCTTTTACGGGCTCCCACCTCAATACCGAGGCAACTCGGGCGCGAAGTTGGCTAGCCGACGTGCCCAAGATTTGATGTAGAATGTGTATTGGATTAACTTGAAATCCTAAGCTTTTGATTCACATCTCATGTGAGGGTTAAAGCTAGGAAGAATGATCACCATCATTTTTCTTTCTCTCTTCTTATGAACTTGTTATGATACACTTATCATAATTTTTGTTAAGGAATTGAATGCCTTGATTTCACATCTCATGTGAAGGTATTTATAAGAAGAAATGGAGGAGAGAATAATTTCATTTAAAACTAAAAAGTTTAAGCATGATAGAAAAGTTTAAGCATGATAGAAAAAAGAAAGAAAAGAATTTAGCACTAAGTAAAGCATGCATTATGAAAGAAGTATCATGCTTTAAATAGTACATCCACTTCAACAAACATGTTATCATGCTTATACCTTTTAATTTACACCTCACTTATTTATTTTCACAAAATAAATGATGTCATAATTATGTCATTATGAGGTGGCATCTTCTAGAAGGTATTTTGTAACAATTACAAAAATACCCCTCCTCCGTATACCGTATACCGTATACTGTATATCCGTATCCGAATTCCGATAAATACGAATACCATTAATCCAATAATATAATACCGGTATCCATCCAGTATTATTCTTTCGATTATTATTCCTGTAACAATTACCGAACATAATCGAAAACCTGCCGCAACACTTTACGGCTGCCGTAACAACTTACGGTCTCTACATCTTTTCGCCCGAAAACTTGAGTAACTAAATGTGGGGGACTCTAAAGACTCGTCAACACCTTAGTTGTGGATTTAACCACTAGCACGTTAGAGGTATAAGCCAATACATAACGGGCTACCAGGTATTGACAAAAAGGTGGCCGACGAGCGAACTCATCACAACCCTTACGAGCCTGTAAGCAACACTTACCGTACAGTCCGGTCTCTTCGTCTGATACGTCGCATATTCAGTCTAGGGGTGGTAAATGTCAGACCCCAGTAACTTTATAAGTCATGTTGATTTATGGCTCATAACCGGTCGAGGAACTACTGATAACACTTATCAGTAAACCTCGAGAACCCTGGCCAGGGATTTAGGTGTTATAGCCGATCAAACATAGCGCGACATCAACTCCCCATACCGGGAGAGACGAAACCCCTCCTATCGCTCACTGTCTCCATATGATTCGGGACTGTACCCAAAATCCACCTGTTTGCACGACTCAGTAGAGCCGTGGTAGGGAGGAAATCAAAGCACAGTGGGAACCACACAAGACTCTATGACGATCTCGGGTCTACAGACTAACCTGTACAAGTGTCACCAGAGAACTGCTATCTGACAATAGGTATATATACCATCTAGGAGTTCTCGGCGAGTCCGTTCAGTATACCCAGTCTCCACTGAGCACCCGTACACCATCCTTGATGTCAAACACCGATGGATATAGGATCATCCATCGCCCATCATATGGGTCAAGATGCGTATACGCTAGTCTACTCTGGTGTATCGATGCCCTGTCTCGACACACCCTCTACTAGGAACAGTTATAGGATGTACTCATAGACTACTGTGGCCCCACTAGTATGATCTCATCATAGTCCCAGTAGTCGAGTACTAATCCTAAGGGCTTTATCAACATGTAACAAAAGAGACAATCGGAGTACATGTTAAGATAAAGTACAACCAGATAGCGTACTATCATGTCGAGCAAGAAAGTCCTCCCTATATATGTCCAAGCATCCACTACAATATACAACGTATGTACAGTAATGGCCTCTAGGGCACACATATAACTAACAATCTCTCACTTGCACTAGGGCCATCTGTTGTGGTATCACATACCAGACAATCAGCTGTGGTTTAAGTATCCCATACTCAACCATCCCATAAAAGTCTCTATTGGGAAAAAGCCTTAGTGAGTGGATCCGCTCTGTTGTCCTCTGTATCTACTCTCCTTACCTCGATCTCCCTGGAGATCAACCATCTCTATGATCAGGTGATGCTGCCTAAGAATTATATCTGGATTTCTGATGGGACGGTATTTCCTTGGCAAAAGCCACAACTCCATTGTCACACAATGGTAGGAACGAAGTTCATCTTATGAACTTTTATATATATCCAGACTTTATCTTTGGTAGCAACCTTAGTAATGACGTATCTTGCCTTTCTTGTATGTCACGGTATCTAGCTTGGAACTCTTTCAGCATACCGTCCCTCTACTAAGGGTAAAGACAATATATGCGACTGACATTCAGTCGTCTTTATCACCCTGGAACCTTTCCAGTGATTCTCCCCAAGATCGATTGATACTATCTCACTACAACTAGTGAGTATCCTAACATCCATTTAGATCTATCTCATAGATCAAAAACTCAGGATTTAGGAGGTATCACCTTGATCTTATATGGAGAATCCTTGTGATAAGCGGAAATTGACCGAGTGTATCATTGGAAACTCTTTCCTATCAAGAGTATGTCATCCACGTACTCTACGAGGATCACCACTATACTCCATACCACGAGGTTCAACCATTTTGATGAAGTCAAACTCTTTGACTAACACATCAAAACAAAAGTTCCAACTCCGCTGTGATTCTCCCCAGGATCAATTGATACTATCTCACTACAACTAGTGAGTATCCTAATATCCATTTAGATCTATCTCATAAATCCAAAACCCAGGATTTAGAAGGTATCACCTTTGATCCTATATGGAGAATCTTTATAATAAGAGGAGATTGACTGAGCGTAGCATAGGAAACTCCTTCCCTATCAAGAGTATGTCATCCACGTACTCTACGAGGATCACCACTATACTCCCTACTACCTTTTATGTATATACAAGGTTCATCTATTTATTTTGATGAAGTCAAACTCTTTGACTACCACATCAAAAACAGATGTTCCAACTCCGCGATGCCTGTTTTATCACATAAAACATCTTGCACACTTTTCCGCTGCTCCCACTGTCTACGAAGCCCTCTGGCTGTGTACTTATAGACGTTCTCTTCTAAAACTTCATTTAGAAAAGCAGTCATGACACCCAACCACCAGATATCGCAATCAAGGTATGTAGCAGTAGCAAGTAGGATCTGGATGGACTTAAGCATAGCTTTGAAAGTCTCAACTTTTCCATGTACACCAAGTAATCTTCTCAAGATATACTTGCTTCTGATGGGGTTTTAACCCTTCAGATAAAGCAACCAAAGTCCATACTTTGTTGGTGTATAAGGATTCCATCTCAGATCGCTAATCATCCAGCCATTCTTACAGAGTCCCACTCCCGATGGCCTGCTCGAAACTAGTTAGGTCATACCACTTTGGTCAGTAAGCAACCCCATCCCATGGGATCGCCGTGGCACCAAAAGGTCCCTCAGCAGCTATTTTCTACGCATGCCCCCTTGCGAGGACTACAACCCGTCAGAACACCTTCCGATCTCTGGATACGCTGGGGTAATATGAGATCCTCGCTCCCACTGTCACAGAGAAACCAAAGTATCTCTTAGGTGGGTGAGGAACCCTACTAGATCGGCGGAGAGGCTGAGGTTCGTTAGTGTCTATTGAATCTTTTGGTTCTACCAAATCATTTGCTGTAGCTGGAACTCCTTCCAGTTCTATCTCATGACCAATAATTTCTTCACAAGAAATTCCCTTTTCACAAAAGGCGGCATGCTGAGAAACAAAACAACTTTTGTTCCTCGGTTAGGTCATCTTTTGTGTAGCTGGAACTCCTTCCAGTTCTACCTTATGACCACTAATTTCTTCACAAGAAATTCCCTTTCACAAAGGTGGCACGCTGAGAAACAAAACAACTTTTGTTCCTCTGTTAGGTCATCTGTTGTAGTTTGTATAGCTGGAACGCCTTCCAGTTCTACCTTATAACCACTAATTTCTTCACAAGAAATTCCCTTTCACAAAGGTGGCATGCTGAGAAACAAAACAACTTTTGTTCCTCTGTTAGGTAGAAGATATTCCCTTGCTAATTCTTGGGATATCCAACAAACTTCCACAGTTTTGACTTTGCCTCGAGCTTGTCCGGATTTAGGTTTTTAGACATAGGCCGGACAACCCCAAATCTTAACATCTTTAAGAGATGGGCTCTTCCCATACTATATCACATATGGAGTAGTAGGCACCTGATTTGATTAGAACCCTATTCAATAGGTATGCAGCTTCACAAGTGCATAACTCCCAAAAGGAAAATAGGAAACTCAGTAGTACTCATCATGGAGCACACCATATCTCATAGGGTGCAATTGCTCCGCCCCGTTATACCATCGTGCTATGGTGTATACGGATGAGTAATGCTGAGAGAGAATCTCATTCTCTTTTAGAATAGTCCAAGATTTCCATGCTCAAGTATTCTCCTCCTTGATCTCATCAAAGGACATAATACTTATACCCGTTTTTGGTTCTCTACTTCTATTATATTCTGTGAATATCTCAAAAGCTTCGGACTCGTGTTTCAACAGGAACATATGTCTGAATATTGAGAGATTATCAGAGAATGTAACGAAGTACAAAGAACCGGTCATGGCATATGTAGACAGGGGACCTTTCATACATCATCATGTATCAATCCCAAGAGTTCACTAACTCTCTCTGTTTCCAATAAACAGAGCTATGGTCATTCAATCTTTGTGACATGACTGGCAAGTTTCACAAGATGTAAATTCAAACTGGTTTAAATATGCATCTAAAATGTAACTTCAGCCAGCCGGGTCGCATTGATCTGACCTAGTCTACAATGCCTCAAGAAGGATCCGTTCATTTCTGAACTCTTCCTCTTGTGTGTGTTCTGTATACTGAGAACTGTAGTTTGATTTAGAATGTCTATGCTTTTAGATAACGTGCCTGAACCGATCAACACTTGATATAGGAAATGTTCAAAACATTATCTATCAATACAAAATTTTATCATTTCTTTACTAATAAAGAGATTGATATGATTTTGTATATCAGGTTCGGTATCTAATAGCATTTGTTCAGAATCAATGTATTCTTAATACAGAGTGATAACTGCCAACTTCTTGGCTTGCAACAATTGCACCATTTCCAACTCTTGAAACTTATCACCCGTTCTCAGTCATTTACCTTTCTGTAGCCCATGTAACAAATTACATTTGTGGGATCCTGATCCGGTATCATTATACTCAGGACGTAATAGATACCGAGAAACAGTTCTTTGTAATGAACACACCCGAAGGAGATGCATCATATGCACTTTCTTCGTTTAGGCGGCATAGGAATTCTGGTATTTCCCTATTTCCTGCTCTGTCTTATAACAATTATAGGTTGGAGCGGGACCAATGTTCCCCAGCTCAATATAACAAGCGGGTTCAGTCAATATATCCGTATTTATTATCTTGATTAAGGCATGATATGGTCACTATCTGGAGAGAGAGTGAAGAAAACATTTTTAGCGTATGCTCTTGCAAGATTAGATTGGTTATTTATCTAATCCAGATGTCTCCCACTGTTTTTTATCAAATCCTCCTTCAAACCCTAAAAGGTAAGATTAGCCGGGAATAATTACACCCTATAATTTCATCAAATTGTCTTGTGTAAAACTTTCCCAGGAGTAACTCTTACTCGCAGTGAGATCGGGATCCAACTATCATATAGAAGGTATGCAATCTCATTGCAAATTTCAACTCTTGAAATTCCCGATATGGTTTCTACCCCTAGTCCTTATGACCTTGACTATGATCAACATATCATAAGTACTAGTCAAGTTCTACCCGTCATTTCGTGATTAGCCAGACCCACCCACATGACCCTTGACTATGATCAACATAATCACATGAATGTCCTGACTAATCGCATCATATGCTTTGTAGGAATTCATCACTTAGCTACCGAACACTACGCCTCGGCTATGGTCGACATACATAGCACGAATACTAAGTACTCTGCTTCCTAAAATGACGGAGGGCAACGGATGGTTTTTATGAAAACCTTTAACGTTTTGAACTTGATGTCGTTGTAGAATCAAGTGGGAAGGAGTGGTTTAAGCTCCAGTTTAAAATATCGAACGGTTTTGTAGTATCTTTCTAATTTTGCTAAAGAGGTCACTCCCGGTAAAGGGATCTCAGCTCTTTCCTTATCGAATAAGGTGCTGGATATTTAAATACCACGATGCAAAGCAACAATAGATCAACTATAAAACCAAATCGAGTTCTTTGTAACATTTTCCAGTTTCGCTAAAGGGGTCACTCCCGGTGAAGGGATCTCGGCCCTTTCCTCACCGAATGAGGTGCAGGATATTCAACAATACCACTATGCAAAACAAAAACCAGAGTTACCCTTTTTCAAAAAGTTTGATTCTACAACATCTTTAGGTTTCTTTTCTTTTAACATTAATCATATTAATGTGGTCCCATCATTTACGTTTCCTATCTTTTATGTTTCCTAAACATCACAGAAAAGAAACGCAAAATAGAACGTACGCTTATGCCATCCGCATTTGCCACTGGGCCCCGTCATGCACCGTTAGGTTACTTAACTAACGGCAGAGCGGGGGCTGGACTAGCGCGGGTGCAAAACATAAGCAACGTTTAATATATATATATCTCATATATAAATATAGCCATTTCAGATCACAGATGAATGCATTGGATATACTAGGAATTCCGTGTTTCATTTAAGCCCTTAATGAAAAACGGGTTCCACGGTTGTGATGAATAGCCAAAACCACACCAAGACCCCTACGGGTGCTGCAAACTACCCGCCAAATTCCCGAAGTGTAGCAACCTCCCTCAACAATTGAGTAGGCCACTCGGCACTTGGAGAATGTCGGATTGCAAGTTACAGTCGTTTCATTTTAAGTGTTTGCTGCTGGAATTTCAGTTTCTGAACTGATTGTCCAGTTCGCAACACAGTTTTCACCCTGTTGTGTTCAAAATTAGGCGACGCTACAGTTGAACAAAATTTAGGTTTATCAGTTAGGTTTCCAATGCATCAAACGGATCAATAATATCCATTGGGTACTGGAAGTTATGTACTGAAAAACACAGGGGTATACGTTCTGTCCCTGTTAGGGACTGCAATACGTTCTGTTGATTTAAAATACAGTTTAAATAGTAAACGACATTAGAAACGAATGAAACCACTTTCATTGGTTAGCTAACAGATTTATCTTCACTATGATATATAGTTCCCCATAATATCATTTTCATACAGAAGATAGAAAGCATTGCAAAACGAGAATTGACAGCCAGGACTGCTCTGGACAGCAGTCCAGAACCGCACTCCGAACCAGTTTCTGTCATCTAATTGTGGTTTAGCCTAGGCTCTGATACCACTGTAAGTTAGTGTTGCATTCTACCACAACTCTTGTGGCGCGGTGGAAGCGATGAACAAAAATTTTCTTTGCATACAACACGCACTTAACCGAAGATCTTGTCTAAACCACAACTAGTAAACCCCAACTAGAGATCTTATCTACTATGTTAGGGATTTTACCTTGATGATACGGTCCTTCGGGTCTTCTCTTTGATGCAACTCCTTTGCTCCTTTCTTCTCTTTTGTGGACTCCTCGGCTCCTTTCTTCTCTTTTGTGGACTCCTCGGCTCCTTTCTTCGCCGGAAGGGCACCACATCGCCTACGTCTTTTACGGGCTCCCACCTCAATACCGAGGCAACTCGGGCGCGAAGTTGGCTAGTCGACGTGCCCAAGATTTGATGTAGAATGTGTATTGGATTAACTTGAAATTCTAAGCTTTTGATTCACATCTCATGTGAGGGTTAAAGCTAGGAAGAATGATCACCATCATTTTTCTTTCTCTCTTCTTATGAACTTGTTATGATACACTTATCATAATTTTTGTTAAGGAATTGAATGCCTTGATTTCACATCTCATGTGAAGGTATTTATAAGAAGAAATGGAGGAGAGAATAATTTCATTTAAAACTAAAAAGTTTAAGCATGATAGAAAAGTTTAAGCATGATAGAAAAAAGAAAGAAAAGAATTTAGCACTAAGTAAAGCATGCATTATGAAAGAAGTATCATGCTTTAAATAGTACATCCACTTCAACAAACATGTTATCATGCTTATACCTTTTAATTTACACCTCACTTATTTATTTTCACAAAATAAATGATGTCATAATTATGTCATTATGAGGTGGCATCTTCTAGAAGGTATTTTGTAACAATTACAAAAATACCCCTCCTCCGTATACCGTATACCGTATACTGTATACCCGTATCCGAATTCCGAAAAATACGAATACCATTAATCCAATAATATAATACCGGTATCCGTCCAGTATTATTCTTTCGATTATTATTCCTGTAACAATTACCGAACATAATCGAAAACCTGCCGCAACACTTTACGGCTGCCGTAACAACTTACGGTCTCTACATCTTTTCGCCCGAAAACTTGAGTAACTAAATATGGGGGACTCTAAAGACTCGTCAACACCTTAGTTGTGGATTTAACCACTAGCACGTTAGAGGTATAAGCCAATACATAACGGGCTACCAGGTATTGACAAAAAGGTGGCCGACGAGCGAACTCATCACAACCCTTACGAGCCTGTAAGCAACACTTACCGTACAGTCCGGTCTCTTCGTCTGATACGTCGCATATTCAGTCTAGGGGTGGTAAATGTCAGACCCCAGTAACTTTATAAGTCATGTTGATTTATGGCTCATAACCGGTCGAGGAACTACTGATAACACTTATCAGTAAACCTCGAGAACCCTGGCCAGGGATTTAGGTGTTATAGCCGATCAAACATAGCGCGACATCAACTCCCCATACCGGGAGAGACGAAACCCCTCCTATCGCTCACTGTCTCCATATGATTCGGGACTGTACCCAAAATCCACCTGTTTGCACGACTCAGTAGAGCCGTGGTAGGGAGGAAATCAAAGCACAGTGGGAACCACACAAGACTCTATGACGATCTCGGGTCTACAGACTAACCTGTACAAGTGTCACCAGAGAACTGCTATCTGACAATAGGTATATATACCATCTAGGAGTTCTCGGCGAGTCCGTTCAGTGTACCCAGTCTCCACTGAGCACCCGTACACCATCCTTGATGTCAAACACCGATGGATATAGGATCATCCATCGCGCATCATATGGGTCAAGATGCGTATACGCTAGTCTACTCTGGTGTATCGATGCCCTGTCTCGACACACCCTCTACTAGGAACAGTTATAGGATGTACTCATAGACTACTGTGGCCCCACTAGTATGATCTCATCATAGTCCCAGTAGTCGAGTACTAATCCTAAGGGCTTTATCAACATGTAACAAAAGAGACAATCGGAGTACATGTTAAGATAAAGTACAACCAGATAGCGTACTATCATGTCGAGCAAGAAAGTCCTCGCTATATATGTCCAAGCATCCACTACAATATACAACGTATGTACAGTAATGGCCTCTAGGGCACACATATAACTAACAAATCTTTACACAAACCCAAGTTTGCATGCATCATCAAACATGATACAAGCAAGTGCACAAAATCATATCGCATATGCAATGCGCACATCCGAGCGAGAAAATCCATTTAAAGTGAACCGATACTAGTTAATGCAAAGTAATATATCAAATATATAATTATGCATTAAATCATTAAATCAACACTTGATTTAACGATCCGGTCATATCGTATATAACCGACTAGTATCCTATGTACCGGTTTATTGAATCGATCCTTGATTCGATAATTAGGGTATATCGCATATAACCTAATCGATACATTTATCGCGAGAATGTAATACGGTATCACATACACGCATTACTCTCGGTCCCGCACATATCTCATATGCGCTCCTATTTCGTTTCGCTTGAGCCAGGAAACCTTTGTGTAGGACTCTAAAGACACGTCAATACGCCGGCAGCGGATGATGATCATATCAAACATCCACAAGCCGCAAGCGGTCTGCTAAACGTAACGGCCACCCGGGTATTGAGCGATCAGAAGATCGACGAGCAAGCCCGCTCACACTCCTGTGAATCAAACCAGTAACACTTACCGTACAGTCTGGTCTGTCCGTCTGATATGTCGCATATCTCGCCTAGAGGTGGTAAACGTCAGACCCCAATAGCTCGATAAGTCGTGTCGATATGAGGTCTATAACATTTCGACAAACTACTGGTAACACTTACCAGTAAATCTCAGCAACCCTGGCCAGGGATTTCCTGTTATAGCCAATCGAACACAGCGCAACATCAACTCCCTATACCGGGAGAGACGAATCCCCTCCTATCGCTCATTGCCTCCATGTGACTCGAGACTGTACCCAAAAACCACCGTTTTGCACGCCCTCTTGGACATGGTAAGATGGAAATCAAAGCACAGTGGGAACCACACAAGACTCTATGACGATCTCGGGTCAACAGACTACTCTGTACCAGTGTCACCAGAGAACTACCATCTGACGTAAGGTATAATACCATTTGGGAGTTCTCGGCGAGTCCGTCCAGTGTACCCAGTCTCTACTGAGCACCCGTGTATCATCTCCGATGTCAAACACCAATGGATATGGGATCATCCATCGCCCATCTGTATGGGTCGAGAAGGTATACGCTAGTCTACTCTGGTATATTGATGCCCTGTCTCGATACACCCACGACTAGGGACTTTGAAGGATGTACTTATGGACTACCATGTCCCCACTAGTATGATCCGCATCATAGTCCAGGTAGTCAAGTACACATCCTAAGGGCTTTACCAACATGTAACAGAGAGACAATCAATGTACACGTTAAGGTAAAGTGCAACCAGATCGCATACTATCATGTCGAGCAAGAAAGTCCTCCCTATATATGTCCCAGCATCCACTACAATATACATCCAATGTACAGTAATGGCCTCTAGGGCATACATATAACTAACAATCTCCCACTTGCACTAGGGCCATCTGTAGCAGTGGTTGTAGTATCTCATACTCAACCATCCCATAAAAGTCTCTCTCTGGGAATAGGCCTTCGTGAGTGGATCCGCCGTGTTGTCCTCTGAGTCTGCTCTCCTAACCTTGATCAGCCTGGAGATCAACTATCTCCATGATCAGGTGATACTGCCTTAGAATATGTCTGGATCACTGATGGGACCTGCGTTCCTTGGCATAAGCCACAACTCCATTGTCACACAATGGGAGGAACATATTGTTCCTCCCATTGTGTGACAATGGAGTTGTGGCTTATGCCAAGGAACGCAGGTCCCATCAGTGATCCAGACATATTCTAAGGCAGTATCACCTGATCATGGAGATAGTTGATCTCCAGGCTGATCAAGGTTAGGAGAGCAGACTCAGAGGACAACACGGCGGATCCACTCACGAAGGCCTATTCCCAGAGAGAGACTTTTATGGGATGGTTGAGTATGAGATACTACAACCACTGCTACAGATGGCCCTAGTGCAAGTGGGAGATTGCCGCGGAACCGCCGCATGAGCCACTGATGGGACCTGCGTTCCTTGGCATAAGCCACAACTCCATTGTCACACAATGGGAGGAACATAGTTCATCTCATGAACCAATATACACCCAAACAGCCTCTTTGGTAGCATCTTAAGTAGCGATGTATCCTGCCTTTATCGTCTAGTATGTCACGGTATCTAGCTTGGAACTCTTCCAACATACCGTCCCTTTACTGAGGGTAAAGACAATGCCTGCGACTGACATTCAATCGTCTTTATCACCCTGGAACCCTTCCAGCGATTCTCCCCAGGATCTATTGATATCATCTCACTACAACTAGTGAGAATCCTAACATCCAATTAAATCTATCTCATAGATCTAAAACTCAGGATTTAGGAGGTATCATTTTGATCCTACACGGAGAATCTTTGTGATAAACGGAGATTGATCGAGCGTAGCATAAGAAACTCCTTTCTTATCAAGAGTATGTCATCCACGTACTCTACGAGGATCACCACCATACTCCCTACTACCTTTTTGTTTATACAAGGTTCATCTACCATTTTGATGATGTCAAACTCTTTGACTAATCCATCAAAACAGATGTTCCAACTGCGCGATGCCTGCTTTATTCTATAAAACATCTTGCACACGTTTCCGCTGCTCCCACTGTCTACGAGGCCCTCTGGCTGTGTACTTATAGACGCACTCTTCTAAAACAACATTCAGAAAAGCAGTCATGACACCCAACCACCAGAAATCGTAGTCATGGTATGTAGCCGTGACAAGTAGGATCTGGATGGACTTAAGCATAGCTACTTGAAAAGGTTTCATCATTATCCGCACCTGGTCAATGATGCAAACTTTTAACAAGTCTAGCTTTGAAAGTCTCAACCTTTCCATTTACACCAAGTAATCTTCTCAAGATATACTTGCTCCTGATGGGAATTTAACCCTTCAGATATAGCAACCAAAGTCCATACTTTGTTGGTGTACATGGATTCCATCTCAGATCACTAAGCATCTAGCCATTCTTACAGAGTCTCACTCCTGATGGCCATCACGAAACTAGTTGGGTCATCATCTCATGATGCAATCCTCGCTCCCACTGTCATAGAGAAACTTAAGTATCTCTCAGGTGGGTGAGGAACCCTATTAGATCGGCGGAGAGGCTGAGGTTCGTTGGAATCTACTGAATCCTTTGGTTCTATCAAATCATCGGCTGCATCTTGTATAGCTGGAACCTTTCCAGTTCTACATTACAGACCTTGCCTCGAGCTTGTCCGGATTTTGCTTTTAGACATAGGCCGGACAACCCCAAATCTTAACTGGCTTAAGACATGGCCTCTTCCCATACCATATCACATATGAAGTGGTAGGTAACTGATTTGATTCGAACCATATTCAATAGGTATGCAACTTCATAAGTGCATAACTCCCAAAAGGAAATAGGTAACTCAGTAGTACTCATCATAGAGCACACCATATCAAATAGGGTGTAATTTCTCCGCCCCGATATACCATCGTGCTATGGTGTATACGGAGGAGTAATGCTGAGAGAGAATCTCATTCTCATTTAGAATAGTCCAGAATTTCCGTGCTCAAGTATTCTCCTCCTTGATCTCATCAAAGGACATAATACTTTTACCCGTATTTTGGTTCTCTACTTCTAACTTATATTCCGTGAATATCTCAAAAGGTTCGGACATGTGTTTCAACAGGAACATATGTCTGAATCTAAAGAGATCATCAGAGAATGTAATGATGTACAAAGAACCGGTCTTGGCATGTGTAGACTGGGGACCTACATACATCAACATGTATCATCCCAAGAGTTTACTAACTCTTTCTCTTTTTCCAATAAACAGAGCTGGTGTCATTATATCTTTGTGACATGACTGGCAAGTTTCACAAGATGTAAATTCAAACTAATTTAAATATGCATCTTTATGTAACTCTAGCCAGTCGGGTCGCATTGATCTGACTTAGTCTACAATACCTCAAGAAGGATCCATTTATTTCTGAACTCTTCCTCTTGTGTGTGTTCCATATACTAAGAACTGTAGTTTATTTAGAACATTAATGCTTTTAGATAACGTTCCTGAACTGATCAACTTTTGATATAGGAAATGTTCAAAACATTATCCAACAATACAAAATTTTATCGTTTCTTTACTAATAAAGAGACAGATATGATTTTGTATATCAGGTTCGGTATCTAATAACATTCGTTCAGAATCAATGTATCGGTAATACAGGGTGACAGTGACCGACAGACTTGGCTGCAACACTTGCCCCGTTTTCTGCCTCATGAAACTTATCACCCGTTCTCAGTTTTTCTACCTTTTTGTAGCCCTATGTAACAGATTACATATCTGGGATCCCGATCCGGTATCATATACCTAGGATGCGGAGGATACTGAGAAACAGTTCTGTATAATGAACACACCCGAAGATGATGCATCAGCATGCACTCTCTTCGTTTGGGCGGCATGGAAATCTTGGTATTCCCCTATTTCCTGCTCTGTCTTATAACAATTATAAGCTAGGGCGGGACCAACGTTCCCCAGCTCAGTATAACAAGCGGGTTCGGTCAATAATCCGTTTTATTATCTTGATTAAGGCGTGATATGGTCGCTACCTGGAGAGAGAGAGAAGAAAACACTCAGCGTGCGCTCTTACAAGAATAGATTGGTTATTATTTTATCTAATCAGGATGGCTCCCACTGCTTTTTATCAAATTTTCCTTCAAACCCTAAAAGGAAAGACTAGCCGGGATTAATTACACACTACAAGTTCGCCAATCTTTCAGCCAGGCCAGTGTCGGTACTTTGAGGGAGGTCCCCCGTGCTTTCGCACGAACCTAATTAATGTAAACCTCGTTTTCCCAGAGGCTTAACCTCATTGACACCTTTCTAGACACCTACTTGATCGGCTAATTGTAATGTATAAAACTCTCCCAGGAGTAACTCTTACTCGCAGCGGGTATCGGGATCCAACTATCTCATAGAAGGTATGCAATCTCATTGCAAATTTCAACACTTGAAATTCCCGATAATATTTTGCCCCTAGCACCTATGACCTTGGCTAAGGCTAACAAATCATAAGCACTAGTCAAGTTCTACCCGTCATTTCGTGATTAATTAGACCCACCCACATGACCCTTGGCTAAGATCAACAAAGCCACATGACTGTCCTAACTAATCGCATCATATGCGGTGTAGGAAGACATCACTTAGCTACCGTACACTACGCCTCGGCTAAGGTCGACAAACGTAGCACGAATACTAAGTACTCTACTTCCTAAAATGACGGAGGGCTACGACAGGTTTTTCTGAAAACCTATTGCGTAATGAACTTGATATCGTTGTAGGATCGAATGAATTTTGAAATGGAGTGTTTTTGAGGGTTTTCTAGTTTTGCTAAAGGAGTCACTCCCGGTGAAGGGATCGTCGGTCCTTTCCCCGTCGAATGAGGTGCAGGATATATCATATATATCACTGTGCAAAGCAAAAACTCTTAAAAGTAATCAAAAGACAAACCGAGTGTGTAGCATCTGCCAGTTATTGCTAAAGGAGTCACTCCCGGTGAAGGGATCTCGGTCCTTTCCTTATCGAATAAGGTGCAGGATATATCATATATACCGCTGTGCAAAGCAAGAACTGTAGCTACCTGTTTTATTTTGAAATTCGATTCCACAAGATCTTAGGTTTCTTTTATTTCATTAATCACATTAATGAAGTCCCATCATTTAAGTACCTAAACATCACAGATAAATACGACGTACACTTATGCCATCCGCATTCGCCTCGATGTCCCCTCGTGCACCGTTAGGTTAGGTAACTAACGGCAGAGCAGGGCAGGGCTTGCGCGGGTGTAAAACATAAGTAACGCCTATATAATATATCATATATACTATATACTGTATCTATCACAGAACATCACATGATCACATCACAGATATCGCAGCAGAAGAATCATATGAAATATTGGATATACTAGGAAGTCCGTGTTTTCAATACGAGCCAGTATAAAACACGGATTCCACGGTCGTGATGAATAGCCAAACCCACACCCCTAGACCCCTACGAGAGCGGCAAGCAACCCTACCAATTCTGGAGTTAGGAGACCCGGACCCGACTCCTCGAGTTGGTCTCCCACTGGACTCCAGAACCAGGTTACTTGTTCCTTCCTCCTTGGGTCTATCCTAGTGCAGAAAAGTAAATATTATACAAACGGTGACAACTTCCGCAACCTGGAAGCGCCCCAATAAAAGAATATTACATACAAGTTTTTACATGAATGAAAATGAAAAACACTCAACTCACATAAAAAAACCCCGGCTATTTAAACACGACGATCCAATATAACATATCCAGCAACACATAACATCACATGTCATCAACGTAAGTAAACATGCGTATCCCAATTGTCGTTGACATATAGCAACGAAACCGGCGATATCACATATTACACTTACGGTCACAGAAAAGAAAGTGTAAAACTACAACAGTTGGAATCCGCAACCATCTCAGACATCGCATGCCTGACCAAATGAATTACTTAAACATCGCATGCCTAACAATTATAAACCCCGCATTTTAGTCTCAAAATCGAAAACTCTTTTCAATATCAAGTCGGGCAATTCAACAAGATTCCCGACATCCTGATCGAATACTCGTCGCAAACTTCAGTACGCGGCCGCACCCCCGATACCGTCGACGAAGTGCACCAAGGCGGAACACCGCTACCGCGAGCACCCGGACGGATGCTTTCGGCGACGGGGTTCTCTTACAGTCACTTGGTCGGGGCTATGGGATGTAGCTGTCTATTAAGTTTGTCCTGCGAATATCCCCGTACGCTACGTGATTGCGACGAACTTTTGATCGCATCAAAATTCCGTGGCAACCGATCAAGTGAGACTAAAGTGCTATGTTTATAACATTCATTCAGTTATCACATAACTTTTGTGAATTCCAATTATTGTATCCCATTCCAGATAAACAGAAAATGTTAAACTTTTCGATCGAACAGTCAAACCCCCAAGTATTCCCGATACAGCTCAACACATGAAATAAGTCTAACAACATTCAGTTCGTGCCTCAGTACGAACGGTCCAGACGTAGAAGGGTCAAGCCAACGCCTCACATGTGGCACGCCGTACTGCCCCAAACCCTAAGGTTCAAAGGGCAGTTCAAGACGGTCACATAATCGAGTTAAGGTTTGTTGTCTTCTAGAGGGTCCATCGCGTTACTTGCACTACTTAGAACGTCATCAAACTACGGAAAAATCCAACACTTGGAAATTTCCCGACAGGGGAAAAATTGGGTATTTATATCCGGTCGAACTTTTTAACATATTCTAAAATTTATCCGGAAAGCCACACAGACAAAATTTGATAATCCGATCGAACATTCGAATCCCCAAAACAACCCAGAAAATTCAACTCTTGAAAAATTATTAAAAATTCCCAGGAAAACCAGCACTTGGGACTAAGAATTACTGTGCAAAATTCATTATATAAAGAGGCCGTACGGCCGCGGAACCGCCGCATGAGCCTTGCTCATGCCGCGGAATCGCGGTGGGATAGTTGAATCGGGCCGTCGAATTTCACAGTAACTCTTAGATATTCCTGCTGATTTTTCTGAATATTTTTATTTTCGAAAAACTCCAGATTTTAGAAAAAGTCCAGAGAGCATGTTTGGTTTAGGGTTTCGGGTTCGTTCGGGTTTCAAATTGCGTCTAGACTTCGCCTAAGGCTCTAGCTAGGCTCTGATACCAGTGAAAGGTTCCTAGGCACCCTAATGAGGTCTCACAAGGCATCAACCATGCCAAATTCAAATTTTAACGGTGCCGAGAAACCCTAGAACGGATCGTCGGCTAGATGTTTAGGCGAAAAAGAAACTAGTTAACAACTTAACTAAAGTTTAAAAGGAAATACAACCTTTGTAGATCCGGTGCTCCACCTCCATAGCTCCGCAACGAAGTCCCCTCGCTGTCCAAATGAATTCTCGGGCTCTAGCGTCGGCTTCGTCGGAGAAATGGCGAGCTAGGTCGTCGATGTCCATGCCGAAGATGATCTACGTCGAGGCATCGCTAGATCAAGCTCCACCTTCACCAAGCCATGAAAACTTGTGAAGGAAACACCCTATACTACTTGGCAAGAGGTAGAGGATGAAGAAATAGGAAGTGGGTTCACTTTAGAATTGGATTTCTCACTCTTTATCATCACTTGCCATTAATGGAGCAAGCTTTCTTCCATGAAGAAATGAAGAAGAAGAAGAAGAATGTTATGATAAGAATTAATTAAAATAGAAAAGAAAATCCATTCTTATCATAACTCTTACCTTGGTTAAGTGTAGAGAGAGAACTATAGTTAAGTGGAGTGGTTAGGTTTTAACATGAGACAAAATGGTGACATAATGAAAGCTTCATGAAGCTTCATTTACAAACAAAGAAAAGCCACCATTTTCTCACTCTTTTTCTTTTTCCAAATGAATAACTAAATAGAATAAATGAATAAGAAAATAATAAACCCTAACCACTCATAAAACCATGGTTCAATCTTTACACAAACCGAAGTTTGCATGCATCATCAAACATGATACAAGCAAGTGCACAAAATCATATCGCATATGCAATGCGCACATCCGAGCGAGAAAATCCATTTAAAGTGAACCGATACTAGTTAATGCAAAATAATATATCAAATATATAATTATGCATTAAATCATTAAATCAACACTTGATTTAACAATCCGGTCATATCGTATATAACCGACCAGTATCCTATGTACCGGTTTATTGAATCAATCCTTGATTCGATAATTAGGGTATATCGCATATAACCTAATCGATACATTTATCGCGAGAATGTAATACGGTGTCACATACACGCATTACTCTCGGTCCCGCACATATCTCATATGCGCTCCTATTTCGTTTCACTTGAGCCAGGAAACCTCTGTGTAGGACTCTAAAGACTCGTCAATACGCCGGCAGCGGATGATGAACATATCAAACATCCACAAGCCGCAAGCGGTCTGCTAAACGTAACGGCCACCAGGGTATTGAGCGATCAGAAGATCGACGAGTAAGCCCGCTCACACTCCTGTGAATCCAACCAGTAACACTTACCGTACAGTCCGGTCTGTCCGTCTGATATGTCGCATATCTCGCTTAGGGGTGGTAAACGTCAGACCCCAATAGCTCGATAAGTCGTGTGGATATGAGGTCTATAACATTTCGAGAAACTACTAGTAACACTTACCAGTAAATCTCAGCAACCCTGGCCAGGGATTTCCTGTTATAGCCAATCGAACACAGCGCAACATCAACTCCCTATACCGCGAGAGACGAATCCCCTCCTATCGCTCATTGCCTCCATGTGACTCGGGACTGTACCCAAAAACCACCGTTTTGCATGCCCTCTTGGACGTGGTAAGATGGAAATCAAAGCACAGTGGGAACCACACAAGACTCTATGACGATCTCGGGTCAACAGACTACTCTGTACCAGTGTCACCAGAGAACTGCCATCTGACGTAAGGTATAATACCATCTGGGAGTTCTCGGCGAGTCCGTCCAGTGTACCCAGTCTCTACTGAGCACCCGTGTATCATCTCCGATGTCAAACACCAATGGATATAGGATCATCCATCGCCCATCTGTATGGGTCGAGAAGGTATACGCTAGTCTACTCTGGTATATCGATGCCCCGTCTCGATACACCCACGACTAGGGACTTTGAAGGATGTACTTATGGACTACCATGTCCCCACTAGTATGATCCGCATCATAGTCCAGGTAGTCAAGTACACATCCTAAGGGCTTTACCAACATGTAACAGAGAGACAATCAATGTACACGTTAAGGTAAAGAGCAACCAGATAGCATACTATCATGTCGAGCAAGAAAGTCCTTCCTATATATGTCCCGGCATCCACTACAATATACATCCAATGTACAGTAATGGCCTCTAGGGCATACATATAACTAACAATTACAACCTTTGTAGTCCGTTCTTTCGCTTCATAAGCTCCGTGTTGAGGTCCCTTCGCTGCGATCAACATGAACTCCGACTCTCGAGTGGCTCCATATGGTAAATGAGACACTTTACTTATAGTCTTCATGATCTAAGATGATCTACCTTGAAGAAACCCAAGCTAACACTTCACTAAACAACTTATTAGAGAAGTGAACACCCTAATCTAAGTGGCTAGAATATATGAGAATGATGAAATATTAATTTTGCTCTCTTTTGTTTTCAAATTCTCACACTTATTCATCACAAATGAAAAGCTTGTGAAGGTTTTCTTTTAAGAGAATGAAGAAGAAGAAGATGCTAATCCTTTTGTGATGAATAATGAATTCTTGTTGTGGTTACAAATACAACTATGGCTTAAGTATAAAGGAGTTAACCCTTGTAGAGAATAAACTAGAGTTAATGGTTTGGATTGGGTTAACAAAATATCTTCACAAAATATCAAGCTAAAGACAAAGTCAAAGCTTCATGAAGCTTCATGGAAGCTTCAAGCAAAATCTAACCCTAATCCAAACCCTAACCAAGTTTAAACCCTAAACCAATGTTGAATTTGTAACCCTAACATGTTACAATATTATATATCACATATACAATATATTTTGTAACAAAAGAAAATAATACAATTAACATATATCGCATATATATCAATGTATTATCCCGTGAGAAAATGAATCAATAAAGCGAGCTTATATTAGTTAACTTAATGTAATATATCACATATAAAATTATACATTAAATTATCGAATCAACACATGATCCGATAACCCGGCTATAATACATATAACCGACTAATATATTTGTACCAATTCATCGAATCAACACTTGATCCGATGACCCGGCTATATCACATATACCCGGCCGATATTGTTGGAGATAGTGCCCTCAAAGTCAATTATTGGATCGCAGGTACGTGATTGCAATGATTGAGGAAGGACCTATACTGATATGACAGTCTTTATCAAGATGATAGTATGCTATCTGGTTTGTCTTTATCATCGTATATTTACTTTAGTTCACTATTGCATGATGATAGAGCCCATAGGATTCTTGCTCGACTACCAGCAGTATGATGGCGATCATATACGTGGGAGTTGGAGTTTATAAGCACATCCTTAAATATGTCCCTAGTCATAGGAGTTTCGAAACAGGGCATCGATACTCCAGAGTAGACTAGTGTATATAGTCGAGACCCCGACAAGGGGCGGTGGCCGGTCTCACAAGCCACTGGTGTCAGTTTGATCACCTAAGATGTATACAGGTGCTCATTGGGTTATAAGTACACCGGACTGGACTAGCTGGGAATCTGCTAGTTGGTATTATACATATCGTCAGATAGCAATTCCCTGGTGACATGTGTACAGGTTAGTTCATCGACCTGAGATCGTTATTTGTCTCGTGTGAGTTCCTACTGTGCTTAGATTACTACCCTACCACGCTCAAAGGAGTTGTGCAAACAGGTTTTAGTTGGGTACAGTCCCGAGCCGCATTGGAGGCAAGTGAGCGGATCGTCGGGGATTCATCTCTCCCGGTATTGGGGGTTGATGTCGCGCAGTGCACGGGTGGCCATCACTAGGAATCCTCAGCCGAGGTAGGGGAGAATTACTGATTTGGATCAGTAGTTTCTCAGGAGGTGATGGGCTTCATGCCGACACGATTTATCGCGTTATTAGGGGTCTGACTTTATCCACCCCCTAGACTCGATATGCGATACTCTTTAGACGAATGGACCGGACTGTATATACATTGTCATTGTCAGGCTCAGTAGGGTTTATAGATGAGTTCGCTCGTCAGCTTCCCTTCCAATCAATACATAGGCAAAACGTTACGTGCAGCTTGTACCTCTGACGTGCTAGGGGTTATACCCAGTGCCAGTGTGTTGATGAGTCATTAGAGTCCCCCACAGACACTTTCCCAAGTTCGGGCGAAACGTTGTAGAGGCCGTATGGTGATATGGCAGGGTTCGGAAAAAGCACGTGCGTTTTCGCACGTGTCGTTTTTCGGGCAGATAATACTGGTCGGTTTTGGTTTAAGCCGGATTCGAGTATTATGCTGTGTAGATATAATATCTTTGTCTCAGATGCATTTGTATTCGGTCGTAATACAAATGCGGGTATGTTTATACCATTACGGGGTTATCCTGGAATTCATTTCAGGATCACTTTTGGAAGTTGCCAGTTTCCAGTTTTCTATCAGCCGTATTTAATATTTGGTTAAATGCGGATTTATCTTTTCTTGATGAGGACGGGTCTTGGTACTAGAAGGTTCTAGATATGGTGACAAGGCTTGATGACTTATTGTTAGCATTAATGTTTTGGTCACTAAGATTAATGAGTCATGCTTTACATTATTATGTTCATACTAGGTGTTATGATAAGTTTGTGCTTATGGTCACCATTTTCCCTCCTACACTCACCCCCCACCTCTTATTTAGTGGCCGGCCATTCCTAGTGGGGAATTATGGTTGCTAGAAAAAGATTGGTATTGTTTTGGACTCATGGAAATTAGATAAGCCCCATTTCTCATTTCGTATCGATCCAAAAGGCAACTTCATTAACCGCTCGTCCATAGCCTTGGACGTAACGAGACAAAGTGTTCTACTCATTTCTCTTTCATCTTGGTCGTCTCTTCTAGCAAATTTGACGATCGAGTTGCCTCTGTTCAGAGGCGGGAGCCCGTTTAAAGATCCGTCGACGTGGTGCCACCTGGACGACGAGACCGGAGATTCAGGAGATCAGAGCAGCCGCAACAAGGGTGGGATGATGGTTGAAGACCGCATGACTCGGATCGTTTGGTATAACTCTTCTACCCACTTTGTAGTTTGTTAGTTTAGCTTTAATGGCAGATCCGGGTTATAGTACGCGATAGCGCCAGTTGTAAAAAGTTTTTGTTCCGCATTTGGCGTCTGTTAGATGGCCGGGGCGCTACCGTGGACTTACAGTGGTATTAGAGCCTCACCATTAAGCTATACTAACTTGTGCTAACACGTTTAAAAGATCGATCGAACGGATTTCGCAAAACTACAATTTTCAGCACACAAGTTTCTGTCGATTTTTTTAAGGGCCTAAAAATAATTTTACATATCACAGAAAAGCTTGCAGGGTTTTTTAAGCACACTGGAAAAATTTGGACACGTGTTCCCACAAGATCACCGCGGATCCGCGGTCAAACCTAGGTGTTGACCGCGGAACCGCGGCGCTTTTGAGGGAATAGTGCATCAATTTTTCCCAGTAGGCTTTATTTGGAAATTGTGGGTTTTTGGTATATTCTTTTGGGCCCAGTATTTATTACTGTACACCAGTTTCTCGTGGGGCCAACCTCGTGATATTTTGTCGATTGAAATTTTAAACGTGTTAGTATGCAGTATTTACATTATATCTCCGACCGGGAATGTCATTTGATCGGTAAACCGCGTCTGATTGCTATAGTTCTTTTAGACGGGTTTGCGAACGTGACATTCGCGTTTATGTTCTGTGTTGTGCTGTATTGTTGCGGATATGTCGTGGTGGATAGCAGGGTGAAATGATAGTGCAGCTTGGATTTAATTGTACATTTGATATTGCAGGGCGAGCGTCCAACATGTGGACTGCCGTCACTGCCTGTTTGTATAATATTCTTTTGGGGCACGACCGGGTCATGGTCGATGTACCCGTTGTATATATTTTTATTTCTGTACTAGGTATATCCCGTGAAGGAGTGCACGGATAGCCGGGTTCTGGAGGGCAACGGGTCCGTATCGCATGGCTTTGAGAGGCAGAGGGACCTCATTCTAGAATTGGCAGACTGTTCGCCGCACTCATAGGGGGTACAGTTGTAACATTTCAAAAAAATAAAATATTATTTTGGGAAAATTCTGGACAAAAAAAAATTATGGAAATTCTAAAATATGTTATTTAGTGGTAATTGTGTTTAATGTAGGGTTTTTGGTAAAAAGTTTACCAAAACGGCTTTTAAATATTTTATCTGGTTTTATGAATATTTTATTGGAATTTTATCTGGACTGCACACACTCGTATATGTTAACTTGGGTGAGGTCTGGGGTTACCATGTTTAGATAAGCATGGTGGGTGTATCATGTTTAGCCAACCATGATGGGTTAACCAATTGGTTAAGATAATTGGGGTTAATTAAGGGACTTTAGCTTTGTTAAAAGGTGATTAGGATGGGGGTTGACTTGTTGTAGGAGAGAGAGAGAATGGGGGCTTAAAGCAAATGTCACACCCCTTCCTAACACCAGCAGCAGCTGCGTCAGCAGCCCAGACCTATCCTAAGCAACAGCCCTAATATGCACAGCCCAACACACACAAAAAAAAACAGCCACCAAACTGCTTCAACAGCAGCTGATAAGATAAATCAGCCAATCCTACATCAGCCCCCATGTCAACACTTCAGCCCTCATATCAACCCATCAGCTGATACACCACATCAGCCCCTATTTCCTCACATCAACAGCTACATCAGCTGCTGAAACCATGCATCAGCTCAACACATTTCAACCACTATCAGCAGCAACAGTAACATCTGCCAAGACAGCAGCACAACTTCAGCCCAATTTTCATCACATCAGCTGCAACACCATCAGCCTATATCAACACATCAGCAGCTACATCTCTCACAACTCACACCACACTGTCACGACCCGCAGGGTACGGAACGTGACTGGCACTTGAGTTTACGAAACGTCTAAAGGCGTCCGTAAAATAAGTAAGCCAAAGCCCAGAAAACAAAACCAAAGAAGCAAAAGAGTGAAGAAAAACCCAATCAATTGAAAGCGAGTTATCAAATAAGTCATGTAAAACACTTTTTAAAAACAATACAAATTTTTCCCGAAAATTTCGGCAGAGTCTCCTTTGTAAATACTGACCCCCAAAAATGGGTACAACAAAATATATACATGAATCCACAAAATAGGGCATCCCCAAGAGGGAGCTAGCTCTTCGCCATACGGCGGTCACAAATCCCACGCAATGTAAATGACAACAAGCATAATAAAGCATAAGGAAGCATGAAAAAGTAGCATGTCGGCTCAAGTGAGCTCGACCCCAAATACAGTATAAAATCCACAAACCTCACAGTCTCATCTCTAGGTCAATATACAATAATCTGGTAGAACAGTAGATAGAGTACACTAGATACAAGAATATATAAGGTGGTACAAAAAAATAACATAACCCACCTATGAGCAAATCTCGAGCTCAGGCAAAAGAGGCAAAAGACAAGTGCGCCCGCCGCTACTGAACTGACGGAGCGGACCTGCAAAAGACTGTGGCACAACGGGGGTGAGTTGCCAACTCGTGAGTAATAAATAACATCTACAAAGGCTATCGTATGCATGCACACAAGCATCCTAGCATCTAAAATACAGGTATGACTGGATGCACTAGCAGGTGTGTATACAATATCAGTGTGCTAATATGTATGCAACATGAAAATCTGAGGTCTCAATAGGTATATATAAGAAATATTTTATCTCTTTTTGTTTTTGAAACTCTTTTAGAATGCCAGCATAATGTTAATGAATCGAAGAAAATCGGTGTCCAGCAACGACACCCAAAAGCTGTCTCAAATCTCATAAATGTATCTCTGGCCTCAGCCGTCCGGCTGACCCATCTCAAATCTCAATATCTCATCATCTAGCGGCCACGGTCGGTATCCTCTGGATATCCGCCGTCCCAAACAGTCACCGGTAGGTAATCCGTCCCCTGCCAGGCTCAACGTCATCACCACATTCCTCTTGCCCCGGGGTACCTTACCGGGCCCACCATGTACCCGTGCCGGTTCCTCCACTCCTCGACACGGATTTCCAAATCCACAGCAAACTCATGGTGGAAGACACTTACATCACTAGAAAACCGCAATTTACATATTTTAAAAATATAATAAGTTTAGAAATTTTGCGGCTTTCCCCCGAAATCCAGCAATATCATAAAATCCCAAGAAATCCTCATAAGTGCATATATCAATGATAATGAATGCGTATGATATCAATAATCAAGATGCGATGTGTGATTAATGTATTAAGCATGAACAATTAATATGATGAAGTACATGCACATGACTAGCAATACTACGGTTTCATTTTTTTAAGGAATTAAAGGCAATAGTACCAGTTTAAGTACCAATTAGTAAAAGGTTTCAATTTAAAAGTTATCTAGGGTGGTGGCATGGCAATTACCAGGGTGTGTGTGTAAACATGAATAGTGCTCGTGCTGCATATAAAACCTGGTAATGGTGCATGTGTCCTACAATTGAGTTTGCATATATGGGTATAACATATTGATCTAATTGCAGCAATTATCATGCCAGTATTATTATTCTAATGTCACAAGTGATTATCCAATTTACTATTTTCCAGTTTACTAAATCTATCGGGCGACTTGCGCCATCCAAACGATCGTCCCCCGTAGATGTTAAATCTACTCACCGGGATCCCTGGCTAGCTGTGTCCAATCACCGCCTTTCCCTTTCGCGCCGCGTCTGACGTTTCCGTGACCGAACCTGGAATTTACATCAATACCAAATAAAAGGTTACACATTCAAGAACGACGCAAAACCCCCAACGAAACTACTAAAGTTCGCTAGCTAGGTACAACGTGCACAAAGTGCGCGGAACACACGCGAAAATCGCAAAAACTGCCAAAAAACGCCGATTTGGTCGCCCGGCAAAACTAAAACCCGACTACCCAAAAACCGCTCTCACGCATCCTAAAAGTCGTAGGACAAGCCATTACAATCCTCAAGATATCAAAATAATTCATCACATAACTTATATAAAAATCTAGTAAGCATATACATTCCAAAAATCGGTGCAACGTCGCCGATTTGCAACAAAACGACTACAATAAAGCATACTCACCCAAGCACACTACAAGCAATCCACACCCACTAATTACAACACATTAACCATGCTCCAAAACCTATATTCCACAACCAAACCCTTTCTTGATTTTTATGAATAGCAATTGCAAATCAAAATCCACACTTGAAAAACTTAATTAACACTAATTTCAATCCCAATTAGCAAGTTCACCTCTTAGATTTAGGTTAGCAAAATACTAGATAATAAATTAGGTTTAATTAACTAAATAATGGTTTCTAAACCTTAATCAACTCACTAATCAAGTTTCAAATATCATTTCCATACAAAAACCTCCTCTTGAAATCCTAAAACAACAATTTCACACTTCTAAAATTAACTAAATTAGCATAATTGAAAACTACATCAACAAGATAACTATATAGGTTAGTTAATTAACAACTAACTTAACTATAAACAACTTAATTAACCACCATGGTTCAAAACCCTAGTTTAGACAAACTACTTCTTTTAAACTAGATTAGAAATAAGCTAACTTTTAACACTAACCATACAATTAAAGGAATTTTTAGCAAAAGAATGCAACTTGATGAGAATTATACCTCTTGATCAATGGATCAAGCAAGAGAATTTGCTCCAAAAATGCCTCCTTTCCACATGTTTTCAACTATAATAGGCTTGAGAAGAGGTAGCACAAGGATTTGTTTTGGTTTTGTAAACAAATTTGTGGATTTAAATGGATTTTTGTAGCAATTTTGATGAAATTTTGGAGGAAATGAAAAGAGGAAGGTGAAGGGGGAGGGCTGCTGGAATTTTCGACCAGAAGAGGGATGGGGGAGGGTGTGGGCAAGTGGGGAAGGTCATGGGTCAAGTCTCCAAGTCAAAGTATCATACTTTATTCAATTAAATTAAAATAAACCCAAAAAAAACCCCTTAAATCAACTCAAGAAACAACTAAAGAAAAGAGATCAGAATTTTCTGGACTTGGTCATGGTTGGGCTGTCCTAGGGCTGAGGGAAATGAGAGAGGGGTTTTACAAAAGAAATTTTATGCAAAAAGGCCCCCTACAACTCAAAAATTGCAAGTTTTAGCCCAAAATTCAATAAATTCGTTTAAATTCATAAAAATTTGAAATAAATCAAAATAAATTACTAAAAATTCATGTTATCACTAGAATATAATTATCATAATTTTAGAGATTAAAATTAGCCCGGAAAAATTTGTATTTATCGCTTATTTAATGTATTTTCCTACCGGCTTAAAATAATATTAAAAAAATGAAAAATAGGGAAAAATTTTTAAATGACCAAAATTTCATAATTAACTCATTAGCTACTAAAAACAAGTAATTACCTATCCATTTAAGGTATAATTAGCCCTAAACTGCAAAATATCGAGAAAGACGGTTTTCGGAAAAATACCGAATTTTCACCGAATTTCAAGAAAACACCAAAACGACTTTTCAAGACGCTACAATCTTCCCCCCTTAAAGAAATTCGGTCCCCGAATTTAAAAATATAGCTACGCGTACCTTCAAAGAGGTGGGGATACTTCTTCCTCATCTCGCCCTCGGTCTCCCAGGTAACCTCCTCGCTGCTCGGGCTACGCCAAAGGACCTTGACGGTTGGTATACTCTTCGACCTTAACTTCTTCACCTGCCGATCTAGGATGGCCACCGGCTGCTCTGCAAAAGAAAGGTCGCGCTCTAGCTGGACTGTCGGGTGCTGAATCGCATGCGAAGGGTCGTGAAGGTACTTGCGGAGCATCGAAACATGGAAGACGGGGTGAACTCGGGAAAGCTGGGTGGAAGAGCCAAACGATATGCAACAGCGCCAACACGCTCGAGGATCTCGAAGGGACCTACGAATCTAGGGCTAAGCTTCCCCTTTCGCCCAAAACGCATCACGCCCTTCATCGGAGAGACCCTCAGAAAAACATGGTCGCCAACTGCGAACTCTAATCTGCGACGGCGCCTGTCTGCATACGATTTCTTCCTGCTCTGAGCCGCTCTCATCCGGTCTCGGATCAACTGGATCTTCGATGTCGTCTCCTCAACAAGCTGCGGCCCCAAAATGCTGCTCTCGCTGAGCTCTGTCCAACAAACGGGCGATCTGCATCTCCTCCCATACAATGCCTCGAAAGGTGCCATCTGAATAGTATCCTGGAAGCTGTTGTTGTAGGAGAACTCCACTAGAGGTAAATGACGATCCCAGCTACCACCAAAGTCTAAAACGCACGCTCTGAGCATGTCCTCGAGGGTCTGAATGGTCCGCTCTGACTGTCCGTCCGTCTGCGGATGAAACGCTGTGCTGAAGCTCAAACGAGTGCCCAAAGCCTCCTGAAGTCTCTGCCAAAGTCGGCTGGTGAACTGAGTGCCTCGATCTGACACGATACAAGTCGGTACGCCATGTAGTCGCACGATCTCGTCAATATAGAGCTGAGCATACTGAGC
The DNA here is from genome assembly GCA_030015575.1 of Agapanthus africanus. Taxonomy (NCBI): domain Eukaryota; kingdom Viridiplantae; phylum Streptophyta; class Magnoliopsida; order Asparagales; family Amaryllidaceae; genus Agapanthus; species Agapanthus africanus. Next base: position 223,856,460 of record JASDDO010000012.1, read on the forward strand.
GAAGCTGAAAGTCGTCTTCACTGGAAGGAAGTGAGCCGCTTTCGTCAATCTATCCACGATCACCCAGATGGAGTCGTACCCTCGACTGGTCCTGGGTAGACCCACAACGAAATCCATCGAAATCTGCTCCCATTTCCACTCTGGAATGGGTAACGGCTGTAGCTCTCCTGCGGGCCTCTGGTGCTCGGCCTTGACTTGCTGACAAGTCAGGCATCTCGAAACGAACTCCGCAATGTCCCTCTTCATCCCGTCCCACCAGTAGGTCTCTCTCATATCATGGTACATCTTGGTGGAACCGGGGTGGACACTATACACTGATCGGTGTGCCTCCTCAAGAATGTCGCGCCGCAATCCATCAGCATCTGGTACGCACAGTCTAGATCCATATCGTAAAATCCCCTGATCGTCAACCATGAACTCGGAAAATCTGCCCTGTCCCATCTGTGCCATGATCTCTGAGCAACGGTCGTCACTGCGCTGTGCCTCATATATACGGTCAAGCAACTGTGGGCGTGCACGAACATGCGCGAGCTGTCCCCCTGTCTGAGTGAACTCGAACTCAACTCGGCTGTCGCATAACATCTACCAATCTGCTGACGACTGCCTCTGCACTGCGCGCAAAAAGGATAGACTACCCCCGGGCCTCCTGCTCAACGCATCTGCCACCACATTTGCCTTGCCTGGGTGATATAAGATCTCGCAGTCGTAGTCTTTCACCAACTCCATCCAACGACGCTGTCTGAGGTTCAGGTCTCGCTGCTGAAATATGTACTTTAAGCTCTTGTGATCGGTGAATATCTGACACGACTCGCCGTATAGGTAATGTCGCCAAATCTTCAGTGCAAAGACCACTGCAGCCATCTCCAAATCATGAGTGGGGTAGTTCTGTTCATGCTTCTTCAACTGCCGAGAAGCATAAGCGATCACCCGGCCATGCTGCATCAAAACGCATCCTAATCCCACTCGCGAAGCATCACAGTAGACAACAAATCCGCCTGATCCCGAAGGCAAAGATAATACCGGCGCCGTAGTCAAACAAATCCGTAGCTGCTGAAAACTGCGCTCGCACTCCTCTGTCCAGACGAAAGGAACTCCCTTCCGGGTCAAACTGGTCAACGGTGCAGCTATACGGGAGAAGTCCTGAACAAAACGCCTGTAGTAGCCCGCCAAGCCTAGAAAACTACGGATCTCAGTAACCGATGTAGGTCGGGGCCACTGCTGAACAGCCTCAATCTTCTTCGGGTCCACATAAATGCCGTCTCTCGTAACCACGTGACCCAAGAATCCGACGCTGTCCAGCCAGAAAGCACACTTGGAGAACTTCGCGAACAGCTGATGCTCCCTCAGAGTCTGTAACGTAATCCGCAAGTGCTGCTCGTGCTCCTCTCTGCTCCGGGAGTACACCAAGATATCGTCGATAAACACGATGATGAACAAGTCAAGATACAGCCTGAATGTACGGTTCATCAAATCCATAAATGCAGCTGGGGCGTTGGTGAGTCCGAACGACATCACCAAAAACTCGTAGTGGCCATAGCGTGTACGGAAAGCTGTCCTCGGTATATCCTCCTGTCGAACTCGCAGCTGATATTATCCTGATCGCAAGTCGATCCTCGAAAAATACCCCGCACCCTGAAGCTGGTCGAACAAATCATCAATGCGCGGCAACGGATATCTGTTCCGAACGGTAACTTTGTTCAGCTGGCGGTAGTCGATACATAAGCGCAAACTTCCATCCTTCTTCTTGACGAACAGGACCGGAGCACCCCACGGAGAAACACTCGGTCGAATAAGCCCCTTGGCCAACAAATCCTGCAACTGATCCTTCAGCTCTCGAAGCTCTGCTGGGGCCATCCGATAAGGCGGTATAGAAATAGGCCCCGAACCGGGAATCAAATCAATGCAGAACTCAACATCGTGCTCAGGCGGTAGCCCGGGTAGCTCATCAGGGAAAACATCAGGGAACTCACAAACTACCGGGACCTGGTCCAACGGAACCTCTGTAGCTCGAGTATCACAAACAAACGCTAAGAATCCCTGACATCCCTTCCGCAAGAGCTGACCAGCGCGAAGAGAAGAAATTAAGCTGGGAAGGGTGACACTGCGGTCTCCCTGAATAACAAAGACTGGCTCTCCCGGAAAGCTAAATCTGACTGCCTTCTCACGGCAGTCCACCGAAGCATAACAAGTGGCTAGCCAATCCATGCCCAGAAGCACATCAAAGTCCAACATATCGAGGAGTATCAAATCAACTGATGAATCCCTCTCCCCGATACGAACGGAACACAAACGAAATACAAACCGAGTGACAAACGACTCGCCTACCGGAGTAACAACAACAAGCGGCTGGTCTAACGACGACGACTCACGGCCCAACATCGGTGCAAAGTGTGTAGAGACGTACGAATGTGTGGAACCTGGGTCGAATAATACCCGTGCGTCGAAAGAACAAACTGGCAAGGTACCTGTCACGACGGCATTGGATGCCTGCGCATCCTGCGGTGTCAAAGCAAAAACTCGGGCCTGCCCTCCACCGATAGCGGGCTGACCTCGACCTCGGCCTCTGCCTCCTCGTCCTCTCTGAACAGGACCGCCGCGTCCACGGCCTCTCGGTGCACCTAACTGGCGTGGAGCAACGCCTGGGGTAGGAAGTAGGGCTCTCTGAGGAGGGGGTGGTGATGGTGGTAGGGTCACGTGCGGAATTATCGCTGCTCCCTGTCGTCTCACCGGGCAGTCTCTGACAAGATGGTGCAAACTCCCGCACCCAAAACATCCTGGCGACGGCTGCTGCCCCTGGGAATAAGAACCATATAACTGTCCCCGCCCAAATCCTCTGCCAGGCCTATCTCTCGGAAAGAATCTGGCGCGCTGCCTCTGAGGTGGTACATCGGTGCGCATCCTCTTCGGCCCAGAAACGACCGAAGTCTGTGATATGCGTGCCTCCATCCGCAATGTCGTATCCCTAGCAGCTGAATAAGTGTCATAGCGCTGGGCGCCAATGGCAAGATATAGCTGGGCATCAAGTCCCTGTACGAACCTCTTCACCATCTTCTCCTCGGTATCCACCAAATACTGAGCATATCGGGATAACTGTGTAAACTGGATGTCATACTCAGACACCGTCATCCCAGGTGTCTTGACTAAGGCCTCGAAGCTGCGAGCTCTGGCGTCACGAACGCTCTCTGGAAGGAAACGGGCTAGAAAGACCGCTGTAAACTCGGCCCAAGTCATAGGCGGCAGATCTGCAGCTCGACCTCTCAAGACTGACTCCCACCATGTCTGCACGAGACCCTCTGGTCGGAAACTCGCAAGCTCTACCCATCGATCATCCGAACATCTCAGCGAACGGCAGATCCTGGCTAAACTGTCAAGGAACGTCTGTGGGTCCTCCTCTGCCTCGGTGCCGGTGAATACTGGAGGTCTCAGCCTCATGAAATCCTGTAGTGAAACCGGGATGGTCACGGTGGTAGTAGTAGGAGCAGGTATCATGGTCGTCTGTGATGTAGTAGGTACGTCATCCGGCCTCGGTGTACGACTGGCTGCAACTAGGGATCCTACCATCTGACGTAGCTCCTGCATGCCTCCCATCATCTGTCGCAACTCCTCCATACCGGTCTCGAGCCTATCCATACGGCCTGGGGAAGGTGGATCGGTCTGTCCCAGCGGCGTAGGCATACCACCCTGCTCAGTCCTAGTCTCGGACGAGCCAGCTCGAATCTCGTCTCTGGCGGCAGCCCTCTGTGCCCTCGTAGCCTTCGGCGGCATAGTGGCTGTCACAGGAAAACGGATAGTAAGGACAGTGCAATAGGATCATAGGATACACGGAATTGAAGAAGGAATTTTTTAAGCAAGTATATCCTAAAGTCACTTAGGCGGAGTACCGTATCGTGAGTATTCCGCGGACATACGCACGCCACGTTACCCTGCTTAAGTCACTTACTCGATCTACCAAGGGTCATCCTACACTCACAAAGGTAAAACCTACCGCTCTGATACCAACTTTGTCACGACCCGCAGGGTACGGAACGTGACTGGCACTTGAGTTTACGAAACGTCTAAAGGCGTCCGTAAAATAAGTAAGCCAAAGCCCAGAAAACAAAACCAATGAAGCAAAAGAGTGAAGAAAAACCCAATCAATTGAAAGCGAGTTATCAAATAAGTCATGTAAAACACTTTTTAAAAACAATACAAATTTTTCCCGAAAATTTCGGCAGAGTCTCCTTTGTAAATACTGACCCCCAAAAATGGGTACAATAAAATATATACATGAATCCACAAAATAGGGCATCCCCAAGCGGGAGCTAGCTCTTCGCCATACGGCGGTCACAAATCCCACGCAATGTAAATGACAACAAGCATAATAAAGCATAAGGAAGCATGAAAAAGTAGCATGTCGGCTCAAGTGAGCTCGACCCCAAATACAGTATAAAATCCACAAACCTCACAGTCTCATCTCTAGGTCAATATACAATAATCTGGTAGAACAGTAGATGGAGTACACTAGATACAAGAATATACAAGGTGGTACAAAAAAATAACATAACCCACCTATGAGCAAATCTCGAGCTCAGGCAAAAGAGGCAAAAGACAAGTGCGCCCGCCGCTACTGAACTGACGGAGCGGACCTGCAAAAGACTGTGGCACAACGGGGGTGAGTTGCCAACTCGTGAGTAATAAATAACATCTACAAAGGCTATCGTATGCATGCACACAAGCATCCTAGCATCTAAAATACAGGTATGACTGGATGCACTAGCAGGTGTGTATACAATATCAGTGTGCTAATATGTATGCAACATGAAAATCTGAGATCTCAATAGGTATATATAAGAAATATTTTATCTCTTTTTGTTTTTGAAACTCTTTTAGAATGCCAGCATAATGTTAATGAATCGACGAAAATCGGTGTCCAGCAACGACACCCAAAAGCTGTCTCAAATCTCATAAATGTATCTCTGGCCTCAGCCGTCCGGCTGACCCATCTCAAATCTCAATATCTCATCATCTAGCGGCCACGGTCGGTATCCTCTGGATATCCGCCGTCCCAAACAGTCACCGGTAGGTAATCCGTCCCCTGCCAGGCTCAACGTCATCACCACATTCCTCTTGCCCCGGGGTACCTTACCGGGCCCACCATGTACCCGTGCCGGTTCCTCCACTCCTCGACACGGATTTCCAAATCCACAGCAAACTCATGGTGGACGACACTTACATCACTAGAAAACCGCAATTTACATATTTTAAAAATATAATAAGTTTAGAAATTTTGCGGCTTTCCCCCGAAATCCAGCAATATCATAAAATCCCAAGAAATCCTCATAAGTGCATATATCAATGATAATGAATGCGTATGATATCAATAATCAAGATGCGATGTGTGATTAATGTATTAAGCATGAACAATTAATATGATGAAGTACATGCACATGACTAGCAATACTACGGTTTCATTTTTTTAAGGAATTAAAGGCAATAGTACCAGTTTAAGTACCAATTAGTAAAAGGTTTCAATTTAAAAGTTATCTAGTGTGGTGGCATGGCAATTACCAGGGTGTGTGTGTAAACATGAATAGTGCTCGTGCTGCATATAAAACCTGGTAATGGTGCATGTGTCCTACAATTGAGTTTGCATATATGGGTATAACATATTGATCTAATTGCAGCAATTATCATGCCAGTATTATTATTCTAATGTCACAAGTGATTATCCAATTTACTATTTTCCAGTTTACTAAATCTATCGGGCGACTTGCGCCATCCAAACGATCGTCCCCCGTAGATGTTAAATCTACTCACCGGGATCCCTGGCTAGCTGTGTCCAATCACCGCCTTTCCCTTTCGCGCCGCGTCTGACGTTTCCGTGACCGAACCTGGAATTTACATCAATACCAAATAAAAGGTTACACATTCAAGAACGACGCAAAACCCCCAACGAAACTACTAAAGTTCGCTAGCTAGGTACAACGTGCACAAAGTGCGCGGAACACACGCGAAAATCGCAAAAACTGCCAAAAAACGCCGATTTGGTCGCCCGGCAAAACTAAAACCCGACTACCCAAAAACCGCTCTCACGCATCCTAAAAGTCGTAGGACAAGCCATTACAATCCTCAAGATATCAAAATAATTCATCACATAACTTATATAAAAATCTAGTAAGCATATACATTCCAAAAATCGGTGCAACGTCGCCGATTTGCAACAAAACGACTACAATAAAGCATACTCACCCAAGCACACTACAAGCAATCCACACCCACTAATTACAACACATTAACCATGCTCCAAAACCTATATTCCACAACCAAACCCTTTCTTGATTTTTATGAATAGCAATTGCAAATCAAAATCCACACTTGAAAAACTTAATTAACACTAATTTCAACCCCAATTAGCAAGTTCACCTCTTAGATTTAGGTTAGCAAAATACTAGATAATAAATTAGGTTTAATTAACTAAATAATGGTTTCTAAACCTTAATCAACTCACTAATCAAGTTTCAAATATCATTTCCATACAAAAACCTCCTCTTGAAATCCTAAAACAACAATTTCACACTTCTAAAATTAACTAAATTAGCATAATTGAAAACTACATCAACAAGATAACTATATAGGTTAGTTAATTAACAACTAACTTAACTATAAACAACTTAATTAACCACCATGGTTCAAAACCCTAGTTTAGACAAACTACTTCTTTTAAACTAGATTAGAAATAAGCTAACTTTTAACACTAACCATACAATTAAAGGAATTTTTAGCAAAAGAAAGCAACTTGATGAGAATTATACCTCTTGATCAATGGATCAAGCAAGAGAATTTGCTCCAAAAATGCCTCCTTTCCACATGTTTTCAACTATAATAGGCTTGAGAAGAGGTAGCACAAGGATTTGTTTTGGTTTTGTAAACAAATTTGTGGATTTAAATGGATTTTTGTAGCAATTTTGATGAAATTTTGGAGGAAATGAAAAGAGGAAGGTGAAGGGGGAGGGCTGCTGGAATTTTCGACCAGAAGAGGGATGGGGGAGGGTGTGGGCAAGTGGGGAAGGTCATGGGTCAAGTCTCCAAGTCAAAGTATCATACTTTATTCAATTAAATTAAAATAAACCCAAAAAAAACCCCTTAAATCAACTCAAGAAACAACTAAAGAAAAGAGATCAGAATTTTCTGGACTTGGTCATGGTTGGGCTGTCCTAGGGCTGAGGGAAATGAGAGAGGGGTTTTACAAAAGAAATTTTATGCAAAAAGGCCCCCTACAACTCAAAAATTGCAAGTTTTAGCCCAAAATTCAATAAATTCGTTTAAATTCATAAAAATTTGAAATAAATCAAAATAAATTACTAAAAATTCATGTTATCACTAGAATATAATTATCATAATTTTAGAGATTAAAATTAGCCCGGAAAAATTTGTATTTATCGCTTATTTAATGTATTTTCCTACCGGCTTAAAATAATATTAAAAAAATGAAAAATAGGGAAAAATTTTTAAATGACCAAAATTTCATAATTAACTCATTAGCTACTAAAAACAAGTAATTACCTATCCATTTAAGGTATAATTAGCCCTAAACTGCAAAATATCGAGAAAGACGGTTTTCGGAAAAATACCGAATTTTCACCGAATTTCAAGAAAACACCAAAACGACTTTTCAAGACGCTACAATCTTCCCCCCTTAAAGAAATTCGGTCCCCGAATTTAAAAATATAGCTACGCGTACCTTCAAAGAGGTGGGGATACTTCTTCCTCATCTCGCCCTCGGTCTCCCAGGTAACCTCCTCGCTGCTCGGGCTACGCCAAAGGACCTTGACGGTTGGTATACTCTTCGACCTTAACTTCTTCACCTGCCGATCTAGGATGGCCACCGGCTGCTCTGCAAAAGAAAGGTCGCGCTCTAGCTGGACTGTCGGGTGCTGAATCGCATGCGAAGGGTCGTGAAGGTACTTGCGGAGCATCGAAACATGGAAGACGGGGTGAACTCGGGAAAGCTGGGTGGAAGAGCCAAACGATATGCAACAGCGCCAACACGCTCGAGGATCTCGAAGGGACCTACGAATCTAGGGCTAAGCTTCCCCTTTCGCCCAAAACGCATCACGCCCTTCATCGGAGAGACCCTCAGAAAAACATGGTCGCCAACTGCGAACTCTAATCTGCGACGGCGCCTGTCTGCATACGATTTCTGCCTGCTCTGAGCCGCTCTCATCCGGTCTCGGATCAACTGGATCTTCGATGTCGTCTCCTCAACAAGCTGCGGCCCCAAAATGCTGCTCTCGCTGAGCTCTGTCCAACAAACGGGCGATCTGCATCTCCTCCCATACAATGCCTCGAAAGGTGCCATCTGAATAGTATCCTGGAAGCTGTTGTTGTAGGAGAACTCCACTAGAGGTAAATGACGATCCCAGCTACCACCAAAGTCTAAAACGCACGCTCTGAGCATGTCCTCGAGGGTCTGAATGGTCCGCTCTGACTGTCCGTCCGTCTGCGGATGAAACGCTGTGCTGAAGCTCAAACGAGTGCCCAAAGCCTCCTGAAGTCTCTGCCAAAGTCGGCTGGTGAACTGAGTGCCTCGATCTGACACGATACAAGTCGGTACGCCATGTAGTCGCACGATCTCGTCAATATAGAGCTGAGCATACTGAGCGAAGCTGAAAGTCGTCTTCACTGGAAGGAAGTGAGCCGCTTTCGTCAATCTATCCACGATCACCCAGATGGAGTCGTACCCTCGACTGGTCCTGGGTAGACCCACAACGAAATCCATCGAAATCTGCTCCCATTTCCACTCTGGAATGGGTAACGGCTGTAGCTCTCCTGCGGGCCTCTAGTGCTCGGCCTTGACTTGCTGACAAGTCAGGCATCTCGAAACGAACTCCGCAATGTCCCTCTTCATCCCGTCCCACCAGTAGGTCTCTCTCATATCATGGTACATCTTGGTGGAACCGGGGTGGACACTATACACTGATCGGTGTGCCTCCTCAAGAATGTCGCGCCGCAATCCATCAGCATCTGGTACGCACAGTCTAGATCCATATCGTAAAATCCCCTGATCGTCAACCATGAACTCGGAAAATCTGCCCTGTCCCATCTGTGCCATGATCTCTGAGCAACGGTCGTCACTGCGCTGTGCCTCATATATACGGTCAAGCAACTGTGGGCGTGCACGAACATGCGCGAGCTGTCCCCCTGTCTGAGTGAACTCGAACTCAACTCGGCTGTCGCATAACATCTACCAATCTGCTGACGACTGCCTCTGCACTGCGCGCAAAAAGGATAGACTACCCCCGGGCCTCCTGCTCAACGCATCTGCCACCACATTTGCCTTGCCTGGGTGATATAAGATCTCGCAGTCGTAGTCTTTCACCAACTCCATCCAACGACGCTGTCTGAGGTTCAGGTCTCGCTGCTGAAATATGTACTTTAAGCTCTTGTGATCGGTGAATATCTGACACGACTCGCCGTATAGGTAATGTCGCCAAATCTTCAGTGCAAAGACCACTGCAGCCATCTCCAAATCATGAGTGGGGTAGTTCTGTTCATGCTTCTTCAACTGCCGAGAAGCATAAGCGATCACCCGGCCATGCTGCATCAAAACGCATCCTAATCCCACTCGCGAAGCATCACAGTAGACAACAAATCCGCCTGATCCCGAAGGCAAAGATAATACCGGCGCCGTAGTCAAACAAATCCGTAGCTGCTGAAAACTGCGCTCGCACTCCTCTGTCCAGACGAAAGGAACTCCCTTCCGGGTCAAACTGGTCAACGGTGCAGCTATACGGGAGAAGTCCTGAACAAAACGCCTGTAGTAGCCCGCCAAGCCTAGAAAACTACGGATCTCAGTAACCGATGTAGGTCGGGGCCACTGCTGAACAGCCTCAATCTTCTTCGGGTCCACACAAATGTCGTCTCTCGTAACCACGTGACCCAAGAATCCGACGCTGTCCAGCCAGAAAGCACACTTGGAGAACTTCGCGAACAGCTGATGCTCCCTCAGAGTCTGTAACGTAATCCGCAAGTGCTGCTCGTGCTCCTCTCTGCTCCGGGAGTACACCAAGATATCGTCGATAAACACGATGATGAACAAGTCAAGATACAGCCTGAATGTACGGTTCATCAAATCCATAAATGCAGCTGGGGCGTTGGTGAGTCCGAACGACATCACCAAAAACTCGTAGTGGCCATAGCGTGTACGGAAAGCTGTCCTCGGTATATCCTCCTGTCGAACTCGCAGCTGATATTATCCTGATCGCAAGTCGATCCTCGAAAAATACCCCGCACCCTGAAGCTGGTCGAACAAATCATCAATGCGCGGCAACGGATATCTGTTCCGAACGGTAACTTTGTTCAGCTGGCGGTAGTCGATACATAAGCGCAAACTTCCATCCTTCTTCTTGACGAACAGGACCGGAGCACCCCACGGAGAAACACTCGGTCGAATAAGCCCCTTGGCCAACAAATCCTGCAACTGATCCTTCAGCTCTCGAAGCTCTGCTGGGGCCATCCGATAAGGCGGTATAGAAATAGGCCCCGAACCGGGAATCAAATCAATGCAGAACTCAACATCGTGCTCAGGCGGTAGCCCGGGTAGCTCATCAGGGAAAACATCAGGGAACTCACAAACTACCGGGACCTGGTCCAACGGAACCTCTGTAGCTCGAGTATCACAAACAAACGCTAAGAATCCCTGACATCCCTTCCGCAAGAGCTGACCAGCGCGAAGAGAAGAAATTAAGCTGGGAAGGGTGACACTGCGGTCTCCCTGAATAACAAAGACTGGCTCTCCCGGAAAGCTAAATCTGACTGCCTTCTCACGGCAGTCCACCGAAGCATAACAAGTGGCTAGCCAATCCATGCCCAGAAGCACATCAAAGTCCAACATATCGAGGAGTATCAAATCAACTGATGAATCCCTCTCCCCGATACGAACGGAACACAAACGAAATACAAACCGAGTGACAAACGACTCGCCTACCGGAGTAACAACAACAAGCGGCTGGTCTAACGACGACGACTCACGGCCCAACATCGGTGCAAAGTGTGTAGAGACGTACGAATGTGTGGAACCTGGGTCGAATAATACCCGTGCGTCGAAAGAACAAACTGGCAAGGTACCTGTCACGACGGCATTGGATGCCTGCGCATCCTGCGGTGTCAAAGCAAAAACTCGGGCCTGCCCTCCACCGATAGCGGGCTGACCTCGACCTCGGCCTCTGCCTCCTCGTCCTCTCTGAACAGGACCGCCGCGTCCACGGCCTCTCGGTGCACCTAACTGGCGTGGAGCAACGCCTGGGGTAGGAAGTAGGGCTCTCTGAGGAGGGGGTGGTGATGGTGGTAGGGTCACGTGCGGAATTATCGCTGCTCCCTGTCGTCTCACCGGGCAGTCTCTGATAAGATGGTGCAAACTCCCGCACCCAAAACATCCTGGCGACGGCTGCTGCCCCTGGGAATAAGAACCATATAACTGTCCCCGCCCAAATCCTCTGCCAGGCCTATCTCTCGGAAAGAATCTGGCGCGCTGCCTCTGAGGTGGTACATCGGTGCGCATCCTCTTCGGCCCAGAAACGACCGAAGTCTGTGATATGCGTGCCTCCATCCGCAATGCCGTATCCCTAGCAGCTGAATAAGTGTCGTAGCGCTGGGCGCCAATGGCAAGATATAGCTGGGCATCAAGTCCCTGTACGAACCTCTTCACCATCTTCTCCTCGGTATCCACCAAATACTGAGCATATCGGGATAACTGTGTAAACTGGATGTCATACTCAGACACCGTCATCCCAGGTGTCTTGACTAAGGCCTCGAAGCTGCGAGCTCTGGCGTCACGAACGCTCTCTGGAAGGAAACGGGCTAGAAAGACCGCTGTAAACTCGGCCCAAGTCATAGGCGGCAGATCTGCAGCTCGACCTCTCAAGACTGACTCCCACCATGTCTGCGCGAGACCCTCTGGTCGGAAACTCTCAAGCTCTACCCATCGATCATCCGAACATCTCAGCGAACGGCAGATCCTGGCTAAACTGTCAAGGAACGTCTGTGGGTCCTCCTCTGCCTCGGTGCCGGTGAATACTGGAGGTCTCAGCCTCATGAAATCCTGTAGTGAAACCGGGATGGTCACGGTGGTAGTAGTAGGAGCAGGTATCATGGTCGTCTGTGATGTAGTAGGTACGTCATCCGGCCTCGGTGTACGACTGGCTGCAACTAGGGATCCTACCATCTGACGTAGCTCCTGCATGCCTCCCATCATCTGTCGCAACTCCTCCATACCGGTCTCGAGCCTATCCATACGGCCTGGGGAAGGTGGATCGGTCTGTCCCAGCGGCGTAGGCATACCACCCTGCTCAGTCCTAGTCTCGGACGAGCCAGCTCGAATCTCGTCTCTGGCGGCAGCCCTCTGTGCCCTCGTAGCCTTCGGCGGCATAGTGGCTGTCACAGGAAAACGGATAGTAAGGACAGTGCAATAGGATCATAGGATACACGGAATTGAAGAAGGAATTTTTTAAGCAAGTATATCCTAAAGTCACTTAGGCGGAGTACCGTATCGTGAGTATTCCGCGGACATACGCACGCCACGTTACCCTGCTTAAGTCACTTACTCGATCTACCAAGGGTCATCCTACACTCACAAAGGTAAAACCTACCGCTCTGATACCAACTTTGTCACGACCCGCAGGGTACGGAACGTGACTGGCACTTGAGTTTATGAAACGTCTAAAGGCGTCCGTAAAATAAGTAAGCCAAAGCCCAGAAAACAAAACCAATGAAGCAAAAGAGTGAAGAAAAACCCAATCAATTGAAAGCGAGTTATCAAATAAGTCATGTAAAACACTTTTTAAAAACAATACAAATTTTTCCCGAAAATTTCGGCAGAGTCTCCTTTGTAAATACTGACCCCCAAAAATGGGTACAATAAAATATATACATGAATCCACAAAATAGGGCATCCCCAAGCGGGAGCTAGCTCTTCGCCATACGGCGGTCACAAATCCCACGCAATGTAAATGACAACAAGCATAATAAAGCATAAGGAAGCATGAAAAAGTAGCATGTCGGCTCAAGTGAGCTCGACCCCAAATACAGTATAAAATCCACAAACCTCACAGTCTCATCTCTAGGTCAATATACAATAATCTGGTAGAACAGTAGATGGAGTACACTAGATACAAGAATATACAAGGTGGTACAAAAAAATAACATAACCCACCTATGAGCAAATCTCGAGCTCAGGCAAAAGAGGCAAAAGACAAGTGCGCCCGCCGCTACTGAACTGACGGAGCGGACCTGCAAAAGACTGTGGCACAACGGGGGTGAGTTGCCAACTCGTGAGTAATAAATAACATCTACAAAGGCTATCGTATGCATGCACACAAGCATCCTAGCATCTAAAATACAGGTATGACTGGATGCACTAGCAGGTGTGTATACAATATCAGTGTGCTAATATGTATGCAACATGAAAATCTGAGGTCTCAATAGGTATATATAAGAAATATTTTATCTCTTTTTGTTTTTGAAACTCTTTTAGAATGCCAGCATAATGTTAATGAATCGACGAAAATCGGTGTCTAGCAACGACACCCAAAAGCTGTCTCAAATCTCATAAATGTATCTCTGGCCTCAGCCGTCCGGCTGACCCATCTCAAATCTCAATATCTCATCATCTAGCGGCCACGGTCGGTATCCTCTGGATATCCGCCGTCCCAAACAGTCACCGGTAGGTAATCCGTCCCCTGCCAGGCTCAACGTCATCACCACATTCCTCTTGCCCCGGGGTACCTTACCGGGCCCACCATGTACCCGTGCCGGTTCCTCCACTCCTCGACACGGATTTCCAAATCCACAGCAAACTCATGGTGGACGACACTTACATCACTAGAAAACCGCAATTTACATATTTTAAAAATATAATAAGTTTAGAAATTTTGCGGCTTTCCCCCGAAATCCAGCAATATCATAAAATCCCAAGAAATCCTCATAAGTGCATATATCAATGATAATGAATGCGTATGATATCAATAATCAAGATGCGATGTGTGATTAATGTATTAAGCATGAACAATTAATATGATGAAGTACATGCACATGACTAGCAATACTACGGTTTCATTTTTTTAAGGAATTAAAGGCAATAGTAACAGTTTAAGTACCAATTAGTAAAAGGTTTCAATTTAAAAGTTATCTAGTGTGGTGGCATGGCAATTACCAGGGTGTGTGTGTAAACATGAATAGTGCTCGTGCTGCATATAAAACCTGGTAATGGTGCATGTGTCCTACAATTGAGTTTGCATATATGGGTATAACATATTGATCTAATTGCAGCAATTATCATGCCAGTATTATTATTCTAATGTCACAAGTGATTATCCAATTTACTATTTTCCAGTTTACTAAATCTATCGGGCGACTTGCGCCATCCAAACGATCGTCCCCCGTAGATGTTAAATCTACTCACCGGGATCCCTGGCTAGCTGTGTCCAATCACCGCCTTTCCCTTTCGCGCCGCGTCTGACGTTTCCGCGACCGAACCTGGAATTTACATCAATACCAAATATAAGGTTACACATTCAAGAACGACGCAAAACCCCCAACGAAACTACTAAAGTTCGCTAGCTAGGTACAACGTGCCCAAAGTGCGCGGAACACACGCGAAAATCGCAAAAACTGCCAAAAAACGCCGATTTGGTCGCCCGGCAAAACTAAAACCCGACTACCCAAAAACCGCACTCACGCATCCTAAAAGTCGTACGACAAGCCATTATAATTCTCAAGATATCAAAATAATTCATCACATAACTTATATAAAAATCTAGTAAGCATATACATTCCAAAAATCGGTGCAACGTCGCCGATTTGCAACAAAACGACTACAATAAAGCATACTCACCCAAGCACACTACAAGCAATCCACACCCACTAATTACAACACATTAACCATGCTCCAAAACCTATATTCCACAACCAAACCCTTTCTTGATTTTTATGAATAGCAATTGCAAATCAAAATCCACACTTGAAAAACTTAATTAACACTAATTTCAACCCCAATTAGCAAGTTCACCTCTTAGATTTAGGTTAGCAAAATACTAGATAATAAATTAGGTTTAATTAACTAAATAATGGTTTCTAAACCTTAATCAACTCACTAATCAAGTTTCAAATATCATTTCCATACAAAAACCTCCTCTTGAAATCCTAAAACAACAATTTCACACTTCTAAAATTAACTAAATTAGCATAATTGAAAACTACATCAACAAGATAACTATATAGGTTAGTTCATTAACAACTAACTTAACTATAAACAACTTAATTAACCACCATGGTTCAAAACCCTAGTTTAGACAAACTACTTCTTTTAAACTAGATTAGAAATAAGCTAACTTTTAACACTAACCATACAATTAAAGGAATTTTTAGCAAAAGAAAGCAACTTGATGAGAATTATACCTCTTGATCAATGGATCAAGCAAGAGAATTTGCTCCAAAAATGCCTCCTTTCCACATGTTTTCAACTATAATAGGCTTGAGAAGAGGTAGCACAAGGATTTGTTTTGGTTTTGTAAACAAATTTGTGGATTTAAATGGATTTTTGTAGCAATTTTGATGAAATTTTGGAGGAAATGAAAAGAGGAAGGTGAAGGGGGAGGGCTGCTGGAATTTTCGACCAGAAGAGGGATGGGGGAGGGTGTGGGCAAGTGGGGAAGGTCATGGGTCAAGTCTCCAAGTCAAAGTATCATACTTTATTCAATTAAATTAAAATAAACCCAAAAAAAAACCCCTTAAATCAACTCAAGAAACAACTAAAGAAAAGAGATCAGAATTTTCTGGACTTGGTCATGGTTGGGCTGTCCTAGGGCTGAGGGAAATGAGAGAGGGGTTTTACAAAAGAAATTTTATGCAAAAAGGCCCCCTACAACTCAAAAATTGCAAGTTTTAGCCCAAAATTCAATAAATTCGTTTAAATTCATAAAAATTTGAAAAAAATCAAAATAAATTACTAAAAATTCATGTTATCACTAGAATATAATTATCATAATTTTAGAGATTAAAATTAGCCCGGAAAAATTTGTATTTATCGCTTATTTAATGTATTTTCCTACCGGCTTAAAATAATATTAAAAAAATGAAAAATAGGGAAAAATCTTTAAATGACAAAAATTTCATAATTAACTCATTAGCTACTGAAAACAAGTAATTACCAATCATTTAAGGTATAATTAGCCCTAAACTGCAAAATATCAGAGAAGACGGTTTTCGGAAAAATACCGAATTTTCACCGAATTTCAAGAAAACACCAAAACGACTTTTCAAGACGCTTACACACACCATCATAAACACACCAACACAACACCAATAAACAGTATCAGCTCATTTTCAGCCATGTTTTATCAGCCACAGCAGCAACAACTTTATTCCAACCAACACCCCACAACACCATCATCAAACCCACAACTACAACACTTCATCTCACCACAAAAACAACCCCATCCCCTGCAGTAGTTGCTGCAAACAGCAACTAAGAAAAGAGAGAGGTAACAAGCAGCAGCAGCAGCAGGAAACAACATCAGCTACATGAACAAAGGAAAACAGCTTCAGCAACAGGAGTAACCCAGCAGCAGCAACCTACTTCCCCACCTCCTCCTCCTTCCCTTCTCCTTCATTCTAGGACCCCTTGAGGTATAATCTTGCAACCCAAACTCCTATCTTGCAAGTTATGGGTAGTAGACTGAATGAAGTGTTATATTGTGATCTAGTACTAGTTTTAGTGAATTTGAGTGAGGTTTGGCCAAGAGATGGTTTTGATTGTTAGGGTAACCTTATTAGGTGTGTTTGTGACCAGTTAACCCAAGAATACCCCAGATTTCCAGTAGGTTACCTGAAAGTTTCGACTTGGCGTATTTTAGCGATTTTGTCGACTTATTGACCTTTCTAAGATCTGCTATCAACCCGGACCTCCTAAAATAAAATTGACTTGGCAGTAAGCTGTGCAGGCACCCTGGAACCATCCCACAAAACCTTGGCCACCACCCTCAAATTCTTGGCCGCAGATATATTCCCTTGCGGCCAGAGCAGTAGGGAACCCCCTCGTTTTGCATGCATGGCCCTATTTCATGTAAACTTGACCCCTGGTATGTGCAGTTTTGACTGATTCCAGTTAGGGTAAAATCTGGGTTGATTTTCATGGAGTTGGCGTATGATTTACGACTTGTTTAGCATGGGTTTTAGTATTCGATGTTTCGTTTCCGTCGGGTGGCGTTTGAACGCCAACGACCAGTGAGCATTGGCTGTGTTTGCACGCAAGGCTACAGGTTTTTACCTATGGGCGTAGCAAGCACCATTTTGGCTTCCGACATGGTTTTCTTATGTTTTAGCGTGTGATATCTTTGTAGGTACCCCACGTGGCGTCGCGGCATTGGAGGTGCAAAAGGCGACATCGGCATCGACACACATAAACAAGGTGAGTAGATTTATATCTACGGGGAGAAGTCGGGTGGATGGCGTATAGCACCCCCGCAGTTCGCAGTGATGTATACGGATGCGTATACACACTAGCAATTAATACTTGTTATTAGGATTAATTATTGATGTTAAGATGGATATTGGTGTTTGATTGGTGATATGTTACGAAACCCTACGTAGTGGGTGCACTCCACATACATATACACACATACATACTTGCATACATCCTTATTTCATATGTGGTTATGGGATTCTATATAGATATGTGTTCACGTGGGTATGGGACTATGTGTTCACATACGGATTTGAGGATGATACTGGGTTTGAGATGAGTCGATGATATTTGATTCGAGATTTTGATATCGGTGATATGGTAAAATTCATAATTGAGATACGTCTTGATACTTTAGCGGATTTTGGGATAATGATGCCATAGGAATAGTGATATATATATATATAAAATGGTCGACATGTGATTACGTTACGAGATGTGATATGATATGATATGACAAGATTAGTATGATAGGCCGCCTTCGGCGATGTTTACTCCTTGTGATGATATGTGATGATGATATCGATTTATACGAGACTGTCGATCAGTAGTCAGATCATAATTATAGTGATGATGTTAGCTTTGTACTAGACGTAGGTCAGTACCCAGATTACGATATTTGATATAGAGAATACCATATGAATGATATGACGAATGTGAGATTGACCCGTACCCAGATTTGGGGATACCGTACGACAGATTTACGTACGAGCTGTAATTTGATGTTTGATCCGCACTCTTGACTTGGGAATAACCGATTATAGAGATATAGTATCGGATATGATATTATCGAGGCGGGATCCCCTAATATATATATATATATATTTGTATCGACTCAGAGGTTAGTTAGCCTATTAGCTCAGCCTTATGGTTGGCGTAGCTATAGGATTCTTATGACATTAGATGCAGTTTAGCTACCTTTGTGTTTAGTATTCAGCTCCCGCACATTATTGTGGTTGCTCCGCATTGCAAACTGTTGTAATTCATATTCTATTATTGATATCATGCTGTTAGGACACCAGCACCATTACCGATGATGCGTATGTACCACGTACACTTACTTTCCAGTTCACACACATCTTCATCGGTAATTGCCATGTCACTACACAGTAGTATTATTGCTGCAGGATATAACCCTTGTATGTGCATACTATTATTCCATGTCGCATGATTTACTGTTATACTTGCACTTCATTGTTATGTCATATACATCATGTTTTCTGATTATGTGCATTGAGATATGTGGTTCTATGATATTTCTGGAATTGGGAACCGTGGGTATTTCATAGAGATTATGTAATTGTTTTAAAAACCCGGTTACCCCTGATATGATATTTCAGAGCGTCTACCATGTGTTTTCTCGGTGCTGAGAGTGACATGTAAAACCCGATTCGAGGAGGCGGATGAGGCCGATTGCGGGTACATGGTGGACCCGGTACGGTACCCCGGGGCAAGACGCAGGAGATGGCGTTGAGCCTGGCAGGGGAGCACTACCGACCGGTGATTTTACCCGACGCGTCGGATATCCGGAGGATACCGTCGTGGTTTTGGGATTGATGGTAGGGGACGGTCTGGATTGACGACGCCCTAGATAGTGAGACTTATCAGAAGTATTGAGATTGTGGCTATGTTTTGTGCCGATGCTGGGCAGGGGTTTCATGATGTTTTCCATGATGTTGACTATATCCTCACATGTACATGCATGATGCTTATTGTCATTGGATGACACATGGACGGGATCCATCTATATACAGACATTGATCACATACAGACTTTGATTACATTGATCATACTTTTCATGCATTCATACATCATCCATATGTTATATTGCCACCTGATGCACTGACACGGGCATATGGGATTACTTTTGGGTTAGATATTCACCCTAGTCATTGTTATAGAATGCTGGCTATATATTTGAGGATTATATATTTTGATCGTATGACCTAGGATTGCGTCATACTTGCGATTTTCTGTTTGTTGATGTGTTTCTATTCACGAGTTGGCAACTCACCCCCGTTGTGCCCCAGTTTCTTGCAGGTGTTGCCGTATGGGTTCCATTACGGCTTTGCGGGCACAGCCTCTTCAGGTGACTTGCTAGTAGGGGGGTTATTTGTATCATACCCATCATTATACTTTGTATATTATATTTCAGTTGTATCTAGAAGTACCATCAACCAAACATGTACTTATTTGAGATAGATACCAGTGGTGTTTGTTTTTTCGACCTTAGAGTCGCACGTTATATTTCTCTGGGTTTCTTGTTGATTGGAGTTTCCTTTCCTGTTGTGATCCTCGCCTTTAGGCGTTGTATATTATGTTGCAAACTGGTTGATTTACATATGGTTTTTCCTTCACTCCACTACTTTTCTTGGTTTGGATTTCTGGGCTCGGCTTACTTAGAGCACATACACCTTGAGACGTTCGTAGCCTAAGTGCCGGTCATGTTCCGTACTTTCGGGTCGTGACAAAGTTGGTATCAGAGCGTTAGGTTTTACCTTCGGAGCATAGGATGACCCTTGGTTGATGGAATAGGTGACTAAAGTAGAGTGACGTACCGTGGGTATGTCCGCGGCATATTTACGATACGCCACTCCACTTAAGAAGCCTTAGGACGTACATTTCCTTGTTCAGTATTGTATCCCTTCCTGATCTAGCCTCATCGGTACCAGTTATGGTTTTGCTGCCACGATTACGGGCAGGAAGAGCTACGGCTAGAGTTGCGGTCAGCATGAGCTCGTCACGAACGAGGACTGACCAGGGCGTGATTCTGGCGATACACAATTGCTGAGATGTGTCTTTTTACTGTGTTTTCGCGCCACGAGCGTTGGATGGATCGCTGTATAAGATTACTCGGACATGCAGATTAGCACCAGAGAATTGAACCACTGAGAGAGGCCAGCCAGATTGTGATGACCGTTGATGTATGGCTTATTCATGACGATTGAGGCACGGTTCAGCGTGAAGACGAGTGAGCCCGTTATTGCTGCGAACGACGAGATATCGCCCCAGATGTTGGAACTATTGCGGTACGAGTGTACGAAGAGATGATAGAAGGCCGCTAGTCACCAAGGATGAATGACTAGGACATGAGGATCGTTCGCTACCCCGATGCGAGGTCATCAGATAGATTGATTCCAGCTGATACGACTTCACGCGGAGACGTTGAGAGTCGACAGAGACGATCGGATGTCAGAAACCTATTATTCCAAGTTTAAAGTATTCGGGAAGACAGGCAGGCAATTCTGTGGTCCCTCTAGAAGAATGAAACCCTAACTCGACATAATGACCGTGTGAAAGCCTTTGAACCTTAGAGTTTGCGACAGTTCTGCGACGCCAATAGTGAGGCTTGGGTTTGCCCTTCTACGGCTGGACCACCGATGCTGTGGTATGTACTCGATACTATTATATTGTACCCAAGATGTTGAGCTCTTGGGGGATTATGAGGTTTTGACGAATCGATCGGATGGCTCGACTTAATTCGGATGCTAGGTGTAACACCCGAGCCCAATGCTACCAAATTCTGTTACCGTTTGAACTAGTATGGCACTTATTTCTTTTATCTTGCTTGATTGTTACTTATTATAATTTTACCCCGTTAATTCATTTCTGCATATAACAATTTATGGCATCTAAAATAAAATTAAAAATATTCATCTTGACCTACTTGACACGCCTAACCCTGTTGTAGCGTCCGTGCATCGTGTTCTCGTCCCGTTCAGTGAAACAGGCGAGTTTGGACGGCTACGCGCACGTACGTGTGTCCGTTTTGGGGGTATGCTTTTTAGTCATAAAACACTTCATTTTAAATTTTGGATCCCGCCTAAAATTCTATAATTTCAATTTCAAATTTTTGGACCCGACCCGGGCGCGATTTGGAAATGTTTTACTTTACGCCAAAATCCCAAATTTTAATATTTTTAAACCATCGTATATTTTCTTAACCATACAAATTTTCACTGTTTTGTTAAATCCTTAAAATCTTTTAAATATTTTTCCTAATCTCTAAATCCCTTCACAACCAATCAAAATCCCTTATTCCCGTGGGCCCCACTCTCTTTTTCTCTCTCTCATCTCTCCCCCGTCTCTCTCTCTCTCTCTCTCCCCTATATATCTCTCTCTCTCCTCTCGCTAACCTCCCTCTCTCCTCAACTCCTTCCTCCTTTCTTTTTCCACGTAAACCTAACCCTATCGAAACCAAACCCATCTCTTCCGAGCTCCGGCCCTCGACCCCCCAACTCTGTCCATCTCAACCTCATCACCACCACCCCATCACCTTCATCATAACCTCCTCCACTTCCTCCTCTTCCCTTTCTATCCCCGAGAACCCACGACCCGAGCACGTGCAACCCCGAGCAACCCTGGAACCCTTCATCACCGGCGACTCGCCGTCTCCACCACCCGACCTCGTCACTTCCTCACCTCCCTCTCCAATCCCCAACACCACAAACCACCACCACCATCAACCTCACCACCTTCCCGACCCTAAACAACAGCCACCCAAGAAACCCACCGCCGACGACTGCCCTTGTCGTCACCTCCTGCCATCATCCTCGCCTCATCGCCCTTTCATCTCCACTGCACCTTCCTTCCTCCTTCATTCAACCCCGTGCACCCTGCACCTGCTCCCGCGGCCATCTGCGCACCCTGCACGTGTTGCACCACCGGATCTGTCGCCGCCGGCGGTTTCGCCTCCGTGCCCCGGCCTTCGTACAACCCCCTGTAAGCCTTCTCTCCACCATCCTTCCTCTCTTCTCCTTTTTCCTTCTTCCATTACAATTCTTGAAATCGTAGTTTCACTGTTTTGGGTTCGCCGGAATCTGGCCGTGCCGGCGATGCGTCCCGACGTTCCAGCATGGTACCCCGACCCGTGTGGCTTCACTGTTCGTCGTTTGGGTTCATTCCGTGAACCGTGCGCCCGTCGCGAGTTTCCCCGCCGAAGTTTTACGTTCCGTTTTTCCCGGTTCGCGACCCGTCGAGGCAAGTACCCCTTGCTACAAGCTAAACAATATTTACTTATAATTAATGACACCCTAACCTTATAAATTTAACTTTGGTACGATCACTTCTCTTTTTCATGTTCAATATTGTTAAATATCATTTATCTTTCAAAACTTGGAACCTACCGTTGTAATTACCAATTCGGAACCTAATAATCACATTTACATGTTTTGATTACACTTTCACTGATGTAGCCTATGGCACCTTTTCTACCGTTTTACTTCATTCGGACACTCGCATACATTTAACCTCCTTAAGCCGTGATTTCATTCATGGAACCTGTATACACATATAACATTGCATCTATGAAGTCTTAAACTTGTTAACATGATTAAATGGCTATAATTGTCTTACTGCATTCTTATATGGTTGAAATCATGTCTGTGACACAATTGATAACGGTATTGCTAATTGAATGAATCTGCCTATTGCTTAATTCATTGTTTATCTCATGTTGTTGATACCTATGCTTGATTATATAACTGATTGTGAGTACACCTACGATATCGCTTGCTTCTTGACCTGTCTTGCTACCTACACATTGATTGACCCGACATGGTACCGTATACTGCTTGACTTGACATGATGTACCATGACCTGACCCGTTACCTGATCTTGTGTCTAATGCCAACAAACCTGACATGTAGTCCTCATGGACCGTTCCTGTTGTCTATCCAGACAAACCTGTTTACCTGATCCTGTGTTGGCATTAGTTTCTTGATTTCGGGATACCTGACTTGACTTACACTATAACTTGGGGGTATGGGGAAATCAAAGGTGAAACCTGACTTGTAACTCAACAGTTCACTACTTGTACTGATCAGTTTTAAAGGCCAGGCCCGCCTCGTGACGATGCTGCTGACACCGTTGGTCTTTATCCTTTCCCTGTTAGTGCCTAGCGGCACGTCTCGGTTTCAGCCCGAGAGTCTTAGACCGTGGTCCCGGGCATGCACGTGATACTATTGAGTTACATCGATGATTCATCAAATTGATTTCAAAGACTTTAGAACAGAGAACCTGATAGAATAGTCTAGTTTACCTACTTCACATTACCCTGCACTGCTCTGATTCATATTATTGTTACCCTTGCTTTATTCATGTTTATACTCGCATTGCCTGTTTATTATGTTATTATTTGATGACTTGACGCGCTGACGTCTGGGTTTTGCATGGCCCAGATTCTTCTACCTTGTTGCAGACTGATTAGGAGTTTTGCCGCTGTTCGACGAGCGGTGAGGTTCCTGTCGGTACGTAGTTTCACTCCAGGTGTTTCATTTATTGTATCTATTGGCTTCCGCATATTGTTATCTCTTGACTCTTTTACTCTGGCTTATGGACATGTACTAGATAGTTAGTTTACTTTCCTATTCTTGATATCTCCACAGCCGTAATGTGACTGTGGAAGGATTTTTCCTATCCACATGTAGCATGGTTGGCTATGTCACGTGCCCACTTTAGCGTAATTTGGGAAGCAGGGCGTGACACTAGGTGGTGAGATCCCTTTCTAGGGAGACTCCAGATACGAGGGTAACCGTTGGAGCTCAGTCCATGCAGCCACGACGAGACGAGTCCGAAGCAGTCGACATTAGAGAAAAGTGGAGTAAGAGGTTCGTACAAAATCTGGATATGATGACGTTCCACTTCGCCGATATCAGAGATGCGATGCGCATGCCGAGGCAGAGTACTAGATATACCTTCCAGAAGGAGTCGCGATGAGTATGCAGCCGTTTCGAAACAAGAAGCAGATATGGTAAAGGACGATGACTTCCGGAAAATTGGCCGAGATGAGACTCGGAAGAGACCTTGAGCAGGATTCCTTCCAGGACACTGCTGCAATGATACTTGCACCCAGGATCGGATGTGTCACGTGCATTCGGAGAGCCAGAGGCCGACGCCAGTGACATGCTTCTTTACGAGTGGCCATGAGGATGGACCGAGAAATGACTAGAGGAGTGACAGAACGGAATCGTCCCCGTTAGCACACCTGACAGGGCCGATGAGCCGATGGATCGTGAGATTGGTAGTCCACAGAGATGACTTGGAACCAGCAGTGGTCATTAATACGCACACCAGTAGGCCAGAGTTCAGGGTCGTCGACGAGATATGCTATGAGTGAGCACGAAAGTTGGCCAGAGATTCTTGGAGGATGCGCTTGGGCGGAACTATTCCTCCATACTTGTTTTCGGTATTTTGGGCGATTTATTCACATGATTTGATTTTGATGATTGAGGGTTTACGATTTTCGCACAGTTGTTGCACTTGATATCGTTTTTGTGCCTTGGTTTCACATGTTTGTGATTTTATGGGTTTTAGACATTTGAGTTGATTTTGTGCGTATGCACGCACACGATTTGGTTTTTGCACTCTGTATAGTTTACATATGCTTGCAGTGCTGTGACATATATTTTGTGCACTTGGATGCACTGGACTTCGATTTCGAGGGTGGTGCTCGATATTTGTTTTGTGCATCTTATGCACCTGATTGGATTTTGCGCGTGTTCGGCACTTGATATTGGATTTCATGATTTCGTGCATGATGGATGCACCGGATGTGGATTTTCACGCCTGTTGGGCGCAGGATATGAGATGCGATTTGGTGCACACCAGATGAACTAAATCGAGATTTTTTCGTGCATGTCAGATGCACCTGATTTTGCAGTCAGGCACACACATATCCCATGACAGATGCTTCGTGCACACCCGATGCACTTAGATGTTGTTTATGTGCGCATGTATGGCACATTTATGGATCTTGATTTCCGAGCGCACCAGACGCACGTAGTTTTCATATGCACTTTTTGGGATTAATTTCTTATGGAGCAGTACATTTTTATGATATTGCGATTTGTTTTCGTACTGAGCAGGACTGGTCAGAGGACAGTGCCTGGATATATTTTGCATGCATTGATAGATTTCAAAGGGATTTCCAAAAGCGAGCTATAGTCTCATTATTTACATACGTGTCTGATACGACACAAAACATTAAAACGAGGAAACCCTTCTAAGTTGTTTTCAAAACGGCGGATCGTGCATACTAAACAAAAGATATATAAGTATAAGCCTATTTTCTTATAGAGACGTCCGCCACTGTGCAGTGCTATGTGTATTGCACAACGATTTTAAAGAATTTGGCATGCATTTCCTTCGGATATTTACATGTACAGATTTGGTATTTACATGTATAGTCCCGATTTCTAGCATATCGGTTTTGCCTTGGGTTTGGCATTCGTGTTTCACCTTGACTCCGATGATTGCGAGATGCTTGACGGAGTTTTGTTTACGAGTTATCTGCTCGTTACGCATGCGCATGTATTGCGCTACGATGCGATCTATGGATTGATGATTTTGGAGCCCCGTTGACTTGGACATTTTATTGAAATGTTTTAGAATTTGGGGGTTTAAATTTAAATCCGGGGACCGAATTTCTTTAAGGGAGGAAGACTGTAACATTTCAAAAAAATAAAATATTATTTTGGGAAAATTCTGGACAAAAAAAATTATGGAAATTCTAAAATATGTTATTTAGTGGTAATTGTGTTTAATGTAGGATTTTTGGTAAAAAGTTTACCAAAACGGATTTTAAATATTTTATCTGGTTTTATGAATATTTTATTGGAATTTTATCTGGACTGCACACACTCGTGCATGTTAACTTGGGTGAAGTCTAGGGTTACCATGTTTAGATAAGCATGGTGGGTGTATCATGTTTAGCCAACCATGATGGGTTAACCAATTGGTTAAGATAATTGGGGTTAATTAAGGGTCTTTAGCTTTGTTTAAAGGTGATTAGGATGGGGGTTGACTTGTTGTAGGAGAGAGAGAGAATGATGGCTTAAAGCAAATGTCACACCCCTTCCTAACACCAGCAGCAGCTGCGTCAGCAGCCCAGACCTATCCTAAGAAACAGCCCCAATATCCACAGCCCAACACACAAAAAAAAAACAGCCACCAAACTGCTTCAACAGCAGCTGATAAGATAAATCAGCCAATCCTACATCAGCCCCATGTCAACACTTCAGCCCCCATATCAACCCATCAGCTGATACACCATATCAGCCCATATTTCCTCACATCAACAGCTACATCAGCTGTTGAAACCATGCATCAGCTCAACACATTTCAGCTACCATCAGCAGCAACAGTAACATCAGCCAAGACAGCAGCACAACTTCAGCCCAATTTTCATCACATCAGCTGCAACACCATCAGCCTATATCAACACATCAGCAGCTACATCTCTCACAACTCACACCACACCATCATAAACACACCAACACAACACCAATAAAACAATATCAGCAAATTTTCAGCCAGGTTTTTATCAGCCACAGCAGTAACAACTTTATTCCAACCAACACCCCACAACACCATCATCAAACCACAACTACAACACTTCATCTCACCACAAAAAAAAACCCCAGCCCCTGTAGTAGTTGCTGCAAACAGCAACTAAGAAAAAGAGAGAGTAACAAGCAGCAGCAGCAGCAGGAAACAACATCAGCTCCAGGAACAAAGGAAAACAGCTTCAGCAACAGGAGTAACCCAGTAGCAGCAACCTACTTCCCCACCTCCTCTTCCTTCCCTTCTCCTTCATTCTAGGACCCTTGAGGTATAATCTTGCAACCCAAACTCCTATCTTGCAAGTTATGGGTAGTAGACTGAATATAGTGTTATATTTGTGATCTAGTGCTAGTTTTAGTGAATTTGAGTGAGGTTTGTTGGAGATAGTGCCCTCATAGTCAATTATTGGATCACAGGTACGTGATTGCAATGATTGCGGAGGACCTATACCGGTAGGACAGTCTTACTCGAGAAGATAGTATGCTATCCGGTTTACCTTTATCAGTCGTGTACATGATCAGGTGACTGATTACATGTTACACTTTGATAGAGCCCTTAGGATCTTGCTTTACTACCAACAGTATGATGGCGATCATATACGTGAGAGTTGGGTAGTTTATATGCATATCCTTAATTGTGGTCCCTAGTCGTGGGAGTTTCGAGACAGGGCATCGATACTCCGGAGTAGACTAGTGTGTACAGTCGAGACCCCGACGAGGGGCGGTGGCCGGTCTCACAAGCCACTGGTGTCAGTTGGATAACCTAAGATGTATACAGGTGCTCATTAGGTTATGAGTACACCGGACAGGACTCGCCGGGAATCTGCTAGTTAGTACTATATCTATCGTCAGATAGCAGTTCCCTGGTGACATGTGTACAGGTTAGTTCATCGACCTGAGGTCGTCATTTGTCTCGTGTGAGTTCCCACTGTGCTTTGATTTCTACCCTACCACGGCTCAAAGGAGTCGTGCAAACAGGTAGTTTTTGGGTACAGTCCCGAGCCATATGGAGGCACGTGAGCGGATCGGCAGGGGATTCGTCTCTCCCGGTATTGGGGGCGAGGTCGTGCTGTGTCTAGGAGAACCATTACACAAAGTCCATGGCCATGGCAGGAGATTTACTGGTAGGTACTCCAGTAGTATCTCAGGGTGTTATTGGGCTTCACTCCGACACGACTTATACTGCTAATGGGGGTCTGACGTTACTAGCCCCCTAGGCAGATATGCGATACTCATAGACGAACGGACCGGACTGTATATACATTGTCACTGTTAGGCTCAGTAGGGTTTCCGGATGAGTTCGCTCATCGGCCTCCCTTGAGGTCAGTCCATGGGCAGCCGTTACGCATTGCTAGTGCCGCTGACGGTTTGTGGTTAAACCCACAGCCAGGGTACTGACGAGTCATTAGAGTCCCCCACAGACAGTTTCCCAAGTTCGGGCGAAACGTTGTAGAGGCCGTATGGTTTTATGGCAGGGTTCGGAAAATGCACGTGCGTTTACGCACGTGTTATTTTTTGGGCAGATGATACTGGTCGGCTTTGGTTTAAGCCGGATCCGAGTATTATATTGAGTAGGTATAATATCTTTGTCTCAGTTGCATTTGTATTCGGTCGTAATACAAATGCGGGTGTATTTATACAGTTTCGGGGTTTTCCTGAATTTCGTTTCAGGATCACTTTTGGAAGTTGCCTGTTTCCAGTTTTCTATCAACCGTCTTTTAACATTCGGTTAAAGACGGATTTATCTTTTCTTCAGTTGAGGTGAGTCAGTGTTCTAGAAGCATCTAGATGAGGTGACTAGGATTAATTGGTGTTGAGTTTTCATTGGATGCATTTAATGGTTCATTAATGCATGATGACTAGGTTTATGACTCATGCTTTAACATTAAAGCATTTTGTTTTGGTTAAGATCTTTTGTTCATGATATTATTTCTAATGGTCACCTCCCTCCTCCTACCATCACCTCCCTCCTCTATATGAGTGGCCGGCCTTCCCCTTCCCCTCTACACACTCTCTCACTTGAGGTTTTCATATGGTTGTAAAAGATATGATAGTATTTGGGGTGCATGGAATTTTACAGTTCATTTCATTCCATCACCCAATTCCCTCGGCAACTTCATTAACCGATTGTCCACGGACTTGGACGAAGTGAGACAAAGTCATCTACTCATTCTCTACATCATTCTTGGTCGTCTCTTTTAGCAAACTTGACGACCGAGTTGCCTCGAGTCAGAGGCGGGAGCCCGTTTAAAGAATCGTCGACGTGGTGCCACCTCGACGAGGAGATCGGAGATCGACGAGATCGGAGCAGCCGCAACGGAGCGTGGGATGATGGTTAAAGAACGAAGGACTCGGATCATTCGGTATAACCTTTCTACACTCTTTACAGTTTGTTAGTTTAGCAATAATGGCAGATCCGGGTTAAAGTATACGATAGCGCTAGTTAAAAAGTTTTTGTTCCGCATTTGGCGTCTGTAGACTGCCGGGGCGCTAACGTAGACTTACAGTGGTATCAGAGCCTCACCATTTTGCTATACTAACTTGTGCTAACGAGTTTAAAATATCGATCGAACCGGAAATCAAAAACTGCAAAATCCAAGCTTGACAGTTTCTGTCGATTTTAAAAAAAATTAATTTTACACATCACAGAAAATTCAGCAGGCTTTTCTAAGAACACCGACAAAATTTGGGCTCGTGATTCCACCAAGCCGCCGCGGAAACGCGGCCAAACCCATGGTTTGGCCGCGCATCCGCGGCCACTTGGTGAGATCATTCTCCCAAATTTATACAGTGTGTTCTCCTCTGGAAATTGGGGTTTTTGGTATATATCGTTTGGGCCCAGGTTTTGTTACTGTTCAACAGATTTGCGTGGGGCCCACTTTGTGATATTTGGTCGATCAAAATTTAAACACGTTAGTTTACAGTGCTTACATTATATCTCCGACCGGGAATGTCATTTCATCGGTAAACCGCGTCAGATTGCTATAGTTCTTTTAGACGGGTTTGCGAACGTGACATTCGCGTTGATGTTCTGTGTTGTGCTGTGATGTTGCGGATTTGTCGTGGTGGATAGCAGTGTGCAATGGTAGTACAGTTTGAGTTTATTTGTACATTTGATATTGCGGGGCGAGCGTCCAACTTGTGGACTGCCGTCACTGCCTGTTGTATAATATTCTTTTGGGGCACGACCAGGTTGCGGTCGATGTACCTATTGTACTATTTTTCATTACAGTACTAGGTTTTTCCCCGAGACGGAGTGCACGGATAGCCGGGTTCTGAGAAGCAACGGGTCCGCATCTCATGGCTTTGAGTGGCAGAGGGGCCCCACTCTAGAATTGGCAGACTATTCGCCGCACTCGTAGGGGGTACAGGTTGACCCAAGGAGGGGTGCCCAAGATTACCGGATTCCGTGAAGTGCTGGGTGGTCCATTCACTATGCTGTAGGGGGCTACCTCGCTTCAGGTTTTGGCGGGTAACTTGCCGCACCCGTAGGGGTCTAGGTTTCATTGCACAGGCTATCCACACGACAGGGGAACGTCGAGTTTCAGCAGCGGCTCTGTGAAACTCGGGGATCCCAGATTATCTGTATTGTTCTGTAATGCTTATTACTTTTCTGTAATGTTGCATACTATCACGCCTGGAGCGATTATTGTATATTGGTTTATATACCATTAGATGTTGTATATGTTTTACACCCGCGCTAGTCCAGTCCCCGCTCTGTCGTTAGTTAAGTAACCTAACGGGTGATGACGGGACCCAGTAACGAATGCGGATGGCATATACGTACATTTTATTTTCGTTCTTTTCTGGTGTGATTAATGATGGGACTGTGTTGATTCTGATCAATGCAAAGTAAAACAAACCTGTTTACAGTTATTGGAACAAATTTAAAAAGTGTTATTGCAAAGACGTTTCCTTTTTTTTTGCATAGCGGTATTCAGTGGAATATCCTGCACCTCATTTGACGGGGCAAGGGCCGATATCCCTTCACCGGGACTGACCTCTTGGGCAGAAGTTTGCGTCAGGGTAATAACTTCACTATAGTCGATTACAAGTTGCTTTGCATAGCGGTATTCAGTGGAATATCCTGCACCTCATTCCACGAGGAAAGAGCCGAGATCCCTTTACAGGGAGTGACCTCTTTAGCAAAAGGTTTTCGCCACTATATTTTGAAAAGCTATCAGGTTCCTTCAGCGATATCAAGTTCACTACGTTAAAGGTTTTTCGCCAAAAACCAGCCGTAGCCCTCCGTCGTTTCTTATGGATGGTCAGTAGTATTCAAGCTATGTTTGTTGGCATACGTCAAGGCATAGTGTTTGGTAGCTGCGGGGTATTCATTTGTTGCATAGATAGATGAGTTGGTTTGGGACAGTCGTATTACCTTGTTGGCATACGTCAAGGGTATGTACGGGTGGGTTCAAATTAACAAGATAATGACGGGCAGAACTTGACATGTGACTTATGATTTGTTGACATACGCCAAGGTCATAAGAGCATGGGGCATAAATCATATCGGGAGTTTCTAAAGAAACTGAAACTTGCCAAGTATGCGCATACCATCTGGAGTATGAGTAACGTGGATGCATTCCATCACGTTATCATGCGATGAGAGTTGGATCCCGATTCCCACTGATGAGTTGGTTTACTCTTCTGGTGATCCCGATTGATTCTTCTTTAGGTTTGGAGGAGAATTTGACAGGACAGTGGGAGGTTTCCGGATTAGATAAAGTGTTGACCATTCTGATCTAGGTTAGAGTGCACGCAGAGTGTTTCTTTTCTCTCGCTCTTTGGCAGCGATCTTTGACCGACCCTAGACTATGACTCAGTGACCAGGTTGACCAAACCTTCTTAAAATACTGGCTTTTGGATTGTCTATGTTGCATAAGTCATTGCCACTCCTTCTTTTACCCTTTGAATTTCTCAGAACACCCGTATTACTACGGATATCCACTTCCATTGGATAGATCCATCGTATGGTTATATACGAACTCGAAGGGACTTCTTCGAGGATGGATCCAGGTTCAGGAGAAATAGAATTGGTTTATTCAGTTGTCTTTTATTATCACCTTCTCTCAGGTTGCGAGAGCTCCTTGGTTTAGGAGAGTACACCTATTACGCTTATTGGATAGTCTAATTCCAAACCATAGGCTGGTGCCGAAAGGTAGGGAATGAAGAAAACCAATTAGCCTAAGTAGGGTGTGCAGAAGGTAATATGTAAAGACAAAATAAAGGGATTAGAAAGAGGGCAAAGTAAATTGCAACTTTTATCATTCACGACCAAAACCGCGTACTTCATCGCCACTCCTATTTCACCTTTAAAAAGAATTAGGTATTATTCAGTTTTCTTTTATCATCACCTTCTCTCAAGATATGAGTACTCCTTGGTTTAGGAGGGTACACCTATTATGCTTACTGGATAGTCTTCTTCCAAACCATAGGCTGGTGCCGAACGGTAGGGAAGGAAGAAAACCATTTAGCCTAACGATGGTGTGCAGAAGGTAACGACTAAAAACAAATAAAGGGAATTGGAGAGATGGCAATAAAATATACGGTTGAAGTCATGAATTTGATTATGGAAGAGGCATTGCTATGAATACCAGGATACCCCTACGAAACATTTTCATGTTTCAGTGCATTGTTAAAAGAAAAACTGTTTTCCCGATTAGACACTTACTCTAAGGGTATGTATTTACCAGGTTTCATTCTCATATCTGTATGGTTTTACAGATGATGAGTGGGAGTAAGTTATTGGGAATTAGGTGATTATCCTCATTATATCGGAATTCGTTGTAATTGGTGATATTTGAGGAAATCGCCAGGGTACAGTTTTCAACCTACGACGCACAGGTTTTGAGTTGTTTAACTCAGCGGACTTATACAGAGTATTGTATGTTGTCCATGTGTCCATCAGGACAAAGGGGTAGGTCCTCGTACTATGTTCTGTTTACATATAACTTCTCTAGTATTTAGACAAGTGTCTCCTAGAAATACAAGGTCTAAGTTTTGAGAAGTTATGGGTATAAGAATATAGTAGAGAACCAGGTATCACAAGTATCGGGATTCTTCAAAGAGATTGAAGATGTAGATTCTTGTGATTCGTATTCAGATAATAGTGATGGTTTTGAGAAACGTGTTTCTCTTTCAGGTTACTCATAATTGGATGGATTCCTAAGTTGAGTAATGCTGATTAGCCTCTTTCCATTAAAGTTGATATGCACTGGAGACAGTTGCATGATTTGAATCTGGTTCCAATTAAATTAGTGCCAAAGTTTCTATATTGGATATAGAATAGATCGTACCTTAAAAGATGTTAAGGTACGGGGAGTTGTCCAGCTTATGCTTAAAACCAGACTCTGGATAACTCAGGGCACGTTTCTGTAATGGTTGTTTGTGGGTTGACCCTGGCTATGACGAGGGTTGATATTCTACCATTTGGAAGATCAATACTGATATTGTTCTTGACTTGCCACAGTTTTAGTAAAAATGGATCTTTTTCAGAAAACAGTAGTGGGAGTATGGTAGAACTGGAAGTGATTCCAGAACCGCGAACGATTACGGAAAATTTATTAGGACCTATATATTCAATCAGGTTTGACATTCCAATAGCCACTCCGCAGATATGGTAGGTAACCTCAGACACCCGAGAGGTACTCCGGTAGCCTCAAGGACGGTGACAGGGAGGTTCTTATCTACCCAGACTTGACACTACTGTTGTTCCAGGTTATGAGACCCGGTAGGAGGGTTGTCGTAGTCAGTGGGAGCAACGGAAGCATGGTGGGCAAGTAGCTTATGTCTATTTATAGACTAGAGCAGTTATAGCGGAGATAGATCATCTAATTTTGATGTGACAGTCATAGGTTTGACTTCATCAGAATAGGGGATGGATCTGTTAAGGAGGTAGTAGGGTGTGATGTCATGGTATCTGAATGACATACACAGAGTAGGAAGTAAAATTCCTATACTACGATCGGTTGTACTGTGGTCGTCACACAGTTGTTTCTCCAGACAGGATATAGATATAATATTTGACATTCTGGTTTCTAGATCTATGGTTTTAGATCTGGATTTGGGTAGTTTCCCAATGTAGGTACTTTGACAGTATTCTAATGGTTTTTTGAATAAATGACTCCTAGCATGGTGGTGTACCTGCAGGTGATGGAGTCACCCTCTCTAAAGGTGTCTTACAGACTAAAGGGGAGAGGGATGGGCATGATTGACATATCACTTGCTTAGGCAATTGAGTCAATCATGAGATGTCAAGTACCACACCAAATGTTGTTTTTGCACTAGATGCGATGAGTTTATATTAATCCAATCCTAGAGAAACATAAGGAAGCAGTTTTAGAACATAAGTGCATGTTCTACGGATTTGATGACGGCAGCCTCCTTTGGGAGACGATTATCATTCCAGGCTTCAAAGGTGACATGGATGACAGAGTGATTGTCAGAGTTATAGTTTTCCCTCTGACGAAGAGGGACAATATTATGGACAGGTGGTCCAAAAGGATACTGTAACACCTTAGAATGTGTTTTGTAGTTAATTATATTTTAATATATAGTTTTTAATAAAAAGTTTACCAAATTAAGTTTTAATATTTTATCCTAATTATTGTGTATTTTAGTAGAATTTTGTTAGGCACACACACACTTGTGCATGATAACTAGAGTTGTTTTTGGGGTTAGACCATGTTTGGCAAGCATGATAAATTAACCCATTCTCTTTAGGTTAGTTTCTTGTTTTGTTTTAGTGTTTTGGTTGTAATTTAGTAATGAATTTAAAAGGGGTTTTATTTTGTTTTGTGCTTGGTTGACTTTGTGGGAGAGAGAGAGAGTGAGCATGGGCATCATGACTTTGCCCATGCCTCATTATGAGAGAGAGAGTAAGAAGGGGCCCTTGGGTGTGCTCATTCTCCACCTCATCCCTTTTCTCTCATTCTCTCACTCTCACATACACACACACTCACACACACACACACTGCTGCAGAGAGAGAGAGAGAGAGAGAGAGAGAGAGAGAGAGGCAGGCAGTGGCAGCAGCAGCAAGCTGCATCAGCAGCAACAGCCGCAACAGGATCAGCAGCAGCAAGAGCAGGAGACAGCAGCAGCAGCAGTAGCAAGTGCAACAACAACCACTACAACATCATCAGCATCATTATCATCTTCATTCACCACAACAACAACAACACAACAGCAACAACAATATCAGAAGCAGCAGCAATAGCAGAAACAGCAGCAGCAGCTAGCAAGGGCAGCAGCAACAGGAGCTTGGGCAGTTGTAGCAAGCTCTCACCCCCTCCACACACTTCTTCTCCTGTTTCTTAGGGTGCTACAGGGTAAATTCTGAAACCCTTTTTCCTAGTTGCTTAGCAATGTGTGGTTTTGTGTCGATTAGTGTTAATTAGTGCTAGTTTTGGTGAATTGTGAGTTGTGATGACAAATTGATGATTGTGTTAGCTAGCCTAGTATATTTAAGTGTTAGTAAGGCCACTTCAACTGAGGAATAGCCAGATTACACTAAAGTACCCTAAGGTTTCTTAATTGTGCAAATTAGTGTTTTTAAGATGAGAATTGTGACATCTGTGATCTGCTGTTACCCGGGTGACTTCAGGATAAAATTGAGTGGACCCCAGCCTACTAGCAACACCCTGACCCCACCACCAGAGCACGACCCCCTAATTCCCAACCCGGGCCGCCAAATCCTTCATTTTGGCCGCCAATTGCGGCCCAGAGGGGGAATTGGGTGTTGGGGTTTTGGTGTAGGGTTTCCTGATGTGTGTCTAGGTCTTTGGTATGTCTAGTTTTGCTATATCTTGCCTGTAGGAAAGTCTGGGACTATATATCGCTTTTGTGTTTCGATGTGTTTGCGCGATACGCGCGATACGTGAGTGGGTTCTGTGATCCAGCGTATCGCGGCGTGTCGCGATGGTTTTTAGACGCGTACACACACGATTCAGCGTATCGTGCACACGCGCGCTTGGTTCGCGACGCGAGTTTCTCGTTTCGATTCGATATCGCGTTTCGCGAGATATGTGGCTTATAGGTGATTTCCATGTCTTATTTACAGGTTTGCAGGCTGGAGCTACGGACATAGCTACAGGGAGAGCAGATGATAGGATTCACCCAGCGTGGAGTTTAGGTGAGTAGATATAACATCTACAGGGGAATCGCCCGCATGGCGTTATGCGTCTGGGCTAGGATTCAATTTCCTGTCGCACATTCTACGTCATTGTAGAAATGCGCCTTACTGCATTTCCTAGATATAGCTATATTCTGTGACTAGCAGCCGTAGGACACTGCACACATTATTGACGGTTCATGTTGCACGAGCACGGATTGCATGCTACACACACACCGTCAATAATTGCCATGTCACACACTACCCCTTATAGCTACCATTGCTTGACCCACTTGACATCTAGTTATCGGTATACCTATAGTGTATCATACCTTTAGTGATAGGTATATTTTCACTTGCGATACAGCTACAGGTATACCTCCTACATATATTACCTATACCGGGAGGGATTTCCTACATATGTTACTATACCCAGGGGGGTATACGACATCAGTTCTTATAGGTAGATACATATACTTTGCTACACCTGTATGTTAGATACATATTCAGTTGTTGTCGCATATTCACTTTTACTGATGTTACTTAGCTGTACCTTATCATGATTTCGCATACATCTGGTTCAGCTATATACTTGTGTTTACCTGCTCGCATTCAGATATATCGCATACATCTATTCCTGTATTTATGCATTGTTTATCTGGATTTCATATGATGTTTTCGGGATTTGGGAACCGTGGGAGTTCATGAAATTATGCATACATGTAACAACCCGGTTTCCTTGATATGATATTTCGAGCGTCCCCCATGAGTTTTATCGGTGCTGATTACCTGCTCCATACGAGGTGTGGTTGCCGTATGAGAGTACATGGCGGGGCCCGGTATGGTTCCCCTCGGCAAGAAGATCGATGGGTTTGCCGATTGAGCCTGGAGGCGGGCGAGTACCTACCGGTGATTGTTTGGACCTGGCAGTTGTCTGGAGACTACTGGCCAGAGTAGAGAGATGGATGCGGGATGACCTGTACTGTCGAGGCCGAGGGCCGACACTGCAGACGGACCCCGTGGGCTGTCCGGACTGACGGAGCCCCCTATACGAGGATTTCTGTGCCGATGTTTGGCACACGGTTTCATGATATTTCTTTAACCCCCTTCTTGTATATATAACAGGGGACTTAGCCGTTGTTATATATACCCTTACACCAATATTAGTGGAATGGGACGCTAATATATGTGTATTGCCCCCATCATATTTATTTCTGTACATGTATATATATCTTTAGGATGTTAGATTCATATTGAGATTGGACTTGGGATACTAGGTGATTCATTGGGATTTGGACATTGGATATACCTATGTGATTGGTGACTTGTACATTCGGATATAGGAGATTACCTGATATTGTACATACGAGATATGTGAGATCCACTTGATGTTGTACATGTGATATATGTGAGATACACTGATATTGTACACACTAGATATGTGGGATATACTCGACATTGTACATTGAGGAGATGTGAGACTTATTTGATGTGAGTGCCCAATGTGGGGCCTGGTTTGAGGATTTGGGATTGGAGTATCTTAGTGGATTGTGATCCTGCCACGACGTCAGGTTTCCGTGGAAAGTGACATATTCCACCCTACACCTCACCATTACCTATCTTATGCACAGATTCATATATTGGTAGTACTTGTGGTGTACCCTTATGATAGTTGCATATTTGCTTTCTCATATCTCTATTGCACTGACATTGCATACCACTATCATGCCATCATTGCTTCACTTATTGATCGTACCTGCTAGTGTACTCTCTTTATTCCAGCATTGCATGACATATTATTACTACTGTAATCGCATATCTTAGATTCATGCTGTACGTGCATTCCTGCGATTACCTGCATATGTTTTATACTATTCACGAGTTGGCAACTCACCCCCGTTGTGCCACAGGTGTTTCAGGTTATTCCCCAGAGTAGTCGAGGCAGGCTATTCCCCTATCCAGCTACCCAGCTACCATCTTTTGCTACAGATACCGCATCAGCTCACAGTACCATTTTGCATAGGTGGGTTAGACGGTTATCTGTATTATATTTTGTACCTTCGATGTATTGTACTCTCCATCTACTGTTGTACTATTGACATAGAGACTTGGTGAGGACGTAGTGTGTATTATGGTGGATTTGATGTCTTTATATATACAGCTTTTTCTCTACTGTCCTTATTCTTCTGTTGTATTCATATTGACTAGTCTTTATAAAAAAAAATGGGGTGTTGCTAAAATTTTAAAGAAAGAAAGCAAGACTTTTAAAGAATTTGGGTTGGGATTTCAAATGTTTCAAAACTTATATTATCTTTTCCGTATTTTTATGGTTTAGATTTCTGGGTTTTGGCTTTCTTTTACTACGTTGCGTCTTTAGGCGTCGCGTAGTATTAGGGCCGTCACGGGCCATTCTCGGGTCGTGACAAAGTTGGTATCAGAGCGTTTGGTTTTACCTTTCGGAGTGTAGGATGACCTTAGTATGATGGAGTAGGTAGCTTAAGCAGAGTAACGTAGTGTGTGTATGTCTGCAGCATACCCACAGCGCGGTACCTTGCATTAAGTGACCTAAGTACAACTTGCTTGACATTCCTTCCTTGATGATTCATATCCTTGAGATCCGATTTCCTCATTCTTATCGAATCTCATCTTGTATCTATTTATAGCCTTGCCGCCGATGACTATGGGGACTCCGAGTGATGCAGCGAGGGCCGAGGTCAGAGTTAGCTCGGGTGAGACGAGTACTGACCCGGATGGCACTCTAGTTGCACAGGTGCAGACGGATCAGCCTACGATCTATACTATGGATAGACTTTTGGTAGAGATGCAGGACTTCCGCCAGACGATGAGTTCCTTGGTTGATGTCGTTCGGGAGCTACGACAGGAGGTTGTCACCCCTGTTACTCAGCTGTCCCTCACGATCAGCATGCAGCAGTCTGTCACCTACATAGCACCAGTGGTTGCAGCTCCAGCTGACGAGACACATATTACAGAGGCTCAGAGAGTTCCAGGACAGTGGAGGACTCGTACCAGCGTACCAGCCCAGAGACAGAGGTTCGGTCGTCGAGACGGATTTTGTGGCCGTCGCGGGAGTAGCAGAGGCTTGGGACGAGGACAGTCGTTCAGCTCTCATCCCCAGGATGGTCAGCAGTCAGCACGTGGATGTTTTCGATGCGGAAGCCTTCAGCACTTCGTCAGGGATTGTTCCTTGGCACCCCGTCATGATAGTTTTCGGAGAGGCCGTGGACATGGGAGATTCGCTCAGAGGGCTCAGGCTACCAGAGGAGTTCATCCAGCTGCGAGTAGAGGGCAGACACAGGAGTTTGCTTCTACTCATCTGGACGCGCAGACGTCCAATGTGGAGTTTTCAGGTACCCTTGAGTTATATTTTATTTTCTCTTGGTGTATTTGTTTGTTTCTTGCTTGTACTGTGGTTGGGTAGATTAGTCGTAGTTGTGCTAACTTCTGTCAGCGATCCTTTTGTTGCGCGACACGTATTTCAGTTTCGTGCCAATCGAATAGGAGGTAGAGATTCGTCCATCTTTTTGATCCTTCTAGAGATGTTGGATTTGACGTTCTCCTGGGCACGGACTGGTCAGCTACGTGTTAGGCGTCTGTGGACTACCGTGTGGAAGCATGATAGGTTTTGTTTTCCCCGGCAAGTCAGTTCTTGTTGTACAGGTGGATAGTTGTGCCGCCTCTTACAGCTTGAATTCAGCCTGTTTAGCTAGTCGGCTACTGAGGAGATGTCGTGGATTCTTGACGTTCATTCGTGATACCGGAGCCACCGGGGGATTGTTGGACCGGGTTCCTTTCGTGCGAGAGTTTTTCCGACGTTGTTCCAGGTGAACCGGCGAAGCTAAGGGAGCTTAAGGATCAGCTGCAGAGTTTTGGTTTGGGGAGTTTTGTGCGTCTGAGTGTTTCACTTTGGGAGCTCCTAATTCAGTTCGTCAAGGAGAAAGACGGCAGTTTGAGGTTGTGTATCGACGGATCGTCAATTGAACCGGCTTACGGAGCGGATAGGTATCCTTCACCTCGCCGTGACGATTTCCTCGATCAACTCCAGAGTGCGAGACATTTTCTAAGTGTGTTTGGGATCAGGTCATCATTATTGCGGATTCGGGATGATGGCATTCCGAAGACTGCCTTATGCGTGCTACGGGCTTTGTGTGTTTCGGTGAGTCGTTGGATTCCCTGATGCCCTAGCAGCATTCGTAGATATGATGAACCAGATTTCTTCAGGCCGTTCCTTGACCAGTTTTTGTTGTGTTATTTACGACATTCTGGTCTATTTAATGTGTCTTGAGGGACAGGAGTAGCACTTGAGGATTTGTTATGCAGATGCTGGGAGAGCACCAGCAGTTTGCTAAATTCTCAGAGTGTTTCTTCAGGCTTGTTTGTGTTGACTCCTAGGTCTTGTAGTCACGGGAGACGGTTTCGTATGGTTTCGAGAGAGATTGTGACCGTACGGCTTAGGCCCAGACTTGTGAGCAGGACGGAGATCCGCAGATTGTTGGGCTTAGCAGGTTTTGCCGCCGTTTCTTGCAGGATTGCTAGAGTAGTGCTGCACCGTTGACTGAATTGACCAAAAGGAGGTTTCTTTTCTGTGGACTGAGGCATGTGTACGGAGTTTTCGGCAGTTGAAGATTCAGTTAACAACTGCATCAGTCTTTCTTTGCTTTTGGTTCGGGCAACTTTGTTGTTTTACTGTAATGTTTCTTGAGTGGGCTCGAGGGTGTACTGAGGTGACACTATAGAGATATCGCTTTTGCTTTCCCTACACTTAGGGGAAGTACGAGAAGGATATCCCACTCTTGATCTGGAGATGGCCGCGGTGGTTTTGCGTTGGAGAATTGGAGACACTACTTACTTGAGAGTCGTGTCAGATTTTCCACGGACCACTAGAGCTTAATGTACATCTTCCTGCAGCGGGTGTTGGTTGTTGTGATGGTCTTCTGCAGATTTACAGTTCTTGTGTGGTCGTCGAGTATAGCTTAGTTCGTCTCTACGGAGGGGACAGCTTGCTCATGTCCGCGCCCGACCACTTTCCTTAAATCGTTTTCGCGAGACACTGCCCGTCGAAGCTCGTACGTCAGAGATACTTGAGCATATTCGGCTGGGTAATGATTCGGAGACCTTGATTGTGACATGATGTGCTAAGTTAGGGACACGTTTGTGTACCTGCCATTATCAGGTAGAGGCGTATAATCCTAGAGCATGCACATCTGTCAACCCTCTTTATGCATTCAAGTTCCACCTGCTTTGGCGTGACTTGTGAGATAGTTACGAGTGGGCAAGAATGTAAGGAGAAGTTTCAGGTATCGTTTCAAGTGTCTGTCTTGTTTTGTGCTTTGGGTCGAGCATCTGAGGCCGGCTGGAGAATTGCAATCTTTTACCTTTCCGAAGCAGGAATGGGAGCAGATCTCCACGAATTTCGTTATGGTTCCACCTAATTTTGGTTAGGGTGTGACTCCATTCGGATTCTTGTCATCCGGTTTTACTCAGTTTGCTCAGTTGTTTTGTTTAAGTTGTGTGTTCGTTGTTTTGTTTGGTCGTCAGCAGCTTGGGATCGTCACTCGCCATCGTTTGGGTTCTCCTTCGATAGCTGTTATCAGGAGACACTCCAATTGGCCACCCTTAGGCTTAGGGGTTAGGTCGTGTCGATCGCCAGCCTGTTGTTTCTCTGACTCTGCGTAGGTAGGATTTTGGACCCCAGCTATGTCTAGAGAATTCGGAGTCGGTCCAGTGGTGTTAAGACAGGATGGGGATTGTCTATTTCGAACTGAGGTCTTATGACGACGGTGTTGGTCATAGACTCGAGTTCGTAGGACAGATCATGTATTCCTATGGACTTTCGATGAATGACGTGTTGGATTTTGGGAAGTTTATCCCAGGATTTAAGTCCTTCTGAGATCCTATAAGCGAGTTAGTTTTGTAGCCTTTAAATTGGCACTTCCGCCCAGATTATTGGATTTTCACCCCGTATTCCTTGTGATGATACCTTACAATTACCTTCATGACCTTTCTCACATGATTTAGCACTAGACCTTTTAGCTGGATGCGATCTTCCGTTCACCAGCAGCCATGTGTGTAGATGGCTCGGCAGGTAGAGGAACATCGGTCAAAGGTCTTGCCATCTGTGAAGGGTTTTCTTGGACGTAGCCGTATAGTGAGTTAGTCATTTGGGAGGCTGCGAACGAGATTTGAGGATTTTTAATCTTCTCTTGAAGGTATGCGTATCGGATTATTTTTAAATTCGGGGACGAATTTCTTTTAAGGGGGGGAGATTGTAACACCTTAGAATGTGTTTTGTAGTTAATTATATTTTAATATATAGTTTTTAATAAAAAGTTTACCAAATTAAGTTTTAATATTTTATCCTAATTATTGTGTATTTTAGTAGAATTTTGTTAGGCACACACACACTTGTGCATGATAACTAGAGTTGTTTTTGGGGTTAGACCATGTTTGGCAAGCATGATAAATTAACCCATTCTCTTTAGGTTAGTTTCTTGTTTTGTTTTAGTGTTTTGGTTGTAATTTAGTAATGAATTTAAAAGGGGTTTTATTTTGTTTTGTGCTTGGTTGACTTTGTGGGAGAGAGAGAGAGTGAGCATGGGCATCATGACTTTGCCCATGCCTCATTATGAGAGAGAGAGTAAGAAGGGGCCCTTGGGTGTGCTCATTCTCCACCTCATCCCTTTTCTCTCATTCTCTCACTCTCACATACACACACACTCACACACACACACACTGCTGCAGAGAGAGAGAGAGAGAGAGAGAGAGAGAGAGAGAGGCAGTGGCAGCAGCAGCAAGCTGCATCAGCAGCAGCAGCCGCAACAGGATCAGCAGCAGCAAGAGCAGGAGACAGCAGCAGCAGCAGTAGCAAGTGCAACAACAACCACTACAACATCATCAGCATCATTATCATCTTCATTCACCACAACAACAACAACACAACAGCAACAACAATATCAGAAGCAGCAGCAATAGCAGAAACAGCAGCAGCAGCTAGCAAGGGCAGCAGCAACAGGAGCTTGGGCAGTTGTAGCAAGCTCTCACCCCCTCCACACACTTCTTCTCCTGTTTCTTAGGGTGCTACAGGGTAAATTCTGAAAACCTTTTTCCTAGTAGCTTAGCAATGTGTTGTTTTGTGTCGATTAGTGTTAATTAGTGCTAGTTTTGGTGAATTGTGAGTTGTGATGACAAATTGATGATTGTGTTAGCTAGCCTAGTATATTTAAGTGTTAGTAAGGCCACTTCAACTGAGGAATAGCCAGATTACACTAAAGTACCCTAAGGTTTCTTAATTGTGCAAATTAGTGTTTTTAAGATGAGAATTGTGACATCTGTGATCTGCTGTTACCCGGGTGACTTCAGGATAAAATTGAGTGGACCCCAGCCTACTAGTAACACCCTGACCCCACCACCAGAGCACGACCCCCTAATTCCCAACCCAGGCCGCCAAATCCTTCATTTTGGCTGCCAATTGCGGCCCAGAGGGGGAATTGGGTGTTGGGGTTTTGGTGTAGGGTTTCCTGATGTGTGTCTAGGTCTTTGGTATGTCTAGTTTTGCTATATCTTGCCTGTAGGAAAATCTGGGACTATATATCGCTTTTGTGTTTCGATGTGTTTGCGCGATACGCGCGATACGTGAGTGGGTTCTGTGATCCAGCATATCGCGGCGTGTCGCGATGGTTTTTAGACGTGTACACACACGATTCAGCGTATCGTGCACACGCGCGCTTGGTTCGCGACGCGAGTTTCTCGTTTCGATTCGATATCGCGTTTCGCGAGATATGTGGCTTATAGGTGATTTCCATGTCTTATTTACAGGTTTGCAGGCTGGAGCTACGGACATAGCTACAGGGAGAGCAGATGATAGGATTCACCCAGCGTGGAGTTTAGGTGAGTAGATATAACATCTACAGGGGAATCGCCCGCATGGCGTTATGCGTCTGGGCTAGGATTCAATTTCCTGTCACACATTCTACGTCATTGTAGAAATGCGCCTTACTGCATTTCCTAGATATAGCTATATTCTGTGACTAGCAGCCGTAGGACACTGCACACATTATTGACGGTTCATGTTGCACGAGCACGGATTGCATGCTACACACACACCGTCAATAATTGCCATGTCACACACTACCCCTTATAGCTACCATTGCTTGACCCACTTGACATCTAGTTATCGGTATACCTATA
Source organism: Agapanthus africanus (assembly GCA_030015575.1). Lineage (NCBI taxonomy): Eukaryota > Viridiplantae > Streptophyta > Magnoliopsida > Asparagales > Amaryllidaceae > Agapanthus > Agapanthus africanus. The sequence goes on from JASDDO010000012.1 coordinate 223,900,616, forward strand.
GTGTATCATACCTTTAGTGATAGGTATATTTTCACTTGCGATACAGCTACAGGTATACCTCCTACATATATTACCTATACCGGGAGGGATTTCCTACATATGTTACTATACCCAGGGGGGTATACGACATCAGTTCTTATAGGTAGATACATATACTTTGCTACACCTGTATGTTAGATACATATTCAGTTGTTGTCGCATATTCACTTTTACTGATGTTACTTAGCTGTACCTTATCATGATTTCGCATACATCTGGTTCAGCTATATACTTGTGTTTACCTGCTCGCATTCAGATATATCGCATACATCTATTCCTGTATTTATGCATTGTTTATCTGGATTTCATATGATGTTTTCGGGATTTGGGAACCGTGGGAGTTCATGAAATTATGCATACATGTAACAACCCGGTTTCCTTGATATGATATTTCGAGCGTCCCCCATGAGTTTTATCGGTGCTGATTACCTGCTCCATACGAGGTGTGGTTGCCGTATGAGAGTACATGGCGGGGCCCGGTATGGTTCCCCTCGGCAAGAAGATCGATGGGTTTGCCGATTGAGCCTGGAGGCAGGCGAGTACCTACCGGTGATTGTTTGGACCTGGCAGTTGTCTGGAGACTACTGGCCAGAGTAGAGAGATGGATGCGGGATGACCTGTACTGTCGAGGCCGAGGGCCGACACTGCAGACGGACCCCGTGGGCTGTCCGGACTGACGGAGCCCCCTATACGAGGATTTCTGTGCCGATGCTTGGCACACGGTTTCATGATATTTCTTTAACCCCCTTCTTGTATATATAACAGGGGACTTAGCCGTTGTTATATATACCCTTACACCAATATTAGTGGAATGGGACGCTAATATATGTGTATTGCCCCCATCATATTTATTTCTGTACATGTATATATATCTTTAGGATGTTAGATTCATATTGAGATTGGACTTGGGATACTAGGTGATTCATTGGGATTTGGACATTGGATATACCTATGTGATTGGTGACTTGTACATTCGGATATAGGAGATTACCTGATATTGTACATACGAGATATGTGAGATCCACTTGATGTTGTACATGTGATATATGTGAGATACACTGATATTGTACACACTAGATATGTGGGATATACTCGACATTGTACATTGAGGAGATGTGAGACTTATTTGATGTGAGTGCCCAATGTGGGGCCTGGTTTGAGGATTTGGGATTGGAGTATCTTAGTGGATTGTGATCCTGCCACGACGTCAGGTTTCCGTGGAAAGTGACATATTCCACCCTACACCTCACCATTACCTATCTTATGCACAGATTCATATATTGGTAGTACTTGTGGTGTACCCTTATGATAGTTGCATATTTGCTTTCTCATATCTCTATTGCACTGACATTGCATACCACTATCATGCCATCATTGCTTCACTTATTGATCGTACCTGCTAGTGTACTCTCTTTATTCCAGCATTGCATGACATATTATTACTACTGTAATCGCATATCTTAGATTCATGCTGTACGTGCATTCCTGCGATTACCTGCATATGTTTTATACTATTCACGAGTTGGCAACTCACCCCCGTTGTGCCACAGGTGTTTCAGGTTATTCCCCAGAGTAGTCGAGGCAGGCTATTCCCCTATCCAGCTACCCAGCTACCATCTTTTGCTACAGATACCGCATCAGCTCACAGTACCATTTTGCATAGGTGGGTTAGACGGTTATCTGTATTATATTTTGTACCTTCGATGTATTGTACTCTCCATCTACTGTTGTACTATTGACATAGAGACTTGGTGAGGGCGTAGTGTGTATTATGGTGGATTTGATGTCTTTATATATACAGCTTTTTCTCTACTGTCCTTATTCTTCTGTTGTATTCATATTGACTAGTCTTTATAAAAAAAAAAATGGGGTGTTGCTAAAATTTTAAAGAAAGAAAGCAAGACTTTTAAAGAATTTGGGTTGCGATTTCAAATGTTTCAAAACTTATATTATCTTTTCCGTATTTTTATGGTTTAGATTTCTGGGTTTTGGCTTTCTTTTACTACGTTGCGTCTTTAGGCGTCGCGTAGTATTAGGGCAGTCACGGGCCATTCTTGGGTCGTGACAGATACTGTGGGTGGCATGGTGCCGGATACTGATTAGGTTCGGTGATCGATACAGTCTAAGAAGTTTGGATTTGGAGTTCATTTATGAACTAGGTCCCATCAGATATCCAGACATATTCTAAGACAGGTATTACTCGATTCGGGAGATGGCTTTCTCCGCGAACTTGAGATTAAGAGAGATATAGAAAGAAACATCTAGGCGGATCCACTCACTGAGGCTATTTCTCGAACACAATAGTTTTACAAACGGGCTTTGTGAAACTGATTAGTAGAGGAGTTGGATGTTCGGTTTCACACGGGCTGTGAGTAGTCGACATTGCAATAATTAGCCTTGAGTGCAAGTGGGAGATTGTTGGAGATAGTGCCCTCATAGTCAATTATTGGATCACAGGTACGTGATTGCAATGATTGCGGAGGACCTATACCGGTAGGACAGTCTTACTCGAGATGATAGTATGCTATCCGGTTTACCTTTATCAGTCGTGTACATGATCAGGTGACTGATTACATGTTACACTTTGATAGAGCCCTTAGGATCTTGCTTTACTACCAACAGTATGATGGCGATCATATACGTGAGAGTTGGGTAGTTTATATGCATATCCTTAATTGTGGTCCCTAGTCGTGGGAGTTTCGAGACAGGGCATCGATACTCCGGAGTAGACTAGTGTGTACAGTCGAGACCCCGACGAGGGGCGGTGGCCGGTCTCACAAGCCACTGGTGTCAGTTGGATCACCTAAGATGTATACAGGTGCTCATTAGGTTATGAGTACACCGGACAGGACTCGCCGGGAATCTGCTAGTTAGTACTATATCTATCGTCAGATAGCAGTTCCCTGGTGACATGTGTACAGGTTAGTTCATCGACCTGAGGTCGTCATTTGTCTCGTGTGAGTTCCCACTGTGCTTTGATTTCTACCCTAGCACGGCTCAAAGGAGTCGTGCAAACAGGTAGTTTTTGGGTACAGTCCCGAGCCATATGGAGGCACGTGAGCGGATCGGCAGGGGATTCGTCTCTCCCGGTATTGGGGGCGAGGTCGTGCTGTGTCTAGGAGAGCCATTACACAAAGTCCATGGCCATGGTAGGAGATTTACTGGTAGGTACTCCAGTAGTATCTCAGGGTGTTATTGGGCTTCACTCCGACATGACTTATACTGCTAATGGGGGTCTGACGTTACTAGCCCCCTAGGCAGATATGCGATACTCATAGACGAACGGACCGGACTGTATATACATTGTCACTGTTAGGCTCAGTAGGGTTTCCGGATGAGTTCGCTCATCGGCCTCCCTTGAGGTCAGTCCATGGGCAGCCGTTACGCATTGCTAGTGCCGCTGACGGTTTGTGGTTAAACCCACAGCCAGGGTACTGACGAGTCATTAGAGTCCCCCACAGACAGTTTCCCAAGTTCGGGCGAAACGTTGTAGAGGCCGTATGGTTTTATGGCAGGGTTCGGAAAATGCACGTGCGTTTACGCACGTGTTATTTTTTGGGCAGATGATACTGGTCGGCTTTGGTTTAAGCCGGATCCGAGTATTATATTGAGTAGGTATAATATCTTTGTCTCAGTTGCATTTGTATTCGGTCGTAATACAAATGCGGGTGTATTTATACAGTTTCGGGGTTTTCCTGAAATTCGTTTCAGGATCACTTTTGGAAGTTGCCTGTTTCCAATTTTCTATCAACCGTCTTTTAACATTCGGTTAAAGACGGATTTATCTTTTTTTCTTCAGTTGAGGTGAGTCAGTGTTCTAGAAGCATCTAGATGAGGTGACTAGGATTAATTGGTGTTGAGTTTTCATTGGATGCATTTAATGGTTCATTAATGCATGATGACTAGGTTTATGACTCATGCTGTAACATTAAAGCATTTTGTTTTGGTTAAGATCTTTTGTTCATGATATTATTTCTAATTGTCACCTCCCTCCTCCTACCATCACCTCCCTCCTCTATATGAGTGGCCGGCCTTCCCCTTCCCCTCTACACACTCTCTCACTTGAGGTTTTCATATGGTTGTAAAAGATATGATAGTATTTGGGGTGCATGGAATTTTACAGTTCATTTCATTCCATCACCCAATTCCCTCGGCAACTTCATTAACCGATCGTCCACGGATTTGGACGAAGTGAGACAAAGTCATCTACTCATTCTCTACATCATTCTTGGTCGTCTCTTTTAGCAAACTTGACGACCGAGTTGCCTCGAGTCAGAGGCGGGAGCCCGTTTAAAGAATCGTCGACGTGGTGCCACCTCGACGAGGAGATCGGAGATCGACGAGATCGGAGCAGCCGCAACGGAGCGTGGGATGATGGTTAAAGAACGATGGACTCGGATCGTTCGGTATAACCTTTCTACACTCTTTACAGTTTGTTAGTTTAGCAATAATGGCAGATCCGGGTTAAAGTATACGATAGCGCTAGTTAAAAAGTTTTTGTTCCGCATTTGGCGTCTGTAGACTGCCGGGGCGCTAACGTAGACTTACAGTGGTATCAGAGCCTCACCATTTTGCTATACTAACTTGTGCTAACGCGTTTAAAATATCGATCGAACCGGAAATCAAAAACTGCAAAATCCAAGCTTGACAGTTTCTGTCGATTTTAAAAGGGTTCCAAAATTAATTTTACACATCACAGAAAATTCAGCAGGCTTTTCTAAGAACACCGACAAAATTTGGGCTCGTGATTCCACCAAGCCGCCGCGGAAACGCGGCCAAACCCATGGTTTGGCCGCGGAAACGCGGCCAAACCCATTGTTTGGCCGCGCATCCGCGGCCACTTGGTGAGATCATTCTCCCAAATTTGTACAGTGTGTTCTCCTCTGGAAATTGGGGTTTTTGGTATATATCGTTTGGGCCCAGGTTTTGTTACTGTTCAACAGATTTACGTGGGGCCCACTTTGTGATATTTAGTCGATCGAAATTTAAACACGTTAGTTTACAGTGCTTACATTATATCTCCGACCGGGAATGTCATTTGATCGGTAAACCGCGTCAGATTGCTATAGTTCTTTTAGACAGGTTTGCGAACGTGACATTCGCGTTGATGTTCTGTGTTGTGCTGTGATGTTGCGGATTTGTCGTGGTGGATAGCAGTGTGCAATGGTAGTACATTTTGAGTTTATTTGTACATTTGATATTGCGGGGCGAGCGTCCAACTTGTGGACTGTCGTCACTGCCTGTTGTATAATATTCTTTTGGGGCACGACCAGGTTGCGGTCGATGTACCTATTGTACTATTTTTCATTACAGTACTAGGATTTTCCCCGAGACGGAGTGCACGGATAGCCGGGTTCTGAGAAGCAACGGGTCCGCATCTCATGGCTTTGAGTGGCAAAGAGGCCCCACTCTAGAATTGGCAGACTATTCGCCGCACTCGTAGGGGGTACAGGTTGACCCAAGGAGGGGTGCCCAAGATTACCGGATTCCGTGAAGTGCTGGGTGGTCCATTCACTATGCTGTAGGGGGCTACCTCGCTTCAGGTTTTGGCGGGTAACTTGCCGCACCCGTAGGGGTCTAGGTTTCATTGCACAGGCTATCCACACGACAGGGGAACGTCGAGTTTCAGCAGCGGCTCTGTGAAACTCGGGGATCCCAGATTATCTGTATTGTTCTGTAATGCTTATTACTTTTCTGTAATGTTGCATACTATCACGCCTGGAGCGATTATTGTATATTGGTTTATATACCATTAGATGTTGTATATGTTTTACACCCGCGCTAGTCCAGTCCCCGCTCTGTCGTTAGTTAAGTAACCTAACGGGTGATGACGGGACCCAGTGACGAATGCTGATGTCATATACGTACATTTTATTTTCGTTCTTTTCTGGTGTGATTAATGATGGGACTGTGTTGATTCTGATCAATGCAAAGTAAAACAAACCTGTTTACAGTTATTGGAACAAATTTAAAAAGTTTTATTGCAAAGACGTTTCCTTTTGTTTTGCATAGCGGTATTCAGTGGAATATCCTGCACCTCATTCGACGGGGCAAGGGCCGATATCCCTTCACCGGGACTGACCTCTTGAGCAGAAGTTTGCGTCAGGGTAATAACTTCACTATAGTCGATTACAAGTTGCTTTGCATAGCGGTATTCAGTGGAATATCCTGCACCTCATTCCACGAGGAAAGAGCCGAGATCCCTTTACAGGGAGTGACCTCTTTAGCAAAAGGTTTTCGCCACTATATTTTGAAAAGCTATCAGGTTCCTTCAGCGATATCAAGTTCACTACGTTAAAGGTTTTTCGCTAAAAACCAGCCGTAGCCCTCCGTCGTTTCTTATGGATGGTCAGTAGTATTCAAGCTATGTTTGTTGGCATACGTCAAGGCATAGTGTTTGGTAGCTGCGGGGTATTCATTTGTTGCATAGATAGATGAGTTGGTTTGGGACAGTCGTATTACCTTGTTGGCATACGTCAAGGGTATGTACGGGTGGGTTCAAATTAACAAGATAATGACGGGCAGAACTTGACATGTGACTTATGATTTGTTGACATACGCCAAGGTCTTAAGAGCATGGGGCATAAATCATATCGGGAGTTTCTAAAGAAACTGAAACTTGCCAAGTATGCGCATACCATCTGGATTCTGAGTAACGTGGAAGCATTCCATCACGTTATCATGCGATGAGAGTTGGATCCCGATTCCCACTGATGAGTTGGTTTACTCTTCGGGTGATCCCGATTGATTCTTCTTTAGGTTTGGAGGAGAATTTGACAGGACAGTGGGAGGTTTCCGGATTAGATAAAGTGTTGACCATTCTGATCTAGGTTAGAGTGCACGCAGAGTGTTTCTTTTCTCTCGCTCTTTGGCAGCGATCTTTGACCGACCCTAGACTATGACTCAGTGACCAGGTTGACCAAAACTTCTTAAAATACTGGCTTTTGGATTGTCTATGTTGCATAAGTCATTGCCACTCCTTCTTTTACCCTTTGAATTTCTCAGAACACCCGTATTACTATGGATATCCACTTCCATTGGATAGATCCATCGTATGGTTATATACGAACTCGAAGGGACTTCTTCGAGGATGGATCCAGGTTCAGGAGAAATAGAATTGGTTTATTCAGTTGTCTTTTATTATCACCTTCTCTCAGGTTGCGAGAGCTCCTTGGTTTAGGAGAGTACACCTATTACGCTTATTGGATAGTCTAATTCCAAACCATAGGCTGGTGCCGAAAGGTAGGGAATGAAGAAAACCAATTAGCCTAAGTAGGGTGTGCAGAAGGTAATATGTAAAGACAAAATAAAGGGATTAGAAAGAGGGCAAAGTAAATTGCAACTTTTATCATTCACGACCAAAACAGCGTACTTCATCGCCACTCCTATTTCACCTTTAAAAAGAATAAGGTATTATTCAGTTGTCTTTTATCATCACCTTCTCTCAAGATACGAGTACTCCTTGGTTTAGGAGGGTACACCTATTATGCTTACTGGATAGTCTTCTTCCAAACCATAGGCTGGTGCCGAACGGTAGGGAAGGAAGAAAACCATTTAGCCTAACGATGGTGTGCAGAAGGTAACGACTAAAGACAAATAAAGGGATTTGGAGAGATGGCAATAAAATATACGGTTGAAGTCATGAATTTGATTATGGAAGAGGCATTTCTATGAATACCAGGATACCCCTACGAATCATTTTCATGTTTCAGTGCATTGTTAAAAGAAAAACTGTTTTCCCGATTAGACACTTACTCTAAGGGTATGTATTTACCATGTTTCATTCTCATATCTGTATGGTTTTACAGATGATGAGTGGGAGTAAGTTATTGGAAATTAGGTGATTATCCTCATTATATCGGAATTCGTTGTAATTGGTGATATTTGAGGAAATCGCCAGGGTACAGTTTTCAACCTACGACGCACAGGTTTTGAGTTGTTTAACTCAGCGGACTTATACAGAGTATTGTATGTTGTCCATGTGTCCATCAGGACAAAGGGGTAGGTCCTCGTACTATGTTCTGTTTACATATAACTTCTCTAGTATTTAGACAAGTGTTTCCTAGAAATACAAGGTCTAAGTTTTGAGAAGTTATGGGTATAAGAATATAGTAGAGAACCAGGTATCACAAGTATCGGGATTCTTCAAAGAGATTGAAGATGTAGATTCTTGTGATTCGTATTCAGATAATAGTGATGGTTTTGAGAAACGTGTTTCTCTTTCAGGTTACTCATAATTGGATGGATTCCTAAGTTGAGTAATGCTGATTAGCCTCTTTCCATTAAAGTTGATATGCACTGGAGACAGTTGCATGATTTGAATCTGGTTCCAATTAAATTAGTGCCAAAGTTTCTATATTGGATATAGAATAGATCGTACCTTAAAAGATGTTAAGGTACGGGGAGTTGTCCAGCTTATGCTTAAAACCAGACTCTGGATAACTCAGGGCACGTTTCTGTAATGGTTGTTTGTGGGTTGACCCTGGCTATGACGAGGGTTGATATTCTACCATTTGGAAGATCAATAGTGATATTGTTCTTGACTTGCCACAGTTTTAGTAAAAATGGATCTTTTTCAGAAAACAGTAGTGGGAGTATGGTAGAACTGGAAGTGATTCCAGAACCGCGGACGATTACGGAAAATTTATTAGGACCTATATATTCAATCAGGTTTGACATTCCAATAGCCACTCCGCAGATATGGTAGGTAACCTCAGACACCCGAGAGGTACTCCGGTAGCCTCAAGGACGGTGACAGGGAGGTTCTTATCTACCCAGACTTGACACTACTGTTGTTCCAGGTTATGAGACCCGGTAGGAGGGTTGTCGTAGTCAGTGGGAGCAACGGAAGCATGGTGGGCAAGTAGCTTATGTCTATTTATAGACTAGAGCAGTTATAGCGGAGATAGATCATCTAATTTTGATGTGACAGTCATAGGTTTGACTTCATCAGAATAGGGGATGGATCTGTTAAGGAGGTAGTAGGGTGTGATGTCATGGTATCTGAATGACATACACAGAGTAGGAAGTAAAATTCCTATACTACGATCGGTTGTACTGTGGTCGTCACACAGTTGTTTCTCCAGACAGGATATAGATATAATATTTGATATTCTGGTTTCTAGATCTATGGTTTTAGATCTGGATTTGGGTAGTTTCCCAATGTAGGTACTTTGACAGTATTCTAATGGGTTTTTGAATAAATGACTCCTAGCATGGTGGTGTACCTGCAGGTGATGGACTCACCCTCTCTAAAGGTGTCTTACAGACTAAAGGGGAGAGGGATGGGCATGATTGACATATCACTTGCTTAGGCAATTGAGTCAATCATGAGATGTCAAGTACCACACCAAATGTTGTTTTTGCACTAGATGCGATGAGTTTATATTAATCCAATCCTGGAGAAACATAAGGAAGCAGTTTTAGAACATAAGTGCATGTTCTACGGATTTGATGACGGCAGCCTCCTTTGGGAGACGATTATCATTCCAGGCTTCAAAGGTGACATGGATGACAGAGTGATTGTCAGAGTTATAGTTTTCCCTCTGACGAAGAGGGACAGTATTATGGACAGGTGGTCCAAAAGGATACTGTGGGTGGCATGGTGCCGGATACTGATTAGGTTCAGTGATCGATACAGTCTAAGAAGTTTGGATTTGGAGTTCATTTATGAACTAGGTCCCATCAGATATCCAGACATATTCTAAGACAGGTATTACTCGATTCGGGAGATGGCTTTCTCCGCGAACTTGAGATTAAGAGAGATATAGAAAGAAACATCTAGGCGGATCCACTCACTGAGGCTATTTCTCGAACACAATAGTTTTACAAACGGGCTTTGTGAAACTGATTAGTAGAGGAGTTGGATGTTCGGTTTCACACGGGCTGTGAGTAGTCGACATTGCAATAATTAGCCTTGAGTGCAAGTGGGAGATTGTTGGAGATAGTGCCCTCATAGTCAATTATTGGATCACAGGTACGTGATTGCAATGATTGCGGAGGACCTATACCGGTAGGACAGTCTTACTCGAGATGATAGTATGCTATCCGGTTTACCTTTATCAGTCGTGTACATGATCAGGTGACTGATTACATGTTACACTTTGATAGAGCCCTTAGTATCTTGCTTTACTACCAACAGTACGATGGCGATCATATACGTGAGAGTTGGGTAGTTTATATGCATATCCTTAATTGTGGTCCCTAGTCGTGGGAGTTTCGAGACAGGGCATCGATACTCCGGAGTAGACTAGTGTGTACAGTCGAGACCCCGACGAGGGGCGGTGGCCGGTCTCACAAGCCACTGGTGTCAGTTGGATCACCTAAGATGTATACAGGTGCTCATTAGGTTATGAGTACACCGGACAGGACTCGCCGGGAATCTGCTAGTTAGTACTATATCTATCGTCAGATAGCAGTTCCCTGGTGACATGTGTACAGGTTAGTTCATCGACCTGAGGTCGTCATTTGTCTCGTGTGAGTTCCCACTGTGCTTTGATTTCTACCCTACCACGGCTCAAAGGAGTCGTGCAAACAGGTAGTTTTTGGGTACAGTCCCGAGCCATATGGAGGCACGTGAGCGGATCGGCAGGGGATTCGTCTCTCCCGGTATTGGGGGCGAGGTCGTGCTGTGTCTAGGAGAGCCATTACACAAAGTCCATGGCCATGGCAGGAGATTTACTGGTAGGTACTCCAGTAGTATCTCAGGGTGTTATTGGGCTTCACTCCGACACGACTTATACTGCTAATGGGGGTCTGACGTTACTAGCCCCCTAGGCAGATATGCGATACTCATAAACGAACGGACCGGACTGTATATACATTGTCACTGTTAGGCTCAGTAGGGTTTCCGGATGAGTTCGCTCATCGGCCTCCCTTGAGGTCAGTCCATTGGCAGCCGTTACGCATTGCTAGTGCCGCTGACGGTTTGTGGTTAAACCCACAGCCAGGGTACTGACGAGTCATTAGAGTCCCCCACAGACAGTTTCCCAAGTTCGGGCGAAACGTTGTAGAGGCCGTATGGTTTTATGGCAGGGTTCGGAAAATGCACGTGCGTTTACGCACGTGTTATTTTTTGGGCAGATGATACTGGTCGGCTTTGGTTTAAGCCGGATCCGAGTATTATATTGAGTAGGTATAATATCTTTGTCTCAGTTGCATTTGTATTCGGTCGTAATACAAATGCGGGTGTATTTATACAGTTTCGGGGTTTTCCTGAAATTCGTTTCAGGATCACTTTTGGAAGTTGCCTGTTTCCAGTTTTCTATCAACCGTCTTTTAACATTCGGTTAAAGACGGATTTATCTTTTCTTCAGTTGAGGTGAGTCAGTGTTCTAGAAGCATCTAGATGAGGTGACTAGGATTAATTGGTGTTGAGTTTTCATTGGATGCATTTAATGGTTCATTAATGCATGATGACTAGGTTTATGACTCATGCTTTAACATTAAAGCATTTTGTTTTGGTTAAGATCTTTTGTTCATGATATTATTTCTAATGGTCACCTCCCTCCTCCTACCATCACCTCCCTCCTCTATATGAGTGGCCGGCCTTCCCCTTCCCCTCTACACACTCTCTCACTTGAGGTTTTCATATGGTTGTAAAAGATATGATAGTATTTGGGGTGCATGGAATTTTACAGTTCATTTCATTCCATCACCCAATTCCCTCGGCAACTTCATTAACCGATCGTCCACGGATTTGGACGAAGTGAGACAAAGTCATATACTCATTCTCTACATCATTCTTGGTCGTCTCTTTTAGCAAACTTGACGACCGAGTTGCCTCGAGTCAGAGGCGGGAGCCCGTTTAAAGAATCGTCGACGTGGTGCCACCTCGACGAGGAGATCGGAGATCGACGAGATCGGAGCAGCCGCAACGGAGTGTGGGATGATGGTTAAAGAACGAAGGACTCGGATCGTTCGGTATAACCTTTCTACACTCTTTACAGTTTGTTAGTTTAGCAATAATGGCAGATCCGGGTTAAAGTATACGATAGCGCTAGTTAAAAAGTTTTTATTCCGCATTTGGCGTCTGTAGACTGCCGGGGCGCTAACGTAGACTTACAAGGTTTGTCCAAGAGATGGTTTTGATTGTTATGGTAACCTTATTAGGTGTGTTTGAGACCAGTTAACCCTAGAATACCCCAGATTTCCAGTAGGTTACCTGAAAGTTTCGACTTGGCGTATTTTAGCGATTTTTTCGACTTATTGACCTTTCTAAGATCTGCTATCAACCCGGACCTCCTAAAATAAAATTGACTTAGCAGTAAGCTGTGCAGGCACCCTGGAACCATCCCACAAAACCTTAGCCACCACCTCAAATTCTTGGCCACAGATATATTCCCTCTGGTCGCAATGTGCGGCCAGAGCAATAAGGAACCCCCTCGTTTTGCGTGCATGGCCCTATTTCATGTAAACTTGACCCCTGGTATGTGCAGTTTTGACTGATTTCAGTTAGGGTAAAATCTGGGTTGATTTTCATGAGTTGGCGTATGATTTACGACTTGTTTTAGCATGGGTTTTAGTATTCGATGTTTCGTTTCCGTCGGGTGGCGTTTGAACGCCAATGACCAGTGAGCATTGGCTGTGTTTGCACGCAAGGCTACAGGTTTTTACCTATGGGCGTAGCATGCACCATTTTGGCTTCCGACATGGTTTTCATGTGTTTTAGCGTGTGATATCCTTGTAGGTACCCCACGTGGCGTCGCGGCGTTGGAGGTGCAAAAGGCGACATCGGCATTGACACACATAAACAAGGTGAGTAGATTTATATCTACGGGGAGAAGTCGGGTGGATGGCGTATAGCGCCCCCGCAGTTCGTAGTGATGTATACAGATGCGTATACACACTAGCAATTAATACTTGTTGTTGGGATTAATTATTGATGTTAAGATGGATATTGGTGTTGGATTGGTGATTGAATGTAAAATTCCGATTGTGTCGTGTAACTAGAATAAGTTTCTTTGTGTCGGAGTTTAGAAAATGAATAAAATTCACAATCAAAGAATTGTTTTGACCGCAATCAACTACGGTGTCAGTCGTAGATCGTAAGCGAGTGCGGATCGTCCACAGGGATTGTGCGATTCGTTTTTATGTTTGATTTGTTCGAATTGAAAAGTTAATCGAAAAGAAAAGAAAACATGATTCAAGATTTTATCGATGGATTCAAGTGTCACTATTCTAATTAAGAATCAAGAAAATGATAAACAATCGAGAATCGAGTTTCGATGATTTTTCCAACCAAATATCAAGAATCTAAATGAGGCTCGTAGGAATCGATCGGTGTAAGTGCACGGCGGCGCCCCGGCCTCCATCCCGAGGCCAAAATGCGGAAGCGGTGATAAACTTTAATTTTTGCGAACTTAGCAAACCAGCACCACCGCGCACTAAACCCGGATCGAACCATTAACTAGTCCTAGCTAACTACAAGATAGGGAATAGAGATATACCGACTGATCCGAGTCCTCCGGTCTTCTCGTCATCGTCCCGATCTCCCACGGAAACTCCGGTCGTCGCCTCCTCGCCGGAAGGGCACCACATCGTCTGCATCTTTTACGGGCTCCCACCTCAATACCGAGGCAACTCGGGCACGAAGCTGGCCAGTCGACGTGCCCAAGATTTGCTGTAGAATGTGTAGTGAAGAACTTGTGTCTCATTTTGGGGTTTGTGGAATTGCCTTTTGTGGAGGTATGAACTATGGAGTTTTGAGATGGAACTTTAGAGCATTTTTCTTAGCAGCATGAGAACCAAAAATGCCAAACCAAAAAATCAAATCCCAATCCCCTAAAAGGAATGGCCGGCCCATACCCATGTGAAGGGTGAGAATGGAGTGAAAGTCAAGGAAAAGTCAAGGGAGTGGGTGAACTATCATGCAAGCATGAATAATGAGTGATGATTAAAACAATATCATCACAAACAAAAACCAACACTCCAAAACAACCATGATGACTCCAAATGGTCAAGCCATCATGAAGAAGTTAAGAAGTCAAGGTCAATGGAGCAACCATCATGATCCAACCAATATGCAAAAGAGCCCCTCCACAAATGCCTATTTGCAACAATGCAAATAAGCCCTCCTCCACCAATCTTCGGCCAATGAACGATACAAAGGAAATTGGCCGAAACCGAAAGCAAACTGGCAACTCCAGAAAAGTGGTCCCGTAATAAATTACAGGAAAACCCCGATACTGTGCATACACACCCGCATTTGTATTCTGACCGAAATATAAATGCAATGAGACAAAATCTACACTGTACTATACTAGGATACGGCTTAAACCAAAGCCGGCTAGTAATATCCGTTCGATCCTGATCCGTGCAATACCTCACGTATCTGATCGAACCCTGCCATATATCCATACGGCCTGTAGTACAAACTGTCCGATCCTGATCCGTGCAATACCGCACGTATCTGATCGGACCTTGCCATATCTCCATACGGCCTCTACAACTTTTCGCCCGAAAGCTGAGTAACTGAATGTGGGGGACTCTAAAGACTCGTCAACACCTTGGTTGTGGATTTAACCAATAGCACGTCAGAGGTATAAGCCAATACGTAACGGGCTACCAGGTATTGACTAAAAGGGACGTCCGTGAGCGAACTCAGCCTGACAACCCTACTGAGCCTGTCAGTGACAATATACGTACAGTCCGGTCCGTTCGTCTATGAGCATCGCATGGCGGGCCTAGGGGGTTAGTAAAAGTCAGACCCCCAAAAGCGGTACAAGTCGTGTCGGAGTGTAGCCCAGAAAATCCTGAGATACTACTGGAATACCTACCAGTAAATCTCCTTGCCTCGGCCGAGGGCTTCGTGTAATGGCTCTCCTAGACACAGCGCGACCTCACCCCCAATACCGGGAGAGACAAACCCCTGAAGATGCGCTCACTTCCTCCATGTAGCTCGGGACTGTACCCAACTAAAACCTGTTTGCACGACTCCTTTGAGCCGTGGTAGGGTAGTAATCAAAGTACAGTGGGAACTCACACAAGACAAATGACGATCCCCAGGTCGATGAACTAACCTATACACATGTCACCAGGGAACTGCCATCTGACGCCTGGTATATGACCAACTAGCATGTTCCCGGCGAGTCATGTCCGGTGTACTCATAACCCAATGAGCACCTGTATACATCTTAGGTGAACGAACTGACACCAGTGGCTTGTGAGACCGGCCACCGCCCCTCGTCGGGGTCTCGAATGTACACACTAGTCTACTCTGGAGTATCGATGCCCTATCTCGAAACTCCCACGACTAGGGACCATTTAAGGATGTGCTTATAGACTACCAGCTCCCACGTATATGATCGCCCTCATACTGCTGGTGGTCAAACAAGAATCCTAGGGGCTCTATCAACGTGCAATAGTGACCTGTCAGGTCACCTAAAGCAGTACACGATGATAAAGATAAACCAGATAGCATACTATCATCACGAGTAAGACTGTCCTATCGGGATAGGTCCTCCATCAATCATTGTAATCACGTGCCTATGATCCAATAATTGACTCTGAGGGCACTATCTCCAACAATCTCCCACTTGCACTCAAGGCTAATTATTGCGATGTCGCATACTCACAGCACGTGTGATACCGAACACCCAACTCCTCTACTAGTCAGTCTCACAAAGCTCGCTTGCGAAACTATTGCGTTCGAGGAATAGCCTTAGTGGGTGGATCCGCCTTGATGTCTCTTTCTATGTCTCTCTATATCTCAAGTTCGCGGAGAAAGCCATCTCCCGAAATGAGCAATACCTGTCTTAGAATGTGTCTGGATGTCTGATGGGACTTAGCTCATAAATGAACTCCAAATCCAAACTTCTTAGAATGTATCGTCAACTGAACTTAATCAGTATCCTGCGCCATGCCTCCCTCAGTATTGCCTTGGACCACCTGTCCAAAATACTGCCCCTCGACAGAAGGAAAAACTATAGCTCTGACAACCTCCTTGTCGTCCAGGTCACCTTGGAAGCCTGGAATGATAACTGTTTCCCTAATGAGGCTGTCGTTATCATATCCCTAGAACATCCACTTATGTTCTAAAACTGCTTCCGACTGTTTCTCCAGGATTGGATCAATGTCAACTTATTGCATCTAGTGCAAGAACAACATCTGGTGTGGTACTTGACATCTCATGATTGACTCAATTGCCTGAGCAAGTGATCTGCCAATCATTCACATCCCTCTCTACTTTAGTCTGTAAGACACCTTTAGAGAGGGTGACTCCGTCATCTGCAGGTACACTACCGTGCCAGGAGTCGTCCATTCTAAATACTCTTAAAATGTTTTCTAAGTACCCTTAATTGGGAAACCACCCAAATCTAGATCTAAAACCATAGATCTAGTAACCAGTATGTCGGATATAATATCCAAGTCCTGTGTGGAGAAACCACTGTGTGACGACCAAAGTATAACGGATTGTAGTGTAGGAATATCACTTCCTACTCTACGTATGTCATCCAAATACCATGACATCACACCCTACTACCTTCTCAACAGATCCATCCCCTATTCTGATGAAGTCAAACCTATGACTTTCACATCAGAAGTTGATGATCTATCTCCGCTATATCTGCTTTAGTCTATAAATAGACATAAGCTACCTGTCCACCAATGCTTCCGCTGCTCCCACTGACTACGACAACCCTCTGGCAGAGTCATATACACGTACACTTCTGAATCCAGTTCAGAACGACGCTATACTCATCCTCCTGCCGGGTCTCGCAGCCTGGAACAACAGCAATAGCAAGTGTGGGTAAACAAGAACCTCCCTGTCACCGTCCTTGAGGCTACCGGAGTACCTCTCGGGTGCCTGAGGTTACCCACCATATCTGCGGAGTGGTCAATGGAATGTCAAGCCAGATTGAATCTTTAGGTTCCTATCAAATCTTCAGTAATCGTTTGTGGTTCTGGAATCACTTCCAGTTCTACCATACTCTCACTACTGTTTTTTGAAAAAAATCCATTTTAATAAAACTGTGGCGAGTCTAGAACAATATCACTATTGATTTTTCAGATGGTAGAAAATCAACCCTCGTCATAGCCTGGGTCAACCCACAAACAGCCATTACAGAAACGTGCCTTGAGTTGTCCAGTGTCTGGTTTTAATCATAAGCCGGACAACTCCCCGTACCTTAACAACGTTAAGATATGAACTGTTCTATATCCAATATAGAACCAGAGGCACTGATTTAATTGAACCAGATTCAAATCATGCAGCTGTCTCCAGTGCATGTCAACTAAATGGAAGAAGGCCGATCAGC
This sequence comes from Agapanthus africanus, assembly GCA_030015575.1. Lineage (NCBI taxonomy): Eukaryota > Viridiplantae > Streptophyta > Magnoliopsida > Asparagales > Amaryllidaceae > Agapanthus > Agapanthus africanus. The sequence goes on from JASDDO010000012.1 coordinate 223,917,913, forward strand.
GTAACTCAACTTAGGAATGCTTCCAATTATGAGTAACCTGAAAGAGAAGCAAGTTCTCTTAATCATTACTATCATCTGAATACCATACTCAAGTATCTACCTCTTCGATCACTTTGAAGAATCCCGATACTTGCAATACCTGGTTCTCTACTTTATTCAAATACCTATAACTTCTCAAAATTCGGACCCTGTGTTTCCAAGAAACACCTGTCTAAAAACTAGAGAAGTCATAAGTAAACCGAATATAGTACGAGGACCAACCCCTCTGTCCTGATGGACCCTGGACAACATACAATACTCTGTATAAGTCCCCTGAGTCTGATAACTCATTTACTGTGTGTCGTAGGTTGAAAACTGTACCTTTGGTTATGAAGAATTACACCGCTGTTCAATGCTCCTTACCTAACCATCCACTGATATAGGTAAATGTCGTAGACATAATTTCAAAAGGGTATATCTCACTCTATGAAAATAGACATACAGATACATCGATTTGAAATTGGTGCATAACAACGGATATTGAAAACCAAATATTTGCCGACCGGCAAACAGCCCAGGTGATTTCCTCAAATATCACCGATTACAACAAATCCCGATATAATGAGGATGATCACCTAATTCCCAATAACTTACTCCCACTCATCATCTGTAAAACTATACAGATGTGAGAATCATACTTGGTAAATACATACCCTGGAGCAAGTGTCTAACTGGGAAATCAGTTTTCGTTTAACAGTACACAGTGAAACTGAAACATTGAAATGTTTCGATGGGGTATCCCGGTATTCCTAGTAATGCCTCTTCCAGATTCACGACTGTAACCGTATAATTCTTTGCCACCTCTCCAAATCCCTTCATATGTCTTTAGTCATTACCTTCTGCACACCCCTTTAGGCCAAATGGTTTTCTTCCTTCCCTACCGATCGGCACCAGCCTATGGTTTGGAAGAAGACTATCCAATAAGCATAATAGGTGTACTGTCCTAATCCTAGGAACACTCGCAATGCGAGAGAAGGTGAAGATAAAAGACACCTGAATAAATCTTATTCCTATTTCTCCTGAACCAGAATCCATCCCCGAACTGGAACAAGTTCCTTTCGAGTTCGTATATAACCATACGATGGAGTATCCAATAAACTGTGGATCTTCGTAGTGATACGGAGTGTCCTGGAGAAATACAAAGGTGATTTAGGATTGGCGAAGGAATACTTGGTTTGGTCGTGAATAGCAGTCGCAATTTACTTTGCCCTCTTACTAATCCCTTGTTTTGTCTTAACTCAATACCTTCTGTACACCATCGTTAGGCTAATTGGTTTTCTTCATTCCCTACCGGTCGGCACCAGCCTAAGGTTTGGAAGAAGACTATCCAATTTGCGTAATAGGTGTACTACTCCTAAACCAAGGAGTACTCGCAGCCTGAGAGAAGGTAAAAGGAAAAGACAACTGAATAGTCCTATCCGTTTTCTCCAGAACCGGAAACCATCCTCGAATAAATTCCTTCGAGTTCGTATCTAACCATACGATGGTTTTGTCCAATGGAAGTGGACGTTCATAGTAATACGGGGTGTCCTGGAGAAAAGGGTAAAAGTAGGAGTTGCAATGAGGTCTGCAACTCTGACAATCCAAAAGCCAGTGTTTAAGAAGGATCGGTCAATCTTGGTCACTGAGTCATAGTCTTAGGGTCGGGTCAATGGTCGCTGCCAAAGAGAGAGAGAAAAGAAACACTCAGCTTGCACTCTAACCTAGATCAGAATGGTTACCAATTTATCTAATCTGGAAACCTCCCACTGTACCGTCAAATTCTCCTCCAAACCTGAAAGAAGAATTAGTCGGGATCACCCGAGGAGTAAACCAACTCATCAGTGGGAATCGGGATCCAACTATCATCACATGATAACGTGACGGAATCCGCTCACGTCATCACACTCCAGAAGGTATGGGCATATCTGGCAAGTTTCAGTTCTTTTGAAACTCCCGATGTGATTTCTACCCCATGCTCTTATGACCTTGACTTTGGCCAACAAATCATAAGTCACATGTCAAGTTCTACCCATCATTCTCCAGGTTGATTTGAATCCACCCGTACCTACCCTTGACTTTGGCCAACAAGGCAGTACGACTGTTCCAAACCAACGCATCTATCTATGCTGCATATGAATAACCAACAGCTACCAAACACCGTGCCTTGACTTTGGCCAACAAACACAGCTTGAATACTATTGACTACCCATATGAAACGACGGAGGGCTACGAATGCTTTCTGGCGAAAACCTTTAACGTAATGAACTTGATATCGTTGAAGGAACTGATAGCTTTTTAGAAAAATATAGTGACGAAAACTTTCGCTAAAGAGGTCACTCCCGGTGAAGGGATCTCGGCTCTTTCCCCGTAGAATGGGGTGCAGGATATTCCAACTGAATACCACGGTGCAAAGCAAAAGTAATCGGCTATAGTGAAGTCATTGCCCTGACGCAAAACTTTTGTCCAAGGGGTCACTCCCGGTGAAGGGATCTCGGCCCTTGCCTCGTCGACTGAGGAGCAGGATATTCCAACTGAATACCACGATGCAAAACAAAAGTGAACGTCCTTGCAATAACAGCTTTTTGAAAAGTGTTCCAACAACATCAGATTAGGTTTGTTTTTAACTTGCATTGATCCGAATCAATGCAGTCCCATCATTAGATCATACCACAAAGAACGAAAATATACTGACGTACGTATATGCCATCCGCATTCGCCACTGGGTCCCGTCATTACCCGTTAGGTTAGCTAACTAACGACAGAGCGGGGACTGGACTAGCGCGGATGTAAAACATATACAACATCTACTAATATATATACCAATATATTATATTTCGCTCAAGGCGTGATAAGAAATGCAACATCACAGAAATGTACAGCATCACAGAACAATACAGATATCTGGGATCCCCGGGTTTCACAGAGCCACTACTGAAACCCGACGTTTCCCTGGTCGTGTGGATAGCCTGTGCAATGAAATCCTAGACCCCTACGGGCGCGGCAAGTCACCCGCCAAAACCCGAAGCGAGGCAGCTCCTTTCAGTACCGTGAATGGACCACCCAGCACTTCACGGAATCCGGTAACTTGGGCACCCCTCCTGGGTCAACCTGTACCCCCTACGAGTGTGGCGAATAGCCCGCCAATCCTAGAGTGGAGCCCCCTCCGTCTCAATGCCATGAGATGCGGGCTTGTTGCCCTCTAGAACTCGGCTATCCGTGCACCCCTCCGCGGGGTAATCCTAGTACAGAAAGTAAAATATACATACAATGGGTACATCGACCGCAACCTGGTCGTGCCCCAAAATAATAATACAAACAGGCAGTGACGGCAGTCCACATGTCGGACGCTCGCCCCGCAAAATCAAATGTACATGATACAACCACAACTGTACTAGCATTGCATCCAGGCTATCCCCCACGACCGATCCGCAAAATCACAGCAATACACAGAACATCAACGTGAAAGTCACGTTCGCAAATCCGTCTAACCGGGCTATAGCAGTTAGACTGGATTTACCGATCAAGTGACATTCACGGTCGTAGATATAATGTAAATACTGTGAACTAATGTGTTTAAAATATCCGATCGATCAAATTTTAATAAGTAGGCCCCCAAGTACTACTGTAGCAGACACAGAAATTCTGGGCCCAAGTTTAATATTCCAAAACCCCTATTTTCAGTCCACAAGCCCACGGGAAAATTTTGACGCATTGATCCCTCAAACCCGCGGCGGAACCGCGGCGCCAAGTGGGGTTTGGCCGCGGTTCCGCGCTCTACCTGAACGATCAATGTCTCGAATTTTCCCAGAACTCTTAGAACTTCTTGTACATCAGTTTTCTACAACCTGAAAAATTTTTAGACTCCAAAAAATTTCAACAGAAAACTGATGTGAACAAAAACGCGGATTTTGGAATTTTGGTCGTTCGGAAATGTAAAACACATTAAACAAAGCTAGACTAAGTTAATGGCGAGGCTCTGATACCACTGTAAGTGCACGGCGGCGCCCCGGCCTCCATCCCGAGGCCAAAATACGGAAGCGGTGATAAACTTTAATTTTTGCGAACTTAGCAAACCGACACCACCGCGCACTAAACCCGGATCGAACCATTAACTAGTCCTAGCTAACTACAAGATAGGGAATAGAGATATACCGACTGATCCGAGTCCTCTGGTCTTCTCGTCATCGTCCCGATCTCCCGCGGAAACTCCGGTCGTCGCCTCCTCGCCGGAAGGGCACCACATCGTCTGCATCTTTTACGGGCTCCTACCTCAATACCGAAGCAACTCGGGCACGAAGCTGGCCAGTCGACGTGCCCAAGATTTGCTGTAGAATGTGTAGTGAAGAACTTGTGTCTCATTTTGGGGTTTGTGGAATTGCCTTTTGTGGAGGTATGAACTATGGAGTTTTGAGATGGAACTTTAGAGCATTTTTCTTAGCACCATGGGAACCAAAAATGCCACACCAAAAAATCAAATCCCAATCCCCTAAAAGGAATGGGCGGCCCATACCAATGTGAAGGGTGAGAATGGAGTGAAAGTCAAGGAAAAGTCAAGGGAGTGGGTGAACTATCATGCAAGCATGAATAATGAGTGATGATTAAAACAATATCATCACAAACAAAAACCAACATTCCAAAACAACCATGATGACTCCAAATGGTCAAGCCATCATGAAGAAGTCAAGAAGTCAAGGTCAATGGAGCAACCATCATGATCCAACCAATATGCAAAAGACCCCCTCCAGAAATGCCTATTTGCAACAATGCAAATAAGCCCTCCTCCACCAATCTTCGGCCAATGAACGATACAAAGGAAATTGGCCGAAACCGAAAGCAAACTGGCAACTCCAGAAAAGTGGTCCCGTAATAAATTACAGGAAAACCCCGATACTGTGTATACACACCCGCATTTGTATTCTGACCGAAATACAAATGCAATGAGACAAAATCTACACTGTACTATACTAGGATCCGGCTTAAACCAAAGTCGGCTAGTAATATCCGTTCGATCCTGATCCGTGCAATACCGCACGTATCTGATCGAACCCTGCCATATATCCATACAGCCTGTAGTACAAACTGTCCGATCCTGATCCGTGCAATACCGCACTTATCTGATCGGACCTTGCCATATCTCCATACGGCCTCTACAACTTTTCGCCCGAAAGCTGAGTAACTGAATGTGGGGGACTCTAAAGACTCGTCAACACCTTGGTTGTGGATTTAACCAATAGCACGTCAGAGGTATAAGCCAATACATAACGGGCTACCAGGTATTGACTAAAAGGGACGTCCGTGAGCGAACTCAGTCTGACAACCCTACTGAGCCTGTCAGTGACAATATACGTACAGTCCGGTCCGTTCGTCTATGAGCATCGCATGGCGGGCCTAGGGGGTTGGTAAAAGTCAGACCCCCAAAAGCGGTACAAGTCGTGTCGGAGTGTAGCCCAGAACACCCTGAGAGACTACTGGAATACCTACCAGTAAATCTCCTTGCCTCGGCCGAGGGCTTCGTGTAATGGCTCTCCTAGACACAGCGCGACCTCACCCCCAATACCGGGAGAGACGAACCCCTGAAGATTCGCTCACTGCATCCATGTGGCTCGGGACTGTACCCAACTAAAACCTGTTTGCACGACTCCTTTGAGCCGTGGTAGGGTAGTAATCAAAGTACAGTAGGAACTCACACAAGACAAATGACGATCCCCAGGTCGATGAACTAACCTGTACACATGTCACCAGGGAACTGCCATCTGACGTCTGGTATATGACCAACTAGCATGTTCCCGGCGAGTCCTGTCCGGTGTACTCATAACCCAATGAGCACCTGTATATATCTTAGGTGAACGAACTGACACCAGTGGCTTGTGAGACCGGCCACCGCCCCTTGTCGGGGTCTCGAATGTACACACTAGTCTACTCTGGAGTATCGATGCCCAATCTCAAAACTCCCACGACTAGGGACCATTTAAGGATGTGCTTATAGACTACCAGCTCCAATGTATATGATCACCCTCATACTGCTGGTGGTCAAGCAAGAATCCTAGGGGCTCTATCAACGTGCAATAGTGACCTGTCAGGTCACCTAAAGCAGTACACGATGATAAAGATAAACCAGATAGCATACTATCATCACGAGTAAGACTGTCCTATCGGGATAGGTCCTCTATCAATCATTATAATCATGTGCCTGTGATCCAATAATTGACTCTGAGGGCACTATCTCCAACAATCGGATCTGTAGATATGATGTAATCTCAAGATGACGTATTCTTGTCCATCGAAGAGTTGATACTAGATCGATGATGATCGACGAGAGTTAGGGATTTCTCGTGAAACTAGGGATTCATCATTTATCCCTTGTTCTTTCGTCGATATCATTCACATTCTAGCCTCTAGTAAATTCAAGAAACGATCGTAACTCCCCAATTTCGAGCGATAACAATCAAGAAAGCATCGCAACGAAACTAGGTCGTCGGTTCTTGAACTTGCTAGGGTTTACAAAACTCGTAGGACTAAAGAATCGATTTAAGATATGTTACATCATCATTCTATTGATCGTCTCGACTCCTCGACGAGCGGAGTATTACTCAAACATCACAACAAGAACTACAACTACAAATTGAGATCGAATCATGATACAAGAATTTAAAGAAAACAAGATTAAAGAATTTCACATTTTATTTATATCAACAATTTCATTACAGTCGCTCAAGAACTACAAGAGGAAGAACTAGATTGTTGATTTGGCTTCGCTTTTCTCCGTGAGACGCGGATCGGCTTGGACCACTTGCTCTGTTGAAGATCGGCTCCGCTCCTAAAAGGTTGAAGGGCTTCTTGCTTGATTTGGTACTCGGGATCTTGAATTTTTATTGGAATTAGGGTTAGGGTTTCACACAAGTCTTGTCACAAGACTTGTGGAAGAAGATGAAGAAAGAGGTCAAGATTAGAGAAGTAGAGATTGAATGGATCTAGATTCTAGATCATAGATTGGATAATGGTTAACCCTAGGTCTAGGCTTCTATTTATAGACTTCTCAAACCCTAGGTCTTGGTTTTGAAATTACAATTCCCTCCAAAAGTTTGTTGAGGAGTTTCTAGAAATAGTTTGTTAGGAGCGAGCTTAGGCTTTAACCTAGGATTGTTTAAGCTTTGAAACCCTAGTTTGCTGAACTGGCAGAAGCTTCTGGAATCTTATGGAATTTGACATGTCTTGATGAAGTGTAGGCACTAGAAGAAGAATAATGCACTGAAGTTTGAGGGCTGACGTGGCAGCGCCGCCGCGAAACCGCGGCGCAAGCCGGCTCCGGCCGCGGTTCCGCGGCCAAGTTGGCTCCTTGTGGCTTCAAACTTCTTCTGTTGGTTTGTGTTGTCTTTTAATGTATTTCCTGCTATGTTGAATCTCTGAATTCTTTTTATATCAATACCAGATTCAAACTCCTTGAGTTGGCATAATGTTTTCAGCTTCTTTTAGCTTTTGTTTGGATTTTCCTGCATAATTTCTCAAGACAAGTGTTTCGCAATATAGGGATGATGCGATGCCATGAAATGCAGTCAATTTTCTTTATAGTGCCGGTTTTAGAGTCTAACACATGCAATCTGATATTTAACGACTGATTTGCTAATATGTGAAATATGAATACCGCACACTTCTAAATGAGTGCAAATGATAGGGAAATTGCCGGTTAAAGGATGCAGTATTTTCGACTGATCAAATTCCCCCAAACATATTTTCGATCGTCTCGAGCGAACTGTTTTATTAAAAAGAAGGAGAAAATAAAGAAAGAGAAAAGCTAACTAGCAAACTTTCGTAGGCAACACGATTGCACTGAGCACGCGCAACAAGCCTTTAAACCTCTAGGTGTCCCTAGTAGGAGGGGTGTTGTCTCCTGAGGGTTTTCAGCGGATTGCATCCACAAAATCCAATAATAAAAGAAAGATCATGAATATTACATTTAAAGACAATAATTGTAAAAGAAAATCTTTGAAAATTAGGGTTTTCAACTAAGCTAGCTTTTCGGTTGTCATGAGCCCTATCTTAATAGTCATAAAAAAATGTCGGAAATCACGTCCTCCCTCAATAAAACATCGTCTTATTTTTCATTCCTATCTTTCTTCCAAACATCGATCATATAACCCTGCGTGTGTGTAAAGACATCCCTACACCCGGAGAATTCAATTCAAGCTATCATACTCTTTCCCATCAGCCTCAGTACTTTTTAATTAATGAATATTTAGATGAGATTGCACACACACTTTCATGCGACCGTTAATACTTCTTGAGGTACTAACCGACCGATTACTCCTGTGTTTGCTTACTTGGTGTATTTTCCTCGTCTTGCACCACCTCAGGCATAGCAGTGACTCCCAGACCAGTTGGCCTTAGGGCACTAGGTGAAGAGGCACCCTCGCTATATAATTTTTTTATTGCCCTCGGTGATAACAAAACCAGTGTCCATTTTTCTCACCACTTTATATTTTTTTCATTTTTTTTATTTTTTTTATTTCCTTCATACTTTTGGCTTTAAGACAAGAGCATTTCAAGGTATCCTCTACTATCCCAGGCTTTAAGACGTGTGTAAGTGCGAATAGTAGGGTATCAACGTTCAAAATGTTTGGCTTCCAGAATAGAAACTATTTTTCAGACTTATTTTTATCCTCAGATTAGTGACGTCTTTCATCTTACTAACCCTTGGGACAACGGCTCATAACTACTTATTACTAGTTCGTATAAGAAAACTTCTAATTTTCTTGGTTTTCTTAAATTTTTCTTATCTCATGGATGTAATTTTTTCATTATCTAAACTTTCATTATCTTATTTATGTACAAAAAATGTTTAAATGTTAAAATATTTTTATATTTTGAAATTTTTTCAATTTTTATGGATTTTGAAATTTTTTAAATTTTTATAAGTTTTTAAAGAAATGTTTTTGTGCTTATGCAGATGATATGCAAATGATGCAAAAATAAGCACAAACCTCCCCCAAACTTGTTTTCAACAGTGTCCTCACTGTTGCCAACAGCTATATCTACAAAACCTGTAAGTCTGGGAGTAATTATTAGTGGGGGCAAAATATATAAGTGAAGAACTTCCCCCAAACTTACTCTTTTCACTCACCACCATTCAAAAAATGATGTAGTGATATGCAGGACATGGGGATGAGACGGAGGAATTTTAATCAAGATAAACTGGCTCCTGTAAGAACAAGAGCTCCTCCGTGGGGTCAGTGGAAAAATAAGGCTTCAGTCTATGTCCATTAACTTTGAAAAATGTGCCGTTTTTAACATTTTCTACTTCTACTGCCCCGTGCGGGTATACAGACCGCACAACAAAAGGTCCCTTCCACCGAGATCGGAGCTTACCCGCGTGAAGGTGTAATCGTGAATCATAAAGAAGGACTTTTTGACCAGGTGAAAATGTTTTCCTCAAAATGTTTTTATCATGAAAAACCTTGGTCCTATTCTTTATAATTACAGCGTTATCATAAGCTTCATCGCGGAGTTCGCTTAGCTCATTTATTTGCAGCTTCCGAAAGTTGCAAGCTTGGTTTAGATCAAAATTTATTTCTTTAATAGCCCACAATGCTTTATGCTCAATCTCGACGGGTAAATGACTAGCTTTCCCAAACACTATCCTATATGGAGACATCCCTAGGTCGGTTTTAAATGCAGTTCGGAATGCCCAAAGAGCATCCGTCAGTTTGGTCGACCAGTCTTTTCTATTCTTAGCAACAGTCTTCTCCAGGATAAGTTTGATTTGTCTGTTTGAGATTTCAGCCTGCCCGCTTGTTTAGGGATGATAGGGTGTAGAAAGTCGGTGGTTGATTGAGTATTTCCGCATCAATGTCTCGAAAGACCTGTTGCAGAAATGTGTCCCATTATCGCTAATAATAGCGCGCGGGTGTCCAAATCGCGAAAAGATATTCTCTTTCAAGAACTTAATGACAACTTTCCTGTCATTAGTGCGACATGGAATGGCTTCTATCCACTTTGAGACATAATCAACCGCCAGCAGTATGTACAAATTCCCAAAGGAGTTGGGAAAGGGACCCATAAAATCAATGCCCCAAACATCAAATATTTCAACAACCAGAATGGGTTGCTGAGGCATTTCATTTCTCTGGGAGATTCTACCCGTGTACTGACATTGTGTACAGGTTTTGCAATAGTCAAATGCGTCCTTGAATAAGGTCGGCCAATAAAATTCACATTGCAAAACCTTCTCCGCCGTCTTTTTAGGACCAAAGTGACCCCCACAGGCCTGATCATGACAAAAAGAAAGAACACTCTTGAACTCTTCTTTCGGGACACACCGGCGAATGATCTGATCAGGAAAATACTTAAACAAATATGGATCGTCCTAGTAAAAGTGTTTTACTTGGGATATAAAACGGTATTTGTCCTGTTTTGACCAATCGCTGGGTATAAGTCCCGTGACAAGATAGTTCACAATATCCCTGAACCAAGGTTCATTGGATACGCTCAAGAGTTGTTCGTCAGGAAACAAATCATTGATCGGCAGGGTCATAGGGGAAGAAGAGATGCGTGAAAGATGGTCGGCTACTACGTTTTCACATCCTTTCTTATCTTTGATAACAAGATCAAATTCTTGTAACAGAAGGATCCAACGTATTAGTCGACCTTTTGCATCTTTCTTCGCCAGAAGATGTTTTAAGGCGGAATGGTCAGTATACACAACTATAGGAGAGCCAATTAAGTAAGGCCTGAATTTTTCTAATGCAAATACAACCGCTAAAAGTTCTTTTTCGGTGGTTGTATAATTGATTTGTGCATCATTCAGGGTCTTACTTGAATAGTATATCACGTGTGGCATCTTTTCAATGTGCTGTCCTAAGACTGCGCCTACTGCAAAGTCATATGCATCACACATCAGCTCAAAGGGGTAGTCCCAATTTGGAGACGATAGCACGGGGGCTGAAGTGAGTGAGTGTTTAAGTGAGTCGAAAGCTGTCTCACAGTCCGAGTCAAAATGGAAGGTCGTATCCTTGGCCAGGAGAAGAGTTAAAGGTCTAGCAATTTTGCTAAAGTCCTTAATGAATTTTCTATAAAAGCCCGCAAGGCCAAGGAAAGATCAAATATCTTTGACGCTTTTGGGATGAGGGAGGTTTTGAATGACATCTATCTTAGCTCTATCAACCTCAATGCCTTTCTGTGAAATGACATGTCCAAGAACAATTCCTTCTTGGACCATGAAATGGCATTTTCCCCAGTTCAAAGTTAACTTCTTCTCTTTGCAACGAGTAAGAACAGCGTCAAGATTCGATAGGCAATCGGAAAAAGAGTCTCCAAAAATCGAGAAATCGTCCATAAAGATCTCCAGAAAATTCTCTACCATATCAGAGAATATCCCCATCATACACCGCTGAAAGGTAGCGGGAGCATTGCATAACCCGAAGGGCATGCGACTGTAAGCAAAGGTACCAAAAGGACAAGTAAAAGTGGTTTTTATCTTGATCCTTTTTGGCGATGTGGACCTGATTATAGCCTGAGTATCCGTCCATAAAACAATAATACTCTCGTCCCGCTAAGCGTTCCATCATTTGATCAATGAATGGTAGAGGAAAGTGGTCTTTCCTCGTGGCGGCATTGAGTTTTCTATAATCGAAACATACACGCCACCCAGTTTAGGCGCGTGTCTGAATCAACTCATTTGCCTCATTGGTTATAACAGTGTTGCCGGATTTCTTAGGAACGACATGTATAGGACTCACCCATTGGCTATCGGAGATGGGGTATATAATACTATTATCTAGGCATTTGACGATCTCTTTCATTACCGCTTCCTTCATGACGGGATTCAACCGTCTCTGTGGTTATCGGGTTGGTCTGTCATCATCCATCACATGTATATGATGTTCAACAATCAAGGGACTAATCCCTTTGATGTCCGCCATACTCCAACCAAACGCCACTTTGTTAGATCTTAATACCGATAAAAGTGCATTCTCTTGCTCTAATGCTAGAGAAGCGGATATTATAACCGGTAAAAACTCCTTCTCACCTAAATAAGCATATTTAAGATGAGAAGGTAAAATTTTGAGATCTAATTCAGGCGGAGAAATGATAGAAGGAGGGATCATCGAGTGATTTTTGGATTTACAAAGAAGCTCAGAGCCTGTGAAAGATACAGACTCGGGTGGAGAAAAGTCTGGGATGCAGGACTCAAGTGTAGGTAAAGTGTCCTCACTAAGATCATGTGTAAAGTCAAACAGAGATGTGGTAATGTCGTCGAGATCAGTAAAGCAAAGTTCCTCAGCTCCGCAACTATCGGGAGCGATCTCGTGGACAGAGCACACATCTAGAATATGAGCAGAGGGTTCTGATGGCTGACTTCCAACTTTGTAGATGTTTAGTTCAATGGTCATATTTCCAAATGATAAGTTCATTGAACCGTTTCTACAGTTTATAACAGCGTTGGATGTGGCAAGGAAAGGACGACCCAGAATCACCGGAATTTGGCCCCGGGGGTTTGCTACAGGCTGTGTGTCGAGTACAATGAAGTCTACAGGGAAAACAAATTCCCCGACCTTTATCAACACATCCTCTAGTTCACCCCTTGGTTTAGTGATTGAACGGTCTGCCATTTAGAGAGTGCAGTGAGCAGGTTTCAACTCTCCAATTCCTAATTGCTCATATACAGAATATGGAAGTAGGTTAACACTTGCGCCAAGGTCTAAAAGAGCACGATTTATGTTTTTACCCCCAATAGAAATCGATATTGTAGGACATCCTGGGTCCTTTCGTTTCTTTGGTAGCTGGGGAATAAAAGCAGTGCTAATATTATTAGACATAAAGACCTTCTTCGGCACTTGAGTCTTCCTCTTCCTAGTGCACAAGTCCTTAAGAATTTTCGCATAAGCGGGGACTTGTTGAATCGCATCTAGGAGAGGGATGTTGATGTTAACCTGTTTGAACATTTCTGTAATTTTCTCCATATGAGGACTCGTTCTGTTACCCCTTAACCGATTCGGGTAAGGATCTTTCGCAATAAGCGCTGGGTCCATCATAGGAGAAGGAAGAGGGGGTAGACAAGATCCCAAAAGAGGTGTGGGGACCGTCTGTGGAGAACTATAAGGGTTGGGTTGAGGTGTCGAGCCTAGTGGGAAATGGAGAATAGGCTCTCGAGAAGGTGGTGGGGTAGAAGAACAAGGATCAGAAGTAGAAGTGTGTGTGTGAGGAATGGTCTCAGCCGGGGTGTTATTGATAGGATTTTCAATATCATCAATTCCTTCCCCGACATGATTGTTCAGCACTCTTCCGGATCTCAACGTTGCGATGGCATTTACATTGTAATGCCCAGGATTTTGTAGGGGTTGAAAGGGAAGTTTCCCTTTTTCTCTCGCACTCATTTCGGCTTTAAGTCGTGCTATTTCAGCTTCCATCGATCTGATACTTTCAGCTTGAGACGCTGAGTTTTTCTTTATCTCACTGACGGAAGTTCTAACCTCAGCCGAAACCTCTATGAAATTTGACAAGAGTGATTTCATGGTTTGAGTGAATTGAGAAAGTTCGTCAGAACCGGTAAACTGCATAGGATTAGACTGTGCAGGAGTGTTGACCTGGTTATGGAAATTTTGTGACTGGTAGGGATGCTGAGTGAGTTGAAGTGGTTGCTGTTGTGGTGGAAGAGCCCTTTAAAAATTATTTTGGCTTGGAACCGTGTTTTGATGAGATTGTTGTTGGTTCTAAGCAAAATTCGGGTGATTTCTCCAACCCTGATTGCACGTGGAAGAATACGGATCGTTTCTAGGTCGTTGAAATGCGGCATTTGTATGCTCGTGACCTTGAAACGCAGAGTTTAATGGACATTCTTCCGTTAAATGAGACGGATCAGAACAGCAGCCACATACAGTTTTGGGGAGCGACATTGGGTTTAGGGAGGCTGCAGAAAATTTGTGTTCCATAGCGTCGAGCTTCTTTTGCATTGCTGCCATCTCAGCTCGAACACCTATGGACACATATATTTGGTGCACGCCACCCCTATTCAATGGTTGGGTTCCACTCTCCCACTGTAGTGATTTTTCAGCGAACTCTTCTAAAAACTTCCACGCTTCCCCATCATCCTTAGTCATAAAAGTATCTTGACACATGTTTTCAAGGTTCTGTTTAGTGTTTAGGTTAATGCCCTCATAAATGATTCGGCAAAGATCCCATCTCGAGATGCCGTGATGAGGACATTGAACCAATAGATCCTTGAAACGTTCAAAGCATTTAGAGAATGGTTCAGTAGGGAGCTGGGTAAATTGATTCAGTTCGCTACGGATTCGAGTTGTCTTTTGCATTGGGTAAAATTTCTTAAGGAATGCCGCGACGAATTCTTCCCAATTCTTGATAGAATGTGCAGTAGTGTTATATAGCCACTTCTCGGCTATTTCGCACAAAGTAAATGGAAGAAGTCGTAGACGCATAGTATCCACTGAAAGTTGTGACGTACCCATCATTGCGCATACGTTTTAAAATTTTGTAATGAAAACGTAAGCGTCCTCAGTCTCGAGTCCGTGGAATTTGGGTAAAAGGTTGATGTATTGGGGTTTAATTTCAAAGTTATCCCCGTTGGCTGGTGGGATGGATAAGCAGGTCGAAAGAGGACCTCGCAGTGGATAGCACCTCTCTTGGAGAGAGATGCGGGGTGGATTCTGCGCACCAACGGACGGCGGCAGATTAGGGTTAAAGAAGTTTGATGGAGGTGGATCCATCGATGTGGGTGTGGTAGTGGGTAAAGAAGAAGTAAATGGAGAAATATCGACTTCGGAGTCGATAAAGGGTACGCGGACTAAACGGGCACTAGAATCCCGTGTCCAGCCTATCTTGTACTAAAAAGGGTTAGTACAAGTGGCAGCATTAACTTATAATTAGGGGTAATGAATGAATGCGGTTTTTGTTTGGAAAAAGGGGACGGATTTTTAAAAAAAAATGATGCAACACAACAAATGCAACACACAAAACCCTAATTCTAGGGGTCGCCTAGGTCAGATCTCTAGACCGCTCCTAACTGCCAGAAGACAAGACGTAGGATAAATCCTCCACTGCCTCGTTGTCTCTCCTGTGGCCAGGTAAGTGGGAGGTTCTCCACTACGTAAGTAGTAGGCCTAATTAAGTAACCACTAGCCTTCGACACACTTACCTAGACACCACAAGAGAAACGCGGATAAGCAATGAATTACCCACGGCCTTCTTCTGTCCTAAGTGAGAGCGACGGTCCTTAGAGTCATCTCTAGATCTTTTTTAGTTAATTGGGGTAAATGCGGATCCAAGTTTTGTGGTTTTCGGGGCTTAGGAAGGGTAATGAACTCCCCACCTAATCTGGATTTGGTCTTTGCCCCTTAATATCCGTATTAATTATGCAAACAACCACAAGAATCAAAACAAGCACAATTTAATTTTTGCTATTTTGCGCGCTGCGATTATTTGCAAAGAAACCTGCAGAAATTTGTTAGTTGGAGCAGAGATAGGAGGAGATAAGAAAGCTAGAAGTTACCTGAGGAAATTTGGTGCACAGATGCCTTGAAGAGGCCGCGGAACCGCCGCAGTTGGCTGCTTACACCGCGGAAACTCGGTCGGGTGATGAGAACACTGCACCAAATTGTAGCAGGGAGCTTCTGTACACTCCCTTAGCTCTCTCGTATATTCCAAAAATTATTTCGATTTCACAGCAAGCTCCAGATCTCCTTGCAACAAACCACAACAAATTTTTTAGATTTTTGCGCGAATTTTGATCACAAAATTACAATGGAATAAATATTTCAATTCAAACTTCAATATAAAATGAATTAGCGCGCGATCCCCGGCAACGGCGCCATTTGATTGAATGTAAAATTCCGATTGTGTCGTGTAACTAGAATAAGTTTCTTTGTGTCGGTATTTAGAAAATGAATAAAATTTACAATCAAAGAATTGTTTTGACCGCAATCAACTACGTTGTCAGTTGTAGATCGTAAGCGAGTGCGGATCATCCACAGGGATTGTGCGATTCGTTTTTATGTTTAATTTGTTCGAATTGAAAAGTTAATCAAAAAGAAAAGAAAACATGATTCAAGATTTTATCGATGGATTCAAGTGTCACTATTCTAATCAAGAATCAAGAAAATGATAAACAATCGAGAATCGAGTTTCGATGATTTTTCCAACCAAATATCAAGAATCTAAATGAGGCTCGTAGGAATCGATCGGATCTATAGATGTGATGTAATCTCAAGATGACGTATTCTTGTCCATCGAAGAGTTGATACTAGATCGATGATGATAGACGAGAGTTAGGGATTTCTCGTGAAACTAGAGTTTCATCATTTATCTCTTGTTCTTTCGTCGACATCATTCACATTCTATCCTCTAGTAAATTCAAGAAACGATCGTAACTCCCCAATTTCGAGCGATAACAATCAAGAAAGCATCGCAACGAAACTAGGTCGTCGGTTCTTGAACTTGCTAGGGTTTACAAAACTCGTAGGGCTCAAGAATCGATTTAAGATATGTTACATCATCATTCTATTGATCGTCTCGGCTCCTCGACGAGCGGAGTATTACTCAAACATCACAACAAGAACTACAACTACAAATTGAGATCGAATCATGATGCAAGAATTTAAAGAAAAACAAGATTAAAGAATTTCACCTTTTATTTATATCAACAATTTCATTACAGTCGCTCAAGAAATACAAGAGGAAGAACTAGATTGTTGATTTGGCTTCGCTTTTCTCCGTGAGACGCGGATCGGCTTGGACCACTAGTTCTGTTGAAAATCAGCTCCGCTCCTAAAAGGTTGAAGGGCTTCTTGCTTGATTTGGTACTCGGGATCTTGAATTTTTATTGGAATTAGGGTTAGGGTTTTACACAAGTCTTTTCACTAGACTTGTGGAAGAAGATGAAGAAAGAGGTAAAGATTAGAGAAGTAGAGATTGAATGGATCTAGATTCTAGGTCATAGATTGGATAATGGATTTCTTAACCCTAGGTCTAGGCTTCTATTTATAGACTTCTCAAACCATAGGTCTAGGTTTTGAAATTACAATTCCCTCCAAAAGTTTGTTGAGGAGTTTCTAGAAATAGTTTGTTAGGAGCTAGCTTAGGCTTTAAGCTAGGATTGTTTAAGCTTAGAAACCCTAGTTTGCTGAACTGGCAGAAGCTTCTGGAATCTTTTGGAATTTGACATGTCTTGATGAAGTGTAGGCACTGGAAGAAGAATAATGCACTGAAGTTTGAGGGCTGACGTGGCAGCGCCGTCGCGGAACCGCGGCTCAAGCCGGCTCCGGCCGCGGTTCCGCGGCCAAGTTGACTCCTCGTGGCTTCAAACTTCTTCTTTTGGTTTGTGTTGTCTTTTGATGTATTTCCTGCTATGTTGAATCTCTGAAATCTTTTTATATCAATACTAGATTCAAACTCCTTGAGTTGGCGTAATGTTTTCAGCTTCTTTTGGCTTTTGTTTGGATTTTCCTGCACAATTTCTCAAGACAAGTGTTTCGCAATATAGGGATGATGCGATGCGATGAAATGCAGTCAATTTCCTTTATAGTGCCGGTTTTAGAGTCTAACACATGCAATCTGATATTTAACGACTGACTTGCTAATATGTGAAATATGAATACCGCACACTTCTAAATGAGTGCAATTGATAGGGAAATTGCCGGTTAAAGGATGCAGTATTTTCGACTGATCAATTGGTGATATGTTACGAAACCCTAGGTAGTGGGTGCACTCCACATACATATACACACATACATACTTGCATACATCCTTATTTCATATGTGGTTATGTGATTCTATATAGATATGTGTTCACGTGGGTATAGGACTATGTGTTCACATACGGATTTAAGGATGATACTGGGTTTGAGATGAGTCGATGATATTTGATTCGAGATTTTGATATCGGTGATATGGTAAAATTCATAATTGAGATACGTCTTGATACTTTAGCGGATTTTGGGATAATGATACCATAGGAATAGTGATATATATATAAAATGGTCGACATGTGATTACGTTATGAGATGTGACATGATATGATATGACAAGATTAGTATGATAGGCCGCCTTCGTCTATGTTTACTCCTTGTGATGATATACGATGATGATATCGATTTATACGAGACTGTCGATCAGTAGTCAGATTATAATTATACTGATGATGTTAGCTTTGTACTAGACGTAGGTCAGTACCCAGATTACGATATTTGATATAGAGAATACCATATGAATGATATGACGAATGCGAGATTGACCCATACCCAGATTTGGGGATACCGTACGACGGATTTACGTACGAGCTGTAATTTGATGTTTGATCCGCACTCTTGACTTGGGAATAAACGATTATAGAGATATAGTATCGGATGTGATATTATCGAGGCGGGATCACCTACTATATAAATATATATATTTGTATCGACTTAGAGGTTAGTTAGCCTATTAGCTCAGCCTTATGGTTGGCGTAGCTATAGGATTCTTATGACATTAGATGCAGTTTAGCTACCTTTGTGTTTAGTATTCAGCTCCCACATATTATTGTGGTTGCTCCGCATTGCATACTGTTGTGATTCATATTCTATTATTGATATCATGCTGTTAGGACACCAGCACCATTACCGATGATGCATATGTACCACGTACACTTACTTGCCAGTTCACACACATCTTCATCGGTAATTGCCATGTCACTACACAGTAGTATTATTGCTGCAGGATATAACCCTTGTATGTGCATACTATTATTCCATGTCGCATGATATACTGTTATACTTGCACTTCATTGTTATGTCACATACATCATGTTTTCTGATTATGCGTATTGAGATATGTTGTTCTATGATATTTCTGGAATTGGGAACCGTGGGTATTTCAAAGAGATTATGTAATTGTTTTAAAAACCCGGTTACCCCTGATATGATATTTCAGTGCGTCCACCATGTGTTTTCTCGGTGCTGAGAGCGACATGTGAAACCCGATTCGAGGAGGCGGATGAGGCCGATTGCGGGTACATGGTGGACCCGTGCGGTACCCCGGGGCAAGAAGATCGCAGGAGATGGCGTTGAGCCCGGCAGGGGAGCACTACCGAATGGGAGCACTACCGAACGGTGATTTTACCCGACGCGTCGGATATCCGGAGGATACCGTCGTGGTTTTGAGATTGATGGTAGGGGCCGGTCTGGATTGACGGCGCCCTAGATAGTGAGACTTATCAGAGTCATGGAGGTATTGAGATTGACGCTATGTTTTGTGCCGATGCTGGGCACAGGTTTTATGATGTTTTCCATGATGTTGACTATATCCTCACATGTACATGCATGATGCTTATTGTCATTGGATGACACGTGGACGGGATCCACCTATATACAGACATTGATCACATACAGACTTTGATTGCATTGATCATACTTTTCATGCATTCATACATCATCCATATGTTATATTGCCACCTGATGCACTGACACGGGCATATTGGATTACTTTTGGGTTAGATATTCACCCTAGTCATTGTTATAGAATGCTGGCTATATATTTGAGGATTATATATTTTGATCGTATGACCTAGGATTATGTCAAACATGCGATTTTCTGTTCGTAGATGTGTTTCTATTCACGAGTTGGCAACTCACCCCCGTTGTGCCCTAGTTTCTTGCAGGTGTTGCCGTACGGGTTCCATTACGGCTTTGCGGGCACAGCTTCTTCAGGTGACTTGCTAGTAGGGGGGTTATTTGTATCATACCAATCATTATACTTTGTATATTATATTTCAGTTGTATCTAGAAGTTCCATCAACCAAACATGTACTTATTTGAGATAGATAAAAGTGGTGTTTGTTCTTTCGACCTTAGAGTCACACGTTATATTTCTCTGGGTTTCTTGCTGATTGGAGTTTCCTTTCCTGTTGTGGTCCTCGCCTTTAGGCGTTGTATATTATGTTGGAAACTGGTTGATTTACATATGGTTTTTCCTTCACTCCACTACTTTTCTTGGTTTGGATTTCAGGGCTCGGCTTACTTAGAGCACGTACGCCTTGAGACGTTCGTAGCCTAAGTGCCGGTCATGTTCCGTACTTTCGGGTCGTGACAACAGGTTGACCTAAGGAGGGGTGCTCAATTTACCGGATTTCGTGAAGTGCCGGGTGTTCCATTCACTATGCTGTGGGGACT
The DNA here is from genome assembly GCA_030015575.1 of Agapanthus africanus. Classification (NCBI taxonomy): domain Eukaryota; kingdom Viridiplantae; phylum Streptophyta; class Magnoliopsida; order Asparagales; family Amaryllidaceae; genus Agapanthus; species Agapanthus africanus. The sequence goes on from JASDDO010000012.1 coordinate 223,938,084, forward strand.
ACCTCGCTTCAGGTTTTGGCGGGTAACTTGCCGCACCCGTAGGGGTCTAGGTTTCATTGCACAGGCTATCCACACGAACAGGGGAACGTCAGGTTTCAGCAGCGGCTCTGTGAAACCCGGGGATCCCATATTATCTGTATTGTTCTGTGATGCTTATTACTTTTCTGTAATGTTGCATATTATCACGCCTGGAGCGATTATTGTATATTGGTATATATACTATTAGATGTTGTATATGTTTTACACCCGCGCTAGTCCAGCCCCCGCTCTGTCGTTAGTTAAGTAACCTAACGGGTGATGACGGGACCCAGTGGCCAATGCGGATGGCATATACGTACATTATATTTTCGTTCTTTTCTGGTGTGATTGATTGATGGGACTGCATTGATTCTTATCAATGCAAGGATAAAACAAACCTATATTTGATGTTGTTGGAACAAATTTTAAAAGGTGTTATTACAAAGATATTTCCTTTTGTTTTTGCATAGTAATATTCAGTTGGAATATCCTGCACCTCATTCGACGAGGCAAGGGCTGATATCCCTTCACCGGGAAAAACCCCTTGGGAAGAAGTTTACGTCAGGGTAGTAACTTTAATATAGTCGATTACAAGTTGCTTTGCATCGCGGTATTCAAATGGAATATCACCTCATTCCACGAGGAAAGAGCTGAGATCCCTTCACCGGGAGTGACCTCTTTAGCAAAACGTTTTCGTCACTATATTTTTATAAAAAGCAATCAGGTTCCTTCAACAAGATCAAGTTAATTACCTTAAAGGTTTTTCGCCAAAAACCAGCCGTAGCCCTCCGTCATTTCTTATGGGTGGTCAGTAGTATTCAAGCTATGTTTGTTGACTAAAGTCAAGGCATAGTGTTTGGTAGTTGCTGGGTATTCGTATGTTGCATAGATAGATGTGTTGGTTTGGGACAGTCGTATTACCTTGTTGACTAAATTCAAGGGTATGTACGGGTGGGTTCAAATCAACCTGGACAATGACGGGTAGAACTTGACATGTGACTTATGATTTGTTGACTAAAGTCAAGGTCATAAGAGCATAAGGCAAAAATCACATCGGGAGTTTCAAACATAAAGCAAACTTGCCAGGCATGCGCATACCTTCTGGAGTGTGATAACTTGAGTGGCTTCCATCAAGTTATCATGCGATGATAGTTGGATCCCGATTCTCACCTATGAGTTGGTATACTCTTCGGGTGATCCCTACTAATTCTTCTTTCAGGTTTGGAGGAGAATTTGAGATTACAGTGGGAGGTTTCCTGATTAGATAAATTGATAACCATTCTGATCTAGGTTAGAGTGCACGCAGAGTGTTTCTTTTCTCTCTCTCTTTGGCAGCGACCTTTGACCGACCCTAGACTATGACTCAGTAACCAAAGTTGACCGAACCTTCTTAAAATACTGGCTTTCGGATTGTCTAATGTTGCATAAGTCATTGCCGCTCCTTCTTTTACCATTTGTATTTCTCAGAACACCCCGTATTACTACGGATATTCACTTCCATTGAATAGATTCATCGTATGGTTATATACGAACTCGAAGGGACTTCTTCAAGGATGGATCCAGGTTCAGGAGAAATAGAATTGGTTTATTCAGTTGTCTTTTGTTATCACCTTCTCTCAGGTTGCGAGGGCTCCTTAGTTTAGGAGAGTACACCTATTACGCTTACTGGATAGTCTTATTCCAAACCATAGGCTGGTGCCGAAAGGTAGGGAATGAAGAAAACCAATTAGCCTAAGTAGGGTGTGCAGAAGGTAATATGTAAAGACAAGATTAAGGGATTAGAAAGAGGGCAAAGTAAATTGCGACTGTTATCATTCACGACCAAACCGCGTACTTCATCGCTACTCCTATTTCACCTTTGCTTTTTCCCCAGTTCGGGAGAAATAGAATAAGGTATTATTCAGATTGTCTTTTATCATCAACTTCTCTCATGTTGCGAGTACTCCTAGGATTAGGAGGGTACACCTATTATGCTTACTGGATAGTCTTCTTCCAAACCATAGGCTGGTGCCGAACGGTAGGGAAGGAAGAAAACCATTTAGCCTAACGATGGTGTACAGAAGGTAACGACTAAAGACAAATAAAGGGATTTGGAACGATGGCAAAGAAATATATGGTTACAGTCATGAATAGGATTATGGAAGAGGCATTACTAGGAATAGCAGAAAACCCCTACGAAACATTTTCATGTTTCAGTTTTACTGTACATTGTTAAAGGAAAACTGATTTCCCGATTAGATACTTACTCCAGGGTATGTATTTACCAGGTTTCGTTCTCATATCTGTACGGTTTTACAGATGATAAGTGGGAGTGAGTTATTGGGAATTAGGTGATAACCCTCATCATATCGGAATTCGATGTAATTGGTGATATTTGAGGAAATCGCCTGGGTACAGTTTTCAACCTACGATGCACAGGTTTTTGAGTTATTCAACTCAGCGGACTTATACAGAGTATTGTATGTTGTCCAGTGTCCGTCAGGACAAAGGGGTAGGTCCTTGTACTACGTTCTGTTTACTTGTGACTTCTCTAGTTTTTAGACAAGTGTTTCGTAGAAATACAATGTCTAAGTTTTGAGAAGTTGTGGGTATAAGAATAAAGTAGAGAACCAGGTATCGCAAGTATCGGGATTCTTCAAAGATATTGAAGATGTAGATTCTTGTGATAGGTATTCAGTCGATAGTAATAGTTTTGAGAAACTTGTTTCTTTTTCAGGTTACTCATAATTGGATGGATTCCTAAGTTGAGTAATGCTGATTAGCCACTCTCCATTAAGTTTTTATGCACTGGAGACAGCTGCATGATTTGAATTTGGTTCCAATTAAATTAGTGCCTCTATTTCTATATTGGATATAAAATGGTTCATATCTTAACGTTGTTAAGATAAGGGGAGTTGTCCAGCTTATGCTTAAAACCAGAGACTGGATAACTCAAGGCACGTTTCTGTAATGGCTGTTTGTGGGTTGACCCTGGTTTTGCAGAGGGTTGACATTTCTACCATCTGGAAGATCAATAGTGATATTGTTCTTGACTCGCCACAGTTTTAGTAAAATGGATTTTTTCAGAAAACAGTAGTGGGGGTATGGTAGAACTGGAAGTGATTCCAGAACCGCAAACGATTACGGAAAATTTAATAGGACCTATATATTCAATCAGGTTTTGACATTCCAATAGCCACTCCGCAGATATGGTGGGTAACCTCAGACACACGAGAGGTACTCAGGTAGCCTCAAAGACGGTAACAGGGAGGTTCTTGTTTACCCAGACTTGACACTACTGTTGTTCCAGACTATGAGACCCGGCAGGAAGATATATATAGCGTCGTTCTAATCTAGCTTTAGAAGTATACGTATATATATTATTCTGCCAGAGGGTTGTCGTAGTCAGTGGGAGCAGCGGAAGAATAGTGGGCAAGTAGCTTATGTCTATTTATAGGCTTGAGCAGATATAACGAAGATTAGATCATCTGATTTTGATGAGACAGTCATGGCTTTGACTTCATCAGAATAGGGGATGGATCTGTTGAGAAGGTAGTAGGGTGTGATGCCCTGGTATTTGGATGACATACACAGAGTAGGAAGTAAAATTCCTATACTACGATCGGTTGTACTTTGGTCGTCACACAATTGTTTCTCCACAAAGGATATGGATATAATATCAGACATTCTGGTTACTAGATCTACGGTTTTAGATCTAGATTTGGGTAGTTTCCTAATGTGGGTACTTTGACAGTATTCTAATAGTATTTTAGAATAGATAACTCCTGGCATGGTGGTGTACCTGCAGGTGATGGTGTCACCCTCTCTAAAGGTGTCTCAGAGACTAAAAGAGAGAGGGATGTGCATGATTGGCAGATCACTAGCTTAGGCAATTGAGTCAATCATGAGATGTCAAGTACCACAGCAGATGTTGTTTTTGCACTAGATGCGATAAGTTTATATTAATCCAATCCTGAAGAAACATAAGGAAACAGTTATAGAACATAAGTGCATGTTCTACTGATTTGATGACGACAGCCTCCTTCGGGAGACGGTTATCATTCCAGGCTTCCAAGGTGACATGGATGACAGAGTGATTGTCAGAGTTATAGTTTTCCCTCTGACGAGGGACAGTATTATGGACAGGTGGTCCAAGAGGATACTGTGGGAGGCATGGTGCTGGATACTGATTAGGTTCAGTTTTCGATACAGTCTAAGAAGTTTGGATTTGGAGTTCATTTATGAACTAGGTCCCATCAGATATCCAGACATATTCTAAGACAGGTATTACTCAATTCGGGAAATGGTTTTCTCCGCGAACTTGAGATTTAGAGAGATATAGAAAGAAATATCAGGGCGGATCCACTCACTTAGGCTATTTCTCGAACACAAGAGTTTTACAAACTAGCTTTGTGAAACTGATTATTAGAGGAGTTGGATGTTCGGTATCACACGGGCTGTGAGTATGCGACATCGCAATAATTAGCCTTAAGTGCAAGTGGGAGATTGTTGGAGATAGTGCCCTCAAAGTCAATTATTGGATCGCAGGTACGTGATTGCAATGATTGAGGAAGGAACTATACCGATATGACAGTCTTGCTCAAGATGATAGTATGCTATCTGGTTTGTCTTTATCATCGTATATATGCTTTAGTTCACTATTGCATGATGATAGATCCCATAGGATTCTTGCTTGACTACCAGCAGTATGATGGCGATCATATACGTGGGAGCTGGAGTCTATAAGCACATCCTTAAATATGTCCCTAGTCATAGGAGTTTCGAGACAGGGCATCGATACTACAGAGTAGACTAGTGTATATAGTCGAGACCCCGACAAGGGGTGGTGGCCGGTCTAACAAGCCACTGGTGTCAGTTTGATCACCTAAGATGTATACAGATGCTCATTGGGTTATGAGTACACCGGACAGGACTCGCCGGGAATCTGCTAGTTGGTATTATACATATCGTCAGATAGCAATTCCCTGGTGACATGTGTACAGGTTAGTTCATCGACCTGAGATCGTCATTTGTCTCGTGTGAGTTCCCACTGTGCTTAGATTACTACCCTACCACGCTCAAAGGAGTTGTGCAAACAGGTTTTAGTTGGGTACAGTCCTGAGCCACATTGGAGGCAAGTGAGCGGATCGTCGGGGATTCGTCTCTCCCGGTATTGGGGGTTTATGTCGCGCAGTGCACGGGTGGACATCACTAGGAATCCTCGACCGAGGTAGTGGAGAATTATTGATTTGGATCAGTAGTTTCTCAGGAGGTGATGGGCTTCATGCCGACACGATTTATCGCGTTATTAGGGGTCTGACTTTATCCACCCCCTTAAACTCGATATGCGATACTCTTTAGACGAATGGACCGAACTGTATATACATTGTCACTGTCAGGCTCAGTAGGGTTTATAGATGAGTTCACTCGTCAGCTTCCCTTCCAATCAATACATAGGCAAAACGTTACGTGCAGCTTGTACCTCTGACGTGCTAGTGGTTATACCCAGTGCCAGTGTGTTGATGAGTCATTAGAGTCCCCCACAGACACTTTCCCAAGTTCGGGCGAAACGTTGTAGAGGCCGTATGGTGATATTGCAGGGTTCGGATAAAGCACGTGCCTTTTCGCACGTGTCGTTTTTCGAGCAGATAATACTGGTCGGTTTTGGTTTAAGCCGGATCCGAGTATTATGCTGTGTAGATATAATATCTTTGTCTCAGATGCATTTGTATTCGGTTGTAATACAAATGCGGGTATGTTTATACCATTACGGGGTTATCCCGAAATTCGTTTCAGGATGACTTTTGGAAGTTGCCAGTTTCCAGTTTTCTATCAGCCGTATTTAACATTTGGTTAAATGCGGATTTATCTTTTCTTGATGAGGGTGAGTCATGGTTCTAGAAGGTTCTAGATATGGTGAAAAGGCTTGATGACTCATTGTTAACATTAATTGTTCCATTAATGTTTTGGTGACTAAGATTAATGAGTCATGCTTTACATTATTATGTTCATACTAGGTGTTATGATAAGTTTGTGCTTGTGGTCACCATTTTCTCTCCTACACTCACCCCCCACCTCTTATTTAGTGGCCGGCCATTCCTAGTGAGGAATTATGGTTGCTAGAAAAAGATTGGTATTGTTTTGGACTCATGGAAATTAGATAAGCCCTATTTCTCATTTCGTATCGATCCAAAAGGCAACTTCATTAACCGTTCGTCTATAGCCTTGGACGTAACGAGACAAAGTGTTCTACTCATTTCTACTTCATCATGGTCGTCTCTTCTAGCAAATTTGACGATCGAGTTGCCTCGGTTCAGAGGCGGGAACCCGTTTAAAGATCCGTCGACGTGGTGCCACCTGGACAACGAGACCGGAGATTCAGGAGATCAGAGCAGCCGCAACAAGCGTGGGATGATGGTTGAAGACCGAAGGACTCGGATCGTTCGGTATAACTCTTCTACCCACTTTGTAGTTTGTTAGTTTAGCTTTAATGGCAGATCCGGGTTATAGTACGCGATAGCGCCAGTTGTAAAAAGTTTTTGTTCCGCATTTGGCGTCTGTTAGACGGCCGGGGCGCTACCGTGGACTTACAGATATCACATATCGTTAGAATAGAATACAGTATCTTATATCGTATTATTCTCGGTCCTGCACATATCACATATGTGCTCCTACTCCGTTTTTCCTGAACAAGGAAACTTCTGTGTAGGACTCTGAAGAATCGTTGTAGGACTCTGACGAATCGTTAATACGTCGGCAGTAGGTGATGATCATATCAAACACCGACAAGCTGCAAGAGGTCAGCTAAACATAATAGCTACCCAGGTATTGAGCGATCAGAAGATCAACAAGCAAGCTTGTACATTCTCCTGTGAATCCAATCAGTAAAACTACCGTACAGTTCGATCTCTTCGTCTGATATGTCGCATATCAACTCTAGGGGTGGTAAACGTCAGACCCCAGTAACCGATAAGTCATGTCGATGTGAGGCTCATAACAGGTTAAGAAACTACTGATCACTCTTACCAGTAGCACTCCATATCAGCCCTCGCCAGGGACTTCCAGTTATAGCCAATCGAACACAGCGCAACGTCAACTCCTTATACCGGGAGAGACGAAACCCCTCCTATCGCTCATTGTCTCCATGTGATTCGGGACTATACCCAAAAGCCACCGTTTTGCATGCCCTCTTAGACGTGGTAAGGTGGAAATCAAAGCACAGTGGGAATAACATAAGACTCTATGACGATCTCGGGTCTACAGACTAACCTGTACCAGTGTCACCGGAGAACTACTATCTAAAGATTGGTATAATACCATCTAGGAGTTATCGGCAAGTCCGTTCAGTGTACCCAGTCTCCACTGAGCACCCGTACACCATCTTTGATGTCAAACACCGATGGATATGGGATCAACCATCGCCCATCGTATGGGTCAAGATGCGTATACGCTAGTCTACTCTGGTGTATCGATACACCCTCGACTAGGAACAGTTATAGGATGTACTCGTTGACTACCCTGGCCCCACTAGTATGATCTCATCATTGTCCCAGTAGTCGAGTATATATTCTAAGGGCTTTATCAACATGTGAGAGTAAGACAGTAAACCAATACAAGTGAACATGTTAAGATAAAGTGAAACGAAATAGCATACTATCATGTTGACCAAGAAAGTCCTCTCTATATATATCCAAGCATCCACTATAATATACATCTTATGTACAACAATGACCTCTATGGCATATATATAACTAACAGCCATGATATTATGAGCCAGTCCGGATTGCCGGAGCCCAATAATATAGAATTCATTGTTTATTTACCCTTGAGATTGGGATTTCGGGTTTCCATGAGATTTCTGGATTTGGAGAAACCACAAGGATTTTATAAACTGATTATCATTTTAAAATGAAAGTTGTGGTTTTCTCATGATATGATTTGAGATTTTTCCACCATGAGTTTTCTCGGCTCTTGAGCGATATCATACACCTGATTCGAGGAAGAGGAACAGTCTGTGGGTGCATGGTGGACCTGGTGCGGTACCCCTGGGTAAGATGGTCGCAGATGATGGTGTTGAGCCTGGCATGGGAGCACTACCGACCGATGATTGTATTGTGACTCGATGGATATCCGAAGGATACCGATAGGAGTATGGGCCAATCCGGATAGCCAGAGCCCTAGAAATTGAGATTTGATGATTTGGGCCAGTCCGGATAGCCGGAGCCCTAGATATTGAGATTCAAGGATTCAGGCCAGTCCAGATTGCCGGAGCCTGAGATATTGAGATACTGGGATATTTGTTTTGTGTCGATGCTTGACACTGATTTTATGTTGATTTCATTGATGATACCTCAATTTTTATATACAGAATCTCACTAAATTAAGAAAACTGTTTTCTCTTTCATGATATATTCTGTTTTCATTATATTGCTTTCATACCTCATATTTATGATATGTTGCTACCTGAGGCACTGACACGAGCACTTGGTATGACACTTATGTATAGTTGTTTATGTAAGTCCATGCTACCTCTCCCGGTACTTACGGGCATGCGGAATTTGGTGAAAAACAATTTTCTAGAGGCGGTAACATGGACTCAAAACGGATCTTTGTTAAACAATCTACCTAACAACCTAACTAGGAGTTGTTAACTACTCGGTTAGGGGGTTATACCTTTCTTTCTTGAACTCCTTCGTCTTCAACTCTCGATGGTGTACGGATCGGCTTCACTCCGTCGTCTCCTTGCGCCGAAGATCGATCCACCCGAAAGCTTCTACCTTTGGCTTCTTCTTCGAACTTTGAAGAAACTAGTTCACTCGGTTTGCTAAACCTTGTGAACTAGAGTGAGTAGAGGAGAGTGTGTTACGATTTTTCTCTATGGTTCTTGCTTCTCAACACATGAGACAAGTGAACCATAGACTAGAGAGAGGGAGAGCAAGAGGAAGAGGGTGAGAGCTCAAAACAAGAGAGAGAATGGAAAATGAGAGAATGAGCAAGACTTTTCTCTCTTTGCTCTCATAATCCAAAGCCATCATAACCAATAATAGCAATCAAGTATTATGTGATGGATTAAGTCAAAATAGCCATATCATTTCATGCACTCATTTGGCACAAGATAAACAAGCAAGCAAAAGTCTTTGCCATGAAATGATAGCTATTGTCATGATGATGGTCAACTAGTCCAACCTAGTCAACCGGTCAACAAAGTCAACAAGTCAACAAAGTCAATCCCTCAACAACCATGTCACCATAATACTTAATTAATATTATTATTAATTATATTTCATATTCTCATTAGGGTTTAGAAAAAAGTCAATAGTCAACAGTCAACAGTCAACAACCCTAATGAGAATCCTCTGCCTCTGTCTCTCCGTCAACTGTGCTTACACACCCGCATCCGCGTACCGAGGAACACGAATACATACGAGATAAAACCAATCCCAAAACGTACACTAGGATCTGGCTTAAACCAAAGCCCGCTAGTGTTAACTGTCCGGACACTAAACGTGCGCAAGTGCACTGATGTGACCGAACCCTGTCGCAAAACCATGCGACCTCTACTCTTTTTCCTAAAGGCGAATAGCTTTCTGTGTGGGACTCTAAAGACTCGACACTACGCTGGCAGTGGGTTTAACCACAGACTGCAAGCGGCACTAGCTGTGCGTAACGGTCCCCAGGTAGATGCCGACAAGAAGACTGACAAGGTGAAACCCATCTGAACTCCTACTGAGTCTGACTGTGACAGTCTCCGTACAGTCCGGTCTGTTCGTCTAATACATCGCATGGCGGGCCTAGGGGGCGGTAAACGTCAGTCCCCTAATAGCAGTACAAGTCGTGTCGGAGTGAAGCCCAGAACACCCTGAGATAGCACTGGAAACCTACCAGTATATCTCGCTTTCCCTGGCCAGGGACTACTCGTGTAATGGCTCTCCTAGACACAGCGCGATGTCAACCCCCAATACCGGAAGAGACGAATCCTGTCTAACCTTCACTGCCTCCAAGTGCTTCGGGACTGCACCCAACTACTACCTGTTTGCACGACTCCTTTGAGCCGTGGTAGGGTAGTAATCAAAGTACAGTGGGAACACACTCGAGGCGAAGTGACAGTGTCAAGTCAGCGGACTAAGCCGTACTCATGTCACCTGGGACTGATAACTGACGATAGGTATAATACCAACCAATCAGTTCCCGACGAGTCCTGTCCACTCTACTCGTAACCTAACGAGCACCCGCATACTATCTCAAGTACGACATACTGACGGCTGTGGGACAGACCGTCTCCCCTGCTGGGATGAGAAGCGCATACGCTAGTCTACTCCGGAGTATCGATGCCCTGTCTCGATAGTCCTGCGACTTGGGACCTGTATAAGGATGTGCTTATGGATTACCCAGCCCCCACGAGTGTGACTGCCATCACAACGCTGGTAATCAAGCAAAGATCCTAAGGGCTCTACTAATGCGTATAGGTGATATAATAAAATAAATACATGTACACATTAAAGTAGAAACAAACCAAGTAGCATACTACCATTTTGAGCAAGATTGTTTATACAACTGTGAATATCCCAAGCTTCCATTAAGTAATATACAAACTAGTATGATACAGTAATGGCCTCAAGGGCATATACACTAACAATCTCCCACTTTCACTAAAGCCATGTACTGGCGTATCGAAGACCTTTCATCTCGATCAGCCGCTCGAACTGAGTCTGGGGCAAGGCCTTGGTGAATGGATCTGCAGTGTTATCTTCTGAAGCAACTCTCCGAACCTCGATCTCCTGGCGATCCACGATCTCCCTGATCAGGTGATACCGCCTCAAGATGTTTCTGGATTTCTGATGGGACCCGGGTTCCTTCGCTAAAGCTATAGCCCCGTTGTTGTCGCAATACAGAGGTATTGGATCAACAATGGACGGAACCACCCGAAGTTCTTTCAAGAACTTCCTCATCCAGACGGCTTCTTTTGCGGCATCAGATGCAGCGATGTATTCCGCTTCCATAGTCGAGTCAGCAACGGTTTCCTGTTTGGAACTCTTCCAACACACCGCCCCTCCATTGAGGGAAAAGACAAAACCCGACATGGACTTGGAATCATCCTTGTCACTCTGGAAGCTGGAGTCAGCAAAGGCCTCGATCTGGAGGTCTTTTCCGCCATACACCAAGAACATCTCCTTAGTCCTTCTCAGGTACTTGAGAATGTTCTTTACCGCTATCCAGTGTTTCTCCCCGGGGTTTGACTAATACCGGCTTACCACACTCAGTGCATAAGCTACATCCGGTCTGGTACACAATATCGCATACATTATAGAGCCTACCGCAAAAGCGTAGGGTATAATAGACATGCGATCCCTCTCCAAATCAGTCTTGGGAGACATCTCTTTGGAGAGGGTGATCCCGTGACAAGCCGGTAGGTTACCGCGCTTGGAATCTTCCATACTGAATCTTTTCAGTATGGTGTCGATGTACCGAGACTGTGAGAGTCCTAATATCCTCTTGGATCTATCACAATGGATCCGAATCCCCAGGATGTATGAGGCATCACCCAGGTCTTTCATGGAGAACCTGTGTGACAAGAACCCCTTGACAGATTGTAGCATAGGAATGTCATTTCCTATCAGAAGAATGTCATCCACGTATAAAACGAGGAATACGACAGTTCTTGCTACAAATCTACTATATAAGCATGGTTCATCTGGATTTTTGATAAAGCCAAATTCTTTGACTGTCTCATCAAAACAGATGCTCCAACTCCGCGATGTCTGCTTTAGTCCATAAATGGACTTAAGCAACTTGCACACCTTTCCGCTGCTCCCACTCTGAATGAAACCCTATGGCTGGTCCATATAGACACACTCCTCTAAATTTCCATTTAGAAAAGCGGTCTTTACGTCCATCTGCCAAATCTCATAATCGTGGAAGGCAGCAATGTCAAGAAGGATCCGAATGGATTTCAGCATAGCCACTGGAGAAAAGGTTTCGTCATAGTCCAAACCAGGTCTTTGACGAAAACCCTTTGCAACAAGTCTAGCTTTATAGGTCTCAACCTGTCCATCTACACCAATCTTCCTTTTGAAGATCCACTTGCATCCTACGGGTTTTACCCCGTCTAGAGAAATGTCCAACGTCCATACTTTGTTGGTGTACATGGACTCCATTTCGGTCCGCATTGCATCCAGCCATTTTACCGAGTCAATGCTCTGAACGGCCTACTGGAAGCTAGTAGGCTCATCATAATCTATGATGCAATCCTCTCTATCCCCGTCTATGAGAAAACCGTAGTATCTCTCGGGCGGATGAGACTGCCTACTACTCCTGCGGAGCGGCGTAGGAATGTCCTGTTCTTTTGAACCCTCTGGTTCTACTAAGCTTTCAGTAATAGCTCCTGGTTCTGGAATTTCTTCCAGTTCTACTGTGCTCCCACTTATCTGGTTTTCCAAAAATTCAGTTTCCAAGAAGTAGGCATGACGAGAAACAAAAACCTTTTATTCCTCTTCGCAGTAGAAGAAATATCCCTTGGAGTTCTTTGGATATCCCACGAACTTGCACTGTACCGAGCGTGTCTCGAGTTTGTCCGTATGCTGCTTTTTAACAAAAGCTGGACATCCCCATGTCTTAATGTGCTTAAGATAGGGTTTCTTCCCACATCACATCTCATATGGTGTGGTAGGCACAGTCTTTGTGGGAACTCGGTTCAAGAGGTATGCAGCTGAATCTAGCGCATACCCCCAGAATGATCGCGGTAACTCAGCTTTACTCATCATGGACCGTACCATATCCAATAGGGTTCGGTTCCGTCTCTCCGATACACCGTTATGTTGTGTAATGTATGGAGGAGTAAGCTGATAGAGAATTCCATTCTCTTTTAAGTAATCCAGGAACTCGGCACTCAAGTATTCACCACCACGATCAGATCTCAGTGTTTTGATACTTTTGCCGGTTTGTTTTTCTACTCCATTCTAATATTCCTGGAACTTTCCAAAGGCTTCGGATTTATGTTTCATTAAGAAGACATATCCGTATCTTGAAAAGTCATCCGTAAAAGTAATGAAGTAAGAAAAACTGCTTCGCGCATGTGTAGACATTGGACCGCATACGTCGCTGTGTACGAGTCCCAAGAGCTCGCTCGCTCTTACTCCGTGTCCAGTGAACGGAGTCTTTGTCATCTTTCCTTTGAGACAGGATTGACAAGTGGCATACGATTGATATTCGAACGGATCCAAATATCCTTTTGTATGTAACTTAGTCAACCTTCTCTTATTGATGTGACCCAGTCTACAATGCCACAAGAAAGTCTGATTGATTTATGGAGACTTTCTTTTGTGTGTATTCTGACATTGAAAATCTGTGGTTGGTTTAATACGTATATACCATTGCTCAATGTACCTGACCCAATCAGAACTTGATTAAGGTGAATGTTTACAACATTGCTTACAAACGCAAACTCAAAACCTTCTTTAGAAACCAAAGATACAGAAATGATATTACAAGTTGCGTTGGGTACAAAAAAGCAATTACGCAAAACCAAAACATGTCCATCTGACATTCCCGGGTGATAGTCCCCCACGGCCTTAGCATCCATGCTAGCTCCGTTTGCAACTTTGAGGGTCATGTCACCTACCTTCAAAAACTTACGGTTTCTCAACGCCTGCAAAGAATTACAGATGTGAGATCCTGATCCGGTATCCAATACCCAGGAAATAGAGTTTATTG